>CM077015.1:108849734-110281409 GCA_039090855.1 Macrothele yani | reverse complement strand
ATGGGGGTACGTGGGCTGAAAGGATAGATTCATAAGGAATTCGGCCCATAGTGTATTCCACAGATATAGTGAACCAGGGAATGCCACGAAAACAATCCACAGATCACAACTCTGCCCCCACCTGCTTGTGGTCTTCCGAAAATAGTTAAAGAGTGTTTATTCTCCGATGTTTCTCCCCTTATACACCAGCGTACATCGGTTCGATGAAGCCGAAAACGTGACACATGGGAGATAGCAATCCTTTGCCAATCAGCGGATGTCGAATTCCGATACTGTCGTGATAATATAAGTCTTTCTGCCCTGCAACTTCGTTAGCATAGCTGCAGTGACCATCCGCCTGCATCGGAGCTCCATACGCAGCAGTGTTTGCTGAACTGTCGTTTTAGACACACATCCGGTAGCCCCGCGGTTCATTCGGCGAGTGAGTTGCTCCACTGTAGCGCGTCGATCGGCTCTCATGCACGTTCGCAGCCGACGTTCACTCTCACTTCAATGGCACGTGGTGTTTCACAGTTTCCACGTCGTTTATTCGCAATGGTGCCGTTTTTCCAATCACGATACGTTTTAACCACAACAGCACGCGATTAGTCCACAAACTGCTCTGTTTCAGAAACACTGCTACCCTTCGTCTGAAAGCCGTTAATCATCCTTTTTTGCAAATCTGATAAATTGTTCCTTTTATCCATGACAGCAACAAGTGATATGTTTTCAGAATGCCTACAGCACAAACCAGTTCACGACAAATGCTTTCTTTCATTATCTACGCGCAGTTGACATCAAAACTAGGAGGTGGTCACAATAATGTGACTCGACTGTGTATATAAAGATTTCAAATACATCACAAAGGAGGTTTACAAAACCTGTGAAAGTTATGTAAAATTAAATGTTTACATTATTACTGCAATTATGGTGCATAAAGTTCGATATAAAAAGCTTATTGTGCTTAACAAATATCTGGTAGCAGATAATCATCTTTGTCTTATATGAATAGTCAAACAAACATGCGATATACAGAAAAGAAATTCCCAACTCCTATTCAGCAATAGAAGTCAGTTTTTAAATTGAAAAATATATTTATATAAAATATATTAAGGTTTTCTTTTTTCGTTCCGGCTTAGTCATACATTTCGTTTCACGCTAGAAAAAGCATCTGTCTATACACTCATTTATCTGTACTCACTACAACCTGGAATTTTAAATCATTAATTTATAAAAACAAATTCTATTAAATTTAATCTCGTCTTACTCTAAAAGAAAAAGACACTTTAAAGTGTCATCTGGGTTATATTTCAGGTTTTTTTTTACATTTACTTATTTATTATTATTTGTAATGATGTTTTATTTATTTATTTCTCATTCCTTTTTAAAATTTAGCGGAGAGAGTTTGTTTGGTTTACCAATTTTTTTCACTTTTGACTGTTGTACCATGAATCAGCTGAATTTGCTTTCTGCACATTTCCACTTATGATGTGTACAAACTTAATTTAAGTCCAGCACAGGGTTTTCCCAAACATAATTAAGGGTGTTCATCACCCATTGCTAGCTAATTCATTAATTTAGTTTTTCTCGTGGATAATGTACAGTATTAACATTTCTGGCCCCACTGTATCATAGACGATAGAGTGTTGCTTTTTTTGATTCATATGAATCATTCGGTGTCGTTCTTATGAATCAAATTAATTTAATTATCGCACATTTCTGTATACCACCGTAATATTATTCTGTTTCTTAGCATCTGAAACGTGTTTTTGCTTAATTTATAAAAATTTTCCCAAATATAGTTTGGTAATTATGCAGTTATTGTTATTAGTTTTTGTGTTTTCCCATTTCAACAGATAATATAGGGACATTTATAAATTTCCTGTTTCGTAATACTTTCTTGAAGTTGTATCTTCTTCCTTTTATTTTGTGTGTGCGTGAAGAAAATCTCCGTGAGTTTCAAGATATAATTATATTTCAGATTAAATAATTATAATATCTAAATTTTGAGTACTATGAAGTATTAATTATTTTTTTTCACAAGCATTTTTAATTCAGAAATATATGATTTGATTTAGTGTCTTCCTGTTTTGCAACCTATACTCCGATCTTGATGTTGCTTATTCCTGAATGTTTGTTTTGTGCGTGTGAACAATATTTTAAACAACTATCAGATGCTAAAAACAGAGTAATAATATATTCCTAAAAAAACTAGCCTAAATTAATTGTAGTGCTTTCTCTGTTAGTGAAGGTGTTACTTATCCTTAGGTTAATGTTAATTCAAATGTCGTTGTAGCAGCCTTGTTTCACATGATTAAGGATTTTAAGTAGTCTAAAGCTTATTTGTTTTACGCTTTATTACCATTTTATTATGGAAAATAATGGTGCCTTGTTGGCGGTAGACCTAGATCGAATTTTTGTTCTTGGTCTAGGGTAAAGCAATTTCGCTCTTCTGCCTTCAAATATTTCGAACGCAGTTGAAAGCTTTGTGTATTTTCGGGTGTCAAGACTGGCGCTGCTTAAAAAAGTTAAATGAAAAGCTTTCAGAATTGTGAAAGAATGCCCGTTGAGAATTTTTCGGTTTTGCTATGTGGAATATGCGTGAGTGTGAATGAGAGGGAGTAGGTATTTGTGTATCCCAGAGTCATACCCGCAAGGCCGTTCCAACTGCTAACTGGTTGGCAGAGTTTAACCGCTGTTAGTGTGTATTAATTGCAGTGGAACATTTCCGCCTTCGGGGGGGATACGGGAACCTTTTAGACACCATAGAGCGGCCCATTTTCATTATTTGTTCCATGGTGCCCTTTTCTCTTTAAACAACAGTTCCCTGAGTCCAAAAAAATTATATCAAACCAGAAAGAAACACAGTCAGTGCTACACATAAAGACGTCTCAGTATGCTCGACCAAGACACTAGTTCTAATGGTCGCCCAAATGTAACTGAGGCTTGAGATTGTCAATTTTTTAATGTAAGATTTTATATGTTGGAATATGTGAACATACAGAAAGGACAAGTGATGTATGGGCTACATACCGGCTAGAACAATAGTCGTCGTTGGCAGTTCAAGAAAATGTCCCATCTCTGCACGGGATTGTGGATACCCTGTGTCTTTAGCAAACCGGCGGCCTTTCAGAGCTTCTTGCAGTGGCCAGAAGATGTGGTAGTAAGAGGGTGACAGGTCGGGTCTGTAGTGGGAATTGTTGAGGACTTCCTAGCGGAAGCTCCGCTGCAAATAAACAGGATTTCAATGTATCGAAGTATATTTACATCATTACGTCCCGGTAACCACCTCACATGCAGGTAGTGTTTTCTAAAATATAAGGCTCTGTCGTGGGAAATAATGCCCAATAACTGAAATCAGGATTGTCACACTGTAGTCTCTGGAGTACGAGAGCGACTTCAAATTTTTAAATTTGTCTGTGCAGTTTCCAGATCCTAACCCAACTGCACACTTGTGTTTCGAAACTCAGAGAGCTGTAATTAATGGAAACCCTCCTCCAGCAACACTTCGCAATTCATGGGCGTCATAATTTTCGTTTGGCTGAAACTCCTGTAGGCAAGTATAAATATTTGCAGGAACGTTGCCACATCGAATCAAGGCTGCTTTAAAAGCTTATGTCCGTCGATAACATCAGCATGTAGGTTACCTTAATGAATTAATGTTTGCTGTATATAATAGTTCAAGCACTCAGTAATTTCAACAAGAATTAATCAAAAATTGTTTTTTTTTCTTTTAGTAATTTCTCTGTAATATTAAATATATTTTAAATAAAAATTTTTTTATATTTCAGTGGCAATCTACAATCAGTAATGTTTAACACCTTCAACCAATACTAGATGAAAGGTAACATTAAATAAACGTATTGCAGAGCTATCTAGGAATTCATCAAACAATATATTTTTTTTAACGTAAGGAAACAGCTAGATCCACGAATCTTAGTTTTTGAGGGTGAAAATAATTCAGTAGAAAAAGTGTTCCTTTCAACGCTTTTATAACTTTTACCCTTTGTGTCAGAAGCAGCTAAAACTGCGCCATTATTGTGATATGTGTTAAACCCCCACTTCAAATACTTTCAGTATTTTTTTTTTTTTTTTATGAATTTTGATTTAGAGACGGTAAAATCCATTCTAGTGAAATAACAGATTCCTTCGACTTCACTCACTGAAAAGATTCTTTCCTTCCGGTCGGTGATGTTTCCGGTTTGGAGTTTTCGGAAGAGAATTTGTTGTTAAATGATGCGAGAATGTAATTGCTTACTGAACCTTTTAACAGAAACGTTCTGCAATATTTAAAGTACATGATGTTGTTTCCTTTCCCCTAACGATTACCATAGATTACAGAAAGGTTTACTTGAGAGGCACTTTTGCAATCAGTGAAACTGCTCTGCTTCAGTAGATCGGTCGTTTCGCCATCTATCTGTGTTCGAAGTAAGTATTTAAGCAACTTTGATACGTGTCAACATAGTTTTTCTTTTACGTTTTATCCTAATACTAAAACAATTACTCAGTGCGTTTTAAGTACCATTCAAATTGTTCCAGATAAAGATCTGGATCTAGCTGTTTCCTTACGTTTGAACAGTTTTTGTTCCAGACGGGATACTATGTTTTTCGTGGGGACTCCCTTCTGATTTCTGAATATACATGATTTAGTAAACCTTTGTTGGTAAAATGGGACTTTAGGATGTTGAGGACATCAAACATCTTGTCGAGCTGATACGTACCTGATAGAATCTCGAAAACAGAGAAAAGGTCATTTTAAGAACCTAAGTTCACTTCGACTGAAACGCAAATCTTCCTGGCCCTCCAGAAAACAGTTAGATAAAGTGCTTGAAGATAAATCGTTATTCACGCTGTGCGTTTAGTATTTTGTCAACAGGGTTAGGTCGTAACACGTTTGCAAATTTTGGAGAGAACTATGAACGCTACAGCTGCGAAAATTCCCTTGGAATAAATATTTTTCCTGAAACTGATAAATATATTTCTTTGTTTACATGTGTGTTCTTATGATAGTAAAAGATGACAACGTCGATTCCACTTTCACACCAGAGGTATTATACTAATCAGAGTTTTCATTTCCAGAATCTTGACAAAGTAGTTTGTGCTGCATAGAGAAAAAATATTTATAAATCCTCGAAAAAGCTACCAAAGTTCATTTTTTATTATATTGTTTAATGTACATTAGATATCATAAGGTAATCTGTCCAAAAAGAGAATTTTCAGAATATCTTATAAAAACACAGCTAGATGAAATTGTGTGAAAAAGGAATCTTCTAAGTTTTGTACCACGTCTAGCACCAGGTCCATTTCTTTTTCCGGTTTCCATTCATGTTGCATGATATTATGTACTAATGTTGAAGTAAATGCTGACATGTCTGCCTTTTCAAATCATTGGTTCTTTGTATAAACATTACTATTCTTATCGGCACTCAAAGCCTCTACTAAGTGTTTCGAATATTTAAATTAGCACAGCTTCTAATTTTTTAATATAACTTTTACTTTCAAAATATTACTAAAAATAATCAGGCAATTGACATTTAAAATAATTTTGTTTCATTTTCTGAAAATAAAATATTTCATGTTGAAAAATGACGCTGAGGATTACTTTTCATTTACAGATTCTTAACAAAGTGCTTTGAAATTTGTAACTAAGAGGTTAAAAGTGATCGGACTGTCGCCGATGAGGCGCATGGATTAGAAGCTCATTATATGCGATAAATACTGTAAAGGAACCAATATGCTGTGATTGGTTCGCAAAATTTTGTTCGAGTGATAGGATGTTGAAAGCCATGACTTGTTTTAGACGCCCTCCGGCAGTGTGTGCTGAAGAAATATCGGTAACAGTTAAATCCGACCGTGCACTTGCAAAGACATTGTTAATACACCTTCCGTTTGTAGGAAAACTTCCACGAGAAGAATCAAATTGCTGACATTGTCCAAACCTGGAACAATGGGTAACTCATTAAATATTGGCAAGTTACATAATATACACAAAGACGATAAGATTATGTTTGTAAACACTATACAAAATGACTTCGTTTTTGTATCGAATGGTGAGGTTAGAATAAATTGTGTATTGTATAATAATACTGAACCACTCAGAAACGGCTAAAAATCCTGATTATCTCCCAAACGAAAACATGCTCTACGTTATAAGGGTCCCAAAAGAATAATCTCTCAAGATCTTACTATAACAAATGAATGAATCACTGCGAAGCTGTATGATCTGGACTTGAACGTACAGAATGAACGAAGGTTTGGAATTCACAGTTCCTATTTTGATGAAAATGTGGTGTCTTCCGTTACGATAACAGTAGACCTACGTAGTTACGGCCAGTCACTAGAAATGGCAGGACTATGGATGGAAGTATTACTGTACACACCTTGTTCTCCACACTTAAAAGAAAAAATATTTCCACTTGTACCGATTATCGAAGTACCGTATGAACTATTACGTCATGAAAGATCGTATAGTGAAAAAACTGCGATGTAAAAGCGTTTTGACTCATTAAATATTAAATATTGTTTTCCCTGATATAAGAATTTGATGGATAGCAGAATGATGTTAACGAGTGATCGCTAAAACTGGAGTCAATGCAATATATTGAAATAAAAATATGTGCAAGTAACAAATAGCTTCACTTTCAGGTATGCGAAAGCCTAAAATACTATTCTCCATTTAATTAAAGAATTCTAAACGGAAACGATATTCCAAGGCGGGAGAGAAAAAGTTAAATACATTCTTTAGGAAAACAAAAAGTAACATTGTGAGGAGACCGTCCGATCTTATTGAAATTTCGCATTCAAGTACCTCAAAATCTGAATTACTTTAAATTATATATTCAAAGCGCATCAGTTCAGTACATTCCTTCAAGAAACTGCTGTTTTATTACTTTATCTAAGGAATTAAAAGTACTCCAGAGAAGAAAATGATTGTACAAATATTTTGTACCGAATACAACAAAAATTTGCAATTTTCGTTCCAAATTTCTATAAAAAACAATGCAGTGAAGATACGTACTTTAAACATAATCAGATAAATCTAAGTAAATTAGGATCCAAAAACACATTCAGAAATATTTTATTCCTACTAAAATCCCATCGCAAAATGGAATCCCAAAAATAAAGTAAGACATACCGCATAGTAGTACTCCAAAGTAGTTTTCAGTTTCGCAGTACTAAGTAGATAGTATGACAGAGGAAATGTCTAAGCTAAACATTGAGGACCGAAGACACGATGTGGAATATTTTTTATTACGTGAAGACTAAGAATGTGAATTCTAAATTTGAAAGTTAACTCACAGCCAGGTTATTTATGTTCATGTCTCTCACGCTGTATCCTACCAGTGTTATAAGAACCGTTACGTAGGGAGTCTAAAAAAATTAATGAATCACAGCTCGGCTTTCATGTCCAGCGTAACAGAGAATTGGCTTGAATTTGTTTCATAGCTCGTTGTTTTACGGAAATCACCGGTTCCAACCGCCCAGGCAGCACAGCCTTGCACTTTAACTTAGGCCCAATGCTGAAACACCGTAATTTAGAAACAGAAGACGGTGGTTCCGTCTTGGGCATACGTAAAAGTGCACGGTTGGGGCACCTGGGCGGGGTAAATTAGCTTATAATGAGAGACATATATCCGTGCAGCGAACGCAGCAGTTTAGAAAGATGAGTTTAAATTTAAATCAATTTTCAACAATAATCTCTATAGTATCGAATCCAAATGGTAAGGTTCCGTTCTGTCCTATGTTTTCATTGTCTTCACTTAGCTGCAGAGCTACTTAATTTTACCCTTAATGCGGGTATATTAATAAGTGGCAGTGAAATACATGTGAAGTAGTGCATTAGGAATTGCGATTATTTACGGGAATCTTTCTAAAAAGAAAGTAAAGTTGAAAATGACAAGCTCTTTCGGCAAAAGTATTTACACCACAGTGTAGCAATTTTAGGTTGAGACCGCACGGAAGTTACATTCAGCATATTTTTAGGAGATACTGCACCCTGGCACATTTCGGATTCAGGTGGTGAGTTCCTCTGATTTAGGTAGTAATAATCATCATCATCATCATTGTCAACCATTATCAATCCACTGCTGGACGAAGGTCTCTCCAAGCCTCTTCCACAACGGCATGTCTTCTGCCAGTCCCTTCCATTTTATTCCCGCATACTTTCGAATTTTATCTACCAATCTTTCATGTGCTCTTTTTCTGGGTCTTTTCCTGTCCCTTGGAATCCAATCTAAAATTTCGGCTGTCCATCGATGGTCTGTCCCTCTGGCAGTATGCCCAACCCATTGCCATTTCAGGAATTTAACTCTGATCATGATGTCTTCCACTCTTGTCATTTTTCGGATACACGAGTTCCTCTTCTTATCTTTCCGGGTTACACCAAGAATGCACCTCTCCATTCTACTTTGAGTTGTCTGCAGCCTTTGTATGTCTCTTTTTGTTAAGGTCCATGTCTCTGCACCATACGTAAGCACTGGAAGGGTGCATTGATCAATCACTTTTCTTTTAAGACATAATGGCATTTTGCTCTTGAAAATTATGCTGTTTCTTCCAAAAGCTCTCCAGGAAAGTTTTGTACGCCGATTAATTTCTTTATTAATGTGACCATCACTTGATATCTGCTGTCAAAAATAAACGTACGTGTCTGTTATCTCCAGCTTTTCTCCATCAATCGATAAATCTTCATTTCTTGTAAAAGTATTGAACATCACTTTTGTCTTCTGAAAGTTCATTTTTAATCGCACTTCTTTACTCTTGTCAGCAAGTTCCTTGATCATATTCTGCAGCTCTGATGGGGTAGTTGCAAAAATGACTACGTCATCAGCAAAACGAAGGTGGGTTAGATAATCTCCATTAATTTGTATCATTTTGTTTTCCCAGTTCAGTGATTTAAAGACCTTTTCCAATGGCGCATTAAAGAGCTTCAGAAATATGGTGTCACCTTGTCTCACTCCCTTTCCAATTTTTGTGTGTATTTTATTTTCAAACAGCCGAATCTTTGCACCTGCATTTTCATAGATGTTAATAATATTACTAATGTATGCATCTTCAATACCGCAGGATTTCAGAGCCAATGTAACTGCTGATGGTTTCACCGAATCAAAGCTTTTTCATAATTGATAAAAGCCATGCACAACGAAAGTTCATATTTACTCGCTCTTTCAATTAGTTCTCTCAGTACGTGGATGTGATTATAGTGCTGTAGCCACTCCTGAATCCATCTTGTTCTCTCGGTTGAGCCATATCCAGTGTAACCTTCAAGCGGTGTGAAAGAACTTTAGTGAAGAATTTATAAACCACTGATAGGAGGCTAATTGGTCCGTAGTTCCTGAGATCCTCAATTTCACATTTTTTATGTAGCAGGATCACTGTAGCGTTGTTCCAATCCTCAGGTATCTTCCTATCATTAAGCATCGAGTGAAAACTTGGGCGAGTAATATTTAAATTTCTCCACTTGCTTCTTGTATGATGCCTACAGTAATTCCATCTTCTCCTGGAGCTTTTCCACGCTTCATGTTCTTGATTGCATGTGCAACTTCTGCTGGTAGGACTGGAAGAACTCTGATACTGGTACCTTTGTCTAGAGTATATGTATCATCCCTTTCATATAATCTGGAGTAGAAATATTTCTCTCTTGTCAAAATGTCGCCTCTATTTCTTGTTACAGAACCATTTTTTTTGTCAGTGCCATAATCAGTTTTCTTCCCTTACTGAGATGTCTCTTTGCTATTTTTAGGCTTGTTTTTATTTAATTGCTTTCCTCACTAGTTCACAGTTGAATATCCTTACGTCTTCAGTGATACTTTTTCGTACCGTCTTCCATAGCTCTATATATTCCACTTTGGAAATCGCATCTTCCTTAGTTGTCCTCATTTCTCTTCTTTTTTGCATCAACATTTTGGTTTTGACTGATATTTAGTTCACGTGCAACTTGTTCTTAGACCCAGCTAATTTCTTTGCTCTTTCCGTAACAGCTTTGGTTTCTTTTCTGTTAACTTCAGAAATATCCACTTCTTACGATGTTAGGCCTTCTAAAGCAGAGAGTCTGTTCTTCAGTTCCAACTTGAAGGTGTAATGGTGTTTTTTAAGGTTGGTTTTGTCAATACATTTTGTTTGTTTTATGAGCTTGCCACGTTCGAGTTTAGTGTTGAGGCGCACCTTTCATCTCACCAATTTATGGTCAATGCCTGTGTTGAACTTGTTTAGCACACGGCAGTCTTCGATGCCGAATATTTTGTTACACATAATAAAATCAATTTCCCTTTTGTCCATTTCCTGTGTGGCTTTTTCTTGAAAATGGTGTTCATGATAAAAAACCCTTCTGCCTCTGCAAACTCTAAGAGAGTATTTCCACGCTGGTTTCTGTAGTCGTGACCGAATTTACCTACTGAATTTTTTTTCTTTTGCTGTTGCCCTATTTTTGCATTGAAATCCACCATAATTATCTTCAAGTGCTGGGTGCTTTTATTATTTAGATGACGAATTTCCTCACAAAATTCTTCAATTTCTTCTTCAGGATGACTTGTGGTGGGTGCATAAGTTTAAATAATTTGAGACTGGTATCTTTTCGAGAGTTGGATAACGAGTCGTGCAGCTCTGTCAGAGGAACTTTCAACTTCTGCAACTTTATCCTTCAGTTTCTCGTTTATTATAAATCCAACACACCTAGTTCTGCCAGTATCTGTCCCACGATAGTAGAAGAGATGTCAACTTTTCAGTTCAATGAGATCTTCTCCTTTTCACCTAACCTCACTTAGCCCGAAGATGTCCCACTTGATCCTTTGTAGTTCCTCTTCCAATTAAATTAACCTTAAATCAGAAGATAGGGAGCATCCTTTGTAAGTAGCCAAAGTCAACATCAAATTGTAGCCTAGTCCGGTCCTACCCTTAGTTAAACTCTTTTTGTCTGTTTAATTATTATGCAATTTCGCAGCCCCAAAGTTTTAAAAATTATGCACTGTTGACTATAAAAACTGCTTGATATTTATATTTACTCTTTCATTTTATGTTCTTTTTTTATTGGAGTTTTAATGGGCTACATGCAGTCGCCCGTCACTCATTTAGGGCCACTGGTACCAGGGAAGGAAGAGAGCCAGCGACGTAAGAAAAACACAACATTCATGTATCACCGGGATTTGAATCCGGATCCTTCTCGGACGAGTGATCAGAAGTCATCGCTTAGAACACTGCGCCATCGGGCGGTCAATTTTATGTTTAGGTGTTTCATTGTTTTGAAACTGTGAATGCTTTATGTATCGATGAATCATATATTTCAGATCGAATACCTCACACGTCTAGAGATACAAAACTAAAAATAATAATTTCATCTAATTTCTCTAAACGATTGTCCTACAGAGCAGTCATTAATAAATAAATGATATATCACATCTTTTAGGCCATCCGCTTTGAGTATCACACGCCCTTTCGTAAAATTTGGTAAAATTTCGCTGTTACATGATCACGATGGGTCTAATACGATACGATGAACTTTAAAATAAATGTTCGTTTTTTATAGATGTTATAAATAAAAATAATCGTTTTCGCTTTATCGTGTAGCAGCTGAAAATTTGGTCATTTCTGAAACAATGAGCGAACCACAATAAAAAGGATTTCGTATTCTGAAATGAAAGTTTTACAACAGGAATATGTGAATTTGTGTTCGGGACGCAGGTTTTCCAGAAACAAAACATTTATTCCATCGGACACTGGTTGCACATTGTTCATAATGTGCCACACAAACAGAGGAATGTGATATTTTTCATAAAGGTTTTGGTAAATGTAAATGCAATTGACAGTGAATGTTTGGTATCATTTCGATGGACAACTAAGGAAAATTGACAGAGGTAGGTAAGCGAAAAATGCATGATCAAAATTCTGCAATAATGTAATAAATTCTTCTCATCGCTGAATAATTGGACAAATGCCTACGGCGTAAAACGCTTTCTTGGATATTTCGATGTTTTTATCTACGGCCTTCAAGTCGTGGATTTTTATTAAGCGCACTCTTTTCTGAACTAATTCGCATATCATCCCGGAAAAATGAACCAAACAAAATCCTTCTCACAACTATGTTGATAGTGCCAATAAACAGTAATATGCAAATGTTCCTCCAAAATTATATTCCTTTGATGAACTTACCCTCCTATTTTAAGTTGATCAATTTTTATATAAGAAACACAGACTTAGTGAAAACGCGTGACTAAGGAAAACATGAACATGTTGCTAAGTGTAAGGACAGCAACCAAAAAATTATGGAAGAAATCGAAGTGGCTATAGCAAATGAATGTCTTTGAAACCGAAGAAAAAACATCTTAATTAAAATACGTAAAGGAGCAACTATGTGTGACGCTTTAGGATCCTGTGAACTGTTAATATAGGTAAACTAGGTGCACTTTACTGAAGAACAGTTTATAAAAGTTGATATCTTATTCATTATGTCAAAAATGTTTATTATAATTTGACTTCAGCAGTTTGAAAGCCATACTTGAAAGAAAGATAACAGAGAGCTGCGCTTTCAGGCTGCTGCTCAGATTACACTTAAAATTATCCCTCTCTGACACACACTTTTATTGATGAACTGGGCCTGCGAAGGAACAGAGATCAGCTGCCCGTCTGCAGTGTTTCCCCTTCTCTGCTTTGCTTTGAGGGAATTTCCCGACCTGTCCAACCATACGAAAACCTATTTGGATGGCGAAGAATTTCCTGTATTTCTAGTTAAAGAGACGCATCTATAAGAACAGGTCCTTAAAACCAACTTTGTTAATAGTTTCAAGGAGTTAAAGCGCACCTTGGCTGATTTTCAGAAGACGGCATCTCTCTTCTGGTTGCACTCAGCTATTTTTCGCTAACTTACAAACAGACCGATTCACAGCTTAAATTGTATGTTGAGACGTTCTTTTCGGCTTTTAATAGTCATTCACTTGATGTCCAATTCATTATCCAAGGAACCCGCTGATTCTCTTCGTAGCGGAATGTTGTCAACTGAGTATTTCATAGAAGAAATGTGTTCTTCCACCTATCTGTGAAAGAGCCTCATGAACGTTCTTCATTCACTACAGCTACGGACAGGTCAGGAAGTCAATAATAAATACACAGTTGACGTGGACCATGAACATCAAATAGAAGCCATCGTTCTTTCCACGTTCACAAGTGAGTCACGGAAAAATGCTCATCAGCCGGCACTGGGAATCGAACCCAAGGTCTTCCAGTTACGTGCCGGACATGCTTTCATTGCCCCACAGCGGCCCCGAAATTATCCAGACTTTTTGCTATTGTTCATCTTTGGTGAATCCGCATCATTGTGCGGGGCTCCAAAGAAAGCAACCTGACACGTGGGGTGGTAGTTTGTCGTATGTGAGTCTGGAGAATTTCGAGGCCGCTGTGGTGCAGCGAAAGCATATCCGGTGCGTAACTGGAAGACCTTGGGTTCGATTCCCGGTGGCGGTTGAAGGTAATTTTTTCGTGACTTATTTATAAATGTGGAAAGAGCGATGACTTCTGTTCGATGATGGTGACAGCAAGTCAATGCCTGTTAAAACGAACATATCAAATGCCTGGAATTCGTGAATACTGTTTCTCATGTCACATACATATCTTCCGCCAAGACAACCAGTGATCCGGTTAACAACTTCCCATCGAGTTTTGGTAGGAAAGCGAATTGGTCTTCGCTTCAGAGGAAAATCTTATTATTGTATCAACATCCCTCAAAAAAA
Organism: Macrothele yani; assembly: GCA_039090855.1. Taxonomy (NCBI): domain Eukaryota; kingdom Metazoa; phylum Arthropoda; class Arachnida; order Araneae; family Macrothelidae; genus Macrothele; species Macrothele yani. The sequence goes on along the minus strand of CM077015.1, from coordinate 110,267,715 downwards.
TAAACACTAAGATCTTAATAATTCTTTTGCGGTATTTTACTGAAAGCAAATTAAAACTAAAATTGGTTCGAATGGAATCTTAGCTATAATTACTTATTATTTAATAAATAAGTGCTACATAGCTAAGTTTTGCCACTCTCTTTTTCTTTGCGAAAAGTCTTTTCTTTTTCATTACTCCTTGTTGTTGTTTTTTTTGCAAATACTAAATTTTTCTATAATGCGGTTTGGGAATGGGCGTGTTATTATCAATGCATTAGACATTTCGTTTTCATTTAACTTTTTGTATATATGATCATTACTGATGTTTGCAAACTGAGGTTCTGCTTTTTTCGTTTCTGTTCTTTTTTATCTTTCTTTGTTACACCTTTTCTTTACAATGAGCGAAGAAGCATCCTGCATCTTGAAAAATTTCTTAAATGACAGATCCTTTTTGAAATTCTAGTAATGCATTGCTTATAGTTTTTTAGGAAGATGTATGTTACTTACGTTCGTTTGTCTCTTTTTTCTCTGAATTATGTGTGCATAAATTTAATTAGTGTAATTTTGATTTCAATAAGTTCGTCATAAGAATTATCATGAAGCCAGCGGAGCTATGAAAACCCGGTTTCCTGCAATGGAATGCTAGTGACAACTGTATTGAAACCAATCAATGTCTAAAACTACCTTGAGTACTTTCATTTTCCCTAATATAATAAAAAGCAATAGATAGCAGAAGCTTAAAGACGTAAGTAAATGATTTTTTGATGTGTCTGTTCTTTCAATAAATCAAACTATTTAGTGTACCAGTTGAAATCAAATACTGAAGGTGCACGATGCGCTCAGTATGTTGAAGAAACAGAATCGCTTATATCCTTTTAGTTCTACATAGGTACATTTGAAGTATCGCCAACGTATGTTAACCATGGTGTCGAACTGTACTCTAATACTGCATTAAATGTAAGTAATCAAGAAGGAAAGGGGAAATTTGGAAAGCTGAAATGTTTCACTATTATCTTCAGTACTTTATGAAAAATTGTTTCCTGATTATCTAGGAAAAATGACTATTTACATTAAAAATACCTAAGATTGCTTTAACTTATCAACAGACTATGGTGCACGCTAAGTAAATTCTGGGAACTAGAGTGGCATTTTATTTTTTTAAAACTGAAATTTGTATGGTATGATTCGTTTTTCCACTCATGTAATTTAAACAACTACAAAAAGGAACTTATAAACTAAACATACCTTCTACTTCCACGAAAGTTCAAATTTCGCAACATTATGTGTGGCAATTGCTCTTCATCGTCCAGAATGCATAGGGTATGTATATCCTTAAATTCCACATATTTTGTTTTTCTGTTCCTGCGGTATCAGGCGGCATTTCGGTTGGCTCAACCTATCACAGTATTTACTAAATTTAGGTAAGAAGGAAACGCGCACGTGTTGAAACAATAGTTGATACAGGAAAAATGAAAACTGAACTATAAGATTTCTCCTAAATGTGATATATTCACTGATACAGTCCGAAATACAATTTTGATCATATTTTACTTGCATTCCTTCATCAGAAAACAGAGGGTGCAGCCCCAAATCTCATATTTTTTTTCATTTTTTTTTTCATTTTTAGCCTGTTCTGATAAAATCATATGTTAGTTGCTTTCTACAATGAATAAATGGCAATAAAGATATGAACAGTTTTAGCTTTTCGTATAATGGAATTAACGTTAATAATGACACCGTGCCTTGTGAATGGGATTCTTTGTAGTGGCTGTTATTGCCATTTCAAACTTGAGTAATGATGCTTCGGCTTACCTCAACGATATAATCGCTAGTACACAAAAATGTATCTGTGCTGCAATACAGAAAATTTTCCCAGCTGTATTTTTGGTTTAAATTAACAGAAACAAACTGTAATATACTGCAAAGTTAAAAGAAACAAAGATAAAAATTCATACTCCCTCGGATAATATTGAAATTACTTTGGAACCGACGATCTGGACTCCGATGATAGTGAAGGCTGGACTCTGAAAATATGTTCTGTTGTTAACAGAATAAAACCGTTTTGGGAATTTATATTAAAATAAAATAAAATATTCAACATACACAATTTCATAAATATGTCCAGTGTATCAATATTTAAATTTAATCTCTTACTGATATTTGCTGATAGGAACATCTCATTCCATAAGATCTAATCACAATTTACAAATTGTTGCCGCAAAATTATTCAGAGGGGGACATTCTTAAGCAATCGAGCAAGCTCCTAGTCTGTGCATATTATTCGACCTCAAGTAAGTTGCGAAATCACCAATTCAGGTTTCGTTCAATGAAGCCGACCGAAGAAACGTGTTACAATTTCGCTGTGAAAAACTGGTTTTCGCGCTGACGGAATTTGTCGCCTTCGTTCGTAAAAGAACTGCCGTCTTTGAAAGTGGCTTTTACGGATCTCAGTGGCGGTTTCAAGGCCGCTAAATTACACGGCTTTAACCTGTTGGAGAGTTCAAGTTTCCGATTATGTCTAATATTCAAGAAGAGTAATTTCTACGTGACCGTTTCAGTTTGGCCTGCAGTCTTTCTGGATCACGTTCAATTACAATCTTCCGAAGAAACCTGAGAACTAAATTTTTATGTAATATAATTTTAACACATTATACTGCACAATACACTGTTTAGGAAACTTCACAGAAGATAGAATAAATCTGTAACAGTTAAAGAGGAATTGTACGGTACTTGTAATATATAATTTGTAAAAGTGATTTTGTAAAACTAAAATCATATAAACCGCTCATAAATTATACATGTTTAGCATTTCTTGTAACTATAAGGGAAATGTATGGTGTCATTAAAGCTTGATAGTAGCTTAGGTATATACAATGAATAGAAAAAACAACTGAGATATCTACCGAATAGCGTGCTAGTCCTCTAGTGCGAATAACAGTCGGTCCACGTCAATCCATCATCGCCGCCCCGGTGGCGCAATGGTCTAAGCGATGGCCTCTGATCATTCTTCCGAACGGGGTCCAGGTTCGAATCCCGGTGAGGCATGGATGCGGTGTTTGTCTTATGGCACTGGCTATCTCCCTTCCCTGGAACCAGTGACCCTAAATTAGGGACGGGCGACTGCTTATAGCCCATTGAGTTGCTCACGGTGGTCGTTAAACCTCCAAACCAACCAACCAAGCCATCGACTCCACCAGATGCCATAGTGTTTCGGGAAGTAGTTCCAGCAATTCTTACTGCAGCTTTCTACCCAACTCCCACCGAGACGTCGGTCTAGGAACAAAACGGCAATTGAATAAGCATATTCTGAAGTGTCGTTAACTATTTGTGTGCTGCAATGTACAGTAAATAGTGACCAAAAGTTAAGAATAATTGGTAAAACATAACATACAAAGTTAAGGGTTAAAACCGATACAACAGCGGACATTGTCGTGTAAGTTTGTCCCATACCTAAATCAATCGCAGTACACAGTCAATAACTCCTGATGAGGTTCGATATGCAAATGTCTAGCAGTTCCATATAAACAGCTTAACCTAACGTGAGTGTTTTATCCCATTTTTTTGTAATCCCCGTGAGAAGAATTATTGTCATTCGTGATCAAGAACATAAAACAGAACAAAGACTCACAACGCAGAATAATTCGAAGGATTGAATGACGACAGTCACAGACTAGGGCCACCAGAGCACTGAATGAGCCTCAAAATGTCATCTATTGCTTTGGAGGTTTCAAGACACATGATTGGTTAGACGCCAACACGTACAAGGTCGTCTGAGACTCATAAAACCTCAGAAGGAACGGTATATTGCATTAATTGCACGACGTCATAGGGTGATGTCTGCTATGCAACTCTCTGCAGAGCTTGTAGTCGTCTGAGGGCCAATAATTGATATCAGAACAAACTCTTCATAGTAGACTCATGCCAATTAATCTCTATGCCAGTCGTCCAATGATTTCTGTCCAGCTCACCTCTGTGAAAAGTAGGGCCCCTTTAAACTGCAGTCGAGAACATCGAAACTCGACACTGAGCCAGTGGAACAAAGTGCTATTCGCCGTTGAGTCCAGGCTCAGTTTACAAACTTATTCTCGTCGAACAATTCTCTGGTGAGAACTGAGAATCCGTTACAAGCTCAATAACGTCAGGGACAAATTTGGTAGCTGTGGATTAATGGCACAGGCAGGCTTCATACTGAATGGGCGTAAAGAGTTCCACATCTTCCACAGAGGTACCGTTAATGCTCTGAGGTACAGAGGCGAGATATCCAAACATCATTGAAGACTTTTCAGAGATGATGTGTGTCCAGAGTTGATATTCATGGACGATAAGGAACACGCATTCGGAGCTCAGTAGATGGATATCTTTTACCAAAGTTTAGATATCCAGCACATAAAGTGGAAGGCCAGGTTTCAGGATGAAAATTCGGTAGAGAATACATTTGATGCAATAGGGAGGCGAATTACGTTCCGTCAGCTTTCACTATAGGACATTCCGGAGCTCCTAACTTCTCTTCGTCGGTAGTGGGACTTGTTGCCCACAGAGTTCTTTAACAACCTGATAACCAGAATGAGATGTGGATGCAAGGCTGCGTGGGTGAAAGGCGACACCACATCCCTTATCAATCACGGTGAATGATCCTCTTCTCATTTTCATGAATTCAACATGAAAGTTACTGTGTTATTCACCTAGTTTATTTGCAATGAAATTAGTTTCAATAAGCTGTTTGGTCTGCTGCTTTTCTTGGAATATGTTGTTATTCAAGAATACCCAGTGTCGTGCCTTTACGGCAACTGACCCTTGAAATACACTGATGTTCAGAATTAAGAGAATTTGCACATTTTGTCGAATTTCTGAAAACTAATGGCCACATTTTAATGAAATTTGGTATAGTGAAAAAATAATATCAGACAACAGTCATGGTATGCACTCATGATCGTCAATAAGGATCATCGGCGCAGGAATGTCCAAAATCCACGTTGCAAGATTGAACATTGAATGACTCTAATATGGGGTATAGTACCCTCTCGCAGTCATACAGTTATCACAGCGCGACGTCATACTGGAAACGAGACAGTTGATGATTTCCTGTGGCATTGGGTTTTACTCCTGCAGCAACGCACTTTTTCATCTCCGCGATGGTTCTCGCAGGGGGATGGCGAGCTCCAATTGCCCTACCAAGAGCATCCCAGACATGTTCGATTGTGTTTAGGTCTGGCGATCTGGCTGGCCAATCCATCCCGCGAATATCCTTACTTTGAAGTTAATCGTCGACCAGGTGAGCCCTATGTGGACGATCGTTGTCGTCCATAAAAAGGAACCGAGAGCCAACTGCGCCCATGAAATGTCTAACACAGGGCTGTAAAATCTCTGGCCCATGAAATGTCTAACATAGGGCTGTAAGATCTCTAAGCAGTCAGGGAGCCTTTTTCAAACACATGGAGAGGTGTGCGACTATTCAACACGATGCCTGTCCAGACCATGACATGTCTGCTGCCATAGCGGTCGCTTTCTTGGTAGTTGGGTAAAGGTATCGTGTCCCAGGTACTCTCCAGGTGAAGGTACATCGATAATCAGTGTCCAAGCTGAATCGCAACTCGTCTGTGGATATAACGTTACCCCCTGAAGTATGGTCCAAGGCTGATGTTGTCTGCACCATGCTAAACGCGCTCTCTTGTGTGCAGAAGTGAGCGGGAAGCAAATAGAGGGCCTTTTGGAAAAAAGTCCTTTCTCATGAATCCTTCGGGAAACAGTAACTTTTGAAAATCGGGTTCCAGTGTCGGCATGAAGCTCACGAGATATTTGTGCAGCTGTAGAAGCTGTGGCGCCTAGCTGAAAGTTCCAAATAAAGATCTTCATTGACTTTCGTGGCTCTTGGACGACCTTGCCCAGGCCTTCTCGATATGGATTCGGTGTCCTTTAACTCTTTCCATAAACTGCAGACGACACTGGGCGTTATATTGAGCTCTGTAGCAACCTGCGCTTGCGATTGCCCTGCCTCCAATCTACCGGTGATTCTCCAACCCATTCCGTCATCAATACGTTCGTGGCAACTCATTTTATCTAATAGCGTATGAAATTGAACCAACTCCTGCAAGAAAGACAACGAATATCGCCGAGGAGTACAGCAAACTAAACGCGGAAAGAGCCACGTGTGCTTTTCATGCCCTCCGCTGTCACATCTCCTCCCACACACACGTGTACGCTTATGTATTCGATACTGCAACTTTGCATTAATTTTCGGTGGCAAAATTTGTACCTTTTGTTCCGTAATTTTTGTGAAATTCGACAAAATGTGCAAATTCTCTTAATTTTGAACACCAGTGTGTTTACAAGAATGTTGCTTATGACTAACTTTTGGGCATGAGTGCGCAACTGTTTGAATTTTAGCCGTTCTGCAAAAGAATTTTACAAGGTCCTCTGTCGCACATTTGAAATTATAAATATGACATTCTTTTGTGCTGTCTTCGTGCTCGAATGGGCCAAAACGTTTCTTGTGTACTACCATCCCTGTTTGAACGGTATCCTCAGTTAGTTCCACTGCAACAGTATTTGATGTAACCCCATGAATAATTATAACATACAGCATAACCGATACTTCTGTTACATTTGAACTTGTTTCGATTTACAACAAATCTTTTTTTAAGATATCAGCAGTTATCCGCACCACTACAGCATGTCATCAGCACTACGCAAATTCCTGTTTCAGATATGAGATTCCTAAGTCATATATTTGTTCTCGAGTCTAAAGTACAGGATTTTCCTTTTATATACTGCGAATTAAAACACGTCATTGAATTGGCCACTGACGCAAAGTATACTTCGAACTTGGTACATTGCGGTACCGAGCGAAAACGGAACCAGTTATATCAATCTTTCTTTGAAGCTGTTACGCTCCCTGGGCTCTATTTCATGCTTAACCAATGTCTCCTGTTAACTCAAGAACGCACTCAGGATGATAAACATCGGTGTTGGTATAAAGTCTCTGACATCGCTATACGCCATGCTTAATGAAAATGCTGACAGGCATCCAATTTACTTACAACCAAATAGGTGTTTATGTCATCCTTCAACAATATCCGGACGATTCCAAGAAATACGACATTACCGAAACAAAACGTTCATTTAGAATTCGAGTCAACAACAATAAAAAAGACACAAAGAAGGGTAAAGTTATTAAGTCCAGTTAAAATCCGATACTCCCATGTGGGATGTAATAAAAAAATTAGCTTCCTATTCCACCCCTAAATCCACTGCCGTTTGCGAAAATTTTGAGATCATTACCAAAAGTGAGCCCTATTTGCCATGAATTGGGCATCAGGTCTTCGAAGAGTGAATGCTTTTTGTTTTCCTTTCTGGATTCCGCATTCTAAACGAACATGACGCCTGGTGTCTTCGAATGAGTTACCACTCTGACATCTGTTCGTTTATTGTCAGGTCAAGACACTGCGTTCAAATTGTTTAAGCGTTCTATTGTTCAGTTTGCTCTCTACCTTCCTTCGAAAGGCTATCTGGTTCATGTGCGAAATCTTGGACACTTGGATTTCAAATCTAAAGCTTGAAATGCGGATTAGTAGTATAGATATATCATTTAAAAAATTATTGACAGCGAAATGCAGTTCCTGATTTTCTTCGCTTTAATAATTCGTGTTTATTCAAAACACGAATGACAGATGAAAACTATTTTTTATTACGACACACACAAAGCGGTTAATATAAAACATATATATTTGGAAGGTAAGTAAAAAATATGTCAATATCATTCTAGAATTCCACAGTGCCGTCTTTCAGAGAAATTTTTGTAAACTTACAAAAAATTGGAGATAAAGGAATGTGAGAAGAAATTTTCAAAAAGCACTACTAATTTCCTTTAAGAGAAAGCGTGACAAAGGTGAGCTCATACATTATTTTCTAGGGAACTGTAATGCTCTGAAGTTTAGTCAGACGAATTTCGAAATGAAATGTTTGGTACGTCATTAACCAACTTTTTCCTGTACTTCCATTTGAAGGAGAATTTTGAACATTCCTTTACGATGGGATTAGCCAAGCAGACGCCAGAAACTATTCGGAACTTATAAATCATCTAAATGGTTTGTAAATAAACCTTTTAAATTACTTACAATTTTCCAAAAAATATGATAGATAATGATAGATAACTCTAAGTTGCGAGTAAATAAATACCGAGACCACTCGTATATACACTGGTGCGCAAACATTAAGGAAGAAGAGGAGAAATTAGCATAACAGCGGAACGAGCGGGCAGAACGGACCGAAAAACCACTCAGGAGATAGACTAGGGTGCGGTACGGTAGGGCATGCGCATATATGCAACATGACGTAAGGGGGGTTCGAAATGGTATAAAGCACACGGGCGATGTATGCTCAGCAATTCGGTGAAAGCTATTGCACGGTGTACATCAGTTTAAACGACGTCAAGTTGCTGCCACCGTGTGATATGGACAACAGGCATTCCAGTAGACGACATCTGGATGACTTTCCCCAAGGTCGCGTCATTAGGAAGTTGGAAGAAAAGTCGAAGTGTGACTAGTGTGGACGAGATGTTCGTGATCGCTCACAGCATCGTTTCACGAGCTTGGAGAGCATTTCAAACGACAGGGACAGCTGTCCGAGAGTTTAGCAGTGGTCGTCCACGAGCAACAACGGGGGTGGACGACTGGTATATTGTCCTACAGACAAGACGAAGCAGACGGCCGACAGCGGGAGAAATCGCAAGGCACATGCAACAGACAACTGGACGTCCGTTACCGCGTTTTACCGTGGCCAGGAGGCTGTACAAAGTTTGTCTATTTGCATGACGACCAGTACGGTGTGTGCAATTAACACCTGCTCATCGGAGACGGCGGTTTTTAAGGTGCCAGGAACACAAGAACTGGACATATCAACAATGGGGTCGAGTTCTGTTTACGGATGAGAGCCGAATTTGTCTGACGAGCGATTCTGGACGTATACACATCTGGAGAGAGCAGGGAACACACAATCACACCTCCAAACTCATCGAAATAGCCCTGTTTGGAGGTGGGGCAGTTATCTTTTTGGGAGGTGTCATGCTTGGTAGCCGTACTGACCTCCACATTTTCCAAGGAGGTTCAGTCACTGGTGTCCGCTATTGTACCGAGGTTCACCTGCCTCACGTGCGTCTGTTTAGAGGTGCTGTTGGTCCTGAATTCCTCTTCATGTACGGAAACGCTACAACTCATCGTACAGTGCCTGTGGCAGACCTGTTGGAGAGTGAAGATATTCAACGCTTGGATTGGCCAGCAAGGTTCCCGGACCTAAATCCAAACAAACACGTGTGGGACCTACTCGTGAGACGCTTGGCAGCACGTCTCCAACCGCCAGCAACGATTCCGCAGCTGTTATTGGCACTACAAGAGGAATGGGCCGCGATGCCTCAACAGCTCCTAGACAATCTCGTCCGCAGCATGGAAAGATGTTGTAAATCCTGCAACGCAGCCAGGGTGATCATATTACTAAAAACTGGATTTTTGTTGGCAGCCTCCTGTCACATGGACGTTTTTGTCTTTTGTCCAGTTGTGCTCGAAGCTACCTTTTCAAAAAAGTGCCTTTGTGTCTTTTAGATTCCTTGTTTGGACGGTTTTTCTCACTTGTCCCATATTCTTACATCTTGGGGATCTTATGGCATGATTTAAGTCGATGTGGAGCACTTCGGCATGACGTTACTTTCGAAAAACCGTCTCGTCCTTACTTTTTGCACGCCAGTGTATTTGTAAAAATTATGAACAGCTCCTATTTAAGATTTAAACTGAGAAATCATCGGGAGATTGGTTCACTCCAATATTTTTTCTGCATTGAAGAATAAATCGAAGTACTGGGTTTTAAAATGTAGTAAAGAAAACAATTCGCATTTTGCATTTCATGTTTTGTTAAACATTTATATCAATTCGTCTTGAATACATTCTAAAGATTTTTTTGAGAAAACGTTTCACTTGTTATACACTATAATATCAGAAAAAATTAATATATAAAGGGAATCTCTAAGATTTTCGGTTCTATCATAGAGAGATACAGATTCCCTACCGGTCCGATGGAAACATCGACAATCTTAAACAATTGAAATGCTCTACTAGTCCTTGCGCGCACAAATCGGAGCCTGCAAGTCGTCGTAACGGTCGTGAGCTAATGGTGTATGCACTAATCGGACGATGCACGGAGGGCACCGCTGCTCGCAGAATATACACAATCCTAGCTGCTGCGTTACTCCGAGCATGTCGGTACTCTCTCTCTCCGTAGTTCGTCTAGGTCGCCCAGACCATCCATGTCGTTGCCACGTGCTTTGTTTTATTAAAGCTTTGTACAGCATTCTATGGTGACATCCGCACAACCGGTATGGCACGCAATACGGCGATAAGCCTATCTCGTTTCCTGGAGCACGACAATGTGGCACCTGTCGAACTCCTACAAATGTTAGAATTTCTTCTGAACTTGTTTTTCTCCGAGGCATACTTTACTTGCAAAGGATGCAACCAACACAACAGCGCGAGTCGGAATGGCAGGCACGCGCAACTTGATGACATTATGTAGCCAGTCAGTAACAGAACTATGAGGCCTCTTTGCTTGCGCTACATGCGCGGCCAAGCATGATACTTCAATCATTTTCATGTATCACGATGTCAAAACCACCAACCAAGTTTCGTTCCTGTCGGTTGCTTCCTTATGGGAGAGACTCTATTTTCACGACCAGTATATATAAAAACATTTTCGGTGTTTTAAGTTTTTTCCGAATGAATGTCGTCTTTATGAAATTGTGGTCCAGACTGATTAGCAGCATTTAAAGGTGCAAAGCATGATGTCGAGTCTCAACATTTAAATTGATATTTTTCTTAGTTTTCTTCTTTTTTTTTTCATTATACTAAATTTTCTGAAGTATTTGTTATATTGCGATTTCTCTACATGCTTTCCTTTCCTCATTTAAAAAGTTTGACAACGAATTAATTTTTATGTCCAGCTCTTAGTATAAATGCATTTAGAAACAGATTTACGGAACAACTGAGTTATCTTGTACGGTCTTGAAAAATGCTTCGTCTGATTACTTTTGACCAGATAAATTTGAACTCCGAGTGAAATTTCCGTGACACGTTATTTAGAAATTTAAATTCCGTAATTGGCTTCAATTTGCACATTATGCGAATTTTGAGTTAACTCGCCGTATTATTAAATTTTCAGTTAGAATTACCTTCTTTAGCATACCCCTATCTCTGAATATTGTGACGTGTACCCGAGACGTGTACTAAGATTAACAAATATTAATGATTCGTAATGAAGACACTTTAACAGAGTGTGTGTTTTTAATTAAAGAACATTTTCGTCTTAGTCATTCTGGACGTTTGCATTCGTCTTTCATATTCGGATAATCTGTAAATTATATGTTCTTGTTACCTTAATTGTATATCAAAGTAATGTGCTTGATGTTCTAAAAAAGTGCTAACACCTCTCTGGTACATCAATATCTTTGGTAGGCTGAGTAAATCTTCGGATGCTCATACCGTCGAAGATACAGTTTGCTTCTTTAGTTTTTTATATTTACTTTGAGTGCAACCAATGTGTTGAGAAATAACAACTGCAACAGTAACAGATTTTCAATTTTCGTATTGTATCTTCAGATAATCTCTAGACTAATCATCACATCAAAACCACTTTCTAATCCGTGGGCAGCTAAATTAAAGGGACAAAACATTTTTGTATCTGACGATGCTGTTGTTTTAAATCTGAACCACAAAAGGACAGTCTTAGACGCTTAGATATTATTATTCCGCTTAGAAATGAAGCACTACAAACACTGTAAACATTTTGCCAAATTGGGTAGTAGAATTTTCTCAGACATTCGACGGAAATCCACCATTGCGTTCATTCTTCAACATGTAGTTCGCAAAATACCTAAAACCAACCAATACATGGAAGCTAAATGAAAATCACTGCCGACTAAATTTGTTGCTACAACACGTGACTCAGTTTCACGTATTAGGAATGTATTTTGTCCAACATATAATATCAGAACTTTGAAAAGCACAGAAGTAAAATATGAAAAGGATATTTGAAGCCCCTTAATTTTTTTGAAAACTATTCTTACAATTTGAACTTGATTTGCTTACTGTAAATGCTGAACGATGTGTCAGCTTTGCTTTAGTGATGACTTCCGAATCTATATATTTTTACATGGTAGGTGCTCAAATTTCTAATCGATATTATGATGAACAGTGTGAAAAAGACGTATCTTGGTATGATCGAACGAAGGCGAAGACTCCCAAATTACACCGACCAATGAAAATCCCCGTTCAAATTCATAAAAAAATGATATTTGCATTTAAATACCTGGTGATTCAAATAAACTACTGTTTGTGAAAATTGCAGCACCATACAACAATGATGGTAATCACATAAAACTTAGAGGATATGTAGAGCAGGGTAGGACATGCAAATGATTAGAAGTGCAGAGTCGTTGCCCACGTCTGGGCCCGGCATCGCCCTCTGAACAGTCGAGTGTAGGGTATAAATAGATAAATAGAGGGCTGTTTAGGACACACATGTAGTGTATCGCGCGCAAGGAGTAGAAAAAGGGTCTCCAGAATTCAATGATGAATCGACAATGACGAAAGGCGCAATATCACCATACGACAGAGTTTGACCGGGGACAAACGATTTTTCGTCATGAAGGTGCATTTCCGTACTGTGACATGCAAATCAATTAATCATACAGGTTGCGATCGGTGTATTTTTTTATTCAAAAAATAATACATATAACAAAATATGTCTTATTTAACAAAATAGGACAATGCACATATTGTTTTGTCTTAATTTTGTTAATGTATTAAGCCTGATTTTTGGGTTTAGCAATTTGATTTGAATTTAAATTTAACAATGTGTTATTTAACAAAATAAGACAATGCATCGATCGCATTGTCTTAATTTTGTTAATGTAATAAGCCCGATATTGGGTTCTAGCAATTTGATTTGAACTTAAATTCACCAACAAAATTTTTTTTATTTAATTTCTATATAAATTATTTTTCACTAACGCACTGCAAACTCCAACACTTTTTTAATACATAATGTACGCTGCTTATTGTTTGAAGCTGGCTGGCTGTATTCTTTCAAAACTTTACCTCTTGATCATGGTAGGTATGACTATATTAAATACACTGGCGTGGAAAAATTATGGACGAGACAGTTTTCCGAATGTAACGTCAAAAGTGCTGCACGTCGACTCAAATCATACCATAAGATCTCTAAGATGTACGAAGGCACTTTACTGAAAAGGTAGCTTCGAGCAGAAGTGAACACAAGACAGAAACGTCCATGTGACAGGCGGCTGCCAAGAAAAATCCAGTCTTTAGTAGGGGATATGATCAGCCCTTAGTGCGTTGCAGGATTTAAAACAACTGTCCATGCTGAAGACGATGTTGTCAAGGATGTGTTAAGGCATCTCAGCCCATTCCTCTTGTAGCGCCAATCGCAGCTGCGGAATCGTTGCTTTCGGCTGGTGATGTGCTGCCAAGCGTCTCCCGAGAAGGTCCCACACGTGCTCGATTGGATTTAGGTCCGGGGACCTTGCGGGCCAATCCATGCGTTGAATATCTTCACTCTCCAACAGCTCTGCGACAGCCACTGTATGATGAGGTGTAGCTCTGTTTTCCATGAAGCAAAACTCAGGACTCACCGCACCTCTAAACAGACGCACGTGAGGCAGGAGAACTTCGGTACAATAGCGGACACCAGTGACTGAACCTACTTGGAAGATGTGGAGGTCAGTAAGGCTGCCAAACATGATACCACCCCAAACGAGAACTGCGCCATCTCCAAAGCGGTCCATTTCGATGATGTTGGAGATGTGATTGCGTGTTCCTTGCTCTTTCCAGATGTGTATACGTCCAGAATCGCTCGTCAGACTAAATCGGCCTTCTTCCGTAAAGAGAACTCGACCCCATTGCTGATGTGTTCAGTTCTTGTGTTCCTGGCACCAGAGAAACCGCCGTCTCCGATAAGCAATACAATACAATACAATTATTTATTGCACATATTTAAATCTTACAGTTATATGAAATTGCAATACACCAGGAGCAATCTGAACACATTGGTTGTAAGGCGTTTCCCCTATCAGATGTAAGAAAAAGAATAAAACATATGGCATATATGAAAGCTAGTAAGATGGTTATAAAAGAAGTACCACTGTTAGCAACATGCTTGGAACTACAATTTAATGATAGGGTTGAAATTCGTTATGGAGATCAGGGTGATTTACAATGTAATTTCGCAGAGACAAGGAAAACGTTTTGATATTTTCCAGGGATCTGATGCTCTCTGGGAGATTATTCCATAGGATAATGGCTTTATACAGTATGTTATTTAAACCATAATTAAGTCTAACACACGGCTGACATAATTTGTTGTTAGCAACAGATCTGGTGAAGATAGAATAATCAAGATATTTGATGTCAGATTGAAAAATAGGCAGTTTAGGATGCATTATTTTAAAAAACATGATACCTAGTTTCAAGGTAAAAATTTCATGAATTTTTAGAATATTTAATTTTAGAAATAATGGTTTTGAATGAGACATGTAATCTGTGTTCAGCATATAGCGAACAGATTTCTTCTGTAATTTGAGCAAGCATAACTTATTGTTTGCACTTAGATTTGAATACCAAGATACCAGACAATAGGAGAGATGGGTATAAATAAAAGCATAGTAAAATGTTTTTAGGACATTGATAGGGAAGAGTTGCGTAATTTTACCAAGCAGGCCAACCTGTAAGGAAACTTTTTTTAAAACAAACTGAACATGCGTATTCCAGTTAAAGAATTCATCAAACCAAACACCAAGATACTGAACTTTGTCAAAAATTTTAAGGGGAAGATCATTAATCCTGACTGGGAATTTATTTATGTCCTCTCTTTTATGAACGTTTCAGAAATATACGGCTTTGGTTTTTAGAATATTAAGTGATAATTTGTTAGAGCATAACCAATGAGATAAATTTGATAGATCATTATTGATCATTATCTGCAACTTATGCAAATCATGACATTTTTGAAAAATGACAGTGTCATCAGCGTATAGCAAAGCATGAGTTGATTGCAGGCCCAGAGGAAGGTCATTTATATATAACAGGAACAGTAACGGTCCCAATACCGAACCTTGAGGCACTCCGCATGAAATATTAAGTAGATCGGAGTTTATTTTATTTACAGTGACATACTGTTTGCGATGAGAGAGGTAGCTCATTAAGAGGGAAAGAATTTTGCCACGAAAACCGTATTTGGGTAATTTATTTAACAGAATGTCGTGATTTACCGTGTCGAAAGCTTTTTGGAAATCAATAAAAATACAAATAGTATAATAACTGTCATCTAGTGCTTCGGAAATGAAGTTTAAAAACTGAGCAACAGCCATTTCAGTAGATCTGTTTCTTTGGAAACCGAACTGTTCCAAAGAGAGCATACCATGGGTGTGTAAAAAATCAACCATTCTGCTGTGACTAGACCTTTCAAAAATCTTACTCAAAACGGGTAACAAAGACATCGGTCTGTAATTACAGGTAGATTCCCTATCTCCTTTTTTAAAAATAGGAATAACCTTAGCGATCTTCAGACTGTCAGGAAACTGACCTGAATGAAAACTCAGATTAATAATATGTGTTATAAGTGGTACTAAAATACAGATCGAGTCTTTTATGACTCTGCTATTAATATTGTCTGAACCAGCACTTCTTTTTAGGGACAATGAAGTGATAATATTATAGGTTTCAGTATCATCCAAAGGGCGTAGAAACATTGAAAAAGGAACTTCCTTAATTTTGGATAAAGAAGCATAACCTTTAGTATTTGTGGGCAAGTTTTGCTGAGATGCTAAATCATGACCTATGTTAATGAAGTAATTGTTGAATTCATCAGCGACTGATTTTGAATCAACATTAAAATTACCAGAATTTCATTTTAACGTCAGCGGAGTTTCAGTAGCACAGGATCGTTTGTTAATTGCTGATTTGATTATTTTCCATTTTTGATATGAGTTATTTCCTGCATCTGAAATAGCGAGGTTGTAATGAGCAACTTTCGCATGCTAAATAACATTTCTTAGGGCATAATTATACTTTTTATACTTATCACGTAAGTGACTGTTATAGGGATTTTTCTACTTTTTTTACGAAGCTTATCCTTTTTTTTTGATTGATCTAATGATTCCATTGGTCATCGAAGGTTGGATCTTAATGTCATATTTAGTGTTAACTACCTTGTGAACTGTTGTGATCTCAAGGAAATCATTCAAAATGCCTTGCAAAATTTCGGTAGCTATAGTTGGACAAGTTGTATTGAAGATACCCGACTTGTCCCAGTCAAAATTTGAGACTAGGTCAGCTAACGTGGTGTAGTCACAATAGGAGATTGTTTTGTGGTTAATTGAGTAATGGTAATTTGTAAAAACTGGAACATGAATGAAGACAGGGTTGTGATCACTAATACTAAAATCAATCACTCCGGACTTTAAAATAGTATTAAGTAATTTAGTACCAATATGGTCTAGAATATTGGCACCACGAGTTGGTAAAGAAATGCACATCTTAAAAAAATTGCCTGATAGCATATTAAGATAGATTTCACTTAGAGATAGGTTGTTAATGTTAAAATTAATATCTCCCAGAAAAATGCAATTTTTAATTTCGTTATTTATTTTGTTTAAGATTATAACGAAGTGAATTTCTCCGTCATTTTTATCCGCGCCAGGATTCGAACCCGGGTCCACTCATTCTGGAATAAGTTGCTCTACCAATTGAGCTACGCGGACATTTTATTCTGATTCCTATCTGCCTTTATGTCGTGTGCGTCCTTCTGGCAGGTACGTCACATCTCCTGGTACGTTACAAGATATTGTCAAAGCATTCACAAAAGGTTTTTCGATCACTACTTGGCGATCTGTAGATAACGCCAATAATCAGGTTTTTGGACTTGGGACTTTAGATTTCAATCCAAAGCATTTCACAGGAATCAAGTACAAGGGACATATTATTCAAGTCATCACGAATAAAGTAGGTGATGTGAGACTTCAGGTATAGGCCTACTCCACCAGAACCCCTTATATTCAGTAATGGATTATTCCGATTTCTAAATTTGCATTCAAAATTATAGTTACTGAGATTAAAAAACTCCTTTTGTTTCTCATCAATTAAATGAGTTTCGCTAAGCAGGCGTTAATAACACACAACGTACTGGTCGTCGTGTAAATAGGCCACCTTTGTGCAGCCGCCTGGCCACGGTAAAACGAAATAACGGACGTCCAGTTGTCTGTTGCTTGTGCCTTGCGATTTTCCCCGCTGTCTGCCGTCTCTCTCTTCTCGCCTGTAGGACAATACACCGGTCGTCAGCCGCTGTGGTTGGTCGTGGACGACCACCGTTGAACTCTGGGACAGCTGCTCCTGTCGTTTGAAATGCTCTCCAAGCTCGTGAAACCATGCTGTGAGTGATCCCGAACACCTCGGCCACCCTAGTCACACTTCGAACTTCTTCCAACTTCCCAATGACGCGACCTCGGGTAAAGTCATCCAGATGTCGTCTACTGAATTGTCTGTTGGCCATATCACACGGTGGCAGCAAGTCGACGTCGTTCATACCGATGTTCACCGTTCAATAGCTTTCACTGAATTGCTGAGCGTACACCGCATTTGGGCTTGATACCCTTCCGACACTTCACCCACCCCCTACGCCATGCTGCATATATGCGCATGCCCTAACATACCGGACCCTAGTCTATCTCCTGAGTGGTCTTTCGCTCCGTTCTGTCTGCACGTTCCGCTGTAATGCTAATGTGTCCTCTTCGTCCTTAGTTTTTGCACACCAGTGTAAATACACTTACCTACATTTACACTGAAGTGCCAGAAAAACTGGTGCAGACGAGCTTATGCAAAATACATAGCAACGTCACCTATGCGCGTACTCGGTTGCGTCCGCAAGTGCGTATTTAAGCGCTAGACATCCTTGTCAGCTGTCAGAGCTGTTTCGGGCATGATAATGACAAATAATAACGATATAAGTGATTTTCAACGGGGTGTTATAGTTGGCGTTTTTGAGATGAGCCATAGTATTTCGGAGGTAGAAACGAATTTCGTATTTTCACGGAAGACCATTGCAAGGGTGTAACGTGACTACAAGAATTCCGGCAAAACCTCCAACCTACGATACCAGTGTGGCCGTAAAAAGACATTGGATGGACGTGACCAACGTCGGCTGTCAAGAATGGTTTCACGCAACAAGCATCAGCGTCCGGACTGTACAACGTACCCTGCACAATATGGGCTTTCGGAGCCGACGCCCAACTCGAGTCCCCTTGATGGGTGCACGACACAGAGCTATGCGCCTCGCTTGGGCACGGCAGCACCGTCAATATACACTTGATGACTGGAAGCACGTAGCCTGCTCTGACAAGTCGTGTTTCCAACTGTATCGGGCAGATGGAAGGATTCGCGTGCCGTGTAACCCCATGAAGCCATTGATCCCGCCGGTCAACATGGAACTGTGCCGGCTAGTATGGAGTGTGTTTAGCTGGACTTCACTGGGGCCATTGGTACGTCTACAAACGTCTGTAACCTGCTAACGCTATGTGCGCATCCTTTCGGACGAGGTAGATCCGATCATATCCTGTATTCATGCTGATGGGTTGGGCCTGTTCCAACAAGACAATGCATCTCCACACAAGTGTCGGGACGCCACATTATGGTTAGATGAGCACTCATGGGTTTTGCCATTCCCACCCACGTCCGCAGATCTGAACGTGATAGAACATATTTTTGATGCCATACAACGCGCTATCGAACACAGGAATCCGAGACCTCGGAATACACCCGAATTGTGTAAGGCTCTGCAGGAAGTACGGTGTGCATTGCCAACAGCGTATTTCCAGAAGCCATTGAAGTCCATGTCCCGTCGTATTTCTACAGTCCTGCTCTCCCGTGGGGGACTTACCAAGTATTAGACTGGTGTACCAGTTTTTCTGGCACATGAGTGTACAAGTTTAAAAAAATTCAAAGTTGATATGCTAGTTTAATTTATTTAAAAATATAATTTTCTAAAGCAGAATGTGTATGAGTTCAAAAATTCCTAGATGGTGGTTTGCTATTAATATTTTACCGGAAGACTTTCTGTGAGGATATATGCGACTTCGTAGTGCATAGCTCAGTAAAATGTTATGCTATTCAAAGATTTGTGTTTATTTCTGTATATAACAGCAAAACAATTCAAAAGGAAATTACATGGTTGTTTCTTTAATGCTAACTTGTGTAGAATTTAGTAGTTTCGATTAACCGTAAATGTACATGACTGCGAAACGGCGAACGAGGTATGTCAGATATCTCAGGTCTTTGGATGTGCTCTGGCAGATTTGAACACCTAGTTTTTTGGTTCCGTGCGACCTACAGCATGGTGCCCGGCGTGACATATACAGACCCGTATTTGGCCTTCAAGGACAAGCACATCCCACGAACTTGATTGGCGATTGTAATAATTTATATACTTTACCTTCCTGCACTCACGTATGATTGAAATTCCAACAAGTTTAATAAAACACACCGACTTAACTGGAAGAGGGGCATTTTAATATTTTATTTTTTTTTCATCAACAATGCACGTAACCTAACTGAGAACAGTATACAGTGAAAGTGATGCTGTGACTCACGCTACATGGAATTTTCCATGCAACATGAGGCACATCATCACTTGGAATAGAACACTTGACATGAGACTTTTACGCAACAAACCTAAAACGGGAAAGGTCCAGTTTTAGGGTCAAAGTTTCTATTTGGTTTCTCTAAAAACAGAGCTGCGGTAGACTGCTCGATAGACTGGTGTATACTATTAAATATTGAGGGTGGATGAGATGAGTGGCACAGGAGTCCCCATCTTGTTTTTATTTTTTGTACTTTTTGTTACTTGACATCAGCAACATGCGGAATTTATCTTATCCTCTGCCACCCACAAAAACAAAATTCTGAATTCAGCGCATTAGGTTATAAACTGAGTGGCCATTTTATTATGACAAACCCCTCAGTAATTTGTTGACTCACCTTTTGCCTTTAATACTGCGTCGATTCTTCTTGGCATGGACTCCACGAGATGTTGATAGCTGAATTGTGGAACCTGAGACCATGCTTGATGAGTAGCACTTTCCAGGATTGTGAGATTGCAGGTTTGTGGATCCAGCTGTCTGGTGGCTCGTTCAACTTCATCCCACAAATTCTCAATGGGGTTGAGATCTGGGGATTGTGGGACCACCTAAGGAAAGTAAACCCACCGGCATGTTACGGAAACCTATCCTGTACAATACGAGCACTATAGCAGGACGCATTATCTTGTTGAAAGTAGCCATCACCATTGGGATAACCATCTACATGACAGGATGCACTTAGTCTGCAACGTTTAGATATGATGTGCCAGTCAGACGTTGATAAACACGAATTAAAGGGCCTACAGCATGCCAGGACAACATTTCCCAAACCATAACGTTGCCTCCACCAGCTTGAAGGGTTGTAGCAATGCATTTGGGGTCCATGCTCTCGTGCTGTTTCCGCCAAATTCTCACTAGGCCATCGGCATGGTGCAACTGAAAACGTGATTTATCGGACCACATAATTTGTTTCCAATTATCGTCTGTCCAATCCTTGTGCTCCTGTGCGAACTGGAGATGTTTTCTCTTGTTAACTGCAGACAACAAATATGTTCGAACAGGCCTTAGGCTGCCAACGTACGTCGAACAGTGCGTGCACAGATCATTTGAGGGGATCCTTGATTAAGATGGTGTATAATTTGCTGCACTGTTGCACTTCTGTTGTTTGTTACCAGTCTGGAACCTCTCCGTTCCACACGAGCAGTCACTAGTCGATGACGACTACACGTTGCACGTAGGAACTCATTTTTTTGGCTGACAGTCCAGTCTTTAAACACTTCAACAACAGCTGCTTCAGAATATTTCACGAATGCGGCGGTTTCGGTGATACTCGCTCCATGGCTCCGAGCTCGTACAATCATCCAGCGTTAAAAGTCCGTCTAAATCATTGCTACTACTGTCGCAAACACTAAGATTTCCCTTTTCATACTAGCCTCGCCCTCTGGCGTTAACAACGAATAATCATAGCTCATTTGCTTAAAACTGTCAGGTGGTCTTAATAAAGTGGCCACTCAGTGTATACTGAGTTACCTTTGTGTTATCAACATCCCCGTTTTACGTATTCGAAGCGATCGCGAAGTAGCTTTCACCGTGGTATGGACAGCAGCTGCCAAAATTTTGGCATCATCCGCATTTGTTGTCTCCTCCCATCTGTGTATGGACTGGATTAACCATTTACTGACATCCAGCTAAAGGGCTGACTGCGGTCAGCCATGCGCGGTTGATGCTAGAGTTGAGCGTAGGGTGTCACGACTGGTAGCTCAGCAACGACGTGAAACAATTACCTATAATACTCACCAGTACGTCGGTCATCAACCAACAAAAGAATCGTTTCTAGGAAGGAAAATGACATTCGCATCTATTCGTTTATTTTGCCTTCAACTCACCACGGATCAAATGTTTGAAGCTTCAGTATTATTCAATTTGCAGTTTGCTCTCTCCGTCCTTAAAAAGCCATCTGGTTGATATTCGGAAGCTGGGAAAGTTTTATTTCTAATTTCACGTCAAGTTTCGATTAGTAATAGAGCTCTTTCAAAAACAGTTGGTGTGCAATTTTTCTTAATAAATTAATTAATATGCAGTATGAATCTATCCATCTATCCTGAAAATGTCATACTAAGATAATTCACAATTTAGTGAAAACTACCGTAACCATTTACAATGAGGAAATACATTTTACCTTATTGGTGAACCTAACTCTCATGATGCGCAGTACGAAATCAATGACATTAAATCCAAAAATTCCAATACGTCTAGAGACAAATGAACTTGTTAACATATGTGCACGAGTTGGGGATGGCGCATAAACTATTGCATGATTCTCAGCTCGTATAAAACTCTGCGCTAAGCACAAGACAGCTGCAGATGATAGCTGTAAGAACATGCCAGCTACATATGACAGCAGTAGGCAGGAGGCCAAACCTGGCTTCATAGAATTCAAAACAGCCAGTTTCTTGTTTTCTGCGATAAAACAACCATTGTGAGCTACTCAGTGGTCTACAAGCAGTGACAGGCAGATCCCTACTTTAGGGCCTCCAGATCCTGGAAGAGGAGTGAGCTAGTGTGGTAAAACAATAACAATGCCTCTCCTATGTGAGCTAGTGTGTAACACAATATCAATGTATTTTCCTATCGAGTATGAATGATCAGAAACTAGAGCACTGACGAGCCCCTACATGATCCCCTACGCCATTGGGGCGATTTCCCGTGTTCTAGCGACAGGGAGAAAATTTGCGCGTCTGAAATGGTAAATGATGTCTAGTGGATGATTTCAAATAGAGCTAGTTGTCAGAGCTTACTGTTACCCATCTCGTCCGAAAGTTTAAGTCAGGGCACAGAATAGTGTTCGCATTGGAACAGCGTTCAGTAGTGCATTTCAAAATAAAAAAAGCCACGAAATCGCTGAATATTTTTTAAAATACGAAAGAGCATGGTGCGACATTTATGCTCAATGTTATGGTAATAACTGCTAATTGTTATGAAGAAATAACCTGTATGCTTCAAAGATACCTTAAGTGAATTGCAGGATCAATGGACTGCTTCAGAACAGAACATTATGTATCATACTGCAAAAGTCTCAGACGTGCCGATAACAAAATTCAATTATAAATAACGTTACTTTAAACGAATTTATGAGTCCCTTGTCTTGTACAGCATTTTCAAAAATAATTAATATGAGAATATAAGTAAAACAAAATAACAATATCAAAATTTAGTAAACCTGAGTGCACTCATACAAAATATGCAAATTACATGTGCTGTAACAAATGTTGGTAAGATGTTCAGGTTCTACTATATTTAGTACTCATACCACGCACACTTACCCGGCCATTCCACATGGTGCAACAGAAAACGAGATTCACTGGACCAGACAATGTTTTCTAAACATTTAAAGTCCACTTTTGATGCTGGTTTGCCCAATGTAGCATTCTCGACGGTGAACCGAGGCCATATATAAATTGCAAGGCCTTGACATTGGAGAGATGTGTTTCCTCCGTTATTAACATCACTCTCATGTTACACGTCCTGATACGTCGGTGTCGCGTTTTACGTTATACAGCACAGCGCTGGAAACCAATCGGAAGCTTTGTTCTATGTCTGACTTCACTAAAAGAAGGAACACATCTGTCTAATGTCATGGCCTTATGTTTTCTAAAAGGTTTTGGGTCAGTATGGCCACTCAGAACGGCCGGAAGTTTGAGTGCCCATTGACACATTTAACCCGTCATCTGCGTTCAAATTATAGAGAAGCTGTGCTAAAGTATAACTTCTGTTTGCTTATACTCTATGGAATATCATTCGCTCACCTATAGCATTGATGAGCCATGTTCGGATCACAACTCTCTGGTGGTTCGTGCTATTTTCTTCCTCGACTGTATATTAGGTTTTGATTTCTTGAGACATACGTAAGCTGTCTTAATAAAACAAAATCAGAAAATAATAATTTAAGTAAAAGTTCCTGTAGCACTCCAATAACGTCAGGAACAGTTTATTTATAAATTTATTTTTTAAAAATGCAGTCTAAGTGGTGATGTTTATTTTGCAAACGATTCGTTTAAAACGATGGATACAGGAAACGGAGACATTGTTGAAGAGTCTTTCTTGAAGAGATTCAATACTGCAAACCAGCCAATTCCCTGAGTAAATCAGTCAGATATACTTTTTACTAGACATCAACATTTCACCTCTGTGTCTTTGTAAGGTTGATGTTCTATTCAGAAAACCTTACGTTATTCGGGAGTGTACAAATGCAATGAATTCATTCATTTCATTTCATTTATTGCATTTTAGTTGTTACAGACATGATATTACACAATCATAAATATATAGCACACATTATATTTTTGTAACAACAGGGAATGAGGAGGGAATAGGCCTGATAGGCCTGACGTGCCCTCCTCTCCCAAAGCATCATAATTTTCATGAAAATAAAAAAAACAAAAAAAAACATAAACAAGTCAAGTCCACACAATATCAAACACAGCAAGGGCGGTACTATAAATTAATAAAGGTGATAATACATTATGAACTTTTGGTCAGTAAGAAATACCTGAGTTTTCGTTTGAATATATTAATATTATTAAGTGATACAATATCAGTAGGAAATGTATTCCATAATGCCGGACCAGTATAATTAATAAATGATCTAAATCGTTCTATTAGTGGAAACATGGGGATTAGTGTTGTTTTTTGTCTCGTGGAGTAATCGTGACCACGAGTACTTATTGAAATTAAATCTTGGTAGTAACCATTTTTTGTTCTCAAAATCATCAGTTTACCTATACTATAGATATGCAATTGTTGAATAGTTAGTATAATAAAATCATTTAGACTGAGTCTAGCCTGAAAGACTGTATTTGAAAATTGAGTATATTGTAATTTAATTTGTAATAGTCTCATGAATCTATTTTGTAACGACTGAAGTTTTTTCATAATATATAAGGTAGTCGATCCCCATACAGATATACAGTAGATCAGATGAGACTGAATTAAAGTATAGTATGATAAAATCATTAGTTTTGGGGTTACAGTATCCACTGCACTACTAATAACCTCTATATTTCTTGAGATCTTATTAGATAAGTAGTCAACATGTGAATTCAATTTTAAATCATGCTGAATAATGATACCAAGATAATTATGATTTTGAACCACTTCTACAGATGATCCGAGTAAATTAATATTCTAAATTAAGGAAATAGGGGTTGACGTACTTGAAAAATTTATTACTTTTGTTTTGTTAAATTTAATAGCCAGATCATTTTTAGTTAACCAATTAGTGATAGATACAAAACGGCCTTGTAGTTGTCGCACCAGTGTCTCAACATCGTTTCCATGTATTAATATGGTTGCATCATCTGCATATAAAATAATATCTGAATTGGGTAGACAGGTACAGAAGCCATTAATATAAATATTAAATAATAATGGAGCAAGTACCGAGCCCTGAGTGACTCCTGAAATGACTGATTGTAAGTTAGATTTGATATGTTCAATTTCTGTATATTGCTGGCGACCAGTGAGATAGTTTCTGAAGAGATTATGTAATGTACCCCGAATACCAATTGCATACAATTTTGATAATAATAAGCTGTGATTTAAAGTATCAAATGCTTTTGATAAATCAATGAAAAGTCCCAATGTAAAATTATTATTAATAGAATTAGATTGAATTTTATCTTTTAAATGTAAAAGAACGATTTCTGTTCAGTAATTTGGTAAAAAGCAAAATTGATTTTTGTGCAAAATTTTATATTTTTCAATATAAGCAAATAATCTAACAAATAGTAGTTTTTCAAAAACTTTAGCAAATATGGATAATTTAGCTATAGGTCGATAGATATTAATATCTGTCAAATAATCCTTTTTAAAGACAGGAGTAATTTTTGCAACTTTTAACGAATCTGGGAAAATACCTGTAGCTAGAATGGAATTATAAATGTATAATAGGGGAGTAACGATGAAAAAAGTTATAGTTTTTAAAATTTTGGGAAGAATATCATCTGGACCAGGTCCAGTATTTATGTTAATATTTTGCAGTTATTAGATTAATTCGGCTCTAGTAATTTCCAAAGTATGCATTGAATTTAAGGTACATGAGTTGGAGTAATGAGGCAATTGTTGATCGTTCAGCTTAGGAAGTCGTTGTATTATACATTGTGGTGATACAATAAAATAATCATTAAATTGATTAGCATTTCAGTTTGATCGGTGATTTTGATATTACCCCGAGTGAGGTGAATCGAAGTCGTTGGTACATTCCTACGACCTAATAATATGTTTAAGTGCTTCCAGGTTACTTTTGGATTATTTTTAGAAAAAATATGAAAATAATAATCTATTTTTTTTTTAATTTTCTAATGTAGGAGTTAAGATTATTTCTAAATTTTTTAAAAATATTATAATCAATTTGTGACCTTGATTTTAAGAACTTTGTGAACAGTTTTATTTTTTTATTTATCTGATTAAGACAGTGCTTTGTTAGCCAAGGTTTCCGCTCTTTCTTGAATTTAGACGTTGTTCTTTTAAATGGAAAAGCCATATTGTACAATCTCTTCAAAGTTATTTCAAATAAATTATAAGCCACATCAGGATTATAAATTTGCATTATTTCATCCCAGTTCGTATCTTGTACTAGGTTTATGAATAGATTCATATGATTCTCATTAATAATTCGAGAGATAGTATTTCTTGGTCTAGATGCGTGTATATAATCACTGTATGTGTAAATTAAGAAAATTGGCAGATGATCACTAAAATGAAAATTCAGAATACCTGATAAAATAGAGTCCGATGGTATATTTGTTATACATAGATCTAAAATTGAGGCCGTATATTGAGTTATTCTTGTAACTGAAAAAAAAGTGTTATAGAATCCTGCAGTGGCAATTTCAGAATTAAATTCTCGTATGTATGAAAGATTCCGTGACAGATCAATATTAAAGTCTACCAGTAACAATCCTTTTTTCCTTGTAAAATTTATACAATTAAGTGTATCAGTAATTTTTTTAATAAATAAAGAAGGGTTCGCTGTTGGTGGACGATAACAAGCTGAAATTATATTATATTGATCTTCAATTGTAATAATTTCAATATCAGAAATAATAAATGTCAATTTTTCAATTTGTGTGTAGTCCAAATAGTTTGTTTTAACAAAAATTGCATATCCTCCTCCTCTAGACTCAGTCCTATTTTTATTAAAAGTCTGATAGAATGGGATATGTAGACAATAGTCTTCAGAAGGAAACCATGTTTCCGAAACGCAAATTATATCTATTTGATAATTTAATAGTTTAACTAATGCCTCCAGATCAGATATCTTATTGACTAATGATCCGGCATTAAGATGAATAACATTTAGAGAATTATTAGGGTTATTAGATAGTGTATCATTAAGATGCTGTACTGAATAATAATTAATAGTCATATATCAATGTACCCCAAGCAGTTTTGTAAGATTAAGTCCCCTCCCGTAAGCACTATTTGATAATCCCACAAAATGGTGGCCACCCCCTGCACCAATTATTAATTAATTGACCTTATCTCCTTATATCTATATATATTTTTCCCTTTTTTTGTTTTGCCAAAGGAATTAAAAAATAAAAAATTCTAACAGTTAGTTATTGTTGCATAACATATTATCTTTAAAGTACCATATAAACATCAAGACATTATCCAATGATATTAATCAGTGACATAGAAGAACTCAATAAAAAAATCTAAACATATTAATAACCTCAGTACACTACAACTTCTATATTTCCCTCAATAATCAACAATTCTGTGTTATAATCAATTCATAAACCAAACAATGAAGGGAATGTAATAAAAAAGGTTAGTAATAGTAAGGGATCATGTACAATTCATTTTTTCAGTTACCATGTCATAATTCCAGTAGCTAAACATATTCAGTGACTGGATAGAAGAATGTCAATGAGCACTCTCAAGACATAGAGAAATTAAATAAAGATTGTGTTTATTTAAAGAGTCCCTATATGTAATACAAATTCTCCACTTCCTCCCAATGATCAACATATCTGTAAATTAACGAACGAAATATACTAATAATAAATAATAGTAAAACCAAATACAATTCAAGTTTTTCAGTTCCCATACCAAAATTCCAACAGATATGCCCACATACCAGGAGAGGAACATGGCAGCAGGAACTCCAATGACAGTCTAAACTATATGTATCAGTAACCTCCATACACAGTACAAATTCCCTGATACCTCCCAGTGATCCCCAGCCACTATACAGCAGTCAAGTATAATAACTAAGAATGGTAGGTAATCAAAAATATAGTACAAAAATAGCTAACCAAATATATTTCAAATTTCCAATTACCATACTAAAATTTCAATAATTATAAAAATTTGACAAGTAGGTAAACCCATGAGTTCCCATACCCAAATTCCAGTGATGAAACAAGAGCTAAAGACTGTGATGGAATCTGCCATCAATCAACTCCAATAACATGCAAATATAAGATAGAACTTAGGTTCATGGAAATAACCTATAAACACCTTAAAATTTCTTCTTTTCTTCCAAATAAAAACAATAATTAATTAAGTATGATGGTAGAATGTAATAAACCAAAAAATAATAAGGAAGTGATACTATAAACTAATAGCATCCAAACAAATATAAGTCCGATATCTTTGCCCTCAGATCAAAAATCCAGCAAACATACACAAATAATGGCTAGGTGAAAATAGGACATCAACATTTCCAA
Source organism: Macrothele yani (assembly GCA_039090855.1). Taxonomy (NCBI): domain Eukaryota; kingdom Metazoa; phylum Arthropoda; class Arachnida; order Araneae; family Macrothelidae; genus Macrothele; species Macrothele yani. The sequence continues at coordinate 110,239,317 of CM077015.1, read as the reverse complement.
TGACCTGCATAAATTGCTGAAATATTAAATAAGTTGATTACATAGTACAAAAGCAGTTCTGTACAATAGTCCAGTGCAGCAAATTAAGAAATGAAACGAAAAAAATAAAATGAAGTAGAATAATAATAACAAACCATATACAGTTTACATTTGTCAGTTTTCATACCAAAGTCATACACCAGTAGAATCAGTGGAAGTAGATGGTAAATCAAACTCAGTCAGATCATTCATGGAAATTATTTTTTTTTTGGTGATGAGTCATTTTTCGTGACATATATATGTCCATTATTAACCCAAACGGATCTCACTAATCCCTGATGTAGCAGTCTTCTTGCATGCCAGAATAATTCCTTATATGCTGGAATAAGATTTTCATTTATAAATACACGAGTTTTGGGCAAAATACTATTAAAATCACAATTGTATATAGTGGATTTCTTCCTATCAAGCCAGCTAGCACTTGAAGTTCTGGACAAAAAACTGAACAAGCACATTAGCATTAGGTTTATTGAAAGAATCTGGTTTTAAGGGATGTATAATGTCAATATCCTGTAAATTGAAATCATGTACATCAAAAGCTTCTGCCAATGTACTCAAATAAGTTCTAAGTTCTTTTTCATCTTGTATATGAGTCAAATCAAGACCATGAAATTACAGATTTTTTTACGTAAAAATTGCGCCAATTCATTAAAGTAATATTGTAATTTATTCAATTCAAGTTGTTTGAACTCCATCTGCTGCAAGAGATTATCTTGTGTAATCCTTAAACCTTCATTTTCTTTCCTAAATGACTCCAATTGTTCCAAAACTGAATCATAATTTGTCGACATATGACCTATAGATGCCTTACATTCATTCAGTTCTTTTTTCAATTCCAAAATAGGTTCCAATTTTATGTTTATGTCATCCAAGGCCTGTCTTAGATCATTTCTAACTTTTAAGTTTGTGGAGTTGATTTTTTCATTGATATCTTGTAGTGATTTAAAAATTAGTTCCATGTCAACTGGATTAGAAAGATTCAAACATGGACTACCCCCCAATTTAATCGATATATTTTGTTTGCTTCTTGTAGTCATAATATCACATACGAAAAAAAAAGTTATATATATAGCAGTCAATTATCAACTTGCGGAAGTCACACTAGAGGGCAGCACATTGGCACCTTATTCAAGAATTTGGTATTCTACTATTTCTTCAGGTTCAGTCAAAATAAATAAGGTAAGTATGAACATGTGGTCAAAAAATTATTTCACGTACCACATTGCAAGGCAAAAAATAATCCAGCACTAGCAAGAGTACATATCTTCTAGACCTATTCGGCAAAAGGATTCCAAAGATTGAAGATTCCACCATGTGAAGCACCACCACAATACAGCCGTAGTTTTGATGTTTAATTCAACCTTTCTAATGATGTTATCAACTCAATCCACAAATCAATTTTCTATAAGAGATCCATCAACACATATTAGTAATATCACTTAGGTCGTATATCCTTTTCATGATATATAATACGGAGTCGGGGAACCTCAACCCTTAGTGTGCAACATACTTGGCTTGGAATTACATGAACGTTTCAAAACAAACTTCTAAGAAAACCAAGGAGCAAATTTTCCGTAAAGATTTAAAATCAAATAAAAAAATCCACTAAAAAAAATCCACCATCACGAACGAAAGAATCCGACTCAGAATCGTTCCCCTCGATCAGTCTGTAACCCGGAAGAATCACTGACCAAAATGAATGAAAGGATCCGACTCAGAATCGATTCCCTACACAAAGATGGTTCTCCAAGCCGGAAAAATCACTGACTGAAAGGAAAGAATCTTTTCAGTGAATGAAGTCGAAGGAATCGGTTATTTCAGAAGAATGGATTTTACCGTCTCTAAATCAAAATTTATAAAAAAAAACAAAAACAAAAAAAAAACACTAAAAATATTTGGTGTGGGGATTTAACACATATCACAATAATGGGGCAGTTTAAGCTGCTTCTGACTCAGTTATAAAATCGTTAAAAAGAACACTTTTTTCTGAATTATTTTAACCCTCAAAAACAAAGATCTGTGATGCTTAAAACAATTTTTTTTTTGATGAATTACTAGATAGCTAGCTTGGCAATACGTTTATTTAATGTTACCTTCCACCTAGTATTAGTTAAAGGTGTTAAACATCAATTGACTGTAGATGGTCACAAATTTGTAAAAATATTTTAATTTCAAATATTAAATATTACAGAGAAATTACTGAAAGCAAAAAGGAATTTTTGATTAATGCTTGTTGAAATTATTGAATGCTTAAACTACTATATACAGTAAACATTAGTTTAGTAAGGTAACCTGCATGCTAATGTTATAGACAGACATAAGCTTTTAAGGCAGCCTTGATTCGATGTGGCATGGTTCTGGGAAATTCTTATACTTGCCTACAGGCAGTTTCCGCCAAACGGAAATTATGACGCCCATGAATTAACGAGTGTTGCTGGAGGAGGGTTTCCATTAATAACAGCTCTCTGAGTTTCGAAACACAAGTGTTCAGTTCGGTTGGGATCTGGAAACTGCAGAGGCAACTTTAAAAATTTGAAGTCGCTCTTGCGCTCTAGAGACTACAGATTTCAGTTATTGGACACGACATAGCCTTCTATTTTAGAAAACACTACCTGCATGTGCGGTGGTTACCGGGACGTAATGATGTAAAGATACCTCGATACATTGAAATCCTGTTTATTTGTAGCGGAGCTTCCGCTGGGAAGTCCTCAACCATTCCCACTACTGCCCCGACCTGTCGCCCTATGACTACCACATCTTCTGGCCCCCGCAAGAAGCTCTGAAAGGCCGCCGGTTTGCTAAAGACGCAGGGTATCCACAACCCGCGCCGAGATTGGACATTTTCTTGAACTGATAAGACGACTATTGTTCTAGCGGGTATGTAGCCCATATATAACTCTTACTTTCTGAATGTTCACATATTCCAACATATAAAATCTTACATTAAAAAACCGACGATCTCAAGCCTCAGTTACATTTGGGCGACCATTAGAACTAGTGTCTTGGTCGAGCATACTGAGACGTCTTTATGTGTAGCACTGACTGTGTTTCTTTCTGGTTTGATATCTCTTTTTGGGACTCATGGATCTGTTGTTTAAAGAGAAAAGGGTACAATGGAACATATAATGAAAATGGGCCCCTCTGGTACCTCAAACGTTCCCGTATCCAACCAACCCCCGCCGAAGGCGGAAATGTGCCACTGCAATTATTACACACTAACAGCGGTTAAACTCTCACAGCCATTTAGCAGTTGGAACGGCCTTGCGGGTATGTCTCTGGAATAAACAAATACCTACTCCCTCTCATTCACACTTACAAATATTCCACACAGCAAGAGGGGAGAATTTTCAACGGGTATTCCCTCACAATTCTGAAAGCTTTTCATTTACTTTTTGAAGCACCGACAATCTTGACACCTGAAAATACAAAAAGCTTTCAAGTGCGTTAAAAATACTTAAAGGCAGAAGAGAGATATTGCTTTTCCCTAGACCAAGACCAAAAATCCCATCCAGGACTACCGGCAGCAACGCACCATTATTTTCAATAATTATAATGGTAATAAAGCTCAAAATAAATAAAATGTAAACACCTTGAAATTCCTAATCATGTGAAACAAGGCTGTTACAACGACATTTGAATTAACATGAACCTAAGAATAAGTAACACCTTCACTAACAGAAAAAGCACTATAATTAATTTAGGATTAATTTTTAAGAATACATTATTACTCTGTTTTGAGAATCTGATAGTTATTTAAAATATTTTTCACATTTGGAAATATTCTAGTTGGATAATGCTTACCTATGCATTCCTTTTCTAGCGATGATTCACTTTTCTCGCACATTTCGGGTCGTCGTTGACGCTATTGTTCTATTGTCCGTTGTATGTGCAGCTACCTTTCACATCTAACACACTGCTTACTTTGGGTAGATTCAGTAGATCTTTAATTTAGGATTGAACAACATCAATTCTTTACCATTAATTATGCTCTAAATTTGTCGCCCAGTCTTTGGGCATTCTCAGTAGCGTGACGACTTTTCCATCGATGTTCGTGGTTTATTTCTTGTCAATGGAGTCCGATACCCCACGCTGCAATACACTGTATTATATAATTTCTTAATTAAACCTAGCTGGCGCCATCTATGTTTTACTAATTCTACCCCCCCCCCCCTCTTCAAATGGTCGTTGTTGTCGTCTTTTCGTATTCTTCTTTTCATTTCCTATCAATGTTCCCTTGTCTTTTTTGTCGGTTTTTCTTTTGTTGTTCTAGAAACGGAATGCCTAGGTAAGCATTATCCAACTAGAATATTTCCAAGATTTTGAAATAAGGCCCGTAAAAATGAATAGTAGCCTTTTCCGATCGATTTCTAAGTCGGAATATGAACTGCTAATATGAATTTATTTTTCACATGCACAAAACAAACATACAGGAATAAGAAGCATCAAGAAGGGAGTATAGGTTGCAAATAGGAATACACTAAATCAAATCATATATTTCTTAATTATAAATTCTTGCGAAAAAATTTAATTAATATTTCATAATACTTAAAGTTTAGATATTTATAATAATTTAATCTGAAATATAATTATATTTTGAAACTCACGTATATTTTCTCGACGCACACACAAAATAAAAGGAAGAAGATACAACATCAAGAAGGTATTACGAAACAGGAAATTTATAAATGTCCCTAAACTATCCGTTGAAATGAGAAAACACAAAAACTAATAACAATAACTGCTTAATTACCAAATTATATTTGGGGAAAAAAATCTATAAATAGAGCTAAACCACATTTCAGATGCTAAGAAACTGAATAATATTAGAGTGGTATATAGAAATGTGCCATAATTAAATTAACTTGATTCTTAAGCACAGCACCAAATGATTCATGTGAAGCAACAAAAAAAGCAACACTCTCTCGCCTATGATACAGAGGGGCCAGAAATGTTAATACATTATCGACGAGAAAAACTAAATTAATGAATTAGCTACCAATGGCTGATAAACTACACTTAATTATGTTTGCAAAAACCCTGTGCAGGATGTAAACTAAGTTTGTACACATCAAGAAATGTGCAGAAACAAATTCAGCTGATTCATAAGTACAACAGTCAAAAGTAAAAAAAAATGGTAAACAAAACAAACTCTGTCCGCTAAATTCTAAAAAGGAATGAAAAATAAATAAATAAAACATAATTACAAATAATAAAATAATAGTAAATAAAATAATAAAATAATAGTAAATAAGTAAATGTAAAAAAAAACTGAGAAATAACTCACATTATTGTTAAAAGTGACTTTTACTTTCCGGGTAAGACGAGAATTAATTTAATAGTTTGTTTTTTAATAAATTATTGATTTAAATTTCAAGGTTATAGTTAACGCAGATAAATAATTGTATAGACAGGCGCTTTTTCTAGCATGAAACGTAATGTATGACCAAGCTAACACGATAAAATGAAAACTTTAATATACACTGCTGGCCACCAAAAATGCAACACCAAGAAGGACACGAGATAGCAAAGCCAGATTTACTGGACACATAACAACAGATACAAAGATGAAACGATTGAGCTTACAAGCCTGTGCGACTTGCAGAACACGCAGACACCAATAGATCGTGTGGCCCCCATGGTTGGCAATAACGGCCGCTACACGCTGTGGCATCGAACGAAAGAGGCTTTGGATGTGGGCTTCGGGTATGTCGGTCCAGGCTGCTTCCACGCGCTGCCACAGTTCATTAGGCGCAGCCGCGGATGGTGCTTGCCGGGCCATTCGGTTGCCGATCAGCGACCAGACATGTTCGATGGGAAACATATTGGGAGAATGGGCGGGCCACGGCAGCAGTGACACCTGGTGGGCCGTGAAGAATTGTTGCATGATGTGTGCCACGTGCGGGCGCGAATTGTCCTGTTGAAACGTGGCAGCTGTCAGATCCTGCAGGTAATGGAGGACTACAGGCTCCAAAACGTTGGAGATGTAGCGGTGGTTGTTGAGTGTTACGGCGATGCGTACCAGAGGGGTGCGGGTGTCATATCCAGTTGCGCCCCAAACCATAACGCCAGGCGACGGACCGTTATGGCGAGGCATAATGCAGGCGTTATACATTCTCTCGCCGCGGTGCCGCCTCACGCGCATCCGACCATCGTGGTGTTGCAGGCAGAAGCGGGATTTGTTGGAGAAGACAATGTCTTGATATTCCGTAGTTCAAGTGTGGCATTCAACGGCCCACTGCCGCAGCACTCGGCGGTGGTGCAACGTCAATGGTAATCGGAGCAATGGGCGCCGTGCGACAAGTCTCCGCTCCTGCAAACGACGTCGAATGGTACGCGCTGACACAGGTTGCTGCGCAACACACCCTAATTCCTGCGCTAACGTTCGTGATATGGCGGTACGAGCCGTCAATGGCCGCCGCACAACATGCCGGTTCTCTCGTTCGGTGATGTGCCGCGACTGCGGCAATCGCTCACGTCGGTCCGTCCGTCCTACCTGCACCCACCGAATTCATACTTGCCTCACTGTGGCTGGATGTCGTCCCACACGGGCGCCGATGTCTAGGTACGATAAACTGCTGTCGCAATAAGCCACTATTCGTCCTCTGTCCAACTCAGAAACGTGCTGGAATGACTGTCGTATTCTGCGATGAGGCATCAGGAAGCTTTCCACGCACAGGTCCGGCAGCACAACACACTACGACTACTTACACCTCGCCCTCTGTGCAACCTTCTTATAGTGTTTCTCGGTGGCGTGCCGGGCGCACATGATTTGCGTATGCTCTGCAATGCTAATCGTGTGCATATCCTCTTGTGGGCGACGTATACTGCGAATTTTAGGCCAATCGGATGCTTCCTTCTTGGTGTTGCATTTTGGGTGGCCAGCAGTGTATATAAGAAGGAAGTACATAAAATCGCATTGGTGTACTACATATCTACTCCGGCAACCGCACGAAGCTGCAGGAAACACGGGCAGAGCATATAAGCAATAACCACTAACACCGACACAAGAATCCCCCTGCGTAAGACAAAAATCGTACAACACTCCCCTCCCGCCCATTCATAATAAAAAGGAAAACTTCCCAAACACACCAAGCACTTAAAGCGAACCAGAACAGAAACACACCTCCAAATCAACTGAAAACCAACAACCACAAATCAATCCCAAGAATAATGAATACAAAACGCATCCCCACCCATTCCAACAAAATGAAATACCAAAAGAACTGGTTCCCTGTTGTAATGTATTACAGTTTCGCATTGTTATGTATTACAGCATTTATGTGTCTTGTTAGCTATGGAATTACTATTACAAAGTATAAATACTACATTCATATATTACTGCACATGGGGCAACAAAAGAAAAAAAGAAATAAAGTAAACAATATTAACAAAAATGTAAATGTATATACACACACATACTCGTATATCCGTAGAGGTAGTTAATTTTTTTCTCTTATATGTAGTGTTGTTCTCCTTCTGTAAAAGCCAGCAGTAATCACTCATCATTGATGGATCCCACATGCTTTGAAACCTCTACTCGATCGTTCGGATACCTTGGTGCAACCTTTCTGCTTATTCATCGCTGGATGCTCCTAGGCCGTCAGGAAAGAATTCCAGATGCAAATGGAGGAAAGGTATTTTAAGGTCATCCGCCACCCAAGGGTTTCCTTGTTCTTGATGAGGTTGTGCATCAGGTGTTTCTTTGTTGGCCTCTTTATGGTTACCCAGAAATCCCTTGACCACAATTGTGAAATATTGTTATTCGGCGAGATCCGTGCTGTTTAGCGTTTCGCTAAAATCAGAATCACGCTGTAATTTCCGTAGCTGAGGACCAACGAAGATGCCTTCTTTGAGTTTTGCATCACTTAACTGCGGTAATGTAATATTTTAAGTGATACAAACCTGGGCCAGATTTGTCCATAGCCTTTGCAAAGTTCTTCATCAGCCCCAGTTTGATGTGATGTGGTGGAAGCAGAATATCAGAGGGATTGACTAGGTGCTTATGACGAACGTTACTCTCTCCAGGAACGAAAACATCTTGTTTAGGCCAGTTTGTCCGTTCGTAGTGTTTTCCTGTGGGCCTAGAGTCCGACATAAAAAGAAAACAACAGAATTTGGTGAAGCCTCTTTGAAGCCCGAGCAAGAGTGATATCACTTTCAGATTACCGCTCTAAGTGTTTAGGACTAAAGTGGTCATATTTTATTACAGTGAGAATTTTGTCCATGCTTTCATACGTCTCATTCATTTCTACAGCATTTGGTACACGAATTGAAGGTTTCTGGTTTCCGATGGACAAAAGGACAGCTTTTAAACTAACCTTGTATTAAGTGGATAAATAGACGACATTCCGCAGGATCGTGATATATTCTTAATACTGTCATTAGCTCCGGAATATCCGAGCAAAAGCAGATACCATCCTGCACTTCATAGAATGAACACATACCTACATTTCTATTTTTGAACACAGACACACGTGTACCCTTGGCTAGCAGGTTCCACTCTCGTAGTCGCGAACCTAAAAGTTCAGCTTGCTGTTTGGAAAGATATAGGTCTCCAACAAGATCATACATTTCATTTGTCTCAATAAGTGGAGATCGTCTTAGTGTTTAGGACGGTATGTAGGATCCGGATCTTCATGTACGTCCATATCTTAATTGAATGAATATTCACGGTTCAATGGAGGTTTTTGTATAGGAAGATATTCCCCATACGGAACAGGCCTTAAAGGCTGATGGCAAATTTGGATACTGTATTTTACTTTTATTCTTCTGTGAAAATCCACTCACTTTGGTTAAAGCAAAATAACAATCTTCCACGTGATATATTGACTCACGTCAAATCATTGGACCTGGGAGAGACATGGATTTGAACTTGCCTTTCAACCATTCACTCAGGCCAACAAAGCAGGAAAGAAGCTGAGATGTGAAGCCAACGATTTATTTTGTCTGCAACATGACATCCAAAGTCACAGTCTTTGTCAATGGACAACTCTGCGATTTTATAACATACTGTCCTCACACATAACACAACTTATCCGGAGCATTAATACATCCGCGACGATCCCTTTTCTTTATTACGCCAACGTTTGCTCCTAAACATGCAGCACGTGTTACTCCTACAGTGTATAAAAAAGCAATCGCGGTTCGGTTGCGAATACATATACTCTACCTATGAAAAAATCAGTGTTGCCGCACATAACATGTCTGGTGGCGAAATATGACAATAAAAAACCTAGTGTCCTTTTAGATGGCTACAAGCAGTAATGTGGGACAGTTATGCATATGTAATTCCCCATAACAACAAAAGAGACGTGGTGGACAGTTTTTAAGGTCAGATCTGACATCAGAACCCAAAAAAGTCGTTAAAAACAGCTACATTTTTTCATTATGTAAATACCGTGTAGACCAGTGTTATTGGTTGGGCCATGGGCCACTGAGCTACTGGATAGTACCAGCTGGCATTGTGGGCAGGCGATGTTCTTCGTACTTTAAATATGACATATTTTCCCTGTATCTGTTTAACCGCGAAAGATTATGGTGGTATACCTTTGACAGAATTAGGACTTTCTTGACACACTACTGTATATTTTACGACATTTACTAGAACCTGTTTCCAAAGGAGACCTCTGTAGAACAGCTTGGCTATTCATCTAACGGGGATTTGGCCTTTGAAATGCGATTCCTTAGATACCAGAGATTTGTCCACCACCAAGAATAACAAAGGGGGCAGATATTGCTTAAATTGTATGAATATCTTGCTTCTTCCCAGGAGGGTAATGAAAAAAAGAAAAATTACCCAGTCATGCCTATGGGTGTGTCCGAGGCGAACAAAATCTACTGCCTTGATCACACGGATTTCATGCTCTGACGGAGGAAGGTATGTGCAAAACGAAAGGTGCGAAAGAATAGATTAATTATTTAAATTTAAAAAAATGAAAAAGTCACTTACGGCATTCCCTTTTAACAATGAAGTAGTAAACCAATGTGGCCCGAAATACGAAGTACTTCAGCGTCAAACTGGAACAATCCAAATCACAATAAAGTATTTTTACTATTAAGCTCCAAAGTAGCATTGTTTTTGGTGTTGACCTTTTGTCAACGCCGGCGACTACTATTTTATATTGTATGTATTTCATATGTGACTGAACACCCATAGAACCCAACATAAAAAAAAAGCTAGTGGGGCGTAAACACATACTGTCGCACTGGTTGTGACAAGCGCTAAACCTGACCAATTGCCAAACAGTTTTTAATCAAATCAAGTGTACTTTCCTGTAATGTTGGGAAGCGATTCTCAACATCATACTACAAGCCATAATATTCCGTACATTACTCCGCATTTTTTTATTTGTTTGTGTCCCACTTAGCGCTAGAACTTTTCCCTTCGCTTACTAACACTGCATGTTAGAAAACGAAACATAAACAGCGGGAAGTATACGGTCAGGCGCGGATCTCCCACTAGGCGCACTAGGCGCGCGCCTAGGGCCCCAGAGCTTGAGGGGCCCCGGGAACCTATAATTGGATTGCCAGTTTTGTTTTGGTATTCACGGACTGAAACAATTCAATCCTTAAAGTGATCACTTCATTTCCATTGTCAAGTGATATTTTACTTTCTCATATTAGTAATATATATATTTTTTCGTTGTTGCTGATATTACAAATTTTCGAGTTCTTATCAATTTCCTTGTTTTGAAAGGAACTGTTAAAGTAATTTAGCCTTCCTTTCAGTGTTAGGTGAAACAAGGATCCACGCTTCCCACACATTCCGTTGTTTAAGGCAAATACTTAACTGGCTGTGATATAAATACTTTCATGCGGCTTCCAGCGAAGGAAAAACATCTGTGTTGAAATCTTTTCCCTGTCTACCCTGAGTAGAGATGAAGACTTCTTGTATAGAAACTGTCCTGATGATCGGGGTGTTTGCTGTTTATTACCTTTTCTCTTTGGGCTAGGCTAATCAAGTACGTCCTCAGTCCTAATCCTCTTAAACCAGCTTAAACCAAAGCAGCAAATACAACCTTCCCCCCAAAAAAAAAATTAAAAAAAGTAAAGGAAGACGAAGCCCCAAAAGGAATCATCCAATCGAGATGAAAATTGATATGTGCAATGTAACATGTATAGAAGAGAAAATGATTGCAATTGCACAGCAGTTGGGACATTTCTTCGGATAAAACAGCTACATGAGTGGAACAAGTCAGTACGTTGTAGCGCCATCTATCGCTCGGGTACAATCAGAAACCCAGCGTGGCATAAACATATACAGTTTACGGATAATGTTCTGAGGTATGGCATGGCAGATGGTATCTAAATTGCGGGCCAGTTCGCCGACATTCCGAGATATGCGTAGGTGGGGTCCCATCATGTTTGTTCGGTAAGAAGTCGTGCAATCGGGCTGGCCTTAGAAGGGTGTCGACGTTACAGAGGCAGGCCCTGGATAGCCGTACCATGTGTGGTCGGTTATTATCCTGTTGAAAAAATTATCGGTGATGTGAGATATGAAGGGTAGCACAACAAGTCTTAGAATGCGTCGACGTACCGGTGAGCCATGAAGGTAGTGCGGAAAACTACGAAGGGTGTCCAGCTGTTGTAGGAAATACTTCGCAGCGAGTCAGTCCGGGTGTCTGTGCCCTATGCCGTTCCACGGTAAAGGCAGGATCCGTGCGCTGATCCACTCGTCTCCACACGTATGCGCCGGTCATCGGCGCCAAGTGCAAATCGTGATTTATCACTGAAGTCAACATAACGTAACTGGACACTATCCTTCCTTTATCGGGTCCGACACCACTACAACCAATACCCGGGATGCCCTCTGGTCAGTAGTAGGCGGCGAATTGGCCTCCTCGAATGTAATCCCCGTGCTGCAACTCGTCTGGCAACGGTCCGAATGGCCTCTTGCGTACCTGTGGACGAAGCAACATGGCTACGGATAATTGAGAGCGACGAATTCGGTTCTGTTCGTTCGGCTCTTACAATCGTTCAATTCTCGCGTTTTGTCGTTGCCCTCGGCCGTCCACTGCACGAGTGCCGCTGAATTGTGGTGCTCTGTTCGACCCAATGGCACCAACATCTTCCGATTGCCCCGTCGCTCTGATCCGAATGCCTAGTGATAAGGCAACTTGGCCAACTGGCCTCTCTCAGCCCAATTATATGTCCTCTTTCAAATTCGCTCAACTTCTCGTGGTTTGCACGGATCCGTCGTAGAGGAATTCTCACAATCTGGAGGTCAATGTACCCGCAATTTACTGTCCCAATTGTCGGATACGTCGGCGCATTCTACGACCTGTTTTGTTGCCATTTGCTCTTGGTTAAATCCTCCTCGATGTGCGGTTCCCATGTGCAGTCGAACTTTCTCGAGTGCTTCGGATTTAATTTTTTTCGCAAAAAGAGTACTTAGGCTGAAAAACAAAGAAATTCGTAATGTTATACTATTTATCTTTTTCTTATTTAATAGTGTTAAAAGAAATTTCTGTTGTGTCGCAACAACATTTTCTTATTATGTTCTCCTCCCCTAGTTTAATACTGATTATTATCAAGTATTCTCACCTTTTCTATTCCTTAAATCGACATAAAATTAAATTTTGAAAAAGCAATAGAAGTTTCAATGATACTCTTACTCGAAAAGCTGTGGTTCCTACTTTTCCATTTTCATGTTGGATCTTTTGCACTTAATCCTCATGCTTCGTTTCTGATAACTGCAGTGCAGGTATAAATAGAATCTTACGATCTTTTTGACATAATAAAAAAAATGCAGAGTTTGTCAATTTTCTGATGAAAATAATAACGAAAAGGTTTTCAAGAAATTCTTCACATTCGCGCTTTTCTGCAGTGGCTGATGGAATTCTTAGTGTCCAGCTTTCTTGGTCCATGGCATTCGTCTACGCCATGGACGACAATTTAAGGAATCGTTCGCCACAGAAATTTCATCCACGAAAAGTCATCCACCCTTTTTTAAGTGAAGCCCTGTGCACAAATTGAATTTCACCCGTATTTTGTAACGTGAAGGACTTTTCCGGTTGCCAGTATCTTCAAGTATTCTATTTTTGCTGGATACCATGCTCGTTGCCTACTAATTTCACTAATTTGCTCATAACGTAAAAACAAAGGGATTTTCTAAAGCTGAAACAATGGAGAGAGTATGTTCTGTAATTGAAACTCATTCCAATTTCACGACAATTTATACGAAATGTATTGATAAATTTAGAAAATTCCATTTTCAGCTTCTTTAGCGCCAAATTTGCAAAGTAACTAGCAACTGAAAATGTTACCAATGTAGCCAGTTTTGCCAAACGTATCAGACCCATAAAAAACTTTTGCTGTAACTGAAATGGTATCTTTGTAGAGTAACTACTAAATTTCCAATTCAAGAACTAGAGGGAAATTTATGAACCAGTAGTGAAAATTAAAATGGGTAAAATTTAATGAAATTTTATGTTTTATCAATTCGCAAAAATAATTTGTGAAGAATTTGTCAAAACCATAACTTTTGGGCTTCAGTGCCTCTAGCAGAAAATTAATGAACTAATTGTAAAATTCAAATATTTGAGAAAGGACTGTTAAGCTTAAGCTGCGAGGAACAAAAATATGTTTATCCTCTATGCCGAACAGTTTCTTCTCAAGAGAACTTTAATTTATTGATTTTTTGACTCTGACAACCCTTAGCCGTAAATTCATAAAGTACACTTACGGACAATGAAATGTGCGCACCAAGAAGGAAGCATCGGATTGAACTGAAATTTTATAGATGTAATGATACAGATGAATGATACACATGATGGCAAAATAGAGCTGCAGGACAATTACAGAGGGATCTGTAGCACGCACTCCGGTCATCTTCAATAGCGCGTTGCACCGCCTCGTGTTGATACATGCTGCAATACGGTCCGGCATGGAGGTGAAAAGACGCCTGATATCCTGCGGCAGACTGGCCCACACGTGTTAGACGGTGTGATCCAAATCCTGGATAGCGCAGCACGGCGGCAGCCGGCATTTCAACTGGACAAACACATGCTCGATAGGGGACATGTCCGGGGAGCGGGCAGGCCATGGAAGTGTCTGGACATGACGTAAGCAGTCCTGGTCAACCCGAGCTGTGTGCGGACGAGCATTATCCTGCTGGTATAGCGCACCTGGAATCCAGGCCAGGAATGGAGCCGTCAGATGCTAGGCCAGGAATAGGGCCGCATATGAGGCCGTAGGATCTCATCCACATACCGCTGGCCCGCCAATGATCTACATACCACTACTGGAGCTGATTGGCTATCGTAGACAATGGCTCCCCAGACCATAATGCCTGCAGTGGGGAAGGTGTGGAGTTTGATAGCGAGGTTGAGATTGTGCCGTTGACTCGGGGACCTCCACACCCGGACACGAAAATCATCTGTCCCCAAAAAGAAGCGGCACTCATCGCTAAACATAACAGGTGCCAGTCTGTGGCGTTCCACGTCGCTCTGGCCTGGCACCACTGCACACGAAGCCGGCGATGTTCCTGTCTTAATGGTAGCACAAGGAAGGGGCACTGAGACCGCAGATTCGCTTCCTCTAGGCGTCGGGAAATGGTTCGTGGGCAGACAAGAGCCGCTACGTTTGCTTGTAAAGTGGACCGGGTCCCTGTGGGATCCGTTTGTTCCTGGTGCACATCAGTCGATCCTCTCTACCCGTGGTCCTCCTGGTCCGTCCGGAGCCGCTCCGTAGTGTGGCAGTACCGTCACGTGTCCATTGCTCCCAACACAGTCGGACAGCATGGTCAGAACGATCCACATGGAGGGCTATACCCAGCGCCGACCACCCTTCGGTTTTCAGCTCATTGATCAGGCCTCTCTCAAAGTCCGTAATTTGCGGAAATCGACTTCTCTGGCGTCTATCCGTCATTCTTTTCACCATGTACTATTGGGTGCGTCGGCCGGTGCTTTTTGCTTTCATGGGACATCTACTACACGCCGCTAAATGTTGCCCGTTCGTGCTTGCAGCGCCACCACAGGGTGTGCGGTCATGCGCAATCGCACCAAGCGTGGATCATTTGCGTAATAGCACGCACTCCAGCTATTTGCTAAGTTTCGCGGTGGTAGCATCTTTTCTTGTAGATGCGCAAATTTCACTGTCCGTGAATGGATATGGGATACTTAAAGTGCCAAACTTAATGCCCTTTGATTTCCTATTAGCCGTAAAAATAATTTTTGAAATATCTGTAAAAACAAAAAGTTCGGTGTGCACGAACAGACAAACCGATTACATTGGCACTGTTTATTACGAAACGTTCTAATAATTTATGAAAGAATGGTATTTTAAAAAAGCGCAAAAACATTTTACTTGACTTTACTTTTTTTTGTTAATCTGACGGATGAAAATTTCTGAGAGGATAAGGAGGGGAAGGAGGGGCCCCAGAATCATTTAGCGCCTAGGGCCCCAAAAGATATAAAGTCGCTTTTGTATACGGTACCAGATATACGACAACAACTTAATTCTCTCACATTCCAAGATCTAGCACCCCATTTCTTTCACAGAGTACTCTTATATTTTTTCTGAGTGAGGTTGCTGAATGGAACAAACACCACCCCCGTGGCACAGCGGTCTAAGCGTTGGTATATTATCATTCGTCCAAGGAGGCTCCGGGTTCGAATCCTGGTAAGGCATGGGTGTTGTGTATGTCTTCCGGTACTGGCTCTCTCTCTCTCTCTTACCTGAAACCAGTGACCCTAAATAAGTTAGTAGCCGCAGCTTTTAGGACATTACTTTGCTCACGGTGACCGTTAAATCTCCAACGAAGAAAAACCCCGGGAAAAATGTAATCTTGTAGAGCGTAGCTACATCTATTGGCAAGAATCAACTCAGTGCGAGCACCTTAAAGAGCACATTTACCTTAAAGTGCATTTCATTCTTAGCTATTAACTTGATACTTCTGACACCTCATGATATACTGAATCAAATTCATCTTCAAATGCAATCAACAGAAGTTGCCATTAAAAGGTAATTGGAAACCAATACGAACAAATCACCCGCCTTACAAAAAAAAAAAAAAAAAAAAAAGAAAAGAAAGATGACACCGAATTTTCGGGTGTAATAAGCACGTCGTTTGAATCCGTTGTGACGCAAATTAAATTTATCAAAGCAATTCAAAATCAATGGAACCGCTATGGAAAGCAATAGTATCTGATGAAAGAAAGACGTTTTTGAATCGGGTTTTTAATCCTTCGGATATTGCTGTAAACGGAATCGTAATCTAACACCCTCTGTTTGCAGACTTGTGCGTTAAGAAAAACATGAATTTATATGAGAAACATTTCGCACCGGAAACGCTCTCCAACACTGAACTAATTTTTCAAATCGGACTCTTAGAAACAGCGATGTCGACCAAAATAAGATGTGACTTTACATCCTCTGGTGGAAAAACCATGCATTATTTAAGTAAGAAAGTATTCTCAAAAGTTTTTTCCATATGAGCGGTATCGGTCCAAGAAAAAAACAATTAGTCGAGTTTTCAGGAGCCCAGAGTTTTGCTACAAATACATCAGAAGCAGAAATTAACCCTTATACCTCCTGGTGCCCAAACCATTTTTTGCGAAACATTAGAAATTATGTGAAAAATATTTTCCCCCAGGTCTTGTATGCGATACAGGAAGAAATTTTCAAATCGGAGTTTTAGATGCCAAAATAACGCAGAAAACGCTATTTACCTTTGTGCCCCCTAACGGAAAGTCTATGATTTACTTGAAAATTTTGAATTTATACGAAAACCATTTCGCAACGGAAACACTATCGACAAAGAAAGAATTTTTCAAATCGGACTCTTAGAAGTAGAGATATTGACAAAAATTACATATACATCTACTCCCCTTAACGTAGAAACCATGAATTATTTGATGAAGAAGATGTTCCTAAAAGGTTTGTCGACATGAATAGTATCGGTCAACAAACGACTTTTTTCGCAATCGAGATTTCAGATACTCATATTTTGCTACAAATACATCAGAAGCGGAAATTAGGTCATACCCCACCTTGTGGCCAAAACATGTTTCACAAAAATTGTAAATAACGTGCAAAGGATTTCTCATCAGGAGTTGTATCCGGTGCAGAAAGAATTTTTCAAATCGGAGATTTAAAAGTAGAGATGTAGGGGGAAAAGCAATTTACCTTTACGTCCCTAGCGAAAAGTCTACTATTACTTGAAAATTTTAAAATTATATGAAAAATATGTCACACTGAAAAATTATCCAACAAAGAAGGAATTTTCAAATCGGACTCCCAGAAGTAGATATATTGACAAAAATAAGATATACGACTACGCCCCTGTCGTTGAAACTGTGGAATATTTTAAGAAATATTTCTTAAAGGTTAATCGATCTGAGTGGCATCTGTCTACGAAAGAATTTTTTCAATCGATATTTTAGAAGCTCAGATTTTATGGCAAATGCAGCAGAAGCAAATTTTAATCCATACGCCCCCTGGTGGCCAAAGTATTCTTTACAAAAAATTTAAAATTATATGCAAAATATTTTCCATAAGGAGGTGTATCCGCTGAAAAAAATGAATTGAAATCGGAGTTTTAGAAGAACAGCTATCGGAAAAAATGTAATTTACTTTTACGCCCCCTAGCGGAAAATCTATGAATAATTTGAAAAAGTAACTATATCTAAAATAGTCTTAGACATAAATGGAATCGAAAGACAAAATATTTTTTTCAATCGGATGTTTAGAAACAAATATGTGGAATAAAATGTATTTTTGAATTCGACATCATTTGCATTTACGCCCTCTAGTGTCGAAATTGTACATCGTAAAAAAAGTAATGAAGGATCATCATTCGTATATCACAAGCTTCCCAATGCAAAAATATTTTTTCCAATCGGACTAATAGATGCAGAGATGCTGTGGGTACAGCTGGACGGACGGACAAACCAGTAACATAAGCATCATCTTTTTTTACAAAAGACGTGCTAAAAAAAGCAAACGTTGGGAAATCCATACTGGGCCTCCGATCTATTAAACTGATTTTTAGTGGTAAAGAGTATTTAGTCCATGTTTATCAGCCCGTCTACGGCTGTGTGTCAGATTAACATATATCACGTTCAGTAAAAAAATGAAAAAAGTAATTAAGTATATCAAAATAAAAAGTGTTCAGTTTACCACAAATCAATTGAACAGAAATACACTGACGGAAAAAATCCCAACACCAGGAAAAAATAGTTGTAGAGGAAAGAAATGGCGGCAATACATTTGCATAGGTAATATATTTAATCGATTAAGGTTTCAATATCACAGCTTAATGTAAGCGCGAGAAGAGCCATTTTAAATGTGAAATGCTGGTACATTAATAACCGGTGTAACCGCCAGAATGTTGAATGCAAGCACGCAAACGTTCATGCATTGTGTCGTGCAGGTTCTGGATGTCAGTTTGTGGGATGGAGTTCCATGCCTTTTGCACTTGGTCGGTCAATACAAGGACGGTTAGTGCTGGTTAGGGGTGACGCTGGAGTTGTCGTCCAATGATGTCCCATACGTGCTCGATTGGTGAAAGATCTGGTGATCTAGCAGGCCACGGCAAAATGTCGACACTCTGTAGAGCATGTTGGGTTACAAGAGCGGTATGCGGGCGAACGTTATAATGTTGGAAAACACCCCTGGAATGCTGTTCGTGAATGGCAGCACAACAGGTTCAATCACCAGACCGACGTACAACTGTGCCATCAGGGTGCGTGGGATAACCACGAGAGTGCTCCTGCTGTCATAGGAAATTGCTCCACAGACCATAATTCCAGGTGTAGGTCCAGTGTTTCTCGGCCGCAAGACAGGTTGGTTGCAGGCGCTCACATGGCCTCCTTCTAACTAACACACGGCCATCACTGGCAACCAGGCAGAACCGGCTTTCATCAGAAAACACAACAGATCTCCACTCCGTCCTCCAATGAGCTCTAGCTTGACACCACTGACGTCGCAAACGGCAGTGGTTTGGAGTTACTGGAATGCAGGTTACAGGGCGTCTGGGTCGGAGCTGTCCTTCAAGTAACCGATTTGTAACAGTTCGTTGTGTCACTGTGGTCTCAACTGCAGCTCGAATTGCTGCCGCAGACGCGGTACGATGCATCACGGCCATACGTCGTACACGGCGGTCTTCCCTCTCAGTAGTGCCACAAGGCAGGCCGGAACCCGGTCTTCTTTGGGCAGTACCTTCCCTTGACCACCGCTGCCAACAATCATGCACAGTGGCTACATTCCTGCCAAGTCGTTCTGCAATATTGCGGAACGAAAATCTACCTTCTCGTAGAACTATTACACGACCTCGTTCAAACTCCGTGAGCTGTTGATAATGGCTTCTTCGTCTTCTTAAAGGCATTCTTGACTAACATCAACACACTACGTCGAATCTCAACGATACCTAACGCTCACGAACGTTACAGCGCGTATTTACAGCAAACCTGCTTTGCATGTTCTGAGGGGCGCTACTAGCGCCATACGTATGCGCCGAGCACGAAATTTGCATAGACGTCATCTTACAGATGTACTCTCACCGCCTACCAACTGTCGTTTATCTAACACAACCCCTTCTTGGTGTTGGGATTTTTTTCCATCAGTGTATTTGACTTGGTTCTTGTCTGCATGTTTAGAGTAGATAGCAAGTGACATCTACAGCTCTGCCTTAATATTTTGTGGTGTAGCGTTGCACTCGTAAACTACGAAAATTTTCATGTAGTTTAGCAGAATACTGATTTTTATTCACCTGACATAACAAAAAGTCTTTAAAACTTTACTCTTGTATGTTTTTGAGAACATAATCTTACTTTATTATCTATATTAGATACTTACAAATAAATACCAAAAGTAAAACATTACGTTTTGTAATTTTGTTTTAAGTTTACACCATTTATAATATCTAGAAATGCATTTCTTTATTAAAGAAAATTTGTAACATCTGTAAAACTTTTCAACTGCAGTCATAGTATGATCCTTTCAAGGTTCTTCCAAGGCGATGCCACTGCGCTGCTTTACAGCCACGTTCAAGATTGTACCACTCAACTTCTTAAACATAATGTCTAACTGTAAATCGTGGAAAACATCACTTCCTGGTGTTTTGAATCTGGACTTTGGTAGTTCTACCATGGCCGCTGTGGTTAAACTGAGCTGTTCGGCTCCAATGTAGTTCCAGCATTTTCGAAGTGCGTCGTGTATTAATGAACGGCGTTTGCCGACGCGTTTATTTAGGTTGAGATCCTGGATTCTGCGATTTAAGTCAGGTTTTGAAAATTTCAAAATGCTTTGCATCCTCAGCTGTGTCGCTCTCTCCTTGCCGGCGGGCGACACACCCATTGATAAAACAAGGGAGTCAACGAAGTAAATGCTTGCTGAATTACATGGTCCAAACCAATCCAGCGAAAAAATATTTGTGCAATAAACCACCCAATTGTATTCAACGAAAAGCTACTCATCCTATCCAACGAAATCCCACCTAATCCAACGGAATACTTCACAATCCAACGATAAGTGTCATTGGCTAACGGTATATATTCTTATGAACCCCAAATTTCCTGGAAAAACGAATACAAAAGCACACCGAAAGAAATTACATTTTCCCGCTGCAAAACACACCAAATGTACAACACGCAACCTACCGGAGATATCATGTATTGCTCTGCATGAAAGGGTAAAGTGTGAAATCAGAGGAGATGTGTGATCACTGATGCGCAGCCACCAATCGTCTGTTTAAAATTACTTGGTGTCGAATATGGAATGATAATCCTGCTGTGTAGCACTCTCTTCCGAATTCCGCGTTTTAAATGGAACGAATAATAAAGAAGCATTTGATAAAGGATTTAAATAAAGGTATCAGAAATTTTCATCGCGATGTTTCCATTGCATATTTACCTAATGTAACTAACAGAAATGTAAACAGATTACCATTCAACCACTGTGAAATAATATTTGGAATGAAAAAAAGATCTATTGATACATATTAGAAACTTACTTCCCAATGAAATAGTCACAGTTTCATATAAAAATTTATCTGTTTCCATCAATTCACCAGGTAGTTCAAGAGCTAAATTACTGGGGGTTAAACCATGGGAATGAACATGTATTATACTCATAGTAACTCATACTAAACTTGCTGTACTTCAATTAAAACCTTTTGGAATACCAAGTATATATCCAGTTTCAAACAAAAATTTCCCTGTTTCCATCAATGAACCAGTTAGTTCGAGAGCTATATTACTGGGGCTAAAACCATGGGAATGAACATGTATTAATCTCATAGTAACTGATACTAAAGTTACTGTACATCAATTCAAACTTTTGGAATCACAAGTATACATCCAGTTTCAAATAAAAATTTCCCTGTTTCCATCAATGAACCAGTTAGTTCGAGAACTAAATTACTGGGGCTAAAGCCATGAAAATGAACAGGTATTAAACTCATAGTAACTCCTACTAAAGTTACTGTACTTCAATTCAAACCTTTTGGAATCACAAGTATAAAACCAGTTTATATATCCAGTTTCAAATAAACATTTCCCTGCTTCAATCAATGAACCAGTTAGTTCGAGAGCTAAATTACTGCGGCTAAAACCATGGAAATGAACATGTATTAAACTCATAGTAACTCCTACTAAAAGTATTGTACTTCAATTCACACCTTTTGGAATGACAAGTTTATATCCCACCTGCTAACTACAAAACATGATACGAAACTTAATGTTAAAGCGCGGCGATATTCTTACATCATGAAATTAATACCCCTATTACTTTTTCATTACCACTTCTTCGACATGTATTTTCACAAACGAACACCCAATTAATTATCTAATTGGTCTCCTCCACTTCAGCGCGGCCCAATGAGAGGATGAAAAGAGGGAGCCCAACACTTGGTTCGATATGCTAGTGGAGTTTTTGGAAACCATACTGAAAATCTTCACTGCTTTTTAACTTTCGGAAGAACTTTTCTGTCCATTGTGTCGATGTCAGCTTCTGCACCTGATTAGGCATGGAAAACCATGTATACTTTCCTTGATTGTTTATGGTTTTGTAAGAGAGTTTTGATTTTGTGCTGGTTCATTAAGGTGTCTGGAAGGGCAGGGATATCTGGCAGACGGAGTCTCGTTGTCGGGTTACACCGCCTTCTGCAGTCTGTCGGTGTTTTTTACAGCTATTCTTGTGGAGTCCTAACTCTTTCAGAGCTTTGCTGTCATCCAAACCAGTCATGTTGGCAACTGGCAATTGAGAAGGTTTTGTTTTCACGGTAATCCTCGCTTCCTTTTTTTCAGGTTATGGAGTTCAGGCGTGGCAATGAGGGTGGGTGTTTTTTAATTAATTTTTTATTTATTTAAATGCTTATGAGGGAAAGCGGTAGGTATGTTGGATGTGATGTGCCGACTCAGGATGTGTGCGATCCCTGGCTGAGGTGAGAGTCTCCGTGGCGTGGTACGCTCCTCTTAGGCTAGAATGTATCAGGGGATAATGTGTTTTTGATGGTAAACCGTGGTGGATGTATAGTGGGTGTTACCGTATCACCTGCCGATCTGATCTCTTGACTACAATTTTCATGAAGGGAGGGAAGGCACTGTGTATTCGGCGATTGGGCAACAATAAGCCGAAACGCACTTAAAAGCCCCTGTAACTGCTGTCGAGTATTATGGGAAGGTGTCGTGGAAGAGTTCAGTATCGCGCTTCTTCTTTTTCAGTGTTAAATGCAAACTTGCACGAAAAACATCTACATTTCTGAGTTTTATACGGTCGTTTTTATTTGGTACTTGTGGAATTTTTTCAATGGTTACCAAATTAGTTTTCCTCAGCAACGCCTGCACATTGCTATTGAAGGTGAATTTGTTTCAGTACTTCATGAGGTGTCAGTAATATCAAATCAATACCTAAAACGATGGTCTCTGTACGCTAAACCTGTGGTTCAAAATTTTCGCATGGTGTTTCCACCTGCCGATGGATGTCCCTACTCTTCACAAGGTGTTTCCTCCCTGCAGCATCTTCACACTTTCTGTGGTGCTGCTGTCTCGTTTGTTTCGGTAGATTTGTCTCTCTGTACCTTTCCCTCACTACCTGCTTTGTTCTTTTATCGAGTTCACTTTCTCACACTGCTTGTCTTCTAATTTTCTTCGGCATTTATAGATTTCGTGTCAGACTCTCCTTTTATAAAGCTACTTATCATTGCATTTTAAATGTACACTATGTTGATTGCATTATTGTTATATAAGAAAAAGACCTAATTAAAACGTGCAGAATAAGTTACTTCCAAAACCAGTGCAGCAATCCCTCGGTGCACGTTAATAAATCCTATACTAGGGAAACACTAAACTCGTTAGAGCTCCAATGATTTTGATAGCACACGAATTCAGTAAAAAAGGACAAATAAAATCATGAGATCTTTCGAGTTTCCATTATTATAGTTTTGAATACCCAGATGAAATAACTGTTTATTGTCTTAGTTTATATAATCCAAAGAAAATATACCAGCGTACAGCTCCTGATATTTACTGGCGCGGGAGTGGTCGAAAATGTAACTAACTCCATTGCCGTCTGCCACGCCAAGCGAAACTAGAGGCTATAAAAACAGCAGCTCGAAGGGATTCCCTAGCGCTCTGTTCTACTGAAATCTCGGAGGCCAACCTGTTTCCACTAGCCTATAGAGAAATTGGCTTCTGAACATTTGCTATGAGGAGCCACCAATGTATTCAAAAAAATTCTGCCAGAAGAACAGAAAACGCCTCGTTGTTTTTAACAAATAATTACCAATTTATTGGAAGGAGCTTATGCAATTAATGTAAAATATGAAGTAGAAAAAAAGTAATGGTTTATTTCCGATAAACCAAATTACTTAATCTAGATTGAGATAGACGGTGCTACTGTCGCAAGGCTATTGAGATCGTGGACTTGCGTGCTGTACGATGACACCAATGAAACTCGGTAGCTGGCTGCCGATGTACGACAAAGTTTTCAGAAGACGCCCACTGAGTTTTGTGTGGCGACATACACCAAATGTGTCTCCTACACGATCTGATGGGACGGTTTTAGTTGTTTTATTAAGTGTTTTAGAGTATAAATAATACCCTAAATTATGGTTTTAATAGTTCCTTGTTCTTATTTGTAAATTTAAGTTCCGAATTTTTCCGTGGGGTAAGTTTAGAATAAGCTTAGGACATTGAAAGAAGGAGGGGTTTTTCGAATTAAATAAATAAGGTCTCCTGCAACTTTATGCACTATGCTAAAGTAAAGTAGTGATAAACCACCTCTCTCCTGCGAAGCAGGTGTTTATGCGACCCACCTACAGTATCCGGACGGCTCTAAACGATACTACATTGTAATGACCACGCGATTGTTTCGAATCAGAGTCAACGAACATAAAAGAGACACAAAATACGGTAAAGTAGCCACGGCAGTAAAATAAAAAGGCCGATTCGGCGTCAAGGAGCAGCTCCTTCTATAGAAGGAGCAGGGGCCGTGGCTGGTGCAGAAGGAATAGGGTGTGTGACACAGACGGAAACAGCAGGAGGCGTGGCTTGTGACGCAGAAGGATGTGGGGGTGGGCGGGGCAGGTGGCGCTAGTGTGTTGTGCTGTTGTGCTGCTCCTAGCGGTGCTTCTTGGAACTTTCGATGGAATTTTGAGGGATGGCAACGACCGAGAGGGAAAAGGGCGTGGCAGATGGTGCTAGTGGTTTGAATCGATGCTGATGTGCTTCCCCCTAGCGGTGCTTCTTGGAACTTTATTGTTACGTTGGACCTTTGTTTTTGAGAGATGGCAACGAACGAGTCGAAAAAGGGCGTGGCAGATGGCGCTAATGTGTTGGGTCGATGCTGATGTGCTGCCCCTAGCGGTGCTTCTTGGAACTTTAGATGGATCTTTAAGGGATGGCAACGACCGAGTGGGGGAAAGGGGATGTGTACGCAATGTGTTGCCTCCTAGCGGTGGTTTTTGAAACTTTATGTTTTTCTCGGGAGATTTATTGACTTTGATAAATTTTTGGGAAGTTTTTCCAAAATGTTTTATTTCATTAAACTTATATTTTTTAGGAATTCCCTGAAGTGTTAGGAATTTTTTTAGACGTTGCATTATTCTTTTATTTTTTTATTTTCTTTGGAGATTTATTGGACTTTGACAAATTTTTGAGAAGTCTTTCTAATATGTTTTATTTCTTCGAATTTGTTTTTAATAAACTTATATTTTTTGGGAATTCCCTGAAGTGTTAGGAATTTTTATAGACGTTGCATTATTTATTTATTTTTTTATTTTCTCGGGAGATTTATTGGACTTTGACAAATTTTTTGAAGGAAGTTTTTTTGTCGTTTCCAATATTTTTTGTTTCATCGAATTTGTTTTATTAAACTTATATTTTTAGAACTTTCGTGAGGTGTTAGAAATTTTTATAGACGTTGCATTATTTATTTATTTATTTATTTATTTATTTATTTTCTCGGGAGATTTATTGGACTTTGTCAAATTTTTGAAGGAAGTTTTTTTTGTCGTTTCCAATATTTTTTGTTTCATCGAATTTTTTTTATTAAACTTATATTTTTAGAACTTCCGTGAGGTGTTAGGAATTTTTATAGACGTTGCATTATTTTTTTAATTCTTATATTTGTCCTCCCTCCAATTTTATTTTAGACGAGGAAAGTCTTTGTTTGAAAAGATTTCTTTCCTGTTGATTCATGTTCCGCTATCTTTTGTCCGCCATGTGTTTTGGGATGACTCTCAATTTTCTCTTAGTCTCAGACAATGCCATTTCGTATGACACGTGTTTTGGGACGAGTCACTATGATGGGTGACGTAGTCGTGATAGCAGACAAAACCATGACATCAGCCAACGCCATTTTCTCCGCGGGGTCGGCGGTTGACGTCATTTGAGATTCTGTTAGACACATTAAGTTCCAAGACTGATTTTTTTCAATAACTTGATCATTTTGCAACGAATTTATTCCTTATTTCCCCCTAATTTCCCATTTCATATTCATAATTTTTCAATGTAACGATTTTTTTTTATTTTCTTTGAGGAGACTTCACGCATTTTCAACGGACGTTCCAACATAAAGATGTTTTCCAAAGTTTTGTGCTGCAGACATAATCTTAAAACACGATTGTTTATTAATGTATTTACGTGTTCATGGCATTTTCTGTTTAATTTGTTAACGTTGTATCTTTTTCCACCGTACAAAGCCACAATTTTTTACGCATAGTTAAAATGTTTTTTTTTATTTTTTCGTATTTTTTTTATTTCTTCGTGATTAATCAGTGAAATGTACCTTTTAATGCATTATCTTAATCTTTTTTTTTCTAAATGCTTGCGTACTCGTTAAACTTCTCGATGTACCAAAATTTATTTATTTTCTAACTTTTCAAACTAATAATACCTTTTTTCGAAGCTTTATTTTTTTCTGTTTTAAAGAAGCAAACCTTTCTTTATTATTATTTCTGTTTCCTATGCAAACTAATTTTCTTACTTGCTTTTAATGTGTGACTTAATGTGGTTTTCTATATAGCTGTTTCATGTGTGTGCAAGAAATATACAGATCTATAGCAGCTAGCTATACATAACATTCGCGCGTAACAGTATCTTTTTTTTCCAGATTTAAACCAACATACGATTCTTAACGACTTGATATCTGTTTTCTGGGGAACTTTTCTTTTTCCTCCATTCAATTTTATTCCAGAGCATGAGACGAGGAAATGCTTCTTTAGAAACGATTTCGTTCCTGTTCGCAGTAATTATTGGACTTTGACAAATTATTTGTGAAATGACTTCATGCTAATTCTGAGTCTTGTCTTTGCAATATTATTTTTTCGTAATTTTTTCGTGTGTTCAAGAACTCTACAGGGTTCTCCCGTGTCTGTCCCTTCAGTTTTAACTTCTGTGCCTGCTGCTTTTTTCATTAGACGTTTAGTTTCATTGACCTTTTTTTCGTTTTAATTAGGTTTTCACTATCATATTTTTTATTCATTGTCTCAGCAGAAAAAGCTTTCATTCTGGAGACATAGCGACTGAGTCCGTACTTCCTCTAAACATTGTCATTTCACGTTTTACTAATTCGTCAGAAAAGCAGGTGTTTCCAAACTCCCATAGTAAAAATATCGTATTCTCCTTATTTTACTTATTATGTTTTTTCTTCTATTCAGTGTTGTACGATTCTTCAAACTTTGGTTTATTTTTATGAAACTTCTTTTTCTTTTATTAAGTTTTTTTTTCTGATTCAAACTATCAATCTTTTCCTATCGATTTAATTACTCTCATTTTCCCATTCGACTTTACTTTTGAACAGAAATATATCTAAAATGTTCAGATGTATTTTAGTCCATGAGCCGATTCTTCCCTGTTTCAAATAAAGACATGTAGGATTTTGAGTAAATGCCACTAAATCTTTAGAACTTACTTTTCATAGTTATATATTAATTCCGCGAGGTTTACATTAAATCATGAAAGAAGAGTGTTTTTGCGCTCTCTCCAGTGTGTGAGCTTTCCCCAAGAAATTAATTTTGAATTCCCCTCTGTTTCTGTCGGAAACTGACTATCTCCTGCGACAGTTTTCACGCGTCTACTGCTTACAGGAAAACCTCATATGGCATGAAATCACTTTGCTTGGGAGATTAAACTAAATCCTGGTTTTGAACTTTGAATGCAAACTCAAGCTCGCTAAAGCATAGTTTTCTGAGGGAACTTAAACTGTCTAAGATGACAAAAATCTAAAACTGCTGACTCACTGGGACAGAGCGTTTGAACTTTGCCGTTCATTCACCATTTAAGAGATCCGTCGTGAACCACTAGAAGGGAAGTAAGCAGACCCTGATTTAGTCCACTGTTTTCAAGGAAGGTAGAAAGCTAGCGTCGTAATTCGAAAGCTCATAACTCAAGCCTCCCCAGGATTCTATTTCGGACGAACGAATACTCAGATGTCAATGCTTAGACATTGGAAAGTTACTTCAGACAAATATTTTTTTTCTTAAAGTGCTTCAATTCGGAATTTGTACTACTTAAGATTTCCCTTAGTCAATATTTTTTCTATCTTAAAAACTTCTAAAGGATTGATTTTGAAAAAAGACGAGTTCTCACAAAAATGTAAAATTTCCTCAGATTGTATGAGGAACCAAAAAAAAAAAAAATTGATGAAGCTTGAATGTTAACCACTTCAACCATTTCTTTCTCTTCATGTTTCATTCCATAAACTTTCTTAAAATTCCTACATATACAAGAATTTTGTTAAATGTCCAAGTTCGACTCCCCCAGAAATTTTCTGAAAATGATAGTTTCTCTTTTAAAAAAAATTCCAGAATAAGAAACCCTTCACTGCAACAAGAAATGCATATTCAAAGCATTCCATCCCTATTTCTACTTCAAATACTCTATTTGTAAATCTAAGAAAGTTTTTTTTATAATATTCATATATTTTCCCCTCTAACCTTAGAAGATATTGTCCCAAAATGTATTAACATATTACGATAGTAAAATATCTTACTACTGTTTGATGTTCAATTCACTTCACACTGTCTTAAGGAAATTCGTTCAATTTCTCTTAACACATATATATGTTATTTTTCTTCCCATTCACTTCAAAGACTTGAGATCAACTTAATGGGGTCCTTTGAGAAAAACTTTCATAGGAAAGCATAAATTTGTCGAAAATGTACATTAAAAATAAACAAATGTCGAAAGTTCCTGAACAAGAAGGAAATTCTGTTGTAACTTCTAAACGAAAAAAGACAAATTCTAAGAAAATATGTAAAAATGTTCGATGGATTCAATATTAAAAAAAATTAGTTGAAGAAAAGTGTCATTCTTTTTTTCTCCTTTTTAAATGTATTCATTTTCGGAACAGTTCATTCTTTCCTAGGGTTAAAAATGGAACACCTCAATTTTCTTAGTAGTCAATTTTGAGAAAACACATTTCATTAAAAGCAGGGAAATCCCCATAGAATAACATGGGAAAACTAGTATGCATAAAACAACTGTTTCGAAACGAGTAAAAATCTGTTGAAGTTCGTTTTCGAAAAAGTTGGAACTGGAATGAAGTAAAAATAGTTCCAGCAAGTTCCTGAAAGTTGAAAATTGGATGTACTGA
Organism: Macrothele yani; assembly: GCA_039090855.1. NCBI lineage: Eukaryota > Metazoa > Arthropoda > Arachnida > Araneae > Macrothelidae > Macrothele > Macrothele yani. The sequence continues at coordinate 110,210,241 of CM077015.1, read as the reverse complement.
AAATGTATAAGGAAAGAAATTTCTATAAAACACAAAATTGTTTAGTTTTTCCAGGCTAGGGGGTCTTCAGTGAGAGTGCTTCTTCTTTTCAACTCAAAGAGTAAAGCGAGTCAGTTTGAAACATTTCCAATTCTCCGAAATTAAGTCATGTACTCTGGTTTCGACTCAATACTGTAAAGCATTGCTCTCAGACCAGTCGGAATTCCGCCCCGATTGGTTGCCTAATGGAAAACATCAGACCCCTTTCCAATAACAATTCCCAAATATCCTTAAGGAAAGTCTAGCAAACAAAGCACTAGTTCACCATTAAAACAATTGGATTCATTCTGTTACTGTTTTAAACATTTCAAAAAAGAAGTTTACATTCTCACTTTCACTTTTAAAATATTGAAAGCTTAAATTTTGACTCATTTAAAAAAAAATCACTTAAATTTTAATTAAAAAAAATAATAATTACTCTTTAAATTTATGTCTTAAAATTAAAAAATATTTACGCTTAATATTTCAATAAATAATAAATATTCACAAACTCACCTTCTACCTTGCCCATTTAAAAAAAAAAAAACTACGTTCATTTCTGAATTTATGTAATCGAAATCATTACTTCTCCAAGTAGTTCTTTTCCCCTGATTGTAGAGAGGAACTCTTCTGAAATCTTCACTTTTCCACATGTGTTCTTAAAAGCTTCAGCTACTTCCTTAGGATTCAACAAGGCCACAGCGTTCTCGAAACTTGAAATCGGTTTCCTCTTCCACTCAGTGGTTAGGCATGGAGGATGCATCTGAATAGGTGGAAGTACTTCAGAAATGCATTCGCGACATCTACATAACTTCAGGATGCTCTCCCCGATTAAATTTTTTAAGCATTCAATTAAATTGTGTCTAAGTTCACACTCCTCAATCGATGTATTTTGAAACTTTCGGGATTCTTCGAGTACGATTTTCTGGAATTCTGAACCCATTAACAATTCCTGGATGCTGTCCCACACGCCATCCAAAATAATTTGGTGTTTCTTAAACTGCTTTCTGGTTAATGCAACACCCGTTGTTGAGTGAAAAATCCGGAAACAGAATTTGAAAGATTTGAAGACGTCTTACTTTATTCAAACTTAGAACAGAACTAAAATTCGCTCAGCGCTTCCTTTGCATACTGTAACGAACACATGCCCCTTATCACCACATGGTGATTGATGTGTCACCATGCGTCAGCACACTAACTGCACGTGACTATATCCTCATCTGGTCATCTCGCAACGAACATGCTATTGACTCTAATCAGACAAAGCGAACTTCAGCTTGAGAGATAAACGAAAGGATTTCATTATAACTAACTTTCATATCTTGAGAGAATAAACTAAAAAAAAATTCTTCATAGAGTACATAATAAGCGTAAAGAAATTCTTCAAGTCCTAATTTCCACTAAAATGATGGTGATGTACGGAAAGCGTGAGAATTTAATCAGACACCTTCCAAGAATTCATCTTGGAATTAACGCTGCTTTTGAAAAAGAGTGAACTGTGAAATTCGTTGTTCTCCACACAGAGAAATTTCAGATTTCGAAATCTCGCCGTCCTGACCCACTTTTCCTGAGTGAAATTTAACACATGATGGAAATCTCCGCTTACGCATTCCCTTGAGTAGGGAATAGCTCTCATGAAAGGGGTCAACGGTTCCAAACGACATTGATTAAAATTGGAGAGATAGGAAAAATATAAGAATTAAAAAAATAATGCATAAGCAGGATTCCCAAAACATAAAAAATATAAGTTTTATATAAAAAAAAAATTCCAGGAAAAATATTGGAGGGACGAAAGATTTCCCATTCCTTCTTCCATTCCCCGAAAAAATTTAACGAAGTCCAATAAATCTCTCGAAAAAAATTAAACAAATACTTGGACTGACAAAAGAGAGAGCGACACGTGACGTCAACCCATCCCGCGGCTAGTAGTAGGACTGTTCCCTCCTCCGATATCATTTTTTCTATGCGAACAGAAATTAACTTGAACAACCGTCTTAGAAAATGCCTCTTCCACGTTTTTTCTTCCTAGCCATGCAAGAGCAATCAGATTGCCTTTTCCCACCAAAAGCTCTAGCAAGAAGGAGCAGGAGACGCCGGAACGTAGCCCGAAGGAGCCGAATAACAAGGGTTCGTGACAGGGAGGGAAACAATGTTGGTGCTTTTCACAATTAGGTAGCTCATACAATATATGAACTACCTAATTGTGAAAAGCACCAACATCGTTTCAATACGAGCTTCTGAGAAAGAAGCTAAAATAATTCCGCGGTGTTTCCAACGGTGCAGCCAATATCTTTATGCATGTGGAGAGTAGAAGCAAATGTGTTGCTATCGTTCTGTAGCAAAACTTCCATTGTGGTAAAGAGGTATTCGTTCGTAAGCACACACTGGCGTCCCTCTCTTGCAATTTCCTCATTGGTCATTTATTCAAAGACAAGAAGCTTGAGCAGTTTGCTTTAACAGTCCTTAAGTTTTGATCCCAGAAAAGATTCGTACGTTTCTCCCCTTAGCGCGGTGACGGAATCGTGCTAGGTTTAAGTAGAAACTGGGGTCTCATAGGAAATGGGTGTGCTCTCCGATGCGTTATTTCATTGGAGGGAACCGGTCTCGTGGCTCTCTCCACAAATACCCCTATTTGGCGTCGTCCTCTACAATAAGAATGACAAACTTTTCTATCTCTGGAATAAAATAGCAAGAAATTAAGCTGCATTAAAATATTGTGACTATCTTCTTTGTGGATAGCTCAAATAAAATATATAATCGTTTGTATTGACTTATACTAATTGCCATCGTCTTCTAGAATGGAGTCATCTTCTTCCAGAATAATAAACATTTTTTTTTTGCTTGCTACCGAAATGTTGTATTCCACTTTATATTACACAAGGCATCGTTACATTTTTAAATCTCCGTTTTACATTTAGAATTAGAATGAGTTTAACACGAGGTAATTCTGAAAGCCTTTAATTCTATTTTCTTTATCGACGGAATCCATTGTTATCAGCTGTAATCCCTTACTGAACAAGCCTTAAGTATTTGTAGTTCCTGAAAACTTATTTACGCCGCCCCGGTGGCGAAGTGGTCTAAACGATTGCTTCTGATCATTCGTCCGAGATAGGTTCGGGTTCGAATCCCGGTGAGGCATGGATGTTGTGTTTAACTTACGGCGCTGGCTGTCTGCATTCCATGGAGCCAGTAGCCCTTAATAAGGAACGGGCGACCGCATATATTTCACCGCGGTGCTCACGGTCATCGTTAAACTTTCAATCAAAAAAAAAAAAAGAAACGAAGTTATTTATATGACCTAATTTTTCAAAAAGCATATGCACTGCAATAAAGGGTTTGCATATTTTTCCCTAGCAGATCCCAATCGATTTTGTCGCTTCTAGAAGATGACAATTGGTGGGGTTTGTTTTACCACGGGATCGGCTTCCTCCAATGAAGTAATGCCTTAGTAGGCACATTGATGATTTCCTAAAAGACACAAGAACCTCGTTCTCCACACGTCGTGAGGATTTTTTTCGAGCTGGAAAGGCCTCGATGAGTTCTGGCTACGTTTTTAGGGCGCCCGCTCAGACCGGAGTATTGAAATAAAATCTTTGAAAAACCTTCCGGTTTACTGAAAGATTTGTGTCTATAGAATCTGATTCGGATTCTTTCGGTTTAGAGAATGTTTTGTGCAGAGCCTAACGATTCTGAGTCGGATTCTTTTGGTTTAGAAAAGGTTTTGTGCAGAGGCTAATGATTCTGAGTTGGATCTTTTCTTTGCTTTGACAGTTTACGGTTTACTGGACGGTGTTTAAGTAGAAATTTGTTTTTATTTCTTATCGAAAATTTTTTCCTCCGTTTCCATACAAGTTGATTAAAGTAATTATTGGATTTGTGCACTTTTGAATGAGGTAAGATTTTGTGACAAGAACATGAACCGCACCGAGATATCATGGTAACATTTGATGTCTAGTAATAAGTAATTTTGACTGGTTCTTTCAGAGAATCGGTTGGTTTGCGCCCTCTATTCTTTTGAAGAAAGATTCGTTTTCCAGCGACTCAGCTCGCTGATTCGCTGTTTTCAAACGAATCGTTCTCGAAAGACACATATATAGTTTAAAACATATATCTAGTCATAACGTTATGATTAATATATGACTGTTTTTCAAGGCGGAGTTATTTAAGGCTTGAAAGTGACACGCCTGAGTCTACAATTTGTTTCATTGATCTTCTCTAGGTTTTGGAGTAGTGTTGGAGCTTGTGGGTTTTCCCACAGCTGGAATTTTATCACATATCCCTGAGGGGTTTAGACTTCAGCGGATTAGTTTATGAAATTATATTTAGAATACACACTTAATTTAAATTGTGATATTAGGACATTTCTTTATCTGTTATCTGCGTTGAATGGTGTAGATCCATTCAAGCGAAAGCCATTGGCTGCAGAGAGCACGCTCGTGTTTGTTGAGAAGATCTTAGGTAGCGATCTTTATCGGCTGTGAGGTTACCAACACAAGAAGTCCGGAACTAAAGGCTTAACAGATGATTTATTCTAACCCTTAATGATTTATATGCAATTAAACAGATGACTGTGGAATTTTGAGACAAAAAAACTAAATACGCAATGAGAGTGGAGTATAAAAAAGAATTTGCACAGATGTCCGACGAAAAATGAGAGTTTTTGAAATCCACCAGAACAAAACAAAAGTTAAGAAAAAATAGAAGAAAAAAGTTATTGCATTTTTTCTAATGCAAACTGTATTTTGGCCAAAACATAAACAAAAGAAAATGAAACACTTTTGGATGGGGCTTGCGTACCCTTCCCTTAAATACGCCCCTTGGCAATGAGCTCCCAAGCAGAAGAGTGGACTTTTGAGACAAAATGTTTAAATCATCTATGAGTTCTAAGGTGGTAGGACGTCTAAGTGTGAAGATAAAACTTTAGTTCCGTAGCCACAGGAGGCAATAAATGTGAAGTCAGGAAACCGGAGCACGTGTTTGTGAAGGAGAACTAAAGGTTTTCATTCTAAAATATGATGCACTAAAGTACTTTTTTTGGCTCCAGTAATGTATTGCTGCCACGAGTCAGATATCCTTTTTGACCTCATTCTCCACCGACACATCGTCATGCAATGAAGTTCTCTATGGAACAGGGAACATTTTTCGAATAACAACAACCATTCTTTCAAAGGGATATTCGTTTTCAAATAGACAACTTCTCCGAAAGAGGTACTCCATTATTATATCCGCTATGAATTCATTAGTGTGGCCTCCATGATTGAAATGCTTCTTAATCGGTCTCCATGATGCTTCGATCTTCTGCGTATGTGCACCTGTCATGGGATTTACGAAATTGGTGCTGTGGTTCACAGTCTCATGATTGTAATTGTAGGTTTTATCTAATTATTTGTAAGCTTTCCGCTTATCGGTTATAAGCGTGGTTCACGGGGCTATATGCTTCTTTATAAAGGGCAATAAATTCGCGGTGTCTCTCTTGTTGCGGGGGCGTACATCCAATCGGAAAGATTTTGAATTTCGTTGGATCGTCCACAGAATCCAAGTGCCCTCAAAAATCCTACTCACATTGTACATTCTTTTGCTTAATTTATCCTCATCTACCTCCACTATTTTGCTGATACTTCCGATGGTCCATCGTGTTAATGTTTTGTACATAAATGAAGAAACATTTTATCTGTAGTAATTGAACCAATATATATTTTAGGATTTTTTAAACTTTTTTAGATCTGCTTCATTTTTTTGTCGTGTTTTGACAGCTGATTGATTCGATTACTATCCAGCACAAAATTTCAAATATTTGTAATTAAAGGAGAAGCAAAATTGTCACAAATTGTTATTATCCAAGGTAAATAAACAGTGTTTGGTTTATATACATGATAGCAGAAAAAATTCCAAAAAGTGGAAAGCATTTTATTGCCGAAGTGTTCCTGAAAGAGTGTTTTGAGTGGCAGTTGATATGCTTTGCTTGTTACAGGCTCAAGTTGGTTCGAACATTAGCTTGCCTGGTGTGACTGTGGTGAGGCGCCTAGAGGATCTGGCAGCAAAGTGTTCAGCAATTTTCAATCCGATTGCAAGGAGTTTATGTTTTATTCTGTAGGAATTCATGAATCCACAGCTGCACAAGTAGCCATTTTCATTCGTGGCGTCGATAGAAACTTCACGACTAGAGGAATTAGCCAGTGTAGTGGCTCTTAAAGACTTGGCTCTGGAATCAGATTTGTATTCATGTCTTAGAGATACCTTGGCTAAGAGTAAGTTAGACTTGAGCAACATATCCGCCATTACCACAGATGGCGCCCATTGTATGTCCGAAAAGAAGGGAGGAATTAAATATTTAATGAATTCTGACGCACTGTCGCGAAGGTGTGCTACAATACTAAGATGTTTGCTTTCCACTGCATCATCCATCTAGAAAAACTGTGTGCGAAGTCCTTCTCCAACTTTGAACATGTGGTAATCGTTGCTGTGGAAGCGATTAATTTTATCAAGACGAAAATTCCCAGTCACAGGCAATTTCCAAAGTTTTTGAACGATTTTTAATTGAATATGTTGACGTTGCATATCACGCGAAAGTACGCTGCTTGAGCCACGAGAAGATGCCTCGCCGCATTTTTTCATTGGAGGACGAGATTCAGCAATTCATGGAATCCAGAGAAGACCCATTCGCGAGGTCCATGAGGAGGAGCGGTTGTGACTTTGCATTTCTTGTTGGTCTCCGCAATGAATAGACCTACCGTTTACCTGGGAAATCTCAATTTGTTCATAATGTTAATGACTGTGTGACAGCTTTTAGGCCAAACAGATCCTGTGGGAACGTCAGTTGCAAAATGAAAGCTGCAATCACTTTCCAACTTTAGGGGCATTTGTGAATAAAAATAGAACTTGGATCTCAGGTGATTGTGTACAGTGCAATTCAAATCTGTCAGAGGAGTTCAACATGAGATTTGTTGACTTCAGAAAGAACGAAGTTTCAATGGCAATGTCGTCTCGCCCTTCTTTGGTTGACATGGAAAGTGTTCCATCTATTCTACAATTATAGTTTGTAGATCTGCAGTGTGACTTTCAGTAAAATGCAAGTTCTTACATGTTCCTACAGTAACTGCTATTATTTCTAAATATGTGTGACTGAAGAAAAGGAACCAGAAATACATAAACATGCTTGGTTCTTGTCTTCTACCTTTTGCAGTGCCTACATATGTGTTCAATTCAGTCAAAAGAAGAACATAAAATCAAAAAGAAGAACACGTCTGACCGATCATCATTTGGAGGTCCCTTTACGAATCGCGAGAACACCGATTACACCCGATATTGAGGCTTTAGTCAAGAAAAACCTATGTCAAGTTTAACCTTAAGACTTCAATGACATCCATTCCTGCTCTAATGGGAGTAGCATACTGTCAAAGGATTTTACTTGTAACATACAGTACGGCAATGATATAATAGTACTGTTTTCATTCTGTTTCATAAAATACGAAGTATATTGCTACTGAACGTGCTTTTGGCTGTAAAGTGTAGGATAGTATGAACCGAAATGTGTCATCTGTAATTCTCAACCAGTGTCGAAAGACTTGCGGGCTGGTGAAGCTTTCGGGTTTATTGATGTGGGTCTGGGTCCTGAGATGTTAAAGAACCTAATTTAAAGTATTACAACGCATATGCTGCAATTAATAAAAAGTGTTGTCTATAGTAGTATAGGGTTGCACATTTCTGTATACATATGAAAAAAAACTGAATTCACGAAATCGGCTTTCTGTAAATAGATAACAACGTCCTAAAGTGTGTGATGCTAATTAAACACACAAATCGTAACACAAGTTTCTTTCAGCAATGAATGCTAGATAACGCTTACCACAATTCTTACAAAATTATATACAAGTGTTCAAAAAGGTAAAGGCTCCAAAATCTTTCAGAAGGCAATACGTGTTATCTGACCTGTGTTTAAATGCAGCGATTACATTAACCAAGTATAGCACAAGTTGAGGGCAAATTATCTAAAGTTGAATTAATTATTACCAGATCGTTTTCGAATATTTTACGAAAAATACGTTTGAAAATGTCGTATCGAATTTCCTGCAGGGAAATAAAACCTTTCGTTACATCACAGTTTTTCCAACGGAAGAGAGTTAACTAAAGAAATTAATGCGAAACTGAAAGTAGAGTAAAAACCCTACTTAGGATAGAACTGCATGTTGGATGACAAATATTACTTCTGAAATATATAAAGAAATACATCAGTCGGTGTATAATTTGCGTTGCTACTGCCTGAGGGATGCTTCCCTTTGCTTTTTCTACGTTCCAAACAAGTGTGTAAAAAACAAGATCCTTTAACACATACAAAGCACAGTTTTTTCTAAAAAGATTAAAAAACAAACATTTCTTATTGCAAAGCTAGAAACGTGATGCCTCAGAAGAAGTGGAGTTTTTGAAAGAATATTTGGAAAGTTTTCTCTGGGAACGTTTAAATAAAGAAGAACGTTTAAGCGTGTCGTATTATAAAAACCACAAAATCGTCTATACGTTAATACAACTAAAATGACTACCGTCTGCACACGATTAAGAAACAAGTGTAGAAACCTATAAAACCTTTAATGGCTCTAAACCAAAGCTTACTTAAGACCCTTCTGATCATAAAATACGATCCCACATCAGATGGCAGGAGTGCTGGTAATACACAGTATCTGTATATGGTCGTGCAACATTATTGTGACTACTTGCTAATATCTAGAGTAACCGCCGTGGGCAGGGTGGACAGCAGCTAGACTGCCTGGGAGGGACACAATAAGGCGCTGGAAAGTGTTCGGAGGTATGTGGAGCCATGCTGACTGCAGTGCATTTGACAGCTGGTGGATGGTGCGTGGTGGAGGGTCCATAGAGCGAACAACACGATCGATGTGGTCACACAGGAGCTCAATTGTGTTCAAGTCTGGGGAATCAGGAGGCCAGGGTCGTACTTTGAAGTCTTCATCGTGCTCCTGCAACCACTGTCAGTCATTTCTAGCTGTGTGACACATCGCATTGTCGTGCAGGAGATCCCATCCGCCCCAGGGAAAACAATCAGTATGTATGAGTGTACGTGGTCTGCAAGGATGGATTCATAACGAATTCGGTCCATAGTGCCTCACAAAGGTATGAGTGGACGCAGATAATGCCAAGAAAACATTATCCAGACGGTAACGCTGCCCCCACCAGCTTTTGTTCTTTAGCAATGGTTGAAACGTGTTTGTTCTTCGATGTTTCTCGCTTTATATGCCTACTAGAATCAGGATAATTATCTATCTATTCCCACGCATTATTTTTTATTACATTACCATTGCAATGTTTGTGAATAATGTACGTAATCGGTTATGTTTGCACAGCGTTGATTAATCTTTATCGTAGCAGAAAAGTTCTAAATCCGGCGTCTACGAGGTAGGTTACGAATTTATTTTCTGCAGACATTCTGGTGTACCATAAAGCTTCATCGGAAAAGGCTGGCATGTTATTAATGCTTTTAAGATGGATCCATCTAAAAGCTTTGCCATATGTTTCCAATGGTAAAAATTTCTGTAGACATTTTCTGCTCAATAATTGCATTTCCGAGGAGCTAAATTTGTACATCGATAAGAACAACTTTAAATTACTGCCAAGTATACTTAATATTTGGTAAAATTTAGTCACAATTATATTAAATATCAATATTATTCTCTCAAGTAGCGTTTGAGATCTGCTAAACAGATATCGGCACCTTGCAGTTGCTTACTAATTCTAATCATGTCGCATTTTTTTCAAATATTTTATAAATTTTTGGAATGGAATCTACACATTAGCCTAACCATGCGATGGTCAGGAATATTTAGATTATCCAAGCCACTATGACTAAATTTTCTTAAAATAAATTAGCCGAAAATGAAGCAGAGAGTGCTTGCGGATATCTGGCGGAAATAAAAATCGGTTTTTCAAATCGATAAATGTGTATTTTACCTCTTAATTTATTTGGCAGCAAAATTACGAAAAATTTCGGAAACAAAATTTACATATTTTCAAGTGTGTATTTTGATTCGAAATGGTAAAAAAACTTCACCTTTACAACGGGTTTTAAAGATTTTTATAGAAACTTTGTTAAATGTGTATTTTTGTGTCCTAAATTATTTCGTCGAAAAAATTTAACTGTGCGAAAAAAGTGCGACGTACAATTTTTTAAGCATGCAAAATAATGGTGAAAGGTAAAAAAATATAGTACTTTTAGATAAAAGGAAATATTTTTTCCGAAGTATTTATCTGGGAGTGCGATGGTTTGGAAGAGTAAGTGCAGTAGGCCTAAGATGACGAAGCGGCGACGGCGTCAAAGTGGAGTCCGGTGAATAGAAGCTTCGTTGAAAAGGGCAAGTAACGGGTGGAAGAATACAGGAGGAAGCGGTTGACCAGTACGTTGTCATCGCGTCTTGTTGGAATACGCGGAAGGAAAGAGGTGGGTTTTACGCAGCATTGTAAGTTTTTTAACGGTAATTTTGAAAAAGCGGTAGTACACAATCGTCAGTTTCCACACTTTACGTCGTATTTGGTCAAGACATAAAATTTCATTATCCGCCACAATGCAAGAAGCTGTAGGTCTCCCTGCCGTAGTACGATACCTGAATTGAAGGCAATTGTTAATTTTTGAAAGTATCCGTTTCACGAAGAAAAGATGTGGGCTACGATGTAAGGAACAACGGCAGAACTACAAATGAAGTGCTTGAAGAAATCACTTAGCCCTGCACATCTTCCAAACAATAACCAAAACTTTTAGTTCAAACGGAACCAAAACTTCTTCTTGAAAACTTCTGTCGTACATAAATTCATTAACATTCCTTAACTTCTTTTTATTCGGAGATATTGTGAAACTAATAATAACGACATTCCGCACATATCTTTCTCAAAAATTAATAAAACAGGTTTGAACTACTTCTACGTGCGCACGATTACACGACGAATCACACTCTTCTGAAAAATACACCCACTCCTGTTGTATTCTTCCGCGCATTCACTACCAACTCGTACTGCGTTCCGACGCATGGAACCTTCACGTGGTGGTTGTTAGCATCGCTTCAGCTATCCGCACCAACTGCTGCAAACCAGCGTACTCACAGGTTAATACTTCGAAAAAATTATTTCCTTTTATCTAAAAATTCTATATTTTTGCACCATTCCACATTATTTTGCATGCTTAAGAAATTGTAAATCACATTTTTCCCACACAGATATATTTTTCCGACGAAATAATTTAGGACGCTAAAGTACACATATACCCAAAATTTATAGGCAAATACGGTGATGTAAACCTACGCTGCGGCGAGCATACCCCGGCCCCACTGCTTCGTCGAGACGACTTTCGTCTAGCGGTGCAGTGGCCATTTTATTGGCAGTGAACAACGAGGCAGAGCAAGCTCCTGCATCTCAGAAAAATCCGCTTTGCTCTGGAAAAAGAGTTCTAAATTTACCAGAATTGTGTGCAGAATGGGCGTTACAACTCAGTTTTCATCCCTAATACAAAAAAATTACCCGACAACCGTGCTTTACGTTTTGACAGATCTATGAAATGTTAGCCGCAGGACGACTGGAAGGCCATCGTTTTGCCGGAGTCCCTGACGGCCGCCCCGGTGGCGCAGTGGTCTAAGCGATGGCCTCTGATCATTCGTCCGATCGGGGTCCGGGTTCGAATCCCGGTGAGGAATGGATGTTGTGTTTGTCTTACGGCACTGGCTCTCTCCCTTCCGTGGAACCAGTGACCCTAAATTAGGGACGGGCGACTGCTTATAGCCCATTGAGTTGCTCACGGTGGTCGTTAAACCTCCAATCAAAAAAAAAAAAAAAGTCCCTGACGACGTTGGGACGGTACTGGGCATTATGAGTAACGGTACTCGGATGTTGGAAATCTTAAAATGGATACCCTATTTTCCATAATTATCGCACTATATGAAGGAATTAGTTTCGTCTTCTCAGCAAACCTGTGATTATTTGAGAATTGCTTGATTATACCGTAATTCACGTGCTAAAATCAGAGCTAAGGATAAAATTCGAAAATACAAGGATTTATCAAATGTTTGGTCTCATTGCGATACTTATTATACAGAATACATTGCGTTAACCGATTGATGCGTGGAACTTTCCTGCTTTTCAATTTAGGCTTATCAATTTGGGGAACTTTCCGGTTCCGTGTTACAAAATTTATACTGTGAGCAGCCTACTCTACCCAAACAAGAAAATTATACTATAGAATTTTATATTTTATGATAAATTACTGCTACTTATATCCTTCTGATATTTCGAATATAAGATGTGATCAAAAGCAGGCTTTATTGAAAACAAGAACAATATCTACAGTTTTCAAACTTACTCGCCTTGGAAAATCCCCTACCAAGCCACGCATTTATCCCAGCGGTGTTTTCACTCTTCAAAGAATTGTTTGAGGTCATCTGAAATTATGAAAAGCTGTTTCGCCGCATTCTACTATATCACTTCAAGGCATTGAAATATTTTTCTTTCTAGTGGTATTTAATATCTAGGAAAAGAAAAATTCTCAGTGAGACAGACCTGAGGGATAGGGTAGCTGTTGGAACCGCGCAATAATCTGTTTAGCAAGAAGCGGCTGCACAAATTGTGATGCAAAGGCAGGTGCGTTGTGGTGGTTCAGTTACAACGCCAAACCATCATGCAATGTCACACTTAGGCGACGAACTGCGTCCTTTAAACTCAGTAAACCTTGACAGTAGTATTCCTTGTTAATCAACTGGACAGATAGAGTGTATTCGTGATGCACAATCCCTTTTAAGATTGAAAAGAAATACAGTCAGCATCATCCTGTTAATTGCTACTGCTCTGTTGCACTTCTTTGGGTCGCGAATCTTCCATTCTAATGAATGAGCCTCAGATTTAGACTCACACCCGCAAACCCACGATTCAACAGCAGTTATGTTAGTTTTTAAAAACTTTCTGTTGTTTTCGTCGCACATAAGCAGGTTATAATCAGCTGATACACAGAGCTGTTTGTAATCAGCTGACAACAATATTGGCACAAATTTGGCTGAGACGTTTCTCATTCCCATATCGTCTTTAAGAATCAACTGAACTGAACCGAAACTAATGTTGAAGTATTCGGATGACTCACGACTAGTGATTCGTCAATTTTCTCTTACACCTATGAACACAAGTTCGACATGGGTTTCACTTTTTTCTATGTGCGGTCCTCACATAATACACTGGCGGAAAGTGAAAAAAGAACACCAAGATAGAGACGTCTCATACCAACGAAATTTATACAGCATAATAACGGAATACAGAGGATAACGTGATCAAAACCTTATGGCAAAATACAGCTATGTTTGCTGGTAAACTGAAAAATAACATTTCCATGGAAACGTGGTTAGTACGAGGTTGAACCGCGATAAACTGCGTCACACTGTGCAATTCTGGCATGGAGTCTGTCGTACAGATGTTGGATGTACGTTTGGGGTATTGAGTTCCAAGCATCCTCAACCTGGACGCGTAAATCGGGGATGGTCGTGGCTGGCCGTTGAGACCGGATAAGTTGCTGTCCCATAAAATCCCACACGTGCTCAATGGGGGACAAATACGGTGAACGTGCAGGCCATAGAATTTGTCTTACACCCTGAAGTGCATATCGCGTTGCACGTGCCGTGTGTGAGCGTGCATTATCTTGCTGGAAAACACCACGATGGACCGACCTTACAAATGGCACAACAACGGGCTGAATGATGTTGTTGATGTAGGAGGTGCTGTTTAACGTACCCGGTACAAACACTAGTTGTGTAGGCCCTGTGTGTCGCTGGCGGATGCAAGAAGGGTGGAGACGCTCCCCTGTGCGTCTGCGAACATGCATACGGCCATCGGAGGCTCCCAAGCAGAATATGCTTTTATCGCTGAACACGACAGATCGTCATTGCGTTCTCCAGTGCAGACGTTGGCGACACCACTGCAGCCGTTCCTGACGGTGGGCTGGAGTCAGAGGTACACATGCCAGAGGCACACGTGCACGTAGTCCTGCATCCAGTAGACGATTGCGGATTGTTCCCACAGTCTCCTATGGTGCAACGGCAGCTCGGATTTGCATCGCAGTGGATGTTCTGTTTGACAACGCCGCTCTTCTTATGCGTCGATCGGTCCGCTCATCAGTCCGTCTGTGACTCCCGGTTCCACGTTTTCTCGTGTGAGAATGTTCCTCGGACCATCTACGACACCATCGTACCACCACCGATACTTCCCGTCCAATTCGCTCGGCAATACGACAATACGACCACTCGGCCTCGCGGAGTTCGACTAGACGATCTCGCTCAAAATCCGATAACTGCTGAAATCCTACACGTCTTCCATGTCCAGGCATTGCAGCTTCTTCAGGGTCTTCGCACGTGTCCATACGCCGACGACTGATTACATTCACTTCGCCGTACTCCTTAAATACCACTGACAATAATTTGCATATTATGCCGTCCTGTGGCGTAAGCGCTCACTGATTGGTCTCGAAATTAACATTACACCTACGTAAACTCGACCTATTAACATATGTAAATTTCATGATCGTCCGCTAATTCCTTTTTGGTGTTCTTTTTTCACTTTCCGCCAGTGTAGTTCATCAATCTCAAGACCTTCGCAACTGTCTCTAAAACATTTATACCACTTATAAACTTCTGCACCACACGTACAATCCTTCCCATTGACTTTCTATAATTTTAAGTACGTGCCATTTTAAGTGTTGTCAGGTTCTTTACAAAATCTGATGAAAATCCGTTGGTTAATTTCTTTGGAACGACGGCTCCTGCCAGCAACTTCATACATGTAAAAACAAGGCACTGCTGTAAAACACCTTACTACCTAGGGAGATGTAAATCACAGCACAACCAGAGTAAGTTCCAATATCAACCTGTGCCAATCCGCTTGTTGCAGTTTCGCTGGATACGGAACTTAAGAAACCAGTCTGTATACTTTTTCATTTCTCCTCGTATAATACTTGCACCATCGACACGACTTTCTCTGATGAGTTATAGTTTGAAATGTTGCATTCCAATTTAAATGGAAGTATGACTTTACCTTTAAGGGGCTGGGACGAATTAACTCGAATTTCGCAAAGGAGCTGAACTCAGCTCTAAATTTTGTGTTCGCTGTCTAAGAAGTTAGCAGAACGTTACTGGAACAATTGAACTTGCACATCGGAAAGCATTGGTTTTCCCTTAGCTTTGCTATTCTAAATGGTAATTTAAGGGGAAGATTGACTCAAATCCTGTGTAAATCGTTACCAGCAAAAAGTACTGCACCAATGTCGAGCAACTCAAGAAAGTAGAGAAAAGGCGTTTGAATCAGTTGTTTCTGCTCAATATTGATTTGTTTCCTCTGCCAGGGGTGACGGGGCCTTCCCCATAGTGACTTCCGTCACGGTCTAGGGAATGCATAATAAGAAGCGAGCTTATAATATTTGTTGCAGCTGTAGGCTCTGTACAACTGATATGAGAGGGGAAAAGAATAATGGCTTATTTTCTAGAATGTATGCAGAAGCTTTCGCGGCCCCTGTAAATGTAGGGAATTATTATTGGAAATCATAAATTTGCACAATTCATACAGCTATTAAATATTTTCAATTATGTTGTACAATTCATACAGCTATTAAATGTTTTTTTCAATTACACGATTAGAACAAATGAGTACGTGTTAGCCTCACCTCCCCTTCGGATACAAGCGGTTACCAACGTGGCATAGACATATACAGTTCACTGAAGCTGTCCTGAGGTATAGCATTGGATTAAATAGTTACACGAGTAGAACAAACGAGTACGTTGTAGCCTCACCTCCCCTTCAGATACAAGCGGTTACCGACGTGGCATAGACGTATACAGTTCACTGAAGCTATTCTGAGGTATAGCATTGAATAAAATAGCTACACGAGTATAACAAATCAGTGCGTTGTAGCCTCACCTCTTGTTCGGATACAAGCGGTTACCGACGTGGCATGGACGTATAAATTTCACTGAAGCTGACCTGAAGTATGGCATTGGATTTAGTAGGTGCACGAGTAGAAGAAATCAGTACGTTGTAGCCTCACCTCTCGTTCGGTTATAGCAGTTACCAACGTGGCGTAGACGTACACAGCTCACTGAAGCTGTCCTGGAGTGTAGGATACTAGATGGTGTCCATATTGCTAACCATTTAGCCGAAATTCCGGGATAGTGGCAGGTGGCTTCTCACCATGTCCAAAACATGTTTAATCATTGAGAGGTCGAGCAATCAGGCTGGCCTTCGAAGGGTGTCCACATTACAGTAGCAAGCTTCTGAGCTGTGTGCAGTGTGCGATCAGGAATTAAGATGTTGAAAAATAATTGGGGATATTTACCTTAACAGGAATGGTGACACAACAGGCCTTTGCAAGGAAATACAGAGGCTTGAAATGTTTAAGTGAAAACGTAATGGTCGCATTAGAATATACCGTAGGATCCGACTCATGTGGGCTATATCCCTTCGATATAGTCGCCGGCATTATACAAAACCCATCGCCACCTGTGTCGAAGTCTTTCTATGCCGTCAACAAAGCTAGGAGGACGGAAATATGCTGGTACAATATAGGTGGTCTTGAACCTAACACCAGAAGCGATGATTTCATCTCAGAAAACAAATTAAGGTCACGGAAACTTCAGTCAGGCGAATAGGGAGAGTGGTACAACAGTTCCCAACACGATTGACAAAACTGGTCGGCGACAACGCGAGCAATATGGCAGCTGGCCTTGTCATGCAAAAATATTTGAGTACGCTCCAGGAAATGACTCAGCTACTTCCGTACACCTGGACGCCGGTTTTATTCGAGAAAAAGCGCATACTACTCTGCACATACCGTCTGTTCTAAAAGTACTGCATGTGTTACTCCGGCGTCATCACAGTCATAAACGGCGATGATTTCTGATGTATCATTTGTTGGGTTATTTCGAACATTTATTCGGCGCGGCGAACCGTAATGCTTCCATTCATTAGACTGGCATTTGATTTAGATTTCCTAACACCTCTCCCATTTCTATGGTTCCCTAAGGATACGCCGTAGAAATGTGTCCTATTCACACTCATACCGCTCCAAAAGGAGTCGAGCTGCCTCGTAACGTTGCCATTTACAACATCACGGCACCCAACGTGATGCGATTTTGCTCATGTTTACTCGTTTTTTTTTCAAAATGTGCAGCACTAATGTGCAAAGGCTTACTGTCGTGGGCGATTTTGCGAATTGTCAACCGCTAGTCATTCTCCAACAATGCATACACAGCGAGCATTTTAGTTTCATTCATCCGGTGATGTCTGCATCCAGCAGCATCAACCACGTTTCTTCGTCCTTTTTTGAAGGCTGCCACCCACTCTGTTACCGTACTATATTGTAAACAACTTACTCCACAACCTTTTTGTATTTCTTCATAGCATTGCTTCACGGTAAGACCTCAAGCAACTTCTACTTTTAGCCAACAACGCTGCTCGAACTTTGAAACATGGCTTCAGAGCGCTTACTAACTA
This sequence comes from Macrothele yani, assembly GCA_039090855.1. Taxonomy (NCBI): domain Eukaryota; kingdom Metazoa; phylum Arthropoda; class Arachnida; order Araneae; family Macrothelidae; genus Macrothele; species Macrothele yani. Next base: position 110,192,715 of record CM077015.1, on the reverse strand, counting down.
CGAGGTGTGTTTGCGTCTCTACTGAACATAAGCTGTTCTTGAGAGGATTAAACCATTCTACTCGGACTTACGTCGGGAGGTTACATTAATAGTTAATACCCGTTAGATTCTCTTGGAGGACTTCCGTCTCTTCTATAATACGCTTCTAACTAAATAATTTGTAACCCCGTATATTGCACGAACGAATATCAGTTTACGTCGGGACAGCAATAAACTGCGAAAAAATCAACGATTTTAAATATACAATCACTTTCATATTACGTCGTAAAACTTTGAAAAATATCCTTACAGAAATGCAAGGACTCAACCGAAGAACTAAAATTAGCAGGGTAATGACTATAATCACTTTATTATTATTATTGTTGTTGCATTCAGAAGTCTCCGCACACAAGTTTTATCGACCTTAGCATCAGACTGAACCCATTTCAGCCAGAAGTGAGTGAAATTGGGTCGTGATAGAGAAACTACATTAAGAGATGACAGGGAATGTAGAGATGAGGAAAACATCCACTGTAAAGGCATAGATATCTAAGGGCAATTTACCTCGGTCATCCACGCATTGGGTTTGGGTACGGTGGAGAAGGGAATGGAATGATTCCGAATTAGATCGGCGGCATTGCAAATTCGGGCCCACACCTGTCGCTTACCACACAGACACGAAGCTGGCAATTAGAAAATTGGGCTATAACGATGGTCAATTAATTAATTTACTTAAATTCATTGTGGAAGGATAAAGACATATATTCCTGTACTTTCTACAATGTCAACTTACTACTGCGATTTTCGTTCAGTATAATATGTTAAAAATTAAATATATAAGTGAACTAAAATCAAAGAATCATACTTAACTGGCACTGGGGATATGTTGATCAATAACTGCGTTCTCCTGAGCTGATGCCAACCATTGCACTTCGGTTGGTTGACGTTTGCCACATCCGCAAATTGCGGGTGATTGGGGTGCAAAATGTTTGGTAGCGGGGTCTGCGTTCGCGCAACCCTTGCTTGTCTAAGATGAGATAACATTATTAATATCTACCAATCTTATCTGTACGTATTTCATCAACACGCGGCTTTTGAACATGTGACCGTAGTTTTTTCAATTTACTTGTCTTACATTCGCTTACGTGCTAATTATTCTTTCCTCTCCCGCTCACGTCTATGTGAGCGATTTAGGTGAGGTTGTAACTAGGGAGCCGACAATCTAAAAACTTGTGCAATAAAACCATCCAGTCCATTTCAGTTTAACGGAAAATGCTACTGTCTAACTGAGGCTGTGCTTCCTTCTAAAAACGAGGAAGTTTAGAAAATCAGTTCACGTGTGTATTCAACATTATTAAAAAAATTGAAGAACACTAATTCGTGTTAAAAAAAGGTATGTTGTTGTTCTGTTAGCAAGCAACAATGCATTATTTTGCATTTAAATGTGGACCCATTTATAATGCTTAACGACACGTAATAGCTTCGGAGCGCAGCCATTATTTATGTAATGAAATAGATAGTTTTGTCCTGAAACACATATACGTTGATTTTCTACATTTCTAATGGTACGTACTTAAACACGGTACCCTTCGTGAATACTCGTACCATGCACAAAAGATGAATCGCGTTTTGAGCTGTGCTAAGAATTTGTATTGCACGTAAATTATTTGGGTAGACTTCCGATTATGTACGAATGAAGTAGCTTCATTTATGGGGTTTACTTAAAAATAAATCCTATACTATCTATTATTCATTATTTATTTTTTACAAAATAAATCTTGTTATTGTTTACAGAACTTAGATATCAGCGTTGTAATTCAAACAAAAATCGTAGAAAATGTACGAAATTATCGTCATATCAAGTAGTTACGTTAACGGGGCGAGTAAACAAGAAATAAATGTTATTTCTATTAGACAGTTGGTTTCTGGGAAATCAAATCTCATTACCTTTTTCCCGCACGGGGATAACTGGTTTTCCAGTTATTTGGGGAGCGGCGCCCCCACGGCCCGAGCTGACCTTGTGACTGGTCAACATCTGATGTCATGCCACAGCTTGTTTTTTTCTTATTTTGGTGCTGTTGGTGTTTGCAGGGACGGCTGTTCATCCAGCTGTTGGGGAGTCGCGGCCCCACGTTCCCGAGCTGGTCTTGTGTCTCGCTTTTTCGTTTTTATTTATTTTCTCCACTGGCTAGTTGCCCGTGTTGTATTCTCTACCTAATCGCTACCACGTTATGTACTAACACCCCGGTCTTGTGGTTTTGTTACCCTCCACCACTAACTGATTTATATTAACCGCTCAGTTCGTAGGTTGCTGAGATTCCGTTTAGGTTCCCTGCCAGGATTTGTCTTCTTTGGATTTCTTTTTTTTTCCTTTTAGCTGGTTTGGGTGCTAGACCTACCTGCATGTTTGCCGCGTGCGGAGACCCGTGAGGCGGAAATGGGATGTCTGGCGGCTGAGGTCGCAGGAGACCGGTTAAGTGCCTCCTGTGTACCAACACTCCTCTTCGACCCCGGCTTCGCTGTAAACGGGAGGCTAGAGCCTAACCCACCTCTGGTCAGAAGTCTTGTACCAAGTTGTCTACAGGGCTTTAGCGGCTTTTTGTCGTATAGCACGGCAGGGTGAGCCCGGGGGCTGTGGGATCATGCCAAAGGCGTTGGCATGACGGTACCCGGAGGCCGAAGTGTCCGCCGAGTGCGTGTGATCACAGCCAACGGACTATATCTGCAACGTATAAGCTCCAGAACTGTGTCCAGCGTCATTTTCTTGACTTGCAGACCTCCAGTTCTCCCTCGTAGGGCTCGGTGGTGGGTGGAGTAGTTTGCAGACGAATCCTCTTCCTTTTTTCCATGGGTAAAAACAAAAAGAAAAACTCCAAATTTAAGTCGCCTGAGAAAATGATTATTGACAATGACTCTCCTTCGTCTTCTCAACCTACCAAGTCTCATACCCTTAAACGGTCTTTAGACCTTGACCTGGACCAAGAATGTGGAACCTCTTCTTCGGCAGCTGTACCAGTCGCTCCGAAGCGTCGTCTCCCTCAATTGCTGTGACTACGCATGCTACTCACTTGCTTGTAGAATCCATCGATCCGAATGAGAGACTGTCCACCAGATCTCCCTTTTTCATTTCTAAAGCTTTGGACGCTGCGGTTGGCCCCTTGAAGTCTGTGAGGAAGCTTCGCTCTGGGGACCTGCTTGTCCAAACTTGCAGTGTTTCTCAGAGTAACACTTTTCTGAACCTCACTAGTCTTCAAGGCATTCCTGTGAAAGTGACACCTCACCCGTTTCTTAACACCTCTCGGGGTGTGATTTCGGAGTTTGATCTCTTGCCATGCAGTGAAGACGAATTCGTGACTGAACTTGCTGATCAAGGTGTTATTGCTGCACGTCGTATGATGTTCCGGCGTGATGGTTCCATGATTAAGTCAAAAAATGTCATCTTGACTTTTGACTCCCCGAAAGTTCCGACAGAAATCAAAGCAGGCTACTTGGTCTGTGCAGTTCGCCCGTACATTCCCAGTCCTCTGCGCTGTTTCAGGTGCCAGAGGTACGGGCATTCACAACGATTCTGTAAGAGTTCCGCTCGTTGCGCTAATTGTGGCTCCGGTGAACATGACGGGGAAGGTTGCACTTCTGCGGCCTGCTGTGTTAACTGCGGTGAGGCCCATGCAGCTTACTCCCGCAACTGTATGAAATGGAAGGACGAGATGGCGATCCAGCGCCTCAAGACCCTGGAAGGCCTCTCGTACCCTGCTGCCAAAGCCAAGTTGGGTATTCCCAACACCCGACAGCGTAGTTTTGCCGCAGTTGTTAAGTCTCTGCCACAACCCGTGCAGCCCTTTGTTCCGCGCCCTGTAGCTCTCGCAGCGCTTGCCAAGCGATCTACAGCTGACCAAGCGACACAGGTGTTTTTCCCCGAGCTCGCGATTTTTCGACTACCTGATTCTGGGCCTTCTCTTTTGCAGCCGACCTTCTCTTCCAGTTTAAAGCAGAAAGCCAGCACGTGCGGACGACCCGGCCCTCAATCCGCAAAGGTGTGCAGTGTCCATCCAACTGTCTCGGCCTCAGCGAGGTCCCCACCCTCAACCAACATTATAGAGGAACATAGGGGGAGGAGAGTGACAGTTCGTCCCCAGCCTCAAACAACATTGCAGAGGAACATGGGGGAGAAGAGAGTGACAGTTCGTCCCCGCCCTCTGCCAGCATTGCAGGGGAGTGTGGGGGGAGGAGAGTGACTCATCCTTTGTGTAGTTCTGTTTAAAAAAAAAAAAAAAAAAAAAAAAATTATAATTATAATAGTCAATTAATAAATTTTTATATAAACCTAATTAACTACCTTGTCTTCACAGCTTTCATCATACTCTTTTTCAACTTTTACCAAGCCTGTCTGCTCTTAATCATTTTCCACGTTTTTTAAAAATCTGTGGCTGATAGTTCTTGGTCTGGCGCTCTTTGGCCAAACCTGGCCCTTGCGCCAATAAAATCCAACAACCAACCAACCAACCTCATTACCTTTTTAAAGAATACTACTTTGTCACATTAGAATTAAAGCTAAAATTTACATTACTGTCTATTTTATGTACTGAAAATTGTAAGGTTTCCCGGTCAATTTGTTACCTTGTGCGAGGAATCCGTGTTTGGCAGAGTAAAATTAAAATAAACAGCTTATTTTTTTTATTTCTGGCGTTTGGTCTCCTAATAACAAATTTTGGAGTTAGATGTATCACGTTCAGAATCTGAATCTCTTGCTACTCTTCAGAGCATCTAGCACTATTTATTATTGTTTTTTTTTATTTTGCTCCCCGTTGTGAAACTTTGCTCATCACAATTAGGTAAATTTTTATTCTGTCATACCAAGCACCAAGCAGGGTTTCATTATTTTCACAGAGAATCTTACTGCCACCAGTCGGGCACAACTTCTAAAGGTACACTATTAAGAATAGGATTCTGAATTTGAGAGGTCTTCTATTCAAGCGGATGTGGTTTTTAATTAGTTTTTGTACAATCTTGCACATGAAACTTCGGCTGTACATCCGAAACACAACAGGTAGGTAGGCTTGTTTGCATCTTTTAATATGGCTTTCCGTATGCCAATACGCGACATAATGTAAATAGTTCCGAACAGAAATATATGCAAACGTATACGTGCGAGCTGGCGAGTAGAATACTAACAGATTTCCTATGACTAATAGTGTTTTCTGTTTCTAAGGCATATAACACGCAGTTCGACTGATCCTCTTAAATTGCTTGAATTTAGAAGACATATCACTATCCCATAGAGTTTTATGTTGGATTGGATTGGTTTTACTGCACATGTAATTACATTGCTCGTTTCCTTTATGTCCTCAGCTGTGTTGCTCACTAGAAGGAAGAGGGGTGACACAGCTGAAGAGAACTCATCTCAAAATCAACAACCCGAGGTTAAAATGCAAAAGCCACGGTCTTAGACACGCGGAGGAATACTCATAGTACTGCGGAAACTTTATGCACCTATCAAATTAACAAATGATCTATAGAGTACTACGCTGAAAACACAGTTAAACAAACCAGCAACCTATTAATCTCATTGGATTCAAGTCATTTTAAGCTTTTGAAAATGTTAGTCTCAAGGCAAAAGCAAGACTGCGCTCATAGTGAAGTATTTCACGAGTAACCATGCGATCATGCTCCAACTGCGTAAACCTGAGAACAGTTAAAAAAATACGCACAACTGTAATTTCTACTGCTAAAATTCCAAGACATTGCGTGGAAATTATATTTTATTATATATTATATAATAGAGAAAGAGGAAACTTCTTATAGAGACATATATAGTAACTTTTGTTGGTTTGATTCATTTGATGTTTAAGTTTCATGCTGCGGCTTAGGTATAAAAATAGCGAATTATAACCTACTACTCAGATGTAAAGGAAGTCTTACGTTACTTACAGTGCCTGTAATTTTCAGGAAAAATAAAAAAAATCCCTACGAGCTTTCCTGAAATGGGATTCAAAGTCAGGTATTTAATCACAGAAAGCCATACAATTGGGAATCACAGATTATAAAGAAAAAAATAAACTCTTGAATACTCAGAAGATTCTTTAAGGTTGAAAACAAATGAGGCAGTCATGGTTTTCTTACACGAATCATATGTTCTTAGGTTTTACACAGTTATTATGCAAATTATTTTCTCATTCCATCGCTAGTTGAATTGTAAAGTACATTGTGATTTTCAGTGTCGACGATTGTTTTCTTCATGTGGAAATTGACAATCCTTCAAGAAAATTACATTACGAACGAATGATAAGATCCTAGTGTAGATTAACCACTTTTGAAAACAAAACTGATTTTAAATAAAATTTAGTAAGCACTAACTTGAAAGAAAAAATAATAACACTAATAATAAAATGACACCTCAGGTAACTTTGTGTCAAGGATGCTTCGCTCAAGAATGTGTGTCCTCCGGGTGATAATCTCTCATTGCACTTTGAAGGGTTGAATTCTGCAACTTCACACAGTGTGGGCGTTAGGACGTGTAAGAGTAATTCCAGTAAGGATAACAGAATGTGCCGTAACATAATGAACTTATCACTTTTCGGAGAAAAAGGTATATCCCATTTCTACCAGCCCACATTTCTAGTGACATTTGCTATCTCAGCTTTCAAACATTTGTGAGATGGACGCAATTCATAGTTTTTAAATGTTATGCATTTTTGTAAAATCATAGGTCTAACTTTAAAGATATACTTTTATCAACTAAAGTTCTGTTAATTTCTTCAGAGAGTCTTTATTCATTTTATTGCATCTTCCTTAAACGTGCACAACCAATTTACGTTGTGATCCTTACGTTATGGCATTGATCCTTTTAAAATATAATCGCTTTATTAGAAGCGTCTATCTTTGCAGTAAGATGAGGACTGACAACAGAAAACTTATTCAACGATGGGTCTGTATTAGAGTCCATCCGGTACTACTTTAGCTGTAGTAGCGCACAAAATTTACCGTAGACCTCAAAGGGTTCATTTGATATGATCATGAGTACTGATGTGTCAGTGAGAGAAATCATTGTGCATGAGGCTTAAACTACTGCTAGTTTTACACAGGACGATTACGTAACAATCACGAACATATCATTTCTTTGTAAGTAGAATAAATAGATAGCTTCTCTTTTCCTTTCGACGCTTTATATGCAGGGTAGCATCTTAACAACTTTCTGTGCACAATCTTCTGTTCGGGGTCAGGCCCCAGTTTAATGGGAGAGTGAATCATTGATAACAGTTGAAAACAAAAAGGCAAATTTGTTTTTGTTTTTTATACTTTTCATTTTGAAAGTACCTTAGAGGGATGTCCCATTGAAATTGTAGGCAAAAATGCATTTCTCTTTGAATTCATTTTCCAATTTTTGCACTTGATCTGAACGAATTCTAATGAACTATTTTTTATTTGCTTTGTTTGAGCACATTACTTGATGAACAATATTCTCTGTTAATCGGAGTTTTGAAATTGCAAAATATATTTAACTGTTACCTTTTAATTCCGAAGAAAAAGAAAAAAAATGTACATTAATATTTAAAACTGTATTTTCCTCTATAGTGCAGAAGTATGGAAACGTATTTCTTCCGTCAATCTCTTTTTGTGTGCTTAGTATTATCATAATGTTCTTAAAAGTGATCAGAAAACAAAAATTTAGCTTTTTTTTTAATGGAAAATATTAATGAGAAAGCATTGTGTTCAAATTAAGGTTTTCAACTACACACTAAATAAAGTTCTAAATTGATATGCAGTTTATAATTTGAAAAATATATTTTTAAAATAAATATTTTCTAGTTTCTGTAAATCTTTTTAGCTGTGCAGCTTTATTTTAAAGAAAAGGAAGGCTACTTGCTATTACGCCTCGTGTCTGGTACAATTTGCATATAGTCAGCACAATTTAGTCGAAAGGAAAACAATTGCTTAATGCTCTCTAAATATATTCATGTGAAACAACAGTAGCCATTTTCTACTGGAACTGGATACTGGAAGTGTTCTAAGTCATTTTTATAATTAGAAATCAAACTATCTATGTCATGTGCTCAGTTGTTTGCCATCGAGAGATATCATAGTTGTGTACATGAAATCACGACAATCTGAAAAGTTTGATTAAGAGGTAAAGGAGAAGCATTGCCTAGGTGACAAAATAAATTTTCGTGTGAAAGCACTTTTCGTGTAAGTGATTGAGTTTTAAGGCTAGAATTTTCCAAACTGAAACACAATGCTTCTAAAAAGGAAATACAGCTTTTGTGGAGTGTCACTTTAGGGAAGTACTAATTTTTACCTTAAGGTACACGTATTGGTGATGTCCTTAATAAATACAAATTGATTTTAACAATTCAGAAAAGGATATTTAAATTCTTGAAATACAGGAAGTATCTGGCTGTGTCTTTAGTCAAATTGGATGTCCTACGGGAGCCATCATTTACTATTAAATCCTTCAAAGACAGGGCACCCAATAAGTGTAAATCCCCAAAAAACAGTAAATCCCAAACTAAGTTAGTACTTAATATAAAATCACTGAGAGTCAGGAAATCACAGTTTAGTCTAATACTACAACGTTTAGAGCGAAATAATCTGTTGATATTAAATCCCTAAAAGACATAAAACTCAGTTATGTGTAATCAATATTAAATTTCTGGAGAACATCAAGTACCGTACCTAGCTATCAATTACCACTAGTCCCTGAAAGACAGGAAGCACGAAAATCCCAGAGTGTGATTCCGTTGCAGAAAACCAAGCAGTCGTCCCCACCTTCCAACCAAAACTCTGTCCAACCATGCAGAACACTAGTACGATGGCTCTATTAATGTGATGCTGAACGGACACGAAGTTCACATGCTTAGGTACTTCAACTGAGGCATCGCGTTCGGTAAAGCCAAATTTGATCATCAGCCAGTTGGCAAATTTATCCCTACAACAAACCAGATTCCTCCAGGAAGGTAGAAAGTCCCAGTAAAACTAATACCTGAAGAAATGCACCACAAGCGTTAAACACACAAATGGGAAAATGTAGATAACTGACGCAATCCGATTCCCACGAAACTTCCAAGTTTGATCTTGGCGTTCCAGAGTTTGATCTTGACGTTCCAGAGTTTGATCTTGGCTTCCAAGTTTGATCTTGCCGTTCAACTTAAGCAATTAAACGTTTATCGGTAAAGTCCTTTGCAATTAATATTCAAAGAAAATAGTCATCAAAAGTAATATAAGCAATGTACAAATTAACTAAAAGCAACCTGTGAGTTTTAAAAAATTACATTGTTCTGAGGGACGGAGATATTGGTGTCAACTATGGCCCATAGTGCAGTAAAAAGCTGGGAAAAGTAGTCAGTCAATATGAAATAGTCCTATGCCAAAACTGCGAGAAATAGAATAATAAAAAAATATATATCTTTCTCACGTATGATGTTTCCTTTGGCTCAGCATAGCCCTCAGGTGGGTGTACCGATTTTCAAAACACAATAACAAGAACGGTGGCTCAAGCCTATTATCACAAAGCCAAGAAGGACGCCGAAGCTTATTATTAGTGTCCAAAAAGAGAAGAAATGGTACAGGTGTGAATTATGAATCACCACCCATGGACAGGGGTATGAGGCAAAATATTATAGACAGCATCAAGAGAATGTGGTTGAAAATGCACCGAATACACACTACAGGGCTAGTCCCAAGTTCAAAACCATGTTTACTCTCATGCGTGGAGAACACTTGTGAATTCATTGATTTCCGAATGAAAACTCAGGCAGGAATTAAACACAACTGATGGACCACACTCCGTAGCAAGTTGAATGGGAGAACAAACATTAATGGTCTTAGAAGATGTCGTTATAAATAAACATCCAGGGAGAGATTCACACAGAGGGAGAGGGACCTAGCGGAGTCACTCATCCCGTGCCTGTATCAATCCTTACGACAAGAACGGGATCAATAGTGGACATCAGCAGAAATAAAAAAATAGATGGGCATCTTGGGACAGTAGTACAACATCTACCCTGAGAAGAATCGTGCTGCAGGGATGGTCCTTCTAGCGCTGACATATTCTGGAAGAGAGGAAGTCAAGCAGATGAGTGCACTTTGCAATGAAGGAAGACTAATGCGAAAAACCTTAACAGACACATACTGAGGGCAGCTCAAGCCCAATAAAAAGGGAAATTATTTCCTCCAAAAGAACAGCACACGCAACGAAACGGTCCTATTCAATGAGGTATGCGAAAAACGCAGACATTATTACCTCACCTCCGAGAGGAACAGAACAGGAATCCTAAGTTATCGTGGCTCGCAATCGTTCCAGACCGCCGGAGGAATAGGATCCTCCAAAGAATTCCGACGATAATGGTTCTATAATAACTATTATACACAGGTCTGACCATATACAGTGAAAACACTTTCTTCATTCCAAGAAGATATGTGGCTAAAAGAAATCCTCTTTCTTTGACTTATATCGGACAGTCAAAGCTGAGATTTATTGAGATGGGACTGTTTTTGTTTTAATTCTGTTCGCCTTTTCCCAGAAATATCTGCTTGCAGTCCACCGCAAAGGGCGTGCGTGTCTCGGCGGTGGATGCTAGAATTGCTTCTGTCAAACTGTAACATTTCATCTATATTATCGTAACAGCCTATTTTACGCAGCTTGGATTTTGTTGTGAACGTTCGATATATTTTATGTTTATACCACGCGTGAAAATTTATATCCGCTACTAATGGTAGACAAAAAGTAATTTGGGTATATTTTTGCTTATCAGGTCTATTTTGTCTGAATCCCAGATTGCAGCCTATGTTTTCTTGAAATAGCATGGAACCAAGAGATCAGGCATATTTTTATCTTTCTCAAGCTTCGGGAAATTGGAACATCTAAAATAACACCATTAATCCAAATTAAATCTTCTGTTTGTACTTTACACCAGTACCATTTTATTTCGTATTTGGTTTGTTCAGAAACAACTTTTATGTAGGTCCGTAAAAGTGATTTTCATTCTCACAAAAAGAGAATAGCAAAACGTTACTTACCTTCACGTATTTCATTGGAATTTTCAATGATTGACCGTGATATAGAAAGTTTAGTGCTGAAAATCTATTTTCTATGTTTCTGTTTTTCTGCATAATTTTCCATTTCAACCCTTATTTCAGTAATCAAATAAGTGACGATTTCAATGACTGAATCCTCTCAAACATAATAACTATGGAATCATAAAAGAAATTACAGACAGCAATAAATGTACACCGGTGTGCAAAAATTAAGGACTAAGAGGAGAAATTAGCATAACAGCGAAAAGAGCAGGCAGGACGGACCGAAAGACCACTCAGGAGATAGATTATGGTCCGGTACGGTAGGGCATGCGCATATATGCATCATGACGTGGGGGGGGGGGGTGTCGGAAGGGTATAAACTACACGGGCGGTGTACGCTCAACAATTTGGTGAAAGTTGTTGCACGGTGTACATCGGTTTGAACGACGTCGAGTTGCGGCCACTTTATGATATGGCCAATCCAGTACACGGCATCTGGATGACTTTTCTCCAGGTCGCGTCATTGGGAAGTTGGAAGAAAGTCGAAGTGTGACTAGTGTGGCCGAGGAGTTCGGGATCGCTCACAACATTGTTTCACGAGCTTGGAGAGCATTTCAAACGACAGGAACAGCTGTCCGAGAGTTTAGCAGGGGTCGTCCACGAGAAACCTTGGCGGCGAGCGATCGGTATATTGTCCTACAGGCGAGAAGAGCAAGGCGGCAGGCAGCGAAAGAAATCGCAAGACACATGCAACAGACAAATGGACGTCCGTTATCGCGTTTTACCGTAGCAAGGATTCTGCACAAAGGTGGTCTATTTGCACGACGACCAATACGGTGTGTGCCATTAACGCCTGCTCTACGGAGACGGCGGTTTCTCTGGTGTCAGGGACACAAGAACTGGGCACATCAGCAATGGGGTCGAGTTCTCTTTACGGATGAGAGCCGATTTAGTCTGACGAGTGATTCTTGAAGTATACACATCTGGAGAATGTAGGGAACACGCAATCACACCTCCAACATAATCGAAAGGGACCGGTTTGGAGGTGGCGGAGTTCTCGTTTGTGACGGTATCATGCTTGGTAGCCGTACTGACCTCCCCATCTTCCAAGGAGGTTCAGTTACTGATGTCCGCTTTTGAACCGAGGTTCTGCTGCCTCACGTGCGTCTGCTTAGAGGTGCTGTAGTTCTTAAGTTCCTTTTCATGGACGACAAAGCTACACCTAATCATACAGTGGCTGTCGTAGAGCTGTTGGAGAGTGAATATATTCAACGCATTGATTGGCCTGCAAGGTCCCTGAACCTAAGTCCAATCGAACACGTGTGGGACCTTCTCGGGAGGCGCTTGGCAGCACGTCACATGCCGCCAGCAACGAATTTGAAGCTGCGATTGGAGCTACAAGGGAAATGGGCCGAAACGCCTCAACAGCTTCTTGACAACCTGGTCTTCAGCATGGACAGACGTGGTAAATCCTGCAACGCAGTCAGTGATGATCATATCCCCTACTAGAGACTGGATTTTTCTTGGCACTCGCCTGTAACATGGACGTTTCTGTCTTCTGTTAAGTTGTACTCGAAGCTACTTTTTCAATAAAGTGCGTTTAAATCCCTTTGGATTCCTTGTTTGGACGGTTTTGCTCACTTGTCCCATTTTCTTACAACTTGGGGATCTTATGGAACGATTTGTGTTGATGTGGAGCTCTTCTGCACGACGTTACATTCGAAAAACCGTCTTGTCCTTAATTTTTGCACACCAATGTACAAGTATTGGCGTACATGTATGTCGTGAGTAATTACTTACAAAAATAGTACTATGATAAAACTATTTAAGTTAGAATTTACTTTCAAACATTTGTTTATGTTTTATTAAAGGAATGTTAATAAATTATGTTTAAAGCAGCTTTAATCAAATTTAACTTGTATTCAAAGTTGTTAATCGCCGTTATTAAAAATAAAGGCCGAATTCTGTTGTATCTCCGAATATTTTATATCCCCTTTTGTCTGCGCACAGACATTTTTCAATGGTTGATGATGGCTTTGAGTTTACACAGAATGAACTCTCCTCAAATATTTTACCAATATTTTGTTACTAACACAAAGATATAAGAAGGATCCAGTGAATCATTTGATAAAGTAGAACAAGGGAGATATGTTGTACTGTTGCTGCTATTTCTATGACTTCTTGTATTGAAAATACTGACATTAAAACTCTTAGTTTTCTGTAGATTGCTCTTTGGAAAACAAGAAAACATTTTATTGACTATACATGAATGCATATTTGTGTAAATCGTTTTTTTTGAATTAATGTTATTCTTTTTGTACTTTACTCTAAGCGAGTGTTATTGTGCTTCGCAATGTTTAAGATACTCAATAAAATTGTTGTGTGTTAAAATTCAATTTTGAAAAAAAAATTAAGAGTATATTTTTACTCAGGCTTAAGTACTTACAGCAGTTCAAAATTATTCTTTAATTTAGAAAGATTGATTGCAGGCTCTGATGCATTACAAGGGAAATCAAAATAAATGTTTTCAAAAAAAGTATATGTTTGTATGACCTCCCTCGTTAAAGATCATTTGTGCCGCCGGAGCTCACCGGTGGTTGCAACCGTTCTAAACAAATATTGACGGCCACATTAATCCACCACATTTCGCAATATCTTGCAGCGGGACGGAGGCGGCTCAGCCCTTTGAAAGGCAAGAAAGCCCCCTTCAGGAAATAGACATTGTTGCATATTATCTGAGCATTTATGTTCAGTGGTTTATGAAAATGACCCTTGCGTTTCATTATGAGCATAAATACCTTGTTTATTTGTGTACGGAAACTTTTTTTAAAAAGCAAAATTGAAATGATACAGCACAAACAATGAATGACTGAACGAAAAAAATTACTTCTTGGAGTGAATCTGTAGAAACATGTGCGACGCACATGCTCAAACACACAGGGGCATTACTTGTTGGTGTTAAATGTCAGGGACGAAAGAAATGCCTCTTTTTTTTCGAAGAAACGTAAAATACAGAAGAACGTTACCCCTACATGAACGAAAAGGAACAAGGGAAGAAAGGGAAAGAAAAAAAGCAGAATCGGAGGTGGATGCGTTGTTGGACAGACAGGCAAAGACTATATTCATCCCTTGATAAAAACAATGAGGTACAACTCTGCTGTTAAGGACATAATGTCGAGAAGAGGCTGAGGGTGTTAGCTAAATATGCATACCTTTAGGCGTCAGAATATATATAGGGAGCGTTTTCAACTTCTTCATATCCCTTTGCTTTGGGGCCAGTACCGTTTGTTTTATGATGAGTGTGTGTGGGGGGAAGAAATATGTTTTTTTGGCGCAAGTTTGGCGTATACCACCGTAAGTGTGTGGGGGGAAGAAATATGTTTTTTTGGCGCAAGTTTGGCGTATACCACCGTAAGTGTGTGGGGGGAAGAAATATGTTTTTTTGGCGCAAGTTTGGCGTATACCACCGTAAGAACAGTCACCAGGGAAAGAGAACGCTTCATAAAAGATGGAGAAAAATGTGCAAAAAAACCCGACGGGAAATAGGAGTCAAAATATAAGTAATATATACACAGTCAAGTCGCATTATTGTGACCACCTCCTACTTTCGACGTCAACACCGCGTAGCCCATGAAAGATGGATCGTGTCGTGAGCTGGCTTGGAGGGTATATAAGGTGCGCTGTAGACACTCTAAAAATATGTAACTCATCACTGTCATAGATAAAAAGAGCGATTTATCAGCTTTTAAATAAGAGATAATTATCGGCATTCGGGACAAGAATGGCAGTGTTTCTGAAACAGCGCAGATTGTGAACTGTTGACGTGCTGCTGTGGTTAAAGCGTATCGTGATTGGAGAAAAGGCACCTCTGCGAATAATGGACGTGTAAATTGCGGAGCACCATGTTCCATTGATGTGAGAGGTTAAACGTCGCCTTTGAAGGTGCGTGAGGGCCTTTTAACACGCTGCAGTGGAACAACTCACTGGCCGAATGAACCAGTGGGCTACCGGAAGTGTATATAATATGACAGCTCAGTTAAACCAGGTGTGTACGGGGCTCTGATGCAGCCGGATGGCCACTGCACCTATTCTAACAAAAGTGCATAGGCAGAAAAGGCTTACATTTGCACGGCAGAACCGGAATTGGACCTCAACTGTTTAGTAATGGATTACCTTCTCCGATGAGTCACGTTTTCCGTTTCATCGAACGGATGGATGTTGGTGTGAAAGGTTAGAAACATCGTAGAACAAACACTCTTCGTCCATTGCTGAAAGAACACAAGCAGATGGAGGCGACGTTATGGCCTGGGGAATAACTTCGTGGCATTCTCTGTGCCCACTCATACCTATGGACGGCACTATGGACCGAATTCGTTATGAAATCATCCTTGCATACCACGTACAGCTATACTTGCTAATTGTCTTCCCAGTGGCGGATGAGATCTTCCAGCTCGGCAGTGCGACGTGTACACAGCTAGACAATTCCAGGAGTGGTTGGAAAGGAAGATGAAGACTTCAAAGTACTTTCCTGGCCCTTTTATGTTCCAGACTAAACCCAACTGAACATCTGTAGGACCACGTAGATCGTGTTGTTCGCTCAATTGATTCATCACCACGCACTCTCCAGAAGCTGTCAGATGTACTGCAGTCAGCATGGCCCCACGTACCTGTGATCTCCGTCGAGAACCTTATTGAGACACTCTCAGCTCGCGTAGCTGCTCTCCGCGCATCACACGGCTGTTGTTGTTTTTAGTTTTCTTTTGTTTTATTGGAGGTTTAACGCCCACCGTGAGCAACTCAATGGGGTATAAGCATTCGCCCGTCCCTAATTTAGGGTCACTGGCTCCATTGACGGGAGAGAGCCAGTGCCGTAAGAGATACACAACATCCATGCCTTACTGGGATTCGAACCCGGACACCTTTCGGACGAATGATCAGAGACCATCGGTTAGACCACTGCGCCACCGTGGCGGCCCACACGGCTGTTACTCTGGATATTAGCTGGTGGTCACAATAATTTTACTTGATCGTGTATATATATATGATATAATATATCAGTACTCCTCGATGGTGTTACGCGGATTCACAGTAATGACAGAATAGTAAACTAGATAAAAAATAAACAGTTTATTCAATAATGAGTAACCTGCATTTAAATCGCTATTAAGTAAATTCAGAGGGTGTGATTTCATTATATATATTTCAAGAGTGTGATTTCCTTCTTTATATTTCAAGATAGTTCAGTTTCTTTCAGCATCCTCTTTTTTCATTTTTTTTTCCATTTGAGTTTTTGGGTAGAAAATATTTTTTGCTAATGAAGATATTTAACCAAGGAAATGAAAAAACAATGAAAATATTGCGCCTGTATTCTTGGACTTAGCAACGGCACTGTTTCTGAGCCCACAGCGCAGTCGCTGATGCCAAGTTATTCCGTAAATGGCGTACTATCAATTTATTCGTGATGATGTTGAAAAGTGATATAGGTCTTCTAGTAGCATTTCCAAAATCATGAATCCTCCTATCTATGTTAACCTCTGACATTTATACATTGAAAATGTATCCATCATATCTATGTTAACTCCTAACATTATACATTTAATTACTGTATAGCTGAATTCAATGGTCTTTCTATTTCTACAGCTACCAAGAAAAGGTTCGTACGGCAGAGAGTGATTTCCATAAGCCATATATCCCTTGATTGCTCTCTTCCCCTGTAGACACATTCATTCTTGGCTGGTAAGCAACAATCTGTGATTTAAAACAAGTTAAAACGGAGCAAAAAAAGTTTAAAGGTGAAGAAAATTTCCGAGTCTCTGAAAACGTTGCAATCTGATTTTCAAACGCCATGGATTATTCTCTTTTTTTTTAATACGCACAGTTTTAAATGTGAGAAATAACGCAAATGTAATAGAGTTTGAATGCGGTACCGCTAGAAATATTTTCATTATGTTTGAATAAACTTTTTTTGTTATTCAAAAATTATTTCTTTTTTATTGGGGGGGGGGGGTATTGCATTTAGATAGTAGCGTTTGTTGAATTAAGCATTGCTCACAACTTTAGGTTCGTGAGAACAGGGTTTTAGATGTTAACTAAAACAGACGAACATTTGCGCTTTACTCAATCTGTACCATTTTTTTAAACTGTTGAATCAACCTATGATAAAAGACTTGGCGTGCTCGTTAACGCGATTAAGAAATATTGAAACAAGAATTGGGGCAATTCTTGTGAAACACTTTTGTATATTATAATCAATTCTCGTATGTATGAAAAATTAAACACAAAATCAATTAAAAGGATGCAACCATCTTTACATTTTTTTTAATAAAAAAATATCATATTACAATGAACTTATTTTTATTGCAGTATTATAACAAAAAAAAGATTATTTGAAACAATTTGGTGAATGAATCTTAGTTTCTAGTTATATGTCGAAAAGAAATTATATAATATAAGATAGTAAAACAGAACTTTTTCTTGACCTCCTAAGCTGTTCTTTTCATTCGAGTCAGGCGGAAAACATTTCGCCAAAAGTAAAAAGTAATACTGGGATAAAATATTCTGATGCGCCTAAAACGCCGTTATGTTGCATGTTACAAATGGCTTTAGTCTGAATACTGCATATTTAAAATAAATAACAGTTTGACATAAAATGCATCATAGCATTACGAATAATGCATATTTAAAATTTAACATTTGACTTAAAATTTATCATGTCATCACACATTACGAAGTTTCCATTTTCCCAATTTTCAGGAATTTAGGTCAATTTATTGAAAACTCTCACCGGACACTCAGTTTAAATTTTTATTTTGTTGAACTAAATTTGACATTAGTTGTACAATTAGAAGTCGAAACAAAAACTGACAGATTGCTGGAGCCTGTCTTTTTCAAAATTAGCACTATGAAAATATTTCTCCTCAACTTCACGTTACATTTTACAGCGACATTATACATGGTAAACGAAACGAGTATGCTGTTAAAACAGTAAACGCAGAAACTACACGACATTATTACCGATTTATTATTACTGTGAAGCAGAAACTGAGGAAAAACCAAATGGCGTATTGTTCGGGAGGTTTCCTGGAAATTTCAATAGATTTTCTTCTCATGGAAAGCAAGCTCACGATGTGGCATGACAGTAGTTTGGGTAATTTCGGAAAACTGACTCAATTTCCTGACTGCAATTATATAGCTTTTGTGCTGCTTGGAAAGAGTTTTAAAAATATTTTTTTTTCCTTAAATAATACTGAATGAATAACGGAAGAGAAAAATAAGATGAAAGGAATACATGTTGTGAGTATCACTTTGGATATATCGGTAGTGCCATTGGTTGAATTATAAATTCAAAAAAAATCTGGATAAATGTCATATTAATTGAGAGGGAATAATTAATTTGAAATGTCCGAAAAATCGAATCCGAAGATATTTTTATGAAACAAATAACTGAATCAAACAGTAAAAAAATTTAATAGTCAATATATGTAAAAACATTTCCCGGAGGTAATACTGAAAGAAAATACTTTTAAAAATCACAGCAATTTTTTTGTTAAATGTTCGTGCACGTTCCGAACATTCCATTCCTCACATCGACAAAATCACATATAAAATATATCCATTAAATCAATTTAGGGAAAAGCAATTTGAAAAATTTAACCGGTTTCAAATTTTTAACCTCTAATATTTAACACACACAACATATGTATGTATACATAGTTTGTGCATCGTCGTGTAAAGTTACATTATACAGCAATAAGAGTCATCAATATCATTTTAGAAACAATACATGCTATAGAATTGCAAGTTGTGCTGTGTTTTTACTATTTCCTAAATTTATAATTATGTAACACGAGTGCAGCATACTAGGCATAACTCCTAATTAAAATTCAAAATAGGCAAAGCAGTTTTTCGATAAAATGTGTAATATCAGCTTTTGTTTAATGACAACTTAGCTTACACATTTGTTATAAAATAAATCAAACACCCACTGGAGGAAATTTCTGCAGACAACCAGGAACTGAAATCATAGAAGTTTTTTGTTAATACTACGGCTTTAACAATGAAAGTGAGATGTAAAAGACCTTAAGAGTAGGAATTTATGCAGAACTTATTAAAATTTCAATTTATGCTTTTATGTTTCATATGTGTACACACTTGTGTTGATTTTTGTTTTTTTTTATCTTCTTTGGTTTGCCTTCAATTCCATCCTTTGCACCTAACACTGAATACGCTAATGCCTACAGGAATTGTACTAATAAACGTCTGCATAAAAGAGAAGGTAATACTTTTTCGATGTATCTAACAAAATTTAGAAACTACCGATTGTATGTATATTGTGGATCTGTCAGATGATTGCTAACGCAACATGATAGTAAGAATAGCTAATAAACATTCCGAGGTATGTCTCATACCTCGGAATGCTTATTATCCTTTTTTCTTAATGTGTTATTTTGCCATCAGGATGTGTAAAATCAGATGTTGTCGAACGGATTAAAAATACGTGTTGTTAAGTATTTTTTTCTTCTAAAAATTTTACGGAAATTTTATTTCTCGTTCCATATGATTTACCATAAAGCCGGTTTTCCCTACATTTACCTCCGAAGTTGATATACTGCATCCCTGTTAGTATATGAAAACATATATCGATTTTTGCCGATATTTGTGTTTTAAGGTCACAGAAACGTACATTGCTTTTGCGTCTTATTAATTCCATACCCAACGATACTTTCAATATTACGTACTATTTTTTATAAAGAATTATTTTATAATTCATGTACGACAGTGCATCTTAAACATTGTTGATTTTAGAACCGAAATAATCAAACACATTTTAATAAACAGGAATTGTACACCAATTATACTCAAAATAGTAAAACTATACTTTGTGATCCATCTTTCTCAGCGTAGATTTTTATTCTACCCCAAGGGATTCGGATCATTGGTATAGTTAAACTGCTCTGAGAAACACCCTTTACTTAAAAATAATTATTATAACAGATGATATTTTTCTATAAATACGCTACGATTTTTCATCGTTCTATCGATTTACATTATTACGTTTTCCCAAATACCTTCTTTCTAAAGCTAAGATGTACAACTTCATTTAACGACTGGTGTTCATTTTTCAGAAAGTTACTGATCAAATATCCGAATTTTGGTAATGAATGGATTCTCCTCTACAGAAAGTAAACACGTGCATCTACGTCTTCTTAAAATCTGTTTGCAGACACCTCTACCTTAAGAAAAACCAGATGAAGGAACATTATTGTTTTTACAATTGTAGATATCCGTTTGTAAGAAAATATTTTATTGTTATTCCTTTAAAAAATGAATACCAATTCTTACCTGTACGGATCGTAAACACAGGTTCCTATTTTCAGGAAAATTTCGATCCCGAAAGTTTGCTTCCCAGGTTTGCTTAAGTGTAAGAAAATAATCATATCATGGACAATTTTCTTTTTACTTGGAATCTTTCACAATACAACAGTCTGCACTACATGGTATAACAGTACACTTATGATTGCAACTATGCCTTTACTTCAAACCGTAAGACTGAAATATTCATTTTTGTTTTGTATGATATTGGCCAAGACAAGTACTGCTAATATTGTTGCGTAAAAACCACAAATGTTCGCACTATATGAGTAAATTCATTTCTTGCTCTCTATGCTATTAAATGTGACAGCTGAAATATTCTTTTAATAACTCCGCACTTCGGCCATTAAATACATTTTACGTCATGTTTGCACCTTTTATGGTGCGCAGTTGTGACGCTTGAGAACGTTAACCTACATTTTTATTTGCAAGAGATTTGAACGAAAAGTTCTGATGAGAACTGTTGTTGCTTCGTTTTATCAAACTGATCTTAACCCTAATAATATTCATTTGACAGCGTTTTTCTTAGTAAAATCGTTTAACTTCAAATATTTTTTTACTATGAAAAACTCTATTGTGTCCTTTTGTATTCAAATAAAGCTCCCAGTTGCCAAAAAAATATTGACTTGCATAATTTTCCCTACATTTCTGTGCTTTCATATGACAAAAACCTCTCGCTTAGAGTATCTCCATACATGAAGACTTTTCACATAATATGAAGCTTCAGTAAATTTCAATTTATACGTACAACTGTGTCACCGATTCTACGAATCGGTTGAAACAATATTGTTTACTTTAAAATTTATATACATTGCATACAAGAAAAAAACAGAAGTATTTTGTAAATTTTATTCTTTGCTGATTTTCTCTTTTTCCGAAATATGTTTGAGAAAAATTATATCTCTTCTGGGGTGTTATCAGAAACATGTTAATTTCTCTCTAGAATTCGATGTAATCTATTTTGTTTTATTTTTGTGCAATGCTCACAGTCTAGCAATTACCACATTATGTTAAAGTATTCTTTGCAGAAGCTGAAGGATAACTTCATTTTCGTCTGAAAAGTATTACATGACACAAATTATCTTTCGAAATTTCTTCTTAGCTACTTGGCATTAGGAAGCAAAGGAAACTAATTTTGTTCTACAAATCTCGAATAACCGTATTTAAAGACAACAGGTGAAATTCTTTAGTTAAGTAGTAACATAAAGAAAGATATAGTGAGAAATATCGTAGTAAATGTCCACCCTTTCTCTTTGCTGCAGCGTCTATATGGACCCTTTAGCTTCCAGCAGTTGCTTACACATTCCAACAGATCAAACACATGCCTTTTAACTGAGATGAAGCACCAAAACAGGAAAACTTATTAAATTTGTTGTTTCAAAAATTGAAAGAAGGTTAAGGTCAATATATTCTTGTTGCTGACCGTCAAATTTCGAATAATCTAAGGTTCATACATTTGGGAAATTCGGAAACTCCATGTATTTTCTTTTAAACTTGGGAGATAAGAACGAATATTTGTGAATAATGATCCCCCTGGTTTAGGGTTTAGCACTTTGTTTTTCTGAAAACTGACGTGTAGAACTACGAGAAATAAAGATAGATTTGAAAAGAACAGAACGCGCTGATTTCTTTCTTTTTTCCTTTAAATTTTTTCCCTATGTTTATGAAATAATTGCAGGTTTTATTTTGAAGCGCAGTTTTCAGTAAAAACCTCGGAACAAAGGTAATGTAAATATTGTTTAGAAATATTTTTTGATGATTTCCTCTTCTGTTTCCTCTGTTTGTCCTACGTGAGTTCAACTCACCGGTTAATTTAAAAGCCATACAAAAACCTAGCGGTACATGAAAGCCTGTGTCTTTACATTACAGTTTTTTTCCTATGTGGCGCAAATGTCTACATATACACTATATTGCCAAAAGTCACCGGTAACTCTTTCGAAAGCAAATTAACGAATCCGCTGCGTTGTTAAGATTCGTGGTACGGATGCAAGCGGTATAAAAACAAGACTGCAGCTGACCTTGTCATATCGCACTGTGAAGTTGAGTGAAATTGTCGCGGCGGGAGAGAACTGACTTTGAGAAAGGAAAGATTGTTTGGTGTAATATCAGAGGGTTGTCCATGAGGGGAAACGAGAATTGTTTAAACATACCCAAGCCAATTGTTTTGGATCTACTGAATACGTGGAAGACATACGGCATGCCTGAAGTAGCAAAATGTACAGGAAGGCCAAAGAAAATTAGTGATAGAAGACGTCGAAGCCTCAGGAAAGTTGTTACAGCTAATCGACGGAGTACTGCACAAGATCTCCGTGCACAGGTGAGAAAAATGCTGGAAACACGGTATGTACACGCACGATTGGCAGAGAACTTCATTCCATGGGTTACAGTGGTCGTGCGGCTGCTCATAAGCCTTTCATCTCCACTAGGAATGCTACTCGTCATTTGGCATGGTGTAAAGAACATTCATCGTGGACCGTAGATAAATGGAAACGGTTCCTATGGACTGATGAATCCAGACACACGATCCATCACTCTGATGGCCGTGTGTTGGTATGGCGGCAGCCGGGAGAACGCTATTTGCCACACAGTATACTTGTTCCTACGGTCAAAGTTGGGGCTAGAAGTGCACTCGTGTGAGGGTGTTTTTCGTGGTATGGTCCCGGCCCATTGGTTATCGAGGACAAACCTGTTAACCAGCACGTTTACCTCGATATTCTGGACAATTACCCCTTACAAACTCTGTGGCAATACTATGCAACAGAGCCTTGTCGGTACCAGCAGGATAATGCATGGAGCCATAAAGCAAGGACTTTTACGTCGTGGTTTGACGTTAATTCCGTATCGTGTGAGAACTGACCATCACGGAACCCTAATCTTAATCCCATAGAACACATATGGGATGAATTAGAGCACCGCATAAGAAGTTTTGAACCAAATTCTACTACTAAGCAACAGTTAGCAGCAGCATCATGTACCGAATGGAGGTGCATACCTATCGCTGTGTTTTAAAACCTTGTCAAAAGCATGTCTCGAAGTGTCAGTGCATGCATTAAGGCCAAAGGTGGACCGACACTGTACTAATGTATGTCAATAAATGCTATGTTGTGTTTATCTTCTGGGTAACTGGTGATTTTTGTCAATATAGTGCATGTCTGACCTCTGTTGAGAGAGAAAAAGTGACTACGTATACAGCATGTATTGTGTGATACCACTTTTGGGACTTACATATTTGATTGACCCATGTAAATGTGGACACCATAAAAACCAGGCATTTTTTTACAAGTTAATCACCAAATGTAACTATTTAGTATTTTGAAACACAAAACATGTATGCAATACGATTAACGACAGGGTTTTCAGTTATATTTCTTTAGTTTTTGTGCTGTTCTTTTTTCGTCTTTCTGTTCGACAATACGAGGTAACACGTAATTTTATGTGAAAACCTGGAATATCATGGCATTAAACAAATTGCTTGTCTTCTGAAGAAAAGGTCCACAAAATCTGGCCCCGCTTTCGAAACAATAAACGTTTGCAGAGCGGTCAAGTAGGGTTTTTTTTTCTTGGAGCACGGAGGCTAACACCCCAGCTGCTTTCAGATTTAAAATCATCGTTGAGAAATGCTTAGAATCAGATGAAAAGTATCAAGCAACAGAAAATAAGAAAATAAAGTTCCCAGTAAATCACTGTCAACACGCCGTCGACAACGCTATCGACAGTTATCGATTGTTTTCTTCTATCGGAAAATATCGATGGGCACAACTATCGATAGTTCTCCAGCTTTAGGTCACCCATCTCCTACCTCACACTCAGGTCCTGGGTAATCAATGACCAAGTTCAATTGTGCTTCACAGCTGCGAATCTTCACAGCGGTACTATAATTCGTGATATCATTAACACGTAATACTAAGCTTGTATTATTAATTTTATATTCAAACCTTTCTCAAAATTTCCCTGACAAGTATACTTCATTAGGCTGCTCTTGGAAACGTTTTTTAAAACACACCAGTGTAAAAACATCTTTTTTCAGTGGAAACATGAATGTTTTTATTTTAATGACGCTTCCCAATATGTAAATGCTGCATCTTTGAACATGAATAATATGTTTGTCTACATGATTTACTTCATATAAAATACTTTGAACACTGTTTGTTTTGTTTCTCTGAAATACAGGGTGATTCATAATCACTGTCGGGGTTTAAGTGTCATATAATCGAAAAACGGGAAACAACAAATTAAAACCGCAAACAGAATATGTCAGATGGCAACTAACGGTTTTATTACATGTAGATTGTAGAATCCATACATCGTTTTTCTAAACCACTTCGACAAGCACGCTTTTCGTGACACGTAAGATATCCAAGCGATAATCAATTTCCCCCTAACTGTAAGATATCCAAGCGATAATCAATTTCCCCTAACTGTAAGATATCCAAGCGATAATCAATTTCCCCCTAACTGTAAGATATCCAAGCGATAATCAATTTCCCCCTAACTGTAAGATATCCAAGCGAAAATCAATTCCCCCCTAACTGTTCGACAGCATTTTCGGCTTTACTGTTGTTATCGCAGCACCAATTTTGGTCTTCAGGTCATCGAGGGGAGTCATAGGGGTCCAGTAAACGGTGATTTTTACTTATTCTGCAAGGAAGAAGTCCAGTGGCTTAATATCGGGTGAGCGTGGAGGCCACGGAGTGGGTTCACCACGCCCAACCCAGGGTCTATGAAAATGCATGTCAAGAATTTATCGGACAACAACAGCCCAATGCGGCAGTGCGCTATCGTATCGTGCTAGATTACCACATTGAACTGCGGATCTTCCAACTGAGGCTACAGATACAGCTGTGGCATGTCCAGACAGGTAATCGATTTCACTATTTCTCTAAAAAGAAAAAGTGCCCCAACACTTCCGAACATGAGAAAGCGCACAAGACGTTAACATTTTGAATATATCGTTCGACTTCTCGAATGGCATGAGGGTTTTCAGAGCCCCATATTCTGCGGTTATGCCGATGTACCCTCCATGAGATGACAAACTTTGCTCCATCATTAAAAATCCATATCCGCAGGTAATGTTCATCAGCTTCAAC
This sequence comes from Macrothele yani, assembly GCA_039090855.1. Lineage (NCBI taxonomy): Eukaryota > Metazoa > Arthropoda > Arachnida > Araneae > Macrothelidae > Macrothele > Macrothele yani. The sequence goes on along the minus strand of CM077015.1, from coordinate 110,167,264 downwards.
TTCGGACAAAATGTCTTGGGCAAATTCAAAACAGCGGGATTTATGGTCCAATTTTAAAGACTGTACAAACTGCAGTTTCAACAGGCTTAAGGAGTTTAATGGGTTATGCAGAACCCTATAAATAGTCGTTTGTGGCGTACCTAACTGCGGCTCACCTCGCCTCGTTGACTTTAGAGGGCTACGAGAAAACGGTTTCTGGACGCGATCAACATCGACCTGTGAAGTGCTCGGTCACCCCAAACCTTCTTGATGTTCCGCAATACCAGTCTTCTGAAACTGCTTTAACTAACGTCAGACAGCATTATGTGCAGGTTGATCTCTGCCATACTGCGTTCTACGTTGCTTTGCGATGACTGACTTTGTTTCGAAGAACGAGAGTACGCATACTGCTTTTTATTGAGCAGTAGCTATTTTGAAGTATGACGTCAATTCCGTGGGTACCGTGTTGCCAAATAAAACTTTCCGCGGTGACCTTGTTTATGCTGTATGCAGTTTTATTTAACCAGTTACGGTTTGACAATGTGAGGCCACGGAAACCTCGACAATAATTATGAATCACGCTGTATATTGATGGAAATTTCTGGGAAAGTATGTTCTGCTGTACAATTAACGCTAAACGTTTCTACACAGTCCACTAAGGAATTTGTAGAAACATCATTCTCGGGAAAAATTGAATAAATCAAAAAGAAATCTTGACACTGGTGATAACATGTCTGCAATAAGTGTATGTTACATAATATATATTCATAAAAAAATATTTAAAAGAAGTAATACATATAGAAATGAATTGAAAATGCTGTTTTCTTATTAAAAACAGAACAAAATGTCTACTTCCTTTATTGGAATATACATAAATCGTGCTTTTATTACCCAAGTACCGATGTCAGTTTGGCGGCCCTATATTCAATTGGTCTCAGTGACATACGACCGATGTCCCAGTTAGAATTTGATTCAGAGGTCTCACTGACAAACGACCGATATCCCAGCTGGTATTTGATTCAGAGGTCTCAGTGACATAGGACCGATGTCCCAGTTGGTATTTGATTCAGAGGTCTCACTAACATACGACCGATGTCCCAGTTGGTATTTGATTCAGAGAATACTCTTCTTCTAAAACAAAACGGAACTATCTGCTCGAAAAAACTTTTTTTTTACAGATACGAATTGGAAACTGCGTGTCATCCATTGTAGGAAACCATGCTCTTTTATACTATTGAATTTTAATGAAAGTAAATGCCGAAACATTTCCAACAACCGTAATATGCAGATACTGCAGGTACTTTAACTTAAGGTATTAATACTTATAACAGAATTTAAATCATTAACATTCCGCAAGACTTTGAAGAACAGTGCATTTTGCTGCTACAAACATAGAGTCTACAAACTGCTACAGTCTTTGTATAACGAAACGTATGGGCTGGACGTCATTAAATCAAAACACTAAGCAGTAGAGTAAGCTTTTCGCCCATAATTTATTGCATTATGTTTCTCCAAGCCTGCTGTTATTCATCATGTATACGAAAGAGAACCTTTTTCGCGTTGAGACAAACGCAGTATGTATATGCAAAAGGATTTCTTTCAGTTCATAGATAAATATAACCGCTAGGCCAGAGGAAATGTAAGTGGCTGAAATAAGAAATAGTTCTCTATTCCCATCCTAAAAGAAACTATTAAATGCTTTATAAGTTTCCCCCTTAATAAAATTATTTTAAGATTAATAAAACTCATCTAAGCTAATATATAATTATTTTTTATCTTTTAAGTACACTGCTCAAAACAATTAGTTGATATCATGGTTTTGATAAGAGCTGTTTGTATGCCAAGAGAAATTGAAAGGAAGTGATTAGAATGAAGCTTTTGCACTTTTACAAACACTTGTCTATGCAAAAAATTTTGTGTGACGTTAAAAAGGGAGTGGTTCCGTCAGCAAAATAAAAGTGACAGGTATCGTACGATCGTTTAGTCCAGGATAAAAACGACTAACAATGATTTTAATATACGTTATTGATGAATGTGATGTCCGAACAACGTGATGTACCCAAATCTCTAGCCTGGAGTGCTATCGGTCGCTTAGAAGCGGGTCAGACCCAATCGCAAGTAGCGGAAACCATCGGAGTATCTGAAAGCGTGGTGTGCAGATTTCAGCATTTATTTTGAGATACCGAAAATGTAAAGCGAAGATAAGTGCAATGTCGTAAGAGAGCAACATCAAGAAATGAGGATCGGTTTTTAAAACTGACTGCCAGGAGAAACAGAAGCATAAACCCACTCTTCTGCAACGCGAACTCCGTACGGCTACTGGCACAAATGTTTCAACTCTAACTGTTCAAATCCGACTCCACAGTGTTTGTCTGTAAGCTCGACGACTTATGGTATATGTTCCTTTAACCGCACAACACCGTGCTGCCCGCAGACATTGAGTAGAGGACTATGCCGATTGGAGATGGAATAAATAGAGCAATGCTCTCTTCTCAGACGAGTCGCGCTTTGCTGTACATCCTGACAATAGGCGACTCATCATTTGAAGGAAACGAGATACTCGTAGTTATCTGTGCAAAATAGTGTTCCATTTGAAGGAGTCGGAGTGATGGTTGGGCCTATATCTCTATCAATGGTCGAACTGACCTGTACATCATCAGAAATGGAACACTTACTGTTCAGCGATAGATGCATGAGATCTTCAGACCGTTAGTTGGCTCTTATGTAGCAGCAAACGGAGATGAATTTATCTTCGTGGCCGATAATTACAGCCCACATCTCGCTCGATGTGTGAACGACTTCTTGTTTGACGAAGGAATCATCCGAATGGACTAGCCAGCATGTTCTGCAGACATGAACCCCATCGAGCATGTCTAGGACATTGTGCGAAGAAGGGTTGCTGCTCGATTAGGCTGGACTGTTTTTGGAGTCCAGCATGGAGGCTGGACTCCACAAACAGTCCAGCCTCCATGCCTCACAGGTTTGCAACATTGTTTTTTGTTGGGGGAAACCATACCCTTTATTAAATCCTATTTTCTGGCAAAAACATTTATTTTCATTTTCATGATATGTTCAGAAATATGCATTTTTACGTTCGTCTCCTTCAGATTTATTAAATTTAAATTACTAATTGTTCAGGTTATATTTTTTTTTCTCACATAGCGTACTATGTCTGTAATTCCTATTCCAACCTCCGAAGTTTTCCATCACTCACAGTTTTGTTACAAAACTATGATATCCTCTAAGTGTTTTGAGCACTGTATATAAAGGAGATTTTGCATGTTTTTTTCTATATTAGAAAAGGAAAAGTTTATACACAAAAAATCCTTACGTACACTCTTTTAATATAATAGCATATAACAATTGATTGTTCTGTTTCATCGATAATGCTTTTATGTGAGAGATTGATCAGCAAATTTCACTGGAATTCCTACTCTGAACACTTCTAAAATGTGGCGTTTTGCGGTTCTGTACTGATAGATGCCAAGCTTTAAGTAATTATATGAACAACGGGTTGGTTCCTCGAATACTGCGAACATATCTGCAAATAAGGAACGTAGTCTATGCTGTATTTTTGTGTTGTGAAGGACAAATGAACTTACGACCAACATCAAGTTCTGTGTTGAGCTTTCGAATCTCTGAAACGGAAAACAAACGATTGGATGGTGATAAATATACTAGGGATACAGAAAACCCACCCGAAAGGGAATTTATTAAAAAGGTGTGTCAAATCATTACTATGGAAAAAAGCGAAACGTCTTATCTTTTCGGATGGTTTGCACATTAATAAATATTCCTTGGACAAATAATAACACTAGCCAACCATGGTTCTGCGGTAAACGCGAAAGTAGGTGATTCTTGTGGATATCCGTGTCCTAAATCCGAAAATAACGTTAGTTTTGGTCCATCACATCTAGTTGTTTCGAAATATTGTTTTTCCCGAATACGTGAATTGACGTAACCACATTGTATGTAATGTAGAGCCATCTCCTCACAATCGCACTTAAATATCCACAAAGAATTTGACTTAAATCTAGGAAATGCTATATTACTATGAGAAATGCCCCATGTCAACGAATTTTCCTACGTACTTCTGCGTTTCGTTATTGTTTATGTTTTGAGACGCCGCTGCGTCGCGTCAAAGCCGTCAGCGCGACACTAGACGGCGTGCCTTCGCTTGTTTATTGTATCCCTAGGAATTTCTGTTTGAAGAACCTTCACATTCTTTAACTGAATATCCTATCAGTTGAGCAGACGGCAGTCATCCTTGTGCATGTGCCCGTCTTATATTGGAAGTGTAAAAGTAAAACGTGAGTTTGTAAGTATAGCTAGTACGTAGGGATTGTGTAGAAGACAGTGTGTGCAAAGTCCTCAGCAATTTTGTTACATTTGTGGATGTTATGTGTTTGATGATAAGGTACATAAACTAGATTCATTCGTGAAGAAACTATACTTTGCGTACTTCAAAATGAAAGTCGGCGACCAAGATAAGTCGTTTGCGCCTCACGTTGCTTGTAACAGTTGTGTCGAGGGACTGCGGTACTGGTACGAAGGAAAACGGAAAGCAATGCCGTTTGCAATTCCAATGATATGGCGTGAACAGAAGAACCACCAGGATGACTGTTATTTCCGTATGTGCAATGTTGCTGGTTATAACAGAAAGAATAAGAAAGGAATTAAATACCCAAATCTGCCATCATCCATACGGCCTGTTCCTCATGGGCTTGACTTACCAGTACCTACACCACCAGCTAACTTCAGTGATGAATCTGAAAGCAGTTCTCTACATTCAGACACTGACGACATACGTTTCGAAGCAGAAGAATTTGACCATTAACCAAAAATGTTTACTCAACCCGAGTTGAATGACTTGATAAGAGAACTGGGGCTCACGAAGGAAAATAGTGAATTACTAGGCTCAAGACATTATGAGAAAAACCTGCTGGCACCTGGAGTTACATTTTCTTGGTACAGGAATCGTGACAAGTGTTTTTGTAAGTACTACTCAAACGAAGATGATCTGGTTTTTTGTACAGACATCCGTAATTTATTCATCAGTTGGGAGAGGAAATCTATCAACCTAGCGCCTTTTCATTGACTCTTCCAAAAGAAGCCTCAAGGCGGTTTTACTTCATAACGGCAACAAATTCGCTTCTGTACCACTTGCTCATTCCACAAAGTTGTCAGAATCATACGAAACATTAAAGTTAGTGCTTGAAAAAATTAAATTCCATGAACATGAATGGCAAATTTGTGGTGACTTGAAAGTCATTGGAATATTGTTAGGACAGCAGAGAGGATACACAAAATTTCCCTGTTTCCTTTGCGAGTAGGATAGAAGAGCCAGGGATAAACATTGGAATACTGCACATTGGCCTGAAAGGAAGAAACTGACAACAGGTTCCAAGAATGTCATTAATGAAAGTCTAGTTGATCGTGAGAAAATTCTACTCCCTCCGTTACACATAAAACTTGGCATTATGAAACAGGTTGTAAAGGCACTAGACAAAAGTCATCCATGCTTCCAGTACTTATGCACAACATTTCCTTCATTGTCACAAGCTAAAATCAGAGAGGGAATATTTGATGGCCCGCAAATTCGTAAACTGATGAAGGATAACAATTTCACCTGTACAATGATCGAAACTGAAGAAGAGGCGTGGAACGCTGTCAAAGAAGTGGTGAACAGGTTTCTTGGAAACGTAAAGGACCCGTCGTACAAGACAATTGTACAAAATATGTTGGACAAATTCAAGTTGCTTGGTTATAATATGAGCCTGAAACTCCATTTCTTAAGTGCACATCTCGATTACTTCCCTCCGAATTTGGGAGCTTTGAGTGAAGAGCAAGGTGAAATGTTCCCCCCGGACTTAAAAGAGGCAGAGCGACGTTATCAAGGACGTTGGGATGAGCGCATGATGGCTGATTACTGTTGGGATGAGCGCATGATGGCTGATTACTGTTGGGATGAGCGCATGATGGCTGATTACTGTTGGGATGAGCGCATGATGGCTGATTATTGTTGGGATGAGCGCATGATGGCAGATTACTGTTCATCTATTGCACGTGAGGATCCTTCCAAAGAACACTCAAGGGCATCGCGAAAACTGAGCTTCCATGGCAAGAGAAGAAAAAGAACTGCCGACTAACATTAAAAAATGTAATTAGGTAAGTTTTCAACTCTCGTACACTTTTTATTTTATTTCTACGTAGTTTTGTTCTGGTTATTCCCTTTCACCTTTAAAGGTCGTCTTTGCTTATGTTTAGTTTTAAAAATGATTAAATAAGCATGCTATATATGCAAAGACATGAAATGTATCGCTTCAATCAGAAGAAATTGATGAACTTACATTATACTATATTGCCAAAGAACCCGATGTGATACAGCAGAACCGAGCGCATTTTGGAATTCTGCGTACAATGATCAGTAAAAGTCACATATTCAAGTTCATACCGCAGAAAAAAGTTTTCATTTGCAGGCTAGTGTAATCTAAGATTTGAAGAAACCAAAGATCCGGGATTGTACTGCTCCAGAGTTGTTACGAGATGAGGTTAGATAATCCCGTGGACAGTTCAAGAGATTAAAAAGCAAGATAACTGGAAATGAAACAAATCATGCTGAGTTGGAGCGTCACGTGAGATGAGTATGATGTTTTCAATATGACGTCAAAACGAAACGACGATGGGGGAAGTAGAATTCGGCGAAGTCTCCCGAAAGACAACTATATATATCAAAAGTGTTCAAAAGTCAAAATATATTTTTCTTTACGAAAGGGACTGAATTTGACCAGATAGAGTTTCCATTTCCTGGTAGATATTATGTAAATATTTAAAAATAAAATTAGCTGCAGAGAATTCCTTGCCACCGGCCTCTACAAAGAAAAGTAGGCGCTGTTCCTTCTTGCACGGCAATGCATCAAATCAGAAGCCTCTGATTGTTCGAAAATTCCTGACAAGTAGGAAAGCCTTGGTACAATCACACCGACTACTATGTATGCTGAACGCATACCCTCACGACTTCACCTAGTTTCTACAGCTCAACCAAATACGAGAGGCTGTTAATATTATGACAATAATGATTACATTCAAATAACTATGACCAGGATATTTACGTTTTTATCAAAAAGGGTCTACCACCAGCAGTTGTAGTCACTTCATGGTCATTGCTTGCTGTTTGTGGGCAATGGATGAAATTAATTTGAATGAAACCAAGTTAATTTACACATAATAGAATTATTAATTTTTTCTGCTATGCGTTTCTTCTCTCAAATGCTGCACTGAATGTATATATGTGAGCGTAGGTGTAAATGAAAACCGTGACTTGCAGTTTGGGAGGCTTAACGAAGTGCAGTGGGGGTAATTTTGAGCAATAGAAGAAACTTTTAAAATTAAAAGAAATATTTGTTTTTGATAACGATTTAATAATAGTAATAAATATGTATTTAATATTTTCAAAAATAAATCGTAACTTTTCGACATGTCTCTCTAATTCGAAGTGTAGAAGTGTTAGGCAAGCTAGTTTATATTAAAACATTTAACTGATCTATGTGTATTTCTGGAAAGACGTATTATGTTCTTCTTTCTAATAATGTTTGATCCTTTCCATACTGAATCACAAAAAATAGATGTCTTTCTAATTCGAAACGTAAAAGCGTTAGGTGAACCTTTTGATAATGAAGAGTGATGCACGAAATAAGATATATATGAATTTCTCTTTATTTCTGGAAATCACTGTTGTGTTCTCCTCTCTTTTTTTAAAAAAATTCTGTTTTCGATCTCATACACTGGCGCCCAAAAATTAACGACGAGACGGTTTTTTGAATTTAGCGTCGTGCAGAAATGCTCCGCATCGACTCAAATCATACCATAAGATCCCCAAGATGTAAGAATATGGGACAAGTGAGCAAAAGCGTCCAAACAAGGAATACAAAGGATACAAAGGCACTTTTTTGAAAACGTAGCTTCGAGCACAACCGGACAGAAGTCAGAAACGTCCATGTGACAGGCGGCTGCCAAGAAAAATCCAGTCTTTAGTAAGGGATATGATCACCCCTGACTGCTTTGCAGGATTTACAACGTCTGTCCACGCTGAGGACGAGGTTGTTAAGGAGATGTTAAGGCATCGCGGCCCATTCCTCTTTAGCGCCAATCGCAGTTGCGGAATCGTTGCTGGCGGCTGGTGACGTGCTTCCAAGCGTCTCCCGAAAAGGTCCTACACGATTTCGATTGGAATTAGGTCTAGGGACCTTGCGGGCCAATCCGTGCGTTGAATATCTTCACTCTCCAACAGCTCTATGAAAGCCACTGTACGATGAGGTGCAGCATTGTCGTCCATGAAGAGGAACTCAAAACCCAGGTCACCACTAAACAGACGCGCGTGAGGCATGAGAACCTCGGTACAAAAGCGGACACCAGTGACTTAACCTCGTTGGAAGATGTGGAAGTCAGTACGGCTACTAAGCATGATACCGCCCCGAACGACAACTCCGCCACCTCCAAACCGGTCCCTTTCGATGATGTTGGAGGTGTGATTGCGTGTTCGTTGCTCTCTCCAGATGTTTATCCGTTCAGAACCGGTCGTCAAACTAAATCGGCTTTCATCCGTAAAGAGAACTTGACCCCATTGCTGATGTGTCCAGTTCTTGTGTTCCTGTCATAACAGAAACCGCCGTCTCCGATGAGAAGGCGTTAATGTCACACACCTAACTGGTCGTCGTGCAAATAGTGCACTTTTGTGCAGCCTCCTGGCCACGGTAAAACACGATAACGGACGTCCAGTTGTCTATTGTATGTGCCTCGCGATTTCTCCCGCTGTCTGCCGTCTGTCTCTTCTCGCCCGTAGGACAATATACCAGTCGTCCGCCGTCGTGGTTGTTTGTTGACGACCACTGCTAAACTCTTTTACAGCTGTTCCTGTCGTTTGAAATGCTCTCCAAGGTTGTGAAATGATGCTGTGAGCGATCCCGAGCTCCTCGGCCACACTAGTCACACTTCGACCTTCTTCCAACTTTCCAATGACACGACCTCGGGTAAAGTCATCCAGATGTCGTCTACTGGATTGCCTGTTGCATATCACATGGTGGAAGGAACTCGACGTCGTTCAAACCGATGTACACCGTGCAACAGCTTTCACCGAATTGCTGAGCGTACACCGCCTGTGTGCTTTATACCCTTCCGACACCCCCTACGTCATGCTGCATATATGCGCATGCCCTACCGTATCGGAACCTAGTCTATCTCCTGAGTGGTCTTTCGGTCCGTTTTGCCTGCTCGTTCCACGGTTATGCTAATTTCTCCTCTTCGTCCTTAATGTTTGCACACCAGTGTATTATCGCTTGGGTTTATAATCTTTGACTATCATAAAATATTGATTATATTTAACAAAACAACAATTGTGACTGCGAAATATACTAACTTAAATTATATTGTGCTTTAGCAAAGTACAAGTGTTATGTATTTCCAAAACTAAGAATTACGAAATAACATTTAATACTGTAAAGTTTTGCAGCTTCTAGTATCCTTACAATCTTTGCAATAGTGTCGTTTTATTCAGTAGCTAAACTCTGTTTAGGGAGCGGATAAATGTACATTGTCGAAAAGCTGGGATCAGCAGATCAGCGTGAAAAATGTGGGCATGTTTGGAATTTTAGGAAACATTGTTGATATTTTATTTTACTTTCCTGAGTGGAGATCTCTCTATAATGATGTAATGTAATCATTTGCACTGATGAGCTGTATTTTCGCTATTGTCCATGTAGCCGAACTTTCAGAAAACTTAAAAATTACATTGCCTCTGAACGGAAATCGACTCCACACCCCACAGATTCCCACTCCTGAGCAATGCGGCTACATGGACAACAGTGACAATACGGCACATCAGTGCCAATGATTAAATTTGTATCGACTCCACACCCCCAGATTCCCTCTCCTGAGCAATGCGGCTACATGGATAACAGTGAAAATACGGCACATCAGTGCCAATGATTGAATTTGTATCACCTTTCATGATCTGCGAATAATTTATTCTCCGAGTGAAAAAACGGCACATCAGTGCCAATGATTAAATTTGTATCGCCTTCATGTATCTGCGAAGAATTTATTACGGCACATCAGTGCCAATGATTACATTTGTATCGTCTTTCATGTATCTGCGAAGAATTTACTACGGAAAATCAGTGCCAATGATTAAATTTGTATCGCCTTTCATGTATCTGCGAAGAATTTACTACGGCACATCAGTGTAATGATTCAGTTTGTATCGCCTTTCATGTATCTGTGAAGAATTTATTACGGCATATCAGTGACAATGATTAAATTTGTATCGCCTTTCATGTATCTGCGAGGAAATTCGTTTCCCATTTATGTAAGAAGTAATGATATGATTTAAAGTAATTCGTGATAAACAACCGAAGAAATTTGAAAAATGGTTTCAACAGCTGATGTTTTCTGCTCAAACACAACATTCAGCTTGTCATACCTCAATGTCGTCCCATTCCACTTAGTCTGAACAACATTTCTAGACTTTAAGTTTAGAAAAACATAAAATTTGTACGTTCGCAATTGTTTTCCTTGGAGGGTATGACGTGAACAGCCTTGTTTGTGAAAACCCACCTTTTTAACAGCGAATTTTATTTAAATTAATTGGAAAACAGTTTTTGAATAGTTATGAAAATGTACTACACATATCTTTATCTTATTCTTCCAGGACTCGACAGCCTTGGGTGGGCCTGGCTATCTGAAGAACATTTTTACGAGATTTCTTAACGAGAGATATCTTACAGATATGCTGCCCGAAAATAAAAATATATCTTTAAAAATAACTGATCTTGAACATTGAAATCAATTAAAAAAAATAAATTTCTAAAAAATTAAAAGGGTTTTTAATGCGGACTGCGTGAAATAAAAATAAATCTTTACAAAATGTTCAGACAAAGCGTTTTAAAAATATTTGATTAAAGAAACAGATGATAAATCAACTCCACAATGCATTTGTCCCGCTCTTACTCTGTGTTACAAGTTATAATGCGATTTCGGTTATCATTCTTTATTAAAATTAACACTATTTTCGAATGAGAAAAATAAGGAATCACCCTCAAGACATATTCTTGTTTCGCATATTTTTCGTCATGTTGTCACATAAGTGAGTATTTTAAAATGTAATACGGAAATAAAATTATTTGGTGAGAAATTTCCTCCTGATATAAGTTCACATTCAACCTTTGATCTTAGCAATAATACACTAGTATTTTGGTTAGATTGTCATGCAGCACAGATACGAATTATGTGGCGATGTCTGGTTTACCGCGATTATGCCATAACTTTGAAGTCCGGAATTGCACTGATTTCTATATATCCCACCTTGAAATGTCTCTGCCGCCTCAATTTGTTATCATATGATTTTAAATTATTTGAATTGTAGTTATTTCTAGTGAGAGGGATCTCACTGTTAATGATTTCTGGAAAATACCTGTGGGCTTAGCTCGGTTTTAAAATAGCTGTATAAGTCAGAATTTTTTAACAATACATACTGTCATCTCTTTTAATAGTTAAGAGTGCACCTAAAATTTTAATTATGCGTCTTTTGAAAGCAGATCATATTCAAACTTTGAGTTAGGATTCCAACCTAATCGCTACATATCAGGATAAAGCACGAGTTACTCTCATGCCGGAATTAGAATCAATAAACTTTTGTAGCGTTTAAATAACCAAGGATATTCACACATATGTTTCAAATACTTTCATCAACTTAATGCTCTGATGTTTATGGCGATAATTCCCAAGTTCAAAAAGTTTTTGTGATAATACACAACGTTTTCTGTGATAATCGAATACATTTTGAAGCAAAGAGCTGTCGATTATGAAATTTAATTTTCATTTAACGAAATGCCGTTCTATGTAGCGACGTATATTTACTCACACGCATGTATATTTAAGTCTCTGAGGATTGTCGTGGTAGTTGTTATAGTGCCCTGAATTTTAAGTTTTCGATCCCAATGAAATACCCGAGAAATAGACCAATATTATTACAACAATATGTAATTTTAGTCTTTCAACACACAATCTGTTATGATCAGGAGACTATGTTGTATTATGTTGCTTGCATGTAATTTTTGATTAGGGAAAATTTATTTCCTAGCTTTAGAAAACAATAAACTTTTAAATTAAAGCTCTAACTGAGGGTACAGGCAAAGTACTAAGTGTGCAACTTATTTCTCGGCCACAGGCACGACACGTTGACAGCAAATTATAGCAAATCAAATACGTACCTAATCAGGGAAATAATCCCCGTCGTGTTGAATGCATTTGTGCTATCGATCCGTGAGCAGCCGAATGCAACTGCGGGAAAAAGAGGACTTTTTTAGAGTTGATAAAGTCATTAATACTTGTGTGGACCTCCTCGACAGAAGTGAAGTGCGTATCACTCAGGTGATATTGCAGGGAGCGAAAGAGGTGAAAATCCGACAGGGCGAAGTCTACAGAATACGCCGGGTGGAACAAAATATTCCATCCCAGGTCGGTGATCGTGTTTAAAGTCGTTTTCGTGGTGTGACGACGCGCGTTATTCTGAAGCAACAGGACCGACCTTCTGCCCTTGCTGATGTATGGCCTTTTGGCCTCCATTGCGTTACTCACAAGAAGGGGTTGCTGACAATAACGCTCAGCATTGACCATTTCACCCGGTTTGAGCAACTCATAGTGTACCATAGTGTACGACACCGCGCTGATCCCACTATATGCACAGCAACAACTTCCTGGCATGGATATTCGGTTTGGCGGTACTGGTGGTAGACTGATCTGAATAAACCCACGATTTGTGACGCTTAGGATTATCGTAGAGGATCCACTTCTCATCACATATCAAAATCTTGTGGAGGAAAGTCTTCTTCCAGAATATGGAGGGCAGCGACAAAGCAAAACATCATAGTGCCTAGACTAGGTCGCAGCTGTGAGTTGATGGGGCACCCAACGGCCTTCCTTGTGAAACTGTCCAAGGTTGTGAAGGCGCTTTGCAATGACTTGCCGTGTTACCCCGAGTTCCTGTGCGAACTCTGACTGTGTGTGACAGGGAACAGAGTCCAACAGTTGTTCCAGTTCCTCATCGTCAAATTTCTGTGGCTGTCCCCCGGACCTTTTGCATCACTGGTATTGAAATGTCCCGGCTTAAATTTCGGTAATCACTTCTTACACGTACTGTAGGACACAGCAGCCTCACCCAAAGCAGCACAGACCATTTGCTGTGCTTCCGCGGCACTTGTTTACAGCTGAAACGCGAATAGGAGACAGTGCCTCAAATGTTGCTTCTAAAACGGCATTGCTTTCACCGTCAACTTTTGTCCCTTCTGTCACCACTGCTGTGAGCAGTTATGGTTGCCTGGTAAGTTGTTGAAAGGCGCTGCAATCAGCCATTATCGCGCACAACTATTTGCATTTGCCGATATTCTATGATCGCTTGCGTTTAGGGGGGCCGAGAATTACGTTTCACACCTAATACATTGACATTTGCTCACAAGGTCAGAGATATAAAACCTTCTTCTTTATTTGTCTGAATTGCATAATATGGTAACACTCCAGAGAGTAGAATACAGGTGAGAAATTTTGTAATTTTTTCTATAAAATTTGGGCATGACACACCTGTTTGCAAAATTGGATTCAAAAGTCCTTTCAGATGAGCAAAAGCAAACTTCCCTGCCTGCAGCCATTGGGTTGTTCCAACTGTCCAGAAAGGAAAACAACTTTATGAAAAAGATTGTTACTGGCGACAAAACATGGGTTTATGGGTGTGATTAAAAACCAAAGGGCTCACAAATGAAGACCCCAGCTCACCAAGACATAAAAAAAGCTGGCCAGACATAGTCATTTCGACACATTACTCTAGCTAGACTCTAAAACTCTAGTCACATCGCAAAAGGCGCTGAGGACGGAGCTTTCTCTTTGCAAGTATATGTGCCATACAGGTTATAAGGTCAATGCCTGCCAAACGGAATCTTGCTGCGCCGCCACATTTAGTAGTTTTGCACGCAGCTTCGATACGTTTTGTTCACTCCTCTTACATAATAATAAGTGATTTTGAGAGAGATAGACATACTCACGCACAGAGACACCAAAAGCTGGTAACTTTTATTGCATATATCATTATAATTGTTCCAATTGCTTACTAGTCATTGTTGTTAATCTCTTACTGTACCTAATTTAAAGGTTAAACTTTATCACAGGGATGTATTTATATGAAAAAACATAGTACAGTATATATAAGGTTCGATACTATTTATTTGTTTCAGACATACGGTTGTGGTCTAAGAAAGTATCAACCGCGGATAAGGGTGGACTACTGTACTGAATGTATGTATGGAAAAATCCCTGTTCTTTTATTCTATGAGTTCATAAAATATGTATGCTGTAACAGATTAGCGTTTATGTTTAACTCTATGGGCACTTTTTAAAGCAAGCAGTACGCTGTGATTCACAGATTAATTATTGTTTTCTATTTCACAGGAAAGGTTTATAAAGGACAACATAATTTCAGCCAAATTACATGCAAGAAAATATCAAACAAAACAATGTACAAAAGACATTCAAGGTTTTGAGCTATTTCGAAGTCGAAAAGTAATGAAATTGCAGGTAGGTTCCTTCAGGGGCAGATGTTTGATTTCATACAGCAATTTCAATTTAAAAAAATTCTCACTTCGGCATTAAGAATCACGTATTCTTGTTATGTTTTCTTTTATTGTTCATAGACATTCTATGATAGTTTATCAAAATCCTATGGTTTTTTTACTGAGACGGCAGACTTTTTCAATTGTTTTTTTTTTCTTTATTCAAATGTAATCTTGCTACAGTGTTTGCTGCTGTGTGGATGGAAGACCCGTCCCTGTGGTGCGATTCATAACAGTACGTCCCTAATAAAAAAATTCGAGAAAATATTTCACTCTCTTTTATGAATGACCAAGTACCATATGGAATTGCCATTTTTTTATTGCAACAGCAAAAAGGAAATGCAGAAATTCTAGTGTATTTGAGTTCTTACAACAATGTTATAATAGCTGTAAACCTAGGAGTAAACACTTCTCTCAACTTCAGAAATTTTCTACGGGTTTATTAAAATATATAATCTCATATCATTGTAAAAAGGACGTAAAAACAGGGAGCATGGTCTTCCGCTAAATATGTCATCCTCCTAAGCAGGCGTTTTAATACTAAATAACCTGAGGAAAAGATATTTTTAATATATAATACTATTTAAAATTCATATTACAATTATGCAATACAATGTAGGTTTATAATTTTGAGGGTTATTAAATTAATATGCCGCAATGTGCATCTTTCATAACAGATATGTAAATAGCCCAAGTTGATATGAGTGAATCAATTATGTAAATTCGAGGTGCGTAAATTGTGCAAAATTAATTTTGAGGATTAAATGTTTGAACATTTCGTAAATTATAACGTAGTATTAGTTAAGAAACCTAGGAAATTCTAAGGGAGAAAGTTTCCAGAGTTATTTGATGGTCAATGAAGCCAGAAGACCGAGGATATAAACTAACTCTGGAAACACAGGAGATACACATCTTAACGACGGGAAATAGAAAGATGTGACCCTAAAAGCCAACCCCGTAAATTTAAGAGTGCGGAAGCGGCTACTATTCCAAAGTGAACGAACGCTTATCTTTCTCAGTGTGGTAAAGAGCGGCGGGCCATTGTGGCCATTGACTTTCACTTCTTCCCGAAACTAAGCACTTACCAATGACAGAAGAAAGGGATCTCAAAGTTAGTTTATGCGATTTCGACTTAAATGGGTTACTGAAATGTCTGCCCCAAGTATGTCGTTCTCGGTCTCCGCATATTGCATCTGCACTATAAGCCTTCTGTAATAAATTAAGCTCGTGTAAATGGTAGCAGTAGCAAGGAAAGAAGGCACTAAAAAGAAGCGGTCTCATAACAGCCTTGGAAGTAAGAGAGACTCATTTTTGGCAGATCTATGTTACCCTGCCGACGGCACAATATTTCAGGATTGCTGGCTTTCTGTCACCTGTAAGAAAATGTTTCCACTGCAATGAATGGAGATTACGGACGCCTTTCAACTTGGAGGTTCGGACTGATTAAGCGACGCAATCGCAAGTTTCCTTTCCATCACTTCTTCAGCGTTGGTTGGTTTTCACATCCGAAAATTTACCGGCTATTTTAGATTTCCTCCTCTTATTTAACAGATACATTTGTTCCCACTAATACGTGAAAAGTACCCTTTATCCCTATTGTTTCAAGCAGAATTCCCGGCCATGTCACGGAAGATCTAACCATTTGAACAAAACCGGCATTGTTATGGATAAAAGCTCCTAGCAAAGCCCCAAATTACCTTCCTTACTCCAAGGATTAAACAGTGTTGTCTTCTGTTTAAGTTCCAATAATACAGAATATTTTTCACATTGGCTATTTAACCTTTTGGTCAGTATTAATTTTGACTGTTTACGTTTCTGTCACTAAATATAAGCCACAACAGAATCTACTAAAAGTCGCGTGTCCTTCATCTGGAGCCACTGAAGTTGACAGAGCTGTAGACGCATCCCAGTACGTTTATGGGACAAGTGCACATGCTAGTCCGACGACCTATTAATAGAAAAACACCTGTGACCACCCGGCCACAGAATCACACACTGTAGGGAAGTTTGGCATGTGGTAGAAATCATTGTTCTCACAACTGTACGCGAAAGGTCCCGGAAATGGTTGAAATGAAAATTACATGGCCAACTTTCACGCCAATTGCAAATGGACTCACATCACTGGTTTTAAAAATTTTGAACATAAATTTAAAACAGTTGATCTCTTTCCATCTGATCAAAACGCAAAATTATTCCCATCGTCTTCGTGCTATTGGTATAAAAAAACTCTGACCAAATTGTGCAGATCACCTTTATACAGAATTTAGAATCCTTTTTTTTATAAAATATAACTTTAAGGAGCCATACAGGGTGCCTCACGAAGAGTGTCCGAAAGAACCGTTATTTTCCTATTCATTTAGGACACTCTTCGTGAAACACTTAAAACGGAACGGTCTCCTTTCACATAACTTTGCGTAATAACGAATACATCGTTGCAATAAAATGTTCAACAACTTCAAAGCAAAGCATAGAATTTCCGATGATTAAAATCAATTCTAGCTGTAGATGAGTTGTCAAATAATCGACAATCTGCAGCCAAAATCATAATCGACATTCCAACTTGCGTAAACTCAGATTCTGTGAAGCATTATGAATTTTTCTCTTCAGCTGTTCAAGCGCATATGATCCGCTAGTACTGGATGAAAATTAAATTATTCCAAATTTATTGCTTTGTGCGTGTACTCTCCTTAACACCAATTGCTTGAGCAGCAAAAGAATGCCTATCCAGTTAAAAGGAATTTGCAAACTATGATGTTCATCAAATACACAACATAAAATCAGCTGCGATAAGGAACATTTATTATCAGTGGATATGTTTTTGTAATCATTTTGATACAAATTTTAAAATCTATGGGTTTTGTTTCTCATTAACAAACAAAGTTTCTAAATTTTATGAAAAGCTAGCCTGATTATTCGAAAGAAATGGAATGCGAGTTATTCATAAGTCCTGTGCTACATAGCTTTAGCACCAATGACGAGAAGTGGTTACATTACATTTCTCCTTAGAGAACTGATTCAATCAATACATTCTTTGTAATAATACACGAATGCCTTTGCTGGCATTTTATGATTCTGAAAGAAATTTAATTAGGGATCAGTACTTCTGTACCAAAAGAACTGTCATAGTGTATGTAAAACTGACAAATGGAAGCAAATTAACTGTTAAAGTGCTGTATAATCAACTTTTTCGAAAGAAAATAGGTCCGCGCACTTTTATAATTGTAAAACACTGATTATATTAACGACGAATTTTATGCCGGGTCGTCGCATGTTTATTTGAATCCACTAAAAGAACTTCATTGTCCTTCATTTTTATTTAGTGTTGTCTTCCTCGAGAAAAACTAAGCCTGAAAGAAAAAATCCTTTCTTTTAAAATAAAAACGATCGTTTCTTTAAACAAAATATGTGAAAAAAAATCTGAAACTAATCCAATTTCAGACTTCCACATATCCATCTCTCCTCTATATTAAGATGCGAAGCTTCATTGGTTCAAATAACGTACAATTTGAATTACACATTTTTTTTACTATTTACATGATCATAATCTTCAAGCTTATACCAAAGCAAACAATATATGTACGTAATTGCCAAGTAAATTATTTCTGTTATCCTTCCTTCTTAGGCTCTTGGCACCCACTGCATGGTATAGGCCTGCCCCAGTGTTTTCCAAAATCATTGATCCTTAGTCTCAGTCCACTGTTTAGCACCGTTAAATTTATGAAGGTCATCTCTCTATCTTGTGCTCTGGCACCCCCTTCTTCTCTTTCCATCTCTCAGTTTCCATTCTGTTATTAATCGTGTCCATCTTTCAGTCTTCAAACATGTCCATCCCATCTCCACTTTAATTCGTTTATTATTTTTATGATATCTACTATTCCTGTTCTTTCTCTTATAAATACATTTCTAACTCTGTCTCTTGTTATTGCCAATATTCTTCTCTCTAACTTTCTAACCGATACTTTTATTTTTTCAGATTGCCGTTCTGTGATACTCCGCGTTTTACTTCCGTAAGTAAATACGGGGTTAACACATGCAGTGAAGATTTTTCTTTTTAAACACAATAAAAGATCGCCGGACAAATAATCTTCAAGTCTCCAAAGGCTATAGTACCTTGGATAATTCTTCTATTGATTTGTCTTTCTTGTCTTTCTGAAAAACTGACTACTTGACCTGAATAAATACATTCATCTCCTTTTTCCATATATTTCCTTCTATCAAAATATTTTCTGTATTGTTCATATATTTAGTTTTTGCTGTGTTTATTGTGATACCTTTTTTAAGACTTTCCATCCATAACTCCTGTATCCTATTTGGCATTTTACTATTGCATGATAACAATGTCAGCAAATCTTAGGTGTTTTAGGTACCTTCAAAACATGTTTAATACTTTTCCATCCCAGTTTAAATTTATAAAAATATCTTCCAATACAGAGTTAAATAATTTCAGAGATAGTGGATCTCCCAGTTTTTGCTCCACGTCGAAATCGGAGCCTACGCTTTTCAACTTTATCGTTGCTATATATTTTATTTATTAAACTGACATATTTTCCTTCCAATGTTTGTTTCTTTATTGAAGAGTTCATTTACAAAATAAGTTATAATTTAATAAATGCCAGAAATTTCTCATAGTGTAAAGTCTTTAGGGTATGCTCTGGTCACTTTCTACTAAATTTGGTATAGAGTTGAAATAAAAGTACATTTCGGAAACAATTACGTGAATTTCAGTGAAGTCTCTGTGCGATTATCCATGGTGCTCCTTGGAAGTTTTATATTTTGGCGCCCATTTCATTTGTTCTGCGACTAAAGAACGATAGATAATTACAGATTTTAGTAAATTATTCTAATGACGTTTTACATTAAATTAAAAACTTTTTTTTTTTGTCAGTGAACCTCAGAAAACATTCATGATCTTATGACTATCCCAAATTTTGCTTGTGTGTGTCTGTAAGAGACCTTTTAATAATACATCGTGGAATTTTTGCCTGCTCGTTGGATGCATATTGTAACTTAGGTACCACAGCTAAAATTTCCGAATTCTGCATTGCGGTAGAAGTGCAACAAGTAAAATTATTGATTTCGGCATTGCGCAGGAAGGATTCAACACTAGAGCGAATCAAGATGTGAGTTAATTATGAGTGCTACTTTTCATTCCTACCATATTTTTAATGCTTCTTTTGTAAATATATTTCGTTAATTCACAAACTGGTAAAAAAACAAAACTATCGAAAAAGAATGCGCGGGTAACGAAATATTACTGCACATGAGAAGTATCTCTGATTCTTAAAAATATCTTGAAACGCACCTTTTTTGGAAACATAGGAACTATTAAATTTTCTAGATATTTTCCCCTGAATTTCATTTTCATATATCCCCCAATAATACTCCTTGGTGCGTAGCATTATCCTAAGTTTTATTGACATCCCTTCTGTTAAATTTTCGCTTTACATTTTTCCTTGATGGGATATTTTTCTCTACAAGGAATGTTTTTAGTTTATGATATTTCATTTCGTACATATTCCGGTTTCTGGACATAAGCATTATTACAACTTTCGAATTTTTACCATTTTATCAACTTTTTAAATGTACTACATGTGTAGTGAGGCACACAATTCATACAATAATGCATGCCAGATGTGAAGAATACCTTGAAAAGACATGTGGAATTCACTAAATATGTTAACAGTAATTTCTCGTTATAAAAACTTATATATATATAAATCCATGTAGACATTACATTTTGTTATGAAATTCACAAAAGGAATGTGTAAAGCCATATCAGTTGGGAGGTTCAACAGAATTTGGAAAATACCCACTATCTTGGGTTGTCTCTCTTAAGTGGTTGGGTATACATACCGCAAACTTTGGTTTACCTGAAGAGCTTTGCAGCAAGTATATCTGGTAAGGCCATACTGTAGTTGCAAATGACCGCTCATTCACTTTAATAACTACCTGTTTGTGAGAAATAAATCACCAGAATTCGGAGACGTCGACGAATAAAACCTCATTGAGAATGACCCATCTTTACCTCGCGAAACCAAATGTGTTGTGGATCCTTTGAGCCCTTCAGAAATTATAACTGTATGAAACTAAAACACTCTTTCGAATTTTCCCTGCGTGATTTATCGATTCCAAGATAAGAAAACGAAGAATCAAGACAATCAGTTATTGACTACTGAGATGGAGAACTGAGCGTGTTCTGGAACAATCCACGAAAGCTATCGTTAACAAGTTTGTATCCTTGCCGTGCCGTCTACTCCGTTCTGTTGGAGTCGCCCCCATCTGTGCTGCTTAAAAAGGAGTGGTGAGCTGCATTCACGAAAACTCACTGGGTGTGGTGTGTGTGTACCCTCAAGCTGGTATATTTTGTCCTATGGAAATTTTACTGTAAACAGGTGGATATAAGCTTTCTTTATGTCAATGTACCAGGATAACACAAAAACACACCATCAGGCAAACAGACTAATTGTATTGCTCATGCCTGGATTACACAAAAAAACGGAGCAGTGTAAATACTAATAATGTATTTTGCATGCCAGGATTACAGAAGAAAGCAATAAAGACTATTTCTATTGGTATCTTAAGGATGTCGACATTGAAGTTTGGTGGACTTGCGCAACTCTTTTTGGAGAGTTCGGCGACCGGTTATCAAATAACCGAATGGTACTTTCCGCAAGTACTGTATACTAGTACAAAGTAAAAAGTAGCACACGAATTAAAGTTGACAAGACCAGCTCGTGTAACCTAAAGAAAAAATGTGTTATCTGTCTGTGTGCGTGCTTTGTTTACTTTTCTGGATACATTCTTTCACCTTCCGAATGCCCGAGGACAGCAGTGGATCCAATGTAAAGCATTCTGATGCCAGTCACGAAGTTCCAATTCAACTTTGCTGATCCGTAGCAGCATTCTTTAAACTCAACGAAGCGGAGCATTGTATGGCAAAGTTTTTTGCATCTGTCGAAATACGATTTAAGATAGCTAAAATAGAGGAAACAGTCTTCCTCTGTTATCTTTTTTCTTTTCCACTTCTTTCAAGAATATCACAGCAACAATCGGCATTTAAGGCTGATTACGATTGAAATGTCCTACGTTTTGGTCTGTTTATTATAGAAAACCTGCAGACTGACCGACGTGTGACACAAATGCTCTGCTAATTCTTTCAATGACATTTCAAAACTATCCCGATATGCAGGATTTTTTTTAAATCTTCTCTATATTACAACAATTTATCCAGTGTGGGTAGAAATTAAATTTAACTAACGGTAAATTTCTAATACTGTCCTTCACGTTTGCTAATTAACTTCTAATATGATCTGGCAATACAAAACATTAAAACGTTTCGGAGATAGGATTTATTATGCTAAGTAAAATTGGTATTTTTCTTAAAAAAATAATTTTAATAAAGACATTTCAACGGTTTTCTAATTTAAAACCTTTTTATGTGTCAGTATGATCATGTATGCAATATTTTTTCAAAACATGTTCCAATACATTTACTTTAAAAAATAATGCTTCTTTCAAAACATATTTATCCGTTATTTATTCGGGAAGTACTGTATATGTTACAAATTTTGAAGATGACAATCCGATTCCTGGTGTAAATGTGACAAGGATGGTAATTCAGATAATATCCGAAAACTTGAAAATTTCATCGTCCTGGAGCGGAACAGGAAACCGCGTCTCCCAGTTAGCGCCGGGGTATGCTAACCACTACACCACCCACAACG
This sequence comes from Macrothele yani, assembly GCA_039090855.1. Classification (NCBI taxonomy): domain Eukaryota; kingdom Metazoa; phylum Arthropoda; class Arachnida; order Araneae; family Macrothelidae; genus Macrothele; species Macrothele yani. The sequence goes on along the minus strand of CM077015.1, from coordinate 110,144,907 downwards.
ACTCCAGGAAGATGAAATTTTCAAATTTTCTGATATTATCTGATTTACCATCCTTGTCACATTTACACCAAAAATCGGATTGTCATCTTCAAAATGTGTATTATATGGTGCAATCCCGTATTTCTTTCATGATTTATCTGCTCCGGGCAGTCACGGCATAGGAATCTTAACCTCCAGATTCGCTAAACATGAATGCCGGTTGCTTCGACGAGCGAATCCTGTGATGATTATATTCAAATTAATCAGGAACTTGAGACTTGGTCGTTCTGGGTGGTGTAGTGGTTAGCATACCCGGGTGCTATCTGCGAGTCCCGCTCCAGGACAATGGAATTTTCAAGTTTTCGGATATTATCCGACTTACCATCCTTGTCACATTTACACAAAAAATCGGATTGTCATCTTCAAAATTGGTATTATATGGTGTAATCCCGTATTTATTTCATGACCGTAAATGTTGTCCCCAAACGTTGAACCATAACACTCCTAAGAAAAGGCAATGGCAATCACCTACCTGAAAGCAAAAATCTGTTAAATCCTTCTGCCGAGAGAATGGTATCTGCACTGTGCATTTCAAATATTACGGAAGTACTTCTATTCATTCAGGTGCCTGACGTATAAAACTTTAAGTTAACAATCGTCTGCTACTTTCCCTGCACAAAGGTGATGACACAATAAATTTTTTTCTCCACATTTTTGCAAGGCTGGCGTCATGGCTGCCCAGAACCGTCTAATGTATTAGGAATGGGAGGGTTCTATATTCGATTGAATTTGGCTGTTCTCAATAAAAAACAAAGCTACCCGGTTACATGGAAAGTCTGATGTAAAAGGAAGCGGTGAAAAATAAATAAAACTATTATATGAAGCTATTATTCAACCGCTGAAACAGATGACCCAAGTAAGCTGCCAAATGATCGACGAAGCTTGATCCGTGGCAAGGCATACAGACTTACCATTTAATACCCACTGCTGACATTTTGCATTGGTTGTAATACCGCATTATTGAACTCTTAGTAGTGTAAAACGAAGACTTCCTATTATCCGGAAATAAATAAATATGTATAAATGTTTTACTAAATACACTGGTGTGCAAAACGTAAGGACCAAGACGAGAAATTAGCATAGCAGCGAAACGAGCAGGCAGAACGGACCGAAAGACCACTCAGGAGATAGACTAGGGTCTGGTACGGTAGGGCATGCGCATATATGCAGCATGATGTGGGGGCGGGGAGTGTCGGAAGGGTATAAAGTACACGGGCAGTGAACGCTCAGCAATTCGGTGAAACCTATTGCACGATGTACATCGGTTAAAACGACGTCGAGTTGCTGCCACCTTGTGATATGAGCAACAGGCAATTTTGTAGGCGACATCTGGATGACTTTACCCGAGGTCGCGTCATTGGGAAGTTGGAAGAAGGTCAAAGAGTGACTAGTGTGGCCGAGGAGTTCGGTATCGCCCACAGCATCGTTTCACGAGCTTGGAGAGCACTTCAAACGAAAGAAACAGCTGTCCGAGAGTTTAGCAGTAGTCGTACACGAGCAACCACAGCGGCAGACGACCGGTATATTGTCCTACAGGTGAGAAGAGACAGACGGTAGACAGCGGAAGAAATCGCAAGGCACATGTAACAGACAACTGGACTTTCGTTATCTCGTATTACCGTGGCCAGGAGGTTGCACAAGGGTGGTCTATTTGCACGACGACAAGTACGGTATATGACATAAACACCTGCTCATCGGAGACGGCGGTTTCTGTGGTACCAGAAACATAAGAACTGAACACATCAGCAATGGGATCGAGTTCTCTTTACGTATAAGAGCCAATTTAGTCTGACGAGCAATTCTGGACGTATACACATCTGGAGAGAGCAGGGAAGACGCAATCACATCTCCAACATCATCGAACTGGACCGGTTTGGAGGTGCTGGAGTTCTCGTTTGGGGCGGTATTCTGCTTGGTAGCCGTACTGACCTCCACATCTTCCAAGGAGGTTCAGTCACTGCTGTCCGCTATTGTCCCGAGGTTTTCCTGCCTCACGTGCTTCTGTTTAGAGGTGCTTTGTGCCCTGAGTTCCTCTTCATGGACGACAACGCTACACCTCATCGTACAGTGGCTGTCTCAAAGCTGTTGGAGAGTGAAGATATTCAACGCACGGATTGGCCCGCAAGGTTCCTGTACCTAAATCCAATCGAGCACGTGTGGGACCTTCTCGAGAGACGCTTGGAAGCACGTCACCAGCCACCAGCAACAATTCCACAGCTCCGATTGGCTCTATAAGAGGAATGGGCCGTGATGCCTCCACAGCTCCTTGACAGCCTCGTCCTCAGCATGGACAGACGTTGTAAATTCTGCAACGCACTGAAGGGTGATCATATCTCCTACTAAAGACTTGATATTTCTTGGCAGCCGCCTGTCACATGGACGTTTCTGTCTTCTGTCCAGTTGTGCTCGAAGCTACCTTTTCAATAAAGTGCCTTTGTATACTTTGGATTCCTTGTTTGGACGGTTTTGCTCACGTGTCCCATATTCTTACATCTTGTAGATCTTATGGTATCATTTTCGTCGATGTGGAGCACTTCTGCACGAAGTTACATTCGAAAAACCGTCTCTTCCTTAATTTTTGCACGCCAGTGTATGTAGCTGCAGATTATTAAAAATACAAGTTGGGATTTTGAAATTGAATCATGCAGATTACGCGTTGATTGACTAAACATCCCTTCGTATATTTTATTTCATATCCGTAACGGAAAATAAATATAAAATTTAGTTTATATCATTTTATTTTAACACTGTACAATAGAAATACCCAATTTCATGTTTTTCAAAAACAGTGTACTAACTTCTAAAATTATCCGACATAGTGCCAAGTTTAGTGTCGTAGTGTTTAATTCGGACGAGCAAACAGGGAAGCCTTTGCACGCCATTTTCTTGCATGCAATACGTTACGTTCCACCCGTGTGTGTTCTAATAAACTCGCATGATTGAGGTCCAGTACCGCAGTCCTTCCCTTGATGGTACTGGTGCCGCAGAAACAACTGCCTGTCTGGACAAACTAGCCACGTTTCCATCTCTACCAGTAATGAAAGCATCCAGTTGCCTAACAAGGGTGGGGCAAGAGGAGTTGGGGGTGTACCAGGCGCAGATCAATGAGGGTGAAAAAATCGCTACTTACAGTTTAATAAAATTGGAATTAAAATATTTGCACCAATTTCTGGTACAATTTTTATCTGCGCAATAATTTATAGTTTGTCCAATTACATATTTGTCTTACAGTACTCTTCACCAGTTTGGATAACATTGCCAAATTAAAAGTCTCATTTATTCTTCATATTGTTCAGGAGATATCAGTTGCTAATATTCAAAAATGAGGGAGTGGTTGGAAAATACGTTTTAAGAGAAGATCGTTGCACATATTTTTAAAAATTGGGCTAGCATTCCGCATTCAATCCCTAAATAAATTTTGAAAGCGATGACAGATGAAGCCGCGCTAGTGCGCCATCTATCATCGGTGAAAGAATAATCCTGGAAGTCCAACAAAATGTTTGCAAGCGGAAGTACAACTACGGTGGTCTCGTCGAGGACACCTTGTTTCTTTGTATGTTTGAACGAGATACCAAACGATTCAGGTTGGAGATCTGTCTTTATAACAATCGCTCCCGAGTGACATTACTTCCCCTTGTCCTAAAACACGTGGAGTCAGGTACTACGCTCATCACGGATCAGTGGGCCGCTTTCCGCAACCTGCCAAGCTGTGGTTTTTCAGAAGCATTTTAACGTCACCCACTCTCTCAACTTTACTGATCTGATGACAGAGGCGCAAACTCAGGGAGTGGAGAGCAATTAACGTCCCCTAATTTAAAAAGTTAACGCAGGTAAACCACAAAATGTACTTGGCACACCATATCGTGTATGTAATAATTATTCCGACGGAATTGCCGTCTTTCCTCTTAACACTGTTTTCAAGTCTTGATTCGTGCGATCGGACAGTTCTTTTCCGGCAGACAAAGGTTCCTTTGCAAAAATTCTGTTAGATAAACAGCTTCATATTCATGAGGAAACACAACTGTTCTGTCAAAATAAATATTTCCTGGATATGACACAATTACCATTCAAAAGGGTCATTTTAAGGGCCACTGAAAATCCAGATTATTCACTTCCTTTAGCACTTTCACAACATAACGAAACGGTAAATGATGAAGCAATGACATGACGTCATCTTTCGTCACCTTTAAAACTAGCTCAGGAAATGAAAATAGCATCGTTACGACCATTGATTATAGAGACATCATTTTCTAAATGTCTGCTAATGGGAACTCAGGGGAGGACACAGGGGGAATCCCAAGGGGGAGGCGCGGAAAGTTCGGGTAGAATGCATTTCTCATAGTGTTGTAACAAATGTCCAAAATTAAGCTTATCCCTAATTATTCCGGACATTTTACTTTTTCTATTTCTTTCCTGGGCTAAAATACTTAAAAGACATGTTGCCCATCGGTGTTATAAAATCGCTGGCTGGCGATCCATAAGCGGCCTTGGAAGATGTTTTTGTTCGGCCCACTTTTCAGTAAAATCAAGGTGACATATCCCTGAAAAAGCAAAAAAAAAAGGTAGGTGCGTATCAAAATTTCCTGTACAAACGTATTTTAAACACAAGTCTAAGAACTACTGCTGTTTTCACTTAAAGGCAATAATTATTTGACAATATATTTGACAATATACCTGGATCGCAGATCCCTAGTAAAATTTTAAGTAAGAAAATTACTTCCTTTGCTAAGAAACAATAGGCATGTACATTCTCACAGACAGACTATCGAACATTTTATTTTGATTGTGGAATTCAGAATTGCTGGTGAAAATAGAAATCCAAATGTGCAAAAAAGTCAATTATAAAATCCGAATGTGCAAAAAGTTCAAATATGAAATCCAAATTTGCGAAATATTAATAATGGTTTTTAATGTGCAAAGAATAATTAAATAACTCGAATGTTATTTTGTTTTTAAATACTTTTAAAGGGAAAAAGGATTTTTACTCTAGTTGAAACAGACTTTCCGATATAATTGTTCAAGAATACGAGTAAAAAAAAAAGGAATTTTTGGGATTGATCATAAAGCAACTCCAAAATTTTACCGTAAGTTAACCTCAATGCTTAAGCTGAAACATCCCAAATTACTGATGGCATATTTGATTATATTGCATTGATTATTTAATTAGAATTAGCAAAAGAGGATTGAGGGAAATGAAATACGATGAAAGGACAGGCGCTTAAATTTAGAATTCGAGAAAGGGGGGAGGTGGATTCTTCCGCTTCAGATGCCGTGATGTGTATTTACGTTTGATATCTTGACACTCCGTGTGTTACTATGCAGTATACAATAATTCCACAACGAAATGCAAGGGAAAGCGATATAATTCCTATTTCAGATGTTTCTAACATTCTTTCATTTGTATTGGATATATGTTTGATTGAAGTTTATTATCTTTTAAAATAGGACCTTTCCTCTCTCATTTCTATTCGTGATATTTATTTTCTTCGTGCAATAATTTTCTGATCTTTTGTCAGTTACATGGTGGCTGTTTTAGGATGCAGATTATTCGCCGCAAATATTGAAGGATTTCGAAAAAGTGAGACGTACACATTTTAAAGTATGCAATTTAATGGCAAGTGGTTAAAAAGTTCATATTTAAAATGCTTTTTTAATATTTTTGCGTAATACTACCGGGTACGACGACGTCAACACCAGCTGCGGCTGGCATAAAAAACTCCGCAGCAACAACATCAAGCTTGGATCTGGTGAAAGGATGGTGGTCTCTTTCCGGCGGCCATTTTTTAAGTGGAAGAGTACATGAGGAACGGGGAACGTTCTTGCCAGAAAAGCTTTCCATTTTGTAGTCCTACACTACAGAAGCTAGCTCATCACTTCTGTCTCATTTTCCACATCACAATCTGGCAATTTCTTGTTTTTTTGTTTTATGATTATTCCATGTGCAATGTATGAAAATGCCGCCCCGGTGGCGTAGTGGTCTAAGCGATGGCCTCTGATAATTCGTCCGAACGGTGTCCGGGTTCAAATCCCGGTGAGGCATGGATGTTGTGTTTGTCTTACGGCACTAGCTCTCTCCCTTCCCGGGAACCAGTGACCCTAAATTAGGGACGGGCGACTGCTTATGGCCAATTGAGTTGCTCACGGTGGTCGTTAAACCTCCAATAAAAAAAATGTATGAAATCACGCCCTTCGAGGGTATTTCTCTTGTAATCCAATTTGAATGAACTCCTAACCACGCAGTCAATAGGAGGATCAAAACTTTCATTTTCCTATGTCGTGAAACTTCTGTTGAGGAGAACCCGACATCTTAACGCTTTTCTACAAGAAAGAAAGGCGTCTGCATACTTTCTAATTCGTATCAGGGAATCATATGCGTAAGAACAAAAAAACTGCCACCATGTGTTTTGAAAAACTGCGAAAGAAATGAAGAACTATTTTCTACCAGGTAGCACTACAAATGGAAACACTCTCCTAGCAAGAAAGTTCCCCTTTCGTCTTGTACTCTTCCGCCAGCAAAATGGCCGCCGGAACGCAACCTTCCTCTCACCGGAGCCAAGCTTGACGTGGTCGCCGCAGCCTTATGTTAGGCCTACCGTAGTGGTGTTCAAGTCGTACTTGGAGGTCACTTTTACGGTAAAGATCTTTAAAAAGCATTTCAGAAACGAAACGTTTCACATTTCCCCATGAAATTATATACTTTTAAACCTGTATGTCTCACCTTTTTCCAAATCTTTAAATATTTGCGGCGAAATAATTTAGGACGCTTAACTACACATTTACCAGAATAATAACTGGCAGGCACGATTATTCTGCTCTTAACACGTCCTGGAGAAATACCAACTCTTCGCTCAGCCAATGGAATATATGAGCAACTGAGACAGCGAGGTACAAACAAAAAATTACGATTTCATGTTTTATTTCCCATTCTACCTATTTAACTTGTTTTTCAGAAATGCAGATTGTTATTCTTTAGTAAATCCGATGTAGTTTTGCATTTCATTATGGTGCTATTTTTATCGCTTAGTGGCACACTGAGAAGCACCGGCAACCGCCGCTGAAGAAATCACGTAACACTTCAGAAGAGTTTCCAAATTTGAAACACACACAGAAATTGTGAGTTAATACATTACATTACTTTTCGAAAAAATCCACGGAAAAAAGTGCTTACGACAATTTGAATAGTGGAAATTACTGCAGCGAGAGTTTGGATGGCGCTTTATGGATCTGACATTCAAATCAATAACAACTTCGTCCATCATCTCGGAGATAGTGACCCCAACAAATGGAGCAAAAGGATGTTGCAGCCCTCTCTTTCACGTTTCTTACATGAGCAGACAAACTTGCATTTCTTCCGTTTTCAATCACACGAAAAATACTTTCTGATATACTAAATTGTCCGATTCTCAGGTTTCAACTGAAATTGATTTTGAACATTGCTTCTTTAACGTTTGACAATTTTTTAAATATTTGAACCAGTATTGATCGAATAGGATTTGTCTTAGTTGACTGATTTTAATCAAAATATGAGCGTGACCTCTTACCATTGGCCGATTTCAAGCATAATCTAGTGCGAATGATATCTTATGAGAAAGGGTTCTTTTTGTCACAAGATAATATTCACACTGATTTCATTCCACACTTAATGTGAAAGGCATCTGTTGATGAAATTTTATAAGTTGAAAGTAATGAAATCACACCGTTTGCAAGAGCCATTTCAACGTTAAAATTATACATATTACTCTTCAGTGTTAAAAACAATTTTTCGGTTGCTGTGTGTTTCTGGAACGTGGAAAGAGTGATGTATTTATTTATTAACTGTCGCCGCGTATTTGGAATATTTTCACCTCTTCAGTGTTATTCCTAAATGATTTTAAATCATTTGTTAAATCTAAACTACTTAATCTCAAATTGTGCACCATTCTGTATAAAAAAACAAAAATGTACATGTGGTTCGGCGAAGCAACTGTGTTAGTGTAGCTGGGCAACAAAATTTCGTTCCGAGCGAAGGTTCCCGGTGCTCCCGCACAATGATGTCCTCTCTCGGATGACAAGTCTTCGTTCTCCAAGTGTTGGTTTTTTGAAAACAAAGATTACCGTGTGCGGGTGGGTGCATATCAATGAAATATTCTTTTTTTTTTGGAAACCCAAAGAATTGACTTCTGATAAATTATCGGGCACTCAGATGTATTAATACGATACATTCGAAGATGATCTAACGGATGAACGAAGTAAAGTGCACATAAATAACGGCGGTCTACCTAGAAATCAGTGAAATACCTGCTAATCATACAATTCCTGTAGTTCTTTTCTATTTTTTTATTAGGTTGTATGCCCCAAAACACCGATAGGAGGCGCAATGTCATCCTTGCCGTTGGTCTCAATAAGGGAACCAAGGCCCATGGCTATTGGCTACCCGACGATGTTACATTTCCTGCCCGTTCTAAAGCATATGTACGCCGTTGTGGCTTGGTAATAATTGATGTCATGACTATTCCTACACTTGATACATACATACATACATACATACATACATACATACATACATACATACATACATACATACATACATACATACCCCTAAGCTGTTCTCTGAGATTCCGAGGTTAGCTCCACAAAGTAATGCAAACTACCAGATGAGTTTTACTTACTGTTGTCTTATCAAACTTCTACATTTACAGCGTTCTTGAAGTACAACTCGGGCTTCACTCACATCCATCACACGCCGTACACAAGATCTTCCATACTTCATACTCATAATCTTTTTCTCATGCAGACACTCTTGAATCTCATATTCCATGACTTCCTTGGACTTTCTCTGACTTTCCTTCCTGCCACTAAGGCTAAAATGGTTCTCTAAGCAAGCATCTCCTCACTAATTCTTTCAATATGACCAAACCACCGAAGCGTATTAGTCTCCACCTTGCTAACAACATTTCGCTTCACATTACAAAACTGCAACTTATCTTCATTCCTAACACTATCAGAACGTGTCTTGCCTCAAACCCCCGCAAGTAACGCATTTCTTCAGCGCACTAAGGACTCCCATGTTTCTTCTGTAGTACCCAGTTTCACTGCCATGCATCAGAGTAGGAACGATTGCACTTTCACACCTAGTCATGTGGGCCTATCGTGATATTGAACTTTCAGCAATATACAAATGTCTCTTAGCACTCTTACAAAATATTTTTCGTTTCCATGTTATACAGATTTGCACTTTGGGTTTGCTTTGAACTCCTTAACACGCAAGCCACGCATGCATTAACGGTAGTTGTGAGATAAAGAATCATTTACCATATTAAAAAAATATGTAGGCAGATAATACTCAGTTTATTAATATAAAGTTACCTTATTCAACCATTGCAGTTTCTGGAAATAATAGTAATATTTAACAAGAAATTTCAATGACGTAACTAAGTATTATTTCTGCTGGGCAGTTTTCTTGTGCTTTCTTAAATCATGTAATGTGCGGGTTCAAACGAGGCGTGAAGTAAGTGTTCTGACAACAAGCCATAAATTTGTACCGTTCTCAGCTGCAATGATTCTTTTGAAAATTACGGGGAAGTGAAACTGTTTTACCAAAAACACCTTTTTTTTGCCTCGTACCACAAGAAAGTATATGACATTCACTTTTTATCATAGGTTACATTTTACACAGGAAATTAATGAAGCATTTCAACACGTTTGTTAAATATTGATACAAGAGTTTATTCATAAGCGATTTTTCACAAAATGCAACTCATGCTGCTTTCAATAAATAAGTCACACCCTAATTTCTTCTTCAGACTTTTTATTGTAGTATATTACTGAATACAACGGTTCATTCTTTTAATATTTACAATTTCAGCATCTACTAATGAAGAAATGAGTTTAAATTCATTTAAGCAACTTGAATCGGTAATAAGCTGTGCTACAAAAGAAAATAAAACGTAATTCACCTTTCATAAATGAGCACAACGAACCAGAAATTATTAAATGTGATATACTGGTGCATTTTAATACTATTATTTTAAATAAATAAAAATATTTTAATAGAAAATAATATTTTTAAATGTATGTAACTTTTATGTTTTAATTTTTATCAAATTTAATACATTATTTATATAATTATTTTATAATATGTAATATTAAAAACTAATTGTCGCATTAAAAAACCCAAAAAATATTGGATTTGCTTTTGATTGGAGGTTTAACGACCACCGTGAGCAACTCAGTGGACTATACGCAGTCGCCCGTCCCTAATTAAAGCCACTGGTTCCAGGGAAGAGAGAGAACCAGTGCCGTAAAGCAAACACAACATCCATGCCTCACCGGAATTCGAAAATGGACCCATTTCGGACCAATGATCAGAGGCCATCGCATAGACCACTGGGCCACCGGCGAGGCATTGGATTCTTTGGATGCGCACAACAGGATGCGACAGGCAAGTATATAAAATGTCACCAAGAAAGTTAAATTTTACGTGAATCAATGTGACTGGTTCATGAAACGTTATCTTCTACTGATGTGGATGATAGGAATTTAAAAATTCGTACACACAACTAATATGTGTGTGCAGAATTAATAAATCAAATTAAAAGTCTTGTTTTTTTCAGACTTTAATCATTTCGAAATCGCCAATATATGACTGTGAAAAAAAAACACGCTTCTGCTTTTGAAAATTGCAACACCATGAAGGAGGGCATGCATTAGCTGAAACTAAAAGGATTTATGCAAAAGGATGCGACATGTAAATGTCTATATCAGAGAAAATGAGCACACGGTTTTGGAGCAGCGCCCTCTGGGCTGTCCGGCCTTGGTTACAAAGAACTGGCACAAACGAGATGTTGCAATCAGTAAAGAGCCAATATTGATTCAAAAGGGTGTTGTGTGTCACTGAACCTCGTCTGCAAAGGAGATTGAATTATGAAAAGCTGGCGGACTTTGAGTGAGGAAGGATTGTTGGGATGAGAGAAACTGGATTTTCTTACCACAAAATTGCCACACGTACGGAACGAAAGGTCAGCACAGTGATGAGAACGTTGCGCGCAGTCAGAGGACACGTGAGACTCTGACTCACAGGAATCCGGGAAATGGACAGCAAAATCATACGACTGCACGTGATGACAGATATCTCTACCAAATATCAGTGACAAATCGCATATCAACATCACCAGTCTTACCGTGGCAGTGGAGTACTGTCACAGCCCAGGCTTTGTGCTCCAGCACTGTTCAAAGTCGTCTGCTTTACACGGGACTGGTTGCTAGAAGCCCATTACTGCGCATTCCTCTGATCCTCAACCACGGTTTCCTCAGCCTGCAATGCCGCCTTGCACATAAACATGCCGCACTGATTGGCAACAGCTCGTGTTTTGCGACGAGTTGGGATTCACAACGATGCAGTATGATTGTCAGACACGTGTTCGAAGATATCATGGTAAATAACACTTTGAAACATTCATTTTGTAGCGTTATACCTGTCCAAAGCATACCTGTCCCGTCATGGTATGGGCGGCATTGAGTACATATCTCGACCTTGCCTGATACAAAGTAAGGGAAACCTGAACAACTACACATACGCGAAGGAGGTTTTAGGTTCAAAAGTGGTACCCTTTCTTTAAAGCTTTCCTGGAGCTATATTTCAGCAGGACAATGATCCCCACATGTGGGCCGGAATATCCAAGACCTGTTCTGCGAACGACATACACCGATTTTTTCTTGGCCTGCATGTTCGCCGAAAACGTCTCCGACCGAACAGGAATGGAACATCGTTGCTAAGCAACTAGCCCATCAAACGCTTCAGAGAGTCACTACAAATAAACTTTGTTGTCGTATAGATGCACCCTGGTTATATATTAATAACCTCTTCCATTCAAGGCCGCACCGTATAGATGCTGTTTTTTTGCTCGAGGTGACTGCACACAATACTGAGTTTTGGAGTGAAAAGAACATGTATAGCTGTACAAATGTAATCAGATATTTCCTTTAACATGTGCATATCGTGTATAAATTTCATTGGAATTGTGCGATCCTTTCTTGGTATGGCAATTTTTACAACCACTAGTGTATTATATTTCTTGGACCCAAAAACTGATACGGTATGTACATGATGATTTAAATGTTATATGGAACAAATGAACATATTGTATTTCTTGTGATACAGACGTCCGTCTCCATCAAGCTCCGGTTTCACACGATTTCTACAAATTCTCCTCTTACGATTTTAAGTACGCTTTTATGAAAATATCTACGATTTTCGTTTCAAAACTTTTGCACACTGTGGGTTATCTCTTAAAGTACGATTTTATTTCACAACATACACATGCATGCCGTTGAAGTAACTTCCGTGCTTCTATATGACAGCGGCCAAACTTTTGGGGAAATCTTGTGTTCCAGTCAGGACACCTCCATTGTTCAGGAGTCGGATTTCTCGGGGTACAGAATCTTTTCCCCCGGATTGATTGGCTTCTTCAGTTTTGGGAGAAAGTCATAGTCTAGTGAGCTCATGGCAGGACTTTATGGCGCGTGGGGAATCAATTCCCATCCATACTTTTCCAGAATGTCTCTGACTGTACGGACGACATGTTGCCTCGAATCGTCATGCAAAATGATGACACCAACTTTAAGCATGTTGGGCTATTTTTGACGAATTTTTGGGCTCAAAACATTTTTCAGAAAACGTCTGTATTATTCCGCTGTTATAGTGGCCCTCTCGGGTATTCTATCTCTTTCTATCCCTCCAACCTTGTCTTAGGCCATAATGATCCTCAACTTGAACTTCGATTGTTGTCGTCGAAATGTTTTATAGTGAGGCGTTTCCTGATGTTTTCTCTGACCGAACTAATATTTCAATTCGGTTTCAAGATCTCGTATCCGGATTTCGTGTATAGAACGAATTCTTCCCAAAACTGCTCGCCACATGTCTCTTTCAACTGAAGCAATTTTTTCTGCGATCCTTTTGTTAACTGCCTGCTGCTCTTCACTCAGATAATGCGAAACCTATTTGAAAGCTACTTTTCTCTTCTGTATTGTTTCAGGTAGTATTCCGCAGCCCAAAGCGGTAAACATGTTTGCTTCATACGCAGTATTTTTATATGTTTTCCGTCGATCTTCTTCAAAAATGCTGATAACGATAACCACAGAAGTGTTGCATCTGATAGCTAGCAGCTGCTTGAGTGGTCTTTGATGTTTTCCCGACTTTGCCGGAAACGAAAAGCCCAACGTGACACTGGGCTATTATCCACTACACTGACTCCACAGACTTCACAGAAAGCTTTATTAATATTGGTAAAGGATTTTTCTCGCAAAGTTTCTATTTTTATGTACGATCGTGAGGTCTGACCTGACTCAGTTTTTTTCTACATTTGTAGTCAGAATTTTTCGGAACAGGAACAAATTACCCAGCAAACGTGGATATATCTTTGTATACTTACGTCTGACTCAAAACTGGCCCAACAGTTAGAGCAATTGCATCATCTGCATCATCCTACGAGCAGCGCCGGCTCAGTGTGCAAACATTTTGAAATGGTATACGTATAACTACTCGTGAAATGGTAAATCAGCGGGAAATCGTCAGTGGTACTAAGATTTCACCGTAAAACAATTTGAAGACTCCTATTTTGCATAGAGCACGTACATCGAAGTTAAAATTTGTAAATTTTCATATCTGTAATTTTGGGTCACTATTGAGAAAAATTAGCTTTCTCTTTTTCTACAGGTTTTATCAAATGTAGAAATAAAGTTGATTTTTTCAATAGCTTCCATTCACTACAAACGACTTTAATATATTTTATGCGTGTCGGAAAGGATTTAAAAAGTACTTATTAAAATACAAATTAACGTTCATCTTTCTTGTTTATTAAATCTTGACACTGAATAACCTTTATTAGGTAACATTTTATAGTGATGTTTCTTTTTTATTTTTATTTCACAGTAAAATATTCTAAAATGCTTATTCTATAAAAACATAAACAAATCAAATTGCTGTTTCGACTTTTAAGTTTCAGTACATCGTGTCGGGCGATTTCATACATGTTTATTGACGTGTATTACATGTAGAAACATTGCATTCTCGCTCTTTAAAGCTTCTTTTATTTGTGTACAAACATATTCCTATACAACACTAATTCAAAACATTCTACTAGTGGGCATATAACTATAAGATTACAGAATTTTCTTAGTAAAAATAGTAAAAAAATAATTCTCTGCATCTGTCTCGTCTGTGGATTATACACTTGCTTTTCTGTTTTCTTAGGTATAGAACTCACATATCCGTAATAGTAGCGTGTCATATTGTTTAAATTAACGCATCAGGCAGTGCGTAAGGAAATAAATGTTTATCTACAAAACAAATATCTTAACAAACTCGTATATGATTATCTTGAAATAATAATTTTTAAAAAATTAGGAAATGCAACATAAAGGAATTTGCGGTATAATTTCGTTTTCATACTACCAATGTTGTCTGTGGTATGTCCCGCTTCATAGTAATACGTACGCGAAAGTGAAACCTATCAGTTTCCTAAAAACAAGGGAAAGGAATTTTTTAAATTTTTTTAATTTGATACTGTGATTTATCATTAGGAAACTTCCACTGTTTTAGAGCAAACCAAATTTCAAAGCAATTTAAATGGTATCTGTATGTCATGCAGAAAAGCTGTACTTTTTCTAAAGGTAATGGCAAATCATCATCTGCATCAACCATTATCAATCCACTGATGGATGAAGGTCTCCCAAAATTCTTCCACAATTGTCTGCCTTAGGCCTGTCTCCTCCATGTCACTCCAGCATACTTTCGAATTTCATCCATCCATCTCCCATGGGTTCTTCTTTTGGGTTTTTTCCTGTCCCTCGGAATCCAGTCTAAAATTTCGTTGTCCATCGGTGGTCCCTTCTTCAGGCAACATGACCAGCCCATCGCCATTTCACTGATTTCACTCTGGTCATGATGTCGTCCACTCCTGTCATTTCCTTATCCACACGATTCCCTTCTTATCTTTCCTCGTTACACTAAGCATGCATCTCTCCATGCTGTTTTGAGTTGTTGCAGCTTTTGTATGTCTTTTTTAGTTAAGGTTCATGTCTCTGCTCTATACGTAAGCACTGGCAGAATGCATTGATTAAACACATTTATTTTGAGAAATATAGCATACTGCTCTTAAACGTTGTACTGTTTCTTCCAAAAGCTCTCCATACAAGTTTTATACGCCGATTAATTTCTTCATCAATGTGACCTCACTTGATATCTGCTGCCCAAGATAAGTGTAGGAATCGGTGGTCTCAAGCTTTTCTCCATCAATCGGTAAATCTTCGATCCTTGTAAAAGCATTGTACATCACTTTTGTTTTCTGAACGTTCATTTTTAATCCCACTTCTTTAATCTTTTCAGCAAGTTCTTGGATCATACTCTGCAGCTCTGATGGGGTAGCTGCAAAGATGACTACGTCATCAGCAAAACAAAGGTGAGTTTTCCCAGTTCAATGATTGAAAGACATTTTGCAAAGTGGCGTTAAACTCCTTGGGAGATATGGTGTCACCTTGTCTCACGCCCCTTCCAATTCTTATTAGTGCTGTATCCTCAAATATCCGAACCTTTGCACTTGCATTTTCATAGATCTTATTAATAATGCAAATGTATCCATCTCCAATACCGCTGGATTTCAAAGCCATTGGTATTGCTGATGGTTTCACGGAATTGAAAGCCTTTTCATAGACAATAAAAGCCATGCACAATGGGTGTTCGTATTATCTTGTTCTTTCAATTCGTTGTCTTAGTACATGGATATGATGTACACTGAAGTGCAATTGAATTAGAGACAGCTGACGTTATGCAAAAGTGGTGCTCTGGGCTGCCCTGTATACGGAAACGACATGACGTATGCAGCGATCCGACAATATAAGGAGTGATGCGTAAGAGTCGGACGCAGTATGGGTAAGACAAAGGATCTAAGGGCATTTGATCGTGGGCAAATTGTCGGGAGCCGACGACTGGGTCACTCCATCTTGGAAGACGTGCAGGTACTGGGATTTTCACGAGCCACTGTGTCACGGGTGCACCGTGAGTACATTGAATCCGGTAAAACCATCCCTGCAAGTGCCAACTGCAATGGACAACAGCGTGAGGATGAGCAGGATCATATTCGGCTAGCTCGCATTGTAACAGCAGATAGACGGGTCACAATGAAAAAATAGCTCGGCAAATTAACGCTGGTGCACAAAAACGTGTAAGCAGCCACACGATCCAAAATCATCTCCTCGCTATGGGGTACAGAAGCCATAAACCCCTGAGGGTACAGCTGCTGAACGCACATCACAGGGTGCAAAGATTAGCATGGGCGAGGGAACATCGCCAGTGGACCCTAGATATGTGGAAGAACGTTGCCTGGACTGATGAGTCAAGATTCACGTTTGTACATGCGTAGGCCGGATAGGAGTACGGCGCAAACCACATGAAGCGATGGATCCTTCTTGCCAGCAGGGTACTCTGCAAGCTGGTGTGGGTGGCATTCTCGTCTAGGGACTGTTTACGTTGACTTAAATGGGACCCCTGGTACGTGTGACATCGTCCTTCACAGGTCAACGTTACCGGAATATATTGGACGACTATTTGCTCCCGTTTATTCGTCTTCAACATCCCACTGGGGACCTCATACTACAACAAGACAATGCACCGTGCCATCGCTCCCGAATTGTATCGGAATTGTTGGATGGAAACTCCACCGACGTGACCTCGCTTCCTTGGCCAGCTAGGTCACCTGACCTCAATCCCATCGATCACATCTGGGATGCAATCGAAAGAGGTGTTCGAGGCTCTGATTCCCCTCCGTCAAATCTTCGTGAACTGTGGGAGCTAGTTCAGGAGTCGTGGATCTGTATGGCTTTACAACGCTTCCGGTGTTTTGTCGAGTCCATGCCGAGACGAATCGCCGCCGTCATCAGGGCGAAAGGTGGTGCTACACGTTGCTGGACTGGTATCTCTAAATCAATTGCTCTTCAGTGTATAGTGCTGTAGCCATTCCTGATTCAAGCTTGTGCTCTTGGTTAGGCGATGTCTAGTGTTACCTTTAAGCGATGTGAAAGAACCTTTGTGAATGTTTTATAAACCAATTATAGGAGGCTGATGAGCCTGTAGTTCCTGAGATCCTCAACGTCAGCTTTTTTATGGATCAGAACTATTGTAGCATTGTTCCAATCCTCAGGAATCTTCCCTTCGTTAAGATATCTGGTAAAAGCTTGGGCGAGTGTTGTTTTAATTTCTCCACTGACTTCTTGTATAATATCCACAGTAATTCCATCTTCTCCTGAAGCTCTTCCCCGTTTCATGTTCTTAATTCCATATGTAATTTCTGCAGGGAGGATTGCTGGGACGTTGGCACTGGTACCTGTCGTAATGTCTGGAACACATATATCATCCCTTCCATATAGTTTTAATAGAAATATTTCATCCTTGTCAAAATTTCGCTACTATTTCTTGTTACAGTATCATCTTCTTTTCTCAGAGCAATAATCTGCTGTCTTCCCTTACTAAAATGTCCTTTTGCTCTTTCCAGTCTGTGGTTGTTTAAAATTGCTTTCCTCACAAGTTCACAACTGGATTTCCTTATGTCCTCAGTGATACCTTTTTGCACTATCTAGCATAGCTCCATATGATACACTTTGGAAGTCACGTCTTTATTTGTCCTCATCTCCTTCTCTTTTGCATCAACATTTCTGTTTTTCCTGAAATATTCTTCATAAGTAACGTGTTCTTAATACCACCTGTTTTTGTTGCTGTTTCCATAAGTGCCTTGGGAAGTTTTGTGTTTACGTCAGAAATATCCATTTCTTCCGATGTTAGGCATTCTAAAGCCGAAAATCTGTTCCTCAGTCCCAACTTCAAGGTATTATAGTGTTTCTTAAGGTTGTTTATGTGAATATATTTGTTTGTCTTATGAGCTTGCCACGTTCAAGTTTAGTGTTGATATACATCTTACATCTTGCCAATCTATGGTCACTACCTGTGTTGAAGTTCTTTAGCAGACTGCAGTCTTCGATGACGATTTTTTTGTTACACATAATAAAATCAATTTCACTTGTCGTCCCATTCGGATGTCTCTGTTATTTCCTGTGTGGCTTTTTCTTGGAAAAAGGAGTTCAAGATGACAACCCTTTCTGGTTCTGAAAATTCTACGAGCGTATTTCCACGTTGTTTTCTGTTCCCTTAGCCGAATTTACCAACCGAAGTTTCAATCTGCAGCTGTTTCCCTATTTTTGCATTGACATCACTCATAATGATCCTCAAGGGCTGTTTGCCTTTGTTATTTAGATTCCGAATTTTCTCGTAAAAGTCTTCACATTCTTCTTCAGGGTGACTTGTGATAGGACAATAAGCTTGAATAGTATGTGCCTGGTATCTTCTCGCGAGTTGGATAACGAGTCGTGCAGCTCTGTTAGAGCAACCTTCAACTTCTACAACTTTTTCCTTCAGTTTCTTGTTTATTATAAATCCAACACCACTAGGTCTGCAAGTATCTGTCTCACGATAGTAGAAAAGATGCCCACTTGTCAGTTCAAGGAGATCTCTTTTTCTCCTTACATCACTTAGTCCGATGATGTCCCACTTGATCCTTTGTAGTTCCTCCACCAATTCAAGAAGCCTTGAATCAGAAGTTAGGCAGCGTCCATTATACGTAGCCAAGGTCAGCATCAAATGGCAGCCTAGTCCGGTCCACCGGTGATTCTTAGCACCCTCTGCCTTCATTTCGCACTGGCCGCTGCCTTGGCTAGTTACATACCAGCTGCCGGAGACTGAGGGCTAAGCTTGAAACTGTGTAAGCAGCTTTAAGGGGTTTTGGTAATATTTCACCACGCTGGCCAAGCGGGTTGGTGAGTGTGGGATAGCATTTCCTCTAATCCCGATGGTACAGTTATACCGCTATTAGCGGTCGTCAGAGAGCCTTTAGTGGGAACAGGATGCAGCACGAGAAGGCGGGGTTGGCATTTTTCAAGGAGAGGCGATATGTTGCGCATCACCTGACCTTGCACCAATAATAAATAAATGTAGCATATATGTTAACGTCAATGTGTGGAAAACAGGCATTGTACAGAATGCCTAGCGAATCTATAGGATGCGCAAATCTTTTAGGAAAAGCAATGAAATATTTATGTTATTGTGTTGTTCTTTACACTATTTTTAGGCATTTTTTATAAATCGTAGGCATTATAAACTATCTACCAACAAGTAATTGGACACCCCTGCAATCGACGATATCTGCGGATCTGTTACTCGTCACGGCCGCTGCCGTTAAATATCGTGTGGGAAACAACAACGCAACCAGTCGCAAGCAAGATACCTCGCAGTTTGGAGCTCTCTGATTTCGAGAAAGGTGTAATCGTCGGGTATCACAGAAATGCCCGATCCATACGTGACATATCCAGCAAGTTGAAGTACCCAAAATTGACAGTGGCCTACGTGATTGGCAAGTGGAAGATGAGGGGTGACTGTCGGAATGTGCCCTGATACGGCAGACCTACAAAACTGGGAGTTACAGACCGACGGGTGCTGGCCAGAGACATTCGGAAGAACAGAACCAAATCGATGGGCCACATCCACGAGGAGTTTCAACATGCATAGGGAAGTGTTCCTTCGATGAATACCATCCATGAGGAAGCACATCTGCTCTGTTATCATGGACGTTCTGCCGCCCACAAGCCTTTAATCACCAAGTCCAATAGCGCTACTCGGCTAACGTGCTGCAAAGAACGTCGACAGTGGAGCGTTGAACAGTGGAAACAGGTTCTCTGGATAGACGAATCGACCCATGTTACTTTCAGGATGACAATTCCACCTGTCATGTTGCGAGGTACACCATGGCTTCGTATGGTGACAATGGGGTTAATCAAACGGACTGGCCTGCGCAGAGCCCGGACCTTAACTCTATCGAGCACCTCTGTAACGAGTTGGAGCGTAGACTTAAGGGGTGCCCCCACCGTCTGAAATCGGTGAAGGAACTGACCTGTCTTCTCCAAGCCGAGTGGAAGAAAATTCCGCTAGCCGTTGTACAACGCCTGGTTGACAGTATGCATCGGAGGGTCGCAGCTGTAATCGCCGCTCGTGGAGGCTCCACCAACCACTGAAGGTGAATAAACTTCGTTTTCCTTTGCTATCACAGGTGTCCAATTACTTGTTGGAAGATGGTGTATAAAACGACAAGGGCTATTTAGACAAAGTGTGTAAATAGATTCATGGACAGAGCTTTACTAAAAAGACACATATCAAATCAAGGAAGAAATGCAGAATAAAGGATTCGACTTTTTCCTGACACTACGCTTTACTCCGCCATTCTCATGCAACAGAGTACGGGCTAACGTCTGGTTGACAAATTGGAACTCGCTTGTTTCGTCAGTGCCGAACAAAACAGAAATGCAAATGGCGATAATACTAAATACTGTCCGTATTACCCGAGAGTTGATCGTCATGTGCTTCGCCAAATGAAAAAAAAAAGTCATAGATGGCGCTTTGGTAGCAATTAATGAGAGTATTACAAGTCAGGTGGTTCGTCATGTGAAAAAAAGTCATTGGTGGGAGTATTTTATACTTTGCCGATTTGCTTTTTGGAATGCATAGAATGCCTGGGAAATCTGTGTAATGTTAAAAATTTCTTGCTTTGACGTCTCGTTTTCGGCATGCTGCAGATATCCTGGGCTTTCTGGACAAGGCATAATTTCGGACATTGCCGGCAACATATGTACTACCAAAATTTGAGCGATATCAATTGAATGCAACTTAATGTGTTTCATACGTATAATCGCTGAGAAATGTAGTTTAATTTCCTACTTTAGTTCACATATTTAGTTCAGCTGTGAAAAGATTGTTTACTGTACATTAAACTTCAGACTTTTAGTGATACTGAAGTTGGATTGTAAAATTACATGTCGTAGATAAGACATTCTACCGTATGTGTTAATCATTTCTTTTTTGGGAGAATATCATTGTCACAAAAGGCGCAATATAGTGGTTTTCAAAATAAGATTCTCACTAGAAGTAATTACTAGTCTTTTATTGCGAATGGACTAAAAACTGGAAATAAATGCAACGTAATTCTTAAAATAAAGCTATATAAAGTAAAAATATTTTCTTCATTCCATGTGTAAAGATGTATTCGTCAATTCGGTTGCAAAAGAAAGTAACGCAAAACAGAAATCCGTCACATCGATTTCCGAAACACAACGAAACGGAAAATGCTTTGCAGTTGAAAATGGTAAATGGCCGAACGTCCACTTTTTAATAACATCCTGGATGGTGTGCTATTGGCTGAGGTCTGGAGAAGTCTTCTGAAATGATAATCTGCAAATTGCGGCGTGTCATGAAAGCAGTATTCCATTCTTCGAAAGTTTATCATTCATTTGATGGGTGTGCCATGTTTACCACGGAGCGCCCCTAGGAGGCAAACCCATCACTCACCAGCTAGTTCTGTGTGACATTGGCGAAAAGACCCCAACTCATTTGTTTTTTTTTTCCAGATTCCTTAGGTTGAATGACCAACTGGAACCCTCAGCTGTGGGTTAATCCGCCACACTGACGCACTTACCTGATTAAAAAGACAAAAAGAAATGCAAAAATCGACTCAAGTGATGGATATGGTGAACCTACCACACTTGAGAAATCCTTCTCAATACGGTATCGAACTGGAACTGGAAGAAGGAAAATCAGAAAGAGATCTCGGATGAGTGAGTGTAAGATTGGTGTATGAAATACTAGAAGTATAAATGACCAGTTGAATCAGGTGATTGAAGAGATGAACAAGTATAGATTGTATGTTCTGTATGTAAGTGAAACCAAAAAGAAGGAAATTGGTTTAGACAAAATGAATGGAAAGATGAATCTGTGGTCTGGAGTATTGGATAATGTGAGAGGACAGTATGTGTGATTTTACGTGAAAAGATGAAGAACAACTTGATTCACTATAGTTGTATAAGTGAGAGAATTATTTGGATTTTAACTCAATATTATACAATTGCTAAAAGCTGTATGTCTTGATGTTTTTACCAAACAAAGAATAATATTATTTTTTTAATTTCAATATGGAATGCTTTTTGCATCCGAAATAATTGGTAAGCAAGATACAGTCCTTTGTTTAGCCTTCTGCAACCTCCTGACTCGAATATCATATTTTACTAATCTCATAATATCATAACTAACCAAAATCTTTAACTGTTCTTAATTATAGACCGTGTCTCCAAAACCTTTTGTGTTTCTATTTTCCACAGATTAAATTTAAATAAACGAATTGATAGCATGAATGACATGATTTTTTGATTCTGTGGTCTTCAGAAGTGTGTCGTATAAAATTTGTTTGATAGTTAAACTTTCTGTTAACTGCAAAAAGGCTTTCATCCATTGCCCTATAGTTCGCATCCAAAACAGTTTTCACTTTGAGCAAAGTTTATTGTTTGAACGGGTATCACTTAATCGTTACACATTTTCCGTCGAATTTGATCCCGATTGAATTAATTCCATAATTAAATTTTTGCATAACGTAAAATCAAAGTTTTTATTTTTATGTAAATCAATTTTCTGTAAAATTACTGAACGTTATGCAGTTGTCAAAAGTTGAGTCGTTGGGATTGAACTTTTATTGAAAATTCTCCAATATGCATTCCATTTCACTAAAATGGTATGATTCAGCATATCCAAGGTAGCACATCATTGCAATTTAACGTACTCTTCCAACTGAGCCACATGTTTTTAGGAAAACATGAGATTGATTGTTTTAGGAATAGAAGACTAAGTGTTCAGCCTAATTTAAATTGCAAGCCTGTGCTACCAAGGATCGTAACACACTTATCTACTGAATTTATCAAAATAAGGGAAACACAGTCTACGATTGATGTTCAGGCTTGCGTGGTATGAAAATACCTAGGAAGAGACCCCCCAGACGTAAAGTATGAAGAACGATGTCAGCTGTTATAATACGTATCAGTTCCACAGTCGCAGAAGAAGCAGTTTTTTGGGTTGTAAATGTGGTCGAATACCAGATATAAAATCATGATCATTGGTGTGCTCCTTTCAGGAGCTTCAGTCAGTAAAACGGAAAGAGCTGTAGGTGCAACACGAGGAAATCCATAAAGTACAATGACTACATATCAGAAAGGATACGGTTTACTTTAAAACATGCACACTCAGAACAACATACACAGTCGAGTCACATTATCGTGACCACCTCCTACTTTTGAAGTAAACAACGCGTAGCTAATATAAAAAGGCGCGTGTCGTGAGCTGGCTTGGAAGGTATATAAGGTATGCTGAAGGCATTCTAAAAACATGTCACTCGTTGTGGTCATGGAAAAAAGAAGCGATTTATCAGATTTGCAAAAAGCGATGATTACCGTTTTTCGGGCAGGTGGAAGTATTTCTGAAACAGCTCAGTTTGAGAACTGTTCGCGTGCTGCTCTGTTTAAAGTTTATCGTGATTACAGAAATGGCACCATTGCGAATAAGAGACGTGGAAATTCCGAAGCACTACGCGCCATTAATGTGAAAAGTGAACTTGGGTTTCGAAGGGGCGTGAGGAGCAATCGACACGCTACAGTGGAGTAACTTACTGTCCGAATGAAACAGGGACTATTAGATGTGCCTAAACCCACAGGTCAGCAAATCCTGCGGCTTATGGGGCTCCGATACAGACGGATTTTCACTGCACCTATGCTAACGAAGGTGCATCAGCGAAAAGTATTACATTTGTACTGCAGTATCGGCATAGGACCTCTGCTGATTGGCAAAGGATTGCTTTCTCCAATGAGTCATATTTTTTGCTTCATCGAACACACGGACGTTGGCGTATAAGGCAAAAAAACCTTTTACAAACATTTGTCAACCATTCCTGGAAGAAAACAAGATTGTAGGGCAGCGTTATGGTCTGGGTAATGTTTTCGTAACATTTTCTGGGTCCACTCATACCTGTGGGAGGCACTGCAGACCAAATTCGTTATGAATCTATTCTTGCAGACCACGTACACCCATACATGCTGACCGTCTTCCCTGGGGCCGATGGGATCTTTCAGAACGATAATGCGACAGGTCACACCGTAGAAGTGTCCGAGAATAGTTAGATGTGCACCATGAAGATATCAGGGTATTTCCCTGGCTCCCTAATTCCACACAATTAAGCCCAATTGCACATCTGTGTGTCCACCTGGATCGTTATGTTTACTCTGTGGATCCTCCATCGCGTACCCTCTAGCAGCTGTCAGATACACTGCTGTCAAAATGGTGCCACGTACCTGTGAACACCTTCCAAAACCTTATTGAGTCACTCCCAGCCCAACTAGCTGCTGTCCTCGCTGCCAACATCGGTTACTCTGGACACTAGCTGGTTGTCACAATACCGTGACTCGATCGTGTATATGGGATGTTATATAGA
This sequence comes from Macrothele yani, assembly GCA_039090855.1. Taxonomy (NCBI): domain Eukaryota; kingdom Metazoa; phylum Arthropoda; class Arachnida; order Araneae; family Macrothelidae; genus Macrothele; species Macrothele yani. The sequence goes on along the minus strand of CM077015.1, from coordinate 110,120,491 downwards.
CATAGGAGAACGTTCGCACGGATTGTACAGCGGAAGCTCGTGACAACGGCACGGAAAATAGCAGTATATTTGAACAGTAGTCGTAATACAGTGTAACTTGTCTAATTCAATCGTTTTTAATTCGAATTTTTGGTTATTTTTAATTAATCATTTGGTCGCTTGACTTTTCTATAAAAACAATGTTTAAATAACTGCTTTAATTCGAACTTTTTTTTGTTTATTTCGAAGAAAACCCCATTTTCGTGATATAGTATTTTCAACAATAACCTTTTAAAATATGTACGTATACTGTTCTGGATGAAGTTTCTAGTTCCGGATGAACCAACAAGTTAAAAATAGTCAACGGCTTTGGAAAAGCAGGCTCCCAACACCCTGATGAGGAGTCTCAACTACATCAAGGTAATAGTGGCGGAGAGATCACACTCACTGTGAAGTAGTGGGAAGGCGTGGGCAGTGATGTACCGTATGAGGCTTTTGTGAGAGTTGATGACAATTTAGCTGTTTGTGGTGAGCTCACAGATGATGAGATCTTGGCTGTTGTTATGAATAAGCAGACCTGCTGTGTATCTTCAGATGAAGAACTGGAACGGCTAGAATTTCCTGAAGAGCGCCTTCCAAATTCCGTAGAGGCCTTGGTTTACCTCCAACAGTTAAGGAAGTTTGTTGAATAACAGCAGAACGTAAGTGACTCTCTATTCCATTCACTCGATAAACTTGAGGAAATTACACTTAACCATAACATAAATTCTAAGAACAGGCAAAAAGTTCACGGTTTTTTTACAAAACATTGGTAAATTTACCGTACTGTACTTTTTTTGGTATGTTATGAATGAATATGTTGTTTTTACAGTACTTGAATGTGTCCATATTCAAACTTGCCTAATTCGAATTTATCGATAATTCCCATTCTTTTTGTGGTCCCTTCAGCTTCGAATTATGCAAGTAACACTGTAACCCCGTTTCCGACTTAACAGTTCATGGGAAACTCTATTGTTTTAATATATACGGCGGTGCTGCAATCTTCGAACTTCTTAATAACCGAATTGATCAAACAAACCGCGTAAGGTGGCTTAACAAATATAAATACTGCAATGCGTAAGACTGGAACCATGTCACCTAGTTCGAAAAAGATCACATATTACAATATAACGTATGCTTCATTTATTAACATTTTCTGTGCCTTTTACTCTGTTCGTATGCTGGCAGTATAATTATTTCCCCATACGTATGCGGACATGTATTGGATTTCTTATACAGGTAGCATTTAGTTAACCCTTAGGTTCTGGACACTAGTGTATTCAGAAATACACTATCTACCAACACGTAATTGGACACCCCTGCAATCGACGATACCTGCGGACCTGATGCACATCACGGCCGCCGCCGTTGAATAACGTGTGGGAAGCAACAACGCAACCAGTCGCATGCAAGATGCCACGCAGTTCGAAGCTCTCTGATTTCGAGAAAGGTGCAATCGTCGTGTATCACAGAAATGGCCAATCCATACGTGACATATCTAGCGAGTTGAAGTACCCAAAATCGGCAGTGGCCTACGTGATTGGCAAGTGGAAGATGAGAGGTGACTGTCGGAATGTGCCCAGCCCCGGCAGACCCACAAAACTGGGAGTTAGAGACCGACGGTTGCTGCCCAGATTAATTCGGAAGAACCGCAGCAAATCAATAGGCCACATCCGCGAGGTGTTTCAACAGGGATCCGGGAGTGTTCTTTCGATGAATATTACCCAAAGGAAGCCCATCTGCTCGGTTATCATGGACGTGCTGCCGCCCACAAGCCTTTGATCACCAAGTCTAATAGCGTTGCTTTGCTAACGTGGTGAAAAGAACGTCGACAGTGGACCGTTGAACAGTGGAAACAGGGTCTTTGGACCGACGAATCAAGGTTTACCCTCTACCGTTCTGATGGCAGGGTCTGGGTTTGGCGTCTGCCTTGAGAACGCCTCCTGCCGGAATGTATTGTGCAAACTTTTAAGTTCGGCGGCGGTGGAGTTATGCTATTGGGGTGTTTCTCCTGGTATGGCACGGGACCCTTGGTCACAATTCTCGGTAGACTCAACGCCGAGACCTACTGCACCATTTTGGATAACTATTCGCTTCCTACGTTGTGGCAGTTTTACGGGGTGCGCCATGTTACTTTCAATATGACAATGCCACCTGTCATGTTGCGAGGTCCACTATCGCTTGGTATGGTGACAATGGGGTAAATCGAATGGACTGACCTGCGCAGATCCCGGACCTTAACCCTATCGAGCACCTCTGGGACGAGTTGGAGCGTCGAGTTAAGGGGTGCCCCCACCGTCTGAAATCGGTGAAGGAACTGACCTCTGTTCTCCAAGCCGAGTGGAAGAAAAATCCGCTATCCGTCGTACAACGCCTAGTAGAGAGTATGCCTCGGAGGGTCGCAGCTGTAGTCGCCGCCCGTGGAGGCCCCACCAACTATTGAAGGTGAATAAACTACGTTTTCCTTTGCTATCACAGGTGTCCAATTACTTGTTGGTAGATAGTGTATATCACTGTTTCTTTAAAATTGGTTTATATTTCATCATGAAAATAATAAATACTGCACTAATCCCTGATATTCGAAGGGAAATCGTTAGTTCCTGGCAACTCTGTTGTAATCTTTGAAATGATACCTAAATGACTCTTGCGATCCCATTACCCACTTAATGTTTAAATGGCGTGTTTGTTATATTAAAAGCTCCTGCACGGCAGCAAAAAAGCAATATCCCATTTTTTTTTCAAAGTGATGCTGGTAAAAGCCAACTAAACGAATGAAATTTTCTTTTTAGGATTTGAAGAAGTTTGAGGAAAACTTTTACTTTTAAAACCTATATTTTAGATAAATTGGTGCAAACCATTGGATGAATAGCATGGATGATTCTTTTAAAAACTCTTATTTTAGATAAATTGGTTCAAACCATTAGATGAAAAATATGGAGTATAAATATCACCTTTCAGTTTGAATTATCATTACGATACCCTCTGCAAGAAACAATGACTGTTATCTCATTCTTCGAACAGCAGAATAATTTGATTAGCGTAAATTCATTTTCCCTGTTCTTATTTTATATTTTAACTTCTGATTTTTTTTAAGTTCTGATAAAAGGTAACTTCACCTATTAATCTTTGGGTAGATAATGAAACAAATTGGGTATTTCTTCATACGATAGAAGTCCGTACAACGTGCACGGATTATTTGAAAGGGTGTTTCGACATAGCATATGGTTTCTTCGGAGTAATTATGTTACAAGAAGGAAACCCTTAGACATAAATGCTTTGAGTTTGTGGCGAAGGTAGCGTTCATACAAGCTGGTGGAGAGGTACCTAATAAATATAATCTAGTTATTGTACCAGAAAGACAGGTCTTCATTCATTTGAAACAGGTATTTTCCGTGCCAGTAAATGTTTAAGAATAGGTTCACAATGAACGTTCAATAAAGGCCATTTTAACGCCAGCCAAAATACTTCAGAAACACATTTGTTACAGAAATAACCTATACCGCATATTTCATGTAGCCGAAAGATGGCGGTACGATACTAACACCGAGTGTCTTGCAGCAGACGACGGATACTGCAAATCAAATTATAGCCACTATTAGATTATCAACCCCCTTAGCTTTAGAACAGGCCTAATGAAAGCCTACATTAAAAAAGAGTCAAAAGATCGTAAATCGCAAGTTGCTACACAATATTTTATCAAATTTATTTTTTTTACATCGAAGTGAAGATAACATTTAAAAAAATTATTTACATTGGATTATTACCAAAACGTTACCTTACGTCCATATCATTAAGTAAATTCTCGATGTATCTAACATTTCAGTTTATCGTGTAACACTAAGTTTTTCTTGGTTTCAGGAAAACAAAAATTCAGGACAGTGAATGTTTTTAATTTGCCACTTAAATATGCAAAATATTGGAAACCAAGTTTTCTTTAGAGAAACTGGCAGAAATATTGATTCTAATCTATAATTTCACTGATACGCCACATCACTAGAAATTGCATACATGGGTTGAGAAAAAGGTTTATGTCAACATTGCCCATTAGGTACGCAAGAATTGTGTTGCTTTATTCCGAATTGCCTAATTGGCAATTACATGGCATTACCTAAATGACATTTCTGATGATAAACTGCAAAAATTACATTTCTGATCATAACTGCTCATCAATGCTAGACGTGTGTTGTATCTAACAAATCTATGTAATTCTTTCATACATTCGAAAATGATCGTTATTTCATTAGGACAAAATTATGTTTAGAAAGCTTGAAGATAAAACAGTGTGCTCCGAAAAACTGTCTTTTTACACAAAAGAGCCAAATCATTATGACAAACGAGTGCATCTTTATGCAAACCGAAACAAAAAATGGTAAACGACTGCACATGTAAAGATCATGAAACTGTGTAAAAATAACAGATACTGCTCTCTGTAAATCAGTGTTTTCTGGTTCTTCAGATAGGAAAAAGTCACGGGCTTTAAGCCAGTTCCGCAAAGAACAAATTGTAATGACCAGACGATTACGTTAGAGCATTTCTGTAACGGCAAGCCTTGTGGAATGCTTCACAGGTGGTAGTGCCTTCAAAAGCGGGGAGAACGACCACGAAGAGCCGGCAAGGTGTTTTCCGACCAGGGCTCATCAATGCTAGAGGTGCGTGAAGTAAATACCGAATAGTACCAGACAATTTAAGACATACGTTTGGGCACATAGCCGGCAATTTGAATGCTGGTGCTGTGTCACAACACACAGTACGTTGCCCTCTACTGAAAATCACGTTCAACATGGGCAGGCGAATCCCAGTGCCGATTCTCGTCACGGTTCACCGTCGAAAGGGCGTACAATGTTCAGGTGAATTTTAAACATGGACTTTGAATAATTGGAGAAATTCGTCTGATCAGACCAATCTCATTTCTTGTTGCAGCATGTGGATGGCTGAGTACATGTGCATCGTTTACCTGCAAAAGTGTGGACACTACCGTACACAGTGGGACGAGAAGAAGCCGGTGGAGAATGTACAATATTTTCGCGCAATGTTCTGCAAAAAAGCCCTGGGTATTTTTCAGTGTTGCCAACGTTACTATGATTATTATACAAATACTAAAATTTAAGTTATTGTGCTAAGAAGAATAAAGAGTCTATCATGTCCCATAAATATCCTATAACATACCATAATTTGCTATATGAAGAATTTAAAAAATTTGAATAATTTCAACTTTGCTTCTGATTTGTAAGTAAAGTAGATTCAAAGCTGTTGTCTCGTAAAAATTAGGTAGCATGGAGGTAGCAATCCAAAGGATGTGCTGTCTCATACTTCATCCGTGCTAACAAAGTAAAGCCGGGTATAAACAGATCAGCGTAGTACCAGCCAATTTTTTGCGCAAATACACTTAAGGGTGCAAAAGCAGACAACTTTCATTAGAAACACATTATTGGAACCCTAGTGGTTTTTCAACATTTTTGATTATATCAAATTAAAACAGAAATCGGAAAGCATTGGAATCAATTAAGTAAACTATCAGTGCAACATGGAAGAAGTTTGAGGGGGAAAAAACCTTGGATTTTGATTAAAGGGAATACATTAATCGTCTTCAAAAAATTACAACACGGGTTTTAAAATTTTCTTTTCAGTCATTTATGTAAAAAATTACTTTAATAATATATTTTCATTTCTTAACGTGGCTGTGAATTCGATGTCTCTTAAAATTGCCTTTGTCTTTAATTAGGCTTGTTCTTTCGTACTAGCAGTTCATCGTTCTGAGCCGAACCCAAAAGTTGGCTGCAAATTATCTACTCAAAAATAAAGTTGGTCAGGTCAACTCTATGCGGAATCAGAGAGGACAATAAGTATTACAGTTGCATTTTGTTTTACTACAATTACCGTTAAATATACCCCATTCTACCGATCACTTTGCAGGACCAGAGGTATTATGATACTTCCGTCCTAAAAGGGAAAATGATGGATTTTGTCAGAATATTTGGCCCACACTTTAGAAAAGTGAATTTGGCTTACATTTAGCACCACTTCGTCTTCGATATTCTGTTCTATGCTAACAAAAATATTTACGCAATATGCTTACTTTTCCCGTGTTTAAATGACATTCAGATTTCACTTTTTTTCTTAAAGCACTACTAAGTATGGTCTTGGTCCTCCATATATCGCCACAACAGCTCTTACCCCGCAACGAATGGAAGGTGTAAAATTTCGAAAGGTGTCTCGTATTTAGTAAGATTTCAAAAGGTGTCTTGTATTTAGTCACCGCAGATCAGATTTGTTGTTCCAACACAAGTAGCAGATACTCATTTGGATTGTTTACTGGGATATTAGAAGGCCTGGACAATACCTGGAAGTGTTACTGATGTTCCACAAACAATACTTGAACAACTGGACATTGTGGCATGGAGCATCATACTGTTGAAAGAAGATAGAACTTAAAGCTTATAAATTACTTGGTTGAGCCACCGTTGATTCAATTTGCTGTTCCAACGCAATCCACACACACTCCATTGTATTGATGTCTGGGGAATTTGGAGGGTATGGTAATAGCTCGAATTTTTCCAGATGATCCTCGCCCATTGACGCTCAACCCGGACGCTGTGGCTTGGCGCATTATTCTTGTAAAAGAAAGCCCTACCGAAAAAATTAAACCATTATACAGTTTCAATGAAATGATTTACTTGGCTTGAAATAAATTCTAAGTAGTGGTATGCGCCCTAGTTTCCTAATGTACCCAGAGTTTGACAGCAGGACTTTGTCCAAAAAATTACACTTCCTCCAGATTTCGTTCAACGGAACATCTTAGTACTAACACTTCAACAGGAAACAACTCATACATACTCAGGCGTCCCAATGTGCAACAAGAAACGAGATTCATTGGACCAAACGAACTTTTGTATTTACAGAAGGTCCAGTTTTAATGCTCGCCTGCCTCTTGTAGACGATACGCACGGTGAACGGAGCTCATCATTAACACTTGGAGCTGCCATCTGCTACGAAACCCCATTTTTAGCTGGGGTTGATTCACTGTGTGTAGTGAAAACACTACTCACGTTGCCGAAAGGGAAATTTCCGGGAGGTTATACCCATTGTCACTTCTATTGACTCGTATCAATGATATTTATGCTGGTAGTAGCCTTCAATAATTTCTGGGTTGTGGGTAGACATCATGGTTTCCTGTGTATCAAAGACGGGACCTAGACTTTTCCAGTACAGCATTCCCTTAATAATTGCACTTACTCCCCTGGCTAGATTTCATTTTACGGTTCATCCTGGTTACAACATTTCCCCAGGTAAACCATAAACACACGCACCCTATCATCGAAATAGTACATGAGGAAACGAGATTCATGCAGCCAGATTCCTTCTTCCAAACTTCCAAGATCTTATTTATAAGATCGCCTTCCCATTTGTAGAAGCTTTCAAGGACGAAAAGTTATCATGAGCACTCGAAGCGTCCTGCAGCTATGTAGCCCCACTTTCTTGAGGGTTCGATATACTGTTTCTTGTAAAACATTTCTTCCGTCACCAGCATTCAAGTATCCGGCAAGTTGCCTTACAGTATTTTTCCTGCTGTATCGCTCCGTACAATACGGGATAGCCCTCGATCTCATCTAGGAAAACGTTTGATCAGCCTACACTCTGCCGGCAATGCAAGATTTTTTCTCCTTGGACCACATTTTGAAAGTTCTTACCAGGAACAAACGTGAGAACTCCACATGCCTTTCCGTCTCGGAAATGCTCTGAACCAGTCTTCGGGCAATTACACTTTGGCCTCTATCCAACAGAAATAAGACCGCTGCCTTTCCCATCTGAAGAACATGTATAACGCTGATCAATATGGCTGATTATCAGGGGCTAATAAAACTATTTTATGATTTTCCACACACCGTTGTTTACTTGCGGTGTCTTTCATTTTCGAAAAGTTGAGGTGGTCATACTGTTTTAGTTCTGTGCTGGATTACCAATATTACCAATGTGTTTTCGAAGAATCCGATATCAAAGTAATCATGATTTTTAAAAACAGGATTACATGTCTTGTCAAAAAAGAAATCGAGCGAATAAATAACATGAAAGAAAATCAGTAATGCATTTTCCAATACATTTCAAATTAATATCACATTTATATTTAGGATACAGAAAATAATAAACAAATGACCCGAATGCAGGAATTGTGGAGCCAAAATGAGGATGGTTACTTTGCTCAGTTGTACATTGATTCTTAACCCTTGACAGTAGCAACTTTAAATACCTAATTTCATATCAGTGACAAAATTTGCTCATTAGAACATACACTGGCGGAAAGTGAAAGAAGAACACCAAGATGGAGACGTCTAATACCAACGAAATGTATACAGCATATTAACGGAATACAGGGGATAACGTGATCAAAACATTATGGCAAAATACAGCTGTATTTGCTGGTAAACTGAAAAATAACATTTCCATGTAACATGATTAGTACGAGGTTGAACCGACATGAACTGCGTCACACTGTGCAATTCTGGCATGGAGTCTGTTGTACAGATGTTGGATGTAAGTTTGGGGTATTGAGTTCCAAGCATCCTCAACCTTGACGCGTAAATCGGGATGGTCGTGGCTGGCCGTGGAGACCGGATAAGTCGTTGTCCCATAAAATCCCACAGGTGCTCAATGGGGAACAAATCCGGTGAACGTGCAGGCCATGGAAGTTGTCTCACACCCTCAAGTGCATGTTGCGTTGCCCGTGCCGTGTGTGGGCGTGCGTTATCTTGCTGGAAAACACCACGATGGACCGACCTTATATATCGCACAACAACGGGCTGAATGATGTTGTTGATGTAGGAGGTGCTGTTTAACGTACCCGGTACAAACAGTAGTTGTGAACGGGAGTGATAGCTGATCGCTCCCCACACCAGGAGACCAGGTGTAGGCCCTGTGTGTTGCTCACCGATGCAAAAAGGGTGGAAACGGTTCCCTGTGTGTCTGCGAACACGCATACGGCCATCGGAGGCTCCCAAGCGGAGCCTGCTTTAATCGCTGAACACGACAGATTGCCATTGCGTTCTCCAATGCAGACGTTGGCGACCCCACTGCAGCCGTTCTTGAATGTGGGCTGGAGTCAGAGGCACACGTGCACGTAGTCCTGCATCCAGTAGACGGTTGCGGTATGTTCGCACAGTCACCTCAGGTGCAACGGCAGCTCGGATTTGCGTCGCAGTGGATGTTCTGTTTGACAACGCCGCTCTTCTTATGCGTCGATCGGTCCGCTCATCAGTCCGTCTGTGACTCCCGGTTCCACGTTTTTTCGCGTGGGAATATTCCTCTGACCATCTACGCCACCATCGTACCACCACCGATACTTTCCATCCAATTCGCTCCGCAATACGACGATACAACCATCAGGCCTCGCGGAGTCTGACTAGACGACCTCGCTCAAAGTCCGATAACTGCTGAAATTGTACACGTCTTCCATGTCCAGACACTGCAGCTTCTTCAGGGTCTTCGCACGTGTCCGTACGCCGACGACTGATTATATTCACTTCGCCGTACTCCTTAAATACCACCGACAATAATTTGCATATTATGCCGTGCTGAGGCGCGAGCGCTCACCTGTTGGTCCCGAAATTAACATCACACCTACGTAATCTCCACCCCATTAACGTATGTAAATTTCATGATCGTCCGCCAATTCCTTCTTGGTGTTCTTATTTCACTTTTCGCCAGTGTATTTGAAGAAAAAGAAAATTTAGCACGTTTTATATTACTTTTTTCAGATCAAAAATAAGAAAATTGTGGGATAAAACTAACTGTGATATATTTCACCAAAATCGCGCAACGTTTTTAAGCCTATGTTTCAACTTTTGCTACACCAGGTGCATGGGATAAATATAATGAATATTGCAGTGATTTAAAAAGTCTCGAAACGCAAATATGTGGTGAAGCACATTTGCACTAGAGGACACATTAATGTAGCCACAGAAAATCTTGACCAAAATTTTCAATTTAGAAAGCGTACTCTGAGCTAAAAGTTATGAGTTGTAACGTACCAGGAGATGTGACGTACCTGCCAGAAGGACGCACACGACATAAAGGCAGATAGGAATCAGAATAAAATGTCCGCGTAGCTTAATTGGTAGAGCAACTTATTCCGGAATGAGTGGACCCGGGTTCGAATCCTGGCGCGGATAGAAATGACGGAGAAATTTACTTCGTTCTAATGGCTCCCGAACTATCCGGATGACCCGACCGTTCAAAATCTCGCATTGGTGTGATGTTATTTCCACACCGCGAGATAGGAAAAATAAGAGAATCCTTTCTCCAGCACTTTGAAAAAAGAAAAAAAAGGGGGAGATGATGTAACGTACCAGGAGATGTGACGTACCTGCCAGAAGGACGCACACGACATAAAGGCAGATAGGAATCAGAATAAAATGTCCGCGTAGCTTAATTGGTAGAGCAACTTATTCCGGAATCAGTGGACCCGGGTTCGAATCCTGGCGCGAATAGAAATGACGGAGAAATTTACTTCGTTATAGAGTGAGAGTGAATCAATAAATACCAGCAAGCTAAACATATTTCATTCGTGTTAAAAATTTACAAGGCAGCCGTTTTCAGTGTAGTCGTCTTGTTCACCCTACCAAAATTTATTCGGGATTCTGTTCGCTCCTGAGAATAAGAAATTAATTGTAAAAGTAGATCAAAACATGATGCATTTCCTGAGTCCCAGACATGTATTCTATGAGCTTACATTCAGTGAGAAAACAGTCTGAGCGGTTTATTTAGACCTCATGACCCCTACAACTAGATCTGTAAAACCAGAAATATAAAATGTAATAAGTAAGATTTTAGATATTGAAGGGTTTGCTGGAAAAAGGACGTAGCTCCAGTTTCATCGAATTTTGGAAAAATAAAAAGGAAGGTTTGAAATTGCAATTTTCAAGTTGAGTCAAAAACCTATTTTTTCCACTTAATGTCCGTTGTTTTTCACACGATTTAGCCTTATTAGCATGCAAAAATATTTGTTTTGGAGTATAGGGCGAATTTTAGAAGGTTGGAGCTATCTCCTTTATTTTTTATTGGAGGCTTAACGACCACCGTGAGCAACTCAGTGGGCTATAAGCAATCGCCCGTCCCTAATTTACGGCCACTGGTTCCAGGGAAGGAAGAAAGTCAGGGCCGTAAGACAAACACAACATCCATGCCTCACGGGTATTCGACCCCGGAGCCATTTCGGACGAATGACCGCAAGCCATCGATTAGACCGCTGCGCCACCAGCGCGGCTTCTCCTTTCTACAAAATTATGATCTAACACATTCTAATGGAACATTTTGCATCAAATTTCATACTACCGTTTAAGTATTTTATTTGCAAAACTTGAAATTGAAATTATACTTTCTTTTAGTGTATTCAACGGCAAACTTACGTGGTTTATTCGTCAAATTCACCCTTTGTAACATCTGGCTCATCCCGTGAGTTATCCGGTCGCAGTCCATTGTGGAACCACATTTCGTTTTGTCCGAAGTATTTTCGGCCAAGTTCCATCACATATTTGAATATGGCAGCCTTGAGTGGTAGAGAGTGGCTGTTTGGTGGTAGAAGATTATCCAGTGTCGAAGGGTTAAACATCTGCAGTGATTTGGGCGAGGCCATGCCAGCATTCTCACTGCATAGAATGTTTCCTTCGTCAATATGGGGCTTTTCATAAGTGAAAAGTTTGTACGTAGTAATAATATACTTCTCTCTTTTAACCAGTGGTTATGCACCACACGTGTCGCGCAATGAATAACATAACTTTCAGACTGTAACCGTCATGCCAACGAACCACGTCAGCGGGATTGACAGATACTTTTCTTCTTCTCTGGCAGAACGCTTTCGAAAAAGGGCAAGTTTTCACAACTTGGCCATGCAGGTCTTTCATTTGGGGCAAGAAGGAAGCAGCTCCTGGAGCTACATTTTTCTTGCCGCAGATAAACAAGACAGTCAGCTCCATATGCTGAATAACTCCGGAACTAATGCTCGGATCTTCTTTTTTCTTGCACCCATCGAAAGAAAATTATTCGTTGCACATGGTTGGATAAAACCAGAAGTAACACGCACAAAAATTAGAGCTACCCCCTTTTCTCAGCAAACCCTTCAATTCTCTATCGTATTATTGATATTTTTTTTTGATTGGAGGTTTAACGACCACCGCGAGCAACTCAATGGGCTATAAGCAGTCGCCCGTCCCTAATTTAGGGTCACTGGTTCCAGGGAACGGAGAGAGCCAGTGCCGTCAGAAAAACACAACATCCATGCCTGACCGGGATTCGAACCCGGACCCCTTATGGACGAATGATGAGAGGCCAGCGCCTGAGAACACTGCGCCACCGGGGCTGTTTATTGATTTCCAGTGACAATTATTAAAATCATTCAATTAATTTTGTGTAATTCGTAGACTCTGGTTTTTCCTTTCTTATAGCATTTTCATTCTTATATAATATCCTGGGTTTCCTTTCAGAAAAGGCGAATAGAAATTTTGAGTAACAAAATGGTGAAAGATATTTTTACCTGCCTGTGACCAAGAATGGAGAACATCATATATATGAGCCTCCTCCTCTCGCTAAAAAGGTCGGCGTTCATCGCGAAAAGGGTTTGGCACGAAGTAACGTCCGACATCTTTGTTGCATACGTTAGCACACGTGTAGGAAGAATCCTGCTATACCATGTTAGGTAAAATGTGTGTGATCACTTTTCTCTTGTACCGAACAAATTCATCGGTTGCGGCATCATTCATACGTACATTTGATCCGTTATCTTCTCCCATAACATTTGTCTTAGCCGATGGTTATAACATTGTAGTATACATTTAATGTCAATACTTCCTAGCTGAAATTAGGTGAATGAAATATCTTCCACGTATTTTACCCTCAAAATGGTGTTTCATATCACTAAAGTAATGCCCGTGGTTTCGCTAACAGCTTGAATGCTCAAACTCATAAAAGAGATTGTCTTTTAATAAAGAGACATTTCTTTTACTCAAAATGTTTTTCATTTCCCAAACTGTTTTGTGCATTACGTTGCAGAAGAGGTGTGCGACAGTAAGAACTTTACAGACGCAGAGAAATATGGTGAAGAACTTCATAAAAAAATTAAGCAATAAAGGGGATTCTGAAGAACTTGTATTTTTGATGAATTTGAAAATTATATTGAAAAAAGATTTTAAACGTTAAAAGAAAAAACTAAGGATTTTGTCACACTTTTTTGCTAGCAAGAATACTAGATGATAAATTCATGAATTATCTGTAAGTACCTTTTGGACGTTTTAAAATATTTGTTAATTAGAAACATGCTTTCGATTACGTATATACATATGCACGTAAATTGCATTTTCCTTCATGTTTGAAAAGCCTAAAAATATTTAAAATACAATACATACATACATATTAAGTGTACAAATGAGTTTTAAAGCGTTTAAAAGCAACACAACTTGTAATTGAAGATAAAAGAAAAACAATTCCTTTACGAATCAAAATATGCGCCGACATTAACCATCTCCTTCCTTCATCTGTCGGGCATCTGGCGTATTTCGCCATGAAGAATACTTCGTCGTGTTACTCGATGAAGTCGTCAACCGAATTTGGCGCTTCGTCATATGTCCAGAACCGTGCAGCAGACAAACGATTTTGCATCGATCTGAACAAATAATAGTCTGAAGGAGCTATGTCGGGACCAATACGCCGGGTGTTCCAAAATGTCCCATCCAAGAGTCTCTAATGTTCCCTTGACCGATTTCGCGACATGCGGCCTAGCGTTCTCATGCAGTAACTTCACTTCACGCAATCATTTTCCTGTGAATGGACGTTTCCGACAGATTTCCTTGTTCAATTACAGAAAATGTTGCTTTTAGCGATCAGCAGTAACAGTTTGACCCTGTTCCAATAGTTCATAATGGAGCACACACTTCATATCCTACCAGATGCACAGCAGAACTTTCTTGGAGTGTATATTGCGTTTCAGTGTCGCAGTCGTTTTATCACCGGGGGTACCCAATGTTTTTTTGCGTTTACGATTGTCGTACTATATCATCACCCTGAAACGATTTACAGCAGGGAATACTTTCTGTGTTGTTTTTCCAACAGATTCAAACACTTCATAAGACGCTCATTCTTATTCCTTTGGCTCACATCATGTGGCAACCATTTTTCTTCATTTTGAATCTTTTCCATCGTACGTAAACGATTAGAAACGGTTCGTTGAGTTACCCCCAGTTTTTCGTCTACTTCGTTTTGCGTTTGAGAATAATCTTCATTAGGCAATGCTTGCGGTTCCTCATGTGCAAGCCTTTGCGAGGTGCCGCTAGGTTGTCGATCGCTAACATCAAAATACCTACTTTACACCGTCTAAGCCAAACTCACAAATGTTTTTTTGATACAATACTCTCCTTTAAAACAGAACAGATCGATGCACATGCTTTTGCAGCACTTTTTCTTTGATGAAATTTGTAACGAATGCATTGTCGAATAAATGCAGTATCGCCTGCCATTTTTCACCAACCGATGTGCAAGTGCATTTAACTGTTAGGCAAACTTCTTTTTCACATTTTATACACTTGAACAGTTACGGTCACATGACAACAACGAAGAGAAATGTCGTATATGCAAATTAGCGGTATCAGTCACAGAAAAAAACTTTGAAACTTATTTGTACACCTAATATATTAATTTTCGTGTACAGTATTACTATTGCAGTTTAGAAATTTATTGCTAAATATTTATGCACATATAAAATAGGTATATTTACACATTTCATTTTATTTTTAACAGCACGAACAATTGCTACGAAGGGTGTAATGCGTGATAACTTGGGAAGACATGCTTGTACAGTACAATAGGGGACACCACCGAAGAGAGGACATCCATCCGGACCTGAGGTGTTCGTTTTTCAGAGTCTTTTCTACATATGAGAGTGCATTGTGGTATATGGAAGAGCTCCAGGAGAAGATGGAATTACCGTGGACATTATACAGGAAGCAAGTGGAGAAATTGAAACTACACTCGCCCAAGTTTTCAATATATGTCTTAATGAAGGGAAGATTCCTGAGAATTGGAACAATGCTACAATGAGCTTGCTCCATGAAAAAGGTGACATTGAGGATCTCAGGAGTTACAATCCCATCAGCCTCCTTTGAGTGTTTTTTTAAATTTTTACTAAGATTATTTCGCAACGCTTGAAGGTAGCACTAGACATGGCCGAACCAAGAGAACAAGCTGGTTTCATCAGTGGCTACAGCACTATATATCATATCCATGTACTGAGAGAACTAATTGAAAGAACAAGAGATTATATGAACTCCCATTATGCATGGCTCTTATTAACTATTAAATGGCCTTCGATTCCGTGAAACCATCAGCAGTAACAAAAGATTTAAAATCCTGCGGTATTGAAGATGCATCCATTAGCATTATTAATAACATCTATGAAAATGCAAGTGCAAAGGTTCGGATATGTGAGGATACATCACAAATAAGAAGTGGAAAGGGAATTAGACAAGGTAACACCATATATCCCAAGCTCTTTAGAGCCACATTGCAAAATGTTTTTCAATCATTCAACTGGGAAAACAAAGGGATAAAGATTAATGGAGATTACTTAACTTACCTTCGTTTTGCTGATGACGTAATCGACTCTGCAACTACCCCTTCAGAGCTGCAGACTATGATCCAAGAACTTGCGGACAATAGTAAAGAAGTGGGATGAAAAACGAACTTTCAGAAGACAAAAGTGATATACAATGCTTTTACAAGAAACGAAAATTTATCGATTGATGGAGAAAAGAAAGCTTGAGACAACTGATTCCTACATTTATATCGGCAGCAGATATCGAGTGAGGGTCACATTGATGAAGAAATTAGTCGGCGTATAAAACTTGGATGGAGAGCTTTTGGAAGAAACAGTACACTTTTTAAGAGCAGTATGCCAGTATGTCTAAAAAAAATAACCAATGCATCCTGCCAGTGCTTACGTATGGAGCCCAGACATGGACCTTAACTAAAAAATACCTATAAAGACTGCAGACAACTCAAATAATCATGAAGAGATGCATGTTTGGTGTAACCAGGAAAGCTAAGAAGAGGAACTTGTGGATAAGGAAAATGACAAGAGTGAACGACATCATGACCAGAGTGAAATCACTGAAATGGCAATGGGCTAGACATGTTTCCAGAAGAACGGACCACCGATGTTTAACCGAAATTTTAGACTGAATTCCGTGGGACAGGAAAACACCCAGAAGAAGGCCCCACGGGATATGGAAGGATGAAATTCGAAAGTATGCTGGAGTGACGTGGATAAGACCGGCCCAAGACAGACAATTGTTAAATAAATTTGGGGAGACTTTCATCCAGCAGTGGATTGATAATGGATGATGATGATAATTGTGGTATACACTGAAGAGCAATTGAATTTGAGACAGCTGGCGTTATGCAAATGTGGCGCTTTGGATAGTCCTGTAAACGGAAACGACATGACGTATGCAGCGATCCGACAATATAAGGAGTGATGCGACGGGAATCAGTAAGAGTCAGACGCAGTATGGGTAAGACGAAGATCTAAGCGCGTATGATCGTTTGCAAATTGTCAATGCCCGATGAATGGGTCACTCCATTTTGGAAGAAGTGCAGGCACTGGGATTTTTACGAGCCACTGTGTCACCGGTGCACCGCGAGTGTATCGAATCCGGTAAAACTATCCCTGCAAGGGCCAACTGTCGTGGACAATAGCGTGTGGATGAGCGCGACCATCGTCGGCTAGCTCGCATTGTACCAGCGGATAGACGGGCCACAGTGCAAGAAATCACTCGGCAATTTAACGCTGGTGCACAAAACCGTGTAAGCAGCCACACCACCCAGAACCATCTCCTCGCTATGGGATACAGAAGCCATTGTCCCACGAGGGTACCGCTGCTGACTGTACATCACAGGGTGCAAAGATTAACATGGGCGCCGAAACATGGCCACTGGGCCCTAGACATGTGGGAAAATGTTACCTGGACTGATGAGTCGAGATTCACGTTGGTACATGCGGATAACAGAATACGAGTACGGCGCAAACCACATTAAGGGATGGAACCCTCTTGCCAGCAGGGTACTCTTCAAGCTGGTAAGGGTGGCATTCTAGCCTGGGGACTGGTTACGCGGACTGAAATGGTATGTGTGTCTTCGTCCCTCACATGTCAACGTTACCGGGATATCTTGGACGACCATTTGCGCATCTTCAACCTCCCACTGGGGACCTCATCCTGCAACAAAACAATGCCCCTCGCCATCACTCCAGAATTGTATCCGAATGGTTGGATGAACACTCCACCGACGTGACCTCGCTTCCTTGGCCAGCTAGGGCACCTGACCTCAATTCCATCGAGCACATCTGGGATGTCATCGAGAGATATGTTCGAGGCTCTGGCCGCCCTCCATCAAATCTTCGTGAACTGTGGGAGCTTGTTCAGGGGTCGTGGATCCGTATGGCTTCCCAACGCTTTCGGTGTCTTGTCTAGTCCATGCCGAGACGAATCGCCACCGTCATCAGGGCGAAAGGTGGTGCTAAACGATACTAGACTGGTATCTCTAATTCAATTGCTCTTCAGTGTATATATATAGTAGGTATTGCGTTGTCAGCTGTTCATACATAGGTATTTGTTTTCAGATACATAGATCGTACAATGGTTAATATTATCTACCAGTATTCACTGACTAAATGTAACCGTGTTTAAAAAGCACAAGATACGTTCAAAGGAATACTCTTTAAATCATTTGCCTTGAAGAAGTCATTTTTAACACCTTTTTTATATTAATATTTGAAAGAATGGCAACAAATTATTATATGAAAACTATTTTTTCTGAAATGTAACTGTCCACGTACATTAAAGCAAAGTATATATTGAAGGATTTCAAACAATGCAATGAGGAACAGCGAGTTCACAAAAAAGCAAAAAAAAAAAAAAAAAACCCTAGTACACATTTTTAAATTGAGTTTTCATAAAATGGTTATTTTTAACTAATTTCGGAGTGTTGAAGTCAAACATGACTGTAAAAACTCACCATCATGTTCCGTTTTTCGTTTATGAACATTTGTTTTTTTCCAGATACACATATACAAAGCAGCTTCATATTGTAATGCATTACAGTTTAGCAGTTTAATGTATTACTGCACTTATGTGTCTTATTAGGTAAAGAATTAGTGTTACAAAGTATAAATACCATATTCATATATCATTGCATATGAGACAGCAAAATAAAAATGAAAATGGAGTAAACAACGTAACCCAAATGTAAATATATACACACATACTAACATACCCGTACCCGCACAAGTAGTCAATGTTTTTTCTATGTGTAGTGTTGTCCTTCAAAAACTAGCAGTAATCACTCATCATTGAGGAATTCTACCTTCTGTGATATACCTCGTCCAACGTTCGGATAACTTGGTGGAAACTTTCTTCTTCTTTATCACTGACTGTTCCTAGGTTGTCAGGAGAGAAGTCCAGATGCGAATGGAGGAAATTTATTTTTAAGGACACCCGGCACCCAAGGTTTTTTACAGTTCTTGAGAAGGTTGTGAATCCGCGGTTTGCAGCTGCCCTTTTTGTGGTTACCCAGAAATCCCCTGACCACAGGTGAGAAATGCTGCCATGCGGCGAGCTCCGTACTGTTTAGCTGTTCGGTAAAAACAGAATCACCCAATAGTTTCTGTATCTGAGGACAAAAGAAAATGCCTTCTTTGAGTTTTGCATCAGTTAGTTGCGGAAATGTTTCTTTTAAGAGCAAGAAATCTGGGCCAGATTTGCCCGTAGCCTTTACAAACTTTTTGCCAGCCGCAGTTTGATATCAAGTGGTGGAAGCAGCACATCAGATATATTAACTAGAGGCTTGTGACGAACGTTACTCTCTACAGGAATGAAAACCTCTCTTTAAATCTAGTCTATCCATTCGTAGTGTTATCTGTGGTCCTACTGCCCCGCATCGAGTCTGGAACGCATATACGGTGTCACAGAAAGCATCCAAATACATGCAATACATGATAGATATTTTTACGTGATGGTTGAAAGATTTAGGATGCAACGGCTTGTATACGTGGAACTCTCGTTCAGAATATTACAGTTAATATTTTTGCTTAAATATGCAAAAGAACTCAAATTCTCAGTTTTCCAGGTGCCAATTTGTGACCTTGATGTATAAATTTTAACATTCACGTCATGCAAATATTGTCATTATTTTATGTCAATATTAAGAATAAAATATTAATTTCCTGTTATGCATAAAGTTATTCCCGAAATTAGACCATGAGGCTTAATGCATAAGATCTTTTTACTTTATTTTCATAGTTTGCTGCTTTTGTTTACCTATTGTATCGTTAGCATGAGCTGAAGTATGATAAGTGTCGGCAAACGAAAGTTACAATGCTGATCTTTATATGTTTCTCTTACACAGTCTTTGAACCTCGTCGGGATTTTTTACACTTTGAAACAACAGACAATGCACAGTAGCCGTACGATGGTTGTTTAAGCAAATTCATAGTATTATAATAAAGCGTCATTTTAATTATGACCTGGAGTGTTACGTTTTTGGAAGTATTTCGTCTTTCAAAGTTCGATATAAAGGAAATATTACATTTAGCTTGCTAACCCAAAAGGCAGTTTTGATTTCACTCTGTCTAAACAGAAAATCAAAGTTCAAGACAAACATTTCAGTAAAGATCGATCTTAAATGCTGTATTTGTTCCAATTCCATTCAACTTAACATCATCGAAAATCCGTTTCCTTTCCGAAACGCAGCTTTCTTGAGTGTAAAACAATAATAAATTTGATAGGAACCAAAATAAAAGATTAAAATAATCATAAATGGAATACAGGATTATGCCGGGCAATACAATTTTTAAAAATGTGAATCCGTTTTTTGGTGTATAACATAGTTGGTAAGTAAGACAATATCCGAAAATTTAAACATTTTGTCGTCCTGAAGCGGGAATCGAACCTGCGTCTCCAAGATAGCGCCCAAGTATGCTGTGCTTAAATTTAATCGGAAATTTGGTTGTCCTGGGTAGTTTAGTGGTTAGCACACACGGCCGCTATCCGGGAGACGGAGATTCGATTACCGCTTCTCTACAATGTCAGTAGAATAATACTATTTACCATGCAGAAAATCGGATGGAGAAATCCAGTCATTTTGAACATACTGGTATCCATGAATACCTTTCAAAAACAAATACAAAGGAAACTGGACAATGTAATGAAATTTAACTTTACATACTATGTTTAATATTATTTTCAAATAAAATACTGCAAACTTCTGTCTATATTTTATACATTTTTTGCAGAGCAGGACAGCCGATATTATGTGATTTGCACTTTGTGTCTGAAAACTATAAACAAGAAAACAGATAATAATAGAAAGAGACATTCTGTGTAATGTGGCGTTTTGTTAAAATATATTTTTGAACTGAATAATTTCTAATGAACAGCACAGTTGCAAATGGATAAAGCTTAATTTTATTTGTTTTCCCAATGGCGATATGAATTCTACAAAACTTGTCTAAAATTGATTTCAGGGTCAAATTGCATATTTTTCTTTACAGCACTAATAATCGTACACAGAGTTCAATTCCATTTAGATTTCCGTGGATGATTTGCAACAGACGTTAGACTTCTACATGTCTAGTTCTGTTTATTTAGAGTGAAAACCTAAACGTTACCAATAATATGAGGATATTTACCAAAACTGAGTGGAGTAAAACAATGCAAAAGGTTTGTTGTCAGGAAGGTGAAATTCGATGCAGCAGCACGTTCTGCTGTTGCATCGAATTTCACCTTTGTCCGTTGTTTACTTGAGACGCCAAGGAAGCCTTCTTTTTAAATCAATCAGTCACTTGACGATCTTCCATGGGAATCTTGTTAATATCAGTAAAACAGAACAGATTCTTCCACCGATTAATACTGACCTACTAAATAACAGGTTCTGTGACACTGAAGCGTGCAAATCTAAACACAGTCGCTTTGTTTTCATTTTGAGTTGGTTATCAGACGTGGACAGCGATTCTCTCCCACGTGGGCTGATATAATCCCACTATACTGCAAAATAGATCTTTCTGGAATTTGCCATTATTTTTCAGTCAAAAATATTAAGCTTCGTATGTGATACAACTACAGCTTTTGGAAGGACATTTTTAGGAAAACACCATTGCTTTACATTCGGGCCAATCCGGTAAGCATCATGTCCAGGACATGACTGACGAATGATCCATTGTAAACTATCGAAAAAGTACATAGAAGAAATAAAATAATTTCATGTGTTTAAATAACCAAGGTCGAGGCGAATCTCTCGAAATTATTTTGAGGCATCGTAACGAAGGAAGTACCCTCCAGAGGGCTACGGTATTTGTATATTCGTCTTCCAACTACTAATAATACCGTCTGCCAACAACAAGTAATGGTTGGAGACGAGCATACGCTTGTTTTCCAATAATTAATTGAGTCTTGAAAATTGTTCCTATTTTTTTCTACAATTTATTTTCAATATTCACACTGGCTGCTGACTCTCCGAAGAGATTGTAACTTCGGGTTCCAATGATTCTTGGATTAAATTCCCGTTGCTTCACTTCCGCTGATGCAATTTATATTACACTGGAACACCGGTTATGATTTCTGTCTTCAGATTAGTCACGTGCACATTGTATTGCAAAGTTAGGTTTAAAGATAGCGTTAAGTAGCTGAGAAAAAAAATAGGGATATGGGGAAATTTATATTCTAAAAATCCCAAGTTTGGAAAACTGATGATATTTAATATAACTTTCAATCTATACAAATTTATTTAATATCCTCTTGTAACAATGTAACAATGCAGCGGGGCATGATAATACTACTACTAGAAAAAAACATATTTTACACTCTAGAATTTCCTTTAGAATCTGTTAAGAAATTTTGTTTTTTGCGTGCATTGGGCGAAACAAGTAAAGCGTTACACAAAGTTTGAAAGACAGATCTGCTGAAGGATATTCTTAAAACACCAATATTCAAGTACTGCACGTGAAAAATTGTGATATTTTTCAGTACAATTCTGAATTGTCTTTGGATAACAAATTTATTTACTTTTGTAGAAGTAGATTTCGGTACTATTGGAAACTGTATTCAAATTGTGAACCATCAAATTAGACAGGGTAAACTTTCGGCAGTGGGAGGTTTTTTCGGAATTTGGAGAGAAAAGTTTATGAACCACGAGACTTTAATTAAAGTATAAATCATATGTGCCCTGTTTAAGAAAGTCAGTCAGTAATCTTTATCGTCCGAAAGAAGAGATATTTCTAAATTGTAACCACCATGTTATAACTGGTCGATCTAACACTCCACATGGAACGAACGATATGTTCTTCAATGTGGGTCGAAAATACCGAAATGTTGTTGACCGAATCGTTTTAGTGCGAAACATGTGCTACTCTGGAGACACGTGACAAAAAAGGATTTTTTGGAAAACAACTAATGCAAATCATGATGAAGAAGGTAAGCTGTGAGGACAAATTATTCCAAATTAAAAACATTAATTTATTTTTTGTTTCAAGTGACACAATGTGTTTAATTTGGAATAATTTGTTCTCACAAGTTACCTTCTTCATCATGTGTTCCATAAGTTGTTTACAAAAATCTTTTTTTCACGTGTCTCTGGAGTAGCATACCCATGGTACACATGGACTGTGTATATAAGATGGTATGTTGGAGTGTCTGATACAACTGAAAAAGAGGTGAGCGTCACTTGAAAGTACCTATGGTTTTAATTTGTACATATTTTTAGAATTTTAATAAATCGTGCTAAGACGGTATTGTATATAATCAGTTTAATTTAACTTTCATTAAACATATCTAATTTTCTTTGGCGCTAACACATTTACCAAGATTATTTTCAAAATAAATTTGGTTTTTTAACTTAATAATTATTTCAGGAACTTTACAGTTTGATATTCATGAAAATATATTTATTCCTTTTCTAAACATCTATTGGTTTATTGTAATCATAAATTACTAACATACTTTAAAAACGCCTTTGACTGGGCTTTATCATTATAAGACTGACATTTCGTTAGCTTTTCTAGCGAAAGGACTTATTTTTTGTAAGGTTGAGCAATATAAATGAGCGCCACGTTTACTCGGGGTCGGGCTTCTTGTAAGAAACACTAGTGTTGGAAATACCGCAAATTCTCTACTCCGAATTTCATTTTGGAAAGCAAACTTTTTTTAAGCTAGAATATTAGATTCCCTAAATTCATTACGCAACACCTTGTAGACTTTTTTTTTATTGGAGGTTTAACGACCACCGTGAGTAACTCAATTGGCTATAAGCAGTCGCCCGTCCCTAATTTAGGTTTACTGACTCCAGCGAAGGGAGACATCCAGTCCCGTATGTCAAACACAACTTCCATGCCTCACAGGGTTCGAACCCGGACCCTTTTCGGACGAGCGATCAGAAGACATCGCTTAGACCACTGCGTTAACAGGGGAGGCCTTCAAGACTTTGCCGTGCTCTCTCTTACACTTCTGTCTCGGAATATGAGTTATAGTATTTCCACTTATGTTAGCGACTTTTGTCACTCTACATGAACCGGGACAGTTAGAACCGCTTTTGCTTCTTTAGTTAGGGGTACTCCTAAGAGTGTTCAAATGCCGATTTTCACTTTAAAGTTTACAATTCTTCAGCTATTCAAAAGGCACATGTCGTGTAATTAATAAAATCTTTTAAATAAAACGTGGTTCTCACTAGCGCTTTGTATTCTTTATACAACACTTATGCTCATTGCACCGACAATGATACAATAAACCATTTATAAAACTTCTCACGATAATCATAACTTATTTAAAATTTTCTATTTTGTGTACATTGAGCTTGCGCTTTACGGGTGGCTTTCTTATATATTGTATGTAACTTTATCAGAATTTAATTGTTTTCAGAATTTCATTTGATTCATCCTTCAGACCAATCAGGTTTAAAAATGCCTACTCAGCTATCAGACGGATATTATCTTTACTATTTAATGGCTGGAAACTAAATCCTATAACGGAATTGCGTTGCCTTCAGAAATATAAATATTTGTTTTTGAAGTCTTTTCGTGCGGAGAAGTTTTATAAAAAATGTATTGGCAATGCGTGATGGTAAACAAAAAATTTTAAACTTAGGGCAAGAGGCCAACACCATTCTTTTCACAAACTTTGTTTAAAAATACGATAATAATTTTCACTATATTATTTGGAAAGAGAACTATATACATTTTTATTTCTTTGACACTTCCCATTATACCAGAATGTTCAAAACGTTACTGAAAAGATGCTACAAGTGCATCACTATCATCATCATCATTGTCAACCATTATCAATCCACTGCTGGACGAAGGTCTTCCCAAGTTTCCTACACAACGGTCTGTCTTGTGCCAGTCTCCTCCATGTCACTCCCGCATACTTTCGAATTTCATCCACCCATCTCAAATGTGGTCTTCTTCTGGGTCTTTCTGTCCCTTGGAATCCAATCTAAAATTTCGGCTGTCCATCGATGGTCTGTGCTTCTGGCAGTATGTCCAGCCCATTGACATTTCAGGGATTTAACTCTGATCATGATGTCTTCCACTCTCGTCATTTTTCGGGTCCACGAGTTCCTCTTCTTATCTCTCCTGATTACAGCAAGTATGCATCTCTCCATGCTACTTTGAGTTGTCTGCAGCCTTTCTATGTCTCTTTTAATTAAGGTCCACGTCTCTGCACCATACGTAGGCACTGGAAGGATGCATTGATGAAACACTTTTCTTTTAAGACATAATGGCATATTGCTCTTGAAAAATAGGCTGTTTCTTCCAAAAGCTCTCCAGGCAAGTTTGGTACGCCGATTAATTTCTTCATCAATGTGACCCTGACTTGATATCTGCTGTCCAAGATAAACGTAGGTGTCTGTTATCTCCAACTTTTCTCCATCAATCGATAAATCGTCATTTCTTGTAAAAGCATTGAACATCACTTTTGTCTTCTGAAAGTTCATTTTTAATCCCACTTCTTTACTCTTGTCAGCAAGTTCCTGGATCACACTATGCAGCTCTGATGGGGTAGTTGTAAAAATGACTACATCATCAGCAAAACGAAGGTGGGTTAGATAATCTCCATTAATCTTTATCTCTTTGTTTTCCCAGTTCATTGATTGAAAGACATTTTCCAATATGGCATTAAAGAGCTTCGGAGATATGGTGTCACCTTGTCTCACTCCCTTTAAACAATTTTTATGTGTGTTGTATTTTCAAACAGATGAATCTTTGCACTTGCATTTTCATAAATGTTATTAATAATATTAATGTATGCATCTTCAATACAGCAGGATTATAGAGCCATTGTAACTGCTGATGGTTTCACCGAATCAAAGGCTTTTTCATAATCGATAAAAGCCATGCACAATAGAAGTTCATATTCACCCGCTCTTTCAATTAGTTCTCTAAGAACATGGATATGATCTATTGTGCTGTAGCCACTGCTGAATCCAGCTTGTTCTCTCGGTTGAGCCATGTCCAGTGTTACCTTTAAGCGGTGTAAAAGAACTTTAGTGAAGATTTTATAAACCACTGAAAGGAGGCTGATGGGTCTGTAGTTCCTGAGATCCCCAATGTCACCTTTTTTATGTAGCCGGATCATTGTAGCGTTGTTCCAATCCTCAAGAATCGTCTATTCATTAAGGCATCGAGTGAAAATTTGAGCGAGCACTGTTTCGATTTCTCCACTTGCTTCTTGTATGATGTCTACAGTAATTCCATCTTCTCCTGAAGCTTTTCCCCGCTTCATGTTCTTGATTGCATGTGCAACTTCTGCTGGGAGGACTGGAAGAACTCTGGTACTGGTACCTTTCATGATGTCTGGAGTACATGTATCATCCCTCTCATAAAATTTGGTGTAGAAATCTTTCACTCTTGTCAAAATTTCGCCTCTATTTCTTGTTACAGAACCATCTTCTTTTCTCAGTGCCATAATCTGTTTTCTTCCCTTACTGAGATGTCCCTTTGCTATCTTTATGCTTTGGTTGTTTTCAATTGCTTTCCTCACTAGTTCACAGTTGAATTTCCTTACGTCTTCAGTGATACCTTTTCGTACTGTCTTGCATAGCTCTATATATTCCACTTTGGAAGTTACATCTTCTTTAGTTGTCCTCATCTCTCTTCTTTTTGTGCATCAACCTTTTGGTTTTTCCTGATAATTTGTTCACATGCAACTTGTTCTTAGACCGAGCTAATGTTGTTGCTGTTTCCAAGAGCTTAGCTTACTTTTCTGTTAACTTAAGGAGTATCCACTTCTTTCAATGTTAGGCCCTCTAAAGCAGAGAATCTGTACTTCAGTTCTAACTTGAAGGTATTATGGTGTTTTTTAAGGTTGGTTATGTCAATACATTTTATTTGTTATACACTGCTGGACAATTGCAAAGGACGAATCATAAACGGCTATATAGCGCATAAAAACGTAAGTGTGGTTGGATGCAAAGTGAAATAAAATAATGTCAGAATGCCAGGACATTACAAGAAAGACAATTTGTTGTGCTCTGAAATCCAGAAAGCTTTGGAACGTGTTCAAGAGACAAACAGGCCATTCTGTGCAGAATACGCAAACGTAAAAAATGCAATTACCGTCCGCAGGTGTTCCGGCGTAAAATGTCAATACGGGATATGGCCACCACGGAGGGCGATGCAAGATTCCACACGTCGTGTCATGCTTTGCACAACATTATCAAGCAGCTGTAATCCTCTGTCAGTGCACGGATGAGGGTGTCATTGTTTATTGGAGGGCATTGGCGACCAGCAAGACTCCTCCCCAAAGCATCCCACACGTTTTCAATGGGATTCAGATCTGGAGAACGTTCTGGCCATACGAGGTGTTGAATATCCTCGCTCTCAAGACACTTCTGGGCAGCGACTGCTCGATGACATGTTGCGTTGTCGTCCACGAAAATGAATCTATCACCGACAGCACCACGGAACATGCGAACATGAGGTAGCAGAACATCATTAATGTATGTTGGCCAGTCATAGTACCAGTTGGAAGCACATATAGGGACGTACGGCTATTGATCATGATGCTAGCCCATACCCTGGCACTACATGTCGGATATCGGTCCCTTTTCTATAAGTTTGCTGGACAATATGCAGTACCACTATAACGCCAGGTCAGTTGTCGTCGACAATCAGACGATAGACTGTATCTACTCTCATCTGAGAAGAGGACAGCAGACCAGTCGTTATCAGTCCAATGGCGATGTTCATGGCACCATTGCAAACGGGTGGTACGGTGACGTCTGGACAATGGCATGCGCACAACAGGACGGCGGGCGTATTGTCCTCCTTCATGCAAACGTCTGGCCACAGTTTTTCGGGAGATCCGTTTGCCAGTAACAGCCATAAACTGATTTGCTACCTCACTAGCTGTGCTGCGCCGGGGTCTTTTTGTTTATAGCACTATGTACCGATCTTCTGCAAGTGTCGTACCGCGAACACGACCTCCCACGTGACGTTTGCTACATTCTCCATTTGTTTGAAAGGGTTTCCAAAGCCTTGAAACAACACTGTGGCTGACGTCGAACTCCCTGGCAACATCTGCTATTTTTCTTTCTTCTTCAATCTTGCCAATAATACGGCCACGCGTAAAATCATCAATTTGATGTCGGGAATACATACTGAAAATTGCAAGTTCGTCAATTGATTCTATCCCTTTCAACTTTGCGTTTGAACAACAACGGTCAATATGCGTCAAATCCTTTATATCTCTTATCAGCGCTATGACGTCACGAACAAGTTCGGCAATCCAAAATTTGCGTACGCACAACACGTCTTACTGTATTCCGCACATATGCTAATTTCCACATTTTCCTGCCTTCCATTTTATGGTTGCTATTGTTGCTATTGTCATCCGTCCTTAGCAATTGTCCGGCAGTGTATGAGCTTGTCACGTTGAAGTTTAGTGTTGAGGTGCATCTTACATCTCACCAATCTATGGTCACTACCAGTGTTGAACTTGTTTAGCACACTGCAGTTTTCTATGACGAATATTTTGTTACACATAACAAAATCTATTTTACTTATCGTCCCATTCGGATGTCTCCATGTCCATTTCCTGTGTGGCTTTTTCTTGAAAAATGAGTTCAAGATGAAAAACCCTTCTGCCTCTGCAAACTCAACGAGAGCATTTCTACGCTGGTTTCTGTTGCCGTGACCGAATTTACCTACTGAAGTTTCATTCTGTTGCCGTTGCCCTATTTTTGCATTGAAATCTCCCATAATTATCATCAAATGCTGCTTACCTTATTATTTAGATGAGGAATTTCCTTATAAAATTCTTCAATTTCTTCTTAAGGATGACTTGTGGTGTGTGCATAAGTTTGAATAATTTGAGCCTGGTATCTTCTCGAGAGTTGGATAACGAGTCGTGCAGCTCAGTCAGAGGAACTTTCAACTGCTACAACTTTATCCTTCAGTTTCTTGTTTATTATAAATCCAACACCACTAGTTCTGCCAGTATCTGTCCCACGATAGTAGAAGACATATCCACGTTTCAGTTCAATGAGATCTACTCCTTTTCCCCTTTCCCCACTTAGCCCGACGGTGTTCCACTTGATCCTTTGTAGTTCCTCTTCCAATTTAAGAAGCCTTGAATCAGAAGATAGGGAGCGCCCATTATACGTAGCTAAGGTCACCATCAGATGGCAGCCTAGTCCAGTCCTCCGGGGATTCTTAGCACCCTCTGCCTTCATGTCGCACTGGCCGCTGCCTTGGCCAGGTACATTCCAGCTGCCGGAGACTGAGGGCCAAGATTTAAGTTGTGGAGTCATTTTGGAGGGGTTTAGCCATAACTCACCACGCTGGCCAAGCGGGTTGGTGAGTGTGGGATAGCATTTCCTCTAATCCCGATGGTATAGTTATACCGCTATTGCTTTAACATATGCAATATTTGTTATCAGTTTATATCAATTCTAAAACAACTGAAAAAATAAACAAAGTGATAACGTATTTGAAACAAAAAGAATTACAATAAACAAAGAAAAGAAAAAATAATGAAAATTATTATAAAAAAAATTATAATAATCATAACAAAGAACAGAAAAAATGTAAAAAAAATGTTAAGAAAATATAACAAAATTAAATAAAAAAACTGACTGTAATCGTCATCACGAGTGTATATGTAAAATATATTTGTGTAAAAAATGTCTCTATTTGTTATAAGTGTATATCTATAGGATGAGATGGAGTGTTTTTCGGAGGTGTTAATTTTTTTCCTTTTCCTAAGTGACAATACTGACCTTCAAAGAAACAGGTATAGAGGAATATTATAAAACTCCCATGGCATCGTTCGTGGGATTACCAAATATGGTACGAACCGAGAGTCAGCAGCTCTTAACGATTCTGGTAGACAAATTTTTGAGACCCATTTTCTAAAACGCATGTTCCCGTTAATGGAAAATACATCTCATTCATCAAAACGCGTGAACCTGTTCGTCACATTTTTGATGATGCTGATGTGTAGCGTATGACAAAAAAAATCACCATCAGACAAAATAAATGTTGGCGAGTAACATCTGTTGTGTAAGGCAGTGCTGTTTGTTTCATGATCGATTTGCGCAGTGGTTTGGAAAATCAGGTACGCAATTAGTTAACAACCACAACTGAATAGCGTGGGGAACCGATTTTCATATCAAGAAAATTAACAATCCGTATTTACGGCTAAATCTTGGAGTCGAAGATCACTTATACGTTTTTCTACGGAATGGGCTTAAAACGTATAAATGAAAAAGAAAATGCATAAAAAATTTCGAAATGTTAAGTACCAGTGCAATATACACTGCCGGACAATTGCTAAGGACGGATGACAATAGCAACGATAGCAACCATAAAATGGAAGGCAGGAAAGTGTGGAAATTAGCATAAGCGCGGGATACAGTAAGACGTGTTGTGCGTATGCAAATTTTGGATTGCCGAACTTGTTCGTGACGTCATAGCGCTGATAAGAGATATAAAGGATTTGACACGTATTGACCGTTGTTGTTCAAACGCAAAGTTGGAAGGGAAAGAATCAATTGACGAACTTGCAATTTTCAGTATGTCTTCCCGACATCACCTAGATGATTTTACGCGTGGCCGTATTATTGGCAAGATTGAAGAAGGGCGAAAAATAACAGATGTTGCCAGGGAGTTTGACGTCAGCCACAGTGTTGTTTCAAGGCTTTGGAAATCATTTCAAACAAATGGAGAGTGTAGCAAACGTCACGGGGGAGGTCGTGTTCGCAGACGACACCTGCAGAAGATCGGTACATAGTGCTATCAACAAAAAGGCACCGGCGCAGCACAGCTAGTGAGGTAGCAAATCAGTTTGTGGCTGCTACTGGCAAGCGGATCTCCCGAAAAACTGTCGCCAGACGTTTGCACGAAAGAGGACTATACGCCCGCCGTCCTGTTGTGTGCATCCCATTGTCCAGACGTCACCGTACCGCCCGTTTGCAATGGCGCCATCAACATCGCAATTGGACTGATAACGACTGATCTGCTGTCCTGTTCTCAGATGAGAGTAGATACAGTCTATCGCCTGATTGTCGACGACAACTGATCTGGCGTGATAGTGGTACTGCATATTGTCCAGCAAACATACAGGAAAGGGACCGATATCCGACATGTAGTGTCATGGTATGTGCTGGCATCATGATCAATGGCCATACGTCCCTCTATGTGCTTCCAACTGGGACTATGACTGGCCAACGATACATTAATGATGTTCTGCTACCTCATGTTCGCATGTTCCGTGGTGCTGTCGGTGATGGATTCATTTTCATGGACGACAACGCAGCATGTCATCGAACAGTCGCTGTTCAGGAGTGTCTTGAGAGCGAGGATATTCAACACCTCGTTTGGCCAGCACGTTCTCCAGATCTGAATCCAATTGAAAATGTGTGGGATGCTTTGGGGAGGAGTCTTGCTTGTCGCCAATGCAATCCAATAAACAAGGACACCCTTATCCGTGCACTGACAGAGGAATGGGACAAATTACCCCAACAGCTCCTTGATAATGTTGTGCAAAGCATGACACGACGTGTGGAATCTTGCATCGCCCTTCGTGGTGGCCATATCCCGTATTGACATCTTACGCCGGAACGCCTGCGGACGGTAATTGCATTTTTTTCACGTTTACGTATTCTGCACAAAATGGCCTGTTTGTCCCTTGAACATGTCCCAAAGACTTCTGGATTTCAGAGCACCATAAATTGTCTTTCTTGTAATGTCCTGGCATTCTGACATTATTTTATTTCACTTGGTATCCAACCACACTTACTTTTTTATGCGCTATATAGCCGCTTATGATCCGTCCTTAGCATTTGTCCAGCAGTGTATTTATGGACACCAAACACGCGTTCCGGGAAAACATAGAATTTTTGATTAAGCTAATATGTAACTACGATATGAATACATAATTTGCTACCTCAAGCCTATATCTATATTTATTTTTGCATTATTTTTTTTCCCAATTTTATTATAAAAACTGGGTTCAGATATTATATATGATATCATGTTTTTAATATATGAAAATGAAGAAACTTACCTTTGAAAAACTTGGTACAAAATCAGAATACGATTGCTGCTTAACATTCAATACTTCTATTGCATAATCTTTACTTACAAGCATGTATCTTTTTAAAAGAGTTCGCTAAGTAATTGCTTTATCATAGAGACGAGCAAAATATTCACTAACTGTTTTTGTTTCAATTTTTTGAATTACGAGGAAAAAGAGAACGGTGAACGAGATTTTTTAATTTTTCATTGCGTCAGTTATTTCATGGCTGCAAGAAACGCAATGTCGATTCAGTCAAAATGGTACCGCACCGGGGTACGTACAAAATAATCAAAGAACCTTTTATTTTGATAAATATGGACTAAAATTTCAACGTATAACCACAAAAATATATTAATCATTAGGTATAACACAATTGCAAAAGTGATGGACACTACAGCAAAATATCGGGACTAGCGTAGAATTACGTTCAAAAGTGAAAAGGTGTAAAGAAGAACATATAGATGACATTTCACCATATGGTTTTTAAATAGTTAATTCAGCAATGATGAAAGCTTATAAACGGAAGTGTCTGTTACCAATCCTATTTTACAAAACCCTTTTATAAGAGTTGGATTTTATGCCAAATGCCATTTATATAGAAACACCTTAGAATAAAAGGAAATAATTAAATCGAACTTGAAGAAAAGAAATGTGGTCTCAACAAGAATAAAATTTGCATGCAAGAATAGAATCAGAAACTGTACAAATATCTTGGCTGCAGTTATTCTTCTTTGCCGAATGCTAGACAAATGTGTGCCAGACATTTAGGACTAGAGACTTTAGTTTTTTATGTTAGCCTATTTTAAGCGTATGTTTGAAAAAGGGAGCTATGATTTACCTCCGGTTACATAGTTCCACAATTTTCTTATCATGGCTGTTCACAACTTTAAAGTAAAACGTGTAAGCGAAACATTTAGTATGATAGATACAAGTACATCCCAATGTAAAAAAATAATTCAATGAGAATTTTAAAGAAAAAAAAAGAGAAAACAAGTTCCTTAGTTTAATGAATTATATCTAAAAGACGATGTAGGTTTTTGCGAATTTGATTTCATCTGAAGACATATTGTCGTATTTGTTACTAGAGCTTAATTTTTAAATGATTGTTTTAAAAAAAACTTTTTATATGTTTAATACAGGAAAAATTAATGCCATGGTGTGAATTGAGTGTTTGATATCATCATTAATAAAGAAATCGTCAGGTATCGTATTGGGAAATTCTGTTGATGTTTCGGGATGCGAATCGAGAAAAAAACACGTTGAGTCGTATGTGCCGTGTGCTAGACTACTGCAGAGGTACAGCTCGATCATGAGAACACCACATCCTATACGGCTCGACTAACCAAGCTAAAATTTGACCAACTGGACTTGGAACTTCTCGTACATTCTCCTTACAGCCCTGACTTAGACTCGAACAATTTTCAAATATTTGGTCCGCTTAAAATTCTTTTTTCGGCAAACGTTTCTCTTAATACCGAAGTGTTTGAACATGAAGGGTGACTCTGGATTACACAGTAGACACAAGACTTCTATGCTGAAGGTTTCGACGCATTGATTACACAATGTGATAAATTTATTAATACCGCTGGAATTTGTGTTGAGGAATAAAAAGAAATGTACACGTAATAACAAATGTTTTTCCAAGTCTGTTTGTCACTTTGTAATTTTTAAATAACTGTTCGATACGTACTTACTACCTTCTCTTAGTAGGGTCACATAAATAGCCTGATACTAAATACGCAGAAAAACTCATGCTTCAAATTCCAATGCCTCAAACGTCCTGAAAAATAAGTACATGACACGAATAAATAACAAGGTTTTTAATTGTCTCATATAATTTTTTCAGTGTCAATTTTTAAGTCAAATGAAACTAAAACATGTAGTTCAATGAATAAAATATGGGATTACACCATTCTATGATACAAATTTGGAAGATGTGAATCCGCATATTGGTATAAATATGACATCTATGCTAAGTCAGTTAATATCCGAAAACCTTAAAATCGGCGCCTTCGGGCAATCACGGAGGCGCCGATTTTCAATCACGGGAATGAATTCTAAAAAACCTCCAGATTTGCTATACGTCTATGAAAGCCTGTTGCTTCGATTAGATAATTATGTGATGGTTATATTCAAATCAATCTGCAACTTGGTCGCTCAAAATGGTGTAATGATTTGCATACTCGGGCGCTATCCGGGAGACGCGTGTTCGATTCTCGCTCCAGGACGAAGAAATCTTGAAATTTTCGGATATGATCTGACTTAATATCCATGTCATATTTACACTAATATGCGGAATCACATCTTCCAAATTTTCATGTATAAGTTGTGAGTCAAGACTCAGAATTATAGTCCTCAAAGAAGCAACGAAATGTTTGCGAATGAAATCAATCTACAACCCTTATAAGAAATTTGGATTTATGAGGGACTGCAAAATTCCTCATTCAAATTTTCCGTTCAAAATACAGGCCACATTTTCTGAACATTAAGCCTAATCAAAGGCTTTCTGCAATCAAATGTCTCGTTAAGTACACCACACATTTTACTTTCTAAAGATTTTATGTGATTTCCTTTTCAAATTTTGAAAGGAAAACTTTGCATTTCTCTAAATTGAAAGAACAGTCCGTATAATTTTATCTTCCTAGGCATAGAATTTACCAATACTGAACCCGATATAATTTGTTTTGACAACTTACTCGGAATATAACATGCATAAAAACACATACTCTCTTAAATTTAGAAATAAAACACAAGAGAGGGGCAATAATTTCGCAACGGCGCAAAATTTTCTCTAACCGTTTAAACAATGTTAAGCATTTTGTTTTAATTTAGTAGGAATGCAATATGTAGTTACTTGTAATTACAGAATGTTCACCAATTTACAATTCCATACTACTCACTGATCAACTGCGAGACGCTGCAGCCCCAAACACCCTGCACAAGGTGAAGCACTAATCGTAAATCTCTTGAATTCCATGTTTGCTGCTATTCACAGTTCTGTAGTAGGCTGAATGGTTTGCTATTTCTTATGTTATTCTTTGTAGACTTCAGCCACGAAGTCTGTGAAACTAATGCTTACGTTTCCGAGTTATCGATTCAGAGGACAACTACGTTGGCTAGCGTGTTAGGCTCAGGTGACACTTTCATTTCGGACATTTTATCATTACGTCTGCAATAATGTGGAGCATGTCCTTTCTTCGGTGAAAAAAACACACTAAAAAGTGAAATGTTCACTATATATAAACACTTGCACTCATATTGCACTGCTATTGTTTGCCTGATATTGGAACAAAGAATATGTCTTCTAGTGGTCCTGGATAGCGTCTCAGTAGCAGAACTAAAATATCTGTGTCTTTGCACGAATACCATATGCCCTTCTGTTATTGGCGTTAATGGTATGTAGTATGATTTTAGTGTCGGATTCTTGGTGTCTACACTTCAAGTAGGGCAGGGAGCAATGTGTACCAGAAACTTGAGCACGCCCCGCAACAACACATTATTTTGCCCATTTCTTGCTATGGCAGAAACTTGTGTGCAAAGTAAGTGGTAAATTCAACGTACTTACGATTATGTGACAGCAGCATCTTTATGTTTATCCTTGAAATGCCAATGGTGTCGCATATTTTGTACTGTGGTGCTACACCGCCATGGAGTCTCTTGGCTTCATTCTTCAGTGTTTCCCCTAAATAGGTGTCGAAAACAATATGAAGTTCATCATATTGCCAGTGTTTACTTTTGGATATTTTTGGTGAACAAATCAGCAAGATCTGCACATATTTGCACTGCGATGGGTTTATTAAGGGCCGCATTCTGCGTCTCACAATCAGAGGTCGTGCAAAAAGAGAACGATATGCACTGAACTCCGTAATACTCTCCAGCAATCGTTACTTTCATTCGTTTTTTTGTTGGCAGAACATAGATTTGATCTATTCCTTTTTATAGGTGCCCAAAGACTGACTGACCCATTGAGAATTCTTTCTGACTTGAATATTTCACACAATTCCGTGATACTCTCCAGCAATCCTTACTTTTTTTCTTTGTTTTGTTGGCAGAACTTAGATTTGGTCTATTCCTTTTTATAGGTGCCCAAAGATTGACTGACCCATTGAGAATTCTTTCTGACTTGAATATTTCACACAATTCCGTGATACTCTCCAGCAATCTTTACTTTTGTTCTTTTTTTTGTTGGCAGAACTTAGATTTGGTCTATTCCTTTTTATAGGTGCCCAAAGACTGACTGAACCATTGAGAATTCTTTCTGACTTGAATATGTCACACAATTCAGTGCCTAATGTTTTAATTCGGCTAAGATCTGCTGTTATCGGTTCGCTGAATACAGCTTTTGTTGCTAGGTTCATGAACTCGGGCCCTTCAAATTTAAAAGGATTGTCAATACGCTACGCCGCCCCGGTGGCGCAGTGGTCTAAGCGATGGCCTCTGATCATTCGTCCGAACGGAGTCCGGGTTCGAATCCCGGTGAGGCATGGATGTTGTGTTTGTCTTACGGCACTGGTTCTCTCCATTCCCTGGAACCAGTAACCCTAAATTAGGGACGGTGACTGCTTATAGACGATTGAGTTGCTCACGGTGGTCTTTAAACCTCCAATCAATCAATACGCTCCAGTTCACCATGTAATATTGAAATAGTATCTTGGGATTTAGCTGTTGTTTTCGATTCATGTATATTTACACCCAAAATCCGTACTTTATATTTCGTAGACTTTCATTTCATCTTATATCGAATGCTTAGCACTCACGACGCGTTTTTTTCTTTGGTGAAAATTGAATCTTGTATTTCCAGTCCAGTCATAATTGCTTTTCTGTGTGATCAGAAACTTCGAGCTAATAATATTTTAAGAATACACATGGGTACTGCATACAGGAACACCAATAAGAAATTCATTTCCTGCGCAATGCATTTGGTATTTTATATTTCCAGAATGCACGAAATATGAAGCGCACAATGCTATGTATTGTATCCATATGTTTTTACACCAGTTATTTGTGGGACGGTTGGTTGGTTGGTTGTTGGATTTTATTGGCGCAAGGGCCAGGTTTGGCCAAAGAGCGCCAGACCAAGAACTATCAGCCACAGATTTTTAAAAAACGTGGAAAATGATTAAGAGCAGACAGGCTTGGTAAAAGTTGAAAAAGAGTATGATGAAAGCTGTGAAGACAAGGTAGTTAATTAGGTTTATATAAAAATTTATTAATTGACTATTATAATTATAATTTTTTTTTTTTTTTTTTTTTTAAACAGAACTACACAAAGGATGAGTCACTCTCCTCCCCCCACACTCCCCTGCAATGCTGGCAGAGGGCGGGGACGAACTGTCACTCTCTTCTCCCCCATGTTCCTCTGCAATGTTGTTTGAGGCTGGGGACGAACTGTCACTCTCCTCCCCCCTATGTTCCTCTATAATGTTGGTTGAGGGTGGGGACCTCGCTGAGGCCGAGACAGTTGGATGGACACTGCACACCTTTGCGGATTGAGGGCCGGGTCGTCCGCACGTGCAGGCTTTCTGCTTTAAACTGGAAGAGAGGGTCGGCTGCAAAAGAGAAGGCCCAGAATCAGGTAGTCGAAAAATCGCGAGCTCGGGGAAAAACACCTGTGTCGCTTGGTCAGCTGTAGATCGCTTGGCAAGCGCTGCGAGAGCTACAGGGCGCGGAACAAAGGGCTGCACGGGTTGTGGCAGAGACTTAACAACTGCGGCAAAACTACGCTGTCGGGTGTTGGGAATACCCAACTTGGCTTTGGCAGCAGGGTACGAGAGGCCTTCAGGGTCTTGAGGCGCTGGATCGCCATCTCGTCCTTCCATTTCATACAGTTGCGGGGAGTAAGCTGCATGGGCCTCACCGCAGTTAACACAGCAGGCCGCAGAAGTGCAACCTTCCCCGTCATGTTCACCGGAGCCACAATTAGCGCAACGAGCGGAACTCTTACAGAATCGTTGTGAATGCCCGTACCTCTGGCACCTGAAACAGCGCAGAGGACTGGGAATGTACGGGCGAACTGCACAGACCAAGTAGCCTGCTTTGATTTCTGTCGGAACTTTCGGGGAGTCAAAAGTCAAGATGACATTTTTTGACTTAATCATGGAACCATCACGCCGGAACATCATACGACGTGCAGCAATAACACCTTGATCAGCAAGTTCAGTCACGAATTCGTCTTCACTGCATGGCAAGAGATCAAACTCCGAAATCACACCCCGAGAGGTGTTAAGAAACGGGTGAGGTGTCACTTTCACAGGAATGCCTTGAAGACTAGTGAGGTTCAGAAAAGTGTTACTCTGAGAAACACTGCAAGTTTGGACAAGCAGGTCCCCAGAGCGAAGCTTCCTCACAGACTTCAAGGGGCCAACCGCAGCGTCCAAAGCTTTAGAAATGAAAAAGGGAGATCTGGTGGACAGTCTCTCATTCGGATCGATGGATTCTACAAGCAAGTGAGTAGCATGCGTAGTCACAGCAATTGAGGGGAGACGACGCTTCGGAGCGACTGGTACAGCTGCCGAAGAAGGGTTCCACATTCTTGGTCCAGGTCAAGGTCTAAAGACCGTTTAAGGGTATGAGACTTGGTAGGTTGAGAAGACGAAGGAGTGTCGTTGGCAACTATCATTTTGTCAGGTGACTTAAATTTGGAGTTTTTGTTCTTTTTACCCATGGAAAAAAAGGAGGAAGATTCGTCTGCAGACTACTCCACCCACCACCGAGCCCTACAAGGGAGAACTGGAGGTCTGCAAGCCAAGAAAATGACGCTGGACACAGTTCTGGAGCTTATACGTTGCAGATATAGTCCGTTGGCTGTGATCACACGCACTCGGCGGACACTTCGGCCTCCGGGTACCGTCATGCCAACGCCTTTGGCATGATCCCACAGCCCCCGGGCTCACCCTGCCGTGCTATACGACAAAAAAGCCGCTAAAGCCGTGTACACAACTTGGTACAAGACTTCTGACTAGAGGTGGGTTAGTCTCTAGCCTCCCGTTTACAGCAAAGCCGGGGTCGAAGAGGAGTGTTGGTACACAGGAGGCACTTATCCGGTCTCCTGCGACCTCAGCCGCCAGACATCCCATTTCCACCTCACGGGTCTCCGCACGCGGCAAACATGCAGGTAGGTCTAGCGCCCAAACCAGCGAAAAGGAAAAAAGAAATCCAAAGAAGACAAATCCTGTCAGGGAACCTAAACGGAATCTCAGCAACCTACGAACTGAGCGGTTAATATAAATCAGTTAGTGGTGGAGGGTAACAAAACCACAAGACCGGGGTGTTAGTGCATAACGTGGTAGCGATTAGGTAAAGTATACAACACGGGCAACTAGCCAGTGGAGAAAATAAATAAAAACGAAAAAGCGAGACACAAGACCAGCTCGGGAACGTGGGGCCGCGACTCCCCAACAGCTTGATGAACAGCTGTCCCTGCAAACACCAAAATAAAAAACAAGCGGTGGCGTGACATCAGATGGTGACCAGTCACAAGGTCAGCTCGGACCGTGGGGGCGCCGCTCCCCAAATAACTGGAAAACCAGTTATCCCCGTGCGGGACTTTGTGGGACGCATTTCATGTAACCGAATTTTTATGGAAAACATTTAGGTGAATCTAAAATAATTAAATAAAAAATGTGAAACATCAGTACTGTGTTACAAATAATGCTACAACTGAAGTGAACAATGTATGTTCATCAAGTAAAAGAAAGTGGTTCTATACTTAAAACCAATTCTCCATATCAAAAATACATGATTATTTGAATTTTAATATTTTGTCTTTTAATTTAACATTTTGCACACTACATGCTGCAATACGTGAAATATACTTTCATATCATTCTTTTTATGCATAATGATTGAAAGTATAATGAAAAATAGAGACATGCAGTACGTTTTCCATTGGGAATGAATCCGTTTTATAATTTTAGGAACCTAAATCTTATATAAACAGTTATTGACCTTTAATCCTCTAATGCAGCCCCGGTGGCGCAATGGCCTAACCCTAAGTGATTGCTTCTGATCATTCGTCCGAAAAGGGTCCTGGTTCGAATACCGGTGAAACGCGGATATTGTGTTGTTTTACGGCACTGGCTCTCTCCCTTCCCTGGAACCAGTGACCCGAAATTAGGGACGGTCGACTGCTTATAGCTCATTGAGTTGCTCCCGATGATCGTTGAACCTCCAATCAAAAAAGTATATTCTTTGATTGCATTAAGAAAAATAGGGCATTTTATAATATCTCACAATCTGAAAAACTGAGAGATATTATAAAATGCCCTATTATTACCTAAGTATTATATACTTGCACAGGTGTCTTCAAGGTACCCCATGAAATACACTAAAGGGAATTCAGGTGAGGATTGCAAGAGTTCCCGTATTCATTTCCAACGGAGGCGAGGGATACACAGAGATTAATGCTCAGAACTCATGTACAGCTTTCTCAGCTATTCAACAGAATGAACGGCCTCAAATGTCTTCACTCTGAAACAAAAATCACACTACCTTGAACGATAGTTCCACACAGCATTTAAACCACAGTATCACCACATATTACCTTCCTCACACTTTCATACAAGACAGTGGCTCCTTTCGTCAGGATGTGACTAAGACTTGAAGGCACAGACACCTAAGTGATTGTGAATCGGTAACAACACACACACACAAAAACCCTGCTCCAAAATTGTCGCAAACGCAGCAGTAGGAAGAAGGGAGAAAGGGCCCTTCCCTATGCACTTGAAAAGTACCAAACAAAAAAAAAAGAACAGAAAAGAAAGAAAAGGAACTTCGGAAAAGTTACTGCTGTAGCAATCTACTCCCTATTCTTAAGATTGTCTGTCTTTGAGTATTAGGGTTCATCTACTGCGATAGATGGTGCAAAAATTACTCAATAGGCGTGGCTTGTACGTATTGAGGGACTGTCCCTTAAATTGGCGTCAGCAAATTACTGCCACCTCACTTTATTCAGAATAGAAGCGGTCTCTCGTTGGCTCCACAATGAAAAGACAGAATACTCAATGTTACGTTTCAACCAATAGCGATATTTGGGGTGAAGCTCAGTAAGTATGAGTAGTTTCTGTAGCTGAAATTCAGGGGTTCTCTGCCAATGTACATATTTTCACTTCAAAATGCAAGCGTACAGTCGGACTTGAGATGACTTACGAAAGGCAAGCAATCTCATTCAATGATTTCTTTATGGCATAGATAATTAAAACTGCTATACTAAATTATTCCGCCATCTAGCGCCAATTTGAAATACTTTCGAGTCAGATGAATTGAATTTAAAAAACATTCTTACAATTTTTTCGGGATAATAACTGTGGCATATATTAGCTATGGGTCGTTTTTATTTGTGCTCAAAATTTCAAACACTACAAAGTTATAGATTTCGTGAAAATGTGCACATAACAATTTTCATTAAGGGAATAGTCAATCGAGTCATATTTTGCAAGACTGGGGCAGCGGGTGGCCTAGTGGTCAGCGTTCGTGACTGCCGTGTGGAGATAACCTCAGGTTCGATCTTAGGCAGGTACGAACGTTCGAAACACTAAGTACCCTACGTGCATCGGATGGGCACGTTAAGCCGTCGGACTCCGGTACTGGTCACCGGTAATATAAAAGAGCGTCTTCCTCCCCATTTCTATCTCGCTTTGTGACACTTTCCTATCTGACACTCTAGCTCAAATCTCCTAGCTTCCTATTTCTAAGGGTTTTTTAAGACCTGTGGTCAGACACTTCCTTCCTAAAATCCTCTACATATGATCTGATCTGATCTGAGTCATATTTTGCGGGCCACCTTCTGGTTTTGCCGTCAGCAGCACGTAGCCAATGAAAGAAGGCAAGTGTCGTGAGCTGGCTTGGGGAGTAACCAATGAAAGAAGGCACGTGACGTGAGCTGGCTTGGAGAGTATATAAGGTGGGCTGTAGGCATTCTGAAAATAACAAGCTCACTCAAGAGCAAGACGTTACTGTTCTCTTAACTGTTAAAAGTGCAATTCTCTTGCGCTCACTTTTAGCAGTATAAATCTACAACTCTATTTTCCTATTCTTCTTTCAACCTTTCCAATCAGGGGACCCTACCCCAAATCTATCTACTTCTTCTTCGCTCCATACAACTTAATGTGAATTGGACCTAAACCTTAAAAAAAAAAAAAAAAAAAAAAAAAAAAAAAAAAAAAAAAATTCATTAGGGCCGCGGGTGGCCTAGTGGTCAACTTTCGTGACTGCAATGGAGATAACCTCAGGTTCGATCCTTGGCAGGTACGAACGTTCGAACCACTAAATACCCGCCGTGCGTCGGAGGGGCACGTTAAGCCGTCGGACACCAGGTACTGGCCCCCGTTAATAAATAAGGGCGTCTTCCTCCCCCCATTCTACCTCGTTTCCGTGTCAGTTTCCTATCGGGCACTCTAGCCCAAATCTCATAGCTTTCTATTTCTAAGGGGTGTTTAAGACCTGGGGTCAGACACTCCCTTCTTAAAATCCTCTACATATGAACTGATTCTGAAAATATATTACTCGTTTTTGCCATGGATAAAAGGAGCGACTTATCAGATTTGCAAAAAAGGATGATTATTGGCTTTCGGGACAAGGGTGGCAGAATTTCTGAAACACCGCAGTTTGCGAATTGTTCGCGTGCAGCTATGGTTAAAATGTATCGTGATTGGAGAAATGGAACCACTGCGGATAAGCGACGTGAAAACTGCGGAGCACTACGTGTCATTGATGTGAGAGGTGAACGTGGGCTTCGCAGGTGCGTGAGAGTAGATTGACACGTTATAGTGGAGCAAATCTCTGGTTGAATGAACCAGGGGCTACCGGAGGTGTGTCTAAAACGACAGTCAGCGAACCCAGATGCGTATGGGCTCCGATGCAGACGGATGATCACTGCACCTATGCTAAAGAAGGCGCATTGACAGAAAATGCTTACATTTGCACGGCAGTACCGGAATCGGACCTCCGATGATTGGCAAAGGACTGCCTTCTCCGATGAGCAACATTTTCTGCTTTATCGAACTGATGGACGTTGGCGTATAAGGCGAGAAAATTTTGAGAACAAACACTCTTTAACCATTGTTAGCAAAACACAAGCTGGCGGGGGCCATTATAGTCTGGGGAACGTTTTCGTTGCATTCTTTGGGTCCACTGATACCTGTGGAAGGCACTAAGTACTGTTATGAATCCGTCCTTACAGACCACGTACACCCATACATGCTGATTATCTTTCCAATCATGGATCGGATCTTCCAGCACGACAATGCGACTTGTCAGGCAGCTAGAAATGTCCAAAGCTTGTTGGAAGAGCAAGATTAAGAATCTTCTACTTATGATGAAGTATTTAAGCACTTCCCTGGCCCTCCTAATTTCGCAGGCTTTTTAAACCCAATTGAGCATCTGTGGGACCACCTCTATCGGGTTGTTCGTTCTACGGATCCTCTACCATGCACTTCCAGCAGCTGTCAGATACACTGCAGTCAGCATGGATCCACATAACTGTGAACAACATCGAGCAACTTGTTGAGTCACTCCCAGCCCGTCTAGATGCTCTCTGCGTTGCACACGTACGGTTACTCTGCATGTTAACTAGTGGTCGTAATATAGTGACTAGACCGTGTAGTAAAGAATTTCTCTTAGACTTATTCAAAAACAGCAAACAGCATTAGATAACATTTTTTAACCAAATCAATTTTGTCCCTATTTAAAGGTTACTTTTAAGGTATAGAAATTAGAACAGTTAAATTGAAGGACAAATCTAAAATATATTAAATTTATTTTTCAGATATTATACTGGCGGCTGCGTTTAACAGAAATCAATATTTTGTTATTGTAAAATTATTTCAAATTTTGCTTAAAATATGTTAGTGAAAGAAACAGAGATGAAACATATTTTGATCAACGCATAACACATGAGCTATCACCAAAATTATTAATCTAAAGAAATATTTATCCATGAAGTGCTTTTAAAAATTGCTTAAATTTAATCTTTTAAGTCCTGTGTTTTCCTCGTTTTAATAAATACTTTATTATCGGTAGATTCAAATATAAAGGAAAATATATTATACTTCAAGCGGGATTACTAAACAACAGAAAAAATTAAAAACGTGCACATGGTGTTCGCTTTGGTGCGAAAAGCTGTTAATTGAATTATGACTAAGTGTCCTTATTTGTTTGTGTACGATCAGTCATCTTGTGTTGCTACAAGCGCTGATTTATTGGGAGTACAATTCTAATTTTTTCCCTAATGTAAATACCCCGAAAAAAAGGATAATAAAGTAGTAAAAGAAAGAAGAGAAACGCAAAAATAATAAAAATAGTAATAACGAAAAACTCCAAGCAGATTATCCTAGATTATGCATATTTCCTGATGTACACTAAATGTAAGGTCAGGTGATGCGTAACATCACCTGACCGGGATGTAAGGTCAGGTGACGAAACATCACAGCCTCTCCTTGACAAATGTCAACCCCGCCTTCTCGTGGTGCATCCTGTAACCACTAAAGGGACTCTGACGACCGCCAATAGCGGTATAATTATACCATCGGGATTAGAGGAAATACTAGCCCACACTCACCAACCGGCTTGGCCAGCGTGGTGAGTTATGGCCAAACCCCTCCAAAATGAATCTACATCTTAAATCTTGGCCCTCAGTCTCCGGCACCTGAAATGTACCTAGCCAAAGGAAGCGGCCAGTGCGACATGAAGGCAGAGGGTGCTAAGAATCCCCGGAGAACCGGACTAGGCTGCCATCTGATGCTGACCTTGCCTACGTATAACGGACACTCCCTATCTTCTGATTCAAGGCTTCTTGAATTGGAAGAGGAACTACAAAAGATCCAGTGGGATATCGTCGGGCTAAGTGAGGTAAGAAGAAAAATAGATCTTATTGAACTGAAAAGTGGACATCAATTCTACTATCGTGGGACAGATACTGGCATAACTAGTGGTGTTGGATTTATAATAAACAA
Source organism: Macrothele yani (assembly GCA_039090855.1). Classification (NCBI taxonomy): domain Eukaryota; kingdom Metazoa; phylum Arthropoda; class Arachnida; order Araneae; family Macrothelidae; genus Macrothele; species Macrothele yani. The sequence goes on along the minus strand of CM077015.1, from coordinate 110,075,923 downwards.
GAAACTGAAGGATAAAGTTGTAGAAGTTGAAAGTTCCTCTGACAGAGCTGCACGATTCGTTATCCAACTCTAGAGAAGATACCAGGCTCAGATTATTCAAACTTATGCACCCACCACAAGTCATCCTGAAGAAGAAATTGAAGAATTTTATGAGGAAATTCGTCATCTAAATAATGAAGGTAAGCAGCACTTGAAGATAATTATAGGAGATTTCAATGCAAAAATAGGGCAACGGCAACAGAATGAAACTTCAGTAGGTAAATTCGGTCACGGCAACAGAAACCAGCGTGGAAATACTCTCGTTGAGTTTCCAGAGGCAGAGGGGTTTTTCATCTTGAACTCCTTTTTCAAGAAAAAGCCACACAGGAAATGGACATGGAGACATCCAAATGGAAGGAGAAAGTAAATTGATATTATTATGTGTAACAAAAAATTCGTCATCGGAGACTGCAGTGTGCTGAACAAGTTCAACACAGGTAGTGACCATAGATTGGTGAGATGTAAGATGCACCTCAACACTAAACTCGAACGTGGCAAGCTCATAAAACAAACAAAATTTATTGACATAACCAACCTTAAAAAACACCATAAGACCTTCAAGTTGGAACTGAAGACCAGATTCTTTGCTTCAGAAGGCCAAACATCGGAAGAAGTGGATATTTATGAAGTTAACAGAAAAGAAACCAAAGATCTTATGGAAACAGCAACAAAATTAGCTCGGTCTAAGAACAAGTTGCATGTAAACTAAATATCAGGAAAAACCAAAATGTTGATGCAAAAAAGAAGAGAGATGAGGACAACTAAAGAAGATGTAACTTCCAAATTGGAATATATAGAGCTATGCAAGACAGTACGAAAAAGTATCACTGAAGACGTAAGGAAATTCAACTGTGATTTAGTGAAGAAAGCAATTGAAAACAACAAAAGCATAAAGATAGCAAAGGGACATCTCATTAAGGGAAGAAAACAGATTATGGCAATGAGAAAAGAAGATGGTTCTGTAACAAGAAATAGAGGCGAAATTTTGACAAGAGTGAAATATTTCTACTTCAAATTATATGAAAGGGATGATACATGTACTCCCGGCATCATGAAAGGTACCAGTACCAGAGTTCTTCCAGTCCTCCCAGCAGAAGTTGCACATGCAATCAAGAACATGAAGCGGGGAAAAGCACCAGGAGAAGATGGAATTACTGTAGACATCATACAAGAAGCAAGTGGAGAATTCGAAGCAATACTCGCCCAAATTTTCACTCGATGCCTTAATGAAGGGAAGATTCCTGAGGATTGCAACAACGCTACAATGATCCTGCTACATAAAAAAGGTGACATTTAGGATCTCAGGAACTACAGACCTATCAGCCTCCTCTCAGTGATTTATAAAATTTTCACTAAAGTTCTTTCACACCGCTTGAAGGTAACACTGGACATGGCTCAACCGAGAGAACAAGCTGGATTCAGGAGTGGCTACAGCACTATAGATCATATCCACGTACTGATAGAACTAATTGAAAGAGCAAGTGAATATGAACTTCCATTGTGCATGGCTTTTATCGATTATGAAAAAGCCTTTGATTCGGTGAAACCATCAGCAGTTACAATGGCTCTTAGATCATTCGGTATTGAAGATGCGTACAATAATATTATTAATAACATCTATTAAAATGCAAGTTAAAAGATTCGGCGGTTTGAAAATGCAACACACATAAAAAATGGAAAGGGAGTGCGACAAGGTGACACCATATCTCCGATGCTCTTTAATGCCACATTGGAAAATGTCTTTCAATCACTGAACTGGGAAAACAAAGGAATAAAGATTAATGGAGATTATCTAAGCCACCTTCGTTTTGCTGATGACGTAGTCAGTTTTGCAACTACCCCATCAGAGCTGCAGAGTATGATCCAGGAACTTGCTGACAAGAGTAAAGAAGTGGGATTAAAAATGAACTTTCAGAAGACAAAAGTGATGTTCAATGCTTTTACAAGAAATGAAGCTTTATCGATTGATGGAGAAAAGCTGGAGATAACAGACAGGTACGTTTATTTTTTACAGCAGATATCAAGTGAGGGTCACATTGATGAAGAAATTAATCGGCGTACAAAACTTGCCAGGAGGGCTTTTGGAAGAAACAGCATATTTTTCAAGAGCAATATGCCATTATGTCTTAAAAGAAAAGTGTTTGATCAATGCATCTTTCCAGTGCTTACGTATGGTGCAGAGACGTGGACCTTAACTAAAAGAGACCTACAAAGGCTGCAGATAACTCAAAGAAGCATGGAGAGGTGCATGCTTGGTATAACCAGGAGAGATAAGAAGAGGAACTCGTGGATCCGAAAAATGACGAGAGTGGAAGACATCGTGATAAGTGTTAAATCCTGAAATGGCAATGGGCTGGACATACTGCCAGAAGGACAGATCATCGATGGACAGCCGAAATTTTAGATTGTATTCCAAAGGACAGGAAAAGACCCAGAAGAAGACCGCATGGGATTTATTTGGATGAACTTCGAAAGTATGCGGGAGTGACATGGAGGAGACTGGCACGAGACAGACCGTTGTGGAGGAAACTTGGGGAGACCTTCGTCCAGCAGTGGATTGATAATGGTTGACAATGATGATGATGATGATGACACTAATCGTTAAAGAAAAGTTGCACCCAGAAAAAAGTAACCGACAGGAATGAAACTCGGTGGTTAGGTTTGACACCGTGACACCTGCAAATGATACAAATATTGCACACGGCAGCGCATGTGACGCAAGCAAGGAGTGGTCGTAGCGCAGAACTGGACCGGCGCTATAAGGTCGTTCTGTTGCCCGTGCTTTCTATTGTTACTCATACCGTTGTGGTGGTTGCATTCCTTGCAAGCGAAATATGCCTAGAAGTTTCGAAACACTTTAAACTGTTGGAGGAGTTCGAGAAGGAGGCCGAATGGTCAGGGTCCGGGAAGCGGGATGGTTTTATCGTGGTATTGTGTACATACCGGTCGTGCGGATGTCAGCATACCACGATGTTGGTGGCAGGGCATAGAACAAGTAACGCATCAGTGACAACAAGGGTTTGTGAGATCTACACTAACCACGGAGTGTTAGGACTGACGGGTTGTTTGACGTGCGCGGGTTGACCCAACAGCCACCACTGCGGATATTCAGTGAGCAGTGGTGCCCTCCATTCATCTTTCACTTAGTGCCAGCACAGTTGGCAGACGGCTGCACGACGTAGGACTACACGCACGCTGGCCGTGAAGACGACTGTTTTTGACACTTTTGCATCGTCGCGGGAGATTGCAATGGTGTCTTGCCAGACTGTCATAAGGCAAAATAGAATGGCCGCAAGATATCTTTAAAAACGAGCCCGCTGTTTTATCGGAGTAGATGACCACCGAATCCGTGAGTGGAGGTACCATGGTAAGCACCATGATGAACGGTTTGTTGTCGAGCGTCTCACGTCCAAAAAGCCGGATAGCATGGTGTGGGGTGCAATTGGCTACGATGCTAGATCACCTTTGGTGTTCGTTACAGAACGTTTGACAGCCCAATGTTTCACTAAACCGAAATCATCGCTCTTTCCACATTAATAAGTGAGTCTCGGAAAAATTCTCATCGGCCAAAACCGGGAATCGAACAAGGTGTCTTCCAGTTACGCGTTGGACATCTACCACTGCACCACAGCGGCTTCTAATTCTCCAGACTCACGTGTGATTAAGTGTCAAACTACACGGTAGGTTGCTTCATGGAGCACCACACAAAGCTGGGGATTCACCAAAGATGGAAAGCAGCAAATGAACTAATAACTAGCAGGTGAATGGATATTTAACTCAAACATTCGACGTGGATTAGGAACACCAAATTGAAATCATCTCTTTTTCCACGTTAATAAGTGAATCACGGAAAAATTCTCATTGGCCGCCACCTGGAATCGAACCCGAAAGATCTGAATCGTGAAGGAGAACGTACAGCCGAATAATCCGGAAACGGGACATCAATATTAACTGAATGACTGCAATATTAAACTATCTCCTCTTTTCTTGTGCAGACGGGGAATGTACTACCGAACACCTAAATAACTCGGCATCTATATTATTTCAATGATTGCAAAATAAATTATCTCCTTTTATTTGTTTAGAAGGGCAATGCATGGGCGGATAAGTAGATAACATCAGCGTCAATATTTACCGAATGACTGCAACAATTAATTATGACATTATTTTGGGTCTGAAGGGGAATGTACCCAAAGACACTAGTTAACTCAGCATCAAAATTAACCGAATCATTGCAATGTTAAATTTTCTACTCTTCTTTTTTGATCTGATGGGGAATGTAGTGTCGAATATGTAGATGACTCGGCATCAATATTAACGGAATCATTGCCATATTAAATTATCTCATTTCGTTTTGCTATAGTTGTGTGAGGAGATGTTTTCGCGTTCCTCCCGAGAGACTCGTACTCACGTGAAATTATTTCTGTTCTGCCCATTCGTTTTTCTTAAAATATAGCAAACACAAACAATCTATCTAGTAATTCATGTTGAAGCACAGTATACTGTGTTGATTTGCATGTTCGAGTTAAATCGCATGACCAATTATCTAACCTATTTATGCTAATAAAACGAAGTGTGTGTATGTTCTTCACGATACAAAAAAAACTACTCAACCTAGAAACCGGAAAATTTGCAGGAAGGTGGAATACATACCGAGGATGTGCACCACTGGCTTAGATTTTCGAATTTTTGGAGTTTTTCGAAATTTTGATAAAAACGTTTTCTCTGATTTCCGTATATCGTTCCGCTTTGTTTGCAAGCCATATGATCACATCCAACGTCAAGGAAAGTAGTTCACGATACATTTTACACGTTTATTTATTAGAATTTTGTTATAATAGACGTCTAAATGGCAATTTTTATTTGTAAATACATTTCATGCAGGAAATATATCGATTAACAGCACTACGTTCGTTTGTTATTTTTTTTATCCGGAGCTAGCGTATTCTTTAAGCAAAGTCTTTCGAACTTTTGTTCCGGAAGTCAAAGTGGCTAAGACTGACGCCTCGTTTTTTATTAATATTCATTAGGATTTTATAAATTTTGCCAATGTGGGAGTGGTCGAGACAAATATTAAGTGGTCTGAAGTAATGTCCTTCCGAAAGGGAAATTATGTTCAGAAGTGTACGAGACGAACTTATGACGCATAAATTTCTGATATGAAAATATATATATTATTGTTTTCCACAATAAAATAAATTCCTACGATTATTCCCATTACAATAAGATCTATTTCGATGAAAATGGTAAAATAAAATTCGAATATTATCTTGAACTACTTTTTTCCACGTTTGGTGTTATAAGGGTATATGAAAAAAAGGCGGGACGATACATGGGAAATGGGAAACTACTTGAAAGCGTTCTGATACTGTAGTACAGGCGTATTTTTTTAATTTGATTAGCAGTTTCGTTAAGGAAAGTGAGGGACAAATAACTTAAATTCATTCAATTCTGACGTTACAATTTTGAATGACATTGATACTAACATCTAGCTATGGCAATGAAATACTTAAAGAATGACGTTCAACATGTTCTCACAATATTGTGTGGACAAGCTCTTTTCACTGCATTTCATCAAATTACAGTTCACGTATAATTATTCATTTCCAAAAATACGAAATAAGATTTATTTATTTAATTAAATAACGTTTGCGTTAAGTTTCAACGTAAAGTGCTTAAAAACATTTATAAATGCTTGAAAATGTTAATATTTTTAAAGTGATACCTTCAAAAGTCTCATGCCTCACATCATTGAAGGAACGATTATAACTGGCCAGACAGTGGGACAAGATGAGCTCATTCCCCGAATACCTGTCATTACAACTAATGTGCCCCCCTCAAATATAAAACGAATTCAGCTCCCAGTGCGCCTGTGATTCGGTATGAGCATCAACAAAGCTCAAGAAAAACCGCTCAAAGTGTTTCGCTTAAATTTGCGAAGATCTTACTGTTCCCATGGACAAATTTGCGTTGGATGTTCCAGAGTGTGCAGCAAACAAAATAACTTCATCTTAGCGCCACATGGGAGAACTCACCATACTGTTTACGAAGAAGCATTGACTTAATATCCATCGTTTTTGTTCACTATTTTTTTAAATTAAAAGAAAAAAATCAGTAGGGCCTATTTAACTTCAAGCTTATTAACGATTTTTGTTTACCCTATTCTTACGATTCAGGGCCAAATATTTCACCCATCCAAGGGAAAACTACTTGCAGTTAGTTAGTAAAGACGAAATCAAAAATGTTTCAGCACAAGTCGATTTCTTTGCTGTGATTTATCTTTTTGAAAACCATGATGAACCACCGAAGAAGCTTAACGCTAAGTACAATTTTCTAGCTAAACAAAGTCTACAGCAACAAACACTGTCGTCAAAGTGACGGGATAAAAACTAGTAATTAAATATAATGAAAGAACGCGTAAGAAAGAAAGAGTGCAACATTTAATGCTATAATTCTTATTTGAAAACTTTATTTCAAATTTTTTTCCTAATCGATCATCTTCATATATGGAATTAAATTAAAGGTACAAATGCTTACAACTTAGACATATCCTCCAACCAAGAAAACTGAATGTAATAACCGAACTACGGTAAGTATTAATTACCTTTATAGTCAGAAAGAAACTCCATCTCTGCTTGCATCTTGCTTTAAAATAATCTCTGCTTCCATCTTACTTTAACCAGATCTCTGCTTCCAACTATACAGGAACAGAGAAACGCCGCAAAATATATGCTTGATAAACACAACGAACGCTCTAAATATATCCGACACCTCTTAGTAGGGTTTAAACTGCTTTCTAATCTCATCTGTTCAATGTCGAAATCTTACAAGGGAAGAAACATTTGAATCACCTAATTTTAACCGAAATGGTGCATCCTACCTAAAGGCGCAATAATTCCTAGTGTTTTCATCTTGTTGCAAGTTAAAAAGTTTCAATCAAATACTTATATTTATATTTTACAAATAATAAACTGAAAAAATTATATTTTCGATGTATGGATATTATTGCTTCATTAATGGTGTAAAATCTAATACATGTACAATGTATTTCACTCCAGATATTTGACTAATACGCTTTGTATAATTTCCCATTAGATACATAGGTTCAACATTTATTCTTACTAAATTCAACGTTTATACTTGCAAAATCTCTTAATACGTGAGCCGTGAAACTGTATCACGATGTTCTGACGAAGTGCAATTCAAACGTACCGTACGAGCGAACGGTAAGAACCACCAAGAGTTACATATTACATAAAAAGTCCGATTAAAACGCTGATTTTCCTTCCACACACATTTGTTGGTGTTAAACTAACAATCAGTGATATTTTTGAATTATGTTACCAACTGTTATGCTAAACGTTAAAATCATATGTACAAAGGAATATCTCACGTAAAAAATAAAGTTTTAAAATACAGTTTTGTACCTGTTCTAAAATTTTAGAACACCAAAAAAATATATATATATCATCATCATCATCATTGTCAACCATTATCAATCCACTGCTGGACGAAGGTCTCCCCAAGTTTCCTCCACAACGGTCTGTCTTGTGCCAGTCTCCTCCATGTCACCCCTGCATACTTTCGAATTTCATCCACCCATCTCCCATGTGGTCTTCTTCTGGGTCTTTTCCTGTCCCTTGGAATCCAATCTAAAATTTCGGCTGTCCATCGATGATCTGTCCTTCTGGCAGTATGTCCAGCCCATTGCCATTTCAGGGATTTAACTCTGATCATGATGTCTTCCACTCTTGTCATTTTTCGGATCCACGAGTTCCTCTTCTTATCTCTCCTGGTTACACCAAGCATGCACCTCTCCATGCTTCTTTGAGTTGTCTGCAGCCTTTGTATGTCTCTTTTAGTTAAGGTCCACGTCTCTGCACCATACGTAAGCACTGGAAGGATGCATTGATCAAACACTTTTCTTTTAAGACATAATGGCATATTGCTCTTGAAAATTATGCTGTTTCTTCCAAAAGCTCTCCAGGCAAGTTTTGTACGCCGATTAATTTCTTCTTCAATGTGACCCTCACTTGATATCTGCTGTCCAAGATAAACGTACGTGTCTGTTATCTCCAGCTTTTCTCCATCAATCGATAAATCTTCATTTCTTGTAAAAGCATTGAACATCACTTTTGTCTTCTGAAAGTTCATTTTTAATCCCACTTCTTTACTCTTGTCAGCAAGTTCCTGGATCATACTCTGCAGCTCTGATGGGGTAGTTGCAAAAATGACTACGTCATCAGCAAAACGAAGGTGGGTTAGATAATCTCCATTAATCTTTATCCCCTTGTTTTCCCAGCTCAGCGACTGAAAAACACCCTCCAATGTGGCATTAAAGAGCTTCGGAGATATGGTGTCACCTTGTCTCACTCCCTTTCCAATTTTTACGTGTGTTGTATTTTCAAACAGCCTAATCTTTGCACTTGCATTTTCATAGATGTTATTAATAATATTAATGTATGCATCTTCAATACCGCAGGTTTTCAGAGCCATTGTAACTGCTGATGGTTTCACCGAATCAAAGGCTTTTTCATAATCGATAAAAGCCATGCACAATGGAAGTTCATATTCCCTCGCTCTTTCAATTAGTTCTCTCAGCACGTGGATATGATCTATTGTGCTGTAGCCACTCCCTGAATCCAGCTTGTTCTCTCGGTTTAGCCATGTCCAGTGTTACCTTCAAGCGGTGTGAAAGAACTTTAGTGAAGATTTTATAAACTACTGATAGGAGGCTGATAGGTCTGTAGTTTCCGAGATCCTCAATGTCACCTTTCTTATGTAGCAGGATCATTGTAGCGGTGTTCCAATCCTCAGGAATCTTTCCTTCATTAAGGCATCGAGTGAAAATTTGGGCGAGTACTGTTTCGATTTCTCCACTTGCTTTTTGTATGATGTCTACAGTAATTCCATCTTCTCCTGGAGCTTTTCCTCGCTTCATGTTCTTGATTGCATGTGCAACTTCTGCTGGAAGGACTGGAGGAACTCTGGTACTGGTATCTTTCATGATGTCTGGAGTGCATATATCATCCCTTTCATATAATTTGGAGTAGAAATCTTTCACTCTTGTCAAAATTTCGCCTCTATTTCTTGTTACAGAACCATCTAGTTTTCTCAGTGCCATAATCTGTTTTCTTCCCTTACTAAGATGTCCCTTTGCTATCTTTAGGCTTTGGTTGTTTTCAATTGCTTTCCTCACTAGTTCACAGTTGAATTTCCTTACGTCTTCAGTGATACTTTTTCTTACTGTCTTGCATAGCTCTATATATTCCACTTTGGAAGTCACATCTTCTTTAGTTGTCCTCATCTCTCTTCTTTTTTGCATCAACATTTTGGTTTTTCCTGATAATTTGTTCACATGCAACTTGTTCTTAGACCCAGCTAATTTTGTTGCTGTTTCCATAAGAGCTTTGGTTACTTTTCGGTTAACTTCAGAGATGTCCACTTCTTCCGATGTTAGGCCTTCTAAAGCAGAGAACCTGTTCTTCAGTTCTAACTTGAAGGTATTATGGTGTTTTTTAAGGTTGGTTATGTAAATAGATTTTGTTTGTCTTATGAGCTTGCCACGTTCAAGTTTAGTGTTGAGGTGCATCTTACATCTCACCAATCTATGGTCACTACCTGTGTTGAACTTGTTTAGCACACTGCAGTCTTCTATGACGAATTTTTTGTTACACATAATAAAATCAATTTCACTTGTCGTCCCATTTGGATGTCTCAATGTCCATTTCCTGTGTGGCTTTTTCTTGAAGAAGGAGTTCAAGATGAAAAACCCTTCTGCCTCTGCAAACTCAACGAGAGTATTTCCACGCTGGTTTCTGTTGCCATGACCGAATTTACCTACTGAAGTTTCATTCTGTTGCCGTTGCCCTATTTTTGCATTGAAATCTCCCATAATTATTTTCAAGTGCTGCTTACCTTTATTATTTAGATGACAAATTTCCTCATAAAATTCTTCAATTTCTTCTTCAGGATGACTTGTGGTGGGTGCATAAGTTTGAATAATCTGAGCCTGGTATCTTTTCGAGAGTTGGATAACAAGTCGTGCAGCTCTGTCAGAGGAACTTTCAACTTCTACAACTTTATCCTTCAGTTTCTTGTTTATTATAAATCCAACACCACTAGTTCTGCCAGTATCTGTCCCACGATAGTAGAAGAGATGTCCACTTTTCAGTTCGATGAGATCATCTCCTTTTCTCCTTACCTCACTTAGCCCCATGATGTCCCACTTGATCCTTTGTAGTTCCTCTTCCAATTCAAGAAGCCTTGATTCAGAAGATAGGGAGCGTCCATTGTAAGTAGCCAAGGTCAGCATCAGATGGCAGCCTAGTCCGGTCCTCCGGGGATTCTTAGCACCCTCTGCCTTCATGTCGCACTGGCCGCTGCCTTGGCCAGGTACATTCCAGCTGCCGGAGACTGAGGGCCAAGATTTAAGTTGTGGAATCATTTTGGAGGGGTTTGGCCATAACTCACCACGCTGGCCAAGCGGGTTGGTGTGTGTGGGATAGAATTTTCTCTAATCCCGATGGTATAGTTATACCGCTATGGGCGGTCGTCAGAGCCCCTTTAGTGGGAACAGGATGCACCACGAGAAGGCGGGGTTGACATTTGTCAAGGAGAGGCTGTGATGTTACGCATCACCTGACCTTACATATACAGTGTTTTTTTCTTAAAAAATATTTAAGGATACTCTTAGTTTAACTCAAGGAACTCACCATTTTATATATCAAATCGGAAAAAATAAATGCAGTCAATGGACAAAATTACCAAGAACATGGATTACCTCATATTACACAACTCACAGTAACTTCAATATTGGCATGAGGTTGTGTTACTAACACCTTCCCGATTCCTCCGCTTGCTTTTTGTGTCCGTCGCCAGATGTCGTCCTTTCAGAAACCAGGAATTTACATACACTGAAGGCTTAAACAAAATCAGAGGAGGGCCTACCAATTTTATAAACATTAAGCTGGCTACAGTGTTTAACCCTTTAACCGGCCGGTGTACGGGAACAAAATGTCGCCAAAAATCACCCGAAGCTTGAACGCGTATTGTCTCCAAATTCACCTTCCTCTTCCGAAAAAACTGGTCCCATTGCGGCGGGATTAAAGCTTTTCCAACATAGCGATTGCTGTCTCCTTCTCACCTCAGCGGCTGGAACCCAACCCTGTGACAGGGATTAACGATGCCATCAAGTGTCCTTTATGCTCCGTTCTATGACCCAAGGCGAGAACAGGAAGGCCAGTCTCCTCAAACACAATTCTTGCTGAGTCGGTCAGAAGAAAAAAAATTAAAGGAAAGAATTAACATGTAAAGCCAGTGATGCACACTACATTGGGAAAAAAAGAAAACAGTTTTACATCAGCATACATTGGATTTAAGCATAGGGTTTGAACCGTATGTAGACGGGAACACGCGTTCCCCTCAACTTTCGTTATCGAGAACACCCCCTGAATTTTTGAATAAAGTTTTTCACATAACATATTACTCTTTTCTAATTTTTTTTATTTTCAAAACTTTGTATTTATAAAATTTAAATTTAATTCAAAATAATTGTGTTCTATATTTTTCTAAAACCAAATATATCGATATGAAGTTACTTTTGTTTTCATACCACTGTGTGTTATGAGTGGCGCACACCCGGGCAAAATCCATAAGGTCCGTCCCCTTTCCCCACCCTTCCAAAAATTCTTGTTCATTGCTCAGATGAAGGAATAAAAATTACTTTTAAATTACTTTATTCCAACGGATCCAGGAAAACTCTCACACTTTCTCATGCCGCTGAGAAAAGTGCAAAGGGCGGAAAACTCGTACACCCTTTCAAGTAAGAGGATATACACAAATTGCGTTTCGGTCCGAGATTTTGACAAAGTGTACGAGTTTTCCTAGCTGAACAAAACGGAATGTATAATTTTCCCTAGGGATCTCAATGGGTATGTAAGATCAAAATGGCTCATGGTTTATGTAAAACTTTTCTGACTCCTTTAATCTTGAGTTATGATTTTAATATCTCCCATGTGATAACAAGCAATAAAAGCTAATTAACAGGGGATCAACGAATCGATATTCAGGTGCTGATCTTTTTAGAAGATTTTAAATTACAACCTTGATATTCCGCATTTCTAAACGTTTTATAAAACCTAATAAAAGGCACTGAATGGATTATTCCTCACTTATTCACAAGCCACCTAGGCCGCGGGCCCTTTTAGAAGATTTTAAGTTACAACCTAGAAATTACGTATATGTAAACGTTTTATTGAACCTAATGAAAGGCACACAACGGATTATTTCTCACCTAATTACAAGCCAGCTAGGCCGCGGGCCTTTTGAAAATATTTTAAGTTGCAACCTAGATATTTCATATTTGTAAATTAAACAGTGACAAACGGTATTGATTTCGACATGTCTGCATTAGTATGAATTCCACACGACCCGTAGCTCTTAGATTATGCAAACGATGTACGTGTAAAAATATATCATTCCCTTCTTCACCTTCCCCTTTATTTTCTTTCTTTAGTGAAAGAATGATGTTATTGTATCTTAATGAAAAAGAAACAGTTCCAACCATTCTTAAGAAACCACAATATACATTTCAGGAAAACTTTTTTTTTCTTTTTTCTTGTAGGGGGGGATTAATCTCCTGTGGGACTCCGAAGTGTAAGGGGTACCCAGAATTACCTATGCTCTTTTCCGGGAAAAGATCACACCATATCATGTCGGTAAATGGTAAAAATACCCCCCCCCCTTGAAAATACCCATGAAAATTAAAAAGCGGTAAAAATACCCCTGGCAGAAATACCCACAGAACAAACGGTTCACTGAAAACTGCCACACAGGAACACTGATGTGTGGCAGTGTTCCGGTGTGGTGATTTAACGGCAACCCTGACACACATCTTTCAGCAACTAGGAAAATTTCCAGAGAGGAAAATTGCCACGTTTTTCATTAAAGGGTCGGGTACAAATTGCTGTTCCTCCGAAGAACACTTTGAATGTGTGACAATTTTTCCAGTGGGGCAGTTTTCAAAATTCCTGAGTTATGTGTGGCAGTTTTCCAAGGTACCTAAAGAGGGGAAGGAACTCTTTTGTTTGTTTGAATGTTTATGCGGGTTCATACGAGTTTAGGGCAACTGGACACAAAAGTTCAAGAGGGGGGGGGAGCTATAAAGATTGCCATTTCTGAGCCTGTATTGAGAACTGAATTGGGAACTCCAAACGAATTTCGAGAAAACGTTCCATGTAAGCCGAGCGAGAATTGTACTTCAATTTGAAGAAATAAATTGCCGAGGATTCGAGGTACACTTAGTTTGGGAAGAGCTCTACCATCAACTTCCGTAATATTATATTCTGGGCCGCTGGAGTCTGTCAGTGTATCCAGGATGTTCCTCTTGAAGCGTCCGCGAGCTTGGAGGGGAGGGAGGGTGTTACCATAAAATGTTAAAATGGACGTAGAGCTGTAAACATCAGTACCATGTTTTATATATTGATTCTGTACACGACCACGAATTTTCAGGAGGGTTTGGTGAATGCAGCCCCTTCCCCCTCCCGTGTCTAAGAGCTCTTCAGTGGTAACATCGAGGATACACTGACCAACTCTAGAGGTCCAGAATATAAAATTACAGAAGTTGGGGTTGAGCCCTCCAAACCAAACACCTCGTATCCCTTTTACAGACTTCACTAAATTACCGGGGCAGCGGGGAAGAGCATACATAGTCTTCCACTAAACACAGCATGAAGTATAGAAATTACGAGCAAATCCCTTACCTTGAACAACTGTCTGCACTCTAAGCGGCCCAGAATATAATATTACGGAAGTTGGGGATCCCCCTCCCCACAAACTAAGTGTACCTCGTTTCCTCGGCAATTTATTTCTTCAAATTAAAATACAATTCTCGCTTGGCTGACATGGAACGTTTTCTTGAAATTCGTTTGGAGTTCCCAATTAAGTTCTCAAAATAGGCCCAGAAACGGCAATCTTTATACCCCCCCCCCCTTGAACTTTTGTGGCCAGTTGCCATAAACTCGTAAGAAGTAAGAACCCGCATGGAAATTCAGACAAATAAAAGAGTTTCCTCGCCTCGTTAGGCACCTTGGGAAACTGCCACATATAATTCGAATTTTTTTTTACTGTCACATATAATTCGGAATATATTTGGAATTTGGAAAACTATCCCATTAGAAAAATTGTCACACATTCAAAGTGTTCTTCGGAGGAACAATTGTTTGTGCCCGGCCCCTTAATGAAAAACAGGGCAATTTTCCAAGTTGCTGAAAGATGTGTGGCAGGGCTGCCGGTAAATTGCCACACCGGAACACTGCCCACATCAGTGTCCCTGTGTGGCAGTTTACAATGAACAGTTTGTTCTGGGGTATTTCCTTCAGGGAAATTTTTTCCTAAGGTACTTTTACCGCTTTTAGGTTTTGAATGGTATTTTCTCCGGGAATATTTTTTCAAGGGGGTAATTTTACCTAAATCCTATCACATTATATGCAGAGGTTTTTAGGAAAGGAGTGCCGGACCCCAGTTCTTAAGCAACCCTTAGAAATAGGAAGCTAGGAGATTTGGGCTAGAGTGCCCGATAGTAAAGTTACACGGAAGCGAGGTAGAAAGGGGGAGGAAGACGCCCTTATTTATTACCGGGGGTCCAATACCCGGAGTCTGATGGCTTTACGTGCCCATTGACGCGTCCGTGAAAGGCTCGGGTTTGAATCCCGAACGGTGAGGCATGAACGTTGCGTTTGTCTTACGGCACTGGGCCACATTCTGATTTCTTATCTATTCAACAATGGCATGAACGTTGCGTTTGTCTTACGGCACTGGGCCACATTCTGATTTCTTATCTATTCAACAATGGCATGAGATCATTCTAATTTCATGCCACTTTTCCCTTCCCTGGAATCAGTGGCCTTAAATTTGGAACGGGCGACAGTTTGTAGCCCATCGAGGTGCTCACGGTGGTCGTTAAACCTTCAATCAAAGAAAGAAAGAAAAGAAAGATCAGATTTATCGTTCTTTTGTTTTCTTTGTCATTTACACTTTTGGGACAAACGGCATAGTAATATCACAGGAAAAAGACCTGAGGAAGAGTCTCACATCTCTATGATTCACTAAATATCTCAATTAAGAGAAACACAAAATTATGAGGGTCGTTATGAGTCACAACTGGGAATGTTTACATGGAGCAGTCAAATGGACGATTATTATACGGTCCCTTTATATACTTATGTTCAGTTTTCTGGGTGGCCAATCTCCGGTGGCCACTTCTCTTGCACCTATATCATCACTGTCAACCGTTATCATCCACTGTTGGATGAAGGTCTCCCTAACTTTCATTCATACCGATCTGCCTCGAGCCAGTCTCCTCCATGTCCCTCCCGCATGCTTTCGAATTTCATCTATCCATCTCCCATGCGGTCTCCTTCTTAGTCTTTTGTAGTACTGTGGAGTCCAGTCTAAAATTTCAGTTCTGCGTCGGTGGTCCGTTCCTCTGTCAATATATCCAGCCCATTGCCATTTCAGGGATTTTGCCCTGATCAAGCTATCTTTCACTCATGTCATTTTCCTTATTCATGAGATCCTCTTCTTTTCTTTCCTAATAACATCAAGTTTCTTTTCAGTTGTCCGTATTTTTGTAAGCCATTTTTCGTTAAGGTTCACGTCTCCACTCCATATATAAGCACTGGAAGGATGAATTAATTAAACACTTTTCTTTTAAAACATAATAGCATATTGCTCTTTAAAAATTCACTGTTTCTTCCAAAATCACGCCGATCAAGTTCTATACGCAGATTAATTTATTCATCAAAGAGACCATCGCTTGATATCTACTATCGAAGGCAAATGTAGGTATCCGTTATCTCCAGCTTCTCCCTATCAATCAGTAATTCTTTATTTTTTGTAAAAGCATTGTACATCATGAATGGAATACAGAATTACACCATAAAATACAAATCTGGAAAATGTGAATCCGTTTTTTGGTGTAAATATGGCATGGATGGTAAGTCAGATAATATCCGAAAATTTGAAAATGTCGTCGTCCTGAAGCGGAATTCAAATCCGCGTCTCCCGGATAGACTCGGGCGTTATCCGAGTGACGCGGCTTCAAATCCCGCAGCAGGACGACGAAATTTTCAAGTTTTCGGATATTATCGAACTTACCATCCATGTCATATTTACACCAAAAAAGGATTCATATCTTCAAAATTTGCATTGTACATAAGTTTGTTTTTTCTGCAATTTCATTTTTAATTCCACTTCTTCACTCTTGTCAGCACGTTTTTGGAAAATACAATGAAGTTCTGAAGTGTCAGTTCTAAAAATAAATACGTCTTCAGCAAAACGAAGGTGAATTAAATAATCTCCATTAATCTTTATCTCTTTGTTTTCCCTGTTCAGTGACTGCATGACATTTGCAATGTAGCATTAAAGAGTTTGGGAGATACAAACACCTGATGACTGATATATTGTTTCCAAACATCCGATGACTGATATGTTGATATCCATTTACCACTTTTTCTTATTTTTTTAAACATATCAAACATTATTACTGTAACAAAAATTCTGCTGAAAAAGCCTAGGGGCTTTGCACGAATTTCATGTGTAGCACAATTTCTTTTATTGGAAATTGTCATTCGTATACAAAAATGAAATATCAAGCATTTAACGGAAAACGTCGTAAAAAGAGTTTAGGTCTTTTTGTTCATGCAGGCATCTAAGGATTGATGTACTACTTCTCCTATCCCAATTTTAGAATGTATATTTGAATACACCTCACCTTGAAACTCCAACGTAAAAGGTAAATTTTGTTGAAAAGTCCAATGCATAGGAATTTTGCAAGCGTTTTAGGTTCCGTGCGTTCTTGCTTCTTAATAACATTTGATTGTAAATCCACACTTACGAGATATTAAAATTGCCGAGTTTCTTCAACAAGACTGTTGTGAAATTTTCAGAACTGTTCAATTTCCTTGTAATGCTAGGTAAAATTCTGCCGCTCAGCAGAGGAAATGATCTGACTAGTTTTGTCGATTGCTTAGTTAAAATCAAGATATTTCTTTGTGAAATTAAAAATGACTTCTTGTTTCTCATAGACGTAAGAAAATAACACACATCTGAGTATTATCTTATTTTCAAGACGTGGGCATTTTTTTCTTATTTTCGAGGAGTGCGATTTTTTCTGTGAGCAATATTTCTGTGCGCATTCGTTATTCACATCCGATTAAACATAACAGTCACGAGATTGTGCATTAGGAGACGTTGGCTGTTTTTAAAATAAATGCAAGTGTTTACATGACTGTATTTATGAAAAACTAATCCAGTCTGATCTCGCTCCTCAAAATATGCAGGTTCAAAAAATGCAACTATAGGCAACTCGATATTAAGCTGTCCGATAAGCATAGCTTTTAATATTATTGAATTCTAAATAACGTACAATGAATGAGAGTCTGACTGGACTTCTGCAAGGATAGGGCGATTTTTTTTAGCTAACCGTTTTCCATCTCGAATCCGAAATCATATATGTTCAAAAGAATTAGATCAACTGTCTTCGTACAAAGCATGCTGATTGACAACCGACCTACTATTTCCTCCTGTTAAATTAAAGAATATCGTCTTTGTGTCTTTTGTGTTTTATCTACTTTTTATTGCTCACACTTATATGTAACTATCTGTTCTCACTAAATGTTCAAATCGTTGCTGTTTTCATTTAAAATAGCAAAGCACTTTTGAGAAATTTTTATATAAAGTAATTTTTGAAATTTAAATTTTGTTTCTCCACAATTTTAGTACCACCTAATGAGAAATTTCATGAAAAAAAATCATGTCATATTATTTAAATTATTTTTAGGTTGCTGTTGCAAACCAAAAAATCAGTTTCACAGTGGATTTCCTATTTCTTTAAATAAAATCGAGTTAATTAAATATTTTAAAATTAAAAGATTGTGTTCCCGAAAATAATATTTTTCTTGCCAAGTTGATTACAGAGAATTACTGAAATACTCTAAAGTTTTCCTTCAGTTTTAATTGTCGCATACCTACAGTTCAAGCTTCGTGAATTTTTCTTTCCAAGACAAATGTAGAAACTGCAATGACATCCAAACGTCTCTCCTTTTAGATTCAGTGCCATTGTCCGAACCCTTTTAGCCGGTAATCAGTCAGAAAGGATTAGTGTCAACCGTCCCCGTAAACGAGCAGTTTGAATAACAAAGCAAAGGGGGAATATGTTCACTGTTAGTCGGAGTTCGAGGTCACTCGGGTGAGCTGGGCAGTGGACAGATTGCGTACCCCGAGTTATTTCGTGCCAGCCGCTTAAAGGGTTAAATACAATGAATATTTTGTTAGAGTCAGTATTAAATTCATCTGAAAGAAGCCACGTTCACACTCACTTTTTGAAATTGGAATGTTCTTGATTGCGTTTAAAAGAGGCATAAGAGATGATGGAATCTTCTTTTCTGAAAGATACTCTTTTTTCCTGTCTGTGTCTTGCGGCTCATGTCCCAATTTCCAGTGAAACTCTTTTTAAGTCCAAATTTGTTTTCTGCTTTTAAGGCTTCCAGATAATAAGGTCCCATATTTGTCTTCCTTTCATCAAACAATTTAAGTTGACTGGTTATTTTTTGTGAGCAGCTCATAGTGTGATAACACGTGCTTGCAGTTCTGTACTACGTTCTGCTAATTCTTGCAGAATATCACACATAAAGGCAAGATCTAAAATGAAATCAATATTGGTGATATTTCGTAGCAGTCGTTCATACAAGCTTCGCTCAGTTCTTTCTATGTTATCATCTACTTTAACACTTTTGAAATGGGCAGCCAAAGCCTCAAAATTTCGCCCTACAGCAGAAAAACTTCAAAAACTGAAAGAAACCTATCTACTATCTAAACTCTTCCTAATTCTTAAAATTTCACTGTCATGCTGTTCCGCATGACATTTTAATTCCCTTTCATTTTTAGAGGACTGGGGATACAGTGTGTACAGTTTATCATAAAACGATTGGTAGTGGGTTACATGTGATGGGAATTCTTTGTGTTTATTACATCTGACACAGAAATGTCTGATCCGCGATTAGCACAACGCCAAAATAAAATTTGGGGAAACTGACTTTTAAGTAGTAATAAAATTTTAGAAAAGTGTAGTACTTATAGTCAATTCCCCCAAAAAATAATTGGGGTAATTGACTTTTAAGTACTATACCTTTCTTTCGGCCAAGCATTACTGCAGCCCCATTAGTTGCAATTGCCAAGAGATTTTCTTTCACAAAAAATCATGAAAACCAAGTTCCCTTAAATAGCCATCAGAGACTTCAATGTTCCTTCAGAAGTGACATCTTTAAGTTCAATGATATTGAGAAACAGGTTGGTAGGCTCATACATGTCTAGAAATGTGGTTCTCACGTAAATAATGAGTGAGGACAACTGACTTATTGTAGTGCTTTCGTCTATAAGCAGGGCGATTTCATTATTCGACTCAATTATGTTCTTAATGACAGTGCGTTTCATTTCCACTGCAATATGGTTCCCAGTCATTGATACGACAGTACTCAGGACATCGGCAGTCCTTGAGTTTTAGGGATAGTAGGGAAAAACAGAGAACAAGGTCATTTTGTCCATTAGTCACTGAATAGAACGTCGAATGTAGGATTTCCAGAGATTGTGATATCACTGTGAATATCCGCTCTTGGAGTTTCATCCAAAATTTTGATATAACGGTATGATATGACTGATACAGACGTGTATGAGGAGGTAAGGGAAAGTGATACCGATATAGTTTCGTGATGCCCTTATTATTATCATTTTCACCTCCTAAACGTGTTGTACGGTGTGTCTGTCTTGCTTTATTCTTGGATATTTTTTATGTGTTCAGTCGTCAGGATGAGAATACTCGTCAGGCCTCGTAGAGACCTTTTCAATCGTATTTCCTGGTTGTTATTATTATTACTATTATTTTCACATCCTAAATGGGTTGTACGATGTGTCTGGCTAGCTTTGTTCTTGGATATTTTTAAGTGTTCAATCGTCAGGATGACAAGACTCGTCAGGCCTCGTGGAGACATTATCCCTCTTATTTCCTGGCTGTTGATCTATTAATTTGCATTACTTTTGAACGTCTACCGCATATTGTAACAACCGAAATACGCAATAAATGAAATGAAATATTTGTGTCTATTTCAGACGTTAAATATGCCATTCACTACTGTGCGATGTTTACAAAACAGTCTTCAAGGCAAACTGATCTGAAAAAAAGGTGGACTTATGCTGTGTTCCATGCAGGAAAATGTGGTGTCCTTCTTCAAGGAGTAGCTAAGAAATATAAAGATCATACCTCACAGCGGATCTTCTGTAACAGGTTATTCAAGAAACATGTTTCACTGTTCTTTCTCACAAAACAAGGAGGAAATAATTTTTATTTTAGATTGGTGAAAGAGGATTCTCCTTCCATTCAGTGCTAGAATGCTTTAACTAATTACCACAATTTTCGAACCAAGAGCCCCATCAGAGCCAAAACCGCAGTCATGAGATTTTATAATAATATAAAGTGGTCGTTACGGTAGAATCCGTATATATAAAATGGTGATGCTTTGAGAAAAATGTGTTCTGAAGATACATAAGCCAGAATGCGGAACCGATTTCATTACATCGTACATAACAACATATGCACTGTGTAAGGGTCGCCCGCAATCACACTGTCAATTATGAATTTATTTAATTTAATGTTGTGAGGAACAAGTGTGGATGGACACTGCATTCCGCCATTTTGTTGTTTCAAATAAGAATTGACATTCTTCACCACCCAACGTGATACAATTTTAATCCTATTTGAGGATTAAGGGAGATGTGCATGAACACCTGGAGCACCTGACCTTGAAGAGTTTGTTGCTCAAGTGCTTCTGTTAAAGAAGTTGTCATACCGCTTTTGTATACGAGCAAGGTTGTAATCGCCGGCGGGTATCCGACGATATTCCTGAGTTCAGGTATTTCACCTGCTGACCGGGGTAATGGGTTTTTCTTGCGCATGCGTGGTAGAGGACAAAAAAGCCCAGGGGAATTTAGTGAGACAGTTGAGCTTCGGTCGTCAAGGAAAGAGGGTCCTAGTTTGGACACCGGTTTTTAACGGAAGGGCTACGGGTATTGCAGAAGTACAGCGTGGTGGACGGGAAGTAGGATTTCTTCGTCCACCGGGTATCGCGGAAAGAATTGTGAAAAAGTACCACGTGGTTAGCACGGGGACCCTGAGCGGGAAGCCATCGGAAACCCGTGAAGCAAATGTTATTGGAATAATAAAATCTTACTGTTTTATATTTCCGTGTACTGGACTGAGTTTTGTCGAGGTAATTATTCTTCTACACAAGGACGCCTTCAGCCGCCTTGCTAGCCAGATCGTATAGTAAAGGCGAGGCGGTAACTCGCTTAACGGCGGGAAACAAAAATGGATTATCTAAGAATTGATATGTCTGGACCTACAGCCAGAAAAGTTGGCCCAGTCTATCAGTAGGATCAGCCTGAAAGTGAGCTCGTGAATGCCGACACGTGGGAAGAAGGAACAACGGACTTTTTTGAAAATTCCAGTGACCAAATGACAGAATTCGGACGACGTACCGACCGGAACAAAGAGACACCAGCGTGCTAGCCGAGATAAGGCATCCATCATGTCGACCAAGACAAAGACAATGTGCAACTGAACGTACGGAAATTCCGATCCGGACGAGGACTTATAAGCAAGACAACAGAAGAATCAGAAGAGGGCACGAGTGCTCCGGTAATGTACCACATCTTTTTTCTGAGATTATTTCTGTGTCTTTGCCTGTGCATTTGGTATAGTTTAGGGTTAAGAGTAGAAGTTCTCATCATGGTACTAGAAAGAAAAGGAAAAGCTTATCATTAGATATTCTCAGAGTAAAGCATTGTAGAGTAAACTTTTGTGGCAGTTAATTTTATGTCAGTTACTAGAGAATGCGAAGTGTCAAAATATTTTCATTAAGTATTAAGTGTGCTTAGATAAGTCGAGTTTTCATGTTTACGATTTAAGAAAGTTGGAGTTAGAATAGCATAGTGAATTTTTTTTTACGTGCAGCGAAAAAGACAGAAGGAATAAGTATGCTGAGTAAAATAGGATGAGAGATGTTCGGGCAATGCACGAAGGTAGAGATAGGATGGAAACAAAACAGGAAGGAGATTAACTTTCGATGATTAAATGCAGAAGTTTGCATGATTCCGTTTCTTATTTCTTTGCATGAGTGTATTTTTTGTAAGTGTATTATCATGACTGAGCTTTTGGAAGGGAAAGTTGAGGATAATTTAGATGCGGACAACGAAGAGAATGGTATTCTTAGTGATCCAGGATTAGATTCTAGTAAAGAAGTAAGCATTAATATGGGAGACAAGGAAAATAATCTAGCTGGAATGGAATGGGAAATTAAATTTAAAATGCTTGAGGTAGAAGAGAGAAAAGCTGAGAGAGAGCACAGAAGGTTAGAATTAGAAACTGAGAGGGAACAAATAAAACTAAAATTAGAGCAAATAATGTTAGAATTACAATTAGCAGATAGAAAAGAAGAAAGGCCATTTGAGTTAAGGAATATAGTAGTAATTAATGGGAAAGAGTCTACTAAAAGTAAAAATGAGGGCAAGTTGGCCGACTACATGAAAATCTTAGAAAGAACTTTACCCAGAAGTCCTAGTATGCCGGAAGAAATTCTAGACTTCTTTGATTCGCTAGAAAGGGCATTTGTATTACACTCAGTACCGGAAGAAATGAAAGGTCGTTTGTGATAGCCTTATTCAATTCAGAATGTGTGAATCACATATTTTGTCGGTTGACTGTAGAGCAGTACGATAAGTACAAAATAGTTGAGAAGGCAATTTTGGTGGAATGCCATTTGACCCCGGATACTTATTTGAAACAGTTTGAGACGATTAGTAAGAACAAAGGGGAAAGTCACTTGTAGTTAGCGGGACGTATTAAGAGGACCCTAGTATACTACATCAAAAAGTAGTGAAGTGAAAGAATTTGATCAGTTGGTCAATTTGTTGGTATGCGACAAATTCAAGACTTTATTGTCCTCAGAACTGAAGACTTACATTCTTCAAAAAGGTATATTAGGGAAGTTATTTCCTTCGAAAGAATTAGGAGAGCTTTGTGATTTATACGAAAGTCACGTGGGAGCTATGGGAATAGAAGAAGGAGGATACAAACCCAGTCATCCCTCGGGAACGTATTTCAAAAGGAGGTCAATCAGAAGCCGGGTAGAAGGGAAGTTTTCCGACAGGCGGAAATCAATTAAAAAGGAAAGTTTTCCGGGACAGATCAGGGCGTCGGAAATAAGCTAATTTACTCAGCGGCGAACCCTATCGCAGGGAATTTCAGTTTGGATAAGGGAATTACTGTTTTAGATGTGGAGTAATGGGGCACCGTAAATCAAATTGTACCCAGAAGGCATCTCAGAGTACTCTCAGCTCTTACTCTCAGAATTGGAGAAAAGACCCACCAAATAGGGTAAACAGAGTAGCGGCGGGACAAAAGGGAACCGAAGATGTCTCAGAGAGAAGGATAGAGCCGGTAGAGGTAAGCGATGATGACAGAATGACGGCTAAGGTAGATAGAGTGGAGGCCAAGAAGGAAGTCCGAGCAAGGTAATAGAAATTCGGGTAGAAGTGAAGAGGGTTAAATCGGAATGCGGAAAGAGCACCGAAATTCTTATTGACTCAGGCGCGGAGGTGAGTTGTGTAAGAGGAGGGTTACTTGGCGAAGAGCTGTTGGAACCAAAGGGTAGAATAACTTTAAGAGGCTTCGATGGTAGTGAGGAGAGTTTGTCATTAGGCAATTGAATCTCCGACTAGATGAAGAGGGATTAGAAACAAGAGAAGCGCCAGAAAGCTTTTGTGAATGGATGTATGCAATTGTCCCTAATCTGGTAAACAGGGTAATTATAGCACCGGAGGATTACCAGCGCATGAAAAGTTTAAGGGAAGCGATTCCGATGTGGGCAACGTCGTATGAAAATGCGTTAGAGTTAGGGCATAGGCCGGATATGCAACCAGAATCTGAGGCTAACGAATCGAAGAGGAGGATATTCCAGGATTTGAAAGCCCCGCGGTCACAGATACTTCAGCAGAGGAGGAGCAAGCTCGCTTAGTTAGTGGCGTGTGGTTTTCGGAGCAAAATAGCCCCAGGATATTAGCGCTCAGTGCTGGGGGCGGCGAGAAGAATCAGTGAGGGCAACAGCAGGTCGACCAATCAGGGGAGGCAACGACAGCTAACGAGGGAACTGGAGGTAGCGTTACTGATTTGGATACGAATGAAGCTCAGGAAAGTTCAGACAGACGCTTGTTTACGGAGCAGCAAAAGAGATGTGTGACGTCAGCAGCCGCTAGGAATGAGGCGGAAAGTGACAGAGGAGGTTATCTCTATATGGATGGCATATCAGTATCAGCGGGGCAGTACCTTCCGTAAATGAAGGAGCGCATGGAGAAGGCGGCTCAGCAAGTGAAGGAGGTGGCGGAGAAACCGCAGTGACGGTATACGTCGTATTATAACCGTCGGCTGCGACAGAGATCCTTTCAGGTGGGAGACCAAGTGATAGCCCTGATCCCGGACTCCAAGAACAAGGTGTATGCTAGGTGGACCGCCCAGTATACATAACTGAGAAACGGGATCCAATAGCTATGTAATTGAACTAGGAAACGGGCAGCTTCGGCATGTACACGTGGGAAGCTAAGAGAGTTTAAGCCCTGCATCAGTGTAGTCGGAGTGATTTTTGAGACCGATGAGGAGTTCGGCGAAATTAAGGAGGCTCCGGTGAAGAACACGGAGGAAGCAAAAGAATCTGAGGAAATTAGGATAGACAGGGAGAGGATAACTCAGGAGCAGTTTAGGGAGTTACAGGTGCTAGTGAGCAGCTCGAAGAAGTTCTTTTCGGGAGAAGTGGGAGAGATGTCAGTGGGGAAGTACGCAATTAATCTCATATCGCCTGCAAACTGGTTCTTCACGCCGATGCGTTGTCAAGACTCAGTTTTAAGAGCAGTTCATGGTGAGAATGTACCACGGCACATGTGGGATCCACATAAGGTCTCAGGGTGGTACAAGTGTATATGCTAGATAATGTGCGACAGAACGAGCGAGAAGTGATCAAGTGTATTATGTTGTGTCACCCAAAATCCGCAAGGAAGTGAAGAGACTCCAAAGTACGGCAGAAAACCGTATCTCTCGTTCATTTGGTGAGGGCCTGTAAGGGTCGCCCGCAATCAAACTGTCAATTATGAATTTATTGTATTTAATGTTGTGAGGAACACGTGCGGATGGACACTGCATTCCGCCATTTTGTTGTTTCAAATAAGAACTGACATTCTTCACCACCCACGTGATACAATTTTAATATTATGTGAGGATTAAGGGAGTGGAGCATGAACACCTGGGGCACCTGACCTTGAAGAGTTGGCTGCTCGAGTGCTTCTGTTAAAAAAGTTGTCATACCGCTTTTCTATACCTGCAAGGTTGTAATTGCCTGCGAGTATCCGACGACATTCCTGAGTTCAGGTATTTCACGTGCTGACCGGGGTAACGAGTTTTTCTTGCGTATGCGTGGTAGAGGACAAAAAGGGCCAGGGGAATTTAGTGAGACAGTTGAGCTTCGGTCGTCAAGGAGAGAGGGTCCTAGTTTGGACATCGGTTTTTGACGGAAGGACTGCGGGTATCGCAGAAGTACAGCGTGGTGGACGCAAAGGAGGATTCCTTCGTCCACGGGGTATCGCGGAAAGAATTGTGAAAAAGTAGCACGTGGTTAGCACGGGGACCCTGAGCAGGAAGCCATCGGAAACCCGTGAAGCAATTGTTATTGGAATAATAAAATCTTGCTGTTTTTTTATTTCCGTGTACTGGACTGAGTTTTGTCGAGGTAATTATTCTTCTACACAAGGACGCCTTCAGCAGCCTTGATAGCCAGATCGTAACACAAAGGCAAGGCGGTAGCTCGCTCTTCGGCGGGAAACAAAAGGTATTATCTAAGAATTGATATGTCTGGCCCTACACATTGTATCTTACGTCAACTGGTATGCCATTTTTTCCAATTAGAGAAAATCTCTTTTTTATGGTTAGGCGACTTAACCTTTGAGCTTTCGTAAAATTATCAGATATGAAAATGAGATTAATAAATCGGAATACCCTGTGACCTATGGTCGGTGGTTATCCGTTTTCCAGAGCCTTAGTCAAAATGATGAAGACAAAAAGTCTCCTGTGAAGTTAGAAGTAATGTGCATGAACTTAGAAAATTGAAATGGCAACTGAAACAGATTGCCTTTTGACAGCTCAAAGCGCTGGACTTGGCGAATGGCCTAATCACTTAACACAAGTAATCAAAAAGCAGTCTACGTATATCAAAACAGCTTTAGTTCAAATTAACAAACGTCCCGAAATGTCAGATAATTTCAAAAGAAAAAACAGATATGACCAGGCAATTCTGTTTAAAGTAAAGAAAGACAATTGAAATTCTGAAAACGCCAAGAGAAAGAAGAGGAATGATTCACTTTTTACTTTTCCATAAATATTGGGTTTTTTGAGAAAATGTGCTTGGTTTTGGCTAAATAACTGTCACAGGGATTTCGAGTGGACATACGCTGATCACGTAAGCTCTGAAAATTAGTATAAAAAATAAAAGTAAGCTGCAAAAATTACTGGTATGCACAGTGATTGAGGACATAGGAGGACCCTAGTAGATTTTAGTTAGGAGACCAAAAGTCTTTTCAAAAACATAAATATTTTTTTAAATGCTTCTTTTATTTCTAACCGGTACATGGCTTTATATCGATAAATCTTGATTCCTTTTACAAGTAATTAATATTTATTAATTGATAGGGAAAAGCTGAAGATAACTTATACCTGCATTTACCTTGGACAGCAGATATGGTATTTGTTAGATATTAGCATAAAGAACAGTTAATTCTTAATTATCTAAAAACTCTTCGTGAAGTTGGAATTGATTATGTAAATACGACTTTCAGCGGACAAAAAATACCCGTGATTACATTCATTTCCCGTCCAAAGAGAAACTTTTATTTTACTTTCATGTTTTCGCAAGGTTGGTTTGCAAAACCGTGATTTTAGTGACAGTGTAAATCTAAATTTCGTAATAATTTGCAAAATGAAACGACCTTTCTCCCAGGCGCCGACTAACATACGACTTTCGAATTCGGTTAAATCCGGATCAGCTGCCATCTGAACTGTGAATGCTACTACTTTAGTATGCTGAGGCATCTACTTCTAATATATGTACATCATTTTCCGAGGTTACTATAATGCCACCGTTCACACATTTTTTCGGCACAGCAGTGTATTTTATAACAACAACATATTACCGTGCTTACCCGAAAATAACACCGGATTTTATATTACTTTTTCCCCAAAAGAGGAATTAGGGCTTATTTTCAGGGGATGTCTTATTTTTAAATGTACTACCAACTTTTTTCTTTTTTTTATCTACATTTATTTATGTACAAAAACCTACATTTATTCATGTACAAAAATCTATATTTATTCATGTACAAAAATCTACATTTATTCAAACACAGTCATGTCATCTTCTTCTGCAACATCGTCATAGCTCTCCAAACCCCGAATTCCGGCCTGAATTTATTTCGACTCCATTTCCTGTAGAAACATTGACACCAATCTCTCATGTCCAGCAAAAAAACTATCCTTAAATGAGCACTTCTTGTCCATGTAGCCTGCTCGTAGTGCATTGGCAAGACAGCTGTCAGTGAATTTATCCTATGAATTCTTCACCCAAGTCACGAGCTCTTGCAGGCTAGGCTTCACAAAGTTTCCACGCTGATTTTTCTCCATTCTATTTTCAATGTAGTCATTGATTTCTATGGCCAAATGATCCTTGAATGTTTTGTTTATTGCAATATCAAGAGTCTGGAGATAGGCAGTCATTCCTGCGGGAATCATCATATGATCTGTTCTTCTCTCTGCAAGGAAGTACTGCATGTCTTTAGCGCGGTGAGTGCTGGCCGAATCCCAGACTAGCTGACCTCTTTGCCCACCTCGCAAAACAAGTAGCAGCATTAAATCGACCCATTTCCTTATAACTGCTTGTGTGCACTAGGAGTTTTCGGTTTCAAGAACATAAATGCCTGAAACACTTTCAATCTAATCTTTCTTGCCATTTGTGATGATTAGAGGCGGGCCTTTCTTTTCATCTAGACGAATTGCCATAACACAGGTAATACGTGCACTTTCGTAACCAGTGTAGGGAATGTAGATTGACGCGGCACCCCTCTGATCAATTGTCGTTTGAGGTCCTTGTTCCATAAAAACTGCAGTTTCATCCATAGCAATCATGTTGGAGAGTTGTTATTTAGAAAAGTCAATGCCATCAACAAAGGATTTGAATTCAGGTGCACCTTTAATAACTTCAGCATTTTCAATCTTGAACAGTGTTGTCGATCTTCTTAGAGACATTTGATATCGCTGGTGGAAGCCATCCAGCCAGTGTTGTGATGCTTTGAGTTCTTCTGGGGATATATCTAACTGTGGTGCCATTGCAAGGGCAAATGCTTGGATATCAGCTCTGCGCACAACTAAAGCCTTTGCTCTTGTGTCAGCAATCCATTCACAGATGATGTCTTCCAGCTCAGGAAATAATGGTTGCCGACCTGATCCGCACTTGCGCTTTTTAGCATTTCCCTCGTCCACCTGTTGACTAAGGTTATCGTACTCTGCTCTCCATTTTCGGACCATTCGGAGATCCAACTTTTTTCTTTGCAGAAAGCCGTAAGATTCTTGCAACGGGAGTCCTCCACGATTCCTTTCTTGTACTCGACGGAATAGCCCTTTCTTTTTGCACTCATCTTATCTGGGGGTCAAAATGTTATTCTTTTTAAACTATCATTAAATCAAGTGTTAATTGAAGACTGTTAATTGTTAATCGACACAGGAGTGGCAACACAAATGATGACAGTTATGAACGTACGTTCTGTCCCAAAATATTAACTCTCTGATTTAAAAAAAAAATATTTCTGTCACCGTTGCCAACACAATAACTTGGACAGGGACGAACCCCTTTCGTAATCCATTGAAGGCGGTAAGAACACTTCTTACTTTTTCTTTGAGTTCGCATATGTCCCCCCCCCCTCATATTTAAAAACACACACATCCTTTTGATGAATAACTTTTTCCGCCAAAGATTGCGTTCACCTGTAAAGTTTCCCACGTCGGATTCCCTTTTTGGAACTGGATGTTACAGCTGCCGAACAAAAGACGGCTTCTTTTCATCCCCTAGCTCTCGGAACCGAACTGAATGCATGCGCCATAATTACAAAAACCATATCCTCGGCTGAGTTCAAAGTCAATCAGCTTTCTTTCTTACCTTTGATATTAAACTCATGAACAAGGTATCCTATAGTGATTTTGGCACTCGCATCAGTTTGTTTGAACAGTGATAGGCTAGATGACTACGGTACTACGTATCGTAACTGGGGCTTATTTTTGGGGTAGGGCTTATATTGCGAGCATCCGGAGAAATCATGCTAGGGCTTATTTTCCCGTTAGGCCTTACTTTCGGAAAAATACGGTATACTGCCGCTGTCTCAAACCCTTAGTCTCGAAGTCCTTTCAAGTACGAACGAATTGTATATTTTTGAGCAAATTGCTACCGTTCATTCACATTTTATTAGAAATAATTTATTTTAAAGATAATATACTGAACGCTAAAAATTTTACTTGACCGAAATTTCTGTGCCTTAGATAGTGCTATATACTCCAAAGAGCATGACTTTAAACTGCTAATTGCTGAACATCACATAAATTATAAACTTATTCCTTAAATGCTCTAATCAAAAGAGAAAAAATACGTGAAATTAAAAAGCAATCGGATTGAAGCAGGAGAAAAAGAGAGATTAGTCATCAAGAAAGACCACCAACTGAGAGAAAATGTTTGGGAAGCAGGTATATTCAGCGCATAAGAACAAATCGATATAAGGCAATCCCACCTTGAGAGAGATCATTTTTCATTAGCTTAAGGATTCAGTGTTTATGTAGTCATCACATACCAACAGTGGAATACTCCGACAACGGTTGTATCTGTGTTCTGTTTCGCGAATGTATTAGTTGCCAACGGAAAAATCAGGCTCTGAAATGCATCAGAAACAATTTTTGGCACTATGAAAAAGTAGTTCTACGGAAGAACTCGGCTTTGTATTGCAGCCAGAGGGTAAACATTAAAACAAATTTGCGTTCGATAAATTTGAATAATTCTTCACTATTTCATTTATAATAAGTAAATCGTATGGTAGTGTGATTTAATAGTTAAAGTAAGATATATTCAATTACTCTATTGAATCACGTTGCAAAAAGACAAAAAGGAAAAATATCATCCGAAATTCTTTTAAGGGATGTATGGTGTGTAATTTTCATTTCTTAAGGTTTACAGACGTGACTGAGTTTTCATCAGGTCACGGCTGTTCCTTTCCTAAAAAAATATTTTTCCGTCATCATTTGATATTCATCAGCAAATGTAAATCTCAATTCATTGAAACCGCGTGACAATTTACATAACGTGTAAGAAACGTCCTTTATATTCGCCAATGTTGTAAAAGTCTCATATGCTTCATATTCATAGCCGATGCTTCATATTTAGCTGAAGGTATCTCTATTTTCACTGCACGAAATAAAAGTGCTTTCAATCAAGGTTCAAGAGTGAAGTACTGAAGGCGTTCACACTTTTTTTGAATGACTTTCCTGCAATATAATTAATGTTTAAAATAAAATCATATTGTTTTTAAATGTATTATCTGATACCCTGTTCTCCGGAATATAAACCTACATCCAGATTTCCAAGATAAGTGCGCATTTCCTAAAATTGGTTGAGGTGTTTTTTCCACTCCTCTTGCACGGCTATCTATAGTCTAATAATTATTTCAGCTCCGCCTTTAAAAAGCGCTCATTTCTGCATTTTGTAGGCACATTAGTTCCATGGTGCACATTTGGGTACAATGAAGGAATATGAGGGAACACAAAGGATTTTATAATACTTGCTCTCCTTATATTTTTCAAGGAGTCTAGTGTTAGATTTAGATAAATAACTGGTAGCTTATCCTGATGGTATCTACTCTTTAAAGGCTGTAAGAATGAATGAATAATATTTCCTCCTTACATATAGGAGTTAAAGCATTATTTTGGTAATATATAGAATTGATATTATCATTATTTTCAGCTTTTCTTAAATTTAATTTCCCATTGTACGTGAACCAGAAATATTCATGAATCCGTTAATGAAACTTTCTTTGGATTGTTGGAACCAAGTTTGTAAGTCTTGTTCAGCTCTTTTACATTAGTGAGTTTACCTTTCTTATGACATCCGTTTAGGTATGTCATAAGAAAGGCTTCTTCAAACAACACTGCACATTTGCATTAGCCTCCAGCTTAATGAGTTTCATAAAGAAGTTTATAGCGTGCTCTGCGCTCAGCCGCGTGCCTAGACACGAGATGGTAAACAGTATGTTTTTTTTTCGTCTTTTTTTTCTGATTTAAATCTTTTTTCATTACCTTGCTTAGATTGGATACAAATACACTCACGGACAATGAAAGTTGCGGCCCAAGAAGGAAGAATCGGACTGAACTGAAATTTTATGGACCTACTGATACAGATGAATGATACACATGATGGCAAAAACAGAGCTGCAGGACAATTATAGAGGGATCTGTGGCAAGCAATCCTGTTATTTTCAATAGCGCGCCGCAACGCCTCGTACGGCAATACACGCTGCAAAACGGTCCGGCATGGAGGCGAACAACCACCTGATGTTGTCCTGCGGCTGCCTGGCCCACACGGTTTGGACGGTGTGCTCCAAATCCTGGATAGTTCGGCACGGCGGCAGGTGGCGTTTCAACTGGTCTCACACATGCTAGAACGGGGATATGTCCGGGCAGAGGGCAGAATATGTAAGTGTCCGGACATGAAGTATGCAGTCCTAGGCAACCTGAGCCGTTTGCGTGCGGGCATTATCCTTCTGGTATAGCGCACCTTGAATCCCGGCCAAGAATGGGAGCACCTGGGGTCGTAGGATCTTATCTACATATTGCTGACCAGTCAGTGATCCATGAACCACTACTAGAGCTGATCGGCTCTCGTAGACAATGATTCCACAGACCGTAATTCCTGCAGTGGGGGACGTGTGGCGCTGTATTGCGAGGGTGGGATTGTGCCGTTGATCCGGAGACTTCCACACCCGGACACGATGATCATGAAGCGGCACTCATGGCTAAAAACAACATGTCGCCAGTCTGTGGCGTTCCACGTTGCTGTGGTCAAGCAGCACTGCACAGGGAGACGGCGTTGCTCCAGTGTTAATGGCATCCCACGTAAAGAGCGATGGGATCGCAGATTCGTTTCTCCGAGGAGTCAGAAAATGGTTCGAGAGCACACAGGAGACGCTACATGTGCCTGTAGAGTGGACTGGGTCCTCTTGCATTCCGTTCGTGCCCGGCACGCGATTCGTCGAAACCCTCTACCAGTGGTCCTCCTGGTCAGCCGGGAGCCACTCCGCTGTGTCGCAGTGCCATCACTTTTTTACTTTTCCCAACACAGTCGGTCAGTATAATCAGCACGAGCCACTTGGCAGGCTGTACGGCGCGCCGACCACCCTGCGGTTTCAGCCCGATGATCAGGACTCTCTCAAAGTCCGTACGTTACGTAAATCCACGTCTCTGGCGTCTACCCGGGATTCTTGTCACTCTGTACTGTAGCTTGCGTTGGGAAATATATATATTCCCCCTCATTTTTCCTCATGCTGTTAATAGAAAACATTCTATGTAAAAAATTTTGAATTTTGAAATTATTTTTGCGAGGGATATCCCTGCTTTAAGGAAAAATTTCTGCGTGGAGGAAAAATTTATGCGTGAATATTCCCTCTTCCCGCCTTTTCTTTTTTCACTGGGATTTTTATTGATAGCTTCCTTTTTGTAGTTTTGAGAACATCCCCGGAAAAGAAGGGACACTTTTATATATATTTTTTTTTTGGTTTTTAAACGCCAATCCTTTATTGTACGTTATTTTTGTAAAGGCAGCTGTTTGTATTTTTTGGATTGAGATGAAATTTGGGTAAATGTGCAGGTAAACATCATAAATCATTTCGCCGCAAGTTTTGAAATATTTCGAAAAAGGGAGACGTCCAGATTTTACAATGTGCAGTTTCATGGCGAATGGTGAAACAATTTCTTCTTTATAGTGCATTTTACAGATTTTTAACGCGTTATTTACCTGCAAATACGAGGCTGTGAAAAGAAGCTACGGCAGGCCAAACAAAATGCTGCGGTGATCACTTCAAGCTTGGTTCCGCTGGAACGAAGGTTTCGCTTCGGCGGCCAACTTTTCTAGTATGATGAGTGCGACATTGACAATTTAGATTCTGTTCTGCCGCTGGAAAGCGGGAACGGCTTGCTTCTTCAACAGAGGGTATGATAAGCTACAAGTGAATTCTCTCTTCGAAACTTAATTGACACAAAATGACACTTTTGTAGTATGATGAGTACGACATTGAAAATTTCGGTTCTGCTCTGCTGTTAGAAGGCGGAAACATCCTTCTCCTTCCACAGAGGGTATGATAAGCTACAAGTCGATCGTCTCTTTGAACTTAATTGGCACAAAATGACACTTTTGTCGTATGATGAGCGCGACATTGACAATTTCGAATCGGCTCTGCCGTTTGAAGTCGGAAACAGCCTGCTCCTTCAAAAGAATGTACGATAAGCTACAAGTGGATCTTCTCTTTGAACTTAATTGACACAAAATGATACTTTTGTAATATGGTAAAGACGGCATTGACAATTTCGATTCCTCCCCACTGTTTAAAGTCGAACAGCCTGCTTCTTCAGTCGAGATTATAAGCTAAAGGCAGATCCACTATTTTAACTTAATCTTTAAATCACTGAAACAAGAAGAATAAAACATGGACTAAACTTTAGTGCTTAAAATTGCTTCTTTCCATGTTTTCATATGTATAAGAAAGGTTACATATATGATATTTTCAATAATTTTTAACTTTTTTAAATATATTTCTTCAGTACATAGACGAACCCAACAAGATTTATCGCGCTCTCCAAGTAAAAAACAAATGATTTATTTCAAATGCAGATTCCTGTTTTAACTTAATTTGTTTTGCTGTAGAAACAATGCCTGCCAATTAATTTCCACTTTGAATTCAATGATATTCAACTATTGTAAATAACCTATTGAATTCTAATTTTATTTCAAACCAGTTTCTTGTACCATAGATAACACTTCTCACATTAGGCATTTCATATGATCAAATAAATGGGTCCGGATATATGGATATTTTAAATAATTATGTAAAAATGAGCACCTTAATACGCAAAAAATAATTGATAAATATTATAATTGTTAAAATTAACTGTTTGGCGCTTTTCAATTCTTTAGACTTTCCCCTTGAATGAGGTCTTTCACTTAAAATGTCGTTTGACACTCTGCAGAGCAAGGATTAGGTCTTATACCGAAACACAACAAGTCTTTTAAATTAATTCTGAGGTTGTACTTCTGTAAGTTCAATTTCTTTCAAAAACTACTTCCAAGGTGGAATATACAGTTAAATTTCTTGTAAAAACTATTAAATCCAAATAGGAACAATCAATAGCTGCCACCATCGAGAGTTTCAAAGAGATAGAAAATAACTATCGATAGCGTGTCGCTAAGAATGGATCGAAATCTATTAGATTACCATTTAAGATACAGAAATGTTGCTTGCTTGGCTTAAAAATTATTTCTGGCAACATTTCTGATTACCCTTTCTATATTTTCAAATCATAAATTCAGATAAACTTTAAAATGTATCTTTAGAAAATACTTTGTGATCAAGTTTCGTGAGAGTGAAAAAGGCAAGAAGAAACATTTTACATGCATGAATTGTGAAATTCTCCCTACATCTTGTTTTGCATTGTATGACATTTTCACCATTTTTCCTTCTTTAAAAGCCGAAGTAATGCTTAAGTGCTACATGGGAAAGGATTTTTTCAGAAAAATTCTGACCAAATCGGTAAATAGTTCATGAGAAAGTGATTAACATAAATAGGAAAAATTTCAACAGTGCTGTGGCTCAAATACTTCATTTTTCTGCATTTTAGTTTTCCTAAGCTTAATATTTTTGAGTTAAACACGGAGAAACGAATAGACTGACCGGAAGTACAAGGGTAAGACGAAGAATGTGTTAGTTGGCTATCGAATCTCATGTCAGGGTACTTCGGCCCTCGGTAATTATTTGGATAACATATTTTAGAAACGTACAAGAGGCAGAAGTGAAACATCCAGGTATCACATTTGAAGAGTGGTGAATATCTCGAGCAGGTTCAATGAGAAACTGTGTAATCTGTACTTGAAAAACGTAGAGAAATTCCGTTAAGTGAACATAAACTGCAAACGCGATCATATTTGAACAACGGCCGTTCCATAAAAACTGAGAGTAAAATCACACCCAATGAAGAAATACAGGAGCAGCAAAATGTATGATATTCCTTCTCAAAGTAACTTCGCTCGGATAAAATGCAACGGTCCTACCGTTAGTCCACTTTTCAAAGCATGTGGAGAAAGCATTTTGTGGAAACTTCTTTAGCGACCACCGTACAGCTTGAATAAGGTCAGCATCTGTGTTGAATGTTGCACCCCGAAGCTTCTCCTTCACTGTTGGAAACAACCAGAAATCCCACAAGGCGAGGGCACGATTTTAGGCACATTGTGACATGATTCCAATACTGCATTTCGTATGAAACTGTTGAACGCAATAAGCCACAGTTGGGCGGGCGTTATTATGGTGTAGGGTCCATTTGCACACCCGTTCCCATCATTTAATCGATATGTCTCGTCGCAGACGCTTCGAGACTGAAATGTAATACTCAGCATTGACAGTAATTTGTGAAAGCATGGCATGCTGGTAGACTAAACCATTGTGATAAAAAAAAACTATCATCATCACCTTCCCAACTGATTTCGTTTGGCGGATTTTCAGTGTATAATGATCACTGCATGCAATTCATAACTTATGTACCAGATTATTTTCGAAGCCACCTCCTTGCAGCTAATATAATTTAATCTGTTAATATAAAACAATGATTAATGAAGTCAATCCCTAATCAATAAACCACTATACCCTCTTTACCGTTTATATGATATTCTGGGGTCAATGCGACGTTGGTTGTAGTTGCTTCGCGATAATCTTATAAATCCGAGCTCGTAGATTCTGCGAGGCGCAGTGCGGTATGATGTCCATTTGGTTGCGGAAGGTTTGTTTTGATTGCCGAAACGGCTGCAAAATGTTTCTCGCAAAAACACGTGTTCGAAAATGTTATTAGCACTTTCTGTGCTGTGAAGCTAAGACTTGGATGTCGTTTCTCCTTACTAATCATACTGGCAGGAATAGTTTGAAGTTTTGCCGAATTTACATAGGCCTGGAATACCCGCACGACAACATGGGGTTTAAAAGCCAACAATACAACAGTGGCGATTATGGAAGAATCGGACTTCCTCCGGACGTTTATGTGGCTACAATCAAACTCAGATTGCTGTCTTTGTCCATAGAATCTTCTCGGTGACTGTTTCAAATGCGTAGAGACATATTTTGCAGGAATTCGTAGTTTCAGCATAGCTGCAAAACATGTTTTTATAAGAGACGTTTTCTATGCGCTTTAGAAACCGTAATATTTTATACAAAAATGACAAATGCAATTTTCAGGTGGATATTTGGAGGCCAACTGGAACTAATTTTTCCACAGGAGTAAGAACATAATACTGCTCGAAAACCCCACGACATTTGTAATTTGAAAAATTTGAAATACCATGTCACATATTAGATAATTTCAGTTGATATTATTTATTTTTCTGTTCCACTGCAGTCTGATGGAATATGTATTATTTTCCATAATTAAGCACAATATCATCAGATTCTGTTATCCGAAATGAAACAAACACAGATGCATAAGTCAACTCATTTATTCAATGCATTTTTTCTTTGACTTTTATTTCTCGCTTGCAGATTAAATGTTGTCCAGTACGAAATACTCGTAATACTACCAATTTATTGCTGGACAAAAACTGCTTGCAAGCAATATGAGGGTGTCAAATTTTGATTTACAACAAACATCAATAGACAACCGTTTTGCAAGATTTTTGTTTGCGTACTGTGACTCTATTTGAACTAAACATTGTAGTACTGTGAAAATACTTTTGACCACGAGTGAATTTTCATTATATGCTTATAACTTGCAAGATGTCCTGGTTAATTTTCCTGTGGAGCAACGGAAACAACTTATTTGATTGCTGATATCGCTCTTTCTTTAGTTACATAAAAGTTTATTTTTGTTTCTCTTATAATAATAATTTTTAGCACGTCTTTTGTAGAAAAAGATCGTGCTTATGTTATCGGTTTGTCCGTCCGTCCGCCCGTACCCACGATATCTCTTCAACTATTAGTCCGATTTGAAAAATTATTTTTGCATTTTGAAGCTTGAAATAAGCGAATGATGATCCTTTATTTCGTTTTTTAAGATGTACAATTTCGCCGCTAGAGGGCGTAAATGTAGATTATGTCGAACTCAAAAGTACGCTTTATTCCACATATTTGCTTCTAAACATCCGATTGAAAAAATCCTTTTATCTTTCGATTCCATTTAGGTGGAAGAGTAATTTAGACATAGTTACTTTTTCAAATTACGCATAGATTTTCCATTAGGGGACCTAAAAATAAATTGCATTTCCCCCGATAACTTTTCTTCTAAAACTTTGATTTGAAAAATATTTTCTTTAGGGGATACATCTCATGATATAAAATATTTTGCATAAAATTTCAAATTTTTGGTAAAGAATATTTGGCCATCAGGGGACGTAAGCGTGAATTTTAGCTTCTGATGTATTTGCCATAAAATCTGAGCTTTTAAAATATCGATTGAAAAAATTATTTCGTGGACTGATGCCACTCACTTCGATAAACCTTTTTCGGAATATTTTTTTCCTAAAATATTCCACAGTTTCTCCGCTAGGAGGCGTAGATGTACATCTTATTTTTGTCAATATCTCTACTTCTAGGAGTCCGATTTTAAAAACTCCTTCTGCGTTGAATAGTGTTTTCCGTGTTACATGTTTTTCATGTAATTTCAAATTTTCAAGTAATTCATAGAATTTCCGCTAGGGGGCGAAGCGTTAAATTGCGTTTCGCCCTATATCTCTACTTCTAAATCTCCGATTTGAAAAATTCTTTCTGCACCTGATACAGCTCCTGGTGGGAAATCGTTTGCACGTAATTTCTAATTTTTGTAAAAATATGGTTTAGCCACCAGGTGGCGTTAGTCTCAACTTCTGCATCTAATGTATTTGCAGCAAAATATGAGCTTCTAAAATCTTGATTTAAGAAACAATCGTTTGTTGACCGATACTACTCATGTCGACAAATAATTTAGGAACATTTTCTTCTTGAAAAATGCATGGTTTCTACGCCAGGGGGCGTAGGCGTATATCTTGTTTTTGTCAATATCTCTACTTCTAAGAGCACGATTTGAAAAATTCCTTCTTTGTTGGATTGTGATCCCGATGCGAAATGTTTTTCCTATAAATTCAAAATTTTCAGGAAATTCATAGACTTTCCGCTTGGCGGCGCAAAGGTAAATTGTGGTTTCTGCGTTATTTCTGCTCCTAAAGCTCCGATTTGAAAAATTATTCCTGTATCGCATGCAAGACCTGATGGAAAATATTTTTCACATAATTTCTAAAGTTTATTAAATAATAGTTTGGCCACCAGGAGTCATAAGTGTTAATTTCTGCTTCTGGTGTATTTGCAGCAAAATCTGGGCTCCTGAAAACTCGACTAATTTTTTTTTCTTGGACTGATACCGCTTGTATGGATAAACCTTTTGAGAATACTTTCTTCCTAAAATAATGCATGGTTTTCCCACCAGGGGACGTAAAGTCACATATTATTTTTGTCGATACCTCTGTTTCTAAGAGTTCGTAAGCTCACGATTCCGTTTACAGCAATATCTGAGGGATTAAGACCCCGATTAAAAATCCTCTTTCTTTCGTCAGATGTATTGTCTTCCATACCGGTTCCATTGACTTTGAATAGCTTTAATACATTTAATTTGCGTCATAACGGATTCAAAAGACGTGATTATTACACCCGAAAATTCGGTGTCATCTTTCTTGTTTTTCATTTAGATGGCTATTTCCAGAAATTATTTAATTATATATATATATATATATATATATATATTATTCGGGATGTAAGGTCAGGTGATGCGTAACATCACAGCCTCTCCTTGACAAATGTCAACCCCGCCTTCTCGTGGTGCATCCTGTTCCCACTAAAGGGGCTCTGACGACCGCCAATAGCGGTATAACTATACCATCGGGATTAGAGGAAATTCTATCCCACACTCACCAACCCGCTTGGCCAGCGTGGTGAGTTATGGCCAAACCCCTCCAAAATGATTCCACAACTTAAATCTTGGCCCTCAGTCTCCGGCAGCTGGAATGTACCTGGCCAAGGCAGCGGCCAGTGCGACATGAAAGCAGAGGGTGCTAAGAATCCCCGGAGGACCGGACTAGGCTGCCATCTGATGCTGACCTTGGCAACGTACAATGGACGCTCCCTATCTTCTGATTCAAGGCTTCTTGAATTGGAAGAGGAACTACAAAGGATCAAGTGGGACATCGTGGGGCTAAGTGAGGTAAGGAGAAAAGGAGAAGATCTCATTGAACTGAAAAGTGGACATCTCTTCTACTATCGTGGGACAGATACTGGCAGAACTAGTGGTGTTGGATTTATAATAAACAAGAAACTGAAGGATAAAGTTGTAGAAGTTGAAAGTTCCTCTGACAGAGCTGCACGACTTGTTATCCAACTCTCGAAAAGATACCAGGCTCAGATTATTCAAACTTATGCACCCACCACAAGTCATCCTGAAGAAGAAATTGAAGAATTTTATGAGGAAATTCGTGATCTAAATAATAAAGGTAAGCAGCACTTGAAGATAATTATGGGAGATTTCAATGCAAAAATAGGGCAACGGCAACAGAATGAAACTTCAGTAGGTAAATTCGGTCACGGCAACAGAAACCAGCGTGGAAATACTCTCGTTGAGTTTGCAGAGGCAGAAGGGTTTTTCATCTTGAACTCCTTCTTCAAGAAAAAGCCACACAGGAAATGGACTTGGAGACATCCAAATGGGACGACAAGTGAAATTGATTTTATTATGTGTAACAAAAAATTCGTCATAGAAGACTGCAGTGTGCTAAACAAGTTCAACACAGGTAGTGACCATAGATTGGTGAGATGTAAGATGCACCTCAACACTAAACTTGAACGTGGCAAGCTCATAAGACAAACAAAATGTATCGACATAACCAACCTTAAAAAACACCATAATACCTTCAAGTTGGAACTGAAGAACAGGTTCTCTGCTTTAGAAGGCCTAACATCAGAAGAAGTGGACATCTCTGAAGTTAACAGAAAAGTAACCAAAGCTCTTATGGAAACAGCAACAAAATTAGCTGGGTCTAAGAACAAGTTGCATGTAAACAAATTATCAGGAAAAACGAAAATGTTGATGCAAAAAAGAAGAGAGATGAGGACAACTAAAGAAGATGTGACTTCCAAAGTGGAATATATAGAGCTATGCAAGACAGTAAGAAAAAGTATCACTGAAGACGTAAGAAAATTCAACTGTGAACTAGTGAGGAAAGCAATTGAAAACAACCAAAGCCTAAAGATAGCAAAGGGACATCTCAGTAAGGGAAGAAAACAGATTATGGCACTGAGAAAAGAAGATGGTTCTGTAACAAGAAATAGAGGCGAAATTTTGACAAGAGTGAAAGATTTCTACTCCAAATTATATGAAAGGGATGATACATGCACTCCAGACATCATGAAAGATACCAGTACCAGAGTTCCTCCAGTCCTTCCAGCAGAAGTTGCACATGCAATCAAGAACATGAAGCGGGGAAAAGCTCCAGGAGAAGATGGAATTACTGTAGACATCATACAAGAAGCAAGTGGAGAAATCGAAACAGTACTCGCCCAAATTTTCACTCGATGCCTTAATGAAGGAAAGATTCCTGAGGATTGGAACACCGCTACAATGATCCTGCTACATAAGAAAGGTGACATTGAGGATCTCAGGAAACTACAGACCTATCAGCCTCCTATCAGTAGTTTATAAAATCTTCACTAAAGTTCTTTCACACCGTTTGAAGGTAACACTGGACATGGCTCAACCGAGAGAACAAGCTGGATTCAGGAGTGGCTACAGCACAATAGATCATATCCACGTGCTGAGAGAACTAATTGAAAGAGCGAGGGAATATGAACTTCCATTGTGCATGGCTTTTATCGATTATGAAAAAGCCTTTGATTCGGTGAAACCATCAGCAGTTACAATGGCTCTGAAAACCTGCGGTATTGAAGATGCATACATTAATATTATTAATAACATCTATGAAAATGCAAGTGCAAAGATTAGGCTGTTTGAAAATACAACACACATAAAAATTGGAAAGGGAGTGAGACAAGGTGACACCATATCTCCGAAGCTCTTTAATGCCACATTGGAGGGTGTTTTTCAGTCGCTGAGCTGGGAAAACAAAGGGATAAAGATTAATGGAGATTATCTAACCCACCTTCGTTTTGCTGATGATGTAGTCATTTTTGCAACTACCCCATCAGAGCTGCAGAGTATGATCCAGGAACTTGCTGACAAGAGTAAAGAAGTGGGATTAAAAATGAACTTTCAGAAGACAAAAGTGATGTTCAATGCTTTTACAAGAAATGAAGATTTATCGATTGATGGAGAAAAGCTGGAGATAACAGACACGTACGTTTATCTTGGACAGCAGATATCAAGTGAGGGTCACATTGATGAAGAAATTAATCGGCGTACAAAACTTGCCTGGAGAGCTTTTGGAAGAAACAGCATAATTTTCAAGAGCAATATGCCATTATGTCTTAAAAGAAAAGTGTTTGATCAATGCATCCTTCCAGTGCTTACGTATGGTGCAGAGACGTGGACCTTAACTAAAAGAGACATACAAAGGCTGCAGACAACTCAAAGAAGCATGGAGAGGTGCATACTTGGTGTAACCAGGAGAGATAAGAAGAGGAACTCGTGGATCCGAAAAATGACGAGAGTGGAAGACATCATGATCAGAGTTAAATCCCTGAAATGGCAATGGGCTGGACATACTGCCAGAAGGACAGATCATCGATGGACAGCCGAAATTTTAGATTGGATTCCAAGGGACAGGAAAAGACCCAGAAGAAGACCACATGGGAGATGGGTGGATGAAATTCGAAAGTATGCAGGAGTGACATGGAGGAGACTGGCACAAGACAGACCGTTGTGGAGGAAACTTGGGGAGACCTTCGTCCAGCAGTGGATTGATAATGGTTGACAATGATGATGATGATGATATATATATATATATATATATATATTATTCAGGAATTGAAAGGCAGAAATCACATTCCTTGAAGTTATGATTTTTTAATCGCACAGTAAGATTAGCAAAGACAAATTTAAGATTTGGTAAATTATTTGTAAAACAATTATATTATATAAAGCAT
Organism: Macrothele yani; assembly: GCA_039090855.1. Lineage (NCBI taxonomy): Eukaryota > Metazoa > Arthropoda > Arachnida > Araneae > Macrothelidae > Macrothele > Macrothele yani. Next base: position 110,033,281 of record CM077015.1, on the reverse strand, counting down.
AATAACATTTACCTTAAATTTGGCTCAATATGTAAATTTAAATTTTAGCCCACAGATAGGCATTTTAAAGCAAGTGATCAGGCAACTAAATAGTTCTGCTGTCAATAGTGTTGGTCATGATCGATTAAATTCAAAACGGAAGGTTGTGATACAAAGATGAGAAGTTAGGAAATCATGCAGTTAATGAAAGACGTACACGACAATTTTTTTTAATTAGCTTACCAATGTAACCCAGGTTTCGCAGATCCAGCGACGATAAATATTTCGGTCACACGAGAAGTTTTTGGGAAACACCTCAGAACCTTTCAAGTAGTTATCAAGATGAGATGAGTGATTTTGCAAAAGGGAACTCGAACAATGATATGCTAATATTTTCTCGCCTTTCGAATGCACTCGTAGGAACGAGATAGCGTTGGAGAAGGAAGGGAGTTTCCTCGAGAGGTCTCTTTTCATTCGAATGATTTTGACATAATTGCATGTTTTGAGAAATTTTCATAACCGAATGAATCGATTTTTTTCCATTATGGCCATCACTAGCTTACAATCATTTCTTCTACTGTAGTTTAACTTAAAAATGAAGACAAACGAACTTTGTAATTCACCGAGGGTGAAGATTGTCTCTAACTCGTGTTCTCAAAAATGTAATTTTCGTGATCCAGAAAACAGTTCTTTTATCTGAAATAATAATCGGGTGTTCAAAAAATACAAACGTTTCACAGGTTAGAGAGCAATAAACGTACCTAGTTGGTGTTTATACAGTATAATGGAAACTGTATTCTCCTCAGAGTTTACCTTCCTGTCGAAAGTTGGAGAAACACGTCTATTATTTCTCAAGCTCTCTATGTAAATCATTTAAGAAGTTTATATTTGTAATGGCAAAAGAAGAGACGATTTTTTTATTTGTATATTTCTGCAAATTATTCCGTTATTTCTGTCAAAGAGAATTAAATGCCGTACGGACTACGAACTGTCACCACATAAAATGACAAATTTTACAGTCAGTCAATGAAGCGTATTCTTTTCTTTGCCTGCGGTCACTTTAATAAGAAACATGTGTTGGCTTATTCGGATGATTATCACTGGCCTTGTCCTTTCTATCTGCCAGTTCAACTTAAATGTATGCAGTTTCAAAATCACAAATTTCAAGTTTAGCGAACGATGAGCATTTTCAAATCCCATAGAGTGGAAACAAATAATTTAAAGCTGAAAATATCTGGAATTAATTGAGTTTTCTGTATGACAAAGAAAAGACAAAATGCTAACATTATAATAATACGACGAAACAATTATTTTTTCATTCCCATTCCACAAAGCATGAATGAATGTCCATTAAACTGTTTACGTTTCGTATATACAACTAAATTATATCCCTAGAAGTACCGAAAAGCATTGCCTTTATTTGCTTTTAACAAAGACTATTTACGGTATTATGACTACAAATCTGAATATGCCTGACGTTAATTGGAACGGATTTTTAAGAATTACATTTTGGTAGCTTGTGTTTCTAGCCGTAAATCTTGAAATTTAGTGATTGAACTGTATTATCGCTACAAATTCTCCCCAACCAAAATGAAAAATATCCATTTTTTTTATTTTTGCATAGCGAAAGCCAACGATGTAACACATGTGCCAAGATCAAGATTTCGGAGATAACTGCCAGCAGATACCTCGTTGATAAGAATAAGAACTACACGATTTGCGGGATCAGGGAAAATGCGAAAATTCACAGGAAGTTATGAGTACTGGTCAAATGATCAGTACATCGATATACACTCATTATTGAAAACACCTGCGTGCTGTGACTACGAGTGCAGGTACAACGAACAGGAGACAAGAGGAATGTCAAAGAAATCTTATCAAAAATTACGAATTATCAAAAGAAACGGTTGAATGCTCTCGAATTAATTAAATGGATGAAGGCTGGAAATACTATTCAATTTTACTATTTTGTGGTTCTAGTACAGGGTGTTTCACTCGCTCTCGGTTTCTGAATTTTTTTATAATGCAAACTAATGGACGCAATTCAGGGAAATTGTACACGAACCTACCTTGGTATCTGAGAAACATGTTGATCTGAGAGCAAGGGTTGAAAGTGGTCGCCATTATCATCCAGTCATGCCCTAACACGACTCTACATGTTACGGAAGGTATTGCCCAACAATAGCGGGAATTACAGCCTCAATTTTCCGCCGAATGTTTTCCTGCAGTTCCACGAGTCCGTGGTTCCTTGCGATACACTTTCCTTCTCATCATGTCCCGTAGGAAGGAATCCGATGGAGTAAAGTCAGACGATCTTGGTGGCCAAATTTTCTTACAAAGGACATAACCTTCAATGAAGGAAACAATTTCAGCCATGCTGACATTGGAGGAGTGGTCGATGACGCCATCCTGCTGAATATAGCCAGTACGGAATTTCACATCGTCCAGCTGATTCACAAACTCATGTAAGATTTTTATGTAGACTGCGGTTTCCATCGTTGTATGCAATAAAATTGGGTAAAAATGGTGCACCGTGGCAGAGCCTACCACACCCCAATTTTTTGATCATGAAGAGGTCTCTTATGCACGGTGTTAGAATTCTCACTAGCCCAAATGCAACTGTTCTGAGAATTGACATGCAAACTTAGGTGGAACCACTTCTCGTTTGAGAACCACGTGTAGTCTAGTATCCCCGTAGGTGCATTGACAAACTGCTGGAACCAATGACGGTAATTCAGTCTCTTCTGTTCGTGGAGGAGTTTCACTTTATTCACAGCAGTAACTCGATATGCATGCAGCTTTGCTTTTTTTGCAGCTCGTTGGCATGTGCTTCTGGAATCCCCTATCTCTGCAAAAATTTACACAAGGACTTCTGTGGGCAGACCAGCAGTCCGTTTTTGACTTCCTGCACGGTGGTTTCGAACGTTCTCCTTCGAGGACATCCAACAATGTTCCCGTGGTTTCCAGTTGTTTCACTAGATGCTGAATAAAGTATTTTGCTGGTGGTTTACGAACCCCAAAATGAGCAATATACTGTTTCTGCACTCCTTTATCGATATAGTGTTCCAGTACGTGCGGGCAATACAGAAGCGCTGTTTGACTGTGTGCCGCTTCGTACTTCATTTGCTGGTAACACAAAGGTACGATGACTATTGATGACAAGAGCCAGTCAGACCAACTGCCGGGGACATCGAACATGCTATCCTCGGAAGTTCACTGAGCATGTTTCTCATACACCAAGGTAGCACTTTGTCAAATTTCACTGAATTATGTCCATTAGTTTGCAAGTTACGAAAAAAAAATCATGGACCGAGAGTGGGTGAAACCTCATGTATGTCAATAAACCGTCTCTCTCCCTCTACTGCAGAATTACGGATATTTCCAGGAGAAACTTACATTACTTTTCAATGTCCACAATTTATCGGAGAGCTTACTAGGACATGAGTGAAATTATTCACATTTCTAGTGCTACGTCAATGACCTGGATTAATTTATCAGATAATATGTCTGTTTTTAATTGTTTGACTTTGCATTCGTGATCCCATTAAAAGTATAGTAGTTACGAAAAAAATAAATCATGGACCGAGAGTGGGTAAAACCTCATGTATGTCAACAAACCGTCTCTCTCCCTCTACTGCAGAATTACGGATATTTCCAGAAGAAACTTACATTACTTTTCAATGTCCATAATTTATCGGAGAGCTTACTAGGACATGAGCGAAATTATTCACATTTCTAGTGCTACGTCAATGACCTGGATTAATTTATCAGATAAGATGTCTGTTTTTAATTGTTTGACTTTACATTCGTGATCCCATTAAAAGTATAATTTGTTTTCATATATATGAACAATTTTCTTTTACTGGCGCTAAAGGATATCTTAAATTTAGAGCGACATTAAGCTGAGAAATTCGATTTCAGAGAATTTTTAATAGCACTTCACACGATAATATTCTTGAAGACTAATATTTTGAGTGTCAGATATAATATCATGCTATAATAAAAATACATACTTCACCTGTATTCTTTCACTATGACATGGGTTGATCATATTAATAGATTTCAGTTCGATATTTGTAAAATATGCTACATTAGTATTAGGTTTCAGTGTTGTTAGAGTGTTCAACTTAATCATCAATTTAAGAAACCTTTAAGTATGTCTACCTTATGGAAAATAACTGAAACAAGACATCACGATCGTCTCGAGACTAGTGTCCTTCAGCGTGCAAAATTGTGCACTTCTGCATATTTGCTTTTCTTGTCAATAATGCAATCGCACATCCTCCGCGTTATACACGCATGTAGTATAACACTGTGGATGTGCGATTACATTATTCAACTATTAACGGATTATTTTTGACATCTTTTAGAATTTCTGACTTGGCTTAGTGATATCAAAGAGTTAGGAATTAATATCTGTTTATAAATCAGTTCTTAAAATTACCTTAATGTCTAAAACTAACACATTCCCAGTGATCAAATAGTATATAACTATTTTTTCGTTTTTCGTTCGAACAGTAGGCAACACACGAACGATACTGAAATACCTTTCACGCATGTAAACGCACACATGCGCAGCAATGGAGGATGGTCACACATCACACGCGACGTCACTGCAATACAATGCAAGTGCCTGTTTTTCCGCGTGGTCTTGTGATTTCGCGTCAAAGACCCAGTACGACGTTGCGTAGTTCCTTCTGCTGTCCATTGATGCCATCTACGCAGAATGGTAGTTACGTTAATCCTAAGGCGTGCAGCAATAGCACGGTACGGTAAACTAAATACTCTGAGTCCAACGATTCTATCACTTTCAATTCCATCAAGTGTTCATACCGTTGTCTCGTCCTCTTACGCGGTATGTCTAGATGTTACCAACTCCGTTCGGTTTAGTTTAGCGATAGTAAGGTCTGCTCCTAATCATTTCACCCCACCTATAAAAAAAAAAAAAAAATCTTTAACAGATAGTTCTATGCCTGGCGCTCTTTGGCCAAACCTGGCCCTTGCGCCACTAAAATCAATTAACTAACTAACTAACTAGCGATAGTAAGTTTAAAAACCTGCTCACTGCACGCCTTTTGTACAACCTTGGTGTGACGTTTCGTTGGCGTTGCGCGCACATCACATTTGCATGTGCGCTGCAATTGTAATTATTTGCATCTTCCATGGTGCACTATCCACCCTGAAAATTTCGTGCAAATCCGTGCATTTCTTCATGGTGTTGCAATTTCTAATAACAGCAGTGTTTATTGCTACGGAAAGTGCTTTTGTCAATAAAAGCTTAGGATATGATGAACTATAATATGTCATCTATGAATGTGTATCACTGTCGAGAGACGTGTGGTCCATGAAAGTGTTCGAATTTATTGCTGTGGCTTTCGGTCCTGAAAGGTTGAAGAACTTTGCTTAAGTCGCTTGTTAGTATACCTCTCTATATGTAGCTCCTTGGCTTACCTCCCTAAAAACAATAAAAAATCTTGATCAGGTTTATCCTACAGTTGTCACTTCATCTAAACGTGCGTAAAAACCCTGATTTAGTCGATGGCTGTTTTACACAGCTACGAAACGATTTCCGGCAACATAGCACACACAATTTACTTAAAATTTATTTTCCGTATATATAACTAAAAATACCTGAAAATATCTAGGCTAATAAAACAAACGTTTAAACTCCTAAGAAATACGTAAAATACTTACACATTAATGACAGTAGATGCATGTGTCTTGTAGTTCGACCTCAAAATCAAGGACGTGCGTCTGCCTATAGCTTTCAGAGTTACTAAGGGTAGACGTTAAACACCCAAGAAATACCTAACATCTCTTCTCCGTATTCTCAGTGTGAACAATACAATTAATTTCGTCTCTAAATATTATTTTCGCGGAATAATGAAGCCAATCGATTTCTCCAAATTATTCAAAATATCAGTAAAAGAAATCAGTGTTTCGGTGTTTGAGATGTCATCTTTCAATTCGACGAGGAAAACTTCGTTCACACTTGTGGCTTCCTTCCGTTCCATTGTTGCCGTTTAATTTGCGGTATTTCCATGCTGATATATTCACTTGCATTTATTCTTTTCCCTTGGTTATTGTTTAGTTTCTTGCCCGTAAGGACCTGCATGCTTTTAAGAAAGGTTCTGAAATCTTTGAAGAACGTGATCGTTCATGAAGCATTCGACCCCAGTGTCAAATCGTATGCGTGGTATGTAGCATAAATTTCATCATAACGATAAGTTCACACAAGACAAATTTCTTCACCCACATCTTAGACAATATATATATAGGACGAATGAAGTTGCTCTCATTTTCTCCGTATTACAGTCTCATAAAACAACAGTGGGTCAACATAGGAGGCGAATTTCTATCTTCTATTCTCACGACCGAAGGCTCTAATACAGCACTTCATTTACAATTTTTTGCCGTTAGAAATAATGCTAGTTATTTTAGCACTGCATTTTTCAGATATGTTTTTCAGTTCTGATGTATTTGCATTGATCTTTACCTGCCGAAATAAACGACATTCTACAAGATATATCTTTTCAAGATACACATTTTTAGATGCAAAATAACACTTTTTTGGAATCAAATGATTTTTCGACAAATGTTGTTGCATAATTAGTCCGAGTATGTATGTATCCTGAAATGAGCTTTCAATCTGGGTCACACCGTCAGTTTCTCTTCGAATCAGAGCTTCATAACATCTGGTTAGTTTATATTTGCCCACACTTTAGGAAAATATCTGCGTTTTTCTAGCTATTTGAGACTGATTCTTCTATTAAAATGTACTTACAGAAACGAATAAAGGAACTGTCTTGCCGCCGCGGTGGGAGATTGGTCTAAGCGATGGTTTCTGAAAAGTCGTTCGAGTTGGGTTCGGATTCGAATCCTTGTGAAACATGGAGGTTGTGTTTGTTTTACGATATTGTCTTTCTCCCTTCCCTGGAATCAGTGGTCCTGAATTAGGTTCGGGCGGCAACTTATATCCCAGTGTGTTGCTCACAGAGGTCGTTAAACCGCGATCAAAAAAAAAGTGGACTGTCTTTAAAAATGTTTGGAATGTTCAATCTTTTTAAAATTATTTCTTGATTCCTGCAAAAATGTGAAAATTTCTATTGAAACTCCATCCCCGAAAAATCGTTACAATCTTGCATTTTCCGAGATGGAACACTACGTTTATGTACTTAAGGAGTGATTTCAGCTTCTGCAGTATTTTAAATGTCGATATTTGTAAATGGTCCAAACAGATTCGGCAACACATCGTACAAGTTCATGTTTTTCGACAGCAGCAGGCTGCAAATGGATCGAGTTTTCTTTTTTTTTCGTGGTTTCATAGCTTTGTTTTTTTCAAGTGCGGGCTTTTGAAAGCTACAATTGTAGCTTTCCTCATATTAGGGAGTAACATATAATTTTTAGAACAAAATCGAAGTGGGTTTTTCTAGAAGTATTAAATATTACTGTAACCAATCATTAAAGAAAACATAATGTTACCAGAACTAAAGGATCCACCGAAAGTCATTTATTACACAACTTTATAAAAAACAAAAAAATACCTCGTCGTCATTTGTTCGAGTCCTAAGTCGTTTTCTTGAAAACAGTTAACCTTGTTATTTAAATAGTTGACCTTGATATTTAAGGTGGTTCCACCTAAATCTCTGCGGGTCCGGGTTCGAATCCCGGTCAGGCATGGATGTTGTGTTTTGTCTTACGGCACTGGCTCTCTCCCTTCCCTGGAACCAGTGGCCCTAAATTAGGGACGGGCGACTGCTTATAGCCCATTGAGTTGCTCACGGTGGTCGTTAAACCTCCAATCAAAAAAAAAAATTTCTGCCTTATGTATCCAATGGTAAAACTTCTTTACATATTTTCTTAGCAATTTATGTACTCCCAAGGATAAACATTTGCACACCGGTAAAACTAATTCTAAGTTATAGCATGGGATATTTAATACTTGCGAAAATATAACCATACATACATTAAAAATTAATCATTTTTTTAGTAACGTTTAGACCTTGATGGCACGGCCTGTACATTGATGACGTCAATAGACAAACGAGTTTTGGATTGCTTAATTATGGTTATGTTTTAGCAAATACTGTATTACGTATCCCATGCTATAACTTAAAATTAGTTTTATCGATTTGCACATTTTCACCGTTGGGAAACATTAATTGCAAAGAAAATATGTAAAGAAGTTTTACCATTGTAAGCATAAGTCCGAGATTTTTAGCAGAATCTTAATAAAAGTAAGCTTAACCGAAATTGATTAAAATATACATTTTTTTTCGTAATATACTGTAGCATGTGGTCAGCAGAATAACTTTAATATATATAATTAAACAATTTAAAGTGTTAAGTAAGGTATTGATGATAATACGAAACTACAATTTCTTTTTCAGCTCATGTCATCCGTAGGTGGCCGTTTCTATTCTACTTAGGATGTTTTCTAAAGCATGGTATGTATCTACACGGAATATTACATTTGTACAATATCTGAACATTGCTCAAGAACTACAATTTTTTTTTCAGCTGATGTCCTTCGTAGGTGGGCGTTTCTATTATAGTTAAGATGTTTTCTAAAGCATCGTATGTATGCATGGTATGTATATTACATTTGAAAAATATCCGAACATTGTCCGGAACTTTTTTTTTCTGACTAGTTTGTTCAATATACGAAGAAGTAATATTCTTGTCTAACAACGGAAAGTATTTTGTATTTGTAGGTGATAGAAATCTTGCACTTCCATGTTGATTTTAATTTTTTTTTTATTTTTATGGGATATCTATTTTCATGAACAGTTTTCTTATTCAGAAAATGATTCCGAACATTATTTCAAATTTGTTTAATTCAGCGGAAACCATGACAAAAGATCTGCTATTATTTCATAGAAACTTACTCAAAAGAAAGATCGAAAAAAAAAACTAATTTTATCGGAATCATAAACGACTGCATTAAAAATGTTTCAACAGGTCAAGAACGTTTTTTCCATATCATGTATATTTAATTAAGGTTTTTGACTTCATTGAGATTTCTATTAACCGAAGATACATACTTGAAATAGCCTGTGAATTACTTTTCAAAAACGTAGCCAAAGAGCAACGGTAGGTAGCAGATTTTTGGTTGCTTGAAATAAACGAAACGGTGCTTTATTTGTCTACTGAAAATCTCAGGATAACAAAAATATAAGGAAGCATACATATAAAGTGAAACCTTGGTTATGTTTTTTCTAGGTGTATGGCCTTCAAAATGTATATAAGTGCAAATAAACGTGTAAGCGAATTTTCAAATACAAAATACTCTTTTAAAGTTTACGCTGTAAAGTGTTATAAGATGGTCTTTAATAATGATTTATTTAAAGTAGAATTGGAGGTAAAAGAGAAAAAAGGTGCGATACAAATTATAATAAATATTTTAGCATTACAAAAATCGGAAGCCTGTAAACAACTAATTTCTAGTTTGACGACTTTGTCTATGAAAATACTGAATCTAGATAAAGTGAAATCTTCACAATTAAGAAAATTAGACCAAAGCTTTGGCATGGTACTCATGAATTAATATCTTTTCTTTCGGATCCTGAGGCACCCATTTAAGACCTGGATGTTGAATATTGATGAAATATTTAGAATCCTACTTTACTACTCTCTGATATAGCGGATAGGTGTAGGAGTCAGGAAATGTGAAAGCAGTTCTCTTCAAACGAATCAAAAGTGAACAACATATCTGATTTAGTGCGACCAAAGTTAAACGTTTATCCTTAATGGGATCAACGTTCAACTTTGGGCGCACTAAGACATAAAATGCCAACTCTGCCACATTGTCTCAGAATTGTACCATACCTGGTTACGTGTAAAAGAATGAAAGAACCGTGTATTTTTGGTAACCTGAATTTTAAACTTGAACGTATAACCGCAAAAATGTTATAAAATAATTATGCATAATCGAGTTCTAAAAGCGATAGAAACTACAGAAAATGTCGGTGTTAACGCAGACTTAGGTATCAAAGTGAAAAAAACGTATACTTTAAAAACAAAACTGAAGTCCCACTGTATTTAGAAACACTTAACGAAATTTTCGGTTTTGCCTACTACACTGACGGAAAAAAAATCCCAACACCACGAAAAAATAGTTGTAGAGGAATGAAATGGCGGCAATACATTTGTATAGGTAACATATTTAATCGATTAAGGTTTCAAGATCACAGCTTAATGTAAGCGCGAGAAGAGCCATTTTAAATGGGAAATACTGCTACATTAATAACCGGTGTAACCACCAGAATGTTGAATGCAAGCACGCAAACGTTCATGCATTGTGTCGTACAGGTGCTGGATGTCAGTTTGTGGGATGGAGTTCCATGCCTGTTGCACTGGGTCGGTCAATACAGGGACGGTAATGCTGGTTGGGGGTGACGCTGGAGTTGTCGTCCAATGATGTCACATACGTGCTCGATTGGAGAAAGGTCTGGTGATCAGGCAGGCCACGGCAACATGTCGACACTCTGTAGAGCATGTTGGGTTACAACAGCGGTACGCGGGCGAGCGTTATCCTGTTGGAAAACACTCCTTGGAATGCTGTTCATGAATGGCAGCACAACAGGTTGAATCACCAGACCGACGTACAACCGTGCCGTCATGGTGCGTGGGATACCCACGAGAGTGCTCCTGCTGTCATAGGAAATTGCTCCCCAGACCATAACTCCAGGGGTAGGTCCAGTGTGTCTCGGCCGCAGACAAGTTGGTTGCAAGCGCTCACCTGGCCTCCTTCTAACCAACACACGGCCATCACTGGCACCCAGGCAGAACCGGCTTTCATCAGAAAATACAACAGATCTCCACTCCGTCCTCCAATGAGCTCTAGCTTGACACCACTGACGTCGCAAACGGCAGTGGTTTGGAGTAAGTGGATTGCACGCTATGAGGCGTCTGGCTCAGAGCTGTCCTTCAAGTAACCGATTTGAAACAGTTCGTTGTGTCACTGTGGTGGCACCTGCAGCTCGAATTGCCGCCGCAGACGCAGTACGATGCGCCACGGCCATACGCCGTACACGGCGGTCTTCCCTCTCAGTAGTGCCACGTGGACTGCCGGAAACCGGTCTTCTTGAGGCAGTACCTTCTCTTGACCACCACTGCTAACAATCATGCACAGTGGCTATATTCCTGGTACGTCGTTCCGCAATATTGCGGAGAGAAAATCCACCCTCTCGTAGCCCTATTACACGACCTCGTTCAAACTCCGTGAGCTGTTGACAATGGCTTTTTCGTCTTCCTAAAGGCATTCTTGACTAACATCAACACACTACGTCGAATCTCAACGATAACTAACGCTTACGAATGTTACAGGGCGTATTTACAGCAAACCTGCTTTGCATGTTCCGAGAGGCGCTACTAGGGCCACACGTATGCGCTGAGCCCTAAATTTGCATAGGCGTCATCTTACAGATGTACTCTCACCGCCTACCAACTGTCGTTTATCTAACACGACCCCTTCTTGGTGTTGGGATCCTTTTTCCGTTAGTGTATTTTGAAGAGTGTTATACATCCATACGCATCCAATGGATTACAATACATCTGTTTTATGCTAAAACTATAAGTCAATACTTAGGCCTAAATCGGCTTTTGGCCATTCATAAGCTGCATTTTGAAGAAAAGTATAGAAAAAATGAACAGTACATTAGTAATACTGCCTATTAGGGTTACTTCAATAATAGCATCTGAAACGCTCCTTTGTACTAGAATCTTGGAGATGCCCCACATCGATTCAGTATAAATGAGAAACATGCGTTAACCGCCAATTTAAGTTTAAAATTCCCTTCATCGGGTCCTAAACCAAACAACACTTTTTTTTTCAATGTAACTTCTCTCTACTACACTTAGTTTAATTATAATAAAACTAGATAATTATCTACTAACTATGCAGATTTAGAACGATGTGTAACCTGTACATTTCATTAATGAAACGTTTTCAGTACCTTCTGTATTGTGGTTTTTCTAATAGAATTTTAAATTATTAATTAATAAGAATACACAAAATTAACGTGGATTAGGAACATCAAACGGAAGTCATCGCTTTTTACACGTTCATAAGTGAGTCATGAATCAAACACAGGGTCTTCTAGTTACGCGCCGGACATGCTACCATTGCACCACAGCGGCCTCCAATTATCTACACTCTCATACAACAACCTGCCAAACCAGTTGGCAGGTTGCTCCTTGTAGCCCTGCATAATGCTGGAAATTCACCAAAAATGGTAAGCAACAACTGAATAAATAACTAGGAGGCAAATAAATAATGATACACACAATTGACGTGGATTAGGAACATCAAATAGAAGTCATCACTCTTTCCACGTTTATGAGTGAGCCACGGAAAAAGAAAATTTTTCCGTGACTCGAACCCATGAAACTGTGTTTGATAACGCAGATTCTCATTTTGTTTATGAGTAATACTTGAAAAAAATGCTGCTTGCTTTTCCGCAACACCGCGCTCTAGAAAGGTAAAAAAAAATGTCCGATGTTTCGGGCACTGTAGAATATATTTTTTCCTCCTAAGAAAAGGAAAGAAAAATGCAGGATATTCCAAAGTATATCTTTCATATTTAAGGCGCTTTTCTCTACTAATTTTGGTTTCATATGTACTTTCTGCAGTTTTTATCACATGGATTTGTTATCATTTTCCATATGTAGAACATATAACGTATTTCTTAACTATAATCTTCATGTCCAAAATTTCAGTATTAGTAAATGGTTCAAACTGAGAAAAAATTTAAACATAGGAAATTTCAGGTACTTTTCTTTTCGGTATCTTTTCGTTTCTTTTTTTTTGATGACGAAAACAGTGAGTGGAAACTGACTGCTAATTTCAGCGTAATATTATTTGTTTAAACAACAGCGGTTTTACTTTTGCACTTTGCTAATTAAACTGATGTACTACAATGCGCTTGTTTTCGTGCAATGCTGCGAAGTAATGAAATAATGAAAATTGTTTACTGTTCTCAGTCAAATAACTAATGAAAACAAGTAATTTGAACAGAAATTGCTTGCTAAACCTCTTACACTTATATTCGAATGTAACATTTTATTGATGCCCTGTTTTAAAATCAGTATAATGAATTAGCTTTGTTTATCTTTTTGCTAAGCTAATTATTATGAATGAATAGTGCTCTAAGCTTCAAAATAATGAATTCCCAAAAGAGTGTTGTTACTCGTTAATTATGAACTTAAACAAAGTCTCAACGCTGGTTATTTATATTAAGTAATCAAAGTCATAAACCTAACAGCCAGACAGAGGTCTGACAAAACTAAGAATTGAAAAAGACTGAACTTACAGAACAACTTGTTTATTATGATGACTCCTGGTCAACTAAGGCACTCATATATCACTACTACATAACAACACAACTCCAACGCAACAACACAACTACAACGCAACCAACACAACCCTCAACTCCAACGCAACAACTACACAACTAACACTTCTCGATGAACGCGCCTATATACGAGCTACCACCACGTCATGACTTACACTCATTGCCAGATCTCATTCAGCGGGGTGAAATAATATTTCGTTCAGTAGGAAGATAATTTACATAGTAAAATAAAATAACCAGAGATAGTAAAATCAAAAGGAAAGTGAATATAGAGTATACGTTACATCATCTCCCCTTAATTTTTCTTCTTTTTTTTTCTTTTTTTTTTTTTTTTTTTTTTTTGGTTTCCGAAAAATCTATCAATTTTGGAGTGTAAGTCTTACATTTCGATGATTGACGTTTCTCGATCTTTTTTTTGATTTGTTGTTTGGTGGTAGCCGTATTTACATTATCAACTTGGCATAACAATGTACGAATCTGTATTCGACTGAAATTTGTAGTGTAGAACAAACCAAACCTGCATCGGCATACTTTCCTTTTATTCTGCCTAGCAGGAATCACTTTTTTAATTTCAAATTACGTGCGCCTCATCCGTGGAAATACATAACAACTGTATCAGCAGCGAAGATTGCCTGAAGCTGCCTAACAGTAACAATTTTATTATTTTCATTTCAAATTACGTTTGCCTCATGCGTTGAAATACAAAACAACTGTATCAGCAGCGAAGTTTACCTGGAGCTGCCTAACAGTAACAATTTTATTATTTTCATTTCAAATTACGTTTGCCTCAGTCGTTGAAATACAGAACAACTGTATCAGCAGCGAAATTTACCTGAAGCTGCCTAACAGTAACAATTTTATTATTTTACCCCTAAACACATAGATATAAATAAAAAAAGTGGATTAGTAGATGGACACAGAAGAAATATAAAAAAAAAAACACACATATATACACAAAAAGAATGCATAGGCCCACACGAAAAAAAGAAATTCTGACACGCCAACTGGTCGAGCAGGAAAAACAATAAACTGAGAAAAGAACCTGTCCACGAGAACTTACTTATCTCGAGGACGCATAAAAAATTCTAGTGCGAAAACGTTTTCCAGGCCTAATGGGACTGGGGAAATCAGGTGGCTTGGATCTCTTCCGGGACGGTAATGGAACATCGGTCTGTTGTCGGTCAGGAATCTGGCGGTCTGGAAATCCCTGCGGCTGAGAAGAACGGTCAGGAACGTCCGAAGTCTGGCGGTCCGGAAATCCCTGCTGCGGCTGATAGGAACGGTCAGGAGTCTGGCGGTCTGGAAATCCCTGCGGCTGAGAAGAACGGTCAGGAACGTCAGAAGTCTGGCGGTCCGGAAATCCCTGCTGCGGCTGATAGGAACGGGCTCCCCCAGGCTTTGGATATGAAGTCCCTTGATGCTGGGGCCCGTTGTGTCCTTCCAGGATCTTTTTGGAGGGACGTGTCTCCGGCCACATCGCTTGTTTTCGTTTACGCCCACGGGGCATGACAGTAGTAGCAGGCATCGGCCCTGTTTGCCCTGAACGGAGGTTCCAGGGGCGAAACCCGGGCGGATGCAAAGATTTCTGCCTTCGTCGCTGTTGCGGCGAAGCAGATTGGGGAGACAAGTGACGTTTGCGCCCAGCTTTTGGTGGTGCTGGACGGTGTGGAATATTAAATGTTGGATTCATAACTGACAAATCCGAAATGTCCGACGCCTCTGAGTCGCTGCTATAATTCAGCGGTCGTGCAGGGCGATGTTTGGATTTGCCTATAGGAATACTTTCCGATGAGGTATTCAAAGAAGAAGTATCCCGCGTTGGTGCAGAGTTAGCCGGAAACGGCGCAGCAATAGTCTTGGCAATGGTTGGAGGGAAAGGAACGATACTAGTATTCGACGAACGCGAATCGAGCCTTGGTCTCACGGGAGAATCAGGTTGCGGTTGTAGAAACTCGTCTGGAGGGGAGGGTGAAGGAAAAATCACTGGTGATTCGTCAAAAATGTTCGGTGGGTCGTCCACAATTTCTGGCGGTTGAACATGAGATATAGATTCTTGAGTCTGTATAACAGAAGGTTGAGTAGGATTGATAATGAACTCGATATCCCGTTCGTGATACTTGCGACATTGATCAACATGTACATATTGAAAATTGTTGTTCGGTTTCTCCAGAACAATATTATTTTCAAAGACATTTGCCACCCGATATGGACCTTCGTAGCTGGGTGCAAATTTCTTCACTAAAGTATGCGAAACAGAAGACTGGAAGTGCGTTTCCACGAGAGTGAGATCTCCAACGACAAGATCTGGTTCCCTACGCCTAGAATTATAATATCGTGCTTGAGCCGCTTGTGCTCCTAGCATTGCAATACGAGCTTTTTCTGCCATAATGTGTACTGATTGCGGAGTTGGTCGCTGGTTTAATTCGTCGATAATCCCCGTTAAATTTTCAAAAGGGGTTTTAATTTTGCGACCCAGAAAAAGTTCTGCAGGAGTAATTTTAGTAGACTCGTGGACAGACGAGCGGAGGGCGAACGCAAAAAGTTCTAAATGTTCATCCCATCTTTCATGGTGGTCCATTACGAAAGTCGCAATCATTTTCACTAGCGTTCGGTTAACGCGTTCTGCAGGATTACTCTGGGGATGATATGGGGAAATGAATTTGTGTTTAATGTGTAGTCTCGCACACATTCTTTCAAAAATGTCAGAAATAAATTGAGGACCATTATCCGAAACTACTTTATTAGGTGCACCATATCTAGAAAATACTTCATTAACTAAGACATTACAAATAATCTCAGCCGTAGCGGCTTTAATGGGAAAAACTTCAACCCATTTAGAAAAATTATCAGTTAGTACTAAAACATAACGAGCTTTATTTTTAACAGATAATGGATAAGGTCCCAATAAATCTATGGAAATAATATCAAATACATGAGAACTTGAACTAGATTTCAAGTGACCGGCCGGTCTTACATTACGGTAATTATTAATCTGACACAAGTGACATGATTGAACGTATGCGAGCACACTTTGGTACATGCCAGGCCAATAGGCAACATCCCGCAATTTACAACGGGTCTTGCGAATACCTAAATGGCCTGCAAGAGGTTTGTCATGAAATTCATTTAAAAGAGCTATTCTAAGGGTTCGCGGAATACATGGGCGAAACTCTGCCCTAGTAGTCCGAGACTTTGTATAATAAAGAAGACCCTCTATTACTTCAAAATGTTGTGACCTTCCAGCCAGAGAAGGATCACTTTGTGGGGGCGAACCCGCAAGCAAAAAATTGTAAATATCCCCAAAATCTGGATCATTTATTAATTCTGCCATTATCTGCTCTCTGGATGTGATATCAGCTATCAGAAGTAAAGGCTGACATCCAGGAGTAGTTTCGGTGGGGACCCCACTAATCGGAACGCGAGATAATGCGTCCGGTAATTGATTCTTATTACCTGGCTGATACGAAATTTTGATATTGCTCTCTTGTAACTTCAGAGCCCACTTCATAAGTCTTTGAGATAGGTGTTTAGCAGAATTCAAATACTGAAGGGCAGAATGATCCGTAATTATGTTAACTGTCAATTCGTTAAGATAACATTGAAATTTATTCAGTGCATACACAACAGCAAGACATTCACGTTCCGTAGCTGAATAATTGCGTTCAGCTTTGGCTAAAGTACGAGACGCAAAAGCTATTGGATGCCCAGCTTGTGACAAAACGCAACCAAGACCAACTCCGGATGCATCAGTATAAATATCAAATTCTTTAGAATGATCCGGGAAAGCCAACACCGGAGGCTGAGTCAATGCAGACTTCAGTGTTTCGAATGCAGCGTTAGCTTCAGGTGTCCAAATAAACTTCTTGTATTTACGTTTTAAAGCATACAATGGCTCACATATTGTAGCATAAGCGGGGACGAACTGCTGATACCATCCGGTCATTCCCAGAAAGCGGGATAGTTCTTTTGCTGTTTTAGGCCGAGGAAAGTCAGCAATAGGCCTAATTTTTTCATTATCAGTGAATAAGCCGTGGGGAGTAATTTTCAACCCCAGATATACAATCTCGTCCCTCGCTATCTGGCATTTACTAGGTTTTAACGTCAAGCCAGCATTGTATATAAGTTGGAACACCTGTTTGAGCAGAGAAAGGTGCTCGTCAAAAGTCTCTGATGTGATAATAATATCATCCAAATAGACATGCACATGGGGACCCAGGACAGGTCTGAGAACCGTGTCCATAAGCTTTTGGAAAGTAGCAGGTGCAGAAGCTAAACCAAAAGGCATACGTAAATATTCATAGGCTCCAAAAGGGGTCACAAAGCCTGTTTTATCGACAGAGTCCGGATGTACTGCCACCTGCCAATATCCACTCGCCAAATCCAAAGTTGACATCCATTTGGTTGACGACAAGTCATTTAGAATATGTGACATGACAGGTAGGGGATAATTGATTGTTTTTGTGACTTGGTTGAGTTTGCGAAAATCTGTCACGAAACGAAATTCATTTGGTTGTTTCTTTGGAACCAAGAAGGCAGGAGCCGCCCAGGCGCTTGTTGATTCCCTGATTATGCCTTGCTTAATCATTTCGGCAATTTGACGTTGCATTTCCTGTTTTTTATGTGGAGCACAAGGGTAAGGTTTCGTCGCAATGGGTTTCGAACCATCAGTGTCAATAACATGATAAACCACCTGTGTGAAACCAGGTTGATCCGAAAATAAACCAGGGCTTTCCTGTAAAAGGAGAGAAAGCTGGTCTCGTTGCCCCTCATTCAATTGGTCACTCAACAATAAACTCGTAATATCTACAGGAACCGTCGGAATCATTTCGACAGGTTCCGGAAAGGAAATCACATGTTGTACAAAATTCAAAGTTATTTGAAACTTGTTAATAAAGTCCATACCCATGAGACATTTCACGGGTAGCTCGTCTATAAGCAGGAAAGAATGTGTAAAACGAGCTTTTCCCAGCCCTAAAGTTAATGTGACAGTTCCTGCGATACTGAAGATTTCGTTATTTGCACCTCGCAAATACTGCGTTGCAGGCTGAACATGTATTGCAGAAAAAACATCATTGCAAAACTTTGTATTTAGGGCTGATATCTCAGACCCAGTGTCGAACTTTGTCTCGACAATAATGTCTTCAAGTGTCAAGAATACATCAGGCAACTGAGGAGTTTGAACAGTCACTAATACTGTTTTAGGGTCAGGATGTTTGGTATCAGGAAGCAGGACCGACCCTTCGTCTACTTCCTGTGGAAGTTTAAAGGAATTCTGGTGGTGTTATCATGTGGTCGGAAACCTCGACCCTGCCGGGTATCGGGAAAATTTTCACGATAAGGAAAATTGCGTGCACCCTGCGTCGGGAACTCCGCGTGTCTGTTGACATTTTCATTTTCGTTACGTCTGCCCTCAGCACGGGCAGAAAAATTATTATTGCCCTGAGCATGATAACGTTCCGAATGCTGCTGAGTGGAACGGGGTCGAGCATACTGTGCATTATGACGATACCCCGGAGCTTGCTCCGAAACTCGTTGCTGGTTCGCCACTCTTCTGTGTTGTGGAACGTATGAAGCTTGGGTGGGCACGTGTGTATGCTCGCGCTGAAAGTTTTGTCTATTATGCCGCTGAGGGTTTTCGTAATAAGCCTCGCGGGGTGCCCGAGCATGGTGAGTTGAAGCATGTCTGCCATGCCGCTCTTCATACGTGCGTATGAGGCGAAGGCATTCATGAATAGTGGTAGGGTGTCGAACCTCAAGAAAATCTTGCAAGAATGGGTCGAGCTGCTGTACGAGGGTATCCAACATGTCAACATGACTGGCATTTGGATCCCATAGATTATATAGGCGTGTAGTTTCCAACGCAAATGCAACAGGGCTATCATTGGGACCCTGCTGACGAGAAAACAGCTGTTGAGCAAGGCTAGCTCGACTGAGGCCGAAAGGAAAGACCTCCAAGAATTCTGCACGGAAATTCTCATAATGAGAATCCGGGTTCGACCCTCGCCACTGCCGATACCAGGTCTTGGCGGTATCTCTCAAGCAAGTTCCGGCAATTTGGACCTTGCAGTCTTCCGGAATATTATATAAGTCAAAATGGTCTTCCAGATCTTCGAGGAACTTTAAAGACCCCTCCAAACCATTGAAATTAATTGTTCCTGCATGCGGCACGAAATGGGCAAGCATTCTGCTTCGCTGAGAGGATTGAATTCCCTCAGCTACGACCCGCGACTCAGAGTGATAAGAAGCTGGTGCATTACGAGATGGTGAAGAATGCTTGGGTATGTGTAGATTATTCATATCCAAGTCAGAGCCACAGGCTTCGTACAAATTGTCCAAACAAACACCATTACCCTCGAGACTTGCCGGAAGGTGGAAATTTGCAGTTGTCTCAGGTAAGGAAGCCATGGGTAATAATAGTCAGGATCTCGTGTTCGAGAAAAGTTCGGGCGCCAATTATAATGAATTAGCTTTGTTTATCTTTTTGCTAAGCTAATTATTATGAATGAATAGTGCTCTAAGCTTCAAAATAATGAATTCCCAAAAGGGTGTTGTTACTCGTTAATTATGAACTTAAACAAAGTCTCAACGCTGGTTATTTATATTAAGTAATCAAAGTCATAAACCTAACAGCCAGACAGAGGTCTGACAAAACTAAGAATTGAAAAAGACTGAACTTACAGAACAACTTGTTTATTATGATGACTCCTGGTCAACTAAGGCACTCATATATCACTACTACATAACAACACAACTCCAACGCAACAACACAACTACAACGCAACCAACACAACCCTCAACTCCAACGCAACAACTACACAACTAACACTTCTCGATGAACGCGCCTATATACGAGCTACCACCACGTCATGACTTACACTCATTGCCAGATCTCATTCAGCGGGGTGAAATAATATTTCGTTCAGTAGGAAGATAATTTACATAGTAAAATAAAATAACCAGAGATAGTAAAATCAAAAGGAAAGTGAATATAGAGTATACGTTACATCAGTTAAGAGCTGCTCCTTCAAATGATTCATTAATTACAGAATTTCCAATCTTAATTTATTTTTCTTATTTCCAGTGAAAAAGGGGACTTGTTATGGGTAACGATTATTTAAAAAAACTAACCGGTAGTTTGGGGAAGATGGTATGATTAAAGCAAATGTTATGTGTGCAGAAATTTATCATTGTCTCAAGACAAAACTGATACTCTTACATACATTTTAAACTTTCTCTCCTACTAAATCCACAGCTGGACAAGTGATAAGATGCTTCACTTAAATTCTGCAGATGTTTCCAAATAACATTGGTAGAGTAATAATATCGTAGAAAACCTCTTATTTGAAGTAAAGATTTTCAAGCAGTTATTTCAAGAGGAAAATTATTACTTGAATTCCGAAAGGGAATTGCATTTCCTGCAGCATACCTCACTGTGCAGTGGTAAAGCCTAAACCTTCGTTCCTCTTAAATACAATAATTTGTTTTGTACCTTAACGCTCTCAATGTATTTTCTTTCTGGATGTTGCTCTTTGCACAGACGTTGCATGGAGATGAAGACCTGTATTTCCACTTAATTCAGGAAAACCTCTTTCTTGATTCTCGTATTAGTTGTCTTTCTTAATTAGAAACCAAAGTTTCTTCACATTTTTTGTGAGTCATTTTCGTTAGACTTGCTTACAACCTTGGTTCCTAACTTTATCCTAGTTACTACATCACGAATCTGCTTCATCACATTTGTGCCCGAAGAATTCTACTTTTTCACTGATTTGGAGAAACTTTAAAATCTTCCTGAACGAAGTTTTTATGGTATGTACACCTGATTAGATTCCAAATCAGACATTTAAAAGCTTGCCAAAAATTATCAAAAAATGCACAGAACGCAACATAAAAACATTTTCTTGCTGAAAAATTTGGTAATTTAAAATATATAATTAAGTGATAATGCAGACACGCTAAAAATAAACCAGGACCCGCTAAGCTGTTTACAAGTGAAACAATATGATCTCTAATCATCTGAGTGTAATAGGGTTGGTTTCAGTACAACGATAACATAAAATTAGATTAGTGTATTTTCATATTTGAATGAAGCTGTTCCCAATGATATAAAGTTTCGTATGAAATTTTACATATTTTGGTTTCAGCACTGCAGCTACGTAAAACTAAAGAAAATGCGTGTGCGTTTTAGGATTTTCAACTTTGAGCTAAGCTGTTCAAAATGATATATGGCTTCGTAAGTAATTGCTTTCGCATTTGTACTCCACTACAGTGATAGGAATCGCCTGATGGTAAGGAATCTGCAAAATGTATTTTATTGCATAAATTAAATAATAAACACTGAAGGATAAGCAGATATGTGAGGAACTTTAGAATAAATTTAGATCGCGTCACTGAGCTATGAAGTTTCAGTATGCGAAAAAGAGTGGCGCTGCTGCTTGAAATGTTAGAAACGCAGAGTTAAGTCAACCGGATGGATAGTTCAAATACAACGTGGCTACGTCGGAGTGCATGAATGACGTACAGCCTGCAAAACCAGTTTTCCCAACTTTAAAATCAGATGCTGCCTACCAGCGAAGGCAATGTTTGTTGAATGATCACGTTGACAATTATAGGGTACCTTGTAATTACTAAAACCACCATTACCGCAAAAATCTATGTGGACGAGCACTTTGATAACTTACTTTCCTTCATGCATATCTACTTCTGACTGCAGGATGTCTTTTTCCTACAAGACATCTTCCGAATTTTTGCTTCTGTTTGTCGGATTGGTTTGAGCACCCTCTACTCTTGTCAACCACTGGATCGAAAGACCGCTCATATTCTATGGAAGGGAAAGAGAATATGTATTAGAGGTCGACACATACTGCTGGCAACGGACGGAAGTTTTATTTTGAATCATGGACAACAACATTCCCTGAAATTTTCCCGAACCTGTGGCACTGCTGCTGGACGTGTATGGTAAACTACCCTTTCCGTGTATATGTTTTGTTTGCGTTTTTTATATTTAATCTCATCTCTGATGTGATATAAGTCTCTCAGGTCCTAAAGCTATATAAATGCAGAATTTCATGCATGATGACTCAATTAAAAAAAGTAGCCTATTGAAAGGCGTTATGAAAACCAAATCCTTGTTAGTCATTGAGCGAATTGTGATAGGTAATTATATTCATATAACTTATTTTACAAATATTAAACTCAAAACTACGTATCAATATAAATATTTAAATGTATGCCCTTTTGCTAAGTTAAGATTACATTAAAACACATAAAAACTGTTGTTGTTCAGAGGATATCAGTTGTTAGATATTAGCGGTAAATCATAAAATTTAATACTGATGTTTTACATCAGTGACGTCAAGCGAGAATAATTTTTACGAATTATATTAGAAAAATTGAATAGAATTTTCAAGACAGTATCATAGTATCAAGCGGTAATATTTCGCACAGATGATTGATATTTTTATGAAAAGTATAACCGATGCTAAACGCGTTAAAATGAAATATGCCCAAATAATAAGCTGTCAAACATGGATAACTTAAAAGCGTATGCCCCAGCCTCATTGCTGTTTTTTCTAAAATACAACGTTAAATTTCCAATTTAATCAAAATATGCATACTAGTGCTTTTGAAAATGCGAACAGTAAAGACATTTTGTGTTTCGACGATAGCAATGTACATAGGTGAACAAGGACCACAGCGAATAAACCCCCGAAAGACAAACACAAACAACCATGCTTTACTCAGGATTCGAACCCAGACCCCCCGTTGGGCGAATGATAAGAAGTCATGGCTCAGCACACTGCTCCACCGGGCGGCTACTTTTGGGACATTAAGGACATCAAAAGAAGAGGTACGAATTTGGGAGGTTTGCTCGGAATATACGTACATATTCCGCTGTGCTGATATTTTTGCTGTGTTTATTAATTTTTCGATATATACACTGTTATAATATGAAATATAATACAGTATTTTAATACATGGCATCCCACGTGTGCTCGATGTGATTGAGGTCAGGTGATCTAGCTGGCCAAAGAAGCGAGGTCACGTCAGTTGAGTGTTCATCCAACCATTCGGATGCAATTCGGGAGCGATGGCACGGTGCATTGTCTTTATGCAGGATGAGAACTCCAGTGGGATGTTGAAGACGCACAAACGAGGGCAAATTGTCGTCCAGGATATCCCGGTAACGTTGACCTATGAGGGGCGATGTTACGCGTACCAGGGGTCCCATTTCAGTCCACGTAAACAGTCCCCAGATGAGAATGCCACCCCCACCAGCTCGAAAAGTACCCTGCTGGCAAGAAGGATCCATCGCGTAATGTGGTTTGCGCCGTACTCGTATCCTGCCATCCGCATGTATCAAAGGAAATCTGGACTCATCAGTCCAGGCATCATCTTTCCACATGTCTAGGGTCTAGTGGCAATGTTCCCATGCCCATGCCAATATTTGCAATCTGTAATGTGCGGTCAGAAGCGGTACCCTCGTGGGACGATGGCTTCTGTACCCCATATCCAGGAGGTGGTTCTGGATGGTGTGGCTGCGCACACGGTTTTGTGCACCAGCGTTAAATTGCCGAGTGATTTCTTGCACTGTGGCCCGTCTATCCGCTGTTACAATGCGAGCTAGCCGACGATGAACCCTCTCATCCACACGCTGTTGTCCACGGCAGTTGGCTCTTGCAGGGATGGTTTTACCGGATTGGACGTACTCACGGTACACCCGTGTCACACCGTGGCTCGTGAAAATTCCAGTTCCTGACCGACTTCCGAGATGGAATGACCCATTCGTCGGGTCCCGACAATTTGCCCACGACCAAATGCGCTTATATCCTTCGTCTCACCCATACTGCTTCCGACTCTTACTGATTCCCGTCGCATCATTCCTTATATTGTCGGATCGCTGTATACGTCATGTCGTTTTCATTTACAGGGCCGCCCACAGCGCTACATTTGCATAACGCCAGCTGTCTCCAATTCGATTGCTGTTCAGTGTAATGAAAGACATGGGTTTTTCCTTTGTGGAGCTGTGTACAGTAGTATGACTGAGGAGGATCCTGGTGAGGGGATACCCGCTCTTGACGGAATCTCTATCCATACGTTTCGTGAGAGCCCACAATTTACAAAGAAATGCACTCGGTCCTCAATATTTCTACGGTACTAGGAGTGAAATTTCCTTCCGCCACTAAATCTGCTATATCTCTTTCTGTAGGTAAAACTTGGGGAGCAAGTCTTAAAACCAAAGTATTTTCTAAAGAACGATGTGAAAAAAAGGAAAATAGCGCTCGAAAATACATGTGCATGTGTCAGGAAAGCAACGATTTCCACAACCGACCTACCATGTGAAGTAAATATCAATCCTGAATCGGCTTCAAAAAGAGCACCATTCATCGCCAGTAGAGAATTTTCTGATTGCAATTTAAACGAGTGTAATGAGTACTGCTCCTTTTGGAACACAAGACATTCTTCGGTTAATTGTACGGGTAAAAGCGTGCACATTTTGGAACACAAGTCATTCTTCTGTTCATTGAACAGAGAAAATGCGTGCCATTCGCTTTGGAACACAAGTGATTCTTCTATTTATTCTAACATGGTGTGAACAGCTAGGCAAATTGTTTCTTTAACAGAATCGGGAAATTATTGCCATTAGAGAACCTTCACACTGGAAGGCGGCAGGGAGTAATGTTTGCAATTAGTAGAAAGGCAAAATAACTCCTTCGTTGGTTCTCATTTTAGAAGACAACTTTCGGAATCCCAAAGTACTCTATTTGTGCTTCTGAATTGCAAAACTATTTTTTTTTTAATAAACATACCCTAAAAGCTTTGTTTATTGATCGTAGGAAAATGCGTCTCGATATATCAACAAATCTGATTCCAAATTACCATTACAGAATTACCTTTCTGAAGCCTTTCAGCAGAACATTTGTAAAATAATCAAAAATAAATAAACTTTTTGTAACTTCTAAAGGTTCTCTACATTTCGCTAACTTCAAACATGCCTATCGTTAGGTTTAGCAAAAAGTTGAAAAGGTATGTACAACAACTGGAATCTAAATGAAAATCTCAATTCTTATGTGAGTACAGCAAAACATTTTACATTTGACATTACTGCCTCAACAATGTAATTCATACTTTCACTCTTTAGTGGCAAATTTTTGTCATATCCTGGGCAGGTTATCCTAACTTTAGTACAAATACACAGCTGTTTGCTGAAAATGCCATGTTAAGAAGAAAGTGAACCATCGGTCTTAAAATCGGAGGATGGGTACGCCACGAGACGCAGTGCAAATGATTAGTCCCAGCCACGTCCTCGTAGCTTTGCCGTATGTCTAAAGCAGGACACTCAGGGGAAGTGCACATAGTGGATTCCTGAGAATTGTGTCACCGAAGTAGTGGTTGTTACTGAGTACTAAACAACGCAATAGACGACACCCTAACGTGGAGCTAAGGCATTTTGAGAAGGGTTGGTGTCTTGGTCTTAGTGAGTACTAAATTACAATGAAAAAATGGCCGCGCGTGTTGGAGGAGTCCGAGGACAGTGATTACAATAAGTTGTCAGTGCAAAGAACATGGTGTGAAACACGTTGATTTGAACTGCCCTAATTTAATGAATTAACGTGGTCATGATAGAGATTATCGCTACAAATTCTCACCGCGATATCCTTTACAAGTGACTCAAAAATCGATCGTATAGGGCTTCTACTTGTAAGAGGAGATTTAGACTTCCACCCAGATACTCCTGGACAAGCTTTCGTGCAAAAATACAGACGCGGAGGGACAGATGGTTATCCTACAGACTCACAATGGAAAACGTTTTGGAGAGAAAGAGAAGTTAGTAGACATATTAAATACTGTGCGTCGCAGGAGAGACTAACGTTCCAGGACATCAAAGTGCACACCAGCAGATCGGGGAAGAGAGTTCCAGGAGAGAGGACCAAATGAAAACGGCTCCTTTTGGGACAAAAGCGCAGGCAGACACTAGCGTTCTGAATGACAGCGCATAATGTTTTCCGACGAGCCGTGGTTCAATGTATGACCCATTGTGAATATAGGCTTGTACGTCAACACTGTAATGATTGGTTGCTGAAGAAATAAATAATGCAGCGTCATACGGGCCCGATACCGCGCATTCCTACGTTGCAGCGCTGAAGAGTTCCATTAATGATCCAGCCTCCTACGTATTGTATGAAACGGAACTGGCCAGAGGTATAGAACGGATATTTGTGGATGTTGAAGTGTTTCCATACGTGCAGAAGGTCACCGCTACCGTCTTCAACCAGGAAAATGTCGCAATGTGCAGCTTCGAATGGCTTACAACTCGTGCAAAGTCTTCCTTGGTTAGCGATATATCTTGATATGTTGCCCATTGAACAAGTGTGAGATATGTTCGCTCAACGCCAGAACTATGAGCATCCGCTGCCAGTTACTCAAGATGAACTTTGGGCCTGAATCGATACAGCGCGGTGTGATGTGCCTCGCGTCAACAAAGAGATTGTTTTTAGTTGATGCCATGAAGCGTACGAGAAGTTATTGTATCTTCTATTGAGTACACATGGCGCTGAAAATTGTGTAGTCCACGTGGCTTAGAGGTCTGTAGTTCTGATCAACTTCTTATGATATCACAATTAATGTATCCTATAAATCTCAAGTCAATAGCTCATTACTTTCTTGGGGTTGCATCTACAAGAGACATCATTGCATTTCGAATGTCTTCTTTCGACCAATAAGATTTCCATTTTTCCATGGATATATCTTGAATAGAATGTAAATGACGGTTTTAACGAGCTTTTCAACTTCGCAGGTCTCAGTATAGTAAACATGTGTAAAACGACTGTCTCAGAGTTTCCCAGTAAATGAATTGCATAAAACATGACTTCTTGGTTTCTAACTACAAATAATAAGAGCATACATTATACATAGGTGCGATGAATAGGTTTTTTGCCCAGTATAAGTTACGATGAATTGCACTATAAGTACATATTTCAGTTCTACACATGCCTTAACTTGGAAAGCCCTGCTGCCGCCGGCCCAAAATTTAGGTGGCCCAGTCAATCTAAAAGATCTCACTTTACGTCCGTCCTGACCTATTTGACTTTCCTCAAGCGTTCTTTCCTACCTGCTGCAAATAAGACAAGGCTTTCAATAGGGAAGAGGTATTGAACACCTAGCCGAAGGAATTAATTTTATTGGCCAGCGAGACGAACACAAATGAAATTCTAAATGAAAAACAACGCACTTCCGGAATGCAAAAATAAATATTTAATAACCTTGGGTACTTAAACTATGAATTATCATACCTGTTATGATTTATGCTGTGATAAATAATATAACTGAAACTTTCAAAGGGCACTGAAAAATGTAGGCACATTATATATCTGTTTACGATTTTTTTAACGTTCATATCGTGTTCATTGCATGACTTCCGTTTCCCGACATTAAGTTTTAGGATGCAAAACCCTATGAAATAATTGGTATTCATAATAAACACATGCGGTATTTGTTTTATTTCTCATGTGGCATCGAGTGTATTTAATTTTGTCAGGATGTCCGCGGTTCCCGTACCTCACGGGTGAGGCCGTTTAAACTGGTGGAGGTAATATCGTTCCCGGAGCCCTGATGCCTTAGCTGTTGTTGTTTTTACATCCGACTTGATCAATCTAGATAAGGATTTTCATCGAAATTTTATCTGAAGGATATGAGCAATGGATAACGGTCCTACAGACTTCCGCGAATAGATTCCTGCGGATGAGCAATGAGTGAAAAGATTAAATCAAAAAGTGCAAATCATTTCACTCTGCCGTTATTGTAAGTAAACAGATAGCAAACACAGATAGCAACCGAGGTAAATGATACAATAATAGAGGCAATAACAAGACTAAAAGGCTACAATCTTCGTAGATAATGCACGACCACACAAACATTTTTTCACTAGTAAATAATTTGAATTGCAGGAGATACTAGACGAAATCAGTAATTCTTGACTTCTCATCTCATAATAATAAACCAAAGTTTGTCACCTTTATCCGAAATGCATACGTATGTGAAGAAATATCGTGTGTGTGGCCTCGTGCTAAAATAAAGTAATCCACCACCACCCTCTCCTAAGAAAAAATAAAAAACTGGGTACGTAAATTGCAATGAAGATCGTTAACGTATTTTTCCGTCAAACCACATGGCAAGTTGCTGCTTAGAGCCCCGCACAACGCTGATGATTCACCAAAGATGGAAAAGCCGCCCCGGTGGCGCAGTGGTCATAGCGATGGCCTCTGATCATTCGTCCGAACGGGGTCCGGGTTAGAATGCCGGTGAGGCATGGATGTTGTGTTTGTCTTACGCCACTGGCTCTCTCCCTTCCCTGGAACCAGTGACCCTAAATTAGGGAAGGGTGACTGCTTATAGCCCATTGAGTTGCTCACGGAGGTCGTTAAACCTCCAATAAAAAAAAAAAAAAAAGATGGAAAGCAGCAACTGATCAAATAACTAGGAGGCGAATGAATAATTAATTTACACACTAGACGTGGACGAAGATAACCAAAACACGAGACTCATTGGTTTACGTTTAAAGAATGATGACTTCTGTTTTGTGTTTCTCGTCCACGTCGAGTGTATGAATTAATTATTAATTTGCCTCCTAGTTCATTGCCACCATGAATTTCATTTTACCCTTTTAACAAACAATCAGCCAGTCACTATTAGAAAACTTTTCTTGTATTTCTTACAAGCAACTAAAAAAGAACTTACCTATTTTTTATTAAGCCAATTCTGTTGGGCATCTTAGTTTCATGCAATTATAATACCGTTAAAAACAAGTATATGAGTACAAATATTTAGACAAAAGTACCCACATACTTGATATTAATGGTGCCAGAAGGAAAGGAGCCATTAGGAAGTCATTTACTGCAGCACAGCTGTCTCATTTTCTTATCAAGTTTCCGCTGAAGAGAAATTAGGTAAAAACTTGAAGTGATTACAAATTTCAGTTGCTGAAACAGGAGAATAAAATGCATGCTCCACCATATGTAATGCAATTAAACATGTTGAAACGGAATAAAAATACAAAAAACATTCATGGTTGCAATATTGTTACATTAAAAACCTCACATTTACTGCATGCGCTCGTCCCAAAGTCGAAGCAAAATAAAATAAATAAAAATGCAGGAACTAACACAGTGGTGAAAAGTGTCGCACCAAAGTTGTATAAATAAGTAAATGGATAAGTGAATTAAGAAACAGATAAGTTAATTGCATCACTGACTTTTTTTTATTACGAGTGTGGAAATTAAAAAGCGCACGTTAAAACCCTCGTATGCGCAGTTCTTAGTAGTGATAAATGATAGGTTTGAGCTCCCTTCACTTAACATTGTGCTCATCACGGTTGCTCATCACGGTTGCTCATTACGGTTGCTCATCACGGGGGCCGCGGCAGGGAGGGAGGGTGAAGCACCTCTCGAGTGATCCTACTGGAAATGTCTTATCTCTAGAGATAAGATCTTTGACAAACATTTTTGTGAAATCTTTTCATATTTTCATATCTTTTTTTTAACAAACTTAGGAAATTTTTTCGTGCTTTGAATTCTGATTTATTAGGATTTTAATAAAACTAATATTTTTTTAGTATATGAGTGAGGTGTTAGGAAATGTTTTAAACGCGTTGCATTATTGCTCAAGTAATATTTGTTTAAAACAAATGTTTACTCCATGTCCCTTACTCAAGAAATATTTTATGTAAAACAAATGAATTATTCCTTCTTGAAAAAACCCAATCATGATCACCATGCGTTTGCATGGTGATCATGATTAATATTTTGTAATTTCATTTCCGAAGAAAGAAAGAATTCTTTTAAAACATCGTCAGTGATACATGCCATTTGTTTCTTGATGGGAAAGATAAAACCTTGAGACGTTATCTTTGTTTCCTGTTAGCGATAGTGCCGTCTCCCCAGCAAGCAGACTTCAATATCTTGTGAGTCAAATAAGTTCTTTTCCCCCGATTTGTTAGAGAAGGTTATCTGATTTCAGTACCACAGGAAGTTGATAACACAACTTTTGGAAGGAATGCTTTGTTTCGTAAACAAACAAACACTTTCTCCAGAACAAAGTTTTCTGAACCGCTTAATCTTTACATAAAAGTTTCCTTTTCGTGTTTTTAATTCTGATTTAATAACTTATTCGATTAAACAATTTAGGATTCTTTTTTTAATTCGTAATTCGTTCGTGCATTATTTCTTGTCTTTATTTTATAAAACGTATATTTTTAGAACTTCCGTGGGGTGTTAGGAATTTTTATAGGCGTTGCATTATTTTCGCCCAAGTACATAAAGAAAATGCTCTGATGGTCCCAGCGAGATTCGAACTCCCAGTCCTTTGTTCAGAAAGCTTGCATTCTTTCCATTAGACCATCGAACCATTGGAAAAAGATGCTTGAAAGAGTAAGATTTATGGTTTTTCATGGTGTTCAAATGTTTTAGGGGATTTGGAATTTCTTTTAAAATGGTGTGTGAGGGGGAGTGGACGTTATTTGAGTTGTGATCGAGTTTGTGTGAACATGAGTTTTTCTGTTACGGTGGATCGTCTCTCGTTGAACTGTTGTAATGGAGGAAATGATGAAGCAGACGTATCTGTCAACTCAAAAAGTAGGAAGTTTAGGTGGTTTAGATGCTTTTCACCGTGCTGTCAAAAAAGAAGGCATCAAGAAAAAAGACCTTTTGAAACGGTTGAAGGGGGAGAAAACGTACACCCTTCACAAGCCGGTGAGACGACATTTTCCGAGAAACAGAGTGATGGTGAATAAAATAGGCCAACCGTTTCAAGCAGACCTTGCCGATGTCTCCAGTTTGAGTCAATATAACAATGGATTTCATTACTTGTTAACATGCATTGACATATTTTCCAAATATGCATGGGCGATTTCTATTAAAGCAAAAGTCTGGTCCCATATCGTTCAAGCATTTTCCCAGATTTTCCAAGATAGAAAAATAGTAAAACTTCAAACAGACAAAGGAACTGAATTTAAGAACAAAGAGTTTCAAAGGTTTTTAACACAGCACGGTGTGCATTTCTTTACGACGAACAACGAGACGAAAGCAAGTGTTGTGGAGAGATTCAATCGCACACTCAAAACTCGCATGTGGCGATACTTTCAAGTCAAAATACGTTTAAATTCATAGACGTGCTCAACGATTTAGTCCATAGTTACAATCATTCTCCCCATCGAAGTATAAAAATGAAACCTGTAGATGTAAACAAAGATAATGAAAAGCAAGTGTTTCTCAATCTGTATGATGATCTCAAGAGGGAAAAACAGTCCTATAAATTTCAGGTGAGTGATCATGTGAGGATTAGTAAAGCGAAATTGACATTTGAGAAAGGATACGAATCAAATTAGACGGAAGAAGTTTTTGTTGTAAGCGGTCTTGTTCCCAGATCTCCACCCGTCTATAAAAATAAAGATTTATTGAACGAAGAGCTGGAAGGAATTTTTTACGCCGAAGAGCTTCAAAACGTTACTCTGTCCGAGGCCTTTCCTGTGGAAGGTGTTCTAAAGAAACGTAAAAGAAAAGAAAAATGCAATACTTAAATTTAATGCTTCAATCCCCGAGGAAGACCTGACCTCGCAATAAAACAGACCTTTTTTTAGATGAAACATCATTCGTCCCCATGAGTTTCTATCTAACGTTACTTAGCGACAGCTCTCTCCGCTACTTTTCAGACAATAAAATTTCTCATTTCATCACGCGCCTTCCTTCCCCAATCAAACTCAATAGTGACAGGGAAGTGGGACTCGTCGAACTCATCTATCCTCATTCCTGGTTCAATGTTAATGTAAATTCAAATTCCTTTGCTAACAGTTTTGGTCCAAGTCAACTGAAAGCAGCAAAAATCCCTGCTGGATATTATGATTCTGTGGGAGACGTGGTAAAAGCCATGTCCCAGCATTGGTCGAAAAAAATTACGGTGTTTTTTAATAAAACCACGAGACGTGTCAAAGCAGCTTTAACTCTTGGTTCTCAGCTGGAGTTATTTCCAGGAATAGCTGAAATTCCAGGTTTTCAAGCTGGAGTGTATTCGGCCTTAGGAGTAAGCGATGTCACAATTCATGGAAATTTCGTAACCGATCTGAACACGTCGCTTTCCCTATTGTACGTGTACACCGATATTGTGGATCCTCAGCCTGTGGGAGACATGGTTGCTCCTCTCCTTCGTATCGTTAAAGTGAGCGGAGAAGACGGAGATGTAGTGAGCGGAGAAGACGGAGATGTAGTGAGCGCCTTATACGACCGCCCTCGTTATTTGCCTCTAGCAAGAAAACATTTCCAAACCGTAGAAATCGTTATAAGGAATCACTTGGTACAATTAGTACGATTTGTACGTGGGAGAGCGATCGTAAAACTTTATTTTCGTCTCCAGGCTCTATAGTTATGTATGAACCATACCGCTGTTGTACAAAATCCTTCGAGGAATATTACATCAACTAAACTCGAAAAGGTTTAGTCTACTATCAAGGAGCACCCCTTCAAAAAGGGTATGAACTTGGAGGACTTTTTCGCTCGTTATTTAGAGCGGCGGTACCATATTTCAAACAAGGGGCAAAAACGCTTTGAAAACAAGTCTTTCGAACGGGGGTCGACCTTGCAAATGACTTAATACAAGGAAAGGATGCAAACTCAGCAGCCAAACAACGAGCTAAGGAAGCAGGACAAATTCTCACTGACAAAGCAGCTAATAAAGTGAAGAAAATGTTGGCAGGAAGCGTTAAAAGGAAGAGAAATATGAAGAAACGCATCATTCGTTCAAAGAAAACCAAGAGGATAGCACACGATATTTTGATCCATAAACCATGGCTCTGATTCACAGTCATTCTTCCGTATGTGTCAAGTCGGAACTTGATTTATTTGCTTTACCGCCCACCCAAACGAGCATAGAAAAATGCCAATGGATTGAATATCACCCCTTGGCCAACATTCGAGATTGAGGATCTCTGGAATTTATTATTTCTGGGAGTGGAGAATAATACATGGATTTCTCGTCCAGCCAACTCTACGTGAAAATTAAAATTGTGAAAGCTGACAATTCTGTCATAGCTGACAAAGAGCCCGTGGGGCCTATTAACTGTTTTCTTCATTCTCTGTTTTCCCAAGTTGATGTTAGTTTAAACGAAAGAGTGATTTCTTCCTCGAGCAACACGTATCCTCACAGAGCATATATTGAAACTCTATTAAATTATGGAGAAGACGCAAGGAAGTCCTATTTAGCATGTGAAGGTTTTTACAAGGATACAGCCGGACATCTGAACGAAATTAATCCCACGAATGCTGCAACAAACAAAGGATTACATCAACGTTACGAGCTCGTGAAAGACAGAAAAACGTTTGACATGATTGGAACCTTTCACTGTGATTTATTTTTCAAAACAAACTGCTTCTCAATTTAGTGGATGTGAAAATTAAACTGGTTCGAAGTAAACCCGATTTCTTCCTCGTTTCATCCTCCGAGACCCCCAATTACAGAGTTCTCATCGAACACGCCTCCATTTTTGTGAGAAAAGTGAAAGTCAACCCCGGAGTTGCCATCGGCCGTGCAAAAGCTGTAACGTACCAGGAGATGTGACGTAACTGCCAGAAGGACGCACACGACATGAAGGCAGATAGGAATCAGAATAAAACGTCTGCGTAGCTCAGTTGGTAGATCGACTTGTTCCGGAATAAGCGGACTCGGGTTCGAATCCCGGCGTAGACCAAAAATGACGGAGAAATTTACTTCGTTATAATGGCGCCCGAACTATCCAGATGACCCGACCGTTCAAAATCTCGCAATGGTGTGACGTTATTTCCACACCGCGAGATAGGGAAAATAAGAGAATCCTTTCTCCAGCACTTCGAAAAAAAAAAAAAAAATAAGGGGGTGATGATGTAACGTACCAGGAGATGTGACGTACCTGCCCGAACGACGCCCACGACATAAAGGCAGATAAAAATCAGAATAAAACGTCCGCGTAGCTCAACTGGTAGAGCAACGTATTCCGGAATGAGGGGACCCGGGTTCGAATCCTGGCGCGGATAAAAACTTCGGAGAAATTTACTTCGTTATAAAGATTTAGAAAAATCTCCCGCCAAGTATCCTTATTGATCGTGTTTTATGCAAAGTGTATTCCGTCTCTCAAGGAAGAATGTCCTTCGTGCAAGACTACGTATTTCTAGGACAAAAGACTGATTTTGGGATGTGTCGATAACGATGCTTTTAATGGTACATATGAATCCAAACCCTTTGAATTTAAGCATTATGATGTTAACTTTATCACCGTGTACGTTGTCGAACAGCCAGTTCCTCATAACCCTATATAACCCAATTTCAGAAAGGGAAGTAAAATTCGTTCTTTCCATAGTCTATTTCAAGGAACCGAAAAACTGGGCCAAGATTGTGGAATATATATCGATCGAGAGAAATTTTCCAAGGGATACACTCTTTATGCATTCAATCTCAGTCCCGATCTGTGTGATGGAGGGCATATGAACCTGATCCAACAAGGAAATTTAAGAGTGGAAATCAAATTTGGAAAAGCTTTAGCAAAAACCATTTCTGTGCTAATCTATGCAGAGTTCCAAAACATTATTGAAATTTAAAAGTCCAGAAACATTCTTTGTGATTTCTCCAATTGAAGAAATGAACAGTGTTCAAATTGCAAAGACCCTAAAGCAAGTTCACGTGACAAGACGATTCTTCCTAGGGTTGTTTGCCTGTGACAGACTTTCCAAGAGAATTGTCAAGTTCCCAGCATGCCTTGTTGTGACTACGGATCGGTATGGAAATCCTGGAAAACACTGGTTGGCTATGTATATGACAAACCCAAAAACAATGGAATTTTTTTATTCTTTCGGACATTCTCCAGAATATTTTCAAGGACCTATTGCCAGATTTGTATCCAAGTTTAATACTGTTAAATTTAATGACGTACCTCTTCAAAGTTCGTTTACGGCCGTATGTGGCCAATTTTGTATTCTCTTCCTCTATTCTAGATGTCGTGGAAAAAGCTTGTACTCTATTGTAAGAAATTTTCGATGGAAATTCTGAAACAAACGATCTGCGTGTCTTTCATTTTGTTCGAAATAAATTTCGAATTGTATTAAAATTTAGAATTTAAATAAAAATTGATTGAAATCTATTTTATGTGTTTTTAAATTATTTTGTATCTTTTTTAATGACTTCAGTTTACAACATGGAAGTGCCCAGACTACAACATCCTTTCACTGCTCTGATAGCGGGTCCTACTGGCTGTGGGAAGACTCAGTTTGTAAATCATTTACTTCAGCATCAAACGAAAGTTATATCCCACCCTCCCGAACATGTTGTGTAATTCTACGGGGTTCAACAAACATTGTATGATGAAATAGAAAACGTGACATTTATGGAAGGCCTCCCCTCCAATTTCCGTGACTATGTGAAAGGAAGAACGCTGTTTGTTATTGACGATCTCATGACTGAATGCGGAAGCGATAAAAAATTAACGCACTTGTTCACCAGAGGGAGTCATCATTTCAATGTGTCTGTGATATTCATTATAAATATTTTTCATTAAGGCAAAGAAATGCGAGAAATTTCCTTGAATGCTCATGACAATGGTTTGATTGAAAACGTGCGCACGTTTTCAATCAAACCATTTTCGTCCTGTTAGAATTTAAACGATTTCAAAAACGACCGTTTACAGATTTTTACCATATCCGAAACCGTCTTTTATTCATGCTAGTTTTCCCATGTTATCCTATACGAATTTTGCAATTATAAGAAAACGAAAATTTCTATTTTTAACCCTATGAGAGAATGTACTTTTCCGAAACTTGCCCTGGCACGTTTTCAATCAAACCCTTTTCGTCCTGTTATAATTTAAACGGTTTCAAAAACGACCGTTTACAAAATTTTACTCTATTCAAAGAAAAACTTATGGAAAATGATTACATTTAAAAAGAGAAAATCAACTCTAAAGAATGACACTTTTTTCCGTCTAAATTTTTTTAACAGGGAATCCAACGAACATTTTTACATAAATTTTTCTTTTACCGTTTAGAAGTTACAACCGAATTTCCTTCTTGTACAGGAACTTTTAACATTTGTTTATTTTTAATGTACTTTGAAGGTAAAGTAATGTCCTTTAATGCTTTTACAAATTCAGGAGGTATGTGCACCTTAGTTCCCTTAGTTCGAAACATAGAGTCTATGAGGTCTACTATATTCGTGTTTTTCACAATGTGTCCATTATATTTAAATTCGGCTTTGAGACTCCAACCAATAACATCAGATTTCGTTTTAAAGACGTCCAACACATTTCTTGCATAGCGTTTCAAGTTAGTAGAAACGGATTGAACGACAAGGTCTTCCACAACATCTTTTACTTTCTCGTCTTTGATATATTCTTCTTTCATTGGTCCTTCAGTTCTCGATGATGTTTCCTGAGATGTCACTGGAAGATTAAAACTGGAAACATGAATGCGTTTATTAAAGACTTAATTATATAATTTCACCTTGACTTCGTCAGACTCTTTGTTTAGGAGAATTTTTTTTCATTTCTTTGTCCAAGTCCGTTAACGTTTCCTCTGTTGGCATATGACGAGAAATTCGTTCTTCGTTAATCAGAACCATTTTCTTGGCAAATTCCATTATTTCGTAAGCAGAGTCGTTAACACACTGAGAGCAGCAGGAATCAACACACCTAAAAATCCCCCTTTTTGAATAATGAGTTTCCTCTTCGTATTCAGAGGCGTCTTTTTTCGAGAGAGTGCTCGTAAGGTGTGCTTATGTTGTTGCAATGAATGTTTCTGGGAAGGAGTAAGCGGAACTTTTCCTTTTAACGTATTCATACCAAAATTCGCATATGGCTTTAATTCCATTTTTTCTACATTTTTATATTAGGTCTTTTAATACTTTTCTTGGACAGTGTTGAATAACACATAAAAGTTGGACCTGTTGCTTAGACAGCGTCATGATGAAAACTGAGACTTATTTCATTTCACCGAGGTTGATATATTACTTGAATGTCTCCAGGCAGTATCTGGGAGCGTAATCCTAATTCTTCCTTGGTCTCAGGTTTTAGATCAATCAATAAATAGCTGTAAGGCGATTTCGTGGCATCTATGTAAACTTCTTGAAAAAATTTAAGTTTGCTAGGGTACAATGGCCTGCCTAAATGAAAGATTTGATCCACATCTCTTCGTGTTTTAAACAGAAATAAGTAATGAGAATTCGAAACAAATTCTCGCATTTCTTTGCCTTAATTGAAAAATATTTTGAGTAATGAATATCACAGACACATTGAAATGATGACTCCCTCTGGTGAACAAGTGCGTTAATTTTTTATCGCTTCCGCATTCAGTCATGAGATCGTCAATAACAAACAGCGTTCTTCCTTTCACATAGTCAAGGAAATTGGAGGGGAGGTCTTCCACAAATGTCACGTTTTCAATTTCATCATACAATGTTTGGTGAACCCCGGAGAATTACACCACACGTTCGGGAGGGGGCATATAACTTTCGCTTGATGCTGAAGTAAATGTTTTAAAAACTGAGTCTTCCCACAACCAGTAGGACCCGCTATCAGAGCAGTGAAAGGATGTTGTACTCTGGGCACTTCCATTTTGTCAACTGAAGTCATTAAAAAAGATACAAAATAATTTAAAGACACATAAAATAGATTTCAATCAATTTTTATTTTAAATTCTAAATTTTGATACAATTCGAAATTTATTTCGAACAAAAAGAAAGACACGCAGGTTGTTTTTTTCAGATTTCCATCGAAACTTTCTTACAATAGGGTACAAGCTTTTTCCACAACATCTGGAATAGAGGAAGAAAGTAGAAAATTGGCCACATACGGCCGTAAACGAACTTTGAAGAGGTACGTCATTAAATTTAACAGTATTAAACTTGGATACAAATCTGGTACTAGGTCCTTGAAAATATTCTGGAGAATGTCAGAAAGAATAAAAAAATTCCATTGTTTTTGGGTTTGTCATATACATAGCCAACCAGTGTTTTCCAGGATTTCCATACCGATCCGTATTCACAACAAGGCATGCTGGGAACTTGACAATTCTCTTGGGAAATCTGTCACAGGCAAACACTCCTAGGAAGAATCATCTTGTCACGTGATCTTGCTTTAGGGTCTTTGCAATTTGAACACTCTTCATTTCTTCAATTGGAGAAATCACAAAGATTCTTTCTGGACTTTTAAATTTCAATAATGTTTTGAAACTCTGCATAGATTAGCACAGAAATGGTTTTTGCTAAAGCTTTTCCGAATTTGATTTCCACTGTTAAATTTCCTTGTTGGATCAGGTTCATATGCCCTCCATCACACAGATCGGGACTGAGATTGAATGCATAAAGAGTGTATCCCTTGGAAAATTCCTCTCGATCGATATATATTCCACAACCTTGGCCCAGTTTTTCGGTTCCTTGAAATAGACTATGGAAAGAACGAATTGTTCTTCCCTTTTCGAAATTGGGTTCTATAGTGTTATGAAGAACTGGCTGTCCGACAACGTACACGGCGATAAAGTTAATATCATAATGCTTAAATTTAAAGGGGTTGGATTCATATGTACCATTAAAAGCATCGTTATCGACACATCCAATAATTAATCTTTTGGGCATTTGTCCTAGGAATACGTTGTCTTGCACGAAGGACATACTTCCTTGAGAGACGGAATACACTTTTCATAAAACACGATCAATAGGATACTTGGCGGGAGATTTTTCTAAAGCTTTTGCATGGCCGATGGCAACTCCCGGGTTGACTTTCACTTTTCTCACGAAAATGGAGGCGTGTTCGATGAGAACT
The DNA here is from genome assembly GCA_039090855.1 of Macrothele yani. Taxonomy (NCBI): domain Eukaryota; kingdom Metazoa; phylum Arthropoda; class Arachnida; order Araneae; family Macrothelidae; genus Macrothele; species Macrothele yani. The sequence continues at coordinate 109,994,125 of CM077015.1, read as the reverse complement.
CTGTAATTGGGGGTCTCGGAGGATGAAACGAGGCAGAAATCGGGTTTACTTCGAACTAGTTTAATTTTCACATCCACTAAATTGTGAAGCAGTCTGTTTTGAAAAATTAAATCACAGTGCAAGGTTCCAATCATGTCAAACGTTTTGCTGTCTTTCACGAGCTCGTAACGTTGATGTAATCCTTTGTTTGTTGCAGCATTCGTGGGATTAATTTCGTTCAGATGTCCGGCTGTATCCTTGTAAAAACCTTCACATGCTAAATAGGACTTCCTTGCTTCTTCTCCATAATTTAATAGAGTTTCAATATATGCTCTGTGAGGATACGTGTTGCTCGAGGAAGAAATCATTCTTCGGTTTAAACTAACATCAACTTGGGAAAACAGAGAATGAAGAAAGCAGTTAATGGGCCCCACGGGTTCTTTGTCAGCAATGACAGAATTGTCAGCTTTCACAATTTTAATTTTTACATAGAGTTGGCCGGACGACAAATCCACGTATTCTTCTCCACTCCCAGAAATAATAAATTCCAGAGATCCTCAATCTCGAATGTTGGCCAAGGGGTGATATTCAATCCATTGTCCTTTTTCTATGCTCGTTTGGGTGGGCGGTAAAGCAAATAAATCAAGTTCCGACTTTAAACATACGGAAGAATGACTGTGAATCAGAGCCATGGTTTATGGATCAAAAATATCGTGTGCTATCCTCTTGGTTTTCTTTGAACGAATGATGCGTTTCTTCATATTTCTCTTTCCTTTAACGCTTCCTCCCAACATTTTCTTCACTTTATTAGCTGCTTTGTCAGTGAGAATTTGTCCTGCTTCCTTAGCTAGTTGTTTGGCTGCTGAGTTTGCATTTTTTCCTTGTAATAAGTCATTTGCAAGGTCGACCCCCGTTCGAAAGACTTGTTTTCCAAGCGTCTTTGCACCTTGTTTGATTAATGGTACCGCCGCTTTAAATAACGAGCGAAAACGTCCTCCAAGTCCATACCCTTTTTGAAGGGGTGCTCCTTGATAGTAGACTAAACCTTTTCCAGTTTGGTTGACGTAATATTCCTCGAAGGATTTTGTACAACAGCGGTATGGTTCATACACAACTATAGAGCCTTGAGACGAAAATGAAGTTTCACGATCGCTCTCCCACGTTCAAATGGTCATAATTGTCCCGAGTAATTCCTTATAACGATTTCTACGGTTTGGAAATGATTTCTTGCTAGAGGCAAATAACGAGGGCGGTCGTATAAGGCGCTCACTACATCTCCGTCTTCTCCGCTCACTTTAACGATACGAAGGAGAGGAGCAACCATGTCTCCCACAGGCTGAGGATCCACAATATCGCTGTATACGTACAATAGGGAAAGCGACGTGTTCAGATCGGCTACGAAATTTCCATGAATTGTGACATCACTTCCTCGTGAGGCCGAATACACTCCAGGTTGGAAACCTAGAATTTCAGTTTCCTGGAAATAACTCCAGCTTAGGAACAAGAGTTAAAGCTGCTTTGACACGTCTCGTGGTTTTATTAAAAAACATCGTAATTTTTTTCGACCAATGCTGGGAAATATCTTTTTACCACGTCTCCCACAGAATCATAATATCCAGCAGGGATTTTTGCTGCTCTCATTTGACTTGGACCGAGACCCTAAGCAAAGGAATTTAAATTTACATTAGCATTGAACCAGTAAGGTTCGACGAGTCCCACATCCCAATCACCATTGAGTTCGATCGGGGAAGGAAGGCGCGTGATGAAATAAGAAATTTTATTGTCTGAAAAGTAGCGGAGAGAGCTGTCGCTAAGTGACGTTGGAAGAAATTCATGTTGACGAATGATGTTTCATCTAAAACAAGATCGGTTTTATAGCAAGGTCAGGTCTTCCGCGGAGATCCAAGCATTAAATTTATCAAGATACCCGTTAAATTTAACAAAGTTTTCCATTTTTCCTTTTCTTTTACGTTTCTTTAGAACACGTTCCACAGGAAAGCCCTCGGACAGAGTAACGTTTTGAAGCTCTTCGGCGTAAAAAGTTCCTTCCAGCTCTTCGTTCAATAAATCTGTAACTTTATAGACGGGTGGGGATCTGGGAACAAGACCGCTCACAACAAAAACTTCTTCCGTCCAATTTGATTCGTATCCTTTCTCAAATGTCAATTTCGCTTTACTAATCCTCACATGATCACCCACCTGAAATTGATAGGACTGTTTTTTTCTTGAGATCGCCTGACAGATTGATAAACACTTGTTTTCCATTATCTTTGTTTACATCTACAGGTTTCATTTTTATACTTTGATGGGGAAAATGATTGTAACTATGGACTAAATCGTTGAGCACGTCTATGAATTTAAACTTATTTTGACTTGAAAAGTATCGCCACATGAGAGCTTTGAGCGTGCGATTAGACCTCTTCAAAACACTTGCTTTCTTCTTGTTGTTCGTCATAAAGAAATGCACACCGTGCTGTGTTAAAACCTTTGAAACTCTGTGTTCTTAAATTCAGTGCCTTTGTCTGTTTGAAGTTTTACTGGTTTTCTATCTTGGAATATCTGGGAAAATGCTTGAACGATATGAGACCCCGACTTTTGCTTTAAAGGAATCGCCCATGCATATTTGGAAAATATGTAAATGCATGTTAACAAGTAACGAAATCCATCGTTATATTGACTCAAACTGGAGACATCGGCTACATCTGCTTGAAACTGTTGGCCTATTTTATTCACCATCACTCTGTTTCTCGGAAAATGTCGTCTCACCGGTTTGTGAAGGGTGTACGTTTTCTCCCCCTTCAACCATTTCATGACGTCTTTTTTCTTGATGCCTTCTTTTTTGACAGCACGGTATAAAGCATCTAAAGCACCTAAACTTCCTACTTTCTGAGTTGACAGATACGTCTGTTTCATCATTTCCTCCATTACAACAGTTCAACGAGAGACGATCCACCGTAACAGAAAAACTCATGTTCACACAAACTTGTTCACAACTCAAATAGGGTCCACTTCCCCTCACACACCATTTTAAAAGAAATTCCAAATCCCCTAAAACATTTGAACACCATGAAAAACCATAAATCTTACTCTTTCAAGCATCTTTTTCCAATGGTTCGATGGTCTAGTGGAAAGAATGCAAGCTTTCTGAACAAAGGACTGGGAGTTCAAATCTCGCTGGGACCATCAGAGCATTTTCTTTATGTACTTGGGCGAAAATAATGCAACGCCTATAAAAATTCCTAACACCCCACGGAAGTTCTAAAAATATACGTTTAATAAAATAAAGACAAGAAATAATACACAAACAAATTACGAATTAAAAAAAAAGAATCCTAAATTGTTTAATCGAATAAGTTATTAAATCAGAATTAAAAACACGAAAAGGAAACTTATATATAAAGATTAAGCGGTTCAGAAAACTTTGCTCTGGAGAAAGTGTTTGTTTGTTTACGAAACAAAGCATTCCTTCCAAAAGTTGTGTTATCAACTTCCTGTGGTACTGAAATCAGATAACCTTCTCTAACAAATCGGGGAAAAAGAACTTATTTGACTCACAAGATATTGAAGTCTGCTTGCTGGGGAGATTGCACTATCGCTAACAGGAAACAAAGATAACGTCTCAAGGTTTTATCTTTCCCATCAAGAAACAAATGGCATGTATCACTGACGATGTTTTAAAAGAATTCTTTCTTTCTTCGGAAATGAAATTACAAAATATTAATCATGATCACCATGCAAACGCTTTATGAGGGTTTTTTCAAGAAGGAATAATTCATTTGTTTTACATAAAACATTTCTTGAGTAAGGGACATGGAGTAAACATTTGTTGTAAACAAATAATACTTGAGCAATAGTGCAACGCCGATAAAAAATTTCCTAACACCTCACTCATGTACTAAAAAAATAAGTTTTATAAAAATCCTAATAAATCAGAATTTAAATCACAAAAAAATTCCTAAGTTTGTTAAAAAAAAAGATATTAAAACATGAAAAGATTTTCCAAAAATGTTTTTCAAAGGTCTTATCTCTAGAGATAATACATTGCCGGTAGGATCACTCGAGAGGAGCTTCGCCCCTCCCTCCCTGCTGCGGCCCCCGTGATGAGCACAATGTTAAGTGAAGGTAGCTCAAACCTATCATTTATCAATACTGTTCTTCCCAAACAATCGAGAAAAAAGTTATGTTCTAAATAAATGCAATAATTGGGACCTACATTTGAACAAAAAACGATGAAAAAACACATATCACCGTTCCAAAATACATTAGGCCTAATCAGAATCAGACTGCACTTGGCAATAGGCAGTTGGGTCAAACAGCTGTAACGTATACTCTAGATTCAGTTACTTTTTGATTTTACTATCTCTTGTTATTTTATTTTCCTATGCAAATTATCTTCTCACTTAACGAGTTGTTGCTTCTCCCGCTGAACTATATGTGGCAACGAGTGTAAGTCATGACGTGGTGGTATGCAGCATATATAGGCGCGCTCAAGTATACCAAAGAGCTTCGTTTTATATGTGATAGGTTCTTCCTGATTATTGATATGCGATTTACCTACTTTTCTACGATAGTACGAAACTTCAGGCTATCAGTAGTTGTGTTATTTTGGAGTTTGTATCTGAGTAATACCAGGAGCTTCCCAATAAAAGGTTAAAAGTGAGTACGTTTTCCTAGTTCATTTTATTGTCAGACCTCTGTCTGGCCGTTAAGTCTATTTCATTGAGTGTTTACGTTAAGTTCAGGGTATATTGTGTTTACCGCTCTAATAAGGAGCCTTTAAGGTACTAATGTACTAAAACCGAAGTTATATTTCTGATATTCAAGATACTGAGGAACGCTGAGTAGAAATAAATTCCATATTCTTGGAATTTATTGCACGTGCGTGTCTTACCTAAACAAACTCTAGCACTTTGAGGATTAAGCACACTTTAGCTACGTCAAGTAACCTTTCAATAATCCTAACGTGACTTAACGTAAGCTTTCCTGCACTACACGTCCAGCCGGAGAATTTTATTCATTATAATTGGCGCCCGAACATTTCTTGAACACGAGGTATTGACACTTATTGACTATGTCTTCATTACCTGAGAAAACTTCACTATTTCAACCTGAATCAAGTTTCGGTGGAGGTGGGGTTATTTTCGACAATTTGCAGGAAGCCTGTGGGTCTAACTTTGATGTCAATGATATGCACGTACCCAGGCATTCCTCACAATTTCGTCATTCACCAGCTTCATATCACTCTGAGTCGCGGGTCGTACCTGAGGTATTTCAATCCTCTCACAGAGGCAAAATGCTTGCACATTTCGTGTCGCATGAGGGAGCAATTACTTTCAATGGTTTGGAGGGGTCCTTGAAATTTCTCGAGGATTTGGAGGATCATTTCGACTTATACAAGATTGCAAAGTGCAAATAGCAGGCACTTGCTTGAAAGATGCCGCTAAGACCTGGTATCGGCAGTGGAGAGTATCGAACCCGGATTCTCGTAATGAGAATTTCCCAGCGGAATTTTTAGAAGTCTTTCCTTTCGGCCTCAGTCGAGCTGGCCTTGCGCAACAACTTTTTTCTCGTAAGCAAGGACCCAACGATAGCCCTGTTGCGTTTGCTTTAGAAACAACACGCTTGTATAAATTATGGGATCCACATGCCAGTCATGTCGACATGTTGGACACCCTATTGCAACAGCTCGATCCATTTCTACAGGATTTTATTGAGGTCCGACACCCTGCTACAAAACATGAATGCCTTCGCCTCATACGAACGTATGAGGAGCGACACGGCAAACATGGACCAACTAAACATGCTCGGGAAACCCGGGAGGCTTATCACGAAATTCCTTAGCAGCATAATAGGCCTAATGACTTTCAACACGAGCGTACACAGGTGGAAGTCCAAGCATCATACGTACCACCACATGGAAGAGTGGTACACCAACCGCTAGTTTCTAAACAATTTTCTGGGTACAGTACAAATGCACAGTATGCTCGACCCCGTTCCAATCCGCAGAATTCGGAACATTTTTATGCTAAGGGCAATAATGATTTTTCTGCCCGTGCTGAGGGAAGAAATAATAGAAATGGAAATTTCAACAGAAATGCGGAGTGCCCGCAGCAGTTTTCACGAAGTTTTTCTAAGCGTGAAAACTTTACCGATACCAGGTAGGGCCGAGGTTTCAAACCGCATGAAAATACAACCAGGAATCCTTTAAACTTCCAAAGGAAGTAGACCAAGGGTCGGCACTGCTTCCTGATACCAAGAATTCTGATTCTAAAATAGTATTATTGACTGTCCAAACTCCACAGTTGCCTGATGTGTTATTGACAATTGAAGATATTATTGTCGAGACAAAGTTCGACACTGGTTCTGAAATATCAGCCCTAAATACAAAGTGTTGCACTGAAAGTTTTCCTGCAATACACGTCCAGCCTGCGACGCAGTATTTGCGAGGTGCAAGTAACGAAATATTCAGTATCACAGGAACTGTCACATTATCTCTAGGGCTGGGAAAGGTTCGTTTTACGCATTCTTTCCTGCTCATAGACGACCTACCTGTTAAATGTCTAATGGGCATAGATTTTATCAATACTTTTAAAGTTGCCATGAATTTCGAACAACATGTTATTTCCTTTCCGGAACCTGTCGAAGTGATTCCTAAAGATCCTATAGACATAACGAATTTGTTACTGAGAAAACAACTGAATGAGAGGCAACAAAACCAGCTTTCTCAACTTCGGAATGAACGACCTGGTTTATTTTCCGACCAACCTGGTTTCACACAGGTGGTTTATCACGTCATTGACACTGATGGTTCGAAACCGATAGCGACGAAACCTTACCCTTGTGCTCCCCATAAAAAATGAAATGCAACGTCAAATTTCAGAGATGATTAAACAGGGCATAATAAGGGAATCAACAAGCGCCTGGGCCGCACCTGCTTTTCTTGTTCCAAAGAAACAACCCAACGAATTACGTTTCGTGACAGATTTCCGCAAGCTAAACCAAGTCATGAAAGCCATAAATTATCCACTACCTGTCATGTCGCATATTTTGCATGACCTATCGTCAACTAAATGAATGTCAACCTTGGATTTGGCGAGTGGATGTTTGCAGGTTGCGGTACTTCCAGACTCCGTAGATAAAACAGGCTTTGTGACTCCTTTTGGGGCTTATGAATACCTGCGTATGCCCTTTGGACTAGCCTCTGCACCTGCTACTTTCCAAAAGCTTATGGATACGGTTCTCAGACCTGTTCTAGGTCCCCATGTGCATGTATATTTGGATGACATTATTATTACATCCGAGAGTTTTGACGAGCACCTTTCTCTGCTCAAACAGGTGTTCCAACTCATATACAATGCTGGCTTGACTTTAAAACCTAGTAAATGCCAGATAGCGTGGGACGAGATTGTATATCTGGGGTTGAAAATCACTCCAGACGGCTTATTTACGGATGATGAAAAAATAAGGCCTATAGTTGACTTTCCACGGCCAAAAACTGCCAAAGAACTATCACGCTTTCTGGGAATGACCGGATGGTATCATTAGTTCGTTCCCGCTTATGCTACAATCTGTGAGCCATTGTATACTTTGAAACGTAAATACAAGAAGTTTGTTTGGACACCTGAGGCTAACGCAGCGTTTGAAGCACTAAAACCTGCGTTGACTCAGCCTCCTGTATTAGCTTTCCCAGATCATACTAAGGAATTTGATATTTACATTGACGCATCCGGAGTTGGTCTTGGTTGCGTTTTGTCACAAGCTGAGCATCCAATAGCTTTTGCGTCCCGTACTTTAGCCAAAGCTGAACGCAATTATTCAGCTACGGAACGCGAATGTCTTGCTGTAGTGTATGCTCTTGAAAAATTTCAATTTTATCTCAACGAATTGACAGTTAATATAATTACGGATCATTCTGCCCTTCAGTATTTGAATTCTGCTAAGCACCTCTCTAACAGACTTATGAAGTGGGCTCTTAAGTTACAAGAGAGCAATATCAAAATTTCGTACCAGCCAGGTCATAAGAATCAATTACCGGATGCAATATCTCGCGTCCCGATTAGTGGGTTTCCCACAGAAACTACTCTTGGATGTCAGCCTTTACTTTTAATAGCTGATATAACATCCAGAGAGCAGATAATGGCAAAATTAGTATATGATCCAGATTTTAAGGAAACCTATAATTTTTTACTTGCGGGTTCACCACAACAAAGTGACCCTTCTCTGGCTGGGAGGTCACAGCATTTTAAAGTCATAGACTGTCTTCTTTACTATACGAAATCTAGGACAACTAGGGCAGAGTTTTGCCCATGTATTCCGCGAACCCTTAGAATGACCCTTTTAAACGAATTTCATGACAAACCTATTGCCATTTTTTTTGGCCATTTAGGTATTCGTAAGACCCGTTGTAAATTGCGGGATGTACCCTATTGGCCTGGCATGTACCAAAGTGTGCTCGCAAACGTTCATTCATGTCACTTGTGCCAGATTTATAATTACCGTAATGTAAGACCTGCCGGTCACTTGAAATCTAGTTCAAGTTCTCATGTTTTTGACATTATTTCAATAGATTTATTGGGACCTTATCCTTTATCTGTTAAAAACAAAGCTCGTTACGTTTTAGTATTAACTGATAATTTCTCTAAATGGGTCGAGGTCTTTCCCATTAAAGCCGCTACGGCGGAAGTTATTTGTAATGTATTAATTAATGAAGTATTCTCTAGATATGGTGCACCTAATCAAGTAGTTTCGGATAATGGTCCCCAATTTATTTCTGACATTTTTGAAAGAATGTGTGCGAGACTACACATAAAGCATAAATTCATTTCCCCATATCATCCCCAGAGTAATCCCGCGGAACGAGTAAACCGCACGCTAGTTAAAATGATCGCTACATTTGTCATGGATCATCACGAGCGGTGGGACGAACATCTTGAGCTTTTTTCGTTCACCCTCCGCACGTCTCTTCACGAATCTACTAAGTTTACTCCCGCAGAACCTTTTTTGGGTCGAAAAATTAAGACCTCTTTTGAAAATTTAACGGGGATTATCGACGAACTAAACCAGCGACCAACTCCGCAATCAGTACGAATCATGGCAGAGAAAGCTTGTGTTGCAATGATAGGAGCACAAGCGGCTCAAGCAAGATACTATAATACTAGGCGTAGGGAACCAGATCTTGTCGTTGGAGATCTAACTCTCTTGGAGACATACTTCCAGTCTTCTGTTTCTCATACTTTAGTAAAGAAATTTGCACCCAGATACGAAGGTCCATATCGTGTGGCAAATGTGTATGAAAATAACATTATCCTTGAAAAACCTGACAATCAATTTCAATACGTACACGTTGCTCAGTGTCGCAAGTATCATGAACGAAATAGAGATTTTATAATCAACCCTACTCAACCTTCTGTTCCACAGACTCAAGAGTCTATATCACACGATCAACCTCCAGAAATTTTGGACAAACCGACAAACCTTTTTGATTAATCTCCAGTGATTTTTTCTTCACCTTCCCCTCCACAAGACTGGCTTCTTAGAACGCAACCTGATTCTACCATAAGACGAAAGCTCGAATCAAGTTCTTCAAATTCTAGTATCATTCCCTTCCCTCCAACCATTGCCGAGACTATTGCTGCACCATTCCCTAATTACTCTGCACCAACACAAGCTCCTACTTCCTTGAATACCTTGTCAGAGAGTATTCCAATAGGCAGAAATAAACATCGCCCTGCACGACCACTAACTTACAGCAGCGACTCAGAATCATCACATATTTCTGATTTACCAGATATAGACAATAGTTTGACGATTCCTAAAAGTCAGACACATATTACAAACCGTCCAGCAACACCAAAAGCTGGTCGAAAACGCAACTGGTCTCCCCAATCTGCTTCGCCGCAACAGCGACGAAGGTAGAGATCCTTGCATCCGCCCGGGTTTCGCCCCTGGAACCTACGTTCAGGGAAAACAGGGCAGATGCCTGCTTCTACTGTCATGCCAAAAAGTAGAAAGAGAAAACAAGCGATGTTGCCGGAGCCACGTCCCTTCAAAAGAATGCTGGAAGGACAACACGGGCCCCAGCACACAGGGACAACATATCGAAAGCCTGGGAGAGCCCGCTCCTGTCAGACGCAGGGAATTCCTGACAGACAGACTTCAGCCGTTCCTGACCGTTTGTGTCAGACGCAGGGAATTCCTGACCGGCAGACTTCAGCCGTTCTTGACCGTTTCTGTCAGACGCAGGGAATTCCTGACCGAGATACTTCAGCCGTTCATGACCGTTCCTGTCAGACGCAGGGAATTCCTGACCGACAGACTTCAGCCGTTCCTCACCGTTCCTGTCAGACGCAGGGATTTCCTGACCGACAGACTTCAGCCGTTCCTGACCGTTTCTGTAAGACGCAGGGAATTCCTGACCGACAGACTTCAGAATTTCTTGACCGACAGACTTCAGAATTTCTTGGCTGACAGACTTCAGAATTTCTTGACCGACAGACTACAGATGTTCCAGATCCATTCAAGTCGCAGAAAATATCGGCACCAACAGAATTTACCAGTCCGATTAGGCCTGGAAAAAGATATCGTACTAGGTCGTTTTATGCGTCCTCGAGATAAGTAAGTTCTCGTGGACAGGTTATTTTCTCAATATGTTGTTTTTCCTGCACGACAAGTTGGCGTGACAGAATTTTTTTCTTTTTTTCCGTGTGGGCCTACGCATTCTTTTTGTGATATATGTAGTTTATATATATATATATATATATATATATATATGGGATGCAAGGTCAGGTGATGCGTAACATTACAGCCTCTCCTTGACAAATGTCAACCCCGCCTTCTCGTGGTGCATCCTGTTCCCACTAAAGGGGCTCTGACGACCGCCCATAGCGGTATAACTATACCATCAGGATCAGAGGAAATTCTATCCCACACTCACCAACCCGCTTGGCCAGCGTGGTGAGTTATGGCCAAACCCCTCCAAAATGATTCCACAACTTAAATCTTGGCCCTCAGTCTCCGGCAGCTGGAATGTACCTGGCCAAGGCAGCGGCCAGTGCGACATGAAGGCAGAGGGTGCTAAGAATCCCCGGAGGACCGGACTAGGCTGCCATCTGATGCTGACCTTGGCTACTTACAATGGACGCTCCTATCTTCTGATTCAAGGCTTCTTGAAATGGAAGAGGAACTACAAAGGATCAAGTGGGACATCGTGGGGCTAAGTGAGGTAAGGAGAAAAGGAGAAGATCTCATCGAACTGAAAAGTGGACATCTCTTCTACTATCGTGGGACAGATACTGGCAGAACTAGTGGTGTTGGATTTATAATAAACAAGAAACTGAAGGATAAAGTTGTAGAAGTTGAAAGTTCCTCTGACAGAGCTGCACGACTTGTTATCCAACTCTCGAAAAGATACCAGGCTCAGATTATTCAAACTTATGCACCCACCACAAGTCATCCTGAAGAAGAAATTGAAGAATTTTATGAGGAAATTTGTCATCTAAATAATAAAGGTAAGCAGCACTTGAAAATAATTATGGGAGATTTCAATGCAAAAATAGGGCAACGGCAACAGAATGAAACTTCAGTAGGTAAATTCGGTCATGGCAAAAGAAACCAGCGTGGAAATACTCTCGTTGAGTTTGCAGAGGCAGAAGGGTTTTTCATCTTGAACTCCTTCTTCAAGAAAAAGCCACACAGGAAATGGACATGGAGACATCCAAATGGGACGACAAGTGAAATTGATTTTATTATGTGTAACAAAAAATTCGTCATAGAAGACTGCAGTGTGCTAAACAAGTTCAACACAGGTAGTGACCATAGATTGGTGAGATGTAAGATGCACCTCAACACTAAACTTGAACGTGGCAAGCTCATAAGACAAACAAAATCTATTGACATAACCAACCTTAAAAAACACCATAATACCTTCAAGTTAGAACTGAAGAACAAGCTCTCTGCTTTAGAAGGCCTAACATCGGAAGAAGTGGACATCTCTGAAGTTAACAGAAATGTAACCAAAGCTCTTATGGAAACAGCAACAAAATTAGCTGGGTCTAAGAACAAGTTGCATGTGAACAAATTATCAGGAAAAACCAAAATGTTGATGCAAAAAAGAAGAGAGATGAGGACAACTAAAGAAGATGTGACTTCCAAAGTGGAATATATAGAGCTATGCAAGACAGTAAGAAAAAGTATCACTGAAGACGTAAGGAAATTCAACTGTGAACTAGTGAGGAAAGCAATTGAAAACAACCAAAGCCTAAAGATAGCAAAGGGACATCTCAGTAAGGGAAGAAAACAGATTATGGCACTGAGAAAAGAAGATGGTTCTGTAACAAGAAATAGAGGCGAAATTTTGACAAGAGTGAAAGATTTCTACTCCAAATTATATGAAAGGGATGATATATGCACTCCAGACATCATGAAAGATACCAGTACCAGAGTTCCTCCAGTCCTTCCAGCAGAAGTTGCACATGCAATCAAGAACATGAAGCGAGGAAAAGCTCCAGGAGAAGATGGAATTACTGTAGACATCACACAAGAAGCAAGTGGAGAAATCGAAACAGTACTCGCCCAAATTTTCACTCGATGCCTTAATGAAGGAAAGATTCCTGAGGATTGGAACACCGCTACAATGATCCTGCTACATAAGAAAGGTGACATTGAGGATCTCGGAAACTACAGACCTATCAGCCTCCTATCAGTAGTTTATAAAATCTTCACTAAAGTTCTTTCACACCGCTTGAAGGTAGCACTAGACATGGCTCAACCGAGAGAACAAGCTGGATTCAGGAGTGGCTACAGCACAATAGATCATATCCACGTGCTGAGAGAACTAATTGAAAGAGCGAGGGAATATGAACTTCCATTGTGCATGGCTTTTATCGATTATGAAAAAGCCTTTGATTCGGTGAAACCATCAGCAGTTACAATGGCTCTGAAAACCTGCGGTATTGAAGATGCATACATTAATATTATTAATAACATCTATGAAAATGCAAGTGCAAAGATTAGGCTGTTTGAAAATACAACACACGTAAAAATTGGAAAGGGAGTGAGACAAGGTGACACCATATCTCCGAAGCTCTTTAATGCCACATTGGAGGGTGTTTTTCAGTCGCTGAGCTGGGAAAACAAGGGGATAAAGATTAATGGAGATTATCTAACCCACCTTCGTTTTGCTGATGACGTAGTCATTTTTGCAACTACCCCATCAGAGCTGCAGAGAGTATGATCCAGGAACTTGCTGACAAGAGTAAAGAAGTGGGATTAAAAATGAACTTTCAGAAGACAAAAGTGATGTTCAATGCTTTTACAAGAAATGAAGATTTATCGATTGATGGAGAAAAGCTGGAGATAACAGACACGTACGTTTATCTTGGACAGCAGATATCAAGTGAGGGTCACATTGATGAAGAAATTAATCGGCGTACAAAACTTGCCTGGAGAGCTTTTTGGAAGAAACAGCATAATTTTCAAGAGCAATATGCCATTATGTCTTAAAAGAAAAGTGTTTGATCAATGCATCCTTCCAGTGCTTACGTATGGTGCAGAGACGTGGACCTTAACTAAAAGAGACATACAAAGGCTGCAGACAACTCAAAGAAGCATGGAGAGGTGCATGCTTGGTGTAACCAGGAGAGATAAGAAGAGGAACTCGTGGATCCGAAAAATGACAAGAGTGGAAGACATCATGATCAGAGTTAAATCCTTGAAATGGCAATGGGCTGGACATACTGCCAGAAGGACAGATCATCGATGGACAGCCGAAATTTTAGATTGGATTCCAAGGGACAGGAAAAGACCCAGAAGAAGACCACATAGGAGATGGGTGGATGAAATTCGAAAGTATGCAGGGGTGACATGGAGGAGACTGGCACAAGACAGACCGTTGTGGAGGAAACTTGGGGAGACCTTCGTCCAGCAGTGGATTGATAATGGTTGACAATGATGATGATGATGATATATATATATATATATATATTCTATGTCCGTATACTAATCCCAATTTTCTTTTTATATATATATGTGTGTGTTAGGGATAAAATAGTGAAAATTGTTACTGTTAGGCAGCTACAGGCAATCTTCGCTGCTGATAAAGTTTGTTTGTAATCAACGATAAATATATATAGAGTTGAAAATATGAGGAAGTAAAACGAAATCAAAAAAGTGATTCCTGCTGGGCAGAATAAAAATAAGGTATGCGGATGCAGGTTTGTTCTGTACACGTATAAAAAGTGTTTCCTGCTTCACAGACGACAATAGCTGCGGACACAGGTTTACTGAATTTGTTATGCCAAGCTTGAAGTTGTAAATACAGCTGCCACAAAAAAAAAAGTCGGACGATAAACGTCAGTCAGCGAAATGTAAGACTACACTCAAAATTTGATAGGTTTTTCAAAAAAAAAAAAAATATATATATAAGGGGGAAATGATGTAACGTATACTCTAGACTCAGTTTCTTTTTTATTTTACTATATCTTGTTATTTTATTTTCCTGTGCAAGCTATCTTCTCACTTAACGAGATGTTGTTTCTCCCGCTGAATTATATGTGGCAACGAGTGTAAGTCATGACGTTGTGGCCCCGCACGGGGATAAGTGGTTTTCCAGTTATTTAGGGAGCGGCGCCCCCACGGCCCGAGCTGACCTTGTGACTGGTCAACATCTGATGTCATGCCACCGCTTGTTTTTTTTTTTTTTTTTATTCGGTGCTGTTGGAGTTTGCAGGGACGGCTGTTCATCCAGCTGTTGGGGAGTCGCGGCCCCACGATCCCGAGCTGGTCTTGTGTCTCGCTTTTTCGTTTTTATTTATTTTCTGCACTGGCCAGTTGCCCGTGTTGTATACTCTACCTAATCGCTACCACGCTATGTACTAACACAGCGGTCTTGTGGTTTTGTTACATTCCACTACTAACTGTTTATATTAACCACTCAGTTCGTAGGTTGCTGAGATTCCGTTTAGGTTCCACTCCAGGGTTTTTTGTCTTCCTTGGATTACTTTTTCCCTTTTAGCTGGTTTGGGTGCTAGACCTACCTGCATGTTTTTTTTTTTTTTGATTGGATGTTTAACGACCACCGTGAGCAACTCAAATGGGCTATAAGCAGTCGCCCGTACCTAATTTAGGGTCACTGGTTCCAGGGAAGGGAGAGAGCCAGTGCCGTAAGACAAACACAACATCCATGCCTGACCGGGATTCGAACCCGGACCCCTTACGGACGAATGTTCAGAGGCCAACGCCTTACACCACTGCGCTACCGGGGCGGCACCTGCATGTTTGCCGCGTGCGGAGACCCGTGAGGCGGAAATGGGATGTCTGGCGGCTGAGGTCGCAGGAGACCTGAGAAGTGCCTAATGTGTACCAATACTCCTCTTCGACCCCGGCTTCGCTGTAAACGGGAGGCTAGAGACTAACCCACCTCTAGTCAGAA
Source organism: Macrothele yani (assembly GCA_039090855.1). NCBI lineage: Eukaryota > Metazoa > Arthropoda > Arachnida > Araneae > Macrothelidae > Macrothele > Macrothele yani. The sequence continues at coordinate 109,978,719 of CM077015.1, read as the reverse complement.
GTCCTGAACCAAGTTGTGTACAGGGATTTAGCTGCTTTATTGTCATATAGCACGGCAGGGTAAGCCCGGGGGCTGTGGAAGCATGCCAAAGGCGTTGGCATGACGGTACCCGGAGGCCGAAGTGTCCGCCGAGTGCGTGTGATCACAGCCAACGCACTATGTCTGCAGCGTATAAGCTCCAGAACTGTGTCCAGCGTCATTTTCTTGGCTTGAAGACCTCCAGTTCTCGTTTGTAGGGCTCGGTGGTGGGTGGAGTAGTCTGCAGACGAATCCTCCTTCTTTTTTCCATGGGTAAAAACAAAAACAAAAACTCCAAACTCAAGTCACCTGAGAAAATGATAGTTGACAACGACTCCCCTTCGTCTTCTCAACCTACCAAGTCCCATAACCTTAAACGATTTTTAGATCATGACCTGGACCAAGAACGTAGAACCTCTTCTTCGGCAGCTGTACCAGCCTCTCCGAAGCGTCGTCTCCCCTCGATTGCTGTGAATACGCATGCTACACACTAAGTTGTAGAATCCATCGATCCGAATGAGAGACTGTCCACCAGATCTCCCTTTTTCATTTCTAAAGCTTTGGACGCTGCAGTTGGCTCCTTGAAGTCTGTGAAGAAGCTTCGCTCTGGGGACCTGCTTGTCCAAACTTGCAGTGTTTCTCAGAGAAACACTCTTCTGCACCTTACTAGTTTTCAAGGCATTCCTGTCAAAGTGACACCTCACCCGTTTTTTAACACCTCTCGGGGTGTTATTTCGGAGTTTTATCTCTTTGCATGCAGGGAGGACGAATTGGCGAGTGAACTGGCAGATCAGGGTGTTATTGCTGCACGTCGTATGATGTTCCGGCGCGATGGTTCTTTGATTAAGTCTAAAAATGTAATCTTGACCTTTAACTCCCCGAAAGTTCCGACCGAAATCAAGGCTGGCTACTTGGTCTGTGGAGTTCGCAGGTACATTCCCAATCCTCTGCGCTGTTTCAGGTGCCAGAGGTACGGGCATTTACAACGTTCATGTAACAGTTCCGCTCGTTACGCAAATTGTGGCTCCAGTGAACATGACGGGGAAGGTTGCACTTCTGCGGCCTGCTGTGTTAACTGTGGTGAGGCCCATGCAGCTTACTCCCGCAACTATATGAAATGGAAGGACGAGATGGCGATCCAGCGCCTCAAGACCCTGGAAGGCCTCTCGTACCCTGCTGCCAAGGCCAAATTGGGTATTCCCAACAACCGACAGCGTACTTTTGCCGCAGTAGTTCAGTCTCTGCCACAACCCGTGCAGACCTTTGTAGCTCTCGCCGGATTTGCCAAGAGATCTACATCTGAGCAAGCGACACAGGTTGATTTCTCCGAGCTCCAGCTTATTCGACCAGCTGACTCTGCGCCTTCTCTTTTGAAGACGACCGACTCTTCCAGTTCCCACCAGAAAGCCTGCACGTGTGGAAGACCCGGCCCTAAATCCGCAAAGGTGTGCAGTGTCCATCTAACTGTCGCGGTCCAACTGACCAACATTGCAACTGTCCCAGACTCAGCGAGGTCCCCACATTCAACCAACATTATAAAGGAACATAAGGTGGAGGAGAGTGACAGTTCGTCCCTCTCCTGTGACTCATCTTATGTGTAGTTGTGTTCGTTTTCGTGATGTGTTTTAACATTCTCATTAATCAGTTTTACTTAATCGGCTAGTTTCAAACCATTGTACCATGTTTTTAATACTGTTTGTTTCATTGTCTTTTTTGTCCCTTCCATCATTCTCATGGTTCGGTTTTACTTGGTCAGCCAGATTTTGGGATTTATGCCACGTTTTCTTTTAATACTGTTTGTTTGTCTTGTGTCTGGCGCTCTTTGGCCAAACGTGGCCCTTGCGCCATAAAAATCAAGCAACCAACCAACCTAGCAACCAACCATGACGTGGTGGTATGCAGTATATATAGGCGCGCTCAAGTATACCAAAGAGCTTCGTTTTATATGTGATAGGTTCTTCCTGATTATTGATATGCGATTTACCTACTTTTCTACGATAGTACGAAAGTTCGGGCTATCAGTAGTTGTGTTATTTTGGAGTGTGTATTTGAGTAATACCAGGAGCTCCCCAATAAAAGGTTAAAAGTGAGAACGTTTTCCTAGTTCAATTTATTGTCAGATCTCTGTCTGGCCGTTAAGTCTATTTCATTGAGTGTTTACGTTAAGTTCAGGGTATATTGTGTTTACCGCTCTAATAAGGAGCCTTCAAGGTACTAATGTACTAAAACCGAAGTTATATTACTGATATTCAAGATAATGAGGAACGCTGAGTAGAAATAAATTCCATATTCTTGGAATTTATTGCACGTGCGTGTCTTACCTAAACAAACTCTAGCACTTTGAAGATTAAGCACACTTTAGCTACGTCAAGTAACCTTTCAATAACCCTAACGTGACTTAACGCAAGCTTTCCTGCACTACACGTCCAGCCGGAGAATTTTATTCATTATACAGCATGCATACAAGTGGCCGTACCCACCTGATGCCAGTTTCGAGCTCCGCCCCTTAAACGAAATCCTGAATCTCAGGCTAGCGTGTGATTAGTCGTGAAAGCGTAATGGCGCATTCCATGTCAAAATGCAATTCAGGCATCCGTGATTTGGTGCACGCCGTCCAGCACGTGTTGGGCAATCTGCCACAGAACAGCATCAGGCATCTGTTCGCCATCATGGCGGACCGTATTGCAGCATGTTTCGCCGCACAAGGCGGTGCGACGTGCAATTGAAGATGACTGGACTGCGCGTCACATATAATTCTGCAATTGTTTTGCAGCTCTGTTTTTGCTCTCATGTGTATCGTTCATCTGCATCATTAGATCCATAAAATTTTTGTTCAATCCGATGCTTCCTTCTTGGTTCGCGAATTCCATTGTCCGTGAGTGAATAAATGCCAATGCTTTCGATAGCATCTAATTGTTGTGTTACTAACACTTGTTTTAATAACATTATTAAATAACTTATTTTTTAACGGTAAGATTCATGTGCAAGAACAAATGTCCAACACAAAGGAAGATTTACTTTAACAGGTCTCATTGATTTTAATATAGAATTTTTCTTATTCGAATTTAATAACATTCCTTTCATCTATTATTGAGCATGGTACGACAACCGAAACGTATTCTCCTAAAATTCACCCAGTCATCAATTTTAAACACAGAGATAAAGTGCAGTGTTCAGAGCAGTTACTGAAGTGCTGCACGATATTTCTTTCTCTTTTCTTTTTTTTTTTTAAATAATTTCTCAAGCGAGCTTTCTTTGTTCATCATATGTAATATTGTTCACGGACTTTATCTAAGACAAATTCTGCTTTTTAAAAATATTTAAAGATGTTGCACAATACATGAAAGGCGTAAGAGAAACATTACGAACTGGCAAAATCGCATTCAACTTTTCTTCCGAAATTAAAATTGTCTTTAACGATTTTATTTGTGATAAGTCTAATTGAATTTAATATGTTATAAAATCCTGAAATTTTACATCCTCCAACATAGATTCGTGAAGCTTGTGATCAGATATCACCAAAGATCAATACAGCACACACTAAAACTACATGTCCAGTAATTTATAAGAAACCAAAATTACATAAAATCGATGGATAAATTTTGGTTTCATAAAAAACGCTAAGAATTGGCACTCTAATCAGCAGGTGTTTACTCGCAGGAAAAAAATAATTAACAAGTGGTAGTATAAGCAATCGTTTAAATACGGAATATGTTTAATTTTCAATTAAATATTTCTTCTTCGGTTTACTTTGCTTCATGATCGCAAACCTTAGTTTATGTAATCATTTTAAAATATCCAGAAATTCTGAAATGAAAACAACCACCTGTGGGCCTACCATAAGGAGGCACCAATAAACTATATGTATATAATAATACCAAAACTGACAACCAGCGGCTCTTCCAGTAACGAAATTATTGTAGAAGATGTCTACAATAAATGGATAGCTTTGTTTTTATTCTTTATGCTTCTGATTAAAAAAATACTTAACCATTGGTAGACTGCTTTTAATAAACTCTCTACATCATCTCTGCATGAGATAACACCACATTTTATCAATGATAATATTGGAGTTTAATACCTTTATAATTCACTGCATGTACGAAGTATTCATGGTTTGGCATGCAATTGGAGTGGTTATGGAATCGTGGTAAGCCTCTCGTTAGGCTCAATTGTAGAGGAAGTTTTTCCAGAATTCTCTCTATTAATCTATGTGGTATGCAGCAGGAAGTAAAGTAATTTTAGTCAGAAATGACTTACGTGCATCCGTCGCACCATTTCAACATCTCAAGGACATTGAGGCACTGGATGTTTAGCCCAAAATAAACTCAGGCTTGGTTGAATTAGTTTCCGTCTATAGCATTTCAGGAAAGGTACTTCCTGATGATGTTCTTGACATAATCTTTGTGGACCCCATCCTCACTGTAGTATCTGCTGACTGGAATACTAAACATCCTGACTGTTTTAGTAGAACTATTAACAGTGCTTGTTTGACACTGTCGCAATACGTTAGCAAGCTGAATATTAATGTTGCAAACCCTGTCCATACAAATTCGACCCCGTCGCACTGGGTACCGATGTCGTTTATGTTTCTGTACTCCAGTTGTTAAGACATTTCGATTTGGTCTCTCTGGTTTCTGGTCTTGACTCTGATGATGACCCAGTTCTACGGAGATTAAACGGAGTCAAAGTTATCAGGCGGACAATGCTGTATAGTAATGGTTGTGTCTGGTATTTAGGTTTATTTTAATTGGGCACTGAATTGAAATTGTAAATAGTTTGGGTTACAGCTTTTTAACTTTGACGTTTTAGGAAATGTGTAATATAGGTTTTTATTGATTGAAATTTTAATTAGATTAAAGTGTTTTAGGGAGTTCAATTGTGTATATTTGTGGTGGATTATTTTGAATCCGAATTTGTTTTTTTGTTTTTTTGTTTTTTTTTTTTGGTTTTTTTTTGCGGCCTTGAACCACGATGTAAATAAGAAAAGTATGTGTTGGAATTGTGTAGAGACGAAAACCTCCTAAAAGATTTGGCGAATAAAGGTGAGTAACCTCAAAATACAGATTGTCTAAATAGCACGTGAATAATTAAGCAGCTAGATGACATTTGACTTTTGCAATGATGTATGAATATATGTAGTTACAATTATTTTTGTAAAAAAGTGCTGCTCATAGTACCAAAAGTCTGTGTGATTGCATTGTAAATCGGTATTTGCATAATTTCGTTCCAGATGAAAGAACAATGAGTGCCCTTTCGGAGTTCCAAAGAGGGCAGAATATAGGAGCTAGTTTTCTTATTGGAGGTTTAACGACCACCGTGAGTAACGCAGTGGGCTATAAGCAGTCGCCCGTCTTTAATTTATGGTCACTGGTTCCAGAGAAGGGAGAGAGTCAGTGCCGTGAGACAAACACAACATCCATGCCTCCCCGGGATACGAACTGGGACCTCTTCGGAAGAATGATCAGAGGCCAACGCTTAGACCACTGCGCCGCCGGGGCGACGGAAACCGTTTGGTTGGTGTGTCGGTAATCGCAGTGGCACAGGTATTGGGGGTATCGAGAGGTATCGTATCGAAGGTCATGACAGCATTCAATGTTAACGGGAAAACATCATTTGCAAGACTCAACTGTGGAAGGAAAACCAACCTTACTACGAGAGACAGGGGAACGTTAAAGATGATTGTGACCGCAAGGAGGAAGACCACGGCTACGAAAGTGACTGCTGAGCTTAATGCACATCTCCAAAGCCCAGTGTCGACGCATACCGTGTGAAAGAAATTGCATAAGCACAATGTTTACCGGAGCTGCGATTGCAAAACCCCTAGGGTCACAGGTGAATATGAGAATATGAAACGGAGACAACAGTGGTGTCAGAAACATAGAACATGGACTACAGGTCAATAAAAGCATGTCCTGTTTTCCGATGAATCAATTTTCTCACTATTCCCCACAGAGGACGGGTTTACGTGTTGAGAATCCCACAGAAGCCTACAAAACCGACTGTCTCCTTCCTATAGTGAAGCATAGGGCGGTTCCGTAATGGTTTCAGCCATGATATCGTGGTTTGCAGCAGTCCTATTATTACCTTACACGGACGGATCACTAGCAGTGAATATGTCATTCTTTTGGCCGACCATGTCCATTCAATGGCGCAAACAATGTTTCAGTTAGTGGATTGCACCTTTCAAGATGTTAATGCCCCGATTCACAGAAGTCGACCTGTTAAGTCATAGTTTGAGGAACAGGAGGAAGAAGTTGCACACCTTCCCTAGTCTGCACAATCACCGGACTTACACATCATTAAGCCCCTGTAGCCTGTGTTGGAAAACAGAGTGCGATTACGTTATCCTCCTCCGGTGCCTCTCAAGGAATTGGAGCAGTTTCTTTCTGCAGGAAGAAAGGTACAACATACCACTTACCACCATCCAGAACTTGAATGTTTCCATTCCAAGGAGGATTCAAGCAATTTTAAATGTCAATGGTGCTCTCACACCATATTAGCTGCGTAACACCTTTGTTTCAAGGTGTTTCCGTTATTTTGGACAACCCTGTTTATTTCTCTATTATATTTAAGAACGTGACCAATGCAACTGAAACAAGAAAGATAACACCGATTTTTTGGTTCTAATGAGCACGCGTTTTGAATTATTTCTAATGCGAATGAAATTTATCAAAGTTATTCATAGTCAATGCAACTGGTTAGGAAAAAGAATTAGGAGGGTTCGTACAATCCACAAAACATCCAAAAAACAGAAACCGCTACTTATTTCCACCAGCCGCTTAAAAGTACAATATGTTACGAAAATCAACAAATCCTGCACAAAACGTTTCGCATAGCAGAAGTAACGGAGCCAAACAGATTTTCTAATCAAACAGCTAAAAGGAAAAACATAAAAAGGAAGATGACATAAAGCAGTAAGGCTTCTAACCAAGGCTGAACTGTATCCTATCAGGCTGTAACATTTGCGTTGAAGACAATAGACTTTTGGGGATTGGCCAGTGGGCGTTAGGGACGATTTCAGCCGTTGGATGGCACTGCGTCCCAAGGTATAAACACCTCAGTTTCTGCGTTGTTTGAATTGCGAGATTGTGTATGTTCGTCGTTTTTTCTTGTTTCTTTTAAAAAAACCTTCTAGTTTTAAAACCAAACTGTTGTTTTCACAAAAAAATCCAAATCATTTTCAAAATGGTTTACTGCTGTGTGCCGATGTGCACATCTTATAAGAAGAAAAACGTGGGATTTTTTCATTCCATGAGTTTCCCTCAAATCAGAACCTAAAGCAACTGTTGATGAAAACAATATCTCGTCAGGAATTTGCTCCAAATGACAAGTTACCTTCAACTGTTATTTGTGGTAAACATTTTCATTCTGATAATTACGTACCTAATTCAATTTTAGAAAAAAACCTCAGCTATATAAACTCATATTAAGTAAAATAGTAGGTAAATGTGTGGATTTGCGTTTTAAATTATTTCGTCGGAAAAATATTAGTACTTCGGAAAAGTGCGACGTACAGGTTTTAGATTGTGAAAATTAATGGCAAATGGTGCAGACATTTTCTGTTTCAAATGTCTTTTAAAGATTTTTATCGTAACATTTACCTGTATGTTCGATACGTTAGTCCTACCACAGCGTCTGTTCACAGCATCGAACTTGCAGGTAAATGTTACGATAAAAATCTTTAAAAGACATTTAAAATATGAAATTTCTGCACCATTTGCCATTAATTTTCATACTCTAAAATCTGTACGTCGCATTTTTTCCAGGTACTAACATTTTTCCGACGAAATAATTCAAGACACTAATCTACACATTTACCAAAATCTCGGCCCTAGATCGTTGAAGAATAAAGGAGGAATGAGATTTACACATGAATTACACCAGTTCCTACAGAAAAATTCTCTTGCCCAAGCACTACGAATTCAGAATACAAATATCCATCTGTTAATGTGAAAGTGTATATAAATAAAATCTCAAATGTAAATAATGATACGGAATCCGTTTGTTAATGCGAACTATGTCAATAGATGGCGCTGCATCCCAACTCATCATTTCTGTCCTCGCTGTTTTTGCTTAATGTTACAGCCTGATAGGATCGAGTTCAGCCTTGTTCTAACAGAACAATTATGCATAATGGAAAAGTTAAAAATACGGGGAAATATTTTTCATGAAAAATGATATGCTAAGGAAAAAATCTATTCAGATAGTCTTCTGGAAACAGAGGCAGTAAGAGAAAGACTTTGACTTTTACGCACCCTCGTGGGAAATCTGTGAATTATTTATAGACGATAATGCGCCATATCTGTACTGTAGCCAATGGCATGCAGTACAAAACAAATTCCTCAACAGGGTTATTAGAAGCGGAGATACAGTTGCGAGCAGAACTACACAAACATCACCTAGCGACAAAAGTGGGACCTATAAAGCTCTTCAAATATTCACCTAAAGTGTTACAAAAGCTTAATGGCCTCCGGTGTTAAAAGCATTTCTTAAATCGCACGTTTAGGATCAGAGATATTGGGAAAGACAGATAAAAATTTGCCGCCCTAGTGGCGAAATTGTGCAATACTTTAAGAAGTAAATACACACAAAGTGTTTTCATAATAAATAGTATCCAACCGAAAAATAATTTTTATATCGGGTTTTTTGTCTTGAAGATATTGTGGTAAACATGAACGTGATGTTAGGTCCTGTTGTGGCAAACTTGGGGGTTAAGAAAAATTCGAAGTTACATGAAAAAAATTCTCAGCGGGATCGATCTATAACAAAAAAATAATTATACAGATCGGGCTCTTAGAAGCAGAGATATCGACTAAAATAAGATATGCATCTATACTCTTGCCAAAAAACTGTGAATTATTTTAAAAAGAAAGTATTCAGAAAAAGTGTTCCCAAGTAAGCAGTATGGGTCCAAGAAATACATTTTTTTGCAGTTTTCGGAAGCTTAAATCTTGCTGCAAACATATCAGAAGCATAAATAAATACTTACGGCTCCTGGTGGATAAATCATTATTTACTAAATATTAGAAATTATAATGCAAACTTTTTCCAGTAGGAGCTGTATCTGTCGAGGTAAAAAATTTCAAATCGGAGTTTTAGAAGCAGAGATGTAAGGGAAAACGCAATTTACATTTGCGTCTCTAGCGGAAAGTCTGTGCATTACTTGAAAATTTTGAAATATATGACAAACATTTCGCATGCCCCCCAGAAAACGAACCTCAACGTCCTCGTCGTGGAGTGGTGGAAACAGGTGGATTAGGTGCTGTGTTTCACAGTAGCTCCTCTTTTTGGAGCGTCCGAAACATGCTGGCTAACTGAGGCTCTGGTCTACTTGTTACAAGGTGTGAGGTATTGTGCTGAGTGCTGAATGGTTCTGAGGTACTAAAATCTCAGTATCGTTCACGAACCCTTCAGGGCACCAGGCGAAACCCTGTCGTAATTAGCCTTCCACCCGGGACAGGAGGATTACCGGGTGGAGACCTTATTGTTTTCTTCCAGTTTCGTGGGACCAGAAAGGGATTCTATTTTTAAAAACAACAAACCCTGGGTTAGGTTCTGACTCAGTCAATACCCAACCTTTAAAAGCAGCATCTTCCCAGCCAAGGCCGGGATCTGTTGATCCTGAGGTGAGGCCCAGTTGCTCTGGGAACTCCTCTCAGGCAAAGGCGGGGGAAGTTGTTTCACAAAAGCAAACAAGACATCTGGAGGCAATAGATAGTACCGGGTTGCCAAAAGAGTCTGTGGTTGCTAGTGAAGCTGGTAACAGCAAGAAAAGGTTGCGACTTAGTAAGACTGCTAAGCGCAACATCAGGAATAAACTAGCAAGGCAGATGAAGGATCAAACTGAAAAGGAGTCGAGTTCAGTAGGACCCACATCTGTAGACACTTCTCCACCTGTGGTGGACAAGAAAGGCAAGAGGCAGAGATCTGTTCTCTCTACCCCTTCTCCAGATATGAGGAAGCCAACCAAAAGGAGTAGGGACGAGTCTCGTCCGAGCACTTACGGTGAGGCTGTCTCCACTGTCAGGATGGCCATCGTGAAGGAAAATTTCCCGAACGAGTGGCTTGATGACAGTGATGTTGGAACTATTCAGGAGGAGCTTTTGAAGCGTATGGATGGTTCTCAAGTTGGAGAGCCTCTACCGCGCATCAAGAGCTTTTCCCTGAACTCTGGAGCTCTTGTTTACCTTTTGTGAGAACGAGGGAACAGGGCAATGGCTAACATGAGTCTTTGAAAAAAATGAAAAGATTTTGAGGGGCACTGGGCTCAAGGTGATGAGGGCCAATGATCTTCCAAAACCCATCAAAGTTGCCTTTAGGACAAGGGATATAAGGATCCAAATGTCCTCTGCAGGAGATTGTGTTCCTACAAGAGCAGTTTGCATACAAACCACTGGAGGGTGTTGTATCGGGTACAAGATCCTAAGGCCGTCAGGTGGATTTTCCAGGTAGACAGGGAATTGGCTAAAGACATTGCTGAAGCCAAGTTTACTACCTACACTGGAGTCGATGATGGTCAATTTAAAGTACTACATGACCCTCAGGCCCCTAGCACTTCAAAGTAGGACTAAGAAAAGGAAGTGCCTCATGCTGCAGTTGTGGAATCAGAAACAACTGCATTGTCTTCCCCTGGTCATGATTTAGAAGCAGGGAAGGACTCTGGTCCAGCTGCGAGTGGGGGTAGAGACTCAGCATGTGGATGTGATCGACCTGGGTGGTGTCCATGTAGGTGTGGGTGTGGCTTCCCGCACCCACCGGGGGACTCTGACCCAGCTGATCCTTCTACCACTTAGTCTTCGTGCCTATCTGACAATGGAGAACTGCATGAGATATGTTCAGATCAGTCTCCACCATAGTCGGTATTTTTTTTTTCTTTTTTTTTTTTTTAATTGGAGGTTTAACGACCACCGTGAGCACCTCAATGGGCTATAAGCAGTCGCCCGTCCCTAATTTAGGGTCACTGGTTCCAGGGAAGGGAGAGAGCCAGTGCCGTAAGACAAACTCAACATCCATGCCTCACCGGGATTCGAACCCGGACCCCTTCCGGACGAATGGTCAGAGTCCCTCGCTTAGACCACTGCGCCACCGGGGCGGCATAGTCGGTCTGCATCTGCTGCGTTGTTCTGCAGACTGGTTGCGAAGGATGTTGATCTGGCTTTAATTCAAGATCCATGGATGCATATTGGGAAGATCCTGGGCTTACAAGGAGCAGGGTTTATCGTCTTCTATAATACATCAAGTAGGAGACCAAGGAACTGTATACTGGTGAGCAAAAGACATCATGCTATGCCACTTCCTGAGTTTATCACAGTTGACACAACCGTGATTAAACTTTTTATGTCATCTGATGGTTGCATAGAAGAGCTGTTTGCCGTTTCTGCATACTTACCATTTGATGAACCTGAACCGCCTCCTTCTCAGGAGGTAAGAGACATTGTCCACTTCTGTGAGCCAGGTGGAAGACGCCTCATCGTCTGCTGTTATGCCAATGCTCACCATATCATGTGGGGGAGCAGCGACTGCAACAGACGAGGCGACAACCTTTTGGAGTATTTGGTAAGTACTAAACTTTATATTCTTAATCAAGGCAATGATCCCACTTTTATTGTTTCTAATAGAAGTGAAGACATTGACCTTACCCTCTGTAGAGCTAACATGTTTGATCGCATTATTAAATCGCACGTATCTAGTGAACATTCATTGTCTGATTATATATATATTTGCTGTTCAGTTGCGGATGTAAGACAAGAGCTGGAGCAAGTCATAAATACCAGAAGGACCAATTGGTTTGGCTTCAGGGATGATCTGGCGGCACTTATTGGAGTCATGGAATTTAACATGCGCTCGGTGTTAGATTTCGAATTAGCCGTTGACCAGTTGCAATGATCTATTATCGAATATTATCACCAAAGCTGTCAGGCTAAGACTGATAGCTTACCTAGGCAAGTTCCTTGGTGGAATAAACAGCTTAGCAGGCTTAGAGGTAAAACTAGAAGGCGTTTTTAATAAAGCCAAACGTACTGGTAAGTGGACAATATATAAGACTACCCTCACACAGTACAACAAAGCAATTCGAGAGGCAAAAAGAGCCTCTTGGAGAGATTTCTTTGGAAGTATTTCAGATACTCGCAGTACTGCCAGATTTATGAAAATCATGGCTAAGAACAATGCAAGTTGCCTGAACACCATCAAACTGGTTGATGGAGGCTTCACAAAAACTGTTAAAGAAACACTAACAGAAATGCTAGCTGCACACTTTCCAGATTCAAGCATAATTGACCCCACTGGCGTACGCACAGCTAACCTTGAGCACCGACGTGTAAAAAGGAGGACTGGAGGGTTGCCAGGGAGGAGGTCAATAATTCTAGGATTAAGTGATACATTAATTCTTTTGAACCATATAAATCACCTGGCTGTGATGGAGTTGTTCTCATGTTGATATAACAAGGACTGGAGATAATTACTCCACTCTTGTGTAAAATTTACCGGGCCTGACTTTCTCTTGGTTATATACCAAGTGCTTGGAGACAGGCTAAGGTAATATTTATTCCCAAGCCAGGTAAGTCAAATTACCAAGAGGCAAAGACCTTTAGACCTATTAGTCTAACATCTTTCTTTTTCAAGGCTCTTGAAAAGATGGTGGATAGGCATATTAGGGAGGTGGTTTTACTCCCTAAACCCCTATCAAAATTGCAGTTTGCCTATCAACAAGGCAAATCAACAGAAGCAGCTCTCTATGGCATTGTTTGTTGCCTAGAGAAGGCACTAGAATTTAAGGAGATATTGAAGGTGCCTTTGACAGGGTCTCTACGGAGACCATTGTGTGAGCTGTGGAAAGACATGGTGTTGATAGAACCTGTTGTCAATGAATAAAGGCCATGTTTACAAGCAGAACGTTTGTGGCTTCCCTACTCGGGGAGACTCTGTCGGTCTCCACCTGCAGGGGCTGCCCTCAGGGGGAGTTTGCTCTTCCCTGTTGTGGTGCCTGGTGGTGGATGAACTTCTAAGGATCCTGGGGGGTCTGGTTACGACTGTTTTGGCTTTGCAAAAGACGTGTTAATTTTTGTCAAGGGAAAATTCCCTAAAACAGTCTCGAGCTTAATGCAAAGAACACTGGGACTTGTTGAGGATTGGTGCAGGAAGGTTGGTCTACCAGTAAAGCCTGGCAAAACCACATTTGTGCCTTTCACTAGAAAGATGAATCTTGGAGACCTTGGAGGTATTACTAAATTTGGGAAAACAATTCCTCTCATCACACAGGTTGAGTACCTGGGAGTCACTTTGGACGGAGGCTTAACCTGGAAACAGCACCTAGATTACTGTATTGCCAGAGCCAAGAAAGTGTTCTGGTCATGGAGAGGTGCTATTAGCAAATCCTGGGGTCTCAACCCGAGGATCTAGCACTGAATATATACTATGGTTACTTATGGCTGAACGCTTTGGTGGCGCAGAGTTAACCAGTGCACGGTGCAGGCTGAACTTAACAAGTTACAAAGGCTGGCCTGCATTGTTATATCAGGAGCAATACGAACTACTCCAGGAGCTGCATTGCAGCTACTTTTTCATATTCGGCCACTTCCCCTTCATATTGAGGGTGAGGCCATTATGGGGGCATATAGATTATGCTGCAATGACATGTGGAGGTTCTCGTTGGGGGTTGGCAGCCATACCAAGCTTATTCAGGAGTATTTTTTGTAACGAGCCCATCTTTCAAATATGAAACGAACACATGCTAGTAAAATATCATTCCGATAAAGCATTCAGTGTGATTCCCAGTCGCAGTGAAGGGGAAACGTCTTTTGTTCCTGGGTGCAGCGGTGAAACTGTTTGTTTTACTGACGGCTCCAGGACAAACGTAGGAGTTGGAGCTGGGGAGTATTACCTATCCAGAGGTTATGGTTCATGCCAAAGTCTTGGAAGACATGCTACCGTGTTCCAAGCTGAGGAGTATGCTACCTTGGCATGTGTCTCAAAATGTCTGATCAAAGGGTATCACAATGTGCGTATCCAGATTTGTTCAGACAGCCAGGAGGGTTTCCTGGCACTTTGTCAGTGCCGCATTCATCCAAAATTGTTTTTAACTGCCTTCAGACCCTAACTGAACTGGCAAACCTGAACAAAGTGTAACTGTTCTGGGTGCCAGGACAGAGGAGTTTTTTAGGTAATGAGAAAGCTGACCTTCTTGTTAAAGAGGGGACAGAGCAGGCTTTTTATTTTCCAAAGCCTGCATTGGGGCTCGCCTCTGGTGTGGCCTACTAAAAGGTTGCTGAGGACTAAGCAGTTTGACTTCTGGCATGATACCATTTAACAGTGACAGGCAAAGTAACTTAATCAAGGACCCTTGCCTCAGAGGGCTAAGGAACTCCTTAAGCTGCCAAAAAAGGATATTGAACTGATTCTTGGTCTACTTACAGGTCACTGTCGTCTTAATAGGCACCTTAATTTGATTGGGGTGAAAGAGGACCCATTTTGTAGAGGATGCCATCTAGAAATGAAGACTTCCTTGCATTTTCTTGGTTACTGCGCCTTTTTTGCAACACTCAGGCTTGAACACTTTGGCACTCATAACTTGAGACAAAGGGATCTCTCTTTAGTACCAGTCAAGAGCATTCTTGCTTTTGCTCGTGCATCTGGTCTCTTTCGAGATTAGGGCAGGAGATGCACAATAGACCTTAAGTCGCGGTGCTGTTTCAATGTACCCCCATTGGTACAAGTAACAAGTAACATTTCGCATCGGAGACGCTCTCCAACAAAGAAGGAATTTTTCAAATCCGACCCTTAGGAGCAAAGATATCGACAAACATAAGATATACCGCTATGCAACCAGGTGTGAAAACTATGTGCTATTTTAAGCAGGAAGTATTCTCAAAACGTTTCCCGAAGTGTGATGCATAAGTCCACGAAAGAAGTTATTCAATCAACTTTTTAGGTGCACAGATGTTGCTGCAAATACATCACGAGCAGTAACAAATGCTCACGGCTCCTGTTGGCTAAACCATTCTTAACAAAAAATTAGCAATTATATACAAAACATTTTCCATGAAGAGATGTTTACGAAGTAGGAATAATTTTTTTGAATCCGACATTTAAAAGCAGAGATATCGGTGAAAACACAATTTAGCTTTACGTTTCGTAGCGGAAAATCGATGAATTACTTGAAAAAAGAAGTGCGCCTAAAATCGTCTTGGTTATAAATGGCATCGAGACCAAGAAATATTTTTTTCAATAGGATATTTGAAGCAAATATATGCAATAAATGTATTTTGAATTTGATATCATTTGCTTTTACGCCATCTAGCGGCAAAGTATTGCATCTGAAAAATTCGTAATGTAATTACCACTTTATCATGATTTTACCTTCCCAACGCAAAACGAATTTTTCGAGTCGAATTGATATATAATTTTATGGTATTACTCCAAACAAAAGGGGTGTTGTGAGCGATGAAACCTCAAAATACACTTTTTCTAAAAGGTTTCCACAAGTTTGGTTGCTAATGTAAATGAGATAAAATTTCATTTTGAAGATACTGGCTAAAATAGATTCTTTAACTTGTAAACATGGGTTCTTTTCCATCTTGTGCAGGTCTCCAGATGATTTATTTAGAAACGCTGAGCTGCTCTGATAATTTACGAGTGCTTCTCCTTGGGTCGTTGTCCATAGTCGCTTGCAGGACGGCCGAAACAACATCATAAGGCCTGCCCGAAACTGCCTTTATTTGTAAAACTCAAGTCACCATCCGCAAAGTTTTTAAACAATGTTTTCACTGTCCGAGTATCTGCATGGCTTCACCTTTACCGCCGTTAATTTTTCGAACTACTTCAGCTGCTTTAAATTCTTGTTTCCAATAATGTCGTAACAGAAACAATATTTCAAACTTTGTAACCATTGCAACTGAGCGTGGTACAAGTTCAATGTATAAATCGTGGCATGTGCTTCACCGCTCGTCCCCCCCCGCAGTACGTGCTATTAGTCGTCTGTAGCTCCGGAAATCTTTATAGCAGAAAATGTGCATGTTAATATCGTAAAGATGTCGTACAAAAAAGCATTCTTGAAGGCCAATTTTTAAATTCTATTTTAGAAAGTTTAAAAGCAGTTCAAATAAAAAGTGCATTAAAGGATATGACTCTAATGCATATTTAGATACAGCATAAGGTGAAAATAATGAATAAATTTTAACATAGTCCTTCAAACCAACAATCATCTAATTTTTATGTTATGCCATCTTCACTCACCTTTATCCCAACTTCATGCTCACGACCCGCAAGCCTACGAATTCCTAGTTCGCCTTTAAATTACAGGCATTTCTATTCGAATATTAGGACATATCCTATTTATTTTCATTATGTTTCTTAAAAAATTCAAGAAATTGGTATTTTAAATCCGGAATGTAACTCTCCTCAGTATAATATTTAGAGCGTATTCTTCCATTTTTTTCTTAAAAATTATTGTTTTATTTTCTGTACCGACGTGTTTACATCTCAGTGCTTAATCCAAAGTCTTACTTAGACAGTTTCGAATCATTTGGTGTTCCTACCATGCGATGAAAGGCATTCTACTTTTCTTCTGACTGGAATGAGTTGCATCGGTATCTGAGAGAAAAATATTTCAAAATGTTGCTTAATAACGAAAACCTTCGTGTTGCCAACTCATCACACACACTAGCACCATCATAGATCTGGGATATTATTTTGTCAGGATTCTCAATAACTCTTTCCAAGGCCGCAGAAATAGTTACAGTAATTGACACTGTGTCCACGGGTAACAACAAATAACCAGTATATTTCAACAGGTCGTTCGTTAGTTAATACATAAAGAAAACAATTTCTAGCTGGAATGAAGAAAACATATTTGTTGTTTTATCTGTGATCACTGGAACAAAACTTGCACTTTTTTTTTATATTTTTTTACAGGAAGTAAGCATACAGTCCAGCAAATCATTCTGAATTTCTTCGGATGTTCCTTTAAAAAGCGTTGCGTTAGTAAGGTGGTCTTTTAAAGATGCATCAAGTTCTAATGAAAAATTAACAAGACCTCTAAAAACGCCAGGATTTAAGAATTCCGCATTTTCCTCATGATCTTAAAGTGCTAGTTCAAATGCGCCGCAAAAGTTTATACAACCAATAGTTTTGGAAATGACAGCGATTTCTTGTAACTTGCTCATAGTACCTTTTAATATTCAAAAGATAAGTGAAATCCAGTTGTTGGCGAATGTCTGTCTTTCCCAAAAGTTTAAACTCTAACGTACAGTTTAAATATGACACTGCGCATTCATGCTTCGTTATTTTTTGACTTATGTGTGACAGATCAGAGACACCAAAATTTATCCAACTAGATTCACCACTCTGTTTGACATGCAGCAGGAAGGGAAAAGAATGTAGTCGGTTGGTTGCATCACATTGACAAATCTACAAGTATTTTTTGTAAATATCTTTCTTAAAATCTCTTTTAAAATACTTATTTTTTGACATGGTTATTTGCGCTAAGTTAAACTGAGGCGGTGGTCTGCCATTCTGTTTTATTTCCATTTTACTTTCCAACGACAAGCTAGAAAATACCACTTCTTCAAATTCTGAAACTGTTAACTTACTCAAAGTCATGATGTGTTTTTTTTGTACTGAAATGTAAATAAATCAATCTCTCTGACATAAATTAAATCCTACACTTTGCAATGTAATAAGTAAACAAAACACAACACACCGCACAGAAGCCAGAGAAAAGCAAAGGATTTCAGCGATACACTACAAAAGAACTTTCCGCTCTGCGCATCTGAACTATGCTGCCACACTCTCGTACGACAAATGGACTCCCACCAGCTTGCCAAAAGCTTCCGTTGAGTCCACGCGCACTGCTTCTCGATCGCAAGTACGATCAAAGTCACGGAAATCTAGTTTACCAAGCAGTATACGGGAACTCTCCGCGAAATTTGTTTTACATTTTCTTCAACAGACAGCAAGCAAATAACAATTATTTATTCTTACCTTAGGGTGTTAGTATAATAATATCGTAGTATCTGGCTATTGAATTTAAATTTTTGACTGGTGCTTTACCTGCTCATGTGCTCCAATGGAGTCGCCGCCAATGCTTGGAAATTTGCTTTTAATTGTTGTATCTTTCTTTTATATCGCATGAGCTAGTTATAAAATTGGTCAAGACGGTTTAACAAACATTCGTCCAGAATCTATTGAAATACTTATTTTTCCGTGGTATATCAACTTGTATACTCTAACTGAAATTCCTGTGGCTTTTTAAGACGGATCTAAACTGCAATTTCACAGTCGCTTAATGTTGATTTTTCACATTTTTAAAGGAACATCTCAGATCATGTGTAATAGATTTAAGGAAGGAAGTGTGTGACCGTACGTCTTAAACAACCCTTAAAAATACGAAGCTAGGTGATTTCGGTTAGACTGCCCAATGAGAAAGTCACACCGAAGCGAGGTAGTGAGGTGAACGAAGACGTTTTGTTTCTTTATTTTATACCTCAATTCCGACTGTTACAAAAGTCCGACACATGACGGACTGTTAAAGAATTGCTTAGGACACTATGACTTTTTTACCTAATTAATTTTCATTCAAAACAAAACAAAAGCTCTCACTCCTTTAGTAAACTTAATTTCTTAGAATAGAAGTATTTATTTAAAGCAACAGATTTATTATAATTTGTATAATAAGATTAAATTTAAAATAAGGATCTTTTCCATAACATAAAATTTTCATTTACATCCACACCGAGCAGACATCCAACTAAGAGAGTGGGGGCCTGCACAAGAGTTTCTGCTTGTAACAGGAAATATACAATTTATTTAGGAATACCTTTTGGAACATTCTACATATACAGTGGATCCCGTTTAAGAAGTTTTCGTTGGGACGAAGCGATGAAAACTTCTTAAGCGGAAAAACGTCTTAAACGGAAAGTGTCTGATTGGGTTTTGTAAGATTTCAGCGATTAAAACTGGTGCATAGATTAAATCCATAAATTACATTTTATTTAATTTTAAAGTAACACAAAATGTTTTACAACTTACACATTTAAACTTGAATATGAGGAATGAAAGCTACATTTATTATGCTACAGGATTACAAAAATACTGATCTAAAAGCGTTTGTTTCTTCCTTTTTTCGGTATATTCACAAAGTACGTGTCCATTTCCCTCAAATTTCTCATTATGTCGGCTGGAACACGTTCGTGGATTTCTATAAAGCAGCGAAAAGTTTTTAATGCTTTACCAGCTTCAGTTGAAGTTGGAATTGTCCTGCACTCATCTTACGTTTCTGGTTCATCGTCCTCTTGCGTTTCGATGTCACAAATATCGTCGATATTTTCCATTTCAAAAGAGGGAACATCTTTGTCAACGTTTACACACACTTCAAAAGAAGATTTGAAGTATAGTTTTTTTTTTGCAAACTTTCCCAAGCTTCGTTGTTGTCATGACTGTTTTCTTCATCAGAAAAACTAAGCTCATGAGCGTTGAAACCAGTTTTCCTGAAGCAATTTGTGATCGTTGATGATGATACATTTTCCCAAGAAGAAACAATAAAATGCATAGCATCTAATAAATTCAATTTCAGTGTACATCTGGTGTAACTTGAATCTGATTCAAGTTTCTGCAGTAGCCAATAAACTAAACGTTTCCTCTAGAATTTTTTTATGGTTTTAATTATTCCTTGGTCCATTGGATGTAACATTGAAGTCGAGTTAGGGGGCAGGAAAACTACACTTACATTTTCCAGATGATCCATGTTCTTTGCAATTATCCAAAAATAACAATACTTTTCTGTTTTCTTTGGCCATTTTCTTCTGAAACTCCATTAAAAAGTCTTAAAAAATCTGAAATGTCATGCAAGCGTTTTTCCTATTTTTGTAATTGCATGGAAAAGTTTTCAGATTTTTGAAGCACCTCGGATTCTTTGATTTTCCAATGAGCAATAAAGGCAACATTTCTGCTCCTTCCATATTATCTCCTACCAGAACTGTCAATCTTTCTTTATTTACTTTTACTCTGTGACTGATATCTCCTGTGAAAGAGTAGGTCTTGTTAGGAATAAGGTTGTAAAACAAAGCCCACTCGTCAGCGTTGAAAACATCTTTTGCTTCTTATGCTGAAAACAGTTCTGGTAAAACATTAGATTTCCAGCCCTCCAGTTCTTCAACGTTAACACTTTTTGATTCGCCACAAAGAGTTTTACAAGTCAGTCCTGCTGTTTTCCTAAAACGGTCGATCCATCCTTTGGAAGGATTAAATTCAACATTTAATTTCTTGGAAATCTCTTCTGCTTTCTGACGAAGAATTGTCCCGTTGATCGGAATTTAAGCGTTTCTTGCTTGTTTAAACCACACAAGAAGTTTTTATTCGACATCCTCGTATTTACCTTTTTAATTTTTTTGATTTTTAATGCATGGGAAGCATTTGCAAGCTCAGTGTTCCATTTTGCCACTATACAGTTGAAGGTTATAACATTTAAATTTAGTTCATTTGCTATTTGCATCCTAGTTAAATGTGGGTTTTCAGCAACTTTCGTAATAGTGTTTCGCTTCTCAAACACAGATAAAGCTTTTCTTATGATGCCATTAGACGCCATATTTCTAGCTACGCATTTCAACAATAAAACTAACCGTTTAACTACACGTATGCGAGGTGCAACATCTGAGACTAACTGTGAAAGAATGACTAACTTTCAGCAGGTGTTTCCTTTCCCAGCCTTTCCCCAGTTCCAAAGATGAGGCGATTGTGATACGTAAAGGGCAAGCGCTGAAAAAGTGGTGGAGAAAATGAGACCCTGCGTTAAGCATGGGAAGCCGGCAAGGGCTTTGCTTGCTTCATGTACGGGGAGAACAAAGAAACGTTTTGCTCCCATCTTCTTTGACATGCACTTGTCTGCTGGACGAGTTCCAAAATCGTATGTTTCTACTTAGATACGTGTGACACTTACAACTTCTTAAGCGGGAAAACTTAAAACATCGTTACTTCTTAAGTGGGAAAAACTAACATTAGCACTACAGCACAAAAATCGGGATTCTAATAATAAAACTTTTTAAACGGGAAACTTTTTAAGCAGGAACTTCTTAAGTGGGATCCACTGTACTTAGCAAGAGGTTTATGTAAAAGGCATTTCCGTAAAGAAAAGGATAAGCTGTAAACATTTTGAATCGTTTTTTTCATTTTCCAACGTTTTTACAAAATTATTAATTCTGGAAAAACAGGAAAGTGGTGTAAAAAATTAGCACAGAAAGCAGAGATGCTTGAGAACAACACAAATGGATCCGTTTGTTTACCTCTTTAATGAATAATAACATTTTTTTATTTCTTAATAAACATTTTAGCCATTTTTTCCGAAAACTCTTCAGTACATAATTAAAATCTTTTTAATATGGGCGAAAACCAAATCCTAAAATAGAAACTTTTGAATTAGTTTATTAACATTTAATTTTCGAACTAAGAACTGACTTCAAAAATTTTCCAAATTATCTTAATTTATGTTTAAAATGTTCTAATATGCTAAATAAAATATAACAGTGATTAATTATTGTCTAATATTTCAATTCTCAATATCTTATTCAAACATTTCATTTAACACCTTATTTCCCTCTTTATACACTATTGGAGCCAGTGATTTTCAATTTTAAACGTTTTTACAGAACCGTATCTTCTGGTTTCAAATTCCAGAACTCTTCTAAAGCACATTTTATAGCTAATATAATTTTTCTGAATTTTTAGCTTCCTTTTCAAAAGATAAAACATTTCTATTTTCCAAATATATTATTCAGAAATTGTCAAACGATGATGAAGTGCAGTGTTCTTAGAGTCTGAGCAATTTAAGGGTACATGGTATAGAACCTGATTTGGGGTAAATTTCTCACTATAATCTAAATATTTTTGAAGCCATTCCGAGATATATTTTACAAAACTACAAAACGCTTCCGGTGGCGCAGTGGTCTAAGCGATGGCCTCTGAACATTCGTCGGAAAGGTGTTCGGGTTCGAATCCCTGTGAAACACGGATGTTCTGTTTGTTTTCCGGCACTTTCTCTCTCCCTTTCCTGGTACCAGTGACCCTAAATTATGGACAGGCGACGGCTTATAGCCCATTGTGTTGCTCACGGTGGTCGATAAACCTCAAAACAAAGAAAAAATTACAATAAAAAGCTCAAGTGACTCTTTCATTTTACAATAGCTAGAGTTGGGGTTGACTGTTAAATTTATTCGAAATAACCTTTTCTTTGTCGGGTCAATGTTATGAGATATTTTGAATAGTAAATCTCTAATATGAGTTCCTAGTTTTATTTAGGATTTAAGTAGCCAAATATTGATCAATAGATTAGATTGCAACATTCTGTCCAATTGTGAAGGGTTTCTTTCATTTAAGGCCAAGTACAATCTCTGCAATTTATCATCGTGAGCAATATTTTTAAGAACAGAGTTATCACTTATTATTTTCCATAATTCTCCCAGTTCCCGTTACTTTTCACCAGTAAATTAACCAAAAGGTTTTTCTATTGAGGATGAACTGAAACACCAAATGTTGATCAACCTGAAATTTTAGCAACTTGAACGCAGGTTGCTTCGCATTCTGCAAAATTTTTCTGAGAGTTAAAAAACGTAAAAGTTTGCTTTTTAATGTTAATCTATCAATACCCAGCCCCCAAATTCAATATTATTTAATAACATTTGCCTCTTTATTTTATCACACTTTCCCTCCCATAGGAAACGAAAAGCTAATTGTTATGCCTTCTTGAAAATGCCGAGAGGGATTTCAAATGATCTAACATAGTAAAATAATTTTGAAAAATAAAGATAATTTATAATTTTAGCTTTGGAGAATAAAGAGAAATTCTTGGTTTAAAAGTCTTTGTTATGCTGCTCCATATTCGAAATATACTCTGTCCATTTTAACCTTAAGTCCGGAACTTGCTTTTGAGAAGGGGATACCAATGATATTAATATTCGAATTTGAAATTTTGAAGAAATTTTGATATAATTTCATCCAATTACCAAACAAAAATCCCATATTTTTCTCCACATTTAGTTCTGAACCAAAATTTTCACTAACGTCTTCATAAATCTTTTCTATTTGGAAAATTTAACTTTCACTATTTGCGAATGAGACCACATCAACTGTATAGGACAAGGACTTGACCTTGTCAACTTGTCCTGGACCTGAAAAACCTGTGATTAAACTGTTGTTCCTTAATGAGGTTAAAAATTATGAATTGCAAATGAATACAGAATTGGAGATAAAGCAGAACCCTGCCTGACTCCGCAAGAAACTTTTATTTTACATGATAATCGAGTATGAAAAATAAATTGAGTAGTTGTACATCTATATAAGGTTTTTGATAATCTTAACAAAGCCTTTAAAAACCATATGCAAATAATAATTTACACATTTGTTCTCTATTGACAAGATCAAAAGCCTTTTTTGGTCCAATGAAATTACCGCTAATTTAACTTTTCTGTCATTAATATAATTAAATAATTCTTTAGGTGCTAAAATATTGAACTGAATATCTCTACCTGGAACTGAACGCATTTGACTTTCATCAAGCAGTTCTAAAATATCTTTTTTGATTCTGTTTGTTAAAATGTTGGTGTATATTTTATAGCCTACATTTAAAACAGCTTTAGGTCTACAGTATTTTGGTACTGTCTGATTTCCACTTTTAAATAGTAATTTAGTACGACCTAATTAAAAGAATCTGGAACAGTCTTTCCTTTTAATAAATCATTATATATAAAAATTAATTTTGGAATCAACTGTTTTCCACATTCCTTGTAGAATTCAGTTGAAAGACCATCTATACTTGGGGATGCACAATTTGGCAAGAAAACAAAGCATTTTAATCTCATTTTAGTAATTGATTTACAAAATTCTTCTATATCTTCGTTGACAATCTGTCGATTAATGTACAGTATATTTCACCACCACCAGAAACGATAGTAGGATTAAATATTTTTTGAAAGAAATTAGATATTTTTTGAAAAATTTGCTTTTTCTTTTTGCAGTCAGGAACTACAGAAGATGGATCCGAAACAGAACTTTTTTCTCTTTTTTTCCTTTTTCAATAAATTATTTTTGTCCATCTCACATTCTCTTTCAGAATCATACACCTCAATCAAATCATCCATTGCTCTGTCTTGTAACGCCGCATTCAACTCATTTGGAACAATTAAACGTAAATTCGTGAAAATGGATCATTTTAATTATTTTCTTTATTTTTTTAATTAACCCCTGACATTTTATAATATTAGTATGACTTCGTTTTGTTAATTTACTTCTGACACTAATTGCATTGTTTTTAATTTTTTGCTTAAATTTATCCCAACGTTAACTGTAATTTCTAAGTTATCAGATTTAGTTAAAAAAATTTCAATCTCCAAATATGACCCATCATCATGCAATACCGCATATGAAATTTTAAAATACACAGGTTTGTATTTTTTAAACTGTAAATTAATTTCAATATGTACCTTTGCAGGGTCTGATGTATGTGTAGCAAAAATCAAAAATTCCTTATCTATTTTGATGTATGGTTTTAAGTTATTTAGACAAAATGTAGTCTAGATTCACAACCCTGGTTTTCAGTGCACGTTATGCCATTTTCAGTTTTCAATCTAAGAATCCATGTATCAAATAAATCATGTGTTTAAAAAGTTTTTAAGTGTTTTATGTGTTGATTTTTCCACTGTTCGAGGTCGCAGTGTTGCATCTGGCAGTGTTTTCTTAAAATTATCTGTTATAATATATAAATAATTTTTTGGTACATGTATTTTGAGATTTGCCGAAAAAACATATGTCGATATGTTGCAGAGTGTGGGGCATATAAGTTATGTATATTATAGTTTTTGCCTCGAAAAACACCTTTGATTCTTTAAAATCTTTCTTCTAAATCTGTTTTAAAGTGTTTAAGTGAACATAAAAAAGTTGGGGTTAGAAACAACATTAACACCAGCAGTTCTGTCTTTACCGAGAGAGTGCCAGCTAGGAATTTGAAAATATTTCCGAAAAGACAAAATTTCATTATATTCCGAGAAATAGGTTTCTTGTAAACACAGAACATCAGTATTAGAGTTTAGAAATTTACTAATTACTTTCAATTGTTTATTTTTTTTTAATCCCTGAATGTTCCATGTTGCAATTTTTAATTTTATAGAACTATTTATCATTTTTTGCAGTAGATTATTGGAAACTTTTAAGTACAGCAAAAAAGAATTAAGGTATATATTTCAATTTTTTAAACATATACCAAAAAAATCAGCAACAATGTTTTCCGGAAAATGTAAAAACGAAATATTCCCCTTATTTATTTTTTACTTCAAAGAGGAGCTATATATCTATTCTCAATTTTGCAATTAATTTCCAATGTTATTTTAAAATTTAGATTTTTAACCATTCTGAAACAATTCAAAAGCATTTGACAATTAATAAGTTGCAAAACCAGTAATACATGTTATAACATTGCATATACAGTTTAAATTAAATTCTTATTTTTTCTCTCTCTTTTTTGGCAAAGACCTCTTTTCCCTAGAAGACAACTGTGATTTTTTGGTCTTTACTTTTTAGGTGTACTATTTATAATGCGAGGATCTGTACGACTAGAACTAGCAGTTCAACCTCCTTCTGAAATATCTTTTCTTTTATTAGAGTCAAACTGTAGAGAATGAGCATCAATTAATTCAGCAAGCAGAGGTGAATCTGGTGAACTTGGGGAATTTACAACTTTTGTTGTATTGAACTGTGAATTCCTTTCAATGAGTTTTGGTGACTTTAAAGGGTTTGCTGTTTTTGTAGAATTTACGTGTAGGTACTTTACACTCTGTGCAGAAGCAGTTAAAGAAGCAACACCTTTTAAAGTCGGAAATTCGGAAGAATCAAATTCTTGTAAATATTTATGAGCTGTTTGATTCTTCTGATCGGTGATCGGAGGCGCCTCTGACCAATCAAAGCCTTATGCCCAAATATTGACTGAATCTGGGGTTTCTTTGTTGGGGGATTTCAGATAAAGGCTGTTGTTGCTGTAAAATATCTCCAGGAAACAAAGTATTTGTCAAGTTTCTCAAAAATGGTATGTTTGGAGTAGTTGAAGCTGCATATCTTGCATTGTTTACCAAGCGAATTTTTTATATTGTGTGTCATCACACATTCTACTTGGAAGAGGACATATAAAACTTATGTGTCCAAACATGTTGCAGTTTCTACAATAGGCACTATGATATTTGGTGACGTGGTGTTCTAGGGAATCACATTTTTTGCAAGTCTTTGTTTGCCCTTCATATGCTACAAATCCATCGAATCCCATTATACACTTCTGGACAATTGCTAAGGATGGATCATAAACGGCTATATAGCGCATAAAAAAGTAAGTGTGGTTGGATGCCAAGTGAAATAAAATAATGTCAGAATGCCAGGACATTACAAGAAAGACAATTTATTGTGCTCTGCAATCCAGAAGGCTTTGGAACGTGTTCAAGGGACAAACAGGCCATTTTGTGCAGAATACGTAAACGTGAAAAAAAAAGCATTTACCGTCCGCAGGCGTTATGGCGTAAGATGTCAATACGGGATATGGCCACCATGGAGGGCGATGCAAGATTCCACACGTCGTGTCAAGCTTTGCACAACATTATCAAGCAGCTGTTGCGGTAATTTATCCCATTCCTCTGTCAGTGCACGGATGAGGGCTTGCTTGTTTATTGGATGGCATTGGCGACCAGCAAGACTCCTCCCCAAAACAACCCACTCATTTTCAATGGGATTCAGATCTGGAGAACGTGCTGGCTATACGAGGCGTTGAATATCCTCGCTCTCAAGACAATCCTGGACAGCGACTGTTCGATGACATGTTGCGTTGTCGTCCATGAAAATGAATCTATAACCGACAGCACCACGGAACATGCGAACATGAGGTAGCAGAACATCATTAATGTATCGTTAGCCAGTCATAGTCCCAGTTGGAAGAACATAGAGGGACGTACGGCCATTGCTCCTGATGCCAGCCCATACCCTGACACTACATGTCGGATATCGGTCCCTTTCCTGTATGTTTGCTGGACAATATGCAGTACCACTATCACGCCAGATCCGTTGTCGTCGACAATCAGACGATAGACTGTATCTACTCTCATCTGAGAGGAGGACAGCAGACCAGTCGTTATCAGTCCAATTGCGATGTTGATGGCACCATTGCAAACGGGCGGTACGGTGACGTCTAGACAATGGGATGCACACAACACGACGGCGGGCGTATAGTCCTCCTTCATGCAAACGCCTGGTGACAGTTTTTCGGGAGTTCCGCTTGCCAGTAGCAGCCATAAACTGATTTGCTGATCAACAAAAAGACACCGGCGCAGCACTAGCTGCGCTGCGCCGGTGTTTCTTTTTGTTGATAGCACTACGTACCGATCTTTTGCAGGTGTCGTAATGCGAACACGACCTCCGCCGTGACGTTTGCTACCCTCTCCATTTGTTTGAAATTATTTCCAAAGCCTTTAAACAACACTGTGGCTGACGTCGAACTCCCTGGCAACATCTGTTATTTTTCGTACTTCTTCAATCTTGCCAATAATACGGCCACGCGTAAAATCATCTAGGTGATGTCGGGTAGATATACTGAAAATTGCAAGTTCGTCAATTGATTCCTTCCTTTTCAACTTTGCGTTTAAACAACAACGGTCAATACCCGTCAAATCCTTTATATCTCTTATCAGCGCTATGACGTCACGAACAATTTTGGCAATCCAAAATTTGCATACGCACAACACGTGTAACTGTATCCCGCACTTATGCTAATTTCCACATTTTCTTGACTTCAATTTTATGGTTGCTATCGTTGCTATTGTCATCCGTCCTTAGCAATTGTCCGGCAGTGTATTTATGTAAGACGAAATGTTCTTTTTCAAATTAAGCACTAATGCTCTATCGCCAATGGGTAAACCGAAATATTTTGGACGCTGACGATCTTTATATTTGCAGTAGTTGATGGTAATGCCATCACCAAACTTTGAAAAAAAGGCTTTATTTCTTTTTCCGGCACACACAATGAAATATCTCTCAGTAAGACGGAAGTTCTTGCATCAGCAAAAGGCCGTAACCTAACAGTTGAGCTATCATTCTAGAGTGAAAATCGCTTTTTTGATGAGGTCCTGAAAATCAGCTTGTGTTATTAAAAATATCTGTAACTGTTTTGTGGCTGAAATCTCCTCAGTTGCAGTAAAGGGATTATCATAATTTATTAACTCCGCCCACGCTTTGACTATTTCAGTCGAATGAATGATGTTTTTGAATTTAATAGCAATAGTGTTCCGCTAAAGCCCCTACCGAGTTGTGGAATGTTAGCAGTAGCCATTGTAAAATTTTTAAGTATCAGAGAGAATGTTTTCAATGATTCAACGTACCATGGTGGTCCAAGCTGTTAAGGAATACAAGATAAAATTTGTTAAAATGAATATCTATTTTTGTCAAATGCTTTTGAATGAACTAATATCTGCGAAGAAATACAGTTCCCACAAACAAAGATTTTTACTTATGAAGTTAACCAATGTTTGTTATGAAATTAGTAGTAAACTTGAAGATGACTGTTTTAACTGAATTACTTATTGTTTATGAATTTCAAGCAAACCAAAAGTCCTATGTGAAGATATTAATCTTTACAATATTAAGCACAATAGAATTATTAAAAAAAATGTACACAAATTTTTCAACCATATCTATAAAAAAACAAAAGTGTCTTATTCAATTCAAGGACTGTAGAAAATTTTAGCTCTTAAACCTTTCAAATCACTCCGTTGTACTCCACATACTGTTTAAGTCAAAAAGAAATTATTTTGTACGCACAGAAACACTTTTTTTTGTTAAAAAATACTCAAATTTAAAAACTACATGGTTCCCTAACTCCGTAATTTAAATATATAATTTATTTTCTCTTTTAATATACTGAAATTTCCGCGATCTTTTTCAAACTTTCAAGATTCAGTATTTCAAAAGCTTATCAATAAATTGGCAAATAAAGCTAACTATTCAAAAAATGATGTGTACTTGTGAATAAGAATGCAAAATTACGGTCTAACTAAGTGTCAATGTGTCTAAAAATGTTCTGACTTCGAATTAAAATTGATGATTTTTTTTTTCACACTTACCTTTCGAAGTGAAAAATCCTGTAATTACTTACCAGTTTGGAAAATTGAATACAAAATAAATGATGAAAATGAAGCACTGAAAAAAACAACACAAGGATGCACACTCCAAAAAACCGTTTCAATGCCGTTACGTAAGGCGGGAAAATCTACACACACCTGATTGGCACACTGAGAAAGGCCTTTTTAGTTAGAAATAGAACACTAAACAACACTGAAAAACTAACTTATAGTTGTAAATCATATCAAATAGGCACTATTCTCTTTGTAGAAAACGCTTACTGAAACACCGAGAAGGGAGATTTTAGCTGAAATGATTGATGAAGCAAAAGATGACAAAATGAGGCTAGTGAACGTAGAACTAAAGGAAGCACGGATCACTTTTCACTATATAAAAATACTCCGGATATCGACTGCAAAGAAGTTGTAGCACAAAGCCGAAGTGCAGAATCTCTACACACTGGAAATTGAAGAAGAGGAGCACTTTACCTAATCGGGAAAAGCAAAAAAGGCAAATACACAAAACACTTCCAATTCAATTCTCTATAAAGCTCACTTCTTTGGAGTAGCAACAGATGGAGAAGCTGTAGTTGCAGCTTCAGACTTTGACATGCTTTCGCTTGGTAGCCGAAACACAGACGTCCTTGTTTATAAACGGGTCCAGTACCAAGGGTCCGATGGCTTATTATGCCGATCCGACACACGACGGATATTTAGTGGTTCGAGCGTTCACACTTACTGGGATCGAACCTGCGGTTGCTGCGTGGTAGTCTTGAAGGTTGATTTTAAAACACTATCAGATCAGATCAGATCATATGAAGAGGATATTAGGAAGGGAGTGTCTGATCCCAAGTCTTTAACAACCCTCAGAAATAGGAAGCCATGAGATTTGGGATAGAGTTCTCGATAGGAAAGTGACACGGAAGCGAGGTAGAAAGGGGGAGGAAGACACCCTTATTTATTACCAAGGGGCCAGTTTCCAGGGTCCGACAGCTTGATGTGCCCATCCGACGCACGTTGGGTATTTAATTTATCGAACCTCATGTTATCTCCATGGCAGTCACGATCGCTGACACTCGGCCACCCGCCGCCCGATTTTAAAAGATGATATGATATGATATTTGAAGAAGTTTTAGAAAGGGAGTGTCTGACCCCAGGTCTAAAACTGCCCTTAGAAATGAGAAGCTAGGAGATCTGAGTAAGTGAACTCCATAGGAAAGACAAAGAGAAAAATGTAGTGAAAGGAGAATGTGATCCGTCACACAACTCTGTCTGGAAGGGGGAAAAGGGGAACGAAGCACCGCGCAACATCGCAGAGAACCACACCACCAACCAGCCGCCCGACGCACCAGGGAGCGACTGAAACTCAACGATACCGTTTTTAAATGTCCAAGCAGAATCCATTTTCGCCATCTCGATGCCAATCTAAAAACGAGGTGTGTGGTGGTCTCTCTAACTCTCTAACATCCACCAGTGTTCACATACTTACACTCTCTGTTAAGGGGGGTCACCGATCGCCGTCTTAGTTCTGGGATACCTAAGGATTTCGCTGGGATTGTAATCAACCACGCCACTAACAATTCCATTTGGATGGGTTTCCGCTTTCTTGAAGAACTTTCTTTCAAGTCTGAGGGAAAACTCATGTACCTTCTCGATTCCAAATCTGTTCTTCAGGTTCCAAAGTTAGGTCCAAGGGGGAGCCCCAGCGATCATTCGAAGTGCTCGGCTTTTGCACATTCTCGGTTCTCTCTCGCTATTTCCTGCTAATACTGATCCAAATGGAGGAGGAGTAGGTAAGCACCGGCCTGACGACCGTCTTGTACAGCAGTACTTTGTGCAGTGTTGTAAGGAAGCTTCTCTGGCGGAGTAGTGGAGCTAGCTGTCCATGGCTTTTTCTAGCTTTATTCGCGCTGCAGCTGGTGTTCGCCATCCACGAAAGTCGACAATCTATTTGGAGCTTTAGGTACTTAGTGTAGGTAGCCCAGGGTAATATCTCTTGAAGCATAACGAGTTTCGGTACTCCTTGGAGAGATCCAAAAAATATCAGCGCACTGCTCTTAGACGGATTGAGCTTTATCTGCCAGTCAGTGTAGTAGGTTTCCAGCTGAGAGAGAAAGTCCTGGAGCAGCTTCACCACTCTGCTTTTGTTCAGGGGCCTGATGAAAACAGCTGTATCATCTGCGTACATCATGACCTGCGCTTGTTTGGGTTTGGGTAAGTCGTGCAGATAAATGGAGAACAGCGTTGGTCCAAGAACCGAACCCTGAGGAACGCCAGCCCGAATCTTCTTTTCCGAAGAAAGCTCATCGCTAATCTTAACAGTGAACCTGCGGCTGTTTAGGTACGAGCCAATCAGCTCAACAAGTGGGCGAGGGCATCGAAGCTTCTGCAACTTGTGCAGGAGACCATCATGCCAAACGCCGTCAAAAACCTTGCTGATGTCCAGGAAGACAGCAGTTGAATACTCGCTCTTACCTCGTCCTTCAGAAACGAATTCCGTAAATCTTATCAACTGGTGGGACGTAGCGTGCTTCACCCGTAAACCACCCTGGTCATGAAGAATCACACAATTTGCTTCACAGAACTCAAGAAGCCGAGAGAGGATGATCCTCTCAAGGAGCTTACCCAGGACGGGCAAGAGAGATATTGGACGGTAGTTAACTGGTAAGGTATAATTGGTTCCAGGTTTGGGCAACACCACTACCACTGCTTTTTTCCAGTCCCTAGGGAAATACTTCAGCCGCAGAGACACGTTGAAAATACCCACCAGTACCGCAATCCAGCTCTCAGGGAGCAATTGAACAGCTCTTGCCAAAACTCCATCTCTTCCAGGAGCTTTCATCACCTTTAGCTTTTTGATGTGTCGAGTAACCTCGAGGTAACTAACAGGCGAGATGACCTCATCTGTATCATCAAGATCGTAGTAGCTAAAGTCTCTATAACCCTATCCGTGTGACTAAGATTTTGGATGTTATGAGGTGAGAACCTGCTTCTCCAGGGCACCAGCAAGGACCCCAGCCTTCTCGTCATCACCGTACACCAAACCCTGTGGACAGAGAATGGGCGGTATCTCAGTCTTAGTTCATGTGGACAATGCGTGGAGGAAGTGCATGAGGGCCTCGGGCAGGAGCTGAAGGCTTCCTGCATTGATCCAAGATTATCTGTATGCAACGAGTGAGTTCCTCCACCGCACTATCGACGTTCGAGAGAGTACTAGTGTCCACCATAGGCCGATAAACCTGAGCTATAATTTCCTGGAACAACTTCCAATCAGTATACATCATCGTCCGCCGGGTGGCTGCAACTCCGTTTATTTTCAGTAGGACTGGGTCATGATCAGAGTCAAACCCAGAAACTACAGAGACCTGATGAAAGTGCCTCACGAACTGGAGGACAGAAAAATCAATGACATCGCCAACCCCGCATGATGGGGTCCAAGTACGATGGACCGGACTTGAAACTGTAAGATCCAGCCTGTCAATGTATTGCGATAGTGCCACACCAGCACTATTAGTTGAACGACAAAACCAGTCAGGATGTTTAGCATTCCAGTCACCAGCCACAACAGTGGGAATGCGGTCCCCAAAGAGGATGTCAAGATCATTGTCAGAAGGATCGTCGTCTGGACTGTTATAAACGGAAGCTAATTTAATCAAGCCTGAGCTTGTTTTAGCTTAACAGCCAGTGCCTCAACATCCTTGAGATCCTTGAAGAGTGCGACGGATGCACTTAAACCATTTCTGACTAAAATGACATTACCTCTCGCTGCTTGCATGTAGAGGGCCGGATCTCTGTCCTACCGGAAAACCTGGTAGTTCGCAACACTGACTCGCTTGATCCTAGGTGTGAGATTGGACTCACAGATAACAGCAACGTCGATGCCATGATGCCTCAGGAAGCTTGCAAGTTCAGCAAGTTTATTCCTGATGCCATTCGCATTCCAAAACTTTATGTTGAGACTGTCCAAAATGCGCTCCTAGGCACGGGAGCTCAGGCTTAAGCCACCAGACAGGCAACCAGAACCCGTTTGATTACAAAGGGATCTATGCGCTGTACAAGCTCTGAGAGCAACTTTTGATTCGTGACCTCGGTAGTGGCAGGGTGAGTAGCCACTTCTGTTAACCCCTAAGGGTCAGGCGTAACTTTTGCTGGTTGACCAGCAGTCTTGTTTTTGTTCTTTTTGCCTTTTCCTTTCTTCCTCTTGGAGCTTGTAGCAGAGGTGGAAGGCATGGAAGCAGCTGGGGGACTGTCCTTTACCGGTTTGGGATCAACAGCAGTAGGTTTAGTAGGACCCAACATTTTGTTAGCATATTGTTCTGCTTTGGATCTGGCTTCTGCCTGTTGTTTTTCGGGAGCTTGTTGGCAAGCTGCTTGTAAATGGGGCAACAACGCCAGTTAGCCCCATGTTCACCACTGCATTTGACACAGAAACGCTGTCTTCTTGTCAGCCGTGCACTCCCTGCTGCAAATGATCCTTGCCGCAGTGTACACATTTTGGCTTCTGTCTGCAGTTGGACATGGCATGGCGAAAGCCTTGGCAGTTGAAACACTGCTGTAACCTGCCCTTAATTAGGAATGGTTCAACCGAGATTGAAACCCCAGGGAGAGATACCAACCGGAAGATGTTCCTGCTCTGTTCAGTGTTAACGAGCTGAACCATGACAGGTCCTGTTTGCGGCTGTTTTGAAGCCAACAGACCTTTGTGACGGCAAAGGAATCCTGCAACTGTTCCTAATGCTATCTACTGGGAGAACAATCCCAGTCCTTTAAACACAACATGGAGGGGTTTTTCTGTCGGCAGGGTGAAAGTGAAAATCTCAACAGTGCAGTTTTCAAGGAGAGATGTCAACCGCTGATGATTTAAAACATGAATGAATTATAGAGTATAAATATATTATCATTCTAACAATTTATTGAGAAGTCTTATCTAAGTTCTAAATCGTGTTTTTTACAACCGAGACCTATTTTTTAGGTCTTGATTCAAATTATTACCCAACTAACATTTGTCAGTCGTAAAACCGGCGCAAAAGTCTTTGTTTTGCCTTTCAAAAAATTTTGAAAGATTAATATAATTTAGCCCTGTTGTTTGAAATCTGAAATTCATTTTTGTATTCCAAGGATTTTGGAACTTTCCTCCGGTGCATAAAGGAAAAATGAAAAACGGACTTTTTGTATTCCTTAGAGAGGATTCAAGGAAAGCAGGAAAATTTCTGTGCAGGTGTACGCTGCCAGAGTTCACGTTCCTTTTTACTATCGCACCCAACAGATAGCACTGTAAATCTGATGGGGTCCTTTCAGCTGACGACGTGACATAAAATTAATAAAAGTACATTTCGGTAGCCATTCGTTAGTCATATGCACTGAGGTATGTGCTCACCTAAATCTCAACTGAGTTGAGGATGATGCAAAGTGAGTTGCTAGGCATTACAAACAGCCGCCTCGGTGGCAGACTAAAGTGAGCGCCGACTTCAGACCATTCGTCCAAGATGGGCCTCGCTTCGAATCCCTCGGTTAGTCATGAATGATGTGCTTACTTTACTGCCTTTACCATCTCACCTACGTGGAACCAATCGCCACTAATAGGAGAGTGGCAACTGCATTCAGCAATTTTATTTATTGACGGTAGTTCTTAGTCCCCAATTTAAAAAATAAGAAAAGGGCACTTAGCCTGGGTTCGAAGAAAAGGATTGAGATGAAAAGAACACAATTACGAGGGGATCTGAAAGGTTATTGGCCTTACAGAGAAGGACATGAGCTAGAGCTATAAAGCTTACAGACTATTCCACATATTCACCGCGGAGTTCAGAACACTTGTCGCAGCGTTTCTGGAGTTTTCTAACCCTTCCAAAAAAAATTTGAAATCTGATCACTCAAATACTGCTCTGCTGCTGATATATCTTCAGTATCATTCGAAAAAGGCTTCCCTTTCTAAGGTTTTAAGGTTTGAGAACAGGAAAAAGTCCGACGGAGAAAGCTCTAATGGGTAGGGTGGATGGTCTATGCCCATAAATGCCAGATTCATTAAAACATCCATAGTGTTGCCAGCCTTGTGAGCCGGCGCATCGTCCTGCAAAAAGAGAACGCATGTCCGCAGTTTTCTTGTTTTCCTCGCCTTTTTACCTTAAACACCTCCTTTAATCGGCCCAGCAAGTTGGAATAGTATTCAACATTTATTGCTCGGCACTTCGGAAGATAGTCATTAAGTAAAATTTCTTCCGAATCCAAAATACAAAAAAAAAAGAAAAAACCTTTGCAATGACGTTTACTGCAGACCTTTGAGTCTTGAAATTCTTTTGCCGTGGAGAACCCGAATGCCGCCACTGCACGGATTACTGTTTCGCTTCTGGAGCGTAGTGATGTAACAACGTTTCATCAACAGTGACTCGTCTCTGCAAAAAAAATGTCCCCAAATCGCTCAAAATGCTGCAAAACCGATTTAGAAATATCCAGCCGTTTTCGTATCACATCGGCGCTCAAACATTGGGGCATCCACTTCGCTGGCATCTGCATATCCAAATGCTTATCAATTATGAACCCAGCATTTCCCTTGGATATCTCCAGTGTCTCAACCATTGTTTTAGCCGTG
Source organism: Macrothele yani (assembly GCA_039090855.1). Lineage (NCBI taxonomy): Eukaryota > Metazoa > Arthropoda > Arachnida > Araneae > Macrothelidae > Macrothele > Macrothele yani. The sequence goes on along the minus strand of CM077015.1, from coordinate 109,942,983 downwards.
ATTCGCCATTCTGACAGAATCAAGTCACTAACACGTTCAACAATTTCGAGCGTTGTCACTGTTGAAGGCCTTCCAGATATTGTTGAGACTTCGGTCTCAAAGCCTCCAAGCTGAAAGTTGCCGCACCTTTTTTTCGCAGTGGAATATAAAGGGCACTTGTCCCTTAAAGTTTGCGTCATACACTCGTATAATTTCTTTGCAATTTCTACCTCAGAAATAAAATTTTAATGAGAGCCCGGAGTTCCGTATTCGAAAATTCAACACTTTACATTGACATGACTCACTTTAGGACCTCAAACATCTGCAGAAAAAAAGCACTATTATTCTGAAAATTGACACTTCACAATACAAGAGAACTCTTTTTCGAGCTGCCGTTACAAAATAATGCTGCAATTACAGGAAATGGGACAGGCCGAGAAAATTTCAGCAACCCCTCGTATCTTAAGAACAACTATCATCTTTAAATTACACTCATTTCCAAAAAAATCCGCACACCAAGGAGGAAGCGCCGGATTGAAATAAGATTTTAGTAATGAGATAGTACATACGAAGGAGAGAAGTGATTACAATATCACAGTAGCAGGACGATTTCCCGCGGAAATAGGCTACACATTCCAGTCAGCGTTAGTAACGCGTCGGACTGCCTCGTGCTCGGATATATGCCGTGATACGGTCCGGAATGGAGTCAAAGAGACGACGTATGTTATCCTGGGAATAATATGGCCCACACTTCTTACAACTGACAATCTAAATCACGAACAGTGGGACATTGAGAAAATTGGAGTCCTATCTGGTTCCACACGTGCTCGATGGGCGTGAAATCAGGCAATCTGGCAGGCCACGGAAGCGTCGAAGCATGATGCAGAGAGACCTGGGAAACAGGAAAAGTGGGCGCCCGTGCTTTATCTTGATGGAAAATGGCTCTGGGTTTACCCTCCAAGAAGAGCAGCACATTGGGCGGCAGATCTCCTGTACGACGCGCTGGGTTCCCAACGTCCCTGGAAACACTGCGAAGGAAGTGCGGCTGCCATACGCGATGGCACCCTAACCATCACTCCCGCAATTCATGACGTGTGCCACTGTACAGTGGGATTGGGATTGTAGGGTTCACCTGCAATTATCCACATTCTGACACGTTGGTCGTCTGTTCCCATACAGAGGACAGAGGCGGGATTAGTCGTTGAAGACTATGCGTTGTGTGTCCATAGTATTCCACGTTGTTCGCTGCTGACATAACTGAAATTGACGCCGACGATGGTCAAGTGTTAATGGCAAAAAATGTTAGATCCGTCTCCAGTGCAGGTTCGCCTCCTCCAGACGTCTAGAAATGATTCTGACGTACACTGAAATCCCTTGTATAGCCGCTAACTTTCGCTAGATATTGGACAAAGACATCGTTCAATCTGGGCGTGCCGCTCTCATGATCCCACGGTCCTTTTGGCTAGTGTTGTGTATGTGTCGTCACGAGCCAGTCCGCCGTATCTGGGTGCCTTCCCGTGTTCATTGCTCCCAACACGATCGCAACGTACTATCCGAACTGTCCAAATGGCGGCCAATTCGGCGCGCCGACCACCCGACTTCTATCACCGCGACAATACGGCATCATTCAAATTCCGTCACTAGCTCGTACGCATATCTACGGCGGCTTCTCGGCATGTTTATTGCTCAGGGATCTCACTTGACTCTTACCGTTTGCCGTACATTTCGGCACAAATGTGGAGTTCCCTGCGTGGCGCCTAATAAGCTCCAACGATTTCGATTGCAGCGCCGGTCTTGGACGAGCAGACATGTGTGATCGCACAAAATAGCAACGGGGAGGGCTGTCATTTGCATGAGTGCCCTTCCCGCAACTATTCGCCTTGTTTTGCGTTAATCGCGCTACTTTTTTTTTGTGTGTGTGCGCGTATTTTTATGGGGATGAGTGTATAAAGACTGTAATTAAAAGTGAATCAAATTAATGTAAAAAACCCACAGCCGAACAATTAAGTAATTCTGTTGATACGTAATGCAAAGTAAGTGCGCAGGGCTTTCCCTAGATACCTTCAATTCACTGCTCAAGGTTATTTGATGTTTAGTGTTGTACTCAGAATTACTATTGACGTTCCTTATTGTATTCAACAAAAGCATTAGATGTGTGTTAAAAAACAAAAATGTCGCGCAAAATTCAAGTATTTGTTCAACATTGCGCAAATACAGTGACATAGCTAAAACAAATTACACAACTTTTGGAATACCGTGATGCTTAGCGAAATACCGTAAACTCGCACAATAAGGTTTCAACGATCATAAGCTCCTCTTTAGGGATAATGCATAATCTCTAGACATAGTCAATCGAGCAAAATCAGTGGGGACTGAATTATTCTTATTTTTCTGTTAGTGAACTATTCGTAATTAGTTGTAATAAAAATCCTTCGATTCGCACAATCTCGTGTGAATAATAAGCTTAAAACCATATTGTTGAGGTGGCAGCAGAACAGTATAAAATGAATGAAAACATTGTCCTTTTTCAGGTTTGTGTATGTAAAATCCACAGTCTTCATTTTGGTCACATTTTTAAAAATGTACATTTCTTTATACACCATGATTCATAAAGAAGTATACAGTTTCGCGATCTGTAAAACAATAACAGTTGAAGACACGGACCACAGCAGCAAACCGTTAGGTAGATGTACTCAATAAGTTTGTGTCCCGCGACTGAGGGAAATGACTAAGGCGATAGCCCGCGTGTCACGTGACTAGTCAGTCAAAATGGCAGCGTCTGCAATGGAGAAGGGGTTTTGTGTTCTTGAATTGAGCAAAACGGAATCTGTAACACTTGTGCAACGGCATTTTCGATCACGATTCGTAAAATAACCTCCAACCAGAAAATCCATCTACGATTGGCATAAAAAATTTGAATCTACGGGCTGTGTGTGCCAACCTAAAAGTCCTGGACGACCGCGTGTATCGGAAGAAAACGTCGATAGTGTTTGCACTGCCATTTAACGAATCCCGGGAAAATCAACGCGTAGAGTGAGTCATGAAGTCCAGATGTCACAGCCCACTTTCTGGAAAATGTTGAGAAAAAGTTGAAAATGATTCAATACAAAGTGCAGATATTGCAAAATCTCACTGACCTTGACAACCACTATCATTGCACTTGACTCAGATATCTTACTCGCATTTGGGAGGAAATCGATTACCGGCTCGATGTGTGTCGTTAGACTAAGGGTGCACACATAGAACATCTGTGACTGTCTCTAAAACAAATTGAAGCATTCCCCAACATTTCTGTTACAGGTAACATAAAGTATCTAACATTGTTCTTTTTTTACACTGCGTTGAAGCTGTATACTTCTTTATGAATCATCCTGTATTAAAAGTGGAAAACCTTGCACATTGACAGAATAACTTTTTCACAGAAGAACTTGCCATAGTAACCACATTTCATTCGCGAAAACGAAACCAAATAAAAGTGAAATATGTAACAAAACACGAAGAACTTTCGGTCAAAATCAAAACGCTTTTATGTCTCACTAAATCTACATATCTGTCTCTGTGACACTTTTTTGCAACTACGTCCGTGCGCTATAGTGCAGGAACGCGTTCTAATGCCAGTTCATACCAACTATTTCCATAAGAGAAAGTAAGTCACTCTTCTTTGTCTTTGATGTTCTCCCTTCTATAAACCCGCTTTAGGCTTTTACTTTCACTGAAGAGAATGTAAATGGCAAAACCAATTTCACAAGCGAATCGGTGTCAACTCGCTTATTTAACTATCTACACTTCAGGACCACGAATCTCCGTTAGAGTGAAATAACATTTTTCTTTAGATCGAAAAGTTCATTTCAAATTTGTTACCAAATTACAGCGAAGGAATATATTGCATACAAGAGCATCTTTTAACAAGTTTAAACCTGTATTCTATGTAATGTTTCTCCCAAGAAACATATAAAAGAAAAATATACCTCACATGGGCTTACCGCAAGATGCGTTTCCATATCACAAACTCAAGTCCGAATCCTTGTGTTAAAGATAAAGAACTCGACTGAACAGAAATTCAGATGAGCCCACAGGATACCATGTTGTTCAACATTGCTTGTAAACCAAAAATGGATTTAATCATAATTATATATTTATTTTTCAAATTTGTTACTGGCGATAACACTTCCCAACACGCATTTTGTGTCTTAAAAGTTAGAGACCTGTTCTTGGATACATTTCGGGCGCTAATTCAACAAGTTAGTAAAATCATGCAATGCACTGATTATGATAAGCTTTCCAATATACTAGAAATTATTACTCAAGCTGTTACTCATGTTATGAGGAAAATGGCTGTGGAATAAATCTCACCCCTGTGCCCTGACCTTTGATCCATTTTTATGATATTTAACAGAACTGTTTCAGTATATCTCCGAAATAAAACGATAACGTTTTGGCGCAATCGAAGCAATTTTACGGAAGTTATGATGCATAAGCGCTATGGAATAGGGACCGCTCCTGTGTCCTAAACTTAACCCGATTTCGCCCATTTTCAATAGGATTCGTCCCCAGACAGGTCTCTACAACATACTAAGATGTCATTCAAATCGATACATTTTTACGTAAGTTATGACTCATAATGGCGATGAAAGTGATTCCGCTCCCATGTCCTGACCTTTGAACCCCATTTCGAAAATTTTCAATAGGGTTTGTCCCCAGGTGGTCTCCTACCACATACTAAAGTTTAATCGATATCGAACCTGTTTTACGTTAGTTATGATGCATAAGAGCAGTGGAATAAATCCCGCTCTTATGTCCTGACTTTTGACCCCATTTCGCTCACTTTCAATATGGTTCCTTCCCAGGTGTTCCCCTACCACATACTAAAATTTCATCGAGATCGAACGATTTTTACGCGCGTTATCGTGCGGACGAACATACGCACACAACGCGTGACGTAATGAGGCAGATGGGAATTGCGACCATCTGCTAGCTAGGTGTGACGTCTTAAAACTTTAATAGGATCAACAAACAACGTGTGACGTAATGATATAGATGACATGACAGCGCGCCAACATCTAATGGGGCGAGGCCATGACAACACACTACAAACTTGGTAATTCGGGGTGGTTATTTAACAAACTAAACAAATTTTCGTAAAGTCGAGATCAAGCTAAATCGATTTCTAGTACCAAAAAACGGTAGGTTAACGACTTTCATAAATATCCATGGAGCCGTTTTCAAAATAAACTTTACATACATAAAAGAATTGCTCCTTTAAGGTGAACGTCAAATACTTTTTCTTCCTGTACTTCGAATGGAAAAACTTCTGTACACATTTTCTACCCAACTAATGCGTTCCCGGAGATGAATATGTGAACATCGATAAAAATAGCTTCATTTTATAACTTGGAATACATAATATTTTCTGAAACATAACCATAATTATGCAATCCAACATTTGGTTGTCTACTGACGTCATCAAAGTACAGGTCACGACATCCTTTTTCTGGTTTCACCCCACAAAAGGAAAAGTTATTGATTTTTAATATTATTATGGTTATGTTTTAGAAAATATTAAGTATTCCAAGTTATAATAAAGTTATTTTAATCGATGTTCAGATTTTCATCCTTGGGAACACATTAATTGTGAAGGAAATGTGTACAAAAGTTTTTTTATTGGAAGTATAGGAAGCAAAATTACTTGACGTCCACCTTAATAATTTGGGATACGAGCGACTGAATGGATCGCAATCCAATGTCCTGACCTTTGAAACCATTTCGTCCACATTCAATAGGGTTCGTCCCCAGGTGGTTCCCTACCACATACTGGAATTTCATGGAAATCGAACCATTTTTACGCACGTTATGACGCATAAGGGCAATGGAATGCATCCCGCTCTTATGTCCTGACCTTTGACCCCACTTCACCCATTTTAAATAAGATTCGTCCCCAGGCGGCCCCCTACCACATAGTAAAATTTCATTGAAATCGAACCATATTTACGCAAGTTATGACGCATAAGGGCAAAGAAATAATCCCGCTCCTACGTCGTGACTTTTGACCTCATTTGTCCCATTTTCAATAGGGTTCATCCGCAGGTGGTCCCCTACCACATAGTAAACTTTCATTGAAATCGAACCATATTTACGCAAGTTATGACGCATAAGGGCAATGGAAGGATCCCGCTCCTACGTCGTAACCTTTGACCCCATTTGTCCCATTTTCAGTATGGTTCGTTCCTAGATGGTCCCCTACCTCATACTAAAATTTCATCGAAATCGAACCATTTTTACGCCAGGTATCGTGCGAACGGACGGACAAAGCTGGAGCATATACGCTTCTTCAACCTACTTTTGGAAAGCGTAAGAAATGACATCATTTTTGTCCTAACATCTGTAGTTTTTAGAAATACGACATATTCACCTTATGTGCTGATTCAGCCGGTCGACCGTCAGAATATGGTGTCCTTAAAATCATGATCTGCAATTTGTGATAATATTTTGACAAAACTTGATGTATTAATATTATATACTACTAAACTAATCATATATTACTGAATCAACTTATTTTCACCAGAGGGCATACAAAATGGTCAGCCATCCGGCATGTACAGAGGCTTCTTTTATAAGACTTTTTAAAGTAAGATATGGGGGGACAGTCCCGCAGAAGGTTCCAGCAGTTTTTTGCCATCATGTGTGTAACCCATCTTCCCCGCTATCTTATTTCGACAAATTTTATGTCCTGGTTAAAACTTCTTACTTGTCCTTCCCTTACATCGCCAAGGTTTTCTGTAATGCGATATAAGTAACAGTGTGGGTAATGCACTGGGATGCTCATATTATAGCCAAACTTATTAAAATTGGAGAGCATGTCTTCTACTAATTTAGAGCAGTTGTCTGCTTTGTGTTTCCCCTGACAGTTTTGGAATTTTAGGTCACAGGAAGACCGGGCACAAGATTCTGTCTTTTTTTTTAATCTATGAACCGAGAATCTCTTATACGCTGTCTTATTTGGGCAGCATCAAAAGCCCCTGCTTTCTGTTTTTCTGTGTTCTGTACAGGGAATGTACTTCATAAACATTTGAAGTACAAATGTTCTTTTTATTTAAAGCCTTCACAAATTGCTTCATGAGGCCTATCCCTATATGTAATGGTGGGACTTAAATTTTGGCTTGGTTAGCTGAAAGTTAGCTCATGATACTTTGTTCTCCAACTACCCTATGGTTTTCAAAGTCCAATCTCCTTTTTCCAGTGGTCATGTTTTGCTCTGCTGTCCCAAAGACAGAAACAGCACAAATATATTGCGTAGTCACATTGCTGACCAAGTAGAAAGTTCAACGATTTTAGGTCTACACAAATCACCCGTTGATGTTCTTAATATTTGATCTTCTCCAAAACGAGAGACGTTGTCTCCTACTTCTTTTTCATAGTGGAAGAGGGACCAATTAGAATTGAGCTATATCTGAAAGATAGAGCACATTTTAAACTTCGCTTGGAGGTATCATTGAAAAAACACCATTCGTTTAGCTTTTATTCTGATAGGCCTATTTCCTCACAAGTCCTCTGACATCATTGTAGGACACTGTGTTGCTGTCCTTAGAGAAAAAGCGTGACATATCCTTATTTCTGCTACAACAAAAAGTAATAAATATAAAGTAAATGGATGAAGGAGTAAATTATTTTTATGCAACCTGAATGCCAGCAATTCAGAAGACTCATCATGCATCTGAACCTCCCAGAAACCTCTTCCGGCATATGGGAGGTTCAGATACCTAATGAGGTCCCTTAGTATATATTAATTAAAACTTTAAGCACTTGATGAAGTTTCTACAAACTCATTTCCGCTTTCTACACTTCTGTTCTTTTGAATGTAATCAGAAAGATTTGCGCCATCATCCTCTGGGAACTATAGTACGTGTTTGACAGATGGAACCGGTACCTCAGTTGATTGTTGATGAGTTCGATTTGTTAAATATAGGTCAAGATATGTCCACTTTCTTTGATTCTTTCGAATGGTGACCTCGATTTTAACAAGACAAGAATAATAGTCATCATGGTAACTGTTACGGTTCCTTCCAACCTATTGGTAATACAAGCTTCAGGCACCTCCTCTTTCTATTTCTCCACTGCAGGAAATGATCCCTGCATGTCGTTGGGCAAGTCCTCTGGCTCTGACAGTCCTCGGGAAAGTCTCAGGAATCGGTTTCCTACTTGTTTTAGGTTGTATTTTCCACAAATGTAGCAAAGGACATCTGCATGATTCAAACAGATTCTTCGGGAGAAATCCATGGCGTGTGCTCAATCTTCAAAACATAAACAGATCGCACTACATTTTTCTAAATGTATAGCTGTTTACAGAATAACAATTAGACTAACAGACTTTGGCTTTACAGCATAAATTAGGTTACTACGTTCATATATTTTATAATTATTATATTTCCCGTTCACTAAATTCCGGGAGCAACAAACACAGATTCCGTTTACATTCATCCGTTTCCATTCGCTATCCAAAGCACCAAATATTTTTTGTTGTTGGGGTGTATTGTACGAACCCTCTCCAAGAGGAATTCCTGATTGCCCAACTGCTAACAAGCCATTCCTCTCATATCACTAAAGTAATTGGGATCGTGATTTGGGGCACTGCGGGCTCCGGACTTCTTGGCCTTCTGCCGATTTATCTAAACTTTTCATCGAATTTCTCCAATTGTCAGTTTATCCTCTCTGTTTTGCTTATCCTTGGAGAAATAAGCAAAACAGAGTTGGAGAGTTGTCATCCAACACGTCCACACTCCCCAAGTTACATTCCGTTTAGACAGATGCAGTAAAAAGTGCCAGTCACTTGATTAAGCATCTTCTAATATCAAATTCATTTTCAAAAACGCTCTGAATGTTAGAAATAAGCGAGTTCTCCCGAATATCGGTGCGAACTCGCTTGTTTAAATATTTAAACTGGTGTACACGGAATCTCCGTGACAGCAAAATGCATAATTTTTAATTGATCGAAAAATCCGTCTAAAATTCGTTACAAAATTACAGCGAAAGAATACATTGCATGAAAGAACATATTTTATTAAGCTTAAATATTTATTCCATGTAATGTATGTACCAAAAAATATGTAAAGGAAAAATACTCCTCCCTTCTGCTCAATGCAGGAGGCTTTATCCGTATCTCAAACTCAAGTCCGAATCACTCTGTTAAAGATACAGTACTCGACCGAACAGAAGTTCAGATGAGCCCACATGATACCATGTTGTTGAACATTGCTTGTAAACCAAAAATGGATTTAATCATAATTATATATTTATTTTTCAAATTTGTTACTGGCGATAACACTTCCCAACACGCATTTTGTGTCTTAAAAGTTAGAGACCTGTTCTTGGATACATTTCGGGCGCTAATTCAACAAGTTAGTAAAATCATGGAATGCATTGATTATGATACGCTTTCCAATATACTAGAAATTATTACTCAAGCTGTTACTCATGTAATGAGGAAAATGGCTGTGGAATAAATCTCACCCCTGTGCCCTGACCTTTGATCCATTTTTATGATATTTAACAGAACTGTTTCAGTATATCTCCGAAATAACATGATAAAGTTTTGGCGCAATCGAAGCAATTTTACGGAAGTTATTATGCATAAGCGCTATGGAATAGGGACCGCTCCTGTGTCCTAAACTTAACCCGATTTCGCCCATTTTTAATAGGATTCGTCCCCAGACAGGTCTCTACAACATACTAAGATGTCATTCAAATCGAAACATTTTTACGTAAGTTATGACTCGTAATGGCGATGAAAGTGATTCCGCTCCCATGTCCTGACCTTTGACCCCCATTTCGAAAATTTTCAATAAGGTTTGTCGTCAGGTGGTCTCCTACCACATACTAAAGTTTAATCGATATCAAACCTGTTTTACGTTAGTTATGATGCATAAGAGCAGTGGAATAGATCCCGCTCTTATGTCCTGACTTTTGACCCCATTTCGCTCACTTTCAATATGGTTTCTTCCCAGGTGTTCCCCTACCACATACTAAAATTTCATCGAAATCGAACGATTTTTACGCGCGTTATCGTGCGGTTGGTTGGTTGGTTGGTTATTAGATTTTATTGGCGCAAGGGCCATGGTTGGCCAAAGATCGCCAGACACAAGACAAACAGAAAAAATTAAAAAACGGGGCATAAATCGCAAAATCTGGCTGACCAAGTAAAACCGAACCATGAGTACGAAGGAAGGGCCAAAAAAGACAATGAAACAAACAGTATGAAAAACATGGTACAATGGTGAGAAACAAGCCGATTAAGTAAAACCGAGGAATGAGAATGATAAAACACATTACGAAATCGAACACAACTACACATAGGATGAGTCACTTTCCTCCCCCACACACTCCAATGCAATGCTGGCCGAGGGCGAGGACGAACTGTCACTATCCTCCCCCTCATGTTCCTCTGCAATGTTAGTTGAGGCTGGGGACGAACTGTCACTCTCCTCCCCCCGATGTTCCTCTATAATATTGGTTGCGGGTGGGGACCTCGCTGAGTCCGAGACAGTTGCAATGTTGGTCAGGTGGACCGCGACAGTTGGGTGGACACTGCACACCTTTCCGGATTGAGGGCCTGGTCTCCAGCACGTGCAGGCTGTCTGCTGGGAACCGGAAGAGTCGGTCGTCTTCAAAAGAGAAGGGGCAGACTCAGCTGGTCGAATAAGCTGGAGCTCGGTGAAATCCACCTGTGTCGCTTGTTCAGCTGTAGATCGCTTGGCAAGTGCGGCGAGAGCTACAGGGCGCGGAACAAAGGGCTGCACGGGTTGTGGCAGAGAGTGAACCACTGCGGCAAAAGTACGCTGTCGGTTGGTATGTATACCCAACTTGGCCTTGGCAGCAGGGTACGAGAGGCCTTCCAGGGTCTTGAAGGCGCTGGATCGCCATCTCGTCCTTCCATTTCATACAGTTGCGGAAGTAAGCTGCATGGGCCTCACCGCAGGTAACACAGCAGGCCGCAGAAGTGCAACCATCCCCGTCATGTTTACTGGAGCCACAATTTGCGCAACGAGCGGTACTCTTACAGAAACGTTGAGAATGCCCGTACCTCTGGCACCTGAAACTGCGCAGAGTACTGGGAAAGTACGGGTGAACTCCACAGACCAAGTAGTAAGCCTTGATTTCGGTCGGAACTTTCGGGGAGTTAAAAGTCAAGATTACATATTTAGACTTAATCAAGGAACCATCGCGCCGGAACATCATACGACGTGCAGCAATAACACCTTGATCAGCAATTTCAGTCACCAATTCGTCTTCACTGCATGGCAAGAGATCAGACTCCGAAATAACACCCCGAGAGGTGTTAAGAAACGGGTAAGGTGTCACTTTTACAGGAATGCCTTGAAGACTAGTAAGGTGCAGGAAAGTGTTACTCTGAGAAACACTGCAAGTTTGGACAAGCAGGTCCCCTGAGCGAAGCTTCCTCACAGACTTCAAGGGGCCAACCGCAGCGTCCAAAGCTTTAGAAATGAAAAAGGGAGATCTGGTGGACAGTCTCTCATGCGGATCGATGGATTCTACAAGTAAGTGTGTAGCATGCGTAGTCACAGCAATCGAGGGGAGACGACGCTTCCGAGCGACTGGTACAGCTGCCGAAGAAGAGGTTCCACATTCTTGGTCCAGGTCAAGGTCTAAAGACCGTTTAAGGGTATGAGACTTGGTAGGTTGAGAAGACGAAGGAGAGTCGTTGTAAACTATCATTTGCTCAGGTGACTTAAATTTGGAGTTTTTGTTTTTGTTTCTACCCATGAAAAAAAGGAGGAAGATTCGTCTGCAGACTACTCCACCCACCACCGAGCCCTACAAGGGAGAACTGGAGGTCTGCAAGCCAAGAAAATGACGCTGGACACAGTTCTGGAGCTTATACGTTGCAGATATAGTCCGTTGGCTGTGATCACACGCACTCGGCGGACACTTCAGCCTCCGGGTACCGTCATGCCAACGCCTTTGGTATGATCCCACAGCCCCCGGGCTTACCCTGCCGTGCTATACGACGAAAAAGCCGCTAAAGCCCTGTACACAACTTGGTACAAGACTTCTGACTAGATGTGGGTTAGTCTCTAGCCTCCCGTTTACAGCGAAGCCGGGGTCGAAGAGGTATGTTGGTACACAGGAGGCACTTATCCGGTCTCCTGCAAATTCAGCCGCCAGACATCCCATTTCCGCCTCACGGGTCTCCGCACGCGGCAAACATGCAGGTAGGTCTTGCACCCAAACCAGCTAAAAGGAAAAAAAGAAATCCAAAGAAGACAAATCCTGGAAGGGAACCTAAACGGAATCTCAGCAACCTACGAACTGAGAGGTTAATATAATACAGTTAGTGGTGGAGGGTAACAAAACCACAAGACCGGGTTGTTAGTACATAACGTGGTAGCGATTAGGTAGAGTATACAACAAGGGCAACTAGCCAGTGGAGAAAATAAATAAAAACAAAAAAGCGAGACACAAGACCAGCTAGGGATCGTGGGGCCGCAACTCCCCAACAGCTGGATGAACAGCCGTCCCTGCAAACACCAACAGCACCGAAACAAAAAACAAGCGGTGGCATGACATCAGATGTTGACCAGTCACAAGGTCAGCTCAGGACGTGGGGGCGCCGCTCCCCAAATAACTGGAAAACCAGTTATCCCCGTGCGGGGCGTTATCGTGCGGACGAACATACGCACACAACGCGTGACGTAATGAGGCAGATGGGAATCGCGACCATCTGCTAGCTAGGTGTGACGTCTTAAAACTTTAATAGGATCAACAAACAACGTGTGACGTAATGAGATAGATGACATGACAGCGCGCCAACATCTAATGGGGCGAGGCCATGACACCACACTACAAACTTGGTAATTCGGGGTGGTTATTTAACCCACTAAACAAATTTTCCTAAAGTCGAGATCAAGCTAAATCGATTTCTAGTACCAGAAAACGGTAGGTTAACGACTTTTATAAATATCCTTGGAGCCGTTTCAAAATAAACTTTACATTCATAAAAGAATTGCTTCTTTAAGGTGAACGTCAAATACTTTTTCTTCCTGTACTTCGAATGGAAAAACTTCTGTACACATTTTCTACCCAATTAATGCGTTCCCGGAGATGAATATGTGAACATCGATAAAAATAGCTTCATTTTATAACTTGGAATACATAATATTTTCTGAAACATAACCATAATTATGCAATCCAACATTTGGTTGTCTACTGACGTCATCAAAGTACAGGTCACGCCATCCTTTTTCTGGTTTCACCCCACAAAAGGAAAAGTTATTGATTTTTAATATTATTATGGTTATGTTTTAGAAAATATTAAGTATTCCAAGTTATAATAAAGTTATTTTAATCGATGTTCAAATTTTCATCCTTGGGAACACATTAATTGTGAAGGAAATGTGTACAAAAGTTTTTTCATTGGAAGTATAGGAAGCAAAATTACTTGACGTCCACCTTAATAATTTGGGATAAGAGCGACTGAATGGATCGCAATCCAATGTCCTGACCTTTGACCCCATTTCGTCCACATTCAATAGGTTCGTCCCCAGGTGGTTCCCTACCACATACTGGAATTTCATGGAAATCGAACCATTTTTACGCACGTAATGACGCATAAGGGCAATGGAATGCATCCCGCTCTTATGTCCTGACCTTTGACCCCACTTCACCCATTTTAAATAAGATTCGTCCCCAGGCGGCCCCCATACCACATAGTAAAATTTCATTGAAATCGAACCATATTTACGCAAGTTATGACGCATAAGGGCAAAGAAATAATCCCGCTCCTACGTCGTGACTTTTGACCTCATTTGTCCCATTTTCAATAGGGTTCATCCGCAGGTGGTCCCCTACCACATAGTAAACTTTCATTGAAATCGAACCATATTTACGCAAGTTATGACGCATAAGGGCAATGGAAGGATCCCGCTCCTACGTCGTAACCTTTGACCCCATTTGTCCCATTTTCAGTATGGTTCGTTCCTAGATGGTCCCCTACCTCATACTAAAATTTCATCGAAATCGAACCATTTTTACGCCAGGTATCGTGCGAACGGACGGACAAAGCTGGAGCATATACGCTTCTTCAACCTACTTTTGGAAAGCGTAAGAAATGACATCATTTTTGTCCTAACATCTGTAGTTTTTAGAAATACGACATATTCACCTTATGTGCTGATTCAGCCGGTCGACCGTCAGAATATGGTGTCCTTAAAATCATGATCTGCAATTTGTGATAATATTTTGACAAAACTTGATGTATTAATATTATATACTACTAAACTAATCATATATTACTGAATCAACTTATTTTCACCAGAGGGCATACAAAATGGTCAGCCATCCGGCATGTACAGAGGCTTCTTTTATAAGACTTTTTAAAGTAAGATATGGGGGGACAGTCCCGCAGAAGGTTCCAGCAGTTTTTTGCCATCATGTGTGTAACCCATCTTCCCCGCTATCTTATTTCGACAAATTTTATGTCCTGGTTAAAACTTCTTACTTGTCCTTCCCTTACATCGCCAAGGTTTTCTGTAATGCGATATAAGTAACAGTGTGGGTAATGCACTGGGATGCTCATATTATAGCCAAACTTATTAAAATTGGAGAGCATGTCTTCTACTAATTTAGAGCAGTTGTCTGCTTTGTGTTTCCCCTGACAGTTTTGGAATTTTAGGTCACAGGAAGACCGGGCACAAGATTCTGTCTTTTTTTAATCTATGAACCGAGAATCTCTTATACGCTGTCTTATTTGGGCAGCATCAAAAGCCCCTGCTTTCTGTTTTTCTGTGTTCTGTACAGGGAATGTACTTCATAAACATTTGAAGTACAAATGTTCTTTTTATTTAAAGCCTTCACAAATTGCTTCATGAGGCCTATCCCTATATGTAATGGTGGGACTTAAATTTTGGCTTGGTTAGCTGAAAGTTAGCTCATGATACTTTGTTCTCCAACTACCCTATGGTTTTCAAAGTCCAATCTCCTTTTTCCAGTGGTCATGTTTTGCTCTGCTGTCCCAAAGACAGAAACAGCACAAATATATTGCGTAGTCACATTGCTGACCAAGTAGAAAGTTCAACGATTTTAGGTCTACACAAATCACCCGTTGATGTTCTTAATATTTGATCTTCTCCAAAACGAGAGACGTTGTCTCCTACTTCTTTTTCATAGTGGAAGAGGGACCAATTAGAATTGAGCTATATCTGAAAGATAGAGCACATTTTAAACTTCGCTTGGAGGTATCATTGAAAAAACACCTTTCGTTTAGCTTTTATTCTGATAGGCCTATTTCCTCACAAGTCCTCTGACATCATTGTAGGACACTGTGTTGCTGTCCTTAGAGAAAAAGCGTGACATATCCTTATTTCTGCTACAACAAAAAGTAATAAATATAAAGTAAATGGATGAAGGAGTAAATTATTTTTATGCAACCTGAATGCCAGCAATTCAGAAGACTCATCATGCATCTGAACCTCCCAGAAACCTCTTCCGGCATATGGGAGGTTCAGATACCTAATGAGGTCCCTTAGTATATATTAATTAAAACTTTAAGCACTTGATGAAGTTTCTACAAACTCATTTCCGCTTTCTACACTTCTGTTCTTTTGAATGTAATCAGAAAGATTTGCGCCATCATCCTCTGGGAACTATAGTACGTGTTTGACAGATGGAACCGGTACCTCAGTTGATTGTTGATGAGTTCGATTTGTTAAATATAGGTCAAGATATGTCCACTTTCTTTGATTCTTTCGAATGGTGACCTCGATTTTAACAAGACAAGAATAATAGTCATCATGGTAACTGTTACGGTTCCTTCCAACCTATTGGTAATACAAGCTTCAGGCACCTCCTCTTTCTATTTCTCCACTGCAGGAAATGATCCCTGCATGTCGTTGGGCAAGTCCTCTGGCTCTGACAGTCCTCGGGAAAGTCTCAGGAATCGGTTTCCTACTTGTTTTAGGTTGTATTTTCCACAAATGTAGCAAAGGACATCTGCATGATTCAAACAGATTCTTCGGGAGAAATCCATGGCGTGTGCTCAATCTTCAAAACATAAACAGATCGCACTACATTTTTCTAAATGTATAGCTGTTTACAGAATAACAATTAGACTAACAGACTTTGGCTTTACAGCATAAATTAGGTTACTACGTTCATATATTTTATAATTATTATATTTCCCGTTCACTAAATTCCGGGAGCAACAAACACAGATTCCGTTTACATTCATCCGTTTCCATTCGCTATCCAAAGCACCAAATATTTTTTGTTGTTGGGGTGTATTGTACGAACCCTCTCCAAGAGGAATTCCTGATTGCCCAACTGCTAACAAGCCATTCCTCTCATATCACTAAAGTAATTGGGATCGTGATTTGGGGCACTGCGGGCTCCGGACTTCTTGGCCTTCTGCCGATTTATCTAAACTTTTCATCGAATTTCTCCAATTGTCAGTTTATCCTCTCTGTTTTGCTTATCCTTGGAGAAATAAGCAAAACAGAGTTGGAGAGTTGTCATCCAACACGTCCACACTCCCCAAGTTACATTCCGTTTAGACAGATGCAGTAAAAAGTGCCAGTCACTTGATTAAGCATCTTCTAATATCAAATTCATTTTCAAAAACGCTCTGAATGTTAGAAATAAGCGAGTTCTCCCGAATATCGGTGCGAACTCGCTTGTTTAAATATTTAAACTGGTGTACACGGAATCTCCGTGACAGCAAAATGCATAATTTTTAATTGATCGAAAAATCCGTCTAAAATTCGTTACAAAATTACAGCGAAAGAATACATTGCATGAAAGAACATATTTTATTAAGCTTAAATATTTATTCCATGTAATGTATGTACCAAAAAATATGTAAAGGAAAAATACTCCTCCCTTCTGCTCAATGCAGGAGGCTTTATCCGTATCTCAAACTCAAGTCCGAATCACTCTGTTAAAGATACAGTACTCGACCGAACAGAAGTTCAGATGAGCCCACATGATACCATGTTGTTGAACATTGCTTGTAAACCAAAAATGGATTTAATCATAATTATATATTTATTTTTCAAATTTGTTACTGGCGATAACACTTCCCAACACGCATTTTGTGTCTTAAAAGTTAGAGACCTGTTCTTGGATACATTTCGGGCGCTAATTCAACAAGTTAGTAAAATCATGGTAATGCATTGATTATGATACGCTTTCCAATATACTAGAAATTATTACTCAAGCTGTTACTCATGTAATGAGGAAAATGGCTGTGGAATAAATCTCACCCCTGTGCCCTGACCTTTGATCCATTTTTATGATATTTAACAGAACTGTTTCAGTATATCTCCGAAATAACATGATAAAGTTTTGGCGCAATCGAAGCAATTTTACGGAAGTTATTATGCATAAGCGCTATGGAATAGGGACCGCTCCTGTGTCCTAAACTTAACCCGATTTCGCCCATTTTTAATAGGATTCGTCCCCAGACAGGTCTCTACAACATACTAAGATGTCATTCAAATCGAAACATTTTTACGTAAGTTATGACTCGTAATGGCGATGAAAGTGATTCCGCTCCCATGTCCTGACCTTTGACCCCCATTTCGAAAATTTTCAATAAGGTTTGTCGTCAGGTGGTCTCCTACCACATACTAAAGTTTAATCGATATCAAACCTGTTTTACGTTAGTTATGATGCATAAGAGCAGTGGAATAGATCCCGCTCTTATGTCCTGACTTTTGACCCCATTTCGCTCACTTTCAATATGGTTTCTTCCCAGGTGTTCCCCTACCACATACTAAAATTTCATCGAAATCGAACGATTTTTACGCGCGTTATCGTGCGGTTGGTTGGTTGGTTGGTTATTAGATTTTATTGGCGCAAGGGCCATGGTTGGCCAAAGATCGCCAGACACAAGACAAACAGAAAAAATTAAAAAACGGGGCATAAATCGCAAAATCTGGCTGACCAAGTAAAACCGAACCATGAGTACGAAGGAAGGGCCAAAAAAGACAATGAAACAAACAGTATGAAAAACATGGTACAATGGTGAGAAACAAGCCGATTAAGTAAAACCGAGGAATGAGAATGATAAAACACATTACGAAATCGAACACAACTACACATAGGATGAGTCACTTTCCTCCCCCACACACTCCAATGCAATGCTGGCCGAGGGCGAGGACGAACTGTCACTATCCTCCCCCTCATGTTCCTCTGCAATGTTAGTTGAGGCTGGGGACGAACTGTCACTCTCCTCCCCCGATGTTCCTCTATAATATTGGTTGCGGGTGGGGACCTCGCTGAGTCCGAGACAGTTGCAATGTTGGTCAGGTGGACCGCGACAGTTGGGTGGACACTGCACACCTTTCCGGATTGAGGGCCTGGTCTCCAGCACGTGCAGGCTGTCTGCTGGGAACCGGAAGAGTCGGTCGTCTTCAAAAGAGAAGGGGCAGACTCAGCTGGTCGAATAAGCTGGAGCTCGGTGAAATCCACCTGTGTCGCTTGTTCAGCTGTAGATCGCTTGGCAAGTGCGGCGAGAGCTACAGGGCGCGGAACAAAGGGCTGCACGGGTTGTGGCAGAGAGTGAACCACTGCGGCAAAAGTACGCTGTCGGTTGGTATGTATACCCAACTTGGCCTTGGCAGCAGGGTACGAGAGGCCTTCCAGGGTCTTGAGGCGCTGGATCGCCATCTCGTCCTTCCATTTCATACAGTTGCGGAAGTAAGCTGCATGGGCCTCACCGCAGGTAACACAGCAGGCCGCAGAAGTGCAACCATCCCCGTCATGTTTACTGGAGCCACAATTTGCGCAACGAGCGGTACTCTTACAGAAACGTTGAGAATGCCCGTACCTCTGGCACCTGAAACTGCGCAGAGTACTGGGAAAGTACGGGTGAACTCCACAGACCAAGTAGTAAGCCTTGATTTCGGTCGGAACTTTCGGGGAGTTAAAAGTCAAGATTACATATTTAGACTTAATCAAGGAACCATCGCGCCGGAACATCATACGACGTGCAGCAATAACACCTTGATCAGCAATTTCAGTCACCAATTCGTCTTCACTGCATGGCAAGAGATCAGACTCCGAAATAACACCCCGAGAGGTGTTAAGAAACGGGTAAGGTGTCACTTTTACAGGAATGCCTTGAAGACTAGTAAGGTGCAGGAAAGTGTTACTCTGAGAAACACTGCAAGTTTGGACAAGCAGGTCCCCTGAGCGAAGCTTCCTCACAGACTTCAAGGGGCCAACCGCAGCGTCCAAAGCTTTAGAAATGAAAAAGGGAGATCTGGTGGACAGTCTCTCATGCGGATCGATGGATTCTACAAGTAAGTGTGTAGCATGCGTAGTCACAGCAATCGAGGGGAGACGACGCTTCCGAGCGACTGGTACAGCTGCCGAAGAAGAGGTTCCACATTCTTGGTCCAGGTCAAGGTCTAAAGACCGTTTAAGGGTATGAGACTTGGTAGGTTGAGAAGACGAAGGAGAGTCGTTGTAAACTATCATTTGCTCAGGTGACTTAAATTTGGAGTTTTTGTTTTTGTTTCTACCCATGAAAAAAGGAGGAAGATTCGTCTGCAGACTACTCCACCCACCACCGAGCCCTACAAGGGAGAACTGGAGGTCTGCAAGCCAAGAAAATGACGCTGGACACAGTTCTGGAGCTTATACGTTGCAGATATAGTCCGTTGGCTGTGATCACACGCACTCGGCGGACACTTCAGCCTCCGGGTACCGTCATGCCAACGCCTTTGGTATGATCCCACAGCCCCCGGGCTTACCCTGCCGTGCTATACGACGAAAAAGCCGCTAAAGCCCTGTACACAACTTGGTACAAGACTTCTGACTAGATGTGGGTTAGTCTCTAGCCTCCCGTTTACAGCGAAGCCGGGGTCGAAGAGGTATGTTGGTACACAGGAGGCACTTATCCGGTCTCCTGCAAATTCAGCCGCCAGACATCCCATTTCCGCCTCACGGGTCTCCGCACGCGGCAAACATGCAGGTAGGTCTTGCACCCAAACCAGCTAAAAGGAAAAAGAAATCCAAAGAAGACAAATCCTGGAAGGGAACCTAAACGGAATCTCAGCAACCTACGAACTGAGAGGTTAATATAATACAGTTAGTGGTGGAGGGTAACAAAACCACAAGACCGGGTTGTTAGTACATAACGTGGTAGCGATTAGGTAGAGTATACAACAAGGGCAACTAGCCAGTGGAGAAAATAAATAAAAACAAAAAAGCGAGACACAAGACCAGCTAGGGATCGTGGGGCCGCAACTCCCCAACAGCTGGATGAACAGCCGTCCCTGCAAACACCAACAGCACCGAAACAAAAAACAAGCGGTGGCATGACATCAGATGTTGACCAGTCACAAGGTCAGCTCAGGACGTGGGGGCGCCGCTCCCCAAATAACTGGAAAACCAGTTATCCCCGTGCGGGGCGTTATCGTGCGGACGAACATACGCACACAACGCGTGACGTAATGAGGCAGATGGGAATCGCGACCATCTGCTAGCTAGGTGTGACGTCTTAAAACTTTAATAGGATCAACAAACAACGTGTGACGTAATGAGATAGATGACATGACAGCGCGCCAACATCTAATGGGGCGAGGCCATGACACCACACTACAAACTTGGTAATTCGGGGTGGTTATTTAACCCACTAAACAAATTTTCCTAAAGTCGAGATCAAGCTAAATCGATTTCTAGTACCAGAAAACGGTAGGTTAACGACTTTTATAAATATCCTTGGAGCCGTTTCAAAATAAACTTTACATTCATAAAAGAATTGCTTCTTTAAGGTGAACGTCAAATACTTTTTCTTCCTGTACTTCGAATGGAAAAACTTCTGTACACATTTTCTACCCAATTAATGCGTTCCCGGAGATGAATATGTGAACATCGATAAAAATAGCTTCATTTTATAACTTGGAATACATAATATTTTCTGAAACATAACCATAATTATGCAATCCAACATTTGGTTGTCTACTGACGTCATCAAAGTACAGGTCACGCCATCCTTTT
Source organism: Macrothele yani (assembly GCA_039090855.1). Lineage (NCBI taxonomy): Eukaryota > Metazoa > Arthropoda > Arachnida > Araneae > Macrothelidae > Macrothele > Macrothele yani. Next base: position 109,921,992 of record CM077015.1, on the reverse strand, counting down.
TCTGGTTTCACCCCACAAAAGGAAAAGTTATTGATTTTTAATATTATTATGGTTATGTTTTAGAAAATATTAAGTATTCCAAGTTATAATAAAGTTATTTTAATCGATGTTCAAATTTTCATCCTTGGGAACACATTAATTGTGAAGGAAATGTGTACAAAAGTTTTTTCATTGGAAGTATAGGAAGCAAAATTACTTGACGTCCACCTTAATAATTTGGGATAAGAGCGACTGAATGGATCGCAATCCAATGTCCTGACCTTTGACCCCATTTCGTCCACATTCAATAGGTTCGTCCCCAGGTGGTTCCCTACCACATACTGGAATTTCATGGAAATCGAACCATTTTTACGCACGTAATGACGCATAAGGGCAATGGAATGCATCCCGCTCTTATGTCCTGACCTTTGACCCCACGTCACCCATTTTAAATAAGATTCGTCCCCAGGCGGCCCCCTACCACGTAGTAAAATTTCATTGAAATCGAACCATATTTACGCAAGTTATGACGCATAAGGGCAAAGGAATGATCCCGCTCCTACGTCGTGACCTTTGATCCCATGTGTCCCATTTTCACTAGGTTTTGTCCCCAAGTGGTCCCCTACCACATAGTAAACTTTCATTGAAATCGAACCATATTTACGCAAGTTATGACGCATAAGGGCAATGGAAGGATCCCGCTCCTACGTCGTAACCTTTGACCCCACTTGTCCCATTTTCAGTATGGTTCGTTCCTAGATGGTCCCCTACCACATACTAAAATTTCATCGAAATCGAACCATTTTTACGCCAGCTATCGTGCGAACGGACGGACAAAGCTGGAGCATATACGCTTCTTCAAACTACTGTTGGAAAGCGTAAGAAATGACATCACTTTTGTCCTAACATCTGTAGTTTTTAGAAATACGACATATTCACCTTATGTGCTGATTCAGCCGGTCGACCGTCAGAATATGGTGTCCTTAAAATCATGATCTGCAATTTGTGATAATATTTTGACAAAACTTGATGCATTAATATTATATACTACTAAACTAATCATATATTACTGAATCAACTTATTTTCACCAGAGGGCATACAAAATGATCAGCAATCCGGCATGTACAGAAGCTTCTTTTATAAGACTTTTTAAAGTGGGATATGGGGGGACAGTCCCGCAGAAGGTTCCAGCAGTATTTTGCCGTCATGTGTGTAACCCATCTTCCCCGCTATCTTACTTCGACAAATTTTATGTCCTGGTTAAAACTTCTTACTTGTCCTTCCCTTACATCGCCAAGGTTTTCTGTAATGCGATATAAGTAACAGTGTGGGTAATGCACTGGGATGCTCATATTACAGCCAAACTTATTAAAATTGGAGAGCATGTCTTCTACTAATTTAGAGCAGTTGTCTGCTTTGTGTTTCCCCTGACAGTTTTAGAATTTTAGGTCACAGGTAGACCGGGCACAAGATTCTGTCTTTTTTTTTTTGAATCTATGAACCGAGAATCTCTTATACGCTGTCTTATTTGGGCAGAATCAAAAGCCCCTGCTTTCTGTTTTTCTGTGTTTTGTACAGGGAATGTACTTCATAAACATTTAAAGTACAAATGTTCTTTTTATTTAAAGCCTTCACAAATTGCTTCATGAGGCCTATCCCTATATGTAATGGTGGGACTTAAATTATGGCTTGGTCAGCTGAAAGTTAGCTCATGATACTTTGTTCTCCAACTACACTAAGGTTTTCAAAGTCCAATCTCCTTTTTCCAGTGGTCATGTTTTGCTCTGCTGTCACAAAGACAGAAACAGCACAAATATATTGCGTAGTCACATTGCTGACCAAGTAGAAAGTTCAACGATTTTAGGTCTACACAAATCACCCGTTGACGTTCCTAATATTTGATCTTCTCCAAAACGAGAGACGTTGTCTCCTACTTCTTTTTCATAGTGGAAGAGGGACCAATTAGAATTGAGCTATATCTGAAAGATAGAGCACATTTTAAACTTCGCTTGGAGGTATCATTGAAAAAACACCATTCGTTTAGCTTTTATTCTGATAGGCCTATTTCCTCACAAGTCCTCTGACATCATTGTAGGACACTGTGTTGCTGTCCTTAGAGAAAAAGCGTGACATATCCTTATTTCTGCTACAACAAAAAGTAATAAATATAAAGTAAATGGATGAAGGAGTAAATTATTTTTATGCAACCTGAATGCCAGCAATTCAGAAGACTCATCATGCATCTGAACCTCCCAGAAACCTCTTCCGGCATATGGGAGGTTCAGATACCTAATGAGGTCCCTTAGTATATATTAATTAAAACTTTAAGCACTTGATGAAGTTTCTACAAACTCATTTCCGCTTTCTACACTTCTGTTCTTTTGAATGTAATCAGAAAGATTTGCGCCATCATCCTCTGGGAACTATAGTACGTGTTTGACAGATGGAACCGGTACCTCAGTTGATTGTTGATGAGTTCGATTTGTTAAATATAGGTCAAGATATGTCCACTTTCTTTGATTCTTTCGAATGGTGACCTCGATTTTAACAAGACAAGAATAATAGTCATCATGGTAACTGTTACGGTTCCTTCCAACCTATTGGTAATACAAGCTTCAGGCACCTCCTCTTTCTATTTCTCCACTGCAGGAAATGATCCCTGCATGTCGTTGGGCAAGTCCTCTGGCTCTGACAGTCCTCGGGAAAGTCTCAGGAATCGGTTTCCTACTTGTTTTAGGTTGTATTTTCCACAAATGTAGCAAAGGACATCTGCATGATTCAAACAGATTATTCGGGAGAAATCCATGGCGTGTGCTCAATCTTCAAAACATAAACAGATCGCACTACATTTTTCTAAATGTATAGCTGTTTACAGAATAACAATTAGACTAACAGACTTTGGCTTTACAGCATAAATTAGGTTACTACGTTCATATATTTTATAATTATTATATTTCCCGTTCACTAAATTCCGGGAGCAACAAACACAGATTCCGTTTACATTCATCCGTTTCCATTCGCTATCCAAAGCACCAAATATTTTTTGTTGTTGGGGTGTATTGTACGAACCCTCTCCAAGAGGAATTCCTGATTGCCCAACTGCTAACAAGCCATTCCTCTCATATCACTAAAGTAATTGGGATCGTGATTTGGGGCACTGCGGGCTCCGGACTTCTTGGCCTTCTGCCGATTTATCTAAACTTTTCATCGAATTTCTCCAATTGTCAGTTTATCCTCTCTGTTTTGCTTATCCTTGGAGAAATAAGCAAAACAGAGTTGGAGAGTTGTCATCCAACACGTCCACACTCCCCAAGTTACATTCCGTTTAGACAGATGCAGTAAAAAGTGCCAGTCACTTGATTAAGCATCTTCTAATATCAAATTCATTTTCAAAAACGCTCTGAATGTTAGAAATAAGCGAGTTCTCCCGAATATCGGTGCGAACTCGCTTGTTTAAATATTTAAACTGGTGTACACGGAATCTCCGTGACAGCAAAATGCATAATTTTTAATTGATCGAAAAATCCGTCTAAAATTCGTTACAAAATTACAGCGAAAGAATACATTGCATGAAAGAACATATTTTATTAAGCTTAAATATTTATTCCATGTAATGTATGTACCAAAAAATATGTAAAGGAAAAATACTCCTCCCTTCTGCTCAATGCAGGAGGCTTTATCCGTATCTCAAACTCAAGTCCGAATCACTCTGTTAAAGATACAGTACTCGACCGAACAGAAGTTCAGATGAGCCCACATGATACCATGTTGTTGAACATTGCTTGTAAACCAAAAATGGATTTAATCATAATTATATATTTATTTTTCAAATTTGTTACTGGCGATAACACTTCCCAACACGCATTTTGTGTCTTAAAAGTTAGAGACCTGTTCTTGGATACATTTCGGGCGCTAATTCAACAAGTTAGTAAAATCATGCAATGCATTGATTATGATACGCTTTCCAATATACTAGAAATTATTACTCAAGCTGTTACTCATGTAATGAGGAAAATGGCTGTGGAATAAATCTCACCCCTGTGCCCTGACCTTTGATCCATTTTTATGATATTTAACAGAACTGTTTCAGTATATCTCCGAAATAACATGATAAAGTTTTGGCGCAATCGAAGCAATTTTACGGAAGTTATTATGCATAAGCGCTATGGAATAGGGACCGCTCCTGTGTCCTAAACTTAACCCGATTTCGCCCATTTTCAATAGGATTCGTCCCCAGACAGGTCTCTACAACATACTAAGATGTCATTCAAATCGAAACATTTTTACGTAAGTTATGACTCGTAATGGCGATGAAAGTGATTCCGCTCCCATGTCCTGACCTTTGACCCCCATTTCGAAAATTTTCAATAAGGTTTGTCGTCAGGTGGTCTCCTACCACATACTAAAGTTTAATCGATATCAAACCTGTTTTACGTTAGTTATGATGCATAAGAGCAGTGGAATAGATCCCGCTCTTATGTCCTGACTTTTGACCCCATTTCGCTCACTTTCAATATGGTTTCTTCCCAGGTGTTCCCCTACCACATACTAAAATTTCATCGAAATCGAACGATTTTTACGCGCGTTATCGTGCGGTTGGTTGGTTGGTTGGTTATTAGATTTTATTGGCGCAAGGGCCATGGTTGGCCAAAGATCGCCAGACACAAGACAAACAGAAAAAATTAAAAAACGGGGCATAAATCGCAAAATCTGGCTGACCAAGTAAAACCGAACCATGAGTACGAAGGAAGGGCCAAAAAAGACAATGAAACAAACAGTATGAAAAACATGGTACAATGGTGAGAAACAAGCCGATTAAGTAAAACCGAGGAATGAGAATGATAAAACACATTACGAAATCGAACACAACTACACATAGGATGAGTCACTTTCCTCCCCCACACACTCCAATGCAATGCTGGCCGAGGGCGAGGACGAACTGTCACTATCCTCCCCCTCATGTTCCTCTGCAATGTTAGTTGAGGCTGGGGACGAACTGTCACTCTCCTCCCCCCGATGTTCCTCTATAATATTGGTTGCGGGTGGGGACCTCGCTGAGTCCGAGACAGTTGCAATGTTGGTCAGGTGGACCGCGACAGTTGGATGGACACTGCACACCTTTCCGGATTGAGGGCCTGGTCTCCAGCACGTGCAGGCTGTCTGCTGGGAACCGGAAGAGTCGGTCGTCTTCAAAAGAGAAGGGGCAGACTCAGCTGGTCGAATAAGCTGGAGCTCGGTGAAATCCACCTGTGTCGCTTGTTCAGCTGTAGATCGCTTGGCAAGTGCGGCGAGAGCTACAGGGCGCGGAACAAAGGGCTGCACGGGTTGTGGCAGAGAGTGAACCACTGCGGCAAAAGTACGCTGTCGGTTGGTATGTATACCCAACTTGGCCTTGGCAGCAGGGTACGAGAGGCCTTCCAGGGTCTTGAGGCGCTGGATCGCCATCTCGTCCTTCCATTTCATACAGTTGCGGAAGTAAGCTGCATGGGCCTCACCGCAGGTAACACAGCAGGCCGCAGAAGTGCAACCATCCCCGTCATGTTTACTGGAGCCACAATTTGCGCAACGAGCGGTACTCTTACAGAAACGTTGAGAATGCCCGTACCTCTGTCACCTGAAACTGCGCAGAGTACTGGGAAAGTACGGGTGAACTCCACAGACCAAGTAGTAAGCCTTGATTTCGGTCGGAACTTTCGGGGAGTTAAAAGTCAAGATTACATATTTAGACTTAATCAAGGAACCATCGCGCCGGAACATCATACGACGTGCAGCAATAACACCTTGATCAGCAATTTCAGTCACCAATTCGTCTTCACTGCATGGCAAGAGATCAGACTCCGAAATAACACCCCGAGAGGTGTTAAGAAACGGGTAAGGTGTCACTTTTACAGGAATGCCTTGAAGACTAGTAAGGTGCAGGAAAGTGTTACTCTGAGAAACACTGCAAGTTTGGACAAGCAGGTCCCCTGAGCGAAGCTTCCTCACAGACTTCAAGGGGCCAACCGCAGCGTCCAAAGCTTTAGAAATGAAAAAGGGAGATCTGGTGGACAGTCTCTCATGCGGATCGATGGATTCTACAAGTAAGTGTGTAGCATGCGTAGTCACAGCAATCGAGGGGAGACGACGCTTCCGAGCGACTGGTACAGCTGCCGAAGAAGAGGTTCCACATTCTTGGTCCAGGTCAAGGTCTAAAGACCGTTTAAGGGTATGAGACTTGGTAGGTTGAGAAGACGAAGGAGAGTCGTTGTAAACTATCATTTGCTCAGGTGACTTAAATTTGGAGTTTTTGTTTTTGTTTCTACCCATGAAAAAAAGGAGGAAGATTCGTCTGCAGACTACTCCACCCACCACCGAGCCCTACAAGGGAGAACTGGAGGTCTGCAAGCCAAGAAAATGACGCTGGACACAGTTCTGGAGCTTATACGTTGCAGATATAGTCCGTTGGCTGTGATCACACGCACTCGGCGGACACTTCGGCCTCCGGGTACCGTCATGCCAACGCCTTTGGTATGATCCCACAGCCCCCGGGCTTACCCTGCCGTGCTATACGACGAAAAAGCCGCTAAAGCCCTGTACACAACTTGGTACAAGACTTCTGACTAGATGTGGGTTAGTCTCTAGCCTCCCGTTTACAGCGAAGCCGGGGTCGAAGAGGTATGTTGGTACACAGGAGGCACTTATCCGGTCTCCTGCAAATTCAGCCGCCAGACATCCCATTTCCGCCTCACGGGTCTCCGCACGCGGCAAACATGCAGGTAGGTCTTGCACCCAAACCAGCTAAAAGGAAAAAAAGAAATCCAAAGAAGACAAATCCTGGAAGGGAACCTAAACGGAATCTCAGCAACCTACGAACTGAGAGGTTAATATAATACAGTTAGTGGTGGAGGGTAACAAAACCACAAGACCGGGTTGTTAGTACATAACGTGGTAGCGATTAGGTAGAGTATACAACAAGGGCAACTAGCCAGTGGAGAAAATAAATAAAAACAAAAAAGCGAGACACAAGACCAGCTAGGGATCGTGGGGCCGCAACTCCCCAACAGCTGGATGAACAGCCGTCCCTGCAAACACCAACAGCACCGAAACAAAAAACAAGCGGTGGCATGACATCAGATGTTGACCAGTCACAAGGTCAGCTCAGGACGTGGGGGCGCCGCTCCCCAAATAACTGGAAAACCAGTTATCCCCGTGCGGGGCGTTATCGTGCGGACGAACATACGCACACAACGCGTGACGTAATGAGGCAGATGGGAATCGCGACCATCTGCTAGCTAGGTGTGACGTCTTAAAACTTTAATAGGATCAACAAACAACGTGTGACGTAATGAGATAGATGACATGACAGCGCGCCAACATCTAATGGGGCGAGGCCATGACACCACACTACAAACTTGGTAATTCGGGGTGGTTATTTAACCCACTAAACAAATTTTCCTAAAGTCGAGATCAAGCTAAATCGATTTCTAGTACCAGAAAACGGTAGGTTAACGACTTTTATAAATATCCTTGGAGCCGTTTCAAAATAAACTTTACATTCATAAAAGAATTGCTTCTTTAAGGTGAACGTCAAATACTTTTTCTTCCTGTACTTCGAATGGAAAAACTTCTGTACACATTTTCTACCCAATTAATGCGTTCCCGGAGATGAATATGTGAACATCGATAAAAATAGCTTCATTTTATAACTTGGAATACATAATATTTTCTGAAACATAACCATAATTATGCAATCCAACATTTGGTTGTCTACTGACGTCATCAAAGTACAGGTCACGCCATCCTTTTTCTGGTTTCACCCCACAAAAGGAAAAGTTATTGATTTTTAATATTATTATGGTTATGTTTTAGAAAATATTAAGTATTCCAAGTTATAATAAAGTTATTTTAATCGATGTTCAAATTTTCATCCTTGGGAACACATTAATTGTGAAGGAAATGTGTACAAAAGTTTTTTCATTGGAAGTATAGGAAGCAAAATTACTTGACGTCCACCTTAATAATTTGGGATAAGAGCGACTGAATGGATCGCAATCCAATGTCCTGACCTTTGACCCCATTTCGTCCACATTCAATAGGTTCGTCCCCAGGTGGTTCCCTACCACATACTGGAATTTCATGGAAATCGAACCATTTTTACGCACGTAATGACGCATAAGGGCAATGGAATGCATCCCGCTCTTATGTCCTGACCTTTGATCCCACGTCACCCATTTTAAATAAGATTCGTCCCCAGGCGGCCCCCTACCACGTAGTAAAATTTCATTGAAATCGAACCATATTTACGCAAGTTATGACGCATAAGGGCAAAGGAATGATCCCGCTCCTACGTCGTGACCTTTGATCCCATGTGTCCCATTTTCACTAGGTTTTGTCCCCAAGTGGTCCCCTACCACATAGTAAACTTTCATTGAAATCGAACCATATTTACGCAAGTTATGACGCATAAGGGCAATGGAAGGATCCCGCTCCTACGTCGTAACCTTTGACCCCACTTGTCCCATTTTCAGTATGGTTCGTTCCTAGATGGTCCCCTACCACATACTAAAATTTCATCGAAATCGAACCATTTTTACGCCAGCTATCGTGCGAACGGACGGACAAAGCTGGAGCATATACGCTTCTTCAAACTACTGTTGGAAAGCGTAAGAAATGACATCACTTTTGTCCTAACATCTGTAGTTTTTAGAAATACGACATATTCACCTTATGTGCTGATTCAGCCGGTCGACCGTCAGAATATGGTGTCCTTAAAATCATGATCTGCAATTTGTGATAATATTTTGACAAAACTTGATGCATTAATATTATATACTACTAAACTAATCATATATTACTGAATCAACTTATTTTCACCAGAGGGCATACAAAATGATCAGCAATCCGGCATGTACAGAAGCTTTTTTTATAAGACTTTTTAAAGTGGGATATGGGGGGACAGTCCCGCAGAAGGTTCCAGCAGTATTTTGCCGTCATGTGTGTAACCCATCTTCCCCGCTATCTTACTTCGACAAATTTTATGTCCTGGTTAAAACTTCTTACTTGTCCTTCCCTTACATCGCCAAGGTTTTCTGTAATGCGATATAAGTAACAGTGTGGGTAATGCACTGGGATGCTCATATTACAGCCAAACTTATTAAAATTGGAGAGCATGTCTTCTACTAATTTAGAGCAGTTGTCTGCTTTGTGTTTCCCCTGACAGTTTTAGAATTTTAGGTCACAGGTAGACCGGGCACAAGATTCTGTCTTTTTTTTTTTTTGAATCTATGAACCGAGAATCTCTTATACGCTGTCTTATTTGGGCAGAATCAAAAGCCCCTGCTTTCTGTTTTTCTGTGTTTTGTACAGGGAATGTACTTCATAAACATTTAAAGTACAAATGTTCTTTTTATTTAAAGCCTTCACAAATTGCTTCATGAGGCCTATCCCTATATGTAATGGTGGGACTTAAATTATGGCTTGGTCAGCTGAAAGTTAGCTCATGATACTTTGTTCTCCAACTACACTAAGGTTTTCAAAGTCCAATCTCCTTTTTCCAGTGGTCATGTTTTGCTCTGCTGTCACAAAGACAGAAACAGCACAAATATATTGCGTAGTCACATTGCTGACCAAGTAGAAAGTTCAACGATTTTAGGTCTACACAAATCACCCGTTGACGTTCCTAATATTTGATCTTCTCCAAAACGAGAGACGTTGTCTCCTACTTCTTTTTCATAGTGGAAGAGGGACCAATTAAAATTGAGCTATATCTGAAAGATAGAGCACATTTTAAACTTCGCTTGGAGGTATCATTGAAAAAGCACCATTCGTTTAGCTTTTATTCTGATAGGCCTATTTCCTCACAAGTCCTCTGACATCATTGTAGGATACTGTGTTGCTGTCCTTAGAGAAAAAGCGTGACATATCCTTATTTCTGCTACAACAAAAATTAATAAAAATAAAGTAAATGGATGAAGGAGTAAATTATTTTTATGCAACCTGAATGCCAGCAATTCGGAAGACTCATCATGCATCTGAACCTACCAGAAACCTCTTCTGGCATATGGGAAGTTCAGATACCTAATGAGGTCCCTTAGTATATATTAATTAAAACTTTAAGCATTTGATGAAGTTTCTACAAACTCATTTCCACTTTCTACACTTCTGTTCTTTTGAATGTAATCAGAAAGATTCGCGACATCATCCTCTGGGAACTATAGTACGTGTTTGACAGATGGAACCGGTACCCCAGTTGATTGTTGATGAGGTCGATTTGTTAAATATAGGTCAAGATATGTCCATTTTCTTTGATTCTTTCGAATGGTGACCTCGATTTTAACAAGACAAGAATAATAGTCATCATGGTAACTGTTACGGTTCCTTCCAACCTATTGGTAATCTAAGCTTCAGGCACCTCCTCTTTCTATTTCTCCACTGCAGGAAATGATCCCTGCATGTCGTTGGGCAAGTCCTCTGGCTCTGACAGTCCTCGGGAAAGTCTCAGGAATCGGTTTCCTACTTGTTTTAGGTTGTATTTTCCACAAATGTAGCAAAGGACATCTGCATGATTCAAACAGATTCTTCGGGAGAAATCCATGGCGTGTGCTCAATCTTCAAAACATAAACAGATCGCACTACATTTTTCTAAATGTATAGCTGTTTACAAAATCACAATTAGACTAACAGACTTTGGCTTTACAGCATAAATTAGGTTACTACGTTCATATATTTTATAATTATTATATTTCCCGTTCACTAAATTCCGGGAGCAACAAACACAGATTCTGTTTACATTCATCCGTTTCCATTCGCTTTCCCCCGCACGGGGATAATTGGTTTTCCAGTTATTTGGGGAGCGGCGCCCCCACGGCCCGAGCTGACCTTGTGACTGGTCAACATCTGAGATCATGCCACCGCTTGTTTTTTATTTTGGTGCTGATGGTGTATGCAGGGACGGCTGTTCATCCAGCTGTTGGGGAGTCACGGCCCCACGATCCCGAGCGGGTCTTGTGTCTCCGTTTTTCGTTTTTATTTATTTTCTCCACTGGCTAGTTGCCCGTGTTGTATACTTTACCTAATCACTACCACGTTATGTACTAACACCCCGGTCTTGTGGTTTTGTTACCCTCCACCACTAACTGTTTTATATTAACCGCTCAGTTCGTAGGTTGCTGAGATTCCGTTTAGGTTCCCTTCCAGGATTTGTCTTCTTTAGATTTCTTTTTTTCCTTTTTAGCTGGTTTGGGTGCTAGACCTACGTGCATGTTTGCCGCGTGCGGAGACCCGTGAGGCGGAAATGGGATGTCTGGCGGCTGAGGTCGCAGGAGACCGGATAAGTGCCTCCTGTGTACCAACACTCCTCTTCGACCCCGGCTTCGCTGTAAACGGGAGGCTAGAGACTAACCCACCTCTAGTCAGAAGTCTTGTACCAAGTTGTGTACAGGGCTTTAGCGGCTTTTTTGTCGTATAGCACGGCAGGGTGAGCCCGGGGGCTGTGGGATCATGCCAAAGGCGTTGGCATGACGGTACCCGGAGGCCGAAGTGTCCGCCGAGTGCTTGTGATCACAGCCAATGGACTATATCTGCGACGTATAAGCTCCAGAACTGTGTCCAGCGTCATTTTCTTGGCTTTCAGACCTCCAGTTCTCCTTGTAGGGCTCGGTGGTGGGTGGAGTAGTCTGCAGACGAATCTTCCTCCTTTTTTCATGGGTAGAAACAAAAACAAAAACTCCAAATTTAAGTCACCTGAGAAAGTGATAGTTGACAACGACTCTCCTTCGTCTTCTCAACCTACCAAGTCTCATACCCTTAAACGGTCTTTAGACCTTGACCTGGACCAAGAATGTGGAACCTCTCCTTCGGCGGCTGTACCAGTCGCTCCGAAGCGTCGTCTCCCCTCGATTGCTGTGACTACGCATGCTACTCACTTACTTGTAGAATCCATCGATCCGCATGAGAGACTGTCCACCAGATCTCCCTTTTTCATTTCTAAAGCTTTGGACGCTGCGGTTGGCCCCTTGAAGTCTGTGAGGAAGCTTCGCTCAGGAGACCTGCTTGTCCAAACTTGCAGTGTTCCTCAGAGTAACACTTTTCTGCACCTCACTAGTCTTCAAGGCATTCCTGTAAAAGTGATACCTCACCCGTTTGTTAAAACCTCTCGGGGTGTTATTTCGGAGTTTGATCTCTTGCCATGCAGTGAGGACGAATTGGTGACTGAACTTGCAGATCAGGGTGTTATTGCTGCACGTCGTATGATGTTCCGGCGCGATGGTTCTTTGATTAAGTCAAAAAATGTCATCTTGACTTTTAACTCCCCGAAAGTTCCGACCGAAATCAAGGCTGGCTACTTGGTCTGTGGAGTTCGCCCGTACATTCCCAGTCCTCTGCGCTGTTTCAGGTGCCAGAGGTACGGGCATTCACAACGTTTCTGTAAGAGTTCCGCTCGTGGCGCAAATTGTGGCTCCAGTGAACATGACGGGGAAGGTTGCACTTCTGCGGCCTGCTGAGTTAACTGCGGTGAGGCCCATGCAGCTTACTCCCGCAACTGTATGAAATGGAAGGACGAGATGGCGATCCAACGCCTCAAGACCCTGGAAGGCCTCTCGTACCCTGCTGCTAAGGCCAAGTTGGGTATACATACCAACCGACAGCGTACTTTTGCCGCAGTAGTTCAGTCTCTGCCACAACCCGTGCAGCCCTTTGTTCCGCGCCCTGTAGCTCTCGCCGCACTTGCCAGGCGATCTACAGCTGAACAAGCGACACAGGTGGATTTCCCAGAGCTCCAGCCTTTTCGAATAGCTCAGTCTGCGCCTTCTCTTTTGAAGACGACCGACTCTTCCGGTTCCCAGCAGACAGCCTGCACGTGCTGGAGACCCGGCCCTCAATCCGCAAAGGTGTGCAGTGTCCATCCAACTGTCGCGGTCCACCTGACCAACATTGCAACTGTCTCGGACTCAGCGAGGTCCCCACCCTCAACCAATATTATAGAGGAACATCGGGGGGAGGAGAGTGACAGTTCGTCATCAGCCTCAACTAACATTGCAGAGGAACATGAGGGGGAGGATAGTGACAGTTCGTCCTCGCCCTCGGCCAGCATTGCATTGGAGTGTGTGGGGGAGGAGATTGACTCATCCTATGTGTAGTTGTGTTCGATTTCGTAATGTGTTTTATCATTCTCATTCCTCAGTTTTACTTAATCGGCTTGTTTCTCACCATTGTACCATGTTTTTCATACTGTTTGTTTCATTGTCTTTTTTGGCCCTTCCTTCGTACTCATGGTTCGGTTTTACTTGGTCAGCCAGATTTTGCGATTTATGCCCCGTTTTTTAATTTTGTCTGTTTGTCTTGTGTCTGGCGCTCTTTGGCCAACCATGGCCCTTGCGCCAATAAAATCTAATAACCAACCAACCAACCAACCAACCATTCGCTATCCAAAGCACCAAATATTTTTTGTTGTTGGGGTGTATGGTACGAAACCTCTCCAAGAGGAATTCCTGATTGCCCAACTGCTAACAAGCCATTCCTCTCATATCACTAAAGTAATTTAGATCGTGATTTGGGGCACTGCGGGCTCCGGACTTCTTGGCCTTCTGCCGATTTATCTAAACTTTTCATCGAATTTCTCCAATTGTCAGTTTATCCTCTCTGTTTTGCTTATCCTTGGAGAAATAAGCAAAACAGAGTTGGAGAGTTGTCATCCAACACGTCCACACTCCCCAAGTTACATTCCGTTTAGACAGATGCAGTAAAAAGTGCCAGTCACTTGATTAAGCATCTTCTAATATCAAATTCATTTTCAAAAACGCTCTGAATGTTAGAAATAAGCGAGTTCTCCCGAATATCCGTGCGAACTCGCTTGTTTAAATATTTAAACTGGTGTACACCGAATCTCCGTGACAGCAAAATGCATAATTTTTAATTGATCGAAAAATCCGTCTAAAATTTGTTACAAAATTACAGCGAAAGAATACATTGCATGAAAGAACATATTTTATCAAGCTTAAATATTTATTCCATGTAATGTATGTACCAAAAAATATGTAAAGGAAAAATACTCCTCCCTTCTGCTCAATGCAGGAGGCTTTATCCGTATCTCAAACTCAAGTCCGAATCACTCTGTTAAAGATACAGTACTCGACCGAACAGAAGTTCAGATGAGCCCACATGATACCATGTTGTTGAACATTGCTTGTAAACCAAAAATGGATTTAATCATAATTATATATTTATTTTTCAAATTTGTTACTGGCGATAACACTTCCCAACACGCATTTTGTGTCTTAAAAGTTAGAGACCTGTTCTTGGATACATTTCGGGCGCTAATTCAACAAGTTAGTAAAATCATGCAATGCATTGATTATGATAAGCTTTCCAATATACTAGAAATTATTACTCAAGCTGTTACTCATGTTATGAGGAAAATGGCTGTGGAATAAATCTCACCCCTGTGCCCTGACCTTTGATCCATTTTTATGATATTTAACAGAACTGTTTCAGTATATATCCGAAATAACACGATAACGTTTTGGCGCAATCGAAGCAATTTTACGGAAGTTATGATGCATAAGCGCTATGGAATAGGGACCGCTCCTGTGTCCTAAACTTAACCCGATTTCGCCCATTTTCAATAGGATTCGTCCCCAGACAGGTCTCTACAACATACTAACATGTCATTCAAATCGAAACATTTTTACGTAAGTTATGACTCATAATGGCGATGAAAGTGATTCCGCTCCCATGTCCTGACCTTTGAACCCCATTTCGAAAATTTTCAATAGGGTTTGTCCCCAGGTGGTCTCCTACCACATACTAAAGTTTAATCGATATCGAACCTGTTTTACGTTAGTTATGATGCATAAGCACAGTGGAATAAATCCCGCTCTTATGTCCTGACTTTTGACCCCATTTCGCTCACTTTCAATATGGTTCCTTCCCAGGTGTTCCCCTACCACATACTAAAATTTCATCGAGATCGAACGATTTTTACGCGCGTTATCGTGCGGACGAACATACGCACACAACGCGTGACGTAATGAGGCAGATGGGAATTGCGACCATCTGCTAGCTAGGTGTGACGTCTTAAAACTTTAATAGGATCAACAAACAACGTGTGACGTAATGAGATAGATGACATGACAGCGCGCCAACATCTAATGGGGCGAGGCCATGACAACACACTACAAACTTGGTAATTCGGGGTGGTTATTTAACAAACTAAACAAATTTTCGTAAAGTCGAGATCAAGCTAAATCGATTTCTAGTACCAAAAAACGGTAGGTTAACGACTTTCATAAATATCCATGGAGCAGTTTTCAAAATAAACTTTACATACATAAAAGAATTGCTCCTTTAAAGTGAACGTCAAATACTTTTTCTTCCTGTACTTCGAATGGAAAAACTTCTGTACACATTTTCTACTAAACTAATGCGTTCCCGGAGATGAATATGTGAACATCGATAAAAATAGCTTCATTTTATAACTTGGAATACATAATATTTTCTGAAACATAATCATAATTATGCAATCCAACATTTGGTTGTCTACTGACGTCATCAAAGTACAGGTCACGACATCCTTTTTCTGGTTTCACCCCACAAAAGGAAAAGTTATTGATTTTTAATATTATTATGGTTATGTTTTAGAAAATATTAAGTATTCCAAGTTATAATAAAGTTATTTTAATCGATGTTCAGATTTTCATCCTTGGGAACACATTAATTGTGAAGGAAATGTGTACAAAAGTTTTTTTAATTAAAGTATAGGAAGCAAAATTACTTGACGTCCACCTTAATAATTTGGGATAAGAGCAACTGAATGGATCGCAATCCAATGTCCTGACCTTTGACCCCATTTCGTTCACATTCAATAGGGTTCGTCCATAGGTGGTTCCCTACCACATACTGGAATTTCATGGAAATCGAACCATTTTTACGCACGTTATGACGCATAAGGGCAATGGAATGCATCCCGCTCCTATGTCCTGACCTTTGACCCCACTTCACCCATTTTAAATAAGATTCGTCCCCAGGCGGCCCCCTACCACATAGTAAGATTTCATTGAAATCGAACCATATTTACGCAAGTTATGACGCATAAGGGCAAAGAAATAATCCCGCTCCTACGTCGTGACTTTTGACCTCATTTGTCCCATTTTCAATAGGGTTCATCCGCAGGTGGTCCCCTACCACATACTAAACTTTCATGGAAATCGAACCATATTTACGCAAGTTATGACGCATAAGGGCAATGGAAGAATCCCGCTCCTACGTCGTAACCTTTGACCCCATTTGTCCCATTTTCAGTATGGTTCGTTCCTAGATGGTCCCCTACCTCATACTAAAATTTCATCGAAATCGAACCATTTTTACGCCTTCTATCGTGCGAACGGACGGACAAAGCTGGAGCATATACAATTCTTCAACCTACTTTTGGAAAGCGTAAGAAATGACATCACTTTTGTCCTAACATCTGTAGTTTTTAGAAATACGACATATTCACCTTATGTGCTGATTCAGCCGGTCGACCGTCAGAATATGGTGTCCTTAAAATCATGATCTGCAATTTGTGATAATATTTTGACAAAACTTGATGTATTAATATTATATACTACTAAACTAATCATATATTACTGAATCAACCTATTTTCACCAGAGGGCATACAAATGATCAGCCATCCGGCATGTACAGAGGCTTCTTTTATAAGACCTTTTAAAGTAAGATATGGGGGGACAGTCCCGCAGAAGGTTCCAGCAGTATTTTGCCATCATGTGTGTAACCCATCTTCCCCGCTATCTTATTTCGACAAATTTTATGTCCTGGTTAAAACTTCTTACTTGTCCTTCCCTTACATCGCCAAGGTTTTCTGTAATGCGATATAAGTAACAGTGTGGGTAATGCACTGGGATGCTCATATTATAGCCAAACTTATTAAAATTGGAGAGCATGTCTTCTACTAATTTAGAGCAGTTGTCTGCTTTGTGTTTCCCCTGACAGTTTTGGAATTTAAGGTCCCTGGAAGACCGGGCACAAGATTCTGTCTTTTTTTTTTTTAATCTATGAACCGAGAATCTCTTATACGCTGTCTTATTTGGGCAGCATCAAAAGCCCCTGCTTTCTGTTTTTCTGTGTTCTGTACAGGGAATGTACTTCATAAACATTTAAAGTACAAATGTTCTTTTTATTTAAAGCCTTCACAAATTGCTTCATGAGGCCTATCCCTATATGTAATGGTGGGACTTAAATTATGGCTTGGTCAGCTGAAAGTTAGCTCATGATACTTTGTTCTCCAACTACCCTATGGTTTTCAAAGTCCAATCTCCTTTTTCCAGTGGTCATGTTTTGCTCTGCTGTCCCAAAGACAGAAACAGCACAAATATATTGCGTAGTCACATTGCTGACCAAGTAGAAAGTTCAACGATTTTAGGTCTACACAAATCACCCGTTGACGTTCTTAATATTTGATCTTCTCCAAAACGAGAGACGTTGTCTCCTACTTCTTTTTCATAGTGGAAGAGGGACCAATTAGAATTGAGCTATATCTGAAAGATAGAGCACATTTTAAACTTCGCTTGGAGGTATCATTGAAAAAACACCATTCGTTTAGCTTTTATTCTGATAGGCCTATTTCCTCACAAGTCCTCTGACATCATTCTAGGACACTGTGTTGCTGTCCTTAGAGAAAAAGCGTGACATATCCTTATTTCTGCTACAACAAAAAGTAATAAAAATAAAGTAAATGGATGAAGGAGTAAATTATTTTTATGCAACCTGAATGCCAGCAATTCAGAAGACTCATCATGCATCTGAACCTCCCAGAAACCTCTTCCGGCATATGGGAGGTTCAGATACCTAATGAGGTCCCTCAGTATATATTAATTAAAACTTTAAGCACTTGATGAAGTTTCTACAAACTCATTTCCGCTTTCTACACTTCTGTTCTTTTGAATGTAATCAGAAAGATTTGCGCCATCATCCTCTGGGAACTATAGTACGTGTTTGACAGATGGAACCGGTACCTCAGTTGATTGTTGATGAGGTCGATTTGTTAAATATAGGTCAAGATATGTCCACTTTCTTTGATTCTTTCGAATGGTGACCTCGATTTTAACAAGACAAGAATAATAGTCATCATGGTAACTGTTACGGTTCCTTCCAACCTATTGGTAATCCAAGCTTCAGGCACCTCTTCTTTCTATTTCTCCACTGCAGGAAATGATCCCTGCATGTCGTTGGGCAAGTACTCTGGCTCTGACAGTCCTCGGGAAAGTCTCAGGAATCGGTTTCCTACTTGTTTTAGGTTGTATTTTCCACAAATGTAGCAAAGGACATCTGCATGTTTCAAACAGATTCTTCGGGAGAAATCCATGGCGTGTGCTCAATCTTCAAAACATAAACAGATCGCACTACATTTTTCTAAATGTATAGCTGTTTACAAAATCACAATTAGACTAACAGACTTTGGCTTTACAGCATAAATTAGGTTACTACGTTCATATATTTTATAATTATTATATTTCCCGTTCACTAAATTCCGGGAGCAACAAACGCAGATTCCGTTTACATTCATCCGTTTCCATTCGCTATCCAAAGCACCAAATATTTTTTGTTGTTGTGGTGTATTGTACGAACCCTCTCCAAGAGGAATTCCTGATTGCCCAACTGCTAACATGCCATTCCTCTCATATCACTAAAGTAATTGGGATCGTGATTTGGGGCATCGCGGGCTCCGGACTTCTTGGCCTTCTGCCGATTTATCTAAACTTTTCATCGAATTTCTTCAATTGTGAGTTTATCCTCTCTGTTTTGCTTATCCTTGGAGAAATAAGCAAAACAGAGTTGGAGACTTGTCATCCAACACGTCCACACTCCCCAAGTTACATTCCGTTTATACAGATGCAGTAAAAAGTGCCAGTCACTTGATTAAGCATCTTCTAATATCAAATTCATTTTCAAAAACGCTCTGAATGTTAGAAATAAGCGAGTTCTCCCGAATATCGGTGCGAACTCGCTTGTTTAAATATTTAAACTGGTGTACACCGAATCTCCGTGACAGAAAAATGCATAATTTTTAATTGATCGAAAAATCCGTCTAAAATTCGTTACAAAATTACAGCGAAAGAATACATTGCATGAAAGAACATATTTTGTCAAGCTTAAATATTTATTCCATGTAATGTATGTACCAAAAAATATGTAAAGGAAAAATACTCCTCCCTTCTGCTCAATGCAGGAGGCTTTATCCGTATCTCAAACTCAAGTCCGAATCACTCTGTTAAAGATACAGTACTCGACCGAACAGAAGTTCAGATGAGCCCACATGATACCATGTTGTTGAACATTGCTTGTAAACCAAAAATGGATTTAATCATAATTATATATTTATTTTTCAAATTTGTTACTGGCGATAACACTTCCCAACACGCATTTTGTGTCTTAAAAGTTAGAGACCTGTTCTTGGATACATTTCGGGCGCTAATTCAACAAGTTAGTAAAATCATGCAATGCATTGATTATGATACGCTTTCCAATATACTAGAAATTATTACTCAAGCTGTTACTCATGTAATGAGGAAAATGGCTGTGGAATAAATCTCACCCCTGTGCCCTGACCTTTGATCCATTTTTATGATATTTAACAGAACTGTTTCAGTATATCTCCGAAATAACATGATAAAGTTTTGGCGCAAGCGAAGCAATTTTACGGAAGTTATTATGCATAAGCGCTATGGAATAGACCGCTCCTGTGTCCTAAACTTAACCCGATTTCGCCCATTTGCAATAGGATTCGTCCCCAGACAGGTCTCTACAACATACTAAGATGTCATTCAAATCGAAACATTTTTACGTAAGTTATGACTCATAATGGCGATGAAAGTGATTCCGCTCCCATGTCCTGACCTTTGACCCCCATTTCGAAAATTTTCAATAGGGTTTGTCCCCAGGTGGTCTCCTACCACATAGTAAAGTTTAATCGATATCGAACCTGTTTTACGTTAGTTATGATGCATAAGAGCAGTGGAATAGATCCCGCTCTTATGTCCTGACTTTTGACCCCATTTCGCTCACTTTCAATATGGTTTCTTCCCAGGTGTTCCCCTACCACATACTAAAATTTCATCGAAATCGAACGATTTTTACGCGCGTTATCGTGCGGTTGGTTGGTTGGTTGGTTATTAGATTTTATTGGCGCAAGGGCCATGGTTGGCCAAAGAGCGCCAGACACAAGACAAACAGACAAAATTAAAAAACGGGGCATAAATCGCAAAATCTGGCTGACCAAGTAAAACCGAACCATGAGTACGAAGGAAGGGCCAAAAAAGACAATGAAACAAACAGTATGAAAAACATGGTACAATGGTGAGAAACAAGCCGATTAAGTAAAACTGAGGAATGAGAATGATAAAACACATTACGAAATCGAACACAACTACACATAGGATGAGTCACTTTCCTCCCCCACACACTCCAATGCAATGCTGGCCGAGGGCGAGGACGAACTGTCACTATCCTCCCCCTCATGTTCCTCTGCAATGTTAGTTGAGGCTGGGGACGAACTGTCACTCTCCTCCCCCGATGTTCCTCTATAATATTGGTTGAGGGTGGGGACCTCGCTGAGTCCGAGACAGTTGCAATGTTGGTCAGGTGGACCGCGACAGTTGGATGGACACTGCACACCTTTGCGGATTGAGGGCCGGGTCTCCAGCACGTGCAGGCTGTCTGCTGGGAACCGGAAGAGTCGGTCGTCTTCAAAAGAGAAGGCGCAGACTCAGCTAGTCGAATAAGCTGGAGCTCGGTGAAATCCACCTGTGTCGCTTGTTCAGCTGTAGATCGCTTGGCAAGTGCGGCGAGAGCTACAGGGCGCGAAACAAAGGGCTGCACGGGTTGTGGCAGAGACTGAACCACTGCGGCAAAAGTACGCTGTCGGTTGGTATGTATACCCAACTTGGCCTTGGCAGCAGGGTACGAGAGGCCTTCCAGGGTCTTGAGGCGCTGGATCGCCATCTCGTCCTTCCATTTCATACAGTTGCGGGAGTAAGCTGCATGGGCCTCACCGCAGTTAACACAGCAGGCCGCAGAAGTGCAACCATCCCCGTCATGTTTATTGGAGCCAGAATTTGCGCAACGAGCGGTACTCTTACAGAAACGTTGGGAATGCCCGTACCTCTGGCACCTGAAACAGCGCAGAGGACTGGGAATGTACGGGCGAACTCC
The DNA here is from genome assembly GCA_039090855.1 of Macrothele yani. Classification (NCBI taxonomy): domain Eukaryota; kingdom Metazoa; phylum Arthropoda; class Arachnida; order Araneae; family Macrothelidae; genus Macrothele; species Macrothele yani. The sequence goes on along the minus strand of CM077015.1, from coordinate 109,900,825 downwards.
ACAGACCAAGTAGCCAGCCTTGATTTCGGTCGGAACTTTCGGGGAGTTAAAAGTCAAGATTACATATTTAGACTTAATCAAGGAACCATCGCGCCGGAACAGCATACGACGTGCAGCAATTACACCTTGATCAGCAATTTCAGTCACCAATTCGTCTTCACTGCATGGCAAGAGATCAAACTCCGAAATAACACCCCGAGAGGTGTTAAGAAACGGGTGAGGTGTCACTTTTACAGGAATGCCTTGAAGACTAGTAAGGTGCAGGAAAGTCTTACTCTGAGAAACACTGCAAGTTTGGACAAGCAGGTCCCCTGAGCGAAGCTTCCTCACAGACTTCAAGGGGCCAACCGCAGCGTCCAAAGCTTTAGAAATGAAAAAGGGAGATCTGGTGGACAGTCTCTCATGCGGATCGATGGATTCTACAAGTAAGTGTGTAGCATGCGTAGTCACAGCAATCGAGGGGAGACGACGCTTCCGAGCGACTGGTACAGCTGCCGAAGAAGAGGTTCCACATTCTTGGTCCAGGTCAAGGTCTAAAGACCGTTTAAGGGTATGAGACTTGGTAGGTTGAGAAGACGAAGGAGAGTCGTTGTAAACTATCATTTGCTCAGGTGACTTAAATTTGGAGTTTTTGTTTTTGTTTCTACCCATGGAAAAAAGGAGGAAGATTCGTCTGCAGACTACTCCACCCACCACCGAGCCCTACAAGGGAGAACTGGAGGTCTGCAAGCCAAGAAAATGACGCTGGACACAGTTCTGGAGCTTATACGTTGCAGATATAGTCCGTTGGCTGTGATCACACGCACTCGGCGGACACTTCGGCCTCCGGGTACCGTCATGCCAACGCCTTTGGCATGATCCCACAGCCCCCGGGCTTAACCTGCCGTGCTATACGACGAAAAAGCCGCTAAATTTATGTACACAACTTGGTATAAGACTTCTGACTAGAGGTGGGTTAGTCTCTAGCCTCCCGTTTACAGCGAAGCAGGGGTCGAAGAGGAGTGTTGGTACACAGGAGGCACTTATCCGGTCTCCTGCGACCTCAGCCGCCAGACATCCCATTTCCGCCTCACGGGTCTCCGCACGCGGCAAACATGCAGGTAGGTCTAGCACCCAAACCAGCTAAAAGGAAAAAAAGAAATCCAAACAAGACAAATCCTGGAAGGGAACCTAAACGGAATCTCAGCAACCTACGAACTGAGAGGTTAATATAATACAGTTAGTTGTGGAGGGTAACAAAACCACAAGACCGGGGTGTTAGTACATAACGTGGTAGCGATTAGGTAGAGTATACAACAAGGGCAACTAGCTAGTGGAGAAAATAAATGAAAATAAAAAAGCGAGACACAAGACCAGCTAGGGATCGTGGGGCCGCAACTCCCCAACAGCTGGATGAACAGCCGTCCCTGCAAACACCAACAGCACCGAAACAAAAACAAGCGGTGGCATGACATCAGATGTTGACCAGTCACAAGGTCAGCTCAGGCCGTGGGGGCGCCGCTCCCCAAATAACTGGAAAACCAGTTATCCCCGTGCGGGGCGTTATCGTGCGGACGAACATACGCACACAACGCGTGACATAATGAGGCAGATGGGAATCGCGACCATCTGCTAGCTAGGTGTGACGTCTTAAAACTTTAATAGGATCAACAAACAACGTGTGACGTAATGAGATAGATGACATGACAGCGCGCCAACATCTAATGGGGCGAGGCCATGACACCACACTACAAACTTGGTAATTCGGGGTGGTTATTTAACCCACTAAACAAATTTTCCTAAAGTCGAGATCAAGCTAAATCGATTTCTAGTACCAGAAAACGGTAGGTTAACGACTTTTATAAATATCCTTGGAGCCGTTTTCAAAATAAACTTTACATTCATAAAAGAATTGCTTCTTTAAGGTGAACGTCAGATACTTTTTCTTCCTGTACTTCGAATGGAAAAACTTCTGTACACATTTTCTACCCAATTAATGCGTTCCCGGAGATGAATATGTGAACATCGATAAAAATAGCTTCATTTTATAACTTGGAATACATAATATTTTCTGAAACATAACCATAATTATGCAATCCAACATTTGGTTGTCTACTGACGTCATCAAAGTACAGGTCACGCCATCCTTTTTCTGGTTTCACCCCACAAAAGGAAAAGTTATTGATTTTTAATATTATTATGGTTATGTTTTAGAAAATATTAAGTATTCCAAGTTATAATAAAGTTATTTTAATCGATGTTCAAATTTTCATCCTTGGGAACACATTAATTGTGAAGGAAATGTGTACAAAAGTTTTTTCATTGGAAGTATAGGAAGCAAAATTACTTGACGTCCACCTTAATAATTTGGGATAAGAGCGACTGAATGGATCGCAATCCAATGTCCTGACCTTTGACCCCATTTCGTTCACATTCAATAGGGTTCGTCAGCAGGTGGTTCCCTACCACATACTGGAATTTCATGGAAATCGAACCATTTTTACGCACGTAATGACGCATAAGGGCAATGGAATGCATCCCGCTCTTATGTCCTGACCTTTGACCCCACTTCACCCATTTTAAATAAGATTCGTCGCCAGGCGGCCCCCTACCACGTAGTAAAATTTCATTGAAATCGAACCATATTTACGCAAGTTATGACGCATAAGGGCAAAGGAATGATCCCGCTCCGACGTCGTGACCTTTGACCCCATTTGTCCCATTTTCAATAGGGTTCATCCGCATGTGGTCCCCTACCACATAGTAAACTTTCATGGAAATCGAACCATATTTACGCAAGTTATGATGCATAAGGACAATGTAAGGATCCCGCTCCTTCGTCGTGACCTTTGACCCCATTTGTCCCATTTTCACTAGATTTTGTCCCCAGGTGGTCCCCTACCACATAGTAAACTTTCATTGAAATCGAACCATATTTACGCAAGTTATGACGCATAAGGGCAATGGAAGGATCCCGCTCCTACGTCGTAACCTTTGACCCCACTTGTCCCATTTTCAGTATGGTTCGTTCCTAGATGATCCCCTACCACATACTAAAATTTCATCGAAATCGAACCATTTTTACGCCAGCTATCGTGCAAACGGACGGACAAAGCTGGAGCATATAAGCTTCTTCAAACTACTGTTGGAAAGCGTAAGAAATGACATCACTTTTGTCCTAACATCTGTAGTTTTTAGGAATACGACATATTCACCTTATGTGCTGATTCAGCCGGTCGACCGTCAGAATATGGTGTCCTTAAAATCATGATCTGCAATTTGTGATAATATTTTGACAAAACTTGATGTATTAATATTATATACTACTAAACTAATCATATATTACTGAATCAACTTATTTTCACCAGAGGGCATACAAAATGATCAGCAATCCGGCATGTACAGAGGCTTCTTTTATAAGACTTTAAAGTGGGATATGGGGGACAGTCCCGCAGAAGGTTCCAGCAGTATTTCGCCGTCATGTGTGTAACCCATCTTCCCCGCTATCTTATTTCGACAAATTTTATGTCCTGGTTAAAACTTCTTACTTGTCCTTCCCTTACATCGCCAAGGTTTTCTGTAATGCGATATAAGTAACAGTGTGGGTAATGCACTGGGATGCTCATATTACAGCCAAACTTATTAAAATTGGAGAGCATGTCTTCTACTAATTTAGAGCAGTTGTCTGCTTTGTGTTTCCCCTGACAGATTTGGAATTTTAGGTCACAGGTAGACCGGGCACAAGATTCTGTCTTTTTTTTTTTTTGAATCTATGAACCGAGAATCTCTTATACGCTGTCTTATTTGGGCAGAATCAAAAGCCCCTGCTTTCTGTTTTTCTGTGTTCTGTACAGGGAATGTACTTCATAAACATTTAAAGTACAAATGTTCTTTTTATTTAAAGCCTTCACAAATTGCTTAATGAGGCCTATCCCTATATGTAATGGTGGGACTTAAATTTTGGCTTGGTCAGCTGAAAGTTAGCTCATGATACTTTGTTCTCCAACTACACTAAGGTTTTCAAAGTCCAATCTCCTTTTTCCAGTGGTCATGTTTTGCTCTGCTGTCACAAAGCCAGAAACAGCACAAATATATTGCGTAGTCACATTGCTGACCAAGTAGAAAGTTCAACGATTTTAGGTCTACACAAATCACCCATTGACGTTCCTAATATTTGATCTTCTCTAAAACGAGAGACGTTGTCTCCTACTTCTTTTTCATAGTGGAAGAGGGACCAATTAAAATTGAGCTATATCTGAAAGATAGAGCACATTTTAAACTTCGCTTGGAGGTATCATTGAAAAAGCACCATTCGTTTAGCTTTTATTCTGATAGGCCTATTTCCTCACAAGTCCTCTGACATCATTGTAGGATACTGTGTTGCTGTCCTTAGAGAAAAAGCATGACATATCCTTATTTCTGCTGCAACAAAAATTAATAAAAATAAAGTAAATGGATGAAGGAGTAAATTATTTTTATGCAACCTGAATGCCAGCAATTCGGAAGACTCATCATGCATCTGAACCTCCCAGAAACCTCTTCTGGCATATGGGAGGTTCAGATACCTAATGAGGTCCCTTAGTATATATTAATTAAAACTTTAAGCATTTGATGAAGTTTCTACAAACTCATTTCCACTTTCTACACTTCTGTTCTTTTGAATGTAATCAGAAAGATTCGCGACATCATCCTCTGGGAACTATAGTACGTGTTTGACAGATGGAACCGGTACCCCAGTTGATTGTTGATGAGGTCGATTTGTTAAATATAGGTCAAGATATGTCCACTTTCTTTGATTCTTTCGAATGGTGACCTCGATTTTAACAAGACAAGAATAATAGTCATCATGGTAACTGTTACGGTTCCTTCCAACCTATTGGTAATCCAAGCTTCAGGCACCTCTTCTTTCTATTTCTCCACTGCAGGAAATGATCCCTGCATGTCGTTGGGCAAGTACTCTGGCTCTGACAGTCCTCGGGAAAGTCTCAGGAATCGGTTTCCTACTTGTTTTAGGTTGTATTTTCCACAAATGTAGCAAAGGACATCTGCATGTTTCAAACAGATTCTTCGGGAGAAATCCATGGCGTGTGCTCAATCTTCAAAACATAAACAGATCGCACTACATTTTTCTAAATGTATAGCTGTTTACAAAATCACAATTAGACTAACAGACTTTGGCTTTACAGCATAAATTAGGTTACTACGTTCATATATTTTATAATTATTATATTTCCCGTTCACTAAATTCCGGGAGCAACAAACGCAGATTCCGTTTACATTCATCCGTTTCCATTCGCTATCCAAAGCACCAAATATTTTTTGTTGTTGTGGTGTATTGTACGAACCCTCTCCAAGAGGAATTCCTGATTGCCCAACTGCTAACATGCCATTCCTCTCATATCACTAAAGTAATTGGGATCGTGATTTGGGGCATTGCGGGCTCCGGACTTCTTGGCCTTCTGCCGATTTATCTAAACTTTTCATCGAATTTCTTCAATTGTGAGTTTATCCTCTCTGTTTTGCTTATCCTTGGAGAAATAAGCAAAACAGAGTTGGAGACTTGTCATCCAACACGTCCACACTCCCCAAGTTACATTCCGTTTATACAGATGCAGTAAAAAGTGCCAGTCACTTGATTAAGCATCTTCTAATATCAAATTCATTTTCAAAAACGCTCTGAATGTTAGAAATAAGCGAGTTCTCCCGAATATCGGTGCGAACTCGCTTGTTTAAATATTTAAACTGGTGTACACCGAATCTCCGTGACAGAAAAATGCATAATTTTTAATTGATCGAAAAATCCGTCTAAAATTCGTTACAAAATTACAGCGAAAGAATACATTGCATGAAAGAACATATTTTGTCAAGCTTAAATATTTATTCCATGTAATGTATGTACCAAAAAATATGTAAAGGAAAAATACTCCTCCCTTCTGCTCAATGCAGGAGGCTTTATCCGTATCTCAAACTCAAGTCCGAATCACTCTGTTAAAGATACAGTACTCGACCGAACAGAAGTTCAGATGAGCCCACATGATACCATGTTGTTGAACATTGCTTGTAAACCAAAAATGGATTTAATCATAATTATATATTTATTTTTCAAATTTGTTACTGGCGATAACACTTCCCAACACGCATTTTGTGTCTTAAAAGTTAGAGACCTGTTCTTGGATACATTTCGGGCGCTAATTCAACAAGTTAGTAAAATCATGCAATGCATTGATTATGATACGCTTTCCAATATACTAGAAATTATTACTCAAGCTGTTACTCATGTAATGAGGAAAATGGCTGTGGAATAAATCTCACCCCTGTGCCCTGACCTTTGATCCATTTTTATGATATTTAACAGAACTGTTTCAGTATATCTCCGAAATAACATGATAAAGTTTTGCCGCAAGCGAAGCAATTTTACGGAAGTTATTATGCATAAGCGCTATGGAATAGACCGCTCCTGTGTCCTAAACTTAACCCGATTTCGCCCATTTGCAATAGGATTCGTCCCCAGACAGGTCTCTACAACATACTAAGATGTCATTCAAATCGAAACATTTTTACGTAAGTTATGACTCATAATGGCGATGAAAGTGATTCCGCTCCCATGTCCTGACCTTTGACCCCCATTTCGAAAATTTTCAATAGGGTTTGTCCCCAGGTGGTCTCCTACCACATAGTAAAGTTTAATCGATATCGAACCTGTTTTACGTTAGTTATGATGCATAAGAGCAGTGGAATAGATCCCGCTCTTATGTCCTGACTTTTGACCCCATTTCGCTCACTTTCAATATGGTTTCTTCCCAGGTGTTCCCCTACCACATACTAAAATTTCATCGAAATCGAACGATTTTTACGCGCGTTATCGTGCGGTTGGTTGGTTGGTTGGTTATTAGATTTTATTGGCGCAAGGGCCATGGTTGGCCAAAGAGCGCCAGACACAAGACAAACAGACAAAATTAAAAAACGGGGCATAAATCGCAAAATCTGGCTGACCAAGTAAAACCGAACCATGAGTACGAAGGAAGGGCCAAAAAAGACAATGAAACAAACAGTATGAAAAACATGGTACAATGGTGAGAAACAAGCCGATTAAGTAAAACTGAGGAATGAGAATGATAAAACACATTACGAAATCGAACACAACTACACATAGGATGAGTCACTTTCCTCCCCCACACACTCCAATGCAATGCTGGCCGAGGGCGAGGACGAACTGTCACTATCCTCCCCTCATGTTCCTCTGCAATGTTAGTTGAGGCTGGGGACGAACTGTCACTCTCCTCCCCCGATGTTCCTCTATAATATTGGTTGAGGGTGGGGACCTCGCTGAGTCCGAGACAGTTGCAATGTTGGTCAGGTGGACCGCGACAGTTGGATGGACACTGCACACCTTTGCGGATTGAGGGCCGGGTCTCCAGCACGTGCAGGCTGTCTGCTGGGAACCGGAAGAGTCGGTCGTCTTCAAAAGAGAAGGCGCAGACTCAGCTAGTCGAATAAGCTGGAGCTCGGTGAAATCCACCTGTGTCGCTTGTTCAGCTGTAGATCGCTTGGCAAGTGCGGCGAGAGCTACAGGGCGCGAAACAAAGGGCTGCACGGGTTGTGGCAGAGACTGAACCACTGCGGCAAAAGTACGCTGTCGGTTGGTATGTATACCCAACTTGGCCTTGGCAGCAGGGTACGAGAGGCCTTCCAGGGTCTTGAGGCGCTGGATCGCCATCTCGTCCTTCCATTTCATACAGTTGCGGGAGTAAGCTGCATGGGCCTCACCGCAGTTAACACAGCAGGCCGCAGAAGTGCAACCATCCCCGTCATGTTTATTGGAGCCAGAATTTGCGCAACGAGCGGTACTCTTACAGAAACGTTGGGAATGCCCGTACCTCTGGCACCTGAAACAGCGCAGAGGACTGGGAATGTACGGGCGAACTCCACAGACCAAGTAGCCAGCCTTGATTTCGGTCGGAACTTTCGGGGAGTTAAAAGTCAAGATTACATATTTAGACTTAATCAAGGAACCATCGCGCCGGAACAGCATACGACGTGCAGCAATTACACCTTGATCAGCAATTTCAGTCACCAATTCGTCTTCACTGCATGGCAAGAGATCAAACTCCGAAATAACACCCCGAGAGGTGTTAAGAAACGGGTGAGGTGTCACTTTTACAGGAATGCCTTGAAGACTAGTAAGGTGCAGGAAAGTCTTACTCTGAGAAACACTGCAAGTTTGGACAAGCAGGTCCCCTGAGCGAAGCTTCCTCACAGACTTCAAGGGGCCAACCGCAGCGTCCAAAGCTTTAGAAATGAAAAAGGGAGATCTGGTGGACAGTCTCTCATGCGGATCGATGGATTCTACAAGTAAGTGTGTAGCATGCGTAGTCACAGCAATCGAGGGGAGACGACGCTTCCGAGCGACTGGTACAGCTGCCGAAGAAGAGGTTCCACATTCTTGGTCCAGGTCAAGGTCTAAAGACCGTTTAAGGGTATGAGACTTGGTAGGTTGAGAAGACGAAGGAGAGTCGTTGTAAACTATCATTTGCTCAGGTGACTTAAATTTGGAGTTTTTGTTTTTGTTTCTACCCATGGAAAAAGGAGGAAGATTCGTCTGCAGACTACTCCACCCACCACCGAGCCCTACAAGGGAGAACTGGAGGTCTGCAAGCCAAGAAAATGACGCTGGACACAGTTCTGGAGCTTATACGTTGCAGATATAGTCCGTTGGCTGTGATCACACGCACTCGGCGGACACTTCGGCCTCCGGGTACCGTCATGCCAACGCCTTTGGCATGATCCCACAGCCCCCGGGCTTAACCTGCCGTGCTATACGACGAAAAAGCCGCTAAATTTATGTACACAACTTGGTATAAGACTTCTGACTAGAGGTGGGTTAGTCTCTAGCCTCCCGTTTACAGCGAAGCAGGGGTCGAAGAGGAGTGTTGGTACACAGGAGGCACTTATCCGGTCTCCTGCGACCTCAGCCGCCAGACATCCCATTTCCGCCTCACGGGTCTCCGCACGCGGCAAACATGCAGGTAGGTCTAGCACCCAAACCAGCTAAAAGGAAAAAAAGAAATCCAAACAAGACAAATCCTGGAAGGGAACCTAAACGGAATCTCAGCAACCTACGAACTGAGAGGTTAATATAATACAGTTAGTTGTGGAGGGTAACAAAACCACAAGACCGGGGTGTTAGTACATAACGTGGTAGCGATTAGGTAGAGTATACAACAAGGGCAACTAGCTAGTGGAGAAAATAAATGAAAATAAAAAAGCGAGACACAAGACCAGCTAGGGATCGTGGGGCCGCAACTCCCCAACAGCTGGATGAACAGCCGTCCCTGCAAACACCAACAGCACCGAAACAAAAAACAAGCGGTGGCATGACATCAGATGTTGACCAGTCACAAGGTCAGCTCAGGCCGTGGGGGCGCCGCTCCCCAAATAACTGGAAAACCAGTTATCCCCGTGCGGGGCGTTATCGTGCGGACGAACATACGCACACAACGCGTGACATAATGAGGCAGATGGGAATCGCGACCATCTGCTAGCTAGGTGTGACGTCTTAAAACTTTAATAGGATCAACAAACAACGTGTGACGTAATGAGATAGATGACATGACAGCGCGCCAACATCTAATGGGGCGAGGCCATGACACCACACTACAAACTTGGTAATTCGGGGTGGTTATTTAACCCACTAAACAAATTTTCCTAAAGTCGAGATCAAGCTAAATCGATTTCTAGTACCAGAAAACGGTAGGTTAACGACTTTTATAAATATCCTTGGAGCCGTTTTCAAAATAAACTTTACATTCATAAAAGAATTGCTTCTTTAAGGTGAACGTCAGATACTTTTTCTTCCTGTACTTCGAATGGAAAAACTTCTGTACACATTTTCTACCCAATTAATGCGTTCCCGGAGATGAATATGTGAACATCGATAAAAATAGCTTCATTTTATAACTTGGAATACATAATATTTTCTGAAACATAACCATAATTATGCAATCCAACATTTGGTTGTCTACTGACGTCATCAAAGTACAGGTCACGCCATCCTTTTCTGGTTTCACCCCACAAAAGGAAAAGTTATTGATTTTTAATATTATTATGGTTATGTTTTAGAAAATATTAAGTATTCCAAGTTATAATAAAGTTATTTTAATCGATGTTCAAATTTTCATCCTTGGGAACACATTAATTGTGAAGGAAATGTGTACAAAAGTTTTTTCATTGGAAGTATAGGAAGCAAAATTACTTGACGTCCACCTTAATAATTTGGGATAAGAGCGACTGAATGGATCGCAATCCAATGTCCTGACCTTTGACCCCATTTCGTTCACATTCAATAGGGTTCGTCCCCAGGTGGTTCCCTACCACATACTGGAATTTCATGGAAATCGAACCATTTTTACGCACGTAATGACGCATAAGGGCAATGGAATGCATCCCGCTCTTATGTCCTGACCTTTGACCCCACTTCACCCATTTTAAATAAGATTCGTCGCCAGGCGGCCCCCTACCACGTAGTAAAATTTCATTGAAATCGAACCATATTTACGCAAGTTATGACGCATAAGGGCAAAGGAATGATCCCGCTCCGACGTCGTGACCTTTGACCCCATTTGTCCCATTTTCAATAGGGTTCATCCGCATGTGGTCCCCTACCACATAGTAAACTTTCATGGAAATCGAACCATATTTACGCAAGTTATGATGCATAAGGACAATGTAAGGATCCCGCTCCTTCGTCGTGACCTTTGACCCCATTTGTCCCATTTTCACTAGATTTTGTCCCCAGGTGGTCCCCTACCACATAGTAAACTTTCATTGAAATCGAACCATATTTACGCAAGTTATGACGCATAAGGGCAATGGAAGGATCCCGCTCCTACGTCGTAACCTTTGACCCCACTTGTCCCATTTTCAGTATGGTTCGTTCCTAGATGGTCCCCTACCACATACTAAAATTTCATCGAAATCGAACCATTTTTACGCCAGCTATCGTGCAAACGGACGGACAAAGCTGGAGCATATAAGCTTCTTCAAACTACTGTTGGAAAGCGTAAGAAATGACATCACTTTTGTCCTAACATCTGTAGTTTTTAGGAATACGACATATTCACCTTATGTGCTGATTCAGCCGGTCGACCGTCAGAATATGGTGTCCTTAAAATCATGATCTGCAATTTGTGATAATATTTTGACAAAACTTGATGTATTAATATTATATACTACTAAACTAATCATATATTACTGAATCAACTTATTTTCACCAGAGGGCATACAAAATGATCAGCAATCCGGCATGTACAGAGGCTTCTTTTATAAGACTTTAAAGTGGGATATGGGGGGACAGTCCCGCAGAAGGTTCCAGCAGTATTTCGCCGTCATGTGTGTAACCCATCTTCCCCGCTATCTTATTTCGACAAATTTTATGTCCTGGTTAAAACTTCTTACTTGTCCTTCCCTTACATCGCCAAGGTTTTCTGTAATGCGATATAAGTAACAGTGTGGGTAATGCACTGGGATGCTCATATTACAGCCAAACTTATTAAAATTGGAGAGCATGTCTTCTACTAATTTAGAGCAGTTGTCTGCTTTGTGTTTCCCCTGACAGATTTGGAATTTTAGGTCACAGGTAGACCGGGCACAAGATTCTGTCTTTTTTTTTTTTTGAATCTATGAACCGAGAATCTCTTATACGCTGTCTTATTTGGGCAGAATCAAAAGCCCCTGCTTTCTGTTTTTCTGTGTTCTGTACAGGGAATGTACTTCATAAACATTTAAAGTACAAATGTTCTTTTTATTTAAAGCCTTCACAAATTGCTTAATGAGGCCTATCCCTATATGTAATGGTGGGACTTAAATTTTGGCTTGGTCAGCTGAAAGTTAGCTCATGATACTTTGTTCTCCAACTACACTAAGGTTTTCAAAGTCCAATCTCCTTTTTCCAGTGGTCATGTTTTGCTCTGCTGTCACAAAGCCAGAAACAGCACAAATATATTGCGTAGTCACATTGCTGACCAAGTAGAAAGTTCAACGATTTTAGGTCTACACAAATCACCCATTGACGTTCCTAATATTTGATCTTCTCTAAAACGAGAGACGTTGTCTCCTACTTCTTTTTCATAGTGGAAGAGGGACCAATTAAAATTGAGCTATATCTGAAAGATAGAGCACATTTTAAACTTCGCTTGGAGGTATCATTGAAAAAGCACCATTCGTTTAGCTTTTATTCTGATAGGCCTATTTCCTCACAAGTCCTCTGACATCATTGTAGGATACTGTGTTGCTGTCCTTAGAGAAAAAGCATGACATATCCTTATTTCTGCTGCAACAAAAATTAATAAAAATAAAGTAAATGGATGAAGGAGTAAATTATTTTTATGCAACCTGAATGCCAGCAATTCGGAAGACTCATCATGCATCTGAACCTCCCAGAAACCTCTTCTGGCATATGGGAGGTTCAGATACCTAATGAGGTCCCTTAGTATATATTAATTAAAACTTTAAGCATTTGATGAAGTTTCTACAAACTCATTTCCACTTTCTACACTTCTGTTCTTTTGAATGTAATCAGAAAGATTCGCGACATCATCCTCTGGGAACTATAGTACGTGTTTGACAGATGGAACCGGTACCCCAGTTGATTGTTGATGAGGTCGATTTGTTAAATATAGGTCAAGATATGTCCACTTTCTTTGATTCTTTCGAATGGTGACCTCGATTTTAACAAGACAAGAATAATAGTCATCATGGTAACTGTTACGGTTCCTTCCAACCTATTGGTAATCCAAGCTTCAGGCACCTCTTCTTTCTATTTCTCCACTGCAGGAAATGATCCCTGCATGTCGTTGGGCAAGTACTCTGGCTCTGACAGTCCTCGGGAAAGTCTCAGGAATCGGTTTCCTACTTGTTTTAGGTTGTATTTTCCACAAATGTAGCAAAGGACATCTGCATGTTTCAAACAGATTCTTCGGGAGAAATCCATGGCGTGTGCTCAATCTTCAAAACATAAACAGATCGCACTACATTTTTCTAAATGTATAGCTGTTTACAAAATCACAATTAGACTAACAGACTTTGGCTTTACAGCATAAATTAGGTTACTACGTTCATATATTTTATAATTATTATATTTCCCGTTCACTAAATTCCGGGAGCAACAAACGCAGATTCCGTTTACATTCATCCGTTTCCATTCGCTATCCAAAGCACCAAATATTTTTTGTTGTTGTGGTGTATTGTACGAACCCTCTCCAAGAGGAATTCCTGATTGCCCAACTGCTAACATGCCATTCCTCTCATATCACTAAAGTAATTGGGATCGTGATTTGGGGCATTGCGGGCTCCGGACTTCTTGGCCTTCTGCCGATTTATCTAAACTTTTCATCGAATTTCTTCAATTGTGAGTTTATCCTCTCTGTTTTGCTTATCCTTGGAGAAATAAGCAAAACAGAGTTGGAGACTTGTCATCCAACACGTCCACACTCCCCAAGTTACATTCCGTTTATACAGATGCAGTAAAAAGTGCCAGTCACTTGATTAAGCATCTTCTAATATCAAATTCATTTTCAAAAACGCTCTGAATGTTAGAAATAAGCGAGTTCTCCCGAATATCGGTGCGAACTCGCTTGTTTAAATATTTAAACTGGTGTACACCGAATCTCCGTGACAGAAAAATGCATAATTTTTAATTGATCGAAAAATCCGTCTAAAATTCGTTACAAAATTACAGCGAAAGAATACATTGCATGAAAGAACATATTTTGTCAAGCTTAAATATTTATTCCATGTAATGTATGTACCAAAAAATATGTAAAGGAAAAATACTCCTCCCTTCTGCTCAATGCAGGAGGCTTTATCCGTATCTCAAACTCAAGTCCGAATCACTCTGTTAAAGATACAGTACTCGACCGAACAGAAGTTCAGATGAGCCCACATGATACCATGTTGTTGAACATTGCTTGTAAACCAAAAATGGATTTAATCATAATTATATATTTATTTTTCAAATTTGTTACTGGCGATAACACTTCCCAACACGCATTTTGTGTCTTAAAAGTTAGAGACCTGTTCTTGGATACATTTCGGGCGCTAATTCAACAAGTTAGTAAAATCATGCAATGCATTGATTATGATACGCTTTCCAATATACTAGAAATTATTACTCAAGCTGTTACTCATGTAATGAGGAAAATGGCTGTGGAATAAATCTCACCCCTGTGCCCTGACCTTTGATCCATTTTTATGATATTTAACAGAACTGTTTCAGTATATCTCCGAAATAACATGATAAAGTTTTGCCGCAAGCGAAGCAATTTTACGGAAGTTATTATGCATAAGCGCTATGGAATAGACCGCTCCTGTGTCCTAAACTTAACCCGATTTCGCCCATTTGCAATAGGATTCGTCCCCAGACAGGTCTCTACAACATACTAAGATGTCATTCAAATCGAAACATTTTTACGTAAGTTATGACTCATAATGGCGATGAAAGTGATTCCGCTCCCATGTCCTGACCTTTGACCCCCATTTCGAAAATTTTCAATAGGGTTTGTCCCCAGGTGGTCTCCTACCACATAGTAAAGTTTAATCGATATCGAACCTGTTTTACGTTAGTTATGATGCATAAGAGCAGTGGAATAGATCCCGCTCTTATGTCCTGACTTTTGACCCCATTTCGCTCACTTTCAATATGGTTTCTTCCCAGGTGTTCCCCTACCACATACTAAAATTTCATCGAAATCGAACGATTTTTACGCGCGTTATCGTGCGGTTGGTTGGTTGGTTGGTTATTAGATTTTATTGGCGCAAGGGCCATGGTTGGCCAAAGAGCGCCAGACACAAGACAAACAGACAAAATTAAAAAACGGGGCGTAAATCGCAAAATCTGGCTGACCAAGTAAAACCGAACCATGAGTACGAAGGAAGGGCCAAAAAAGACAATGAAACAAACAGTATGAAAAACATGGTACAATGGTGAGAAACAAGCCGATTAAGTAAAACTGAGGAATGAGAATGATAAAACACATTACGAAATCGAACACAACTACACATAGGATGAGTCACTTTCCTCCCCCACACACTCCAATGCAATGCTGGCCGAGGGCGAGGACGAACTGTCACTATCCTCCCCCTCATGTTCCTCTGCAATGTTAGTTGAGGCTGGGGACGAACTGTCACTCTCCTCCCCCGATGTTCCTCTATAATATTGGTTGAGGGTGGGGACCTCGCTGAGTCCGAGACAGTTGCAATGTTGGTCAGGTGGACCGCGACAGTTGGATGGACACTGCACACCTTTGCGGATTGAGGGCCGGGTCTCCAGCACGTGCAGGCTGTCTGCTGGGAACCGGAAGAGTCGGTCGTCTTCAAAAGAGAAGGCGCAGACTCAGCTAGTCGAATAAGCTGGAGCTCGGTGAAATCCACCTGTGTCGCTTGTTCAGCTGTAGATCGCTTGGCAAGTGCGGCGAGAGCTACAGGGCGCGAAACAAAGGGCTGCACGGGTTGTGGCAGAGACTGAACCACTGCGGCAAAAGTACGCTGTCGGTTGGTATGTATAACCAACTTGGCCTTGGCAGCAGGGTACGAGAGGCCTTCCAGGGTCTTGAGGCGCTGGATCGCCATCTCGTCCTTCCATTTCATACAGTTGCGGGAGTAAGCTGCATGGGCCTCACCGCAGTTAACACAGCAGGCCGCAGAAGTGCAACCATCCCCGTCATGTTTATTGGAGCCAGAATTTGCGCAACGAGCGGTACTCTTACAGAAACGTTGGGAATGCCCGTACCTCTGGCACCTGAAACAGCGCAGAGGACTGGGAATGTACGGGCGAACTCCACAGACCAAGTAGCCAGCCTTGATTTCGGTCGGAACTTTCGGGGAGTTAAAAGTCAAGATTACATATTTAGACTTAATCAAGGAACCATCGCGCCGGAACATCATACGACGTGCAGCAATTACACCTTGATCAGCAATTTCAGTCACCAATTCGTCTTCACTGCATGGCAAGAGATCAAACTCCGAAATAACACCCCGAGAGGTGTTAAGAAACGGGTGAGGTGTCACTTTTACAGGAATGCCTTGAAGACTAGTAAGGTGCAGGAAAGTCTTACTCTGAGAAACACTGCAAGTTTGGACAAGCAGGTCCCCTGAGCGAAGCTTCCTCACAGACTTCAAGGGGCCAACCGCAGCGTCCAAAGCTTTAGAAATGAAAAAGGGAGATCTGGTGGACAGTCTCTCATGCGGATCGATGGATTCTACAAGTAAGTGTGTAGCATGCGTAGTCACAGCAATCGAGGGGAGACGACGCTTCCGAGCGACTGGTACAGCTGCCGAAGAAGAGGTTCCACATTCTTGGTCCAGGTCAAGGTCTAAAGACCGTTTAAGGGTATGAGACTTGGTAGGTTGAGAAGACGAAGGAGAGTCGTTGTAAACTATCATTTGCTCAGGTGACTTAAATTTGGAGTTTTTGTTTTTGTTTCTACCCATGGAAAAAAGGAGGAAGATTCGTCTGCAGACTACTCCACCCACCACCGAGCCCTACAAGGGAGAACTGGAGGTCTGCAAGCCAAGAAAATGACGCTGGACACAGTTCTGGAGCTTACACGTTGCAGATATAGTCCGTTGGCTGTGATCACACGCACTCGGCGGACACTTCGGCCTCCGGGTACCGTCATGCCAACGCCTTTGGCATGATCCCACAGCCCCCGGGCTTAACCTGCCGTGCTATACGACGAAAAAGCCGCTAAATTTATGTACACAACTTGGTATAAGACTTCTGACTAGAGGTGGGTTAGTCTCTAGCCTCCCGTTTACAGCGAAGCAGGGGTCGAAGAGGAGTGTTGGTACACAGGAGGCACTTATCCGGTCTCCTGCGACCTCAGCCGCCAGACATCCCATTTCCGCCTCACGGGTCTCCGCATCGCGGCAAACATGCAGGTAGGTCTAGCACCCAAACCAGCTAAAAGGAAAAAAGAAATCCAAACAAGACAAATCCTGGAAGGGAACCTAAACGGAATCTCAGCAACCTACGAACTGAGAGGTTAATATAATACAGTTAGTTGTGGAGGGTAACAAAACCACAAGACCGGGGTGTTAGTACATAACGTGGTAGCGATTAGGTAGAGTATACAACAAGGGCAACTAGCTAGTGGAGAAAATAAATGAAAATAAAAAAGCGAGACACAAGACCAGCTAGGGATCGTGGGGCCGCAACTCCCCAACAGCTGGATGAACAGCCGTCCCTGCAAACACCAACAGCACCGAAACAAAAAACAAGCGGTGGCATGACATCAGATGTTGACCAGTCACAAGGTCAGCTCAGGCCGTGGGGGCGCCGCTCCCCAAATAACTGGAAAACCAGTTATCCCCGTGCGGGGCGTTATCGTGCGGACGAACATACGCACACAAAGCGTGACATAATGAGGCAGATGGGAATCGCGACCATCTGCTAGCTAGGTGTGACGTCTTAAAACTTTAATAGGATCAACAAACAACGTGTGACGTAATGAGATAGATGACATGACAGCGCGCCAACATCTAATGGGGCGAGGCCATGACACCACACTACAAACTTGGTAATTCGGGGTGGTTATTTAACCCACTAAACAAATTTTCCTAAAGTCGAGATCAAGCTAAATCGATTTCTAGTACCAGAAAACGGTAGGTTAACGACTTTTATAAATATCCTTGGAGCCGTTTTCAAAATAAACTTTACATTCATAAAAGAATTGCTTCTTTAAGGTGAACGTCAAATACTTTTTCTTCCTGTACTTCGAATGGAAAAACTTCTGTACACATTTTCTACCCAATTAATGCGTTCCCGGAGATGAATATGTGAACATCGATAAAAATAGCTTCATTTTATAACTTGGAATACATAATATTTTCTGAAACATAACCATAATTATGCAATCCAACATTTGGTTGTCTACTGACGTCATCAAAGTACAGGTCACGCCATCCTTTTTCTGGTTTCACCCCACAAAAGGAAAAGTTATTGATTTTTAATATTATTATGGTTATGTTTTAGAAAATATTAAGTATTCCAAGTTATAATAAAGTTATTTTAATCGATGTTCAAATTTTCATCCTTGGGAACACATTAATTGTGAAGGAAATGTGTACAAAAGTTTTTTCATTGGAAGTATAGGAAGCAAAATTACTTGACGTCCACCTTAATAATTTGGGATAAGAGCGACTGAATGGATCGCAATCCAATGTCCTGACCTTTGACCCCATTTCGTTCACATTCAATAGGGTTCGTCCCCAGGTGGTTCCCTACCACATACTGGAATTTCATGGAAATCGAACCATTTTTACGCACGTAATGACGCATAAGGGCAATGGAATGCATCCCGCTCTTATGTCCTGACCTTTGACCCCACTTCACCCATTTTAAATAAGATTCGTCGCCAGGCGGCCCCCTACCACGTAGTAAAATTTCATTGAAATCGAACCATATTTACGCAAGTTATGACGCATAAGGGCAAAGGAATGATCCCGCTCCGACGTCGTGACCTTTGACCCCATTTGTCCCATTTTCAATAGGGTTCATCCGCAGGTGGTCCCCTACCACATAGTAAACTTTCATGGAAATCGAACCATATTTACGCAAGTTATGATGCATAAGGACAATGTAAGGATCCCGCTCCTTCGTCGTGACCTTTGACCCCATTTGTCCCATTTTCACTAGATTTTGTCCCCAGGTGGTCCCCTACCACATAGTAAACTTTCATTGAAATCGAACCATATTTACGCAAGTTATGACGCATAAGGGCAATGGAAGGATCCCGCTCCTACGTCGTAACCTTTGACCCCACTTGTCCCATTTTCAGTATGGTTCGTTCCTAGATGGTCCCCTACCACATACTAAAATTTCATCGAAATCGAACCATTTTTACGCCAGCTATCGTGCAAACGGACGGACAAAGCTGGAGCATATAAGCTTCTTCAAACTACTGTTGGAAAGCGTAAGAAATGACATCACTTTTGTCCTAACATCTGTAGTTTTTAGGAATACGACATATTCACCTTATGTGCTGATTCAGCCGGTCGACCGTCAGAATATGGTGTCCTTAAAATCATGATCTGCAATTTGTGATAATATTTTGACAAAACTTGATGTATTAATATTATATACTACTAAACTAATCATATATTACTGAATCAACTTATTTTCACCAGAGGGCATACAAAATGATCAGCAATCCGGCATGTACAGAGGCTTCTTTTATAAGACTTTAAAGTGGGATATGGGGGACAGTCCCGCAGAAGGTTCCAGCAGTATTTCGCCGTCATGTGTGTAACCCATCTTCCCCGCTATCTTATTTCGACAAATTTTATGTCCTGGTTAAAACTTCTTACTTGTCCTTCCCTTACATCGCCAAGGTTTTCTGTAATGCGATATAAGTAACAGTGTGGGTAATGCACTGGGATGCTCATATTACAGCCAAACTTATTAAAATTGGAGAGCATGTCTTCTACTAATTTAGAGCAGTTGTCTGCTTTGTGTTTCCCCTGACAGATTTGGAATTTTAGGTCACAGGTAGACCGGGCACAAGATTCTGTCTTTTTTTTTTTTTGAATCTATGAACCGAGAATCTCTTATACGCTGTCTTATTTGGGCAGAATCAAAAGCCCCTGCTTTCTGTTTTTCTGTGTTCTGTACAGGGAATGTACTTCATAAACATTTAAAGTACAAATGTTCTTTTTATTTAAAGCCTTCACAAATTGCTTAATGAGGCCTATCCCTATATGTAATGGTGGGACTTAAATTTTGGCTTGGTCAGCTGAAAGTTAGCTCATGATACTTTGTTCTCCAACTACACTAAGGTTTTCAAAGTCCAATCTCCTTTTTCCAGTGGTCATGTTTTGCTCTGCTGTCACAAAGCCAGAAACAGCACAAATATATTGCGTAGTCACATTGCTGACCAAGTAGAAAGTTCAACGATTTTAGGTCTACACAAATCACCCATTGACGTTCCTAATATTTGATCTTCTCTAAAACGAGAGACGTTGTCTCCTACTTCTTTTTCATAGTGGAAGAGGGACCAATTAAAATTGAGCTATATCTGAAAGATAGAGCACATTTTAAACTTCGCTTGGAGGTATCATTGAAAAAGCACCATTCGTTTAGCTTTTATTCTGATAGGCCTATTTCCTCACAAGTCCTCTGACATCATTGTAGGATACTGTGTTGCTGTCCTTAGAGAAAAAGCATGACATATCCTTATTTCTGCTGCAACAAAAATTAATAAAAATAAAGTAAATGGATGAAGGAGTAAATTATTTTTATGCAACCTGAATGCCAGCAATTCGGAAGACTCATCATGCATCTGAACCTCCCAGAAACCTCTTCTGGCATATGGGAGGTTCAGATAACTAATGAGGTCCCTTAGTATATATTAATTAAAACTTTAAGCATTTGATGAAGTTTCTACAAACTCATTTCCACTTTCTACACTTCTGTTCTTTTGAATGTAATCAGAAAGATTCGCGACATCATCCTCTGGGAACTATAGTACGTGTTTGACAGATGGAACCGGTACCCCAGTTGATTGTTGATGAGGTCGATTTGTTAAATATAGGTCAAGATATGTCCACTTTCTTTGATTCTTTCGAATGGTGACCTCGATTTTAACAAGACAAGAATAATAGTCATCATGGTAACTGTTACGGTTCCTTCCAACCTATTGGTAATCTAAGGTTCAGGCACCTCCTCTTTCTATTTCTCCACTGCAGGAAATGATCCCTGCATGTCGTTGGGCAAGTCCTGTGGCTCTGACAGTCCTCGGGAAAGTCTCAGGAATCGGTTTCCTACTTGTTTTAGGTTGTATTTTCCACAAATGTAGCAAAGGACATCTGCATGATTCAAACAGATTCTTCGGGAGAAATCCATGGCGTGTGCTCAATCTTCAAAACATAAACAGATCGCACTACATTTTTCTAAATGTCTAGCTGTTTACAAAATCACAATTAGACTAACAGACTTTGGCTTTACAGCATAAATTAGGTTACTACGTTCATATATTTTATAATTATTATATTTCCCGTTCACTAAATTCCGGAAGCAACAAACACAGATTCCGTTTACATTCATCCGTTTCCATTCGCTTTCCCCCGCACGGGGATAACTGGTTTTCCAGTTATTTGGGGAGCGGCGCCCCCACGGCCCGAGCTGACCTTGTGACTGGTCAACATCTGAGATCATGCCACCGCTTGTTTTTTATTTTGGTGCTGATGGTGTATGCAGGGACGGCTGTTTATCCAGCTGTTGGGGAGTCGCGGCCCCACGATCCCGAGCTGGTCTTGTGTCTCGCTTTTTCGTTTTTATTTATTTTCTCCACTGGCTAGTTGCCCGTGTTGTATACTTTAACTAATCGCTACCACGTTATGTACTAACACCCCGGTCTTGTGGTTTTGTTACCCTCCACCACTAACTGTATTATATTAACCGCTCAGTTCGTAGGTTGCTGAGATTCCGTTTAGGTTCCCTTCCAGGATTTGTCTTCTTTAGATTTCTTTTTTCCTTTTAGCTGGTTTGGGTGCTAGACCTACGTGCATGTTTGCCGCGTGTGGAGACCCGTGAGGCGGAAATGGGATGTCTGGCGGCTGAGGTCGCAGGAGACCGGATAAGTGCCTCCTGTGTACCAACACTCCTCTTTGACCCCGGCTTCGCTGTAAACGGGAGGCTAGAGACTAACCCACCTCTAGTCAGAAGTCTTGTACCAAGTTGTGTACAGGGCTTTATCGGCTTTTTTGTCGTATAGCACGGCAGGATGAGCCCGGGGCTGTGGGATCATGCCAAAGGCGTTGGCATGACGGTACCCGGAGGCCGAAGTGTCCGCCGAGTGCTTGTGATCACAGCCAACGGACTATGTCTGCGACGTATAAGCTCCAGAACTGTGTCCAGCGTCATTTTCTTGGCTTGCAGACCTCCAGTTCTCCCTTGTAGGGTTCGGTGGTATGTGGAGTAGTCTGCAGACGAATCTTCCTCCTTTTTTCCATGGGTAAACACAAAAAACAAAACTCCAAATTTAAGTCACCTGAGAAAGTGATAGTTGACAACGACTCTCCTTCGTCTTCTCAACCTACCAAGTCTCATACCCTTAAACGGTCTTTAGACCTTGACCTGGACCAAGAATGTGGAACCTCTTCTTCGGCGGCTGTACCAGTCGCTCCGAAGCGTCGTCTCCCCTCGATTGCTGTGACTACGCATGCTACTCACTTACTTGTAGAATCCATCGATCCGCATGAGAGACTGTCCACCAGATCTCCCTTTTTCATTTCTAAAGCTTTGGACGCTGCGGTTGGCCCCTTGAAGTCTGTGAGGAAGCTTCGCTCAGGGGACCTGCTTGTCCAAACTTGCAGTGTTCCTCAGAGTAACACTTTTCTGCACCTCACTAGTCTTCAAGGCATTCCTGTAAAAGTGACACCTCACCCGTTTCTTAACACCTCTCGGGGTGTTATTTCGGAATTTGATCTCTTGTCATGCAGTGAGGACGAATTGGTGACTGAACTTGCAGATCAGGGTGTTATTGCTGCACGTCGTATGATGTTCCGGCGCGATGGGTCTTTGATTAAGTCAAAAAATGTCATCTTGACTTTTAACTCCCCGAAAGTTCCGACCGAAATCAAGGCTGGCTACTTGGTCTGTGGAGTTCGCCCGTACATTCCCAGTCCTCTGCGCTGTTTCAGGTGCCAGAGGTACGGGCAATCACAACGTTTCTGTAAGAGTTCCGCTCGTTGCGCAAATTGTGGCTCCAGTGAACATGACGGGGAAGGTTGCACTTCTGCGTCCTGCTGTGTTAACTGCGGTGAGGCCCATGCAGCTTACTCCCGCAACTGTATGAAATGGAAGGACGAGATGGCGATCCAGCGCCTCAAGACCCTGGAAGGCCTCTCGTACCCTGCTGCCAAGGCCATGTTGGGTATTCCCACCAACCGACAGCGTACTTTTGCCGCAGTAGTTCAGTCTCTGCCACAACCCGTGCAGCCCTTTGTTCCGCGCCCTGTAGCTCTCGCCGCACTTGCCAGGCGATCTACAGCTGAACAAGCGACACAGGTGGATTTCCCAGAGCTCCAGCCTTTTCGAATAGCTGAGTCTGCGCCTTCTCTTTCGAAGACGACCGACGTATCCAGTCCTCAGCAGAAAGCCTGCACGTGCGGAAGAACCGGCCCTCAATCCGCAAAGGTGTGCAGTGTCCATCCTACTGTCGCGGTCCACCTGACCAACATTGCAACTGTCTCGGACTCAGCGAGGTCCCCACCCTCAACCAATATTATAGAGGAACATCGGGGGAGGAGAGTGACAGTTCGTCATCAGCCTCAACTAACATTGCAGAGGAACATGAGGGGGAGGATAGTGACAGTTCGTCCTCGCCCTCGGCCAGCATTGCAATGGAGTGTGTGGGGGAGGAGATTGACTCATCCTATGTGTAGTTGTGTTCGATTTCGTAATGTGTTTTATCATTCTCATTCCTCAGTTTTACTTAATCGGCTTGTTTCTCACCATTGTACCATGTTTTTCATACTGTTTGTTTCATTGTCTTTTTTGGCCCTTCCTTCGTACTCATGGTTCGGTTTTACTTGGTCAGCCAGATTTTGCGATTTATGCCCCGTTTTTTAATTTTGTCTGTTTGTCTTGTGTCTGGCGCTCTTTGGCCAACCATGGCCCTTGCGCCAATAAAATCTAATAACCAACCAACCAACCAACCAACCATTCGCTATCCAAAGCACCAAATATTTTTTGTTGTTGGGGTGTATGGTACGAAACCTCTCCAAGAGGAATTCCTGATTGCCCAACTGCTAACAAGCCATTCCTCTCATATCACTAAAGTAATTGGGATCGTGATTTGGGGCACTGCGGGCTCCGGACTTCTTGGCCTTCTGCCGATTTATCTAAACTTTTCATCGAATTTCTCCAATTGTCAGTTTATCCTCTCTGTTTTGCTTATCCTTGGAGAAATAAGCAAAACAGAGTTGGAGAGTTGTCATCCAACACGTCCACACTCCCCAAGTTACATTCCGTTTATACAGATGCAGTAC
Source organism: Macrothele yani (assembly GCA_039090855.1). Taxonomy (NCBI): domain Eukaryota; kingdom Metazoa; phylum Arthropoda; class Arachnida; order Araneae; family Macrothelidae; genus Macrothele; species Macrothele yani. Next base: position 109,876,801 of record CM077015.1, on the reverse strand, counting down.
AAAGTGCCAGTCACTTGATTACGCATCTTCTAATATCAAATTCATTTTTCAAAAACGCTCTGAATGTTAGAAATAAGCGAGTTCTCTCGAATATCGGTGCGAACTCGCTTGTTTAAATATTTAAACTGGTGTACACCGAATCTCCGTGACAGCAAAATGCATAATTTTTAATTGATCGAAAAATCCGTCTAAAATTAGTTACAAAATTACAGCGAAAGAATACATTGCATGAAAGAACATATTTTATCAAGCTTAAATATTTATTCCATGTAATGTATGTACCAAAAAATATGTGAAGGAAAAATACTCCTCCCTTCTGCTCCTCCCTTCTGCTCAATGCAGGAGGCTTTATCCGTATCTCAAACTCAAGTCCGAATCACTCTGTTAAAGATACAGTACTCGACCGAACAGAAGTTCAGATGAGCCCACATGATACCATGTTGTTGAACATTGCTTGTAAACCAAAAATGGATTTAATCATAATTATATATTTATTTTTCAAATTTGTTACTGGCGATAACACTTCCCAACACGCATTTTGTGTCTTAAAAGTTAGAGACTTGTTCTTGGATACATTTCGGGCGCTAATTCAACAAGTTAGTAAAATCATGCAATGCATTGATTATGATACGCTTTCCAATATACTAGAAATTATTACTCAAGCTGTTACTCATGTAATGAGGAAAATGGCTGTGGAATAAATCTCACCCCTGTGCCCTGACCTTTGATCCATTTTTATGATATTTAACAGAACTGTTTCAGTATATCTCCGAAATAACATGATAAAGTTTTGGCGCAATCGAAGCAATTTTACGGAAGTTATTATGCATAAGCGCTATGGAATAGGGACCGCTCCTGTGTCCTAAACTTAACCCGATTTCGCCCATTTGCAATAGGATTCGTCCCCAGACAGGTCTCTACAACATACTAAGATGTCATTCAAATCGAAACATTTTTACGTAAGTTATGACTCATAATGGCGATGAAAGTGATTCCGCTCCCATGTCCTGACCTTTGACCCCCATTTCGAAAATTTTCAATAGGGTTTGTCGTCAGGTGGTCTCCTACCACATACTAAAGTTTAATCGATATCGAACCTGTTTTACGTTAGTTATGATGCATAAGAGCAGTGGAATAGATCCCGCTCTTATGTCCTGACTTTTGACCCCATTTCGCTCACTTTCAATATGGTTTCTTCCCAGGTGTTCCCCTACCACATACTAAAATTTCATCGAAATCGAACGATTTTTACGCGCGTTATCTTGCGGTTGGTTGGTTGGTTGGTTATTAGATTTTATTGGCGCAAGGGCCATGGTTGGCCAAAGAGCGCCAGACACAAGACAAACAGACAAAATTAAAAAACGGGGCATAAATCGCAAAATCTGGCTGACCAAGTAAAACCGAACCATGAGTACGAAGGAAGGGCCAAAAAAGACAATGAAACAAACAGTATGAAAAACATTTTACAATGGTGAGAAACAAGCCGATTAAGTAAAACTGAGGAATGAGAATGATAAAACACATTACGAAATCGAACACAACTACACATAGGATGAGTCACTCTCCTCCCCACACACTCCAATGCAATGCTGGCCGAGGGCGAGGACGAACTGTCACTATCCTCCCCCTCATGTTCCTCTGCAATGTTAGTTGAGGCTGGGGACGAACTGTCACTCTCCTCATCCCGATGTTCCTCTATAATATTGGTTGAGGGTGGGGACCTCGCTGAGTCCGAGACAGTTGCAATGTTGGTCAGGTGGACCGCGACAGTTGGATGGACACTGCACACCTTTGCGGATTGAGGGCCGGGTCTCCAGCACGTGCAGGCTGTCTGCTGGGAACCGGAAGAGTCGGTCGTCTTCAAAAGAGAAGGCGCAGACTCAGCTGGTCGAATAAGCTGGAGCTCGGTGAAATCCACCTGTGTCGCTTGTTCAGCTGTAGATCGCTTGGCAAGTGCGGCGAGAGCTACAGGGCGCGGAACAAAGGGCTGCACGGGTTGTGGCAGAGACTGAACCACTGCGGCAAAAGTACGCTGTCGGTTGGTATGTATACCCAACTTGGCCTTGGCAGCAGGGTACGAGAGGCCTTCCAGGGTCTTGAGGCGCTGGATCGCCATCTCGTCCTTAAATTTCATACAGTTGCGGGAGTAAGCTGCATGGGCCTCACCGCAGTTAACACAGCAGGCCGCAGAAGTGCAACCATCCCCGTCATGTTTACTGGAGCCACAATTTGCGCAACGAGCGGTACTCTTACAGAAACGTTGGGAATGCGCGTACCTCTGGCACCTGAAACAGCGCAGAGGACTGGGAATGTACGGGCGAACTCCACAGACCAAGTAGCCAGCCTTGATTTCGGTCGGAACTTTCGGGGAGTTAAAAGTCAAGATTACATATTTAGACTTAATCAAGGAACCATCGCGCCGGAACATCATACGACGTGCAGCAATAACACCTTGATCAGCAATTTCAGTCACCAATTCGTCTTCACTGCATGGCAAGAGATCAAACTCCGAAATAACACCCCGAGAGGTGTTAAGAAACGGGTGAGGTGTCACTTTTACAGGAATGCCTTGAAGACTAGTAAGGTGCAGGAAAGTGTTACTCTGAGAAACACTGCAAGTTTGGACAAGCAGGTCCCCTGAGCGAAGCTTCCTCACAGACTTCAAGGGGCCAACCGCAGCGTCCAAAGCTTTAGAAATGAAAAAGGGAGATCTGGTGGACAGTCTCTCATGCGGATCGATGGATTCTACAAGTAAGTGTGTAGCATGCGTAGTCACAGCAATCGAGGGGAGACGACGCTTCCGAGCGACTGGTACAGCTGCCGAAGAAGAGGTTCCACATTCTTGGTCCAGGTCAAGGTCTAAAGACCGTTTAAGGGTATGAGACTTGGTAGGTTGAGAAGACGAAGGAGAGTCGTTGTAAACTATCATTTGCTCAGGTGACTTAAATTTGGAGTTTTTGTTTTTGTTTCTACCCATGGAAAAAAGGAGGAAGATTCGTCTGCAGACTACTCCACCCACCACCGAGCCCTACAAGGGAGAACTGGAGGTCTGCAAGCCAAGAAAATGACGCTGGACACAGTTCTGGAGCTTATACGTTGCAGATATAGTCCGTTGGCTGTGATCACACGCACTCGGCGGACACTTCGGCCTCCGGGTACCGTCATGCCAACGCCTTTGGCATGATCCCACAGCCCCCGGGCTTACCCTGCGGTGCTATACGACGAAAAAGCCGCTAAAGCCCTGTACACAACTTGGTACAAGACTTCTGACTAGAGGTGGGTTAGTCTCTAGCCTCCCGTTTACAGCGAAGCCGGGGTCGAAGAGGAGTGTTGGTACACAGGAGGCACTTATCCGGTCTCCTGCGACCTCAGCCGCCAGACATCCCATTTCCGCCTTACGGGTCTCCGCACGCGGCAAACATGCAATTAGGTCTAGCACCCAAACCAGCTAAAAGGAAAAAAAGAAATCCAAAGAAGACAAATCCTGGAAGGGAACCTAAACGGAATCTCAGCAACCTACGAACTGAGAGGTTAATATAATACAGTTAGTGGTGGAGGGTAACAAAACCACAAGACCGGGGTGTTAGTACATAACGTGGTAGCGATTAGGTAGAGTATACAACAAGGGCAACTAGGCAGTGGAGAAAATAAATAAAAACAAAAAAGCGAGACACAAGACCAGCTAGGGATCGAGGGGCCGCAACTCCCCAACAGCTGGATGAACAGCCGTCCCTGCAAACACCAACAGCATCGAAACAAAAAACAAGCGGTGGCATGACATCAGATGTTGACCAGTCACAAGGTCAGCTCAGGCCGTGAGGGCGCCGCTCCCCAAATAACTGGAAAACCAGTTATCCCCGTGCGGGGCGTTATCGTGCGGACGAACATACGCACACAACGCGTGACGTAATGAGGCAGATGGGAATCGCGCCCATCTGCTAGCTAGGTGTGACGTCTTAAAACTTTAATAGGATCAACAAACAACGTGTGACGTAATGAGATGGATGACATGACAGCGCGCCAACATCTAATGGGGCGAGGCCATGACACCACACTACAAACTTGGTAATTCGGGGTGGTTATTTAACCCACTAAACAAATTTTCCTAAAGTCGAGATCAAGCTAAATCGATTTCTAGTACCAGAAAACAGTAGTTTAACGACTTTCATAAATATCCTTGGAGCCGTTTTCAAAATAAACTTTACACACATAAAAGAATTGCTGCTTTAAGGTGAACGTCAAATACTTTTTCTTCCTGTACTTCGAATGGAAAAACTTCTGTACACATTTTCTACCCAATTAATGCGTTCCCGGAGATGAATATGTGAACATCGATAAGAATAGCTTCATTTTATAACTTGGAATACATAATATTTTCTGAAACATAACCATAATTATGCAATCCAACATTTGGTTGTCTACTGACGTCATCAAAGTACAGGTCAGCCATAATTTTTTTGGTTTCATCCCACAAAAGGAAAAGTTATTGATTTTTAATATTATTATGGTTATGTTTTAGAAAATATTAAGTATTCCAAGTTATAATAAAGTTATTTTAATCGATGTTAAAATTTTCATATTTGGGAACACATTAATTGTGAAGGAAATAAGTACAAACGTTTTTTCATTGGAAGTATAGGAAGCAAAATTACTTGACGCCCACCTTAATAATATGGGATAGAGAGCGACTGAATGGATCGCAATCCAATGTCCTGACCTTTGACCCCATTTCGTCCACATTCAATAGGGTTCGTCCCCAGGTGGTTCCCTACCACATACTGGAATTTCATGGAAATCGAACCATTTTTACGCACGTTATGACGCACAAGGGCAATGGAATGCATCCCGCTCTTATGTCCTGACCTTTGACCCCACGTCACCCATTTTAAATAAGATTCGCCCCCAGGCGGCCCCCTACCACACAGTAAAATTTCATTGAAATCGAACCATATTTACGCAAGTTATGACGCATAAGGGCAAAGGAATGATCCCGCTCCTACGTCGTGACCTTTGACCCCATTTGTCCCATTTTCAATAGGGTTCATCCCCAGGTGGTCCCCTAACACATATTAAACTTTCATGGAAATCGAACCATATTTACGCAAGTTATGATGCATAAGGGCAATGTAAGGGTCTCGCTCCTACGTCGTGACCTTTGACCCCATTTGTCCCATTTTCACTAGGTTTTGTCCCCAGGTGGTCCCCTACCTCATAGTAAACTTTCATTGAAATCGAACCATATTTACGCAAGTTATGACGCATAAGGGCAATGGAAGGATCCCGCTCCTACGTCGTAACCTTTGACCCCATTTGTCCCATTTTCAGTATGGTTCGTTCCTAGATGGTCCCCTACCACATACTAAAATTTCATCGAAATCGAACCATTTTTACGCCAGCTATCGTGCGAACGGACGGACAAAGCTGGAGCATATACGCTTCTTCAACGTACTGTTGGAAAGCGTAAGAAATGACATCACTTTTGTCCTAACATCTGTAGTTTTTAGAAATACGACATATTCACCTTATGTGCTGATTCAGCCGGTCGACCGTCAGAATATGGTGTCCTTAAAATCATGATCTGCAATTTGTGATAATATTTTGACAAAACTTGATGTATTAATATTATATACTACTAAACTAATCATATATTACTGAATCAACTTATTTTCTCCAGAGGGCATACAAAATGATCAGCCATCCGGCATGTACAGAGGCTTCTTTTATAAGACTTTTTAAAGTAAGATATGGGGGGACAGTCCCGCAGAAGGTTCCAGCAGTATTTTGCCATCATGTGTGTAACCCATCTTCCCCGCTATCTTACTTCGACAAATTTTATGTCCTGGTTAAAACTTCTTATTTGTCCTTCCCTTACATCGCCAAGGTTTTCTGTAATGCGATATAAGTAACAGTGTGGGTAATGCACTGGGATGCTCATATTACAGCCAAACTTATTAAAATTGGAGAGCATGTCTTCTACTAATTTAGAGCAGTTGTCTGCTTTGTGTTTCCCCTGACAGTTTTGGAATTTTAGGTCACAGGAAGACCAGGCACAAGATTCTGTCTTTTTTTTTGAATCTATGAACCGAGAATCTCTTATACGCTGTCTTATTTGGGCAGCATCAAAAGCCCCTGCTTTCTGTTTTTCTGTGTTCTGTACAGGGAATGTACTTCATAAACATTTAAAGTACAAATCTTCTTTTTATTTAAAGCCTTCACAAAGTGCTTCATGAGGCCTATCCCTATATGTAATGGTGGGACTTAAATTTTGGCTTGGTCAGCTGAAAGTTAGCTCATGATACTTTGTTCTCCAACTACCCTATGGTTTTCAAAGTCCAATCTCCTTTTTCCAGTGGTCATGTTTTGCTCTGCTGTCCCAAAGACAGAAACAGCACAAATATATTGCGTAGTCACATTGCTGACCAAGTAGAAAGTTCAACGATTTTAGGTCTACACAAATCACCCGTTGACGTTCTTAATATTTGATCTTCTCCAAAACGAGAGACGTTGTCTCCTACTTCTTTTTCATAGTGGAAGAGGGAACAATTAGAATTGAGCTATATCTGAAAGATAGAGCACATTTTAAACTCGCTTGGAGGTATCATTGAAAAAGCACCATTCGTTTAGCTTTTATTCTGATAGGCCTATTTCCTCACAAGTCCTCTGACATCATTGTAGGATACTGTGTTGCTGTCCTTAGAGAAAAAAGCGTGACATATCCTTATTTCTGCTACAACCAAAAGTAATAAAAATAAAGTAAATGGATGAAGGAGTAAATTATTTTTATGCAACCTGAATGCCAGCAATTCGGAAGACTCATCATGCATCTGAACCTCCCAGAAACCTCTTCTGGCATATGGGAGGTTCAGATACCTAATGAGGTCCCTTAGTATATATTAATTAAAACTTTAAGCATTTGATGAAGTTTCTACAAACTCATTTCCACTTTCTACACTTCTGTTCTTTTGAATGTAATCAGAAAGATTCGCACCATCATCCTCTGGGAACTATAGTACGTGTTTGACAGATGGAACCGGTACCTCAGTTGATTGTTGATGAGGTCGATTTGTTAAATATGTGTCAAGATATGTCCACTTTCTTTGATTCTTTCGAATGGTGACCTCGATTTTAACAAGACAAGAATATTAGTCATCATGGTAACTGTTACGGTTCCTTCGACCCTATTGGTAATCCAAGCTTCAGGCACCTCCTCTTTCTATTTCTCCACTGCAGCAAATGATCCCTGCATGTCGTTGGGCAAGTCCTCTGGCTCTGACAGTCCTCGGGAAAGTCTCAGGAATCGGTTTCCTACTTGTTTTAGGTTGTATTTTCCACAAATGTAGCAAAGGACATCTGCATGATTCAAACAGATTCTTCGGGAGAAATCCATGGCGTGTGCTCAATCTTCAAAACATAAACAGATCGCACTACATTTTTCTAAATGTATAGCTGTTTACAAAATCACCATTAGACTAACAGACTTTGGCTTTACAGCATAAATTAGGTTACTACGTTCATATATTTTATAATTATTATATTTCCCGTTCACTAAATTCCGGGAGCAACAAACACAGATTCCGTTTACATTCGCTATCCAAAGCACCAAATATTTATTGTTGTTGGAGTGTATTGTACGAACCCTCTCCAAGAGGAATTCCTGATTGCCCAACTGCTAACAAGCCATTCCTCTCATATCACTAAAGTAATTGGGATCGTGATTTGGGGCACTGCGGGCTCCGGACTTCTTGGCCTTCTGCCGATTTATCGAAACTTTTCATCGAATTTCTCCAATTGTCAGTTTATCCTCTCTGTTTTGCTTATCCTTGGAGAAATAAGCAAAACAGAGTTGTAGAGTTGTCATCCAACACGTCCACACTCCCCAAGTTACATTCCGTTGAGACAGATGCAGTAAAAAGTGCCAGTCACTTGATTAAGCATCTTCTAATATCAAATTCATTTTCAAAAAGGCTCTGAATGTTAGAAATAAGCGAGTTCTCCCGAATATCGGTGCGAACTCGCTTGTTTAAATATTTAAACTTTTGTACACCGAATCTCCGTGACAGCAAAATGCATAATTTTTAATTGATCGAAAAATCCGTCTAAAATTCGTTACAAAATTACAGCGAAAGAACACATTGCATGAAAGAACATATTTTATCAAGCTTAAATATTTATTCCATGTAATGTTTGTACCAAAAAATATGTGAAGGAAAAATACTCCTCCCTTCTGCTCAATGCAGGAGGCTTTATCCGTATCTCAAACTCAAGTCCGAATCACTCTGTTAAAGATACAGTACTCGACCGAACAGAAGTTCAGATGAGCCCACATGATACTGTGTTTTTCATACGTGCTAGGGAAACAACAATGCATTAAATTTTGTTTATATTTAGATTTTTCAAATTTCTTACTGATGCTAACACTTCCCAACATACACTTTTTGTCTTAAAAGTATGACGTATTCTTGGATATATTTCAGGCGCTGATTCCACAAATGGCATTTACGTTTGTTCGACCATCTATAGCTTTTAGAAATACTGCATATACATCTTATATGCTGATTTTTCCGGTCGTCTGTCAAAATATGGTGTCCTTAGTCACATGATCATCAGTTTGTGATAATTTTGACAAATATTGATGAATCAATATTATTTACTTCTAAAATAAGTACATATTACTAAATCAACATATTTCCACAAAAGAGCACACAAAAGGATCAGTTATTCAGCATGTAAAAAACTTTCTTTATATGAATTTCTAGAGTGAGATATGTAGGGACAGTCCCCTTGAAGTTTCCAGCAGCACTTCGCCATCATGTGGGTAATACATCTTCCTTGTTACCTCTCTTCCATAATTTTTATATCCTAGTTAAAGCTTTTTCGCCGCCCCGGTGGCGCGGTGGTCTAAGGCGCTGGCCTCTGATCATTCGTCCGTAAGGGGTCCGGGTTCGAATCCCGGTCTGGCATGGATGTTGTGTTTGTCTTACGGCACTGGCTCTTTCCCTTCCCTGGAACCAGTGACCCTAAATTAGGGACGGGCGACTGCTTATAGCCCATTGAGTTGCTCACGGTGGTCGTTAAACCTCCAATCAAAAAAAATCAAAACAAATAAATAAACCTTTTTCTTACCGTTCCTTTAAGTTGCCAAGGTTTTCTCTAATGCGATACACGTGACAGTGTGCGTAATGCACCTGGATGCTCATATTACAGCCAAACTTATAAAAATATGAGAGCATGTCTTCTATTAATTTAGAGCAGTTCTCTGCTTTAGGTTTCCCCAGAAAGTGTTGGAAAACCAGGTCACAGGAAGACCAGGCACAGTACGCTCTCTTTTTCTTGAAATCTATGAACCGAGAATCTCTTATACGCTGTCTTATTTGGGCAGCATCAAATGTCTCTGTATTCTGTACAGGATATGTACTTCATAAACATCTAAGACACAAATGTTCTTTTTGTTCAAAGCCTTCACAAATTGCTTCAATAGGCCTAGCTCGATATGTACTAATGGCCGATCAATTTGGGATTTGTCGCCCAAATGTTCGCTCATGATACTTCGTTCTCTAACTAGCCTATCTTTCTCAACGTTCAATCTCCTTTTCTCCAGTGTCAAGCTTTGCAATGCTGTCCGAAAGACATAAAATGCACAGATATATTGTGTAATAACTTTTCTGACCAAGTTGAGAGATCGCCATTTTTATGTCTGCACAAATCACCCATTGACGTCCTTAATACTTCAACTTTTTCAAGACAAATGATATTGCCTCGTACTTCTCTTTTTTAGTGGAATTGTGACGAACTAGAATTGAGCCACATCTGACTACACAGATCTTAAACTTCTCTTGGAGCTATCAACGGAAATGCGTCATTTATTTACTATGTATTCTGATAGGCGCATTTCCTCATTAGACCTGTGACAACCATTGCAAAGCGCTGTGTTTTTGTCTTTAGAGAAAAAGCGCGAAAAATCCTTTTCTCTGCTACGGTAAATCGCAATTGTAGTTCTGGAATGATGTAAACTGATGGAATTGAACCTGGAGGCCAGTAGTTTAGATTGCTTTCAGTGGTTCAAATGACTAATGAGTCCAGTTGTCTCATTCTGAAGAAGCTGCTTTGAGCTCCTGATAAAGCTCCAAGAGAATCAGCGTTATTTTCAACACTTTTGGTATTTTGAATGTAATCAGAAACGCGTGCCTTGTCACCCTCAGAAAATCTAGTACGAGACTCATAGATGGAACGTGCACTAAAGACGGATGACAATAGCAACGATAGCAACCATAAAATGGAAGGCAGGAAAATGTGGAAATTAGCATAAGTGCGGGATACAGTAAGACGTGTTGTGCGTATGCAAATTTTGGATTGCCGAACTTGTTCGTGACGTCATAGCGCTGATAAGAGATATAAAGGATTTGACGCGTATTGACCGTTGTTGTTAAAACGCAAAGTTGAAAGGGAAAGAATCAATTGACGAACTTGCAATTTTCAGTATGTCTTCCCGACATCACCTTCATGATTTTACGCGTGGCCGTATTATTGGCAAGATTGAAGAAGGGCGAAAAATAACAGATGTTGCCAGGGAGTTCGACGTCAGCCACAGTGTTGTTTCAAGGCTTTGGAAATCATTTCAAACAAATGGAGAGTGTTGCAAACATCACGGGGGAGGTCGTGTTCGCAGTACGACATCTGCAGAAGATCGGTACATAGTGCTATCAACAAAAAGACTCCGGCGCAGCACAGCTAGTGAGGTAGCAAATCAGTTTATGGCTCCTACTGGCAAGCGGATCCCCCGAAAAACTGTCGCCAGACGTTTGCATGAAAGAGGACTATACGCCCGCCGTCCTCTTGTGTGCATCCTATTGTCCAGACGTCACCGTACCGCCCGTTTGCAATGGTGCGATCAACATCGCAATTGGACTGATAACGACTGGTCTGCTGTCCTCTTCTCATATGAGAGTAGATACAGTCTATCGTCCGATTGTCGACGACAACTGATCTGGCGTGATAATGGTACTGCATATTTTTCAACAAACATACAGGAAAGGGACCGATATCCGACATGTAGTGTAATGGTATAGGCTGGCATAATGATCAATGGCCGTACGTCTCTCTATGTGCTTCCAACTGGGACTATGACTGGCCAACGATACATTAATGATGTTCTGCTACCTCATGTTCGCATGTTCCGTGGTGCTGTCGGTGATAGATTCATTTTCATGGACGACAACGCAACATGTCATCGAACAGTCGCTGTCCAGGAGTGTCTTGAGAGCAAGGATATTCAACGCCTCGTATGGCCAGAACGTTCTCCAGATCTGAATCCCATTGAAAAAGTGTGGGATGCTTTGGGGAGGAGTCTTGCTGGTCGCCAATGTTTTCCAATAGACAAGGACACCCTCATCTGTGCACTGACAGAGGAATGGGATAAATTACCCCAACAGCTGCTTGATAATGTTGTGCAAAGCATGACACGACGTGTGGAATCTTGCATCGCCCTCCATGGTGGCCATATCCCGTATTGACATCTTACGCCTGAACGCCTGCGGACGGTAATTGCATTTTTTTCACGTTTACGTATTCTGCACAAAATGGCCTGCTTGTCCCTTGAACACGTTCCATATCCCGTATTGACATCTTACGCCTGAACGCCTGCGGACGGTAATTGCATTTTTTTCACGTTTACGTATTCTGCACAAAATGGCCTGCTTGTCCCTTGAACACGTTCCAAAGCCTTCTGTATTTCAGAGCACAATAAATTGTCTTTCTTGTAATGTCCTGGCATTCTGACATTATTTTATGTTACGTGGCATCCAACCACACTTACTTTTTGTGCGCTATATAGCCGTTTATGATCCGTCCTTAGCAATTGTCCAGCAGTGTATTTTGTTTTTGGCCAGCGTAGTACGCACGCTTTCCAACATGAATTCCTGACTGCGACACTGCTGAGAAGCCATTACTCTCGCACTTACCCCCACTTACATACCACGAAAATAGTGGGTACTGTGAATATGGGAACTGTGGGATACGGATGTCTTGCCCTCCTGCCGGTTTAACTAACCTTACGATTGAGTTTCCCCAATTGTCGATATATCATCTGTGTTTTGTTTATACGGAGTAGGGCGTTCCAACACTTCACCACTCTCCAAGTTACATTCCGGCTGAACAGAAGCACTCGAAAACGCCAGTCCCTTGATCGAACATCTTGCCATATCAAATTTATTTTCGAAAACACTCTGACTGTCAGAAATAAACGAGTTCTGCAAAACATCGGTGCCAACTCGCTTTTTTAACTATTTAAACCATTGCATACCGAATCTTCATGACAACAAAATATAATTTTTAATTGATCGAAAATTTCGTCGGTTTTCTTTTAATTGATCGAAAAATTGCATCTAAATCACAAATTTTCTTTTTTTTTCAAAGCCTTCGCAAACTGCTTCATGAGTCCTAGCTCTATATGTAATTATGGCAGGTTAGTTTGGTCTCGGTCAGCCCCAAGTCGGCTGTTGATACTTTGTTCTCCAATAACCCTATCGTTTCCAAAGTCCAACCTCCTTTTTTCCAGTGGTCATGTTTTGCAATTCCGCCCCAAAGACATAAAACGCACAAATATATTGTGTAGTCACATTGCTGACCAAGTTAAAAGTTCGCCCTTTTAGGTCTACACAAATCATTCATTGATGTTCTTAATATTTGATCTTTTCCAAAACGGGAGAAATTCTTAACATTTTATCTTTTCCAAAACGAGAAAGATTGTCTCGTACTTCTCTTTCATAGTGGAAGAGGGACCAATTAGGATTGATCCATATCTAAAAAAACAGAGAACATTTTAAACTTCTCTTTGAGGTATTATTGAAAAGGCCTCATTCATTTAGCATGTATTTGGTAGGCCCATTTCCTCACAAGTCCTTTGACATCAATGCAGGATACTGTGTTTTTGTCCTTAGATGGAAAGCGTGGCATATTGTCTTCTCTGCTACGATAAAACGTTATGAAAATGAAGTAAATGAATGAAAAAGTAAATTGTTTTCATTCAACTTGGATGGCAACAATTCAGAAGACACATCAGGCATCTGCACCTATCAATTTTGCTGAATCTAGTTTAAGATATGTCCACTTGCTGTGATTCTTTCGAATGGCGCCCTCCATTTTTACTAGACAAAGATAACAGTTATCATGGTATTTTTTTGTTCTCTCTGGACAATTGGTACTCCAAATTTCAGGCACGTCCTATTTCTATTTGTTCATTGCAGCAAATGATCGTTGCATGTTGTTCGGTGACTCAGTAATCGCCTTGCAAATAGAGTTACCTCTTCGATCTGAGCAAGCTGCGTACCTATCAATGTACTTTTATATTATTTACTTAAAACTTATTATGACCGAGAAAAATGCTAATACCTGGATCTCAAAAAGATTAAATAAGTTGATTTGCCTAATCTTAACAATTATTTTTTCTAAGAAAGAAACTGCAAAACATTTGAATCCATGGGAAATTCATATGCAAAATACAGTTCACTACGAATTAATAAAAAGTAATTAGCGAGAGGTGAAGAAAACAAATCAAATAAAAATTGCATCACGTATAAAAACTCATTTGACGCGATTTTGTTTCCAAAATTTTAAAACAGTGAAAGTAGCAGAAATATTCTTATTGACACATAACCAGAGGGAAATTTTCGCATTTCAAACTATCTGACGTACTGCAGAAGGAATGCACGTGTCATGACTACAAATTTGTCGCGATACATTCATTCGGTGTAGTTTGGGTTTCTTGAACTATTGGCTCCATAGTAGGTGCGGCTTCTATCCCTGTCACCGACATATTTGTTAATTTCACGTAAAGCTCTCACTAGCAAGATGGGACGTCATGATGCACCAAGTCTTTGAAATCAGCTTTTACAATAGAGGGTAGACGGAACAGTGAAAATGACCGGAAAAAATAGCGTTACTACACATAAAAAGATGAAAACACAAAATGCATATTTGGAAAAGGGAAAATTCTGGACTGTGCAGTTACCACTGAAATTAATTTTGAACTTTCTTTGTACAGGCGCTATACATTTTCACACTTTATTTTCAGCAATCGCTAAGTTAAAGTCAGATGTCAAATTTCAGACAACGGACATTAGTAACATGTTATTCTACATAAAAACGCCTTAAAACGTTTTCACAGGATGCTACTTTTAAAATTGAAATCATCCCTTTCGTTTACATGATCACCGACGTTTCATATTTCTTAAAACGGTGACGTTACATAGTAAAGTGATTCATGCGATAAGCTCGGTGAAATTTTAATCAAAAAAGAACGTAGTTTAAAAAGTGACGGCAGCCACTGAAATATGATTTTTTGGTTCTGAGTTTAATCGTTTGGTATCACGATGGAACTTTCGAGTAAAGGGAATGAAATTAATCGGCCGTGGAACAGTGTTAAAACATATTCAGAAGCTTTAAACCAAATGTGTGACGATATACACTGATTGGCCACTTTATTATGACCACCTGACATTTTTAAGCAAATCAGCTATGGCTGCACGCTGTTGTCGCCAGAGGGTTTCGCTAGTATAAAAACGGAACGCCTAGTGCTTGCGACATTAGTAGACGTGATTTCTGGGTGACGAGATGGGTAAAAAATGCGATTTGACGGACTTTCAACGTGAGATGGTTGTAGGATCTCGGAGCCATGGAGCGAGTATCACCGAAACCGCCGCATTCATGAAATTTTCCACGGCAGCTGCTGTTAACATGTTTAAAGACTGGACTGACAGCAAAAAAAACGGGTATCTACGTGCAAAGTGTGGCCGGCATCGACTAGTGACTGCTCAGGAGGAACGGAGAGTGTACAGACTGGTAACAGACAACAGAAAGGCCACAGTACAGCAAATTACAGACCATCTTAATCAAGGATCCCCTCAAATGATCTCTGCACGCACTGTTCGCCATAGGCTGCATCGGATGTGATATGGCAGCCGAAGGCTTGTTCGAACACCTTTGCTGTCTAGAGTTAACAAGAGAAAACGTCTCTAGTTCGCACAGGAAAACAAGGATTAGACAGTCGATAAATTAAAACAAATTATGTGGTCCGATGAATCACGATTTCAGTTGCACCATGCCGATGCCCGAGTGAGAATTTAGCGGAAACAGCACGAAAGCATGGACCCCAAATGCATTGCTACAGCCCTTCAAGCTGGTGGAGGAAACGTTATGGTTTGGGAAATGTTTTCCTGGCATGCTTTGGGCCCTTTAATTCGTGTTGATTAACGTCTGACTGGCACATCATATCTAAACATCGTTGCGGACCAAGTGCATCCTGTCATGTGGATGGTGTATCCCAATGGCGATGACTACTTTCAACAAGATATTGCGTCCTGCCATAGTGCTCGTATTGTACAGGATTGGTTTCAGGAACGTGCCAGTGAGTTTACTTTGCTTAGGTGACCCCCACAATCTCCAGATCTCATACCCATTGAAAGTTTGTGGGAAGAAGTTGAATGAGCCATCAGACAGCTGATTCCACAACCCTGCAATCTCACACTCCTGGAAAGGGCTATTCCTCAAGCATGGTCTCAGATTCCACAAACCACCTATCAACATCTCGTGGAGTCCATGCCACGAAGAATCGACGCAGTATTAAAAGCAAAAGGTGGCCCAACGAAGTACTGAGGGGGTGGACATAGTAAAGTGGCCACTCTGTGTATAAGCAATATGTGCTATTGCTTATATATCATCACCCATTTGGTTTACAACGTTGTGTTTTAAGGTCTTAATCTGAAATGGTAACGTTATCTGAGAAAATCAATGTCGCCTATTTCTTTACAAATTAAATGACAGCGTAGGAAAGATAAAGCAGGCTTTTCGTCATGTCTAACGTGCATAAGCGCCTACAACAATGATTCCTGTGGCAATTAAATACTCAGTTATACCATAGAAGGAATGGAAAGAGTAATCCGTTGAATTTCTGTAAACATTCCTTACGTAGAATGATCTAATCATCATAAATGTTACTTTCTAACACCTTTCGAAGTAATGACGTCTGTAATTGCATACAAGAATCTTTTGTTCTTTGAAGTCACTTAGATATAATTTGCTCTGCATAAGTTAAAACAAATCGATCCTTTTTTACTTTCAGTTTACTTCAAATGAAATACGCAACCGTTTAAGTTGCATATGACTTGCCGAAGAAATAAGGATAGAATTACTAATTGTTATGCTCATATAAAATATTTCTCTTACGGCTTCCAATTATGAGTATTTAAACAAAAGAAGTCAATCCTGATTCCAAAGACAAAGTCAATATACTTTTACATGCCATATTATTGTAACTACAAGAAATTTTAGTACCTAAAATTGCATGATTACAGAAATAATATAAAGATATACACTTCAGATGCATTCTACAGCTTCATATGTAACTTAACGAAGTCGTGTTTAAAGAGGCACACGGTGTTACCGTAAAACAGAAAAGTATGCTCCATACAAGCTTATACTTTGAGCATATGATCAACTATTCTGTAGATGTATCACATAAAGTAATGCAGTTTGTAAATGCAATTATGATTATATTTTTAATGAAATAATATAAAAATATATTAAAATTTTTGAAGATGATAATCCGATTTTTGGCGTAAATGTGACAAGGATGGTAAGTCAGATAATATTCGAAAACTTGAAAAACAAATTTTCATCATCCTGGAGCGGGACTCGAAGCCGCGTCTCCCAGATAACGCCCGGGTATGCTAACCACTACATCACCCAGAATGACCAGGTCTCAAGTTTCCGATTAATTTGAATATAACCATCACAGGATTGGCTAGCCAAAGCAACCGGCATTCATGTTTAGCGAATCTGGAGGTTAAGAATCCCATCCCGTGATTGCCCGGAGGAGCAGATAAATCATGAAAGAAATACGGAATTAAAGCATATTTTTTATTTTATTTTTTATTTTTGGGATTACACCATAGGTTTTCGGATATTATCTGACTTACCATCCTTGTCACATTTACGACAAAAATTGGATTGTCATCTTCAAAATCTGTATGTGTAATCCCGTGTTTTCCTCATGATCTTTCATAAAAATATATTGCCTGAAATTTGTAAACGGAAACGATAACTAACTGCTTTCGATATTTCTTAAAAATCGAATGTTTTTTTCCCTTTGATTACAGCTTTTAGATTAAATGAATGTCTGTGAAATTCCCTTATTTTAATCCAAGCAGTACAGTACCGAAATTATCAATGCTAACCCACTTGATATTAAAGATAATGGAAATCAGAGGATGAAACGCCTATACATTACCTGAAAAAAGAGCAACACTGTTAAAATATTACACACATAGTTATATCATCGAATGCGGCTTATGTATTAACACAGCTAAACATATGAAACGAATTTTTGGTTTTATCAGATTTAATTTTGCCGACGGTTATTTTTCCATCTCACATTCCAGGTACTTACTTTATTTTCCTGATTTGCCCTGTTTTACCACATTTTCGAATAAGACTGCAGTTGATTAGCATGATTTTTCTGTGCACAGACAGTAATCTTTCGTAGTTCGGTATGAGTTCATATGAAGTTTTGATTTTCTGTTATGAACGGAAGAATTACTATTTGAGCTGATACGATATCGAATGTTTCTCTTAAGGTCTGATAGTTGATATAAGATAATTCGTATGTCCTGTTTATAGCGTAGTTAGATATCGCTAACCGCTTTGCAAGGAAGAGGATATTTAACAATTATATCTAAATCTGAACAAGTGGTTTTTCTATAATGTAGTGCCGTCCGCATTCAAAATTCTTTTAGGACTTCCTGGCTTTCATTAGTTACGCTGTGGAGTTTGCGCTACTAATGTGTATGCCGAAAAACGTTTTCGAGCATGGAATTTAAGGCCAAATTATTCTTCCTTGAAAATATTAAAGCTTCTTGCTGTTCATTTAGAAAAATGCCAAATTAAAAAATATAAATAAGGGGTTATAATATTGGTGTTCGTAGACGTAAAAAACCTCTGCTTTATATGGTTTGTGAATAAATTTTGGCGTTGGATTCTCAGTGCAACCTTAATATATGTTTACGTTACGTTCCATAACGAACATCACTAAAATAGTATACAGTTCTATATAAGAAAAATAATATACATGTAATACACTGAAGAGCAATTGAATTAGAGGCAGCTGGCGTTATGCAAATATGGCGCTGTGGGCGGCTCTGTAACAGTAAACGACACGACGTATGCAGCGATCCAACAATACAAGGAGTGATGCGACGGGAATCAGTAAGACTCGGACGCATTATTGGTAAGACGAAGGACCTAAGCGCGTTTGATCGTTGGCAAATTGTCGGTGCCCGACGAATGGGTCACTCCATCTCGGAAGTCGTGCAGGCACTGTGATTTTTACTAGCCGTTGTGCCACGGGTGCACCGTGTGTACATCGAATCCGGTAAAACCATCCCTGCAAGGGCCAACTGTCGTGGACAACAGCGTGTGGATGAGCGAGGTCATCGTCGGCTAGCTCGTATTGTAACAGCGGATAGACTGGCCACAGTGCAAGAAATCACTCGGCAATTTAACGCTGGTGCACAAAAAGTGTAAGCAGCCACATCATCCAGAACCATCTCCTCGCTATGGGGTACAGAAGCCATCGTCCCACGAAGGTACCGTTGCTGACCGCACATCACAAGGTGCATGGATTATCATTAGCGCGGGAACATGGCCACTGGACCCTAGACATGTAGAAAAATGTTACCTGGACGGATATGGGTCGAGATTCACGTTGGTACATGCGGATGGCAGGATACGAGTACGGCGCAAACCACATAAAGCGATGGATGCTTCTTGCTAGCAGGGTACTCTTCAAGCTGTTGGGGGTGGAAATCTCGTCTGGAGACTATTTACGTAGACTAAAATTGGACCCCTGGTACGGGGAACATCGTCCCTCACAGGTCAACGTTACCGGGATATCCTGGACGACCATTTGCTCCAGTTTGTGCGTCTTCAATATCCCACTGTGGACATCATCCTGCAACAAGACAATGTACCGTGCCATCACTCCCGATTTGTATCCGAATGGTTGGATGAACACTCCACCGACGTGACGTCGCTTCCTTGGCCAGCTAGGTCACCTGACCTTAGTCCCATCGATCACATCTGGGATGCCATCAAGAGAGTTGTTCGACGCTCTGACTCCTCCATCAAATCTTCGTGAACTGTGGGATCTTGTTCAGTGGTCGTGGATCTGCATGGCTTCCCAACGCTTCCGGTGTCTCGTCGAGTCCATGCCGAGACGAATCGCCGACGTCATCAGGGCGAAAGGTGGTGCTACACGTTACCAGACAGGTATCTCTAATTAAATTGCTCTTCAATGTATACTGTATCAAAAACTGTAAATTCAAATTCATTAGTATGGGCAGTTTGAATAGCGGTGATAACCCCCTTTTAATCTAAAGGAACTTGAGTTATTATGGAAAATATTTCGTTAGGTGCAATACAGTGCCTTATGGTGTGCTGCGTAATTTAAATTTTCTCCAGGTAACTTAACCAAAGAGCGTGAACTAAAGTTTGCTCGTTTTAAGCAGATACTACAAAATTCTATCCCGTCATATTCATATACTTACCACAGGACGTCGGGAAAACTGCACATGCATTTTTTTGTAAGGTTTCTCTCCGTAACGTTTTAGATGATATTCTGTCTATTCAGTCTTACAAGACACTACATCAGTAGAGATAAGTATAGTACCTATACTACAATAAATATTAGGTTTTCAGTTCAATGTGACATGCAAATGTGCCATTGCAGATATATTGATATTAAAGATCTGGCATATTGATACGTGTGGAAAATTTGACTTTAACAGTATTTGACTTCATGACATAATACAATGTTCCAATGTAAGTTTTTAATACGAGTAATAAATTTCACTTTATTCTAGTATTGTGTAGTGATGAAATTCAAAATAGGTTTCCCTAATTCTTTGAATTCAATTCTTGCTCATTTTAGTGAACTCTATTTTTTTAAATACGGTTTGTTTAGTTTTCTAAGAATATCGTTTGTTTAAATAGCGTTGTAATATCTGAAATAAAAGAAAACCTTTTTTACATTCCTGAATGCTCTTACCTTTATTTGCGAATAACAATTTTCTCATACCCAATAGGGACTACGTTCACTCAATGTATGATGATATTAAGTCGGAAACTTGTTATTCTGAATCGAATAGCTTTGTGTAGCGCGTTTATTGGTTTACATTCCAAGTACCTACATGCAGTTTTATCAACATGACTTGTCCGCCATCGAGTGCTTCCCTTGTTTGTTAGGCAATACCCTGACGGTTCAACATAAAATCAAAGTTGGCATGAAGGTGTCCTTTTTTCGAAAGCATATAACTGTTACCTTCATTTCCCCAGCATCGCATGCTTTAGCTTTATTATCTACAACATAGCGTAGCTGCAAACTAATAAAATAGAAATTTAGCAGGGATTTTGGATCAGCACGAATGAATGACGATATTGACCTTCTTCGGAGGTTTGTTTATCGTGCTTTATACCTCAGTCTGAGTTCACTCGATTCACAGGTATTCATTCTCTTTCCCGTAAATCGATCTCAGATACCGTTTTGTTCAATGAAATGTTATGCACCGATTTTGTTGACACAAATATTATGCATATTAGCTTAATGGAACTAAAAGGAATTTAATGCAAAATATATAGCAACCCTGATAAAACTCGTTAATCAGTTTTTTCGTTAGATAACACGATGTACTTAAATGCATAAAACATGACTGTTCCAAAATTTTCAAGCACGTCATTGTAAATTTAGTCTAGTTCCTGTTAATTATGATTACTCAAATAACTTTTTATTGCAGATTTGCACGATACATCCAAGTATCGTGCAAGTCTAAAGGAACAAGTCCAAGTAAAATTTGAAGGTGTTGGTTTATTCATTTGACTGTGTTATTTTTGCAAACATTAATAATTTATAATGTTCTTAAATTTTTTATTAATTCTTTTTTCTTGAAAAATGTACTGGGAGTGGTTATTTAACAACACAGAACATCGTGTGTCTGTCTCCCCTATGAGTAAATAGATTTTTGAGCTTAAAACTGCAGTTCTATTTTTACTCACTTTAAAACCTCACTCACCTCCTTCTAGTGATTTTTATTTTTGTGTCGTTCCATAAATTTGTTTGGTTTTGAATAATGGAGTTTCACATGTTTGCGATCACACAGATTTTTATTTTTTCATTTACGTTGACTGAATGCATATTATAACGAATGATTAGTCAGAAAGAGTGGTGAGACATTTGTATAAAGAATGCAGAAGAATGTGTGCGGGAGCAGATCGCTAACTGGAGGATTGAGAGCACACAAAGGATCCTTGTAATATGACGTTTCGCCTGTGCTGAAAGTAAACTTAAATTGTCCCTAACAGTTCTATTTCATTAAGTCGAGAGTTCCCGAGTCTTCTCAATCACTGGGCACAAAAAAGTGAAAGAAAAAATCCCGTTATATTTCCCCCTGATTCTTAGTACATTCTAAAGATAAAGTTTGAAATTTAAGTAGAGGAACTAGCAGTTTCGTTAAAAATGAAACATATAGAACTGTGTATCTTTTTTTCCTTTGCAATATGTGGAACATCATTAAAATCATGTATATTCTTAACATTTTGAAGTGCATATGTACAGTGCAGCAAAAATCGAGTGATTAAGAGTACAAATGAGAAAACGAAATGGCAGTGTATGCAAAGAACTGCTACCAAGGGCTATTTCATGGGTTAAGACAGTTGCAGAATTTTAATGACGCTTTTCTTAAAGCTTAGGATGGGTGCTCTCTAGTGTACATTGCCGAAATGGAACTCGGAATAATACGAAAAACGTTATTAAATGTTATTAGTCTGAGAGCAGAGAAAACAGTGAGCCAACTAGAGAAACAAAAGCTACGTTTGGAACTTAAGGTCTTCATAATGTAATAAATGAGAGCCTAGAACACCGAACACACAAGCAAGTACTTGTTGAAGAACCAGATATGATTTTAGTAATTATATAATATGCATTTTTCTGAATTTCATAAATAAATGGATCTATAAACTTTAGGTTCAGAATTTGGAAGCATATCACTTAAGGTTCTAGTGAAAGTGGTGACAGACAAAGAAATGTTACTGTATAAACGACATCAGTTTGTGTATATGACGTTGGCAACAGCAGCAGGGCTCCAGCCCGAAACAATACCACGGAGAATTAGTAAGGAAACAAATAAATGTGATATACTCAGTTCTGAGTAGGAATACCATGTAATGTTATAAGGGAAACTCTGTAAAATGAGAAAACAGAACTACATATACGATGGTATGATAATCGCGCTACAATACAGTGCGATGCTTTTTCTGTCGATCTGTTAAGTCAAATTTCAATTTGTGTACCGCCCCTTGCTAATCAGAGTTGTGTATCCTAGGCAACTATTACATATGCAAATTGCAGACGGACCCCTTAGGGCCCCCAGCTCATAAGGACAACAGAGTGAGGATGTGCCTTCACGGTCTGTGTTCATCGCCGGATCCCTCGCTGCATCTCCCAGGGTATTTCAAATTTGCTTGTATTAAGACATTACGTCGTCTTGATGAAAATTACGTAACATTTTAGTATCACATTTATAAGCATTTTTAATTGTAGTTATCGTTTCTCTACACATTCTTATATTAACGGATGATAGAAGCCATGATAAAATTACTTGCCATTGCTGCATGACTTTTCAAACTGCAAATTCCAATGGCAATATATTTTTAACACGTCTTTTGTAAAAGAAGATCGTTCTTCTGTTATCGGTTTGTTCGTCCGTCAGTCTGTCAGTCCGCCTGTGAACACCATATCTCTGCAACTATTAGTCTGATTAAAAAATATTTTTGCATTGGGAAGCTTGAAATATGGGAATGACGATCCTCCATTTCGGTTTTTTACGATGTACAATTTCGCCGCTAGAGGGCGTAAATGCAGGTGATATAGAGTGCAAAATAAATTTTATTCGATATATTTGCTTCTAAGCATCCGATTAATTTTATTTACCTTTCGAATAAATTTATGTCAAAGAATAATTAAGGTAATGTAAATCTTTTTAAGTTACCCATAGATTTTTTGCTAAAGGGTGTTAAATTAAATTGCGTTTTCTCTGATATCTCTACTTTTAAAACTCCGATTTCAAAAATGTTTTCTTCAGCGGATACAACTTTTGATGGAACATGTTTTGCTTATAATTTCTAATTTTTGGTAAGCAATGGTTTGGCCACCAGGTGGCGTAAGGGTTAATTTCTGCTTCTGATGTATTGTCCACAAAATCTGGGCTTCCAAAATCTCGATTAAAAAGATTCGTTCGTAGACGGATACCACTCAAGAATTAAGTGAGCATCATTATTATTACCTGTGGCCTCATCCAGCTGCAACACAAATTCGTTACCTTCCATTTTTTCAAATAACTGATCATTGAGGTCCGCCGCTATGTGCTGTATTCTGCGACTGATGGTGTTATTGGACAAAGGTACATTTGAAAGAAGCTTCCCAGCAGACTCACTGATTATAGTGTTCGCCATATCTACGGCAACCCGTAGAATGAGTTCTTCTGCGATGGTATGAGGCTTCTTATATTTTGCGATTCTATGTGCCGCCCTGTAAGATGATAGTAAAGCATTGCTTGGTACTGATGCCTGCTTATGGAGACTCCTTTTGTTGATTTAACTCTTGTAACTTTCTCGTAAAGCGATCACGAGATTTACTAAGCATGTTGCGATGATTGTTTTCTAAATGGCCTTTCAACTCACTTAATAGCATGCACTTTGGCGCCAAAACTTTCATACACAGTACACACTGCGGCCTCTCTTCACCATTGACTGCTGTCGACGAAAATCCAAAGTCCAAGTAACTGTCATATTTTCGATATTTACTCTTCTTCACCCACTCGCCACTCTTTGACGGTGTGCCCTCTTAATTTTTACTTTCACTACGCTTATTACTGTTCAGTAAAAACCGATCCATTTTAAAAAATACATACGAGAAGAAATATTTCAAAAACTTCACTTCAATAAACCCCAACAATATTCAATTGATACGCCGGAAGCTTACGAACGCCGAAACTCAGCAACAGATCATCAACATTACAGATTGCTAACCGCCAAATGAGTCAAAAATTATAACGGATGAGCATATTTAAAGGACCTAGTTACCTTCTCGAAAAATCTGGACTGAGAGTCTCATTTCTAGACGCTCGGAGAACGAGGGAGGAATGCTTATCAGAAGCACGAAAGCTGGTGCGAAAGCTCAGGTTACTTCCGGTAGCAGCCGCGCGTAACCCTCACGTGCGTCTGTCTGGTGGCAGTCGTGCGGGGGGAAGGCTCACGCTTGTAAAATTATTATTACTATTTTTCTTATATTTTGATTGGAGGTTTAACGACCAGCATGAGCAACTGTAAAATTATTGTAGATCGCCATCTAGTAACCATTTGTAGAAGATTCTGCAAACAGTTACTACTAAGTGAGTTACTGGCTTGCACCAGGTCCGCTACATGTCGCGATGTCGTGTCCTATCACATTGAATTGAAAATGGAAATAAAATCTCGAAAGTTTTGTAATATTTCCCGCCGCCCCTGTGATGAAGACGCGGAGCACACTTTGGAAACCACTGGTGTACAACATATAATTTGTTACTAACTGCCCTCCTAGAAAGGAAAGTGAAGTTCAAGACCAGAAAAATACATTTACTTTCTTAATTGAATTACACGTCCTGCATGACTTAAAAATATTTGAATGATTAGCTGAAAACTATTTGGAAAAGGAATTTTAAGAAATATGGTTTTAAAGCATTTAATAGGAAATAAAAATACTCGCCGTTTGCTACTCCTAAAAATATCATTTATACATTTTTCCAACATTTCTTTTTACATACGGGAAAAATGTATAAATAATATGGGTACTTGTTCCAGTCCTGGTTAGGCATGGATGTTGTGTTTGCCTTACAAAGCTGGCTCTCTCCTTTCCCTGGAACCACTGGCTCTAAATTAGAGACGGGCGACTGCTCATAGTTCATTGCGTTGATCACAGTGGTTGTTAAACCTTCAATAAAAAACAAACAAGAAAGATGACACCGAATTTTCGGGTGTAATAAGCACTTTTTTTTAATCCGTTCTGACGCAATTTAGACTTATGAAAGCTATTCAAAGTCAATTTAGCCGGTATGGAAAACAATAGTATATGACGGAAGAAAGAAGATTTTCAATCGGGTTTTTAATCCCTCACATATGGCAGTAACGTAATCATGAGCTTGCTCCCTCTGGTTGCATACTTGTGTGTTAAGAAAAACATGAATTTATATGAGAAACCTTTCGCACCGGAAACGCTCTCCAACACAGAAAAAAATTTCAAATCGGACTTTTAGAAAGAGTGATAGCGACAAAAATAGGATGTGAATTTACGTCCCCTGGTAAGAAAACCATGAATTAGTTTAGGAAGAAAGTATTCTCAAAAGGATTTTCCATATGAGCGGTATCGGTCCAAGAGAAAAAAAAATAGCCGAGTTTTCAGGATCCCAGATTTTGCTACAAATACATCAGAAGCAGAAATTAACTTTTATGCCCCGTGGTGGCCAAACAATTCTTTACCAAACATTAGAAATTATGTGAAAAATATTTTCCATCAGGTCTTGTATGCGATACAGGAAGAATGTTTCAAATCGGAGTTTTAGAAGCAGAAATAACGCATAACATGCAATTTGCATTTGCGCCTCCTAGCGAAAAGTCTATGATTTACTTGAAAATTTTATATTTTTAGGAAAAACATTTCGCATGGGAAACACCATCCAACAAGGAAGGAATTTTCCAAATCGGACTTCTAGAAGTAGAGATATTGATAAAAATAAGATATACATCAACGCTCTTGGCGTAGAAGCCATGCATTATTTCAAGAAGAAAATGTTCCTAAAATGTTTGCCGACATGAGTCGTATCTGTCTACAAATGACATTTTTTTCAATTGAGATTTTAGAAGCTCATATTTTCCTGCAAATACATCAGAAGCGGAAATTAAGACCTTCGCCACCTGGTAGCCAAGCATTTTTTACAAATATTTGAAATTATGTGCAAAGGATTTCCCATCAGGAGCTGCATTCGGTGCAGAAAGAATTTTCCAAATCGGAGATTTAGAAGCAGATATATAGGGTAAAGTAATACACCTTTACGCTCCCTAGCGCAAAATCTACGAATTACTTGAACATTTTCAAATTATATGAAAAACATGTCACACTAGAAACACTATCCAACAAAAAAGGAATTTTTCAAATCGGACTCCTAGAAGTAGAGATATTGACAAAAATAAGATATACATCAACGCCCCTGGCGTAGAAACCATGCATTATTTCTTTTTTTTTCAATCGGATTTCAGAAGCTCATATTTGCTGCAAATACATCAGAAGCAGAAATTAAGATTTACGCCCCCTGGTGGCCAAACCATTTTTTCACAAAAATGAGAAATTATATGCAAACGATTTCCCACCAGGAGCTGTACTCGGTGCAGAAATAATTTTTCAAATCAGAGATTTAGAAGCAGAGATATAGCGAGAAAAGCAATTTACCTTTACGCCCCCTAGCGGAAAGTCTATGAATTACTTGAACATTTTCATATTATATGAAAAACATGTCACACTAGAAACACTATTTAACAAAGAAGGAGTTTTTCAAATCGGACTCTTAGAATTAGAGATATTGACGAAAATAGAATATATATCTACGCCTCCTGGCGAGGAAACCATTCATTATTTTAAGAAGAAAATGTTTCCAAACGGTTTGTCGACATGAGTACTATCGGTCTACAAACAACATTTTTTTCAATCGAGATTTTAGCAGCTCATAGTTTGCTGCAAAAACAACAGAAGCGGAAATAAAGATTTACGCCCCCTGGTGGCCAAACTATTTCTTCACAAAAATTAGAAATTATGTGCAAACAATTTCTCATCAGGAGCTGTATCCGGTGCAGAAAGAATTTTTCAAATCATAGATTTAGAAGCAGAGATATAGGGGGGAAACGCAATTTCCCTTTATACCCCCTAGCGGAAAGTCTTCGATTTATTTGAGAATTTTGAAATTATATGAAAAACATGTCACACTGAAAACACCATCCAACAAAGAAGAATTTTTTCAAATCAGACTTCTAGAAGTAGAGATATTGGCAAAAATAAGATACACGTCTACGCCCACTGGCGGTGAAACTGTGGAATATTTTAAGAATAAAATGTTCCGAAAAGGTTTATCGATGTGAGTGGCATCAGTCCACGAAAGAGTTTTTTCAATCGATATTTTAGAAGCTCAAATTTTATGATAAATATATCAGAAGCAAAAATTAACACTTACGCCCTTTGGTGGCCAAAATATTCTTTACCTAAAATTTGAAATTATGTGCAAAATATTTTCCATGAAGAAGGTTTATCCGCGGAAGAAAAAAAATTTCAAATCGGAGTTTTAGAAGAAGAGTTATCGGGAAAATGTAATTTAATTTTACGCCCCATAGCGGAAAATCTATACGTAATTTGAAAAAGTAACTATATATAAAATACTCTTCGACATAAATGGAATCGAAATATAAAAGATTTTTTTCAATCGGATGTTTAGAAGCAAATATGTTGATTAAAACGTATTTGTGAATTCGAAATTATCTGCATTTACTCTCTCTAGCGGCGAAATTGTACATCGTAAAAAAATTAAATAAAGGATCATCATTCTCATATTTCAAGCTCCAAAATGGCCGCCCCGGTGGCGCAGTGGTCTAAGGCGTTGGCCTCTGATCATTCGTCCGTAAGGGGTCCGGGTTCAAATCCCGGTCAGGCATGGATGTTGTGTTAGTCTTATGGCACTGGCTCTCTCCCTTCCCTGGGACCAGTGACCCTAAATTAGAGACGGGCGATTGCTAATAGCCCATTGAGTTGCTCACGGTGGTCGTTAAACCTCCAATAAAAAAAAAAAGCTTCTTAATGCAACAAGAATTTTTCAAATCGGACTAATAGTTGCAGAGATAGCGTGGGTACAGACGGACGGACGGACAGACAAACCAATAACATAAGCACGATCTTTTTTTACAAAAGACGTGCTAACAAACTATGGTGTTTTGAGAACAAAGTATGCTTAAAGGTTTTTGGTTGTAAGCTGTATCTGATCGAAAAAAACCTTTTCAATTGAGTTTACAGAAGTGCAGATATTGCTGCAATCACATTAGGAAGTGAAAGATACACTTGTGTCCCCCACTGGGAAAAATTAGAAATGATATTTAGTTCGTTTCACACCAAGAGATCTATGCAATGCGAAAAGTGTTTTACAAATCCATCTTGTGAAGCATAATGGGTTTGTGCCAAACTGGCAAACTGTCAAATGAGGAAAAACAGAACATATCCGAAATAACAGATATGTATCACACGTGAAGTCAGG
The DNA here is from genome assembly GCA_039090855.1 of Macrothele yani. Lineage (NCBI taxonomy): Eukaryota > Metazoa > Arthropoda > Arachnida > Araneae > Macrothelidae > Macrothele > Macrothele yani. Next base: position 109,848,377 of record CM077015.1, on the reverse strand, counting down.
GCAAGAATTTGTGCACCACTTCTGACCAAAGAAATCACGAGAAAGTTAAAAAGAGTGTATCTTTCATTTTACACAGAATTCATCCCCTCTACTTGATTAACGTGATTAAAAAACCATGAGGATTACATGGAAATCAATAAGATTAACAACTAGTGGTTCATAACCGGAAGATACTGTATACTGAAATATAATTTGTCCACATTTTGGTTAAAGGCATTTATCCTGAGCCGTTTTCTTGACATTTCCAACAACCCCTTAACAGAAATTCTGACCATTTGTGTTGAATAACGGTGTCTAAAATAAAGAGGGCGTCGGGAAAATATAAAATGCTAGAAACATTGTTTCAGCAAAATATTTTTTGTCCTATTCTTAATAATTTTTGAGAGAAACTACCGTCCGAAAGCTTGCAATTATCAATTTATTAAAAGAAGTCAAAAAGTTCAAATACGAACTAGCATTTTAAGATCAGTTTTGCCACAGCAAAACACAAGACAGATATTCTTAATATAAGAATTCACAGGAAAATGTATCGTTCAGTAAAAATGATATCAAGTCATTTGTCAGACCAAAACATATATAAATATATGTATTTGACAAAAATAAAAACTTATAGAGTTCTCTGCTGGTAAGAATTTCTTGGGTCACAACAGTAGAGGAACAGGGGGACTTCTGGGGCAGGGGCAGCCCTCTATAGACTTAACATTGGCTGCCCACGAGGCTGTCCCCGAGCCTGCCCCAGCTGTCCCTTTGTCAGAATTTTTGTCACGTGATCGTCCCCATGATGTGCTACCCCTAGCGGTGCTTCTTGGAACTTTCGATGGAGATTTGATTTTGAGGGATGGCAACGACCAAGAGGGAAAGGGGGTGGATATAGGGGGATGTCAACTCGATGTGCTGCTCCCTAGCGGTGCTTCTTGGAACTTTCAATGGATCTTTTTTTAGGATGGCAACGACCGAGTGGGAAAGGGGGCGGATATAGGGGATGTCAATTCGATGTGCTGCCCCCTAGCAGTGCTTCTTAGAACTTTCGATGGATCTTTGATTTTGGGGAATGGCAACGACCGAGTGCGAAACGGGATGCCAACTCGATGTCCTGCCCCTGGCGGTGCTTCTTGGAACTTTCGATGGATCTTTGATTTTGAGGGATGGCAACAACCCAGTGGGGCCCGTTGGGATTTTTTGTATTTATTCCAGTGGTTTTCAAGCCGGATTTTCCCCTTCTTCGATGTTATTTTTCCCCTGAGGAAATTTTTACGTAACGATGCTGGGGAATTTTCTTTCCAATGGAATAAAAATGCTCTGATGGTCTTAGCGAGGTCCTAACTCACGATGATTTGGTTTCAAAAAATTGGTCAGGTGGTCTCGTGTACTACGTATTCACTCTATTTTTTTTAATTACTTTTACGTTATTTCTTCATGTATTTTTTATATATTTTTTGTATGTTTTGAGGGAGTTTTTTCGTGTAGATGTAATGAATTTTCTTGGGAACTTTTCTTTTTCCTACATTTAATTTTATTTCAGACCATGAGACGAGGAAATGCTTCTTTAGAAACGATTTGGTTCCTGTTCGCAGTAACTATTGGACTTTGACAAAATTTTTGGGAAATCAAGCGGAAATGTAGACATGTTAATTCTGAGTCTTTCGCCCTTCCAATATTTTTTTTCTAGTCGTAATATTTTCATGTACTATGGATTCCCTCTCTCCTTTTTTTTTTTTTTTTTATAACTTTTACGATATGTACTTTTTATATTTTTTGTATGTTTTGAGGGAGTTTTTTCGTGTATATGTAATGAATTTTTTGGGGAACTTTTCTTTTTCCTTTATTCAATTTTATTACAGATCATGAGACGAGGAAATGCTTCTTTAGAAGCGATTTCGTTCCTGTTCGCAGTAATATTGGACTTTGTCATTTTTTTTGTGAAATGACTTCATGCTAATTCTGAGTCTTTTGCCTTTGCAATATTATTTTCTCTTAATTTTTTCGTGTGTTCAAGAACTCTACAGGTCTTTCACAGCTAAAATTCTGATGAAACAATATTTTCTTACTTTTTTTCGCATATCGTTATAGCTTTCCAATTTCGCTATTTTACTTCATCTTTTTTTTGAAATTTCGTAAAACTTTTCAGTATGTCAGTAATGTTTTTCTTACTTGGTCAAACTTGTGACTTCTTTTATTTAGAATATTTTTTTTTATTTAATTCCAACAAAACGATTATTTTAGATGTAGCAAATCATCAGATTTTTGTTTCCTTATATAGCATATTTTCAAACTTGCTTAAAAATATTCCTCAAAGCTTGCAGGTAGTCAAATATGCATTTTTTTATTCTTTCCTAGTTTGCTATACTTTTCGTGGACTGTCCTAACAAGAAAGCATTCATTGTCAAGACATACAATCTAAAACCTTTTTTCTTAGGATAAAATTTGTATTCTTTGGGCTGTATATTTTTCTGTCTCGTCCGAAAAAACATTCATTCTAGAGGCAAAGCTAGTAATTCCGTTCTTCCCATAAACATTATTTTTTTAACGTTTTACTAACTCACCAGAAAAGCAGTTATTCCCAACCCCCATAGCGAAAATAAAGAAATTCTTACTTCTTTTCCATACATATCGACTCAATCTATTTATTTTCGAAATGCTGGTCATGACATTTCAACTAAAATTTCATACTTTCACCAAAAATCATTTTCTTAAACGAGCTATTTTTTTTTACTTTTTTTCATGTATAACTGAATTTTTATTGTTTCCTCACCTCATCAAAGTTAATAAGAACTCCCCAAATCTCATTCCTTTCCCTCATTTAGTTCGCTTTAAATTGAGATGTTTCAAAACTTCGCGTATATTTCTTTCACTAAATGTCCAGTTCTCCCGTATCTGTCCCATCATTTTTAACTTCTGTGCCTGCTGCATTTTTTCTTTAGACGTTTAGTTTCGTTGACCTTTTCTTTCGCTTTAATTAGGTTTTCATTATCGTATTTTTTATTCATTGTCTCAGCAGAAAAAGCTTTCATTCTGGAGGCATAGCGACAAAGCCCGTACTTCCTCTAAACATTTTTATTTCACGTTTTACTAATTCGTAAGAAAAGCAGGTGTTTCCGAACTCTCATAGTGAAAATATCGTATTCCCCTTATTTTACTTATTATATTTTTCCTTTCATTCAGTGTTGTATGATTCTTAAAACTTTGGTTTATTTTTATGGAACTTTTTTTTTCTTAGTTTTTTTTCTGATTCAAACTATCAATCTTTTCCTATCGATTTAATTGGTCTTATTTTTCCATTCGACTTTACTTTTGAACAGAAATGTATCTAAAATCTTCAGATGTATTTTAGTCTCTAAGGCCGATTCTTCCGAAATTTCAAATAAAATCATTGTAGGACTTTAGTGTAAATGCCCCTAAATCTTTAGAACTTCCTTTTCATAGTTAGATACTAATTCCTCCAGGTTTAAATTAAAACATGAAAGAAGAGTATTTTTACGCTCTCTAGAGTGAAAGAAGAGTGTTTTTACGCTCTCTCCAGTGAACGAAGAGTGTTTTTACGCTTTTCCCAAGAAATTAACTTTGGGATCTCCCTTCTTTCTACCGGAAAATGACTATCTTGTGCGAATGTTTTCACGCGTCTACTGCTTGCTAAAAACCTCATATGACATGAAATCACTTTGCTTGGTAGATTAAACTAAATTCTGGTTTTGAACTTTGAACGCAAACTCAAGCTTGCAAAAGCATAGTTTTCTGAGCGAACTTAAACTGTCTAAGATGACAAAAATCAAAAACGTATGACTCAATGGGACAGAGCGTTTGAACTTTGCCGTTCATTCAAGATTTAAGAGATCCGTAGTGAACCACTACAAGAGAAATAAGCAGACCCTGATTTAGTCCACTGTTTCCAAGGAAGGTAGAAAGCTAGTGTCGTAATTCGAAAGCTCATAACTCAAGCCTCCCCAGGATTCAATTTCAAACGGACAATTAGTCAGATGTCAATGCTTAGACATTGGAAAATTACTTCAGACAAATATTTTCTTAATTAAAATGCTTCAAGTCAGAATTTGTATTACTTAAGATTTCCCTTAGTCAATATTTTTTCTATCTTAAAAACTTCTAAAGGGTTGATTTAAAAAAAAAAAAAAGAGTTCTCCCCAAAACGTAAAATTTCCCCAGAATTGTATGAGGAACCAACAAAATTGACGAAGCTTGAATGTTAATTCTTTCAACCAATTTCTTTCTCTTCATGTTTCATTCCATAAACTTTCTTCAAATACCTATATATCCAAGAATTTTGTTAAATGTCCAAGTTCGACTCCTCCAGAAATTTTCTGAAAATGATAGTTTCTCTTTTTAAAAAAAATTCCAAAATAAGAAACCCTTTAACGAAACAAGAAATTCCTATTCAAAGCATTCCATCCCTCTTTCTACTTCAAATACTCTCTTTGTAAATCTAAGGAGCTGTTTTTTTTTTTTCTAATATTCATATATTTTTCCCTCTAACTTTAGAAGATATTTTCCCAAAATGTATGTACATATTACGATAGTAAAATATCATACAACTGCTTGATGTTCAATTCACTTCACGCTGTTTTAAGGAAATTCTTTCATTTTCTCATAAGACATAGACATGTTACTTTCTCTTCCCATTCACTTCAAAGACTTGAGATGAACTTAATGGAGTCCTTTGAGAAAAACTTTCATAGAGAAGCATAATTGTACTGAAAATGTCAGTTTTCTTAAAGAAATCATAAGAATGAGAATTTTTTTACTGAAACAAGTTTTCCCTGTTCAAAGCATTAAGTGGCTCTTTTCGCATCAAATTCTGTATTTCCTCATGTAAACTTTATTCTTTTTCTACTTCATATCATCTTTCGTTTCTTGATTTTCCCTATGTAACTTAAAACTTCTTTTCTTAATCTATTTTTCATAAAGTATCATTCTTTTGAGTTGATTTTTCTCTCTCTCTCTCTTTTTTTAAATGCATTTCTAAGTTCATATTGAGAAGGGTTTAAATTTTGATTGAAAGATGTTTGCATAGATCGTTTTAGGAAAAGTTGAAAACAGATAATGTTCGTTTTGGAAATGTTCATTCTTTCCTAGTGTTAAAAATGGAAAACTTCATAATTTCTTAGGGGTGGTCTTGATGTAACACGTTTCAGTAAAAACAGTGAAATTCCCATTGAATAACATGGGGAACTATGAAATTTAAGAAGGACGTTTTCGTTCAAGGAAAATATTTTAAAAGGTCTATTTTCGATTCAGTTACAAACGAATCAGGTAGAAAACAGAATGCAGTAGAAACAGTCACAGCAAGTTCCTGAAAGTTGAAAATAGATGTACTAAAAATGTCTTAGGAAATAAATTTTTATGAAACACAGACTGTTTAGTTTTCCCAGGCTAGGGGGTCTTTAGTGAAAGCGCTTCATCTTTTCAACTGAAAGAATAAAGCGAGTCAGTTTGAAACATATCAAACTCCCCGAAAATAAGCCGTGTACTCTGGTTTCGACTCAATACAGTAAAGCATTGCTCTCAGACCAGTCGGAATTCCGCCCCGGTTGGTTACCTAATGGAAAACGTCAGACCCATCTCCAATAACAATACCCAAATATCCTTAAGAAAAGTCTAGCAAAAAGCACTAGTTCCCCATTAAATCAATTGCATTCATCCTGTTACTGTTTTACACATTTCAAAAAGGAAGTTTACATTCTCACTTTTACTTTAAAATGCTTGAAAAGCTTAATATTTTGACTCATTTCCATAAAAAAATAATTTCCCTTAAAATTTAATTTAAAAAAAAAATTACTCTTAAAATGTATGCCTTAAAACTAAAAAATATTTACGCTTAATATTTCAATAAAAAATAAATATTCACAAACTCACCTTCTACCTTGCCAATAAAATATAAAAAAACTACATTCATTTCTGAATTTATATAATCGAAATCATTATTTCCCCAAGTAGTGCTTTTCCCATAATTGTAGAGAGGAACTCTAATGAAATCTTCCCTTTTCCACATATGTTCGACACAGACTGTTTAGTTTTTCAAGGCAAGGGGGTCTTCAGTGAGAACGCTTTTTCTTTTCAACACAAAGAATAAAGCGAGTCAGTTTGAAACATTTCAAACTACCCGAAAATAAGCCGTGTACTCTGATTTCGGCTCAATACTGTAAAGCATTGCTCTCAAACCAGTCAAAAATCCCCCCGATTGGCCACCTAGTTGAAAACATCAGACCCATTTCCAATACCAATACCCAAATTTCCTTAAGAAAAGTCTAGCAAAAAGCACTAGTTCCCCATTAAAACAATTTCATTCATCCTGCTACGGTTTTAAACATTTCGAAAAATAAATTTCTTTTACTTTTTAAAATTCTTGAAAGCTTAAATTTTTGTCTAATTTCAATAAAAAAATAATTTCACTTAAAATTTAATTTAAAAAATATTACTCTTTAAATGTATGTCTCAAAACTAAAAAAATATTTACGCTTAATATTTCAATAAATAATAAATATTCATTAACTCACCTTCCCACTTTCCAATTAAAAAAAAAAAAAAGGGAGGGAATACATAGTACACCAAAACATTACGACTAGAAAAAAATATTGGAAGAGCAAAAGACTCAGAATTAACATGTCTACATTTCCGCTTGATTTCCCAAAAATTTTGTCAAAGTCCAATAGTTACTGCAAACAGGAACGAAATCGTTTCTAAAGAAGCATTTCCTCGTCTCATGGTCTGAAATAAAATTAAATGTGGGAAAAAGAAAAGTTCCCAAGAAAATTCATTGCATCTACACGAAAAAACTCCCTCAAAACATACAAAAAATATATAAAAAATACATGAAGAAATAACGTAAAAGTAATTAAAAAAAATAGAGTGAATACGTAGTACACGAAACCACCTGACCAATTTTTTGAAACCAAATCATCGTGAGTTAGGACCTCGCTAAGACCATCAGAGCATTTTTATTCCATTGGAAAGAAAATTCCCCAGCATCCTTACGTAAAAATTTCCTCAGGGGAAAAATAACATCGAAGAAGGGGGAAATCCCGCTTGAAAACCACTGGAATAAATACAAAAAATCCCAACGGGCCCCACTGGGTTGTTGCCATCCCTCAAAATCAAAGATCCATCGAAAGTTCCAAGAAGCACCGCTAGGGGCAGCACATCGAGTTGACATCCCCTGTATCCGCCCCCTTTCCCACTCGGTCGTTGAAATCCTCAAAAAAAAGATCCATTGAAAGTTCCAAGAAGCACCACTAGGGGGCAGCACATTGAGTTGACATCCCCCTATATCCACCCCCTTTCCCTCTCGGTCGTTGCCATCTCTCAAAATCAAAGATCCATCGAAAGTTCTAAGAAGCACCGCTAGGGGTAGCACATCATGGGGACGATCACGTAACAAAAATTCTGACAAAGGGACAGCTGGGGCAGCCTCGTGGGCAGCCAATGTTAATTCTATGGAGGGCTGCCCCTGTCCCAGAAGTCCCCCTTTTCCTCTACTGTGGGTGGTGCGTTTGTCGAATTGTGTATCTGGGGGATCTGTGGGTGGCATGTTTGTCTGTTCTGCTCCGTGGTTTTCCTGAAAAGAGTGTACCCAAATAAATGATTGGCGATAGCTTACAACATATGATTTGTTTATGGTAGTCGTTAAACTCTGAAAATAGGAAAAATAAATGTGTTGAATTCTACATGAAAATTAATTTCCCAGTTTTCATGTCATTCATTCTCAATTAACTTCCCAGTTTTCATGTTTTTCACGATTGCAGTTCGAATGTTTACATTTTAAACATTAACTCTGACATGTAAAAATTTACCGACAAACGCGTGCCACACTTCGTGTGTATTGGTCACAATTCAGGAACAATTTTCGAAGGTATGATTTTCAATTGGAGGATACAGCTGCCAATGTAAAACATTGGCATATTTAGCAATTGAGCTCAGGTGCAGAAATATTGCATGCCGCGTCTGTCGCTTACTTTTCATTTTAAAGACATGTCTTATCTTTAATAAACATACTTATACTAAGCCTGTAGGACATGAGCAGCCATTGACAATCTAAGAACTCAAGGGGTGAATGTTATTTAATTAAGGCTGAATCCTCATTCCTCTCTAAAAAATCCAGATACACAACTGTACCGAGAGAGGATTAATCATTGTATCGAAGCAATTTTCGGCATATTGACCCTCACAATGTTTTCCAAACGCAAAAATTGATTCATAGCTTGAATTCCGGTTTGCTCGAAAAAGTTTTCTGATTTTGTTTTATCCAGATATTTATACATAGTTTACTTCCTTAAAAAAATTATCTTTCACTTCCACTCTCGCGAAGAATGAAATCAACATATTCACAAAGATCACTTATTTTTTCATAAACATTGGCGAAAACCGTGGAGATTATTTCCAACACTGTTTCGCAAAAAAGTAAGTTACTGATAGCTATTTAACGGAGTTTTCCAACTCAACAATGAATCGTCTTTCGAGGATAACAGTATGTTTATTTTAATAAAATTAATTTACACATATGTTCCTTCTGTGCTTAAATTTTACCACATTTATAATAAAAACGCATGCTCGCTAGATGCGAAAAATTTCCCATAATGTTCTACTTACATCTGTACGAAAGCGTTTATTAAAAAAAAAATGAATTTAGGCGATTAGGTTAGCTACCATATACACTGGCGGAAAGTGAAAAAAGAACAACAAGAAGGAGACGTCTGATACCAACGAAATTTATACAGCATAATAACGGAATACAGAGGATAACGTGATCAAAACATTATGGCAAAATATAGTGGTATTTGCCGGTAAACTGAAAAATAACATTTCCATGTAACATGGTTAGTACAAGGTTGAACCGCCATGAACTGCGTCACACTGTGCAATTCTGGCATGGAGTCTGTCGTACAGATGTTGGATGTAAGTTTGGGGTATTGAGTTCCAAGCATTCCCAACCTGGACGCGTAAATTGGGGATGGTCGTGGCTGGCCGTGGAGACCGGATAACTAGTTGTCCCAAAAAATCCCACACGTGGTCAGTGGGGGATAAATCCGGTGAACGTGCAGGCCATGGCATTTGTCTCAAACCCTAAAGTGCATGTTGCGTTGCACGTGCCGTATGTGGGCGTGCGTTATCTTGCTGGAAAACACCACGATGGACCGACCTTACAAATGGCACAACAACGGGCTGAATGATATTGTTGATGTAGGAGTTGCTGTTTAACGTACCCGGTACAAACACTAGTTGTGTACGGGAGTGATAGCTGATCGCTCCCCCACCAGGAGACCAGGTGTAGGCCCTGTGTATCGCTGGCGAATGCTAGAAGGGTGGAGACGCTCCCCTGTGCGTCTGCGAACACGCATACGGCCATCGGAGGCTCCCAAACAAAATCTGCTTTAATCGCTGAACACGACAGGTCGCCATTGCGTTCTCCAGTGCAGACGTTGACGACACCACTGCAGCCATTCCCGACGGTGGGCTGGAGTCAGAGGTACACATGCCAGAGGCACACGCGCCCGTAGTCCTGCATCCAGTAGACGATTGCAGATTGTTCGCACAGTCACCTCAGGTCCAACGGCAGCTCAGATTTTCGTCGCAGTGGATGTTCTGATTGACAACGCCACTCTTCTTATGCATCCATCGGTCCGCTCATCAGTCCGTCTGTGACTCTGGGTTCCACGTCGTCTCGTGTGGGAATGTTCCTCGGACCATCTACGACACCATCGTACCACCACCGATACTTTCCGCCCAATTCACTCCTCAATACGACGATACGACCACCCGGCCTCGCGGAGTCCGACTAGACGACCTCGCTCAAACTCCGATATCTGCTGATATCGTACATGTCTTTCATGTCCAGGCATTGCAGCTTCTTCAGGGTCTTCGCACGTGTCCGTACGCCAACGACTGATTACATTCACTTCGGCGTACTCCTTAAATACCACCGACGATAATTTGTATATTATGCCGTGCTGTGGCGTAAGCGCTCACCGGTTTGTCCCGAAATTAACATTACACCTACGTAAACTCGACCCCATTAACATATGTAAATTTCATGATCGTCCGCCAATACTTTCTTGGTGTTCTTTTTCACTTTCCGCCAGTGTATTAACAAAATAGAGAATATTCTATTTTCATCTTCATAATTTGAGGACAATATCTTTAAAAATTAAAAAAAATAATAATTTCTGCTTTTAATACCCAGCCGCGGGTAATGTGCATTTTTAAAACAGTAAAGTGTTTACGGTTGTTCGATTTTTGAAGCATCTCCGCTGCAATTAACATGAAGGGGCCTTACATTCCGAAATATGTTCATAACAAAAACACGTAACGCAATAAAAAATGGAGATTCGCACGCAGTTGGAAAGAAAATGTTTGTTATACTTACGAGTATTTTGACAGATACTATATAAGACGGAATGACGGCAACATTGTTTGCTCTAGAGGAAGATTACGAGCTGTGGAAACATTGTCACATACGTTCGTTGGTGCCACATGTTTAGTTAAGCAGCAACTTACTACGTAATCCAATGGGTTTTTTTTTGAGGGGGGTCAAAAATATAACGACCACCGTGAGAAACTCGATGTGCTATAAGCAATCGCCCGGCCCTAATTCAGGATCGCTGGTTCTAGGGAAGGGGAGCCGAAAGACAAACACAATTTTCATGCCTCACCGAGTTTCGGACGATGATACTTCACGCACAAATTGTCGTATGCCAGCATCTTACTGTGCTACCGGGGCCGCAATCTAAATTTGGAATTGCATAATACGTAATTTACTTACGCATACTAGGTATTCTAACTCGTGTATTGCGGTATATTGAAAAAGCAAAACAAAAACTAATTCACATGAAAGTAACGAAAAAGCATTTTAAATGAAAGTTCCTTTAAAGAAGAGTATTGTTTTTTGTTGTTATTTTATTTTTCATTTCTTTGAGATGCCCGATAGTCTGGTAAATCGGTATTTTTCGGTAAGGAACAAGGGTTTGGGATCAACATCGCTGATATTAATTATATGGGGATTTTTTCCTGAATTTCATGGCACGTGGATTTTCAGCCAGCGCGAAATTGTGTCATGAAAAGTACGGTACGACGTGCGTACTGCCCAGGGCTGAAAATCTTTGCTTCTATGTATGAACGAGGCATTCGGGTTTAAACGTAAGGCCGTCTGAAATGCCATGACATTACAGACATGAGTTCACTATCTTATTAAAGTCACATGAAAATCGAGGCATCTGATTGTCTTCTAACGCTGTCTTCAATGACGTCAAACACGAAACGAACTTTTCAAGCGGTGTAATAGGAGAGTTACGTACCAGACGAAGAGAACTCATCTGTTTAATGTCATGTCATTTGTTGCTAGATGGCTTGGTTTTAACCCGTAAATTCCGACGGCAAACAATGGACGAACCACGAAGACAGGCGAATAATTCAGTGCGGTCAATCCACATTGGGATGTCACGGTCTGAAAGAATAACCGAAATCCAAATGGTTTTATAAATAGGTTACCTTAAACACTCCTAAGAACAACAACTGGTTAAAGAGCAAAAATAATAAAAGAGTTGAACAAATTGTTTACTGTAATCGTCGTGATGATTTTAAGATTGAGAAAGCCCGCGTGTTTCACAATTGTTTTATTTTTTCGTATCTTCGCATTTTCTGAACGTCGTTGTATTGCCACCATTTCCATCAAGCGTATGGTAGCGACTAACAAAATTGTTTGACCGTCAACACCTTTAATGACATCATGTGCGATTTTGTTATTTGCATGACATTCCTGCTGGAGAAGCTGAGCCAAATCCCAGCGAAACCTTCGTTGACACGAAACGAAAATAAATGTCAAACAATATGACTTTTCTTAAACTATGAACGATATTTTCCCTAAACACATTCTGATTAAGAAATAACCATGAACATATGCTTTCTAATGCCGTGCAGCCGCCCCTGTGGCGCAGTGGTCTAAGCGATGGCCTCTGATCATTCGCCCGAAAGGGGTCCGGGTTCGAATCCCGTGAGGCATGGATGTTGTGTTTGTCTTACGGCACTGGCTCTCTCCCTTCCCTGGAACCAGTGACCCTAAATTAGGGACGGGCGACTGCTTATAGCCCATTGAGTTGCTCACGGTGGTCGTTAAACCTTCAAAAAAAATAATAATGCCGTGCAGTGACTCAGCTTTTCGGAAATGAGAGTAAAGAACAAATCTTTGATTGCACGATAACAATTGAAGATATCGCAATTCCCGAATTTTTGTATAATTATTAATAATTGAAAAAATAAAATTTAAACTAATGATAACATCGCAGGTATGAAAGAATCAGAAATTTAATTCAGAAATTTAACAGAAGAGACTGAAATTGCTGCTGGGAACACTTGCGTTCTTGTGGATCTTAGCGAAGTCTATCTGCAACAATATTCTCAGAGCGAACGTCTTAAAGCGCACATGTAATATACGGTCAAGTTCATGATGCATTTTAATGCCCGTCCTGTCAATACATTATGTTTATTTTATGAGCTTGCCATGTTCGAGTTTAGTGTTCATGTGCATCTTACATCTGCCCATTTTATGATCACTCCCTGGGTTGAATCTGTTCAACACAGGTGATCCTTATGTTTCTTGTTTTTTATAAATCCAACACCAATGTTTCTGCTAGTATATGTCTCGCGATACTGGAAGAGATGTCCACTTTTCAGTTCAGTGAAATCTTCTCCTTTTCTTCTTACCTCACTTATTTCAATGATGTCCCAGTTTATCCTTTTCTTCTTACCTCACTTAGTTCAATGATGTCCCAGTTGATCCTTTTCCGCTCGTCCTCCAATTCAAGGAGACTTGAATTAGAAGACAGAGAGCGTCCGTTACACGTAGCCAATGTCAGCATCAAATGGAAGACTAGACAGGTCCTCCTGTGGTTCTCAGCATCCTCTAGCTCCATGGCCCATTGGCCGGAGCCTTGGCCAGGTACACTCCATCTGCCGGAGACTGGGAGCCAAGATTTGAGTTGTGAAATCATCTTTCTTTTTTTAAGGGGGGGGTTGATTTGAGTTGTTAAATCATCTTTCTTTTTTTAGGGGGCGGGGTGTTTTGAGTTGTTAAATCATCTTTTTTAGGGGGAGGGGTTGATTGACCATAATTACTACGCTAGCCAGGCGGATTGGAGAGTGTAAACCAAAACACTTAGGATTATAACACTTATTCGGATGAAAATGAGAGGCGAATAAATAATGATCACTAGAAGAGTTCAATCACAGTGCGAATCGAATTTTCAACTTCGTTAGATTTAAAGTAATTTTTTAAGTTTCTGTGGTATTAGCTCAAAACGGTGTTTTGCCAAAAAAACAATTATCCTTGTGGAAGTAATAACTAAATGATTAACATTACTAATAACAAGAAATAATGAGTAAAAATACACATAAAAATATGGAAGGATTCGGACACAAAACTTTACATAAAATTAAAGGATTGTCTAAATACATGTAAACCCATGAGATGAAACTCATAGAAATTAAAAACATTATTAATTGCAATTAGGTTGACGGAAGCGCCATACAAATATTTTATTTAAAAACACTTTTAAAACTTTTTTACGGATAACTAACAGGTTATAAATTGTAAAATTGTACAGAACAACTCAAATATCTCTTACAAAAATTTTAATACCCGCAAGTTTTCTATAGTGATGAGCACCAAATGATACCGTGCAAAGAGCAGAATGAACTGAAGTATATTTTCGTTTATGTGTAAAAACTAATTAAGAAGGAAATTCCAGTTCACAATAAACATATTTGATCAGATATTTATTAATTTTCCACAAAAATATATAAATCTCATCTTTATTATCCTAAAGTAATTAAAAACAAAGCTTTTTGATCTATTTTTCTTTGACAAATACCCTAGCTTAAAATTGTTTAATCGGTTTTTTAGCATTTATTTAACTTTCCCAGTTATTCATTCGAGGCATTCTGTGGCCATTCCTAGACTTGTTCATCTCTTGTGCAAAAGGTCACGCGTTAGAGCAGACTGGACCCGCTATACTAAGATTTATTCATTTAATTTATAATAGGGTAGGATAGGACGTGCTCAAATATTGAGCCATTTTACTAATTTACATTTTTAAAGTATATTATTTAGTAGCATTTAAAGAAACAAAAATAACAATATAAACCTTCTACACAACAACATGGAGTAATAAATTTGAAGGAATAAGACGAATACAAAAAAAAAAAAAATTAAATAAAGTCTTCCAAAGAAACAAATGGCATTATTTTGTTGTTGCTGAAGGCAATGTTGTCTAAGATATATAAATTTTCTAAAATGCCAGAGTTTTGCAAGATTTCATGAAAACCAAGCCGGTGAGAGAGTTATTACGTCACTAATCCAGTGTACATTTACGACAGAGGTTGATTTACAGATTACATGTGAATAATGATATCAAATAATAATTTATTACCATACTCCTAACAAAAAACTAATCTTAAAATTTTACCATTTAAAACTACTTCGCAAGTACAATTCGTGTTTTCCTATAATATTGTGACGATCCCCCTCGCATAATTAATTGGCGAGAGGCGTGGCTAATTAACGGTAATTGAAACTTGATTGGAGTTTTTAATGCATCAGTCGAAACTAAACTCGAAGAGCTTTTGGATCTCCTTTGCAGAGATGTTAAACATCATTCTGTTACGTCTCCTGGGCGGGGAAGAAGTGATACGCCGTCTAGAAAAATGGAGAGATGGTATTTGTGGTTTAAGAAAGCATCGCATTTTCGAGTGTAGAAAACAGTTGAGAGAGGAAAAAAGTCAAAGGAGCAGACTTCGGGAAACCCTCAGAAGTCAGTTTCGAGGGGAGAGAACTGACACGGCAAGAGCAGCCCCGCACGGTGAAAGCGCGCGTCACAGGTCTTTCTGGGGATTACAGTGGTTTAAGAGTTGAGGGGATGATAAATAAAACTAAATGCCAATTTGTGCTGGATACTGGGCGGATATTACATTAGACCGTCCGGATATTTTCGAGCAGATTAAGGAACCTGCAGATTGTTTGAAGAGTGAGCAACGGGTTCAGATTCAATCTGAAGTGTGAATGGTGATGGTTTAGTTGCTCTTGAAACCGCAGGCGTCGACATACGAATTGCAAATAAATGCTGCAGACACACTGCAGTGATAGCTGATATCGTTGAAAAATGCATCCTTGGTCTCGATTTTCTTAGTGAGAACGGATATGTTTTGGACCTTAAAAATGTAACCCAGAAGACGGAACATGAGGAAATGGTTCTCATGAGGAGTCAACATGGGCACCTGAGGTCGCAAATGGTCACAGTTCTCGCAAAAGAAAAGTGTGTTTTACCAGCAAAAAGTGAAACAATTCTAGTAGGATGTTTGCCTGAGCTTTCACTAGAATTTCCGATGGCAGTATGCGAAATGTCCGAAATTTGTCCGTTACCGAAAAAATGTACTTGCAGCGAGAGCGCTGGTAAAAACAGCACATTGTATCCCCGTAAGAATAGCTAACCTGGGTGACGTCGATGTAAAGATAAAGGAAAGGTTGGCACTTTCCTCCTTGAACCCTGTGATTTCGGCGTGTATTTGCAGAGTAAGGATCCCACCCGACTCGTGCGTGGGAGAGGAGCTGCGAAGTACCGGAGCATCTACGTGACGGTGCAGCGGAAGCCACGGCGGGCCTGAGCACGTATGTCACAGAGCTTACCAGGAGATTGGAGAAGGTACATAGTTTTGCTAGGAAGAATCATAGAATAGCTACTGAAAGAATGAAGACCAGATATGACGTGCAGGCGGCTGAGAAAGTGTTTAAGGAGGAAGACTTAGTCTGGCTCTATAACCCACGAAGGCGAAAGGGAAAGTCACCCAAATTGCAGCGCCCGTGGAATGGTCCTTATGTAGTAAAGAAAAGAATGAACGATGTTCCTTACAAAGTTCAGTACAATAATAGACCAGTTAGAGTTATACACCTCGATAAGCTTAGACCGTATAGGGCAAGGAACACCGAATCATTAACGTTTGAAGGATGAGTGTCTCAGGTGATTGGTTTGTTTCCAGTTGGTTGACTTGTTGATGTAAAAGGATGAAAAGCGGAGAGCCTGAGACCATGGAATGAGCTTGTTGGTTGTAATAATTTTGTATACTGTACTCGGTGTTGTGTTCTATTGGTGGAAAAATTTTAATATTGCAATATGTCGCATGCCGTGGGAGTGTAACTGTGTAATGTAAATTAATTATGTAATGTCGTATTTGTGTACTGCCCTGGGGCGTGGCATTGTAAATAATTATGCAGCTATGCATGTAATGTGGGCGTTCCCAGAGATTCGTTAGAAAAAGGGATGGGCCCGGGGAATGACAAAGACCAATTCAAGACGATTGTTCTGAGTAAGGGCAGAGACGACGATGCACAAGGAAAGAGGGGTTCTGATGAGTTCTTATCTAGGGTAGGCAGTTCCGGGTGGTGGATTCGCTGCGAATCACAGGTAGCTTATATGCACTCGAGACGAGTTGCATTTTAAGAAGGGGGCGATGTGACGATCCCCCCTCGCATAATTAATTGGCGAGAGGCGTGGCTAATTAAAGGTAATTGAAACTTGATTGGGGGTTTTAATGAACAGAGAGTTATAATTTAAACACTTGCGAGGGGCGGTATATTAAGAAAAGATCTGCTGGCACTTGGAATTCCAGTGGCGAGTTGCAGGTGTTTGCCACGAGAACAAAGAGCCCATAAACGGAAATGGGACGGGTCGGAGTTTAAAAGCTATTTCCCATGACTCAAAAAGTGTTTAGACGGCAAAAGCCTTTGAAGCTTTTGTCTGTTCCTCGCGCGAAACAATGGGAAAGCTCTTGGATTTGAAGAGCGGTATACTGTATAATAAATATGTCGCGGTTTCAAGTGGTGGAATTCACCGCTTACCAGCTTTTGGAGACGGGAGATTGTTGTCGAGAGGGGCAGAATCCGTTTGATAGCCGAGAGAACTAGGCCTTTAGTTTCCTCGCGCTTGAAAATGTTTGCCGTCTGCTGCTGCTTTTGCAGCTCTGAGCATAAGAAGTGAAGTCAGCTAAAAACATAAGCTGATGAATAACCAGCACGAACTTTACCTGAAAACTTTCTTCACCTTGCCGGGCCACCGATACCTGCCGTAAGGAGTCATTTCAATTGAAATGCAAGAGAAATAAAATAATCACGAAATTGCCTCGCTCATGCAGGGAGGAGAGGAGAACCGCCTGGCCAAAGGAACGACGCACCCCCCCCCCGTGCAGAGAGAGAGCCTCTGAAGAAATCGCTAGCCAAAGAGGGGAGATAACTTGTGTGTGTGGGTCTGAGTACGTGCGTCCAGCGGCTAGGGACGACGTCGTTTTGGCCACAGCATAGAATGAGCAGCGATGGAAGTTAAGATCAAACTACCCGTGTGAGTGTTTGTGTTTGTTTGTGTCACCGATACTTTGGATACTCGAGGACATATGTAAGTACTTCTTATCATTATTTTCTTTGCGGTTCATTGTGAACGAACAGACTTTTCGTTAGGACATATTTTTCTGAAACACCGAAGAGGGCCAAAGCTGGCCGGAAGTTATAGCTTTAACTATTAGATGAAGAATCCGATGTAATTTATGCATATATCTATTAAATCCCTGTTTTAATTGTTAAACTGTGCCTCCATTGGTTTATTGGTGTACTGTGTCGGCTAATTGGCTAACGAGGTATTGGCGGATCCAGTAATTCGAATCGCAGTCCGGTATTAATTTGGCATCCTGAAATCTTAAGACCAAAAGGTCGCAACAGTATAATAATTTTACTGATAATTTCCTGAACCTGAAATTCTAAAGAACAGTACGGTTATATATTCCAAATAATTATTGTAAGACATATAAAGAAACAAGTTCATGTTTAAAATTTAAGGACGAATTGGAAAAAGTAAAACGGTGCCGTATATAGTAGAAGCACATAAAAATTAACTTAAAACCGAGTCTGGGAGTAGGAGCAAGAGCCGATTCTTAAAAATGCAGCATGACATGTAGTTTGCACGATGTGAGTACAAACCGTGATCACACAGTCCAATAGCATCATTTTAACCGAAGTCTCAGGCCGATGTTGATAAGTGTTACACACATTCCATTGTTTTCTTGTGTGCTAGCGACGACAAACTGGCCTGTCGAAAAGATCTTGATGGTTTTTGTCGCTGTCATCATTGAGTTCGTAATAAAAGAAAAGAAATACTAATAATAATACAGCGATGAGCACCTGTGCGCATGCTGGAGGTGGGGGTGCGCCTTTCCAAACTAGCCCCGATGGAGATATACAGTAGAAAAGTTTGGGAATCGCTGGTTCCATGCGTTCTTATTAGGAGGCGTACTATTTGTTGAAAATATATTTAAAGCATCTGTCGTGCACCATACGGGAGAAGAAACAATGAAATTTGTTGAACGAAATTTTTAGGAGCTCCAAATAGTGCAAGGATGTATTGTAACCGGTGCGTGCTGCCATAATGTGGTAAACCTTCCCCACATTCGTCTTTTCCGAAGTGCCATTGGACCACAGTTCGTGCCAGTGGACTATGACTCCAAACCCGATCGTACTGTAGTTGTTGATGATATGTTGTTGTTCAAAAACTTTCAGCAATTGGATAGGCCAGAACGTTCCCAAGACCCTAATTCCCGAGAACACATGGAACTTTCTATGGAGAAGCGTTGCGGTACGACAACACACAGCAAACATTTTCGAACAGTTAAAAACAGCTCTGATGGAAGAACATGCAATTTTTCTGTACGAACTCATCAACATACTAAAGCAAAGTGTGGACAGACCGTTAACATCATGCATCGGTAATAGGGGAATCATGTCCAAACCTGACGACAGCCTCTTTCCTTCGTATCATCTTTGACTTTGATGCATATGCAACATAGAACCTAATAGTATGTAGCCAATTCTGAATAAATTTGCAATAAAATGTTTCAGTGCCTAATGTTATGTCTGGGTTGCTTCCGCCATCATTTCGGTCAGATATGGAATTCCTATGGCGTGAATTTCACATATCCAGGTCTCTCATGTGAAACCCTGCAAATCAAAACCTGGCTCTTCTTTAAGTACTGCTGTCCACTGAATTTAAAACGTTACGTAATGTACCTTCATTAATTACGATATGGTGTATTAAGCATCAAAGGCACATTGTATTCTAAAATTATAAAATATATTCAAAGCATTTGCCGTGCCCTCATACAGAAGAAGAAACAATGCAAATTGTTGAATTAAATATCAATCATCACTCTTAAAAATATATATAATTCACAAACATTTCCCTCTCCATAACCCGCAATTATCAACAAGATCAGAACTAAACAATTATTCGATTTTAGTGTTAATGCTTTGACCTAAAATCTCTTAAATAGCTCAACATATCGTAATTTTAATTATGATTCAAGATGATATTGTTGAATAGCAAATGTCGCCGTCAACATTTGTAGGTGTTTCTCATGATGCATTCCCAACCGCATTCGAAGCACATGATACTCAAATGGAAACGAAATTATACTTTAGGTAGACAGCGAAAAAAGATAAATTTCAAAATAACAACAATTAAAATGTTTGTCATAGGTTGAGAATAGCTTCAGAATTATGATGAATAATTACTTTTGCAATTTGAAAATAATTAAAACGGTGCTGTGGGAAAAAAATTATGTTCTCATTTCTTTTCCCCTTACACTGCATTTCTTGTTTTGTTAGATAAGAGTATTCCTTGCATTCCAATTTTTTAGCACGTCTTTTGTAAAAAAAGATCGTGCTTATGTTATCGGTTTGTCCATCCGTACGTCCTTCCGTCAGTCCGTCCGTCCGTCTCTACACACGGTATCTCTGCAACTATTAGTCCGATTTGAAAAAAATCTTTTTGCATTCGAAAGCTTGAAATATGCGAATGATGATCCTTTATTTCGTTTTTTTTACGATGTACAAATTCGCCGCTAGAGGGCGTAAATGCAGATGATGTCGAATTCAAAAATACGTTTTATTCCACATATTTGCTTCTAAACATCCGATAGAAAAAAATCTTTTATCTTTCGATTCCATTTATGTCGAAGAGTATTTTGGATATAGTTTCTTTTTCAAATTACGCATAGATTTTATGCTAGGGGGCGTAAAATTAATATGCACTTTTTCCGATAGCTCTTCTTCTAAAATTCTGATTTGAATTTTTTTGCAGGTAATATATCTCCTGATACACAATATTTCGCATATAATTTCGAATTTTTGGTAAAGAATACTTTGGCCACCAGGGGGCGTAAGAGTTAATTTTCGCTTCACATGTATTTGCCATAAAATCTGAACTTCTAAAATATCGATTAAAAAATTCTTTCGTAGACTGATGCCACTCACAACGATAAACATTTTCGGAATATTTTCTTCCTAAAATATTGCACAGTTTCTGCGCCAGGGAGCGTAGATGTATATCTTATTTTTGCCAATATCTTGACTTGTAGGAGTCCGATTTGAAAAATTCCTTTTTGTTAGATAGTGTTTCCCGTGTGACATGCTTTTCATATAGTTTCAATATTTTCAGGGAATTCATAGACTTTCCGCTAGGGGGCGTAAAAGTAAATTGCGTTTTCTCCTATATCCCTGCTTCTAAATCTACGATCTGAAAAATTCTTTCTGCGCCGGATACAGCTCCTGATAGGATTTCGTTTGCACATAATTTCTAATTTTTGTAAAAAATGGTTTGGCCACCAGAAGGCGTAAATCCTAATTTCCGCTTCTGTTGTATTGGCAGCAAAATATGAGCTTCTAAATTCTCAATTCAAAATAACGTCGTTTGTAGACCGATACTACTCATGCCGACAAACTTTTTAGAAACATTTTCATCTTATAATAGTGCACGGTTTCTACGCCAGGGGCGTAGATATATATCTTATTTTTGTCAATGTCTCGACTTCTCATGTCAATGTCCGATTTGAAAAATTCCTTCTAATGTTAGATAGAGTTTTCCGTGTCTCATGTTTTTCATATAATTTCAAAATTTTCACGTAATTCATAGACTTTCCGCTTGGGAGCGTAGGGGTAAATTGCGTTTTCCCCCATATCTCTGCTTCTATATCTCCGATCTGAAAAATTCTTTCTGCACCGGATACAGCTCCTGATGGGAAATCGTTTGCACATAATTTCTAATTTTTGTAAAAGAGTGGTTTGGCCACCAGGGGCGTAAACCTTAATTTCCGCTTCTGATGTACTTGCGGCAAAATATGAGCTTCTAAATTCTTGATTGAAAATAACATCGTTTGCAGACCGATACTACTCATGTCGACAAACTATTTAGAAACCTTTTCTTCTTAAAATAGTTCACGATTTCTACGCCAGGGGGAGTAGATATATATCTTATTTTTGTCAATATCACGACTTCTAAGAGTCCGATTTAAAAAAATTATTTCTTTGTTGGATAGTGTTTCTAGTGTGACATGTTTTTCCTATAAATTCAAAATTTTCAAGTAATTCATAGACTTTTCGCTAGGGGGCGTAAAGGTAAATTTTGTTTTCACCTATATCTCTGTTTATAAATCTACGATCTGAAAAATTCTTTCTGAACCGGATACAGCTCCTGATAGGAAGTCGTTTGCAAGTAATTTGAAATTTTTGTAAAAAATTGTATGGCCACCAGGTGGCGTAAGCCTTAATTTCCGCTTCTGTTGTATTTGCAGCAAAATATGAGCTCCTAAAATCTCGATAGGAAAAAGTCTTTTGTGGACCGATACTACTTATGTCGACAAACATTTTAGGAACATTTTCTTCTTAAAATAATGCAAGGTTTCTACGCCAGGGGCGTAGATGTATATCTTATTTTTGTCAATATCTCTACTTCTAAAAGTCCGATTTGAAAAATTCCTTCCTTGTTGGATAGTTTTTCGATGCCAAATGGTTTTCCTATAAATTCAAAATTTTCAAGTAAATCATAGACTTTCCGCTAGGGCGCACAATGGTAAATTGTGTTTTCTGCTCCTAAAACTCCGATTTGAAACATTCTTCTTGTATCGCATACAAGACCTAATGGGAAATATTTTTCACGTAATTTCTAATGTTTGGTAAAGAATGGTTTGGCCACCAGGGGCCATAAGTGTTAATGTTTACTTCTGATGTATTTGTAGGAAAATCTGAGCTCCTGGAAACTCGACTAAAATTATTTTTCTTGGACCGATACCGCTTATATGGACAAACCTTTTGTGAATACTTTGTTCTTAAAATAATGCATGGTTTTTCCAGCAAGGGACGGAAAATCGCATCTTATTTTTGTCGATAACTCTGTTTCTAAGAGTTTGTAAGCTCACGATTCCGTTTACAGCAATATCTGAGGGATTAAAGACCCGATTGAAAAACTTCTTTCTTCCGTCAGATACTATTGTTTTCCATAACCGTTCCATTGACTTTTAATAGCTTTGATAAATTTAATTTGCGTCAGAACGGATTCAAAAGACGTGCTAATTACACCGGAAAATTCGGTGTCATCTTTCTTGTTAAATGTTTATTGGAAAGTTTGGATAATAATCCTCGTATAATCTTATGCAAAAACAGATTTAATAAAATTCGTTAGGCAAGCTTATCGCATATTATGTCGTCAAAGATAGGTGTTGATATCCATCAAAGTTACAAGCTCGAATATTGCGCTTTTTTTACAATACATACCACACTATTATCACCGAATAATTTTGTGAGGCGTGGCTCTAGGGAATTGAGATTGGTTTGTGATTTTGTGAATTGCGCTGGTCTTTGAAGGCTCAGAATTCATCTCACTTTGGTGCCCGCTTTTTCCAAGAATAAATATTGAGAGCGCCTCTATTTATTGCTGAAGGAACAAGAAAACGCTTCTGTGTCGTTCAGAACAATAAGAAATATCATCTAATTAAGAATATGTAATTTGATTAAATTTAAGATTTTTTCTGCAGAAAATAATGTTTTTATTTAAAACTTTTACGACTACATTTCTATTTAGTTTAATAATAACAAGAAGTAATACTTAAGTTAATATTTTATATAAAAGATTTATATTTAAGAGGTAAGCGTTTCACACATTTTTGATCAACAAAGGTAAATTCTCTAAAAAAAATGTAAATAAGAATTTATAACATGATTTGTATATTTTTGTATATTTAAAAGCCGTCGCAAATTTATATAGAGCGAAAGGAGCCGTGGGAAAAATTATTTGGCAATCCGTGCTCTAAATTAAAAAAAATCTTCAGTGCTTTCTTTTGAAAATGTGTTTTAATTAAAATGCGTCTGAAACTTTGTTTAGAACTGTGTGGGAATTAGTTTTCTAAAGGTGAAGTTGTGAAACTTCAAATTTTAAATATTTTAAAGATATCGCCATTTAGAAATCTACGAAATACAAAACTGTCAAGATGTAGATGCAAATATCTTGAATTTTAGAAGTTTACAGGCCGTTCGATACACTTTACAAGCCAGCCAACTTCAGAACAGGCGAACAGTGCGAAATACTGCTACCGAAAATTTTACTTTTTTTTAATACCTCGCAGAGTGCTTACTTAGTATCAGACTTGTGAACTAACTTTATGAATGCAAAAATTAATAAATATCTTCGGAATTATTTAGCGTGGATTAAATTGAAAAATCAATTGTAGTCTAAGCAAAAAAAATTACTATTTTCTCCGGAAAATTTATTTTATATAAAATACTCCTGAAATTCATTCACATGCCGGGCGGAGATGTCAGTTTTTCAGTTACGAAGCTGTTGAGCTTCGCGCTTAATTTTCAAATGGTTTAAACATGTACATGTAAGAAAGCAATGAAGAGCTTCCATAGCTGTGCAGTTATAATCTCCATATAACCTATTTGCATATGATGTCGCATTGGGAAAGAACCCTACGCTGATCCGTGATAGGCACATTCGTGTGGAAGACCCTCGTTTGTCAATTGTGCTATTCAAAATCCAATGACCCATAAAGTGTTGTTGATGCGTGTTACCAGTTTTGGAATTTAATTCCTTGTTCTGTTTTTTTTTAATTCTTCAACAGCTGTCGTTATTTATATGATCCTGTTTTACATCAGTGTAAGTTACAAACATTGAGGTTTTAAAGAAGTATGATATCTATATGAAAAATTGGTAGACCAGAGCCTGAAAAACTCACTTTTCTCAATTTGTTTCAATGTAATACTCTTCGTGTGTTAGTCATCAGCAGTAACGCACCTCTTTTAGCGGTTCCCGTCTAACAACCTCGGGCGATTAAATAATTTGACATTGCGCAATTTCCCTTGGAGGAAAAAACCGCGGTTTGGCGTACTTATGCACACACTTCCAGAACTAATGCAGTCGATATTACCACTTTCTCGCTCTCGCTCTTTCTCTCTCTCAATCTCTCTCTCTCGCTTTCTCACTCTATCACTCTCCCTCTCTTTTTCTCTCTCTCTCTGACTCGACCTCTCTCTTTCCCTCTCTCTCTTGGCTTGTGGGTGAAATATGTGGTTGAACATCTGCGCTAAAATATCCGCTTCTGTTTGAAAAACTGTAAAAAAATCATCTGGAAATTTGAATTGCTGCGTAATGTGTATAGGCCTACTTGCTTATCTTGTGCACAAATATTCAGATGGTACGAGCGTCTCAAGGATGGTGAAAAGATTTAACAAATGGCAAAAGGCCCACACGCCTAACTTTAGTGGCCACATCTAAATTCTGAGAAAGTTCGCAAAATGATAAAAAGAAATCGTTGTATAACCTTCATGATGCTGGAACGCAAGCTCTGTATAAATATGGAGACAATTCGCCTAATTTTAGTCGAGAATTTGGGGAGAGATTAGTTTTTGGTCCTTGTGTTCCATACTCGCTGTCAGACGACCATATACATGCGTGAGTGGAGCAAGCAAAATGCGTTCTGGAGACTGCGGCAACAATACAAAATTTTTTGCAAAGCATTTTGGTAAATGAGGAGGCATGGTGTTTTCGTTAAGATCCTGAAATCAAGCTTCAGACTGCTCTGTGAATACGCCACAGTCACACAAAAGAAAATACATAGATAACAGAAGCCCAAAATCTAGAAAATGTTTATGTGCTTTTGCGACATCAAGGGAATTCTGCATCACGAGTTCCTTCCTAAAGCTGCAACTGTCACTGGCAATCCGTACCCATCCATTTTGGAAGGATTGTGTAAGAGGAAGTATTCGTCTCAGGCCTAAAACACGAAAACGATGTCAACTCTCTCTTACCTTTTCACTTTCTATCTGTCTATGTCTCCCTCTCCTTTTGTTTGTTTCGCGGTGAGAGTTGCCGTGGCTGAACTCCGACCTTAAAATATCCGGTTCTGTTTGAAAATAGGTAAACATTCATCTGGAAATATGAAGTGTTTCGTAATTTATAGGGGAGTAATTGCCTATTTTGTGCATACAAATTCTGATGGCATGAGCTTTTCAAGGATGGATTGAAAGATATGGAAAATGACGAATGCTCACGCCCCGACTCCAGCGTGCAAGTCAGAACGATTCGCCGATTATCGTCTGCATAACCTTGAGGATGCTGGAATGTGAGCTCTGTCTTAATATGTAGAATATTCGTCCAATTTTTGTGCAATATTTTTTTTGGAGGGTGGTGTTCGTTTTGTTCCGTAATCTTTGTCAGACGACCAGAAACATGCAGGTGTGCCACACGCAGAAGGAGTCAAGGAGTCCTGGAGATTGCAGCAACAGTACAAAATTTTCTACAAAACATTCTGGCAAGTGGTGAGACATGGTGTTTTCTTTAAGATCCCGAAACAAAGCGTCAGACTGCCCAGTGAATACGTCACAGTAATCCAAAAGCAAAAATATCATATTACAGAATTCCAAAATCTAGAAAATGTTCGAAGGCGACGATCACCTCTAACATAATATCACTTGGTGTTCTGCAGTTTCCACATCGCTTATTTGCAAAGGTGCCATTTCTCCAATCGCAACACAATTTAAAAACAGCAGCACGCGAACAGTTACTTGCAAAATGATATACAACTTATTTGTGAAATTATATCTATTCCTGAGTTCCGCTGCGTGGAAGATATAGAAGAACTATTAATGATATATTTTAACAACTTTTAAACCACGATTTGAAACGCGCGCAGTACAGGCGAATACACGTCAACTGCTTTCCGTCCTCGCTAATGGCGGAATAACCGGTTTTCGAACTGGTAAAACCGCTTTGTTCTACATACCAGTTTCTGCGTGTACAGTTGCAAAGAAATTCTTCGGAGTGATTAGTCACAACCAGAGCACTGTAGGTACGCGGTCATAAGTGTAAGTGAAGAGAGATCAAAGGCTACGGAAATAGTTTTACGTACGGAATAGCGGATTTTTACAGTCGAACAGTATTTCAGAAATAACTCATACACGGTTCTAAACGAGTTCTTTACAGAAACAAATTCTACATTCTGCAGCACCAGTGAAATCAGCGGTACAGAAGTTAGTACAGAAATTTCGTCAAACCGGCACGGTGTGCAACAGGAAAAGAAACAAATCCAAGGCAATTCGCACTGAAGACAATGTCAAGGATGTGTGCACAGTGATGTTACAAAGCCCTCAGAAGTCGATTCGTCGATTATCGTCTGTAACAGGAATATTTGCCTCGTCATTTTGACCCATACGTAAGGTGGATTTGCATTTTGGGCTGTATAAAGTTATGGCGCACCAAGAACTTAAAATTCCTGATTATGCAAAACGGATGGAATGTTGCACGTGGTTTCAGGATGCCATTATCAGCGTTGAAGTGGACCCAACACTTTATTACATGACAGATGAAGCATGGTTGCATCTGTCCGGGTATGTCAATGCAGAAAACAGCAGGATTTGGACCGACACGAATCCCAGACAGACAATTGAGACTCCTCTGTACGACCAAAAGATAGTCGTTTGGAGTGCTGTGTCTGCGAAGAGGGTAGTCGGCCCATTCTTTTTCACTGACACCATCAACTCTGAGCGCTATGTTCATCAGCTGTTCAATACATTAGTGGCCGCACTTGCAGAAGAAGAGCAAACATATGCTTTCTTACAGCAGAATAGTGCAACGGCGCACACTGCGTGTAACATTCTACGTGCTGTGCATGAAGCTTTTGGGGAAGGAAGAACTGTATCAAAGAGAATATGGCCACACAGATCACCGGATCTCTCAACCGGTGACTTATATCTGTGGGGAACATTATAATTGAAAGTGTACGCAACTAATCCGCACACCCTTGATGAATTAAAAATGATCATTACGCATGTCATAGCCCAGATTACTGCCGATGAGTTGTGGCGCGTTACGAACATCATGTTTCGTCGTCTGCAGTTGTGTATTGATGTCGGAGGACAGCACTTTCAGCAATTGTTGTAAACGCAGGTAAATTATTCCTGTTTTCTGTCATTTCAACTATTCTTTACCGCGTGTAGTAACATTACCGGACTGTTGTCGTTCATTATATTCGTGCCTCTTTAATATGGCACACTCTGTAGCTAGGTATTTTCCAGTCTATTTTCCTCCAAAATCTTTGTGCACAACATAGCCCACTGAAGCACGACAACCTCTCTCTCATTAGGAACTTTTTGCTCAGCAACACCAACACACTTATTTCCCCGCTCCCATGTATGAACATGGGAGCGGTTCCACAAACAAGGACACTCCCAACCCCGACGCTACACCACATATTTCCAATGCTTCGTACCGGCAACTTACTTCATTCAGAGAGAGAGAAACAGCCAGGCATTTTCATGTGGAACTTCCTTGTACAGAGAAGGTTTAGGACTAAACCACCTACATCATGTCTGCCTTTTGGGTTGGGCACAGAAACGGAAGCAGTGAGAGCAATTCTTGGGACTTTGACAGAACGTTTGGTAAGTGAGAGAGAGAGCACAGTACATTGCACCACCATACAAGTACGATTTTGCTCTTAGAGGGGTCAGAGTAATTGGGGATGGAATAGAAATGGATACCCAACGTAGCCGGGCTGATCCAACCCGGGGGCCATCATTTAACGCATTCGTTTGATACACGGAGGATATTCAGAGATTGTTAGCAAATCACACCATCTGTGGCAGATCACCCCAGGTATGATCCTCAGGTCTCCGTTGACCGTTGGCCATATTTCATTCAGAATTCAATAACGACTTAAATAACTCCAGCGCAAAACACCGGCATCAACTTTAAAAAGACACCTACGTGAATGACACATACTTTTTTGATTTGAGAAGACAATTTTGTTTGTCTTTATGAGAAATATTTATATATATTAATTTTCAAATTAGTTACTGAGATTCGTATAACTATAAATATGTGGGCGAATTTCTTTATTTATTTTCAAAATTGTACTAAACAACTACAATGGGGAAAAAACAGCAACATATTTTCGCCACATCTAAGTCATTATATTAGAATTTTACTTATTGTCTCAAAATGTTCTTTAACTAGGCGATTTCAGTAAGTAAACTCAATAGGAAAGGAAAACAGAGGAATGTAGGGATAGTGAGCCTAAATTAGTGAAACAGAAGAGTACTTTTAAAAAAATGGAGCAGCTCACGAAGAACGTTACCCCCCCCAATAAAAGAATTGTAGATTATACTGAGGAATAGTAATGGATGTACGAGGGTAAGGCGGCAGCACTGTTCCTTTTGTAGTGCACACACTGCTTTTGCCAACACAAGAATATATGTTATTCTAAGACATTTTGGGATAAAGATATTAAACAACCGTATCGCAAAACGCTAATTAGTTTTGTGAAACTCAGAAAAACTTTCCCGTAGAAACAAATATTGTGTACCAGTTAAATTATAATACTCCGCTGTAACTTCATATACTTGTATTCTCTTTTTTTTTTTATTGGGGGTTTAACGACTACCATGAGCAACTCAATGGGCTATAATCAGTCGCCCGTCCCTAATTTAGGGTCACTGAATCCAGGGAAGGGAAAGAGCCAGTGCCGTAAGACAAACACAACATCCATGCCTCACCGGGATTCGAACCCGGACCCCTTACGGACGAATGATCAGAGGCCATCGCTTAGACCACTGCGCCACCAGGGCGGCCTTGTATTCTCTGTTTCACGAGCTATTATCTCTGGACTGTTAAAACGATATTAGTAGTGTCACTTAGCATTCTGACCAGTGCCATATCATCGGTATCCCATGCAGTAAACGGTGCATCCAGGGATAATGTATGCATCTCATGTGACCAGAAATTCCTTAAGGGAGGGGGGTTATAGATTTGACTGATTGGTGAAAGCCTTACATATATACATCAGTTTTACTTCGTACTGCATCCAACTTCAAGGGGGTCCAGACACGAGGACATCTTTTCCTCTTGGCTACGTCTCTGCTGGCTCCTAACGCTTGTAACGTGATTATTTTATGATAATTTTGGACCTAGTAGATCAGGCCGCTAGACTGCAAATGATGCACAGCTTATGCACACAGTCGAGTCATTGACGAGTAATACGTTGAAATTACCCCTTCGGAGGCGACCGTGTTTTCAGCAGAGTTGCATGCTATTCTCTTGGGTCTTCGTAACATTTAGGCAAAACCCCATCGCCGGGCTCTTGGCTATAAGGATTCCATGAGTGTCCATCAGCATTTCCGGTATATGCGCTTACAGAGTCTATTATATTTTGCAGAATGAATATCAAAAGTCTTATATTGGAATTTCCTCTTGATGAAATTATGACTAAAGTGTTTGCGTTGTGATTTGTAAAATACTGAAGAAAACATTTAAATGCAAGAAGCATAATGCATATTAGGGCTGCCCAAAACTTGCTTATTTTAAGAACCTCGTGCCATAAACCTTTGATGTTCCAAAACCACAGGAAATGAACAAATATTGCAGACTCGTTTTTATTCTTCCATGCACGTTTTTGCAAATATATTTGAAAAATGTTCAGAAATACGTAACAATATTTACTCTTGTATGCTGTTTCTAAACTGTTAATTAGTATTAGTATTAAAAATCACAAAATCCACATATATATGCACAAAATGTTTTCAAAACCTGCTTAATTATTCTTTAGCTGAATCCAGCGTGTTTAATACGGTAATGAACTACTGAAACATCTAAGAAAATGAGCAAATTTGCATTTTATTCACATTAAGTGAGACTAGCAAAAATAAAAGTGAACGCGGTAAAAGACAATTTTTTATGATATTTATTTGCCTAAGTCTATATCAGATCAAGGCATGAAGGAACATATGCAAACCAATAACATTAGAGGTATTTTAACCAGATAAAACTTTACGAGATTATTGTCTTATCAAAATATGTTTACGACATGAATAGGCACTGCTACAAATATCAGGGTATTTATTGATTGTAGAGCCCTAGTGAGTCTTCATCTCGGTTATAAGTCGTTGAAAATCCGGCTGATGTATTGTCAAAGCAGTATGAATTTGATCCATCAGGTGTTGATTTGTAAGGATTGCAGGACGCTTCGACTTCACTAAATTTATTATGGAGTATAGGAATTCACAGCAGTACGATATTCTGAAACTTGAGATGAGTATCAGAGTAGTTTTCATCAGTCCAGTATATTTTATTTCCGAAACTTGCTCCCCGACTCAATTGTAGAATGGGATTTATGAAACACCGCCCAGGTCTCTAATTCTGTTAGTTCGATTTCAACATGGTTGTCCAATTCTCTAACCAAAGGTTCGAGAATTGGACAACCATCATTGATCACATAAACCATCAATAAATTTATTTAGAAGAAAAGCGATTAAGTGCTTCAGCTTCTGTAAATTCTCAAACCTGTCTAGGAACATTTTTTTTTTTAGAAAAAGTCGATGAAGGGTTTCAGTTTCTGTAAATTATCAAACCTGTCTAGTAATTATTAAGCACTTGTTGTAATTCCGATTTCCACAGCAGATGGTTCTGTAACCAGAGGTTAGAGAACTGGACAACCATCAATGATCACATCAACCATGAGTGGATTTACAAGAAAAAAGATGCAAGGCTTCAGCTTGTGCAAGTACTGAAACTTGTCAAAGAGTTATCATGCAGTACTTATAATTTATCTTTGTTCTTCATGAAAGATGAAAATTATTTGAGTAAGATCAGAAAAAATCTGTAGATGGTTTTTAATAGCAGTAAGGAACATCAGATAAGATATTTCATCCATTAATCATTTTCCAATTGAAGATATACTCTTTTCTGTTCTTCAAGAAAAGGAATAATAAGCTCCAACATATCCACAAACCTACTTAAGAAATTGCTAGTTGACAGCCTCCTTACAATACAGTAGAAACATTACAAAGCTTGTGTTCAAGGTCCAGATATTCAATAAAGTTTTTGAACCTTCGATGGGTCTTTCACATTTAAGAATATGCAATTGACAGTTTCAAGGAATGATTTCATAACATCTTCATATTTGCAGTATCTGGCGGACACTTGTTCGCTATGAATGATACAATCAAAATTCAGAAACTCTGCAAAACTGGTAGAACTTTTCGTATGTGCACGATTCATGCATTTTGCCCCATCGTTTAAGGTGCTCGATTAAAACTGAAGTGTTTATCAACTGGAATAACATTTATTAAGGCTCCGTGGAACGTATTTTCAATGGCAACAGCATGCGTTGTTTCTCAATGTGTCACTAAGTCCAATGAGCCTCTTTTCACAGTTACATCAGTGGAAACACGCCGAACAAATACCTCCAATGGGAATTTTAATTGAATGTTTGTAGATTCATCAATTGCTAAGCTGAATGAAAGCGAAATCTTTAAATCATTAGCCTTCAATATCAGCACTGGCGTGGGAGATACCTGCCTCTATAATGTGGAGTGAAGCTGATGCTTGTGGTATTCGTCGCTTAATTTTTGTGTTATTTGAAAGTAACATTGCAAAAAATGCCAGCAATAGTTTGTTTAACAAATTCGTCTTCAGAATATGAACATATTCTACAAGCAATGTTCCATGATATAACACAACTATCTTCAGGTGTTTTATCGGCTTCCTTACTGAACGTTGTGAAAGGTAATTTCTGTATATTTACTGACATTTTTTAACATAGTCAACTTGTTTTTTTGTAATTTTGATTTACGTGGTTGATCAAACGAAAAGATTTTTTTAATTGTTTCACCGTGTTGTTTCAAGTTACAGTCTTTCTAATGACTGAGTTGCTCGTTTCAGGTAGAGCACAAAGAGGTACCTCCTTCAATTCGAAAAGTAAAATCTGCTTACCATTCTGACTACAAATTGTTGTTTACATCTTCCTACTTTTGCATCTTACAAGTTGATGACGCCCTTTTACTTCTAAAATGTTTCACAGAAATCCTCAACTTAGGGCAGGATATAACCATATCACAACTGCTTATAGTTTTAATTCGTGAAACGTAAGTAACAAGGAAATATCCCAAACGTAAAAAGTTAAGAACGGTTTGTACTGCCTAATTGGAATTGCAAAACCCAAATTCCAGAGTTTTAATTACAACAAATTAGATGAAAAGAAGTTCCTTATGTTGTTAGGAAATGGATCAATCTAAGGTTCAGAGAATCGATGTGGTTTTAACTATGCAAGTCAACGGAAATTAGAGGGTTTTCTTTAGTAGAAACTTTATTGTGCAATACCAGTTGTTAAATGGGAGAGGAAAGGGTGAACAAAATTTATTTCTGCATTGCAAGGCATTTTCCGTTATCATCTGTTGAGAGGTTAGGTGAAAGAAAAGGTTTGCAAGCAAAAACAAAAAAAGGAACGAGTCATTGCAAGAAAACCAACCTGAAAGGATTTCATGAAGATCGAAGATGCAAATTTTCTACATTCAGTATCACCA
Organism: Macrothele yani; assembly: GCA_039090855.1. Lineage (NCBI taxonomy): Eukaryota > Metazoa > Arthropoda > Arachnida > Araneae > Macrothelidae > Macrothele > Macrothele yani. The sequence goes on along the minus strand of CM077015.1, from coordinate 109,815,661 downwards.
ACATATAATCAATCGATGCTTCCCAGTATTTTAGGGAGAAGAAAGTATGCATTGTTGTATTAAACAGTCATGCATTCTGGAAATGTGTTCGGTGCAAATATTTTTATTAAGTGCAAATTATTACATCCTGCAAAACACTGATTTACATTTAAAATTTATCGTCTCATTCATTAAGGCAAAACTTTTCATGAACTTGTCAGATGTCGTGTAGTTACATTCCTTTGAAAAAAAAATGCATATACTGTGATTTCTTTTTCCACCTTCTTTACATGTTGAACGAACTACTGCATTTAAAGGGCAAATTTGGTATCTTTTGCAAATTCATTTCGGCAAATGGGACATTAACAAAAATTCAGCTTAAAAGCTTAAAAGCGACATATTAAAATGAAACGAGTTCACATTTATTTGCCTATTATGGGTAATACAGGGTTTCTGAATTAACATGCTATTTTCAACTGTCCTATACTTTCCCAGTGTTTCTATTCATAAATCAAGGACGAATAATGTTATTCTTTGTCCCGTTAGCTAAATAATCCTAGGAGCTGGCCTCTGCTCATTTGATGAAGCAAGTGTTGTAACCTGGTTTATTGTAGGCCTTATACTTCCAAGCCGTGGGTTCTAAATTATGGATAGGCGGTTCCTTAAACTTCGTAGTGCTGCACATAATGTTAGGTAATTTTTTTTTCTATGGAATTTTCGCGCTTCCTCGGAACACTGCTTTGCCGCTTTGATTGGCATCATCATATATGTTTCCTGGAGTTTAATCAATTGGTCTTAAATTCACGTAACCAATTAATTTCTCTGCCAGAGAGACGGACACCTTTCCGTTTTTGAAGAAAGAAAACGTTCCTGCCATGATGAATGTTTCAGAGTTGGGAAAAATTAGCACTCATAAAGTTCCTTTTAAATCTCAAGCACCAAATAATCTGCAAACCCGGTTTATTTCTTAACTCAAGAGCTACCTGTTCCAAAGCGTCTGATGGATGGTAGGCAGACAGGGCTAAATCCTAAATCGCAGAGAGCTGCACACCCTTACGAATACGAAGAATACTGCTTCTGCATTGCAATGCCACAGAAGTTACAAAAGCTTGGGAGCTTTTGAGAAAGAGAAAAGCTTGGGAGAAAGAGCCATAAGGCTCTTTCTTGAACAGGATGAGGGAACAAGAATGATGAAGAAACGAGCACAGCATTTTATCTTATAAATTTAATTTTAATCTATATACTAAAGTTATAATTTTGAACAAATTCATATGTAATAAATTGAAAAACGACCATCTTTCTTCTGTATTATGTGTAATTTCTAGTTATTATTCAAATCAGAAAAAAAGATACAATTTGACAATTGCTTGTACTATTTTGGAATATATTATCTGAATGAGAATGAACTGAAACAAACACGCTTCACTGAGCCCAAAATCATTCAGTGCTTGCTTAAGTCTCAGTTTTGGATGCTTTTTACCTATTCAAAAGTCAAAACGTTGCTAGAAAACATTAATTAAAGATACGTGTGTTTTTCCACTAATCGACGTTATCATCCTGCTATTGGCGCTGTCTCTAACAATGCTATTAGAATAGTGCAAATTTCCGTTACAGGAATTATTTTGATCACTGGCAGAAGACTAAGTTCGATTACCACCGCACCCTAGCCACGTCTACCAGCAATGTATTACCTTCTCGAAGGAAACAGTATATGTCCGCTAAGAAAAGTAAATGAGTATTTCAATTATTTCCCATTTTCTTCGAAATTTCATCTCTTTTGATGTATGCTATCACATTTACACATACAAAATAGATGAGGCATCCCATTGGGCCTAGGGGTCAAATGGCTGGTTTCTAAACATTCGTGCGAGATCGTATCGGTTTTGAATCTAGGTGAAACATGTGTTTTGCGTGTTTGTTACGGCATTGTTTATACCCATTTTCTGGAACCAAGTGTCTCCACATTTAGGACGAACGACTGCTTACAGCCTTCTGATTTGCTAATGGAGAGCTTTAAATTACCCAACTAAAAAAATCACTCAGATACAGCTTTTTGCCAGAATTCTGGTTTGGAGTACCTAAATGCGGTATCTGATGCTCACATGCAGGTTGTCTCATTGAAATGCATTTGTTGTTAGCAAAGAGTTCTTCCACTTACAGCACAATTCATCACGAATGGAGGTCGTTTTTTGTCCATCGCAAAGTTTATCGCCAATGTCTGCCCTGAGACTTGACCAATCATTTCAAAAATTTCAATTTCACGCCTGCTCTCTGAAATAATCCATTCGCGGAAAACGCAGAGGATATGATATTCATCAGAAAAACGCATTGAATCAGAGATCGTACAGATCTCACGCGCCGAGATGTTCGCGGATTGGTTTTACTTCCCTTCCTGGCCGTCTCTGCGTGGTGTAGTGAGCGTGACGTGCTGCCCACTGTCAGCCAACCTGAAAGTTCTGATGACACAAGCTCTCTATGGACCGCTTTTCGTTACGGTTTTAGCAGGATCTTAAAATGAACTTAACGAAACTCAATTGCCTTCTTAGTCCGAAGTACAGGGTGTGGCAAAAAAACCGGCGTTTTTGAATGCAACAACGATAATACTTCGTTTAATGAAAAGAAATGACTAACACATCCATTGCACCCTGATACAATGCCATTCTCTGAAATCTGCATAGTCACGTTCATGTTTCGAATATTATGTCCAGGAGGTACAACCATTTCGACGTCTAAACACGGACATTCTGCGACTGAAATCTCCCATGAGATGTAACAACATCTGAATATAAATGTTTGTGACTTCTGTACGGATATTGTATTTCACCTCAGCATAGGTGCGTGGGCTCATTGTATACATCTTAGCTTGTATACTTCTCAGTTTGTGACTACCCCTACAGGACGAACTGACAGGTCTGGTGACCTGTGAGGCCACGAAATGCCACCATTCCGGGATATGATGCGGTTTCTGAAAAGTTGGTGTACTGCTTTCATGGAAATTCTCACACAGTGAGACGTAACGCCCTCTTGTTGAAAGCAAAATGGCTCATATGAAAGAAAGCGTGCACGTAGCGGTGCGACGACTGTCTATCATGTCGTAATACCTGTGATATGTTACAATTGTTGCTTGTCTTTGCTTAACCTCGAAAACGTAAGTGCCGATTATTCGCATTGAATAAACTGCACAACACACTGTAACTCGCTGACTGTGTAACAGCCGTTGACGGGGATTATTTTACCAGTAGCGAAAGTAGTGTTTATTCACTAAACCACTTAGATAAAAGTGGCCTCGTCACTCATTCACAATAAACGCACGAAAGTAACATTGCCTTGCATTTTAGCCAAAAGCTCAACTCACAGAGCCTTTCGGATTTCGTAATAATTCTCAATTAACTGCTGCACAACCTGTATTTCGTAGGGTTGTGACTAACTCGTCCTGTTAGATTCTATGGGCACTACGATTTGAGAACCATACTGCTGAAAGAATTAGTCTCACAGAACGCTTTGGACTTTGTGATACAACATTCTGCACTTCCTGTATTCTTTCTCGTGTTCGAATTCTCCTAGGCCTAATTGTAGGTTTTTCCTTCAATGTACTTCCCGTAGCTTCAAAAGTCTTCACCCAAAATCAGATGGCATGTTCTGATGCAATAGGATCATGCCTCCCGAAATTAAAATGACGCCGATATTTTCGTCTAGCAGCAGCAGCACAGTCACCATATTTTGTAAAATTTAATTACAGCTATAGCACTTCCCCCGATTAATATCTCTGCAAATGGCGTTGTTTTGTGAAAGAAATTACGATCCATAGCTGTTGCCAACATTATTAGGGAAAGCTTCTAGGATAATTAAGGAACGCCGTTTTTTTTGCCACATCCTGCATTGGTTTTGAAGAAAAGGTTTTGCTACATAATTATTCGAAACCATTTGATCTATCAATTCATGTAATTAAATACATTGATTATTTATCAGAGAATAAATGTCTGATGATGCGAATCAACACATTCAAGCAGTGTTTCTAAGAACGACGACAATGCCGCAGAAATAATATTCTACTGATTTTACAAATTATTTTTTATACCAGTCAGTTAGCTTGCGTTTGAGTGGATGACAACTGCTTTCGACTTCACGACGGTATCAAAAGTAATAATCTCTGAAGTGTTTTGGAACACAGATCATCGTTCTCTAAAACTTAATTTTAAAATTATTTTTTGATACCGTTCTGTTAGCTTGCGTTTAAGTGGATGACAATTGCTTTCCACATCACGACGGTATCAAAAGTTATAATCTCGCAAATGTATTGGAACACAGATCATCATTTTCTAAAACTTGCCTAGAACAAAGACATTCGAAATATCCGCTTGAGCTTAGGAAACATCTCACACATTCAAACCACAAAGCGCATGTATATTTGTGCCTTCCGATTTCATCAAAATGCCTTATCCAATTAATAATCTTACAGCAAAATGTTAACTTTCACACTAAGAAAACAATTTTCAAACGATATAAGGGTTCCCTCTATGAATTACAGGCACTACACACAAACCAAAGCTAATAAGTAGAAGTTAGTGCATACGAGGTACCACCTATGGCCGGGTATGCAATCTCTATATCTCGCAAAAGTGGAAAGGAAAAGGGTCAACGTTGTCAGTATAGCCCGCAGATCTCTATGTATAATGCACGAATTTTATCTCCTCGTTGATGAGTTAGAAATTTTGAAGGAGTATGTCATGTAACTAACTTTTTTTACTAAAAATATATTTTAAAGTACTATTTTTGAAAGGGATATTACTTTGGTAGAAATAAATATCTGTAAATCTGGGTTATACGGGATGTGCAACAGACATTTCACGTGAGATTGTGAAACCAAAAACTTCAGTTCCTTGTATTACATATACTAATGAGACATTTTCCTCATATAATTGTTTGCGCATAGTCAATTCATAAGAATAATTTAGAATTTTTTATGCCTATCGAGTAAGACTGCTTCCGTTCAAATGTAATTATGCAAAACCTGTTTTTCAACTACTTCAATTAAATGTTTCTTGAGAATAGGTACTGCACGCTGAAATCTGAGAAATTAATTTAAATGTTTGCGATTTACGTAAAAACCGCTGTTTTTATGATAAAAACCTAAACCTCATACCTTTGCAAACATTCTCGTCGCATTAATGGTGCAATTAGAGGTGAAACCTTTTAAAATGGGTCCAGTAAATACTAACAAATAATTGCATTAATGGTCTCAATATATTTTTCTTTTAAAGTAAATTAATGACCAAGCAGAAACAAGGGTTTCACATATGGAAATTGTCTAAATATATGAACGTGAGCAATTCTGGGGCATTCTGGTCACAGTGCCTAGAAGAGGTGGTGTTTCGTGCTTGCAGAAAAATGTGCTGTGCAATGATGAGCGTGTTAGAGTGCGCTGCCATCGGATATCACATCGCTTTCCGAGATGGAGGATCAACGCATAAACTACGTTATTTCCCATTAGATGTGAGATAAGAACACTCTTGCACAAAGTAGTCAGTGCGCAGTATTTAAATTTAAAAATGAATATAAAATATTATTTTAAAATTTTAATTTTGACACAAAAGAATCCCACTTAGGGTCGTATGAAAACGCTTGAAGAAGCAGTACTTTACTTAATCAAATGATATGATTCAAGTTATACTATGTATCACTTGATTAAGGAAGTACTTAGCATGACGAATGGAATCGTGGGGATGGAAGTACAAGGGTAAGAGATCGAACGTGTTAGTTGGCTATCGAAGCCAACGCAGGGAACCTTTGCTTTTGTAATTACACAGCAAAAGCTCAAAGGAAGCACTAGTAGATCTGACGAAATTTTTAATCATCATTGGCAGTACAAACACAATTATGCACTGAGAAGAAATTTTCACCCCCACTGAATATCATTTTTGCACTACACGAGCAAAGGAAAAACATTTAGGGATCTGCCGCTTCGTCCTTGAGAGAAAAGGGCTCGGCCGCCTCACCCTTAAGTGAAAAGGACACCTTGGTGTCACAAGTTTGAGAATCGCTGTTTGAAGCTTTCCTTCAGTGTATCTGTAATTAAGGCAGTTTTCAGAATCCCTTTAATGATAACCCATTGAATCACCTTCGAACACCAGATGTACTCTTAGTCACTCAGAAATCTTTATTTTTCAACTGGTGAATTAGAAACATGTTGATAAATTTTACAGACGCAGAGGAATAGGAAGTTTGAACAATTTAAAGAATATTTTACTTTTTGACTTGTCTTTTTGCTGCAGAAATAATACTGTGTACCGTACAAGCGTACAAGCCTGAGTTAAAAACTATCTGAAAAAGGAACTTGTTTTCCGAAGTTTCTAATCGAAAGAAAACTGAAATATTTAAAACGGAAAAGAAACAAAGCGGAAGGCTATCTCTACTTAACTTTAAGTGAAAACGCAAAATACGCCTGGGAAGTTTCAAACATTTCTGAAAACACTGCAACACTCACTGCGCCCATTTAGTGACTCTGATTAAAAAGATCCTAAAGAAATAATAGAGAGGAATAGGAAAATGATAATTTTAGGAGTATACGGGTTTCTGTTAAGATAGTAAATTTCTATGCTACTTTATGCACATTTTCGTGTTTGCACTCCGAAAACCACAAACAGCACCCGCAGAAGACAACAGGTAGAAAAGACCAAGACAGAAAGGATCCTTAAAATATTAGGTGTGCAACTTAATTCTCGGCCACAGGCAAGATACATTGATTGCAAATCATAGCAAATCGAACACGTACTTAATCAGGGTAATAATCCACGTAATGTTGGATAAATTTGAACCATCGGTCAGGGAGCTGCCAAATGCCACTGCGGAAAAAAGAGAGCTGTTTCGAGTTGATAAAGACATCAATACTTGTCTGGACCTCCTCGAAAGAAGTGAAGTGCGTATCAGTCAGGTGATGTTACAGGAAGCGAAAGAGGTGATAATCAGCCAGGGCGAAGTCTAGAGAATATGTCGGGTGGGACGAAATCTCTCGTCCCAGGTCGGTGATCATGTATAAAGTCGTTTTCGCAGTGGAAGGACGCGCGTTTTCCTGAAACAACAGGACCGATCTTCTGGCCCTTTCCGGAGTATGACCTTTTCGCCTTCATTGCGTCACTCACACGAATACGTTGCTGACAATAACGCTCAGCATTGGCCATTTCACCAGGTTTGAGCAACTCATAGTGTACGACACCGCGCTGATCCCACCATATTCAAAGCAACAACTTCCTGGCATGGATATTTGGTTGGTGGGTCTCGTGGTAGGCTGACCTGGATAAACCCACGATTTGCGCGGCTTAGGATTATCGTAGAGAATTCACTTCTCATAACAGGTCAAAATCTTGTGGAGGAAATCCTTTTTCTTGAACCTGGAGAACAAGAAAATATGAACATCGTAGCGCCCAGACTTATTCGCAGCTGTGAGTTAGTGGGGCACTCAACGGCTCTCCTTTTGATTCCATCCAAACTTGTGTAGGCGCTTTGCATTGGCTTGCCGTGTTACTTCGAGTTCCTGGGCGAGCTCTGACTGAGTGCGACAGGGATCCGCGTCCACCGGGTCTTCCATTTCCTCATCGTCAACTCTCTGTGGCTGTCCCAGACGTTCTGCATCACGGAGATCGAACTTTCCCTGCTTAAACCGCTGGAACCACTTCTTATACGTAATGTAGGACACAACAGCCTCACCCAAAGCAGCACAGATCATTTTCTGGGCTTCCGCGCGGCCCTTTTTATCAGCTGAAACGCGAACAGGAGGCAGTGCCTCAAATGTTCCTTCTCGAACGTCATTGTTTTCACCATCAACTTTCGTCACTTCTGTCACTTCAGCTGTGAGAGGTTACGGTTGCCTGCAAAGCTGATGGATGGCGTTGCAATTAGACATTATCAAACACAGCTATTTGCATTTGCCGACGTTCCATGATCGCTTGTGGTTAGGGGCCGAGAATTCAGTCTCACACCTAATAATATAAAGCAGAACATCGAACAGAATCAAATACTCTGAAAAGGTTCATGGTACATTCTTTGCAATTATTGCTCGCCATATGAGAAAGTGCATTCATATTTCTTGCGAAGTGATATAATTTGACTTCTAACTACTCCACCTTCATACTGTCAGGAATCACTCAGTAGCCAGCTTACTAACACACATAGTTCACCATTTTCATTTTATAGCAGACGGAAGAGAACGGATCTTGAAAACAAAGATTGTACCTACGTTTTAACCGCCTTACATCATATTCGTTTCGCTTTTTTCCAAACAGTTATCTCTGCTACATTTCAATTACAATATTTATTTTACATTTCTTCCCGTTTATTGAATGGACAAAATGTGGAATTTAGGTTTTTGAGGCATTGGAATATTTTCTCAATAGACTGTACAAGGCAGGTTGAAATTTCAAGCTTTAATGCGCATTTAAATGCACAGATTTTTGATGTAGTTCTGAAAACAGTATCCTAAATTTCATTAGCTTCATATATCTCAAAATGTGTAAATATACACTTGGGAGAAATATGCGTTCTTGCTATTACGTAAGAGATGATATGTGTAAAAATGTTTAAGATGATGTCTCTTTTTTGAGAGTTCTGAGGCATACCAAATTTGTGTAGACGTTTCGAAAGCTCAGGATCATTGCTGTTTTCGAAAGCAATTTGATTATCTTCTTTTAAGTCATTGTATATGTTTATCCGATGTATAAATTTACCTGATCTTTCAGAAAAGAATCGGGGTTTCTTTCTCATTTCTTTTGAGCAAATTAATGGCCAAATCCTAACGAACAGGTACATAAGGAAAGAATTTTGCTCACGAGTTTACTAATGTTCGAGATGCTTTCGTGCCCTACCATTGCTATCAACGACCCAATTGGTCCCCCGCATTGCTTTATCAGGGTGGAACTGTGTGTAGTGGAACACTTGCAGTTATTGTCTAAACTTTCATCAGTGGGAAATATACACTGGCGTGCAAAAATTAAGGACGAAACGGTTTTTTGAATGTAACGTCGTTCAGAAGTGCTCCACTTCAGCTCAACTCATACCATAGGATCCCAAAGATGTAAGAATATGGGACAAAGAGCAATACAGTCTAAACAAGGAATACAAAGGATAAAATGACACTTTATTGAAAAGGTAGCTTCGGGAACAACTGAACAGAAGACAGAAACGTCCATGTGACAGGCGGCTGCTAAAGAAAAATCCAGTCTTTAGTAGGGGATATGCTCACCCCTGACTGCGTAGCAGGATTTACATGCTGAAGACGAGGTTGTCACGGAGCTGTTGAGATATCGCGGCCCATTCCTCTTGTAGCGCCAATCGCTAGTACGGAATCGTTGCTGGCGGCTGGTGACGTGCTGCCAAGCGCCTCACGAGAAGGTCTCACACGTGTTTGATTGGATTTAGGTCCAGGGACCTTGCGGGCCAATCCATACGTTGAATATCTTCACTATCCAACAGCTCTGCGACAGCCACTGTACGATGAGGTGTAGCGTTGTCGTTCATGAAGAGGAACTCTGGACCCACATCACCTCTAAACAGGCATACGTGAGGCAGGAGAACCACGGTACAATAGCGGACACCAGTGACTGAACCTTCTGGGAAGATGTGGAGGTCAGTACGGCTACCAAGCATGATACCTCCCCAAAAGAGAACTCCACCACCTCCAATCCGGTCCCTTTGAATGATGTTGGAGGTGTGATTACATGTCCCCTGCTCTCTCCAGATGTTTATACGTCCAGAACCGCTCGTCAGACTAAATCGGCTCTCATCCGTAAAGAGAAATCGACCCCATTGCTGATATGTCCAGTTCTTGTGATCCTGGCTCCACAGAAACCGTCGTCTCCGATGAGCAGGTGTTAATGGCACACCCCTACCGGTCGTCGTGCAAATAGACTACCTTTCTGCAGCCTCCTGGCCACGGTAAAACGCGATAACGGACGTCCGGTTGTCTGTTGCATGCGCCTTGCGATTTCTTCCGCTGTCTGCCGTCTGTCTGTTATCGCCTGTAGGACAATATACCGGTCGTCCGCCGCCGTGGTTGCTCGTGGACGACCACTGCTTAACTCTGGGACAGCTGTTCCTGTCGTTTGAAATCCCCTCCAAGCTCGTGAAACGATGCTGTGAGCGATCCCAAACTCCTCGGCCGTATTAGTGACACTTTGAATTTTTTCCAACTTCTGAATGACGCGACCTCGGGTAAAGTCATCCAGATGTGGTCCACTGGATTGCCTGTTGGCCATATCACACAGTGGCAGCAGTTCGAAGTCGTTCAAACCGAGGTACACCGTGCAATAGCTTTCACCGAATTGCGGAGCGTACACCGCCCGTATGCTTTATACCCTTCCGACATTCCCTATCATCTCCCCAACGTCATGCTGCATATATGCGCATGCCCTACCGTACCGGACCCTAGTCTATCTCCTGAGTGATTTTTTGATCCGTTCTGCCTGCTCGTTCCTATGTTATGCTAATTTCTATTCTCCGTCCTTAATTTTTGCACAACAGTGTACAATATAAAGTGTGTTTACTGTAAGTCATTCGAAGGAAAAGTTTATAGACAATCAGGAGTAAAATATTCAAGTATGGGGTAACATAGCGTGGATATCTTTTGAAAATCGAAAGTGCCTGAAAAGTGACAAGCGTGTCCGGGTATTGGTTCTCGTGTGTCTGATCCACCAGCGGCCGTCACATCTGTGGAGTACAAACCTTGATACGTCGGATAAGGCTAATTCCTTTTTCTCTTGCACTGCCCAATGATGGTAGTCTCATGTGAACTGCAGGCGTCGTTGCCGGTGGACATGAGATAACAAAGGCGCCTTGACAAAGCGTCGACTCCGGAGACCCATAAATGACAAGGTTTGCTTTACTGTTATTAGAGTCGCGTCCCAGTGTTGCCCAAGCGTTTATTTGCGTAGTCTATTGCTGCACTGTTGCGCGTCGATTTCCTTTTACCAGTCGACTAAGGCGACGTTCTACTCTGGGGTCGATGGCTTTTAGGGCTCCACGCTTATGACGTTGGAAGAAACTCAGTGGGCCAGCTGTCTATTTTTGGTACACCCTTATCACAGCAATTCGCAAACAGCCCGTGAAGGCTGTTATTTCTGAGATGCTTCCACGCTTCGCGTGATATCCAATGTACATTCCTTTTTAAACGACCGTCAGATCACTAGCTCTTTCAATTGTTCTCGCGTTAAGCACTATGGCTCCCCTGTCTTGGACGGCCTCTCATATCTCCGTGTGGTCGACCTTGTTACATTCACTATGTAACGCGCCTGGACAGGTGCACTGTGATTCCGGTGGTGGTCATATTATTCTGATAAGACTATATTTATTTTAAACTTCGAAAGTTGGACTATGTGGTACTATTGCGCAGCTTGAAAAAGCAAGACTTTGAATCTACTTTCATCTCAAGTATCCAGAAATGCAAAAAGAAAGGGTCACTGCGTTAATTAAAAACGAATATTTCAGAAAACTAACAGCATATTGAAAATTTCAGCTTAGAAAATTGTTGCACTCCATTCAGAACAGCATTGACTGCTATTTAGACAATAACTGCATGTGTTCCTGCTCCACAGGTATGACATCTTTTGCGATACATACCACATATCTGCGGAAATTCGCGAAGCCTAAATATCGCTGGGGTATTTCATTATTGCGAAGATCAGAATTCTAATTGATTATTTCAAAATAGAATTAACGCATATATTTTGTTCAAACAGCAGAATGAATTTTATGAAAAAGAGCGATAAATCCCAGACTTTTTCTTCCCGTTTTACAAACTTACTGAATAAATCTTGCAGATCACATGTAAAACAAAAAGCATAGATGAGATACAGCTGTAAGCTATGAGATTCATGGCACAAACCGAGAAATGTGAATTCCACAAATCGTGATGCGACGAATAATTTTAATATGAAACACGTAAATGCTTCACATATACTCTGTGAACGCTAAAAGCTTTGTGATATGTTCATTTGTGCAAAATACACTGGCGGAAAGTGAAAAAGAGAACACCAAGAACGAGACGTCTGATACCAACGAAATTTATACAGCATAATAGCGGATAACAGAGGATAACGTGATCAAAACAGTATGGAAAAATACAGCTGTATTTGCTGGTAAACTGAAAAATAACATTTCCATGTAACAAGGTTAGTACGAGGTTGAACAGCCATGAACTGCGTCACACTGTGCAATTGTGGCATGAAGTCTGTCGTACAATTGTTGGATGTAAGTTTGGGGCATTGAGTTCCAAGCATCCTCAGCCTGGAAGCGTAAATCGTCTGCAGTGGTGTCGCCAACGTGTAATCGTCTGCAGTGGTGGCCGTGGAGACCGGATAAGTCGTTGTCCCATAAAATCCCACACTCGCTCAATGGGGGACAAATCCGGTGAGCGTGCAGGCCATGGAAGTTGTCTCACACCCTGAAGTGCATGTTGCGTTGCACGGGACGTGTATGGACGTGCGTTATCTTGCTGGAAAACACCACCATGGACCGACCTTACAAATGGCACAACAACGGGCTGAATGATGTTGTTGATGTAGAAGGTGCTGTTTAACGTATCCAGTACAAACACTAGTTGTGTACGGGAGTGATAGCTGATCGCTCCCCACACCAGGAGACCAGGTTTACGCTCTGTGTGTCGCTGGCGGATGCAAGAAGGGTGGAGACGCTCCCCTGTGCTCCTGCGAACACGCATACGGCGATCGGAGGCTCCCAAGCATAATCTGCTTTCATCGCTGAACACGACAGATCGCTATTGCGTTCTCCAGTGCAGACGTTGGAGACACCACTGCAGCCGTTCCCGACGGTGGGCTGGAGTCAGAGGTACACATGCCAGAGGCACACGCGCACGTAGTGCTGCATCCAGTAGACGGTTGCGGATTGTTCGCACAGTCACCTCAAGTCCAACGGCAGCTCGGATTTGCGTCGCATTGGATGTTCTGATTGACAACGCCGCTCTTCTTATGCATCGATCGGTCCGCTCTTCAGTCCGTCTGTGACTCCCGGTTCCACGCCTTCTCGTGTGGGAATGTTCCTCGGACCATCTACGCCACCATCGTACCACCACCGATACTTCCCATCCAATTCGCTTTGCAATACAACGATACGACCACCCGGCCTCGCGTAGTCCGACTAGACGACCTCGCTCAAAGTCCGATAACTGCTGAAATCGTACACGTCTTCCACGTCCAGGCATTGCAGCCTCTTCAGAGTCTTCGCACGTGTCCGTGCCCCGACGACTGATTATATTCACTTCGCCGTACTCCTTAAATTCCACCGACGATAATTTGCATATTATGCCGTGCTGTGGAGTAAGCGCTTACCGGTTGGTCCCGAAATTAACATCACACCTACGGAAACTCGACCCCATTAACATATGTAAATTTAATGATGGCCCGCCAATTCCTTCTTGGTGTGTACTTTTTTCACTTTTCGGCAGTGTATAATACACAAATGCAAATACATTTCTACAATACAAACTCCTATAGGCAAGTTTGACGAATCACAACTTATAGGAAGAGAAGTTTCTAAAAAGTAATGTTTCGTAAGAATTGTTATAATTTGCTCACGAAGTAGAATTTATTGCTTGACTTCCATCCTTACTTTGTTCGAGTTGCTTTGACACATTCTAGTTAAGTTTAAAATTAATGTGTTGTTACGAAAGCGAGTTACTTGGTGACCCTCCTTTTCTTGTTGTATACGGATATTTTAAATATATCAACAAAAGCCCGCAATTAGACATTAAGCAACATTGAATATTAAATGACATTAGTATATTCATACTTCGCACAGTGCCAATAAATTTTCAAGAAGATATAAGCCTTAGTGCAGGCTAAGCGTCATAAATTTCATGCTAAAAACGTAAACTGAAATTTTCCTATTTTAGTTAGGTATAAAAATACTTGACATTTTGAATACCTTGGTTTTTGTGACGCGACAAATTATTTGCTTTTTGGAATCCTTTTCTATCATTCTTTTTGCAAAAACCCACTTTCGTCGAAAATAGTGTTATGTTTTCTTAGATTAACTATACAATAAAAACACGTACAAACGAATTCATATGCGCAGATCGAAAGTAAAGCAGTCATGAATATCTTCAGAGTGAATACCACACATTCAATCATTGCAGCAGAATATTTTACATTCCTGCGTTATTGCATACTTTTATACATTCCTTATTTACATGTGAAGCCTTAAAGAAGCATCAGATTGGAGACGCACTGAGAAAGCCAGACACGCAGAAAATATATTATTTACCAACGGCAAAGGCCTTGTGTTGTTAAATAAAAAAAAATATTTTTTACAACACAAAGCAAAGCTGAAATGACCCATGCCCTTTTCCACGTAATACAGGTCCGAAGTGCAATACAAGATGTAGAGTTTTCCACGATCAAGTTCAATAGTGTAGTAGTATCATATGTTATCTACCATTGTTTTATAAAGTTCTTAATGCGACCTTTTTAGATATCAGTATGCCTAAAATTAATTATCTCAGTATATTATTTATAAAGTACATATTTATTTAAAACCGTGTAGTGTATTTTTTCACATGTATTTTAAAATAAATATGTTTTAACTTAAAGAGAAACCGAATATTCCTTGCACTTTGTTATTTTCCGCACTATTCTTTTTTTCCCTTTCTTATCATGGCACACTATTCCCGCTTCTAAATTGTATTTCTTTTCTTTTCCTCCCTCCAAACAGCGCAGTGCTCTGAAGGTTAGTGGAATCTGAATATTTTTCAAGGAATTTTCGTTCGTTCCTTTAATATCGTGGAAGTGAATTTCTGCTGCCGGTATAAAATTAACATCCTCTACGTACGCCTTTGTGTAGGATTATCAATTACTTAATAACAAAATATTTTTCTGCCAAAAAAAAAGCAAATTTCAATATGAGTATCTACAATGGATTCTTTAATGCTTTTGAAGGTAAAACGACAAAATTTGAGAAAACAAAAGGAAAGTGTAAAATTAATTTTGCAAGTTTTCAGCACCTTACACAATAATTTGTGCTGGTTGATGAAGGAGGAATAGCTGGTATAATCAGTGTGTTTTTTGCGAAAAAAGTACCAATCACTTCTATTCGCCGAGTATAGGAATTTGAAATATCAGTATTTAAAGTTTACAGTAAGCTAATGGTGTTAAGACGAAACCACAAAGCTGGAAAAAAAGAAGAAAATTGTCACTTTAAATTCCTAAGATTTTTGGGTTTTCCAGAATCAACAATGATTCAAGATATCAATTTCACGTGATGTAACTAAATCCAAAGTTAAATTTTGGCGAATATAATTCGTGTCAAAATCAAATTATGGATAAAGAAAGTCAAGAATTACGGCTCCGCATACGTAATCTATTTTACAAAAGTATATATAATTTCTTTCTTAAATAAATTAGTGAATTTATATTGAAGGAAATGAATTATTCACTTAAAATAATATTCCATGAGAGAAACACAAAGTGTAAGAATAAAAGCGTATTGTGTTTAGTTTAATTTCATTATAACAGAATACAGCAAACACTGCGGGTCCTGGGATATTTCGTATGTATCGCAGGCCTGTGGCCCATGATCCGAACACTGATAACGATCAACAGAGAAATGCGTAATGAGTCGCGCTTCACTTCAACAGTAACATCCTCGTTAGCGGCAGTAGCCCTGAGTCACAAAAGCCTGACAAAGTAGAGGCGAAGATACTCCCGGTGGTTTCTAAGCAAAGCAGTAGCTGTAGTATAACCAGGCAAAGTTTTGAGGAAGAATTAGTTTAGGAATTTCTAACTCCAACAAAAAGAATAACCGCACTGTATCTCTCCCATCCCCTAGTGCCGGCATTTTGACGTCTTGAAGGAGAAGTCCTAAGGACACATCTGTATCTTAATTGCTTGAGAATCCGTGACAATCTTCTGGTGTCGTAGTAGAAAAACACACTTCCTACTTCGCCTAAATTGCTTGGATGGTAATGCCAACGAACAAAGTTTTGCTCTGGCATTGGATTTCTGTTGCTTTTGATTAAATACTTTTCCCCTGAGGTTCACCGCTTTCAGTATAGTCTTCAGGACACACGGGAATACGCCCCAACGTAAAATACCCGTTTTACAGCAATTAACTACAATTAGCGAAAGGAAGGTGCGGTACAGGAAATAAGTCGAGCGAGACAGATCTGAACTTAGAAAGTCGGGGGAAGGTGTTGCATGAAAAACTGTGTTTGGCTTACAGACCATTTGGCACGTAGGGACGTAGGTCTTTGATTTTAATACGTTACGGGGTAAACAAATTGTCTTTTTAGTATAACAATTTTCTTTCATACGCATGGTGCAGCACAGAAAAAAAGGTGTATTTATTTTTGAGAATTATAATGGCGCCTACCAGCCCAGAGTACAGCGGCCCTGCGCATGCTTGCAGCCGGGCCCGGAACCTGACGCCCGGGTGCTCCGCATCCGTTGATCCACCGCTTGGATCGTCCTTGCTGTAAAGTATATATACCTCTGCGTTTTGGAAAAACAAAAGATAAGATGCCGATCCCTAAACTTAACCTCTTCTTGTGACCGCAGGTACCAAAATCTTGAACTTCGCCAAAACCCTAACTGTAGGAACAGGCCTCACTCGATCGTCTGGAGATGAACACAGGGTGGAGATGATCTTACGGACCGTGGAGATGATCTTACGCACCCTGTGTTCATCTCTATTGGAGATGAACACAGGGTGCGTAATGAGAAATCACATAATCATGCTCCAAGACCGGAGAAAAGTGATGTTGCTATTGCAAGAGCGCAAGTAACAGAACTAGCGAGAAATACGGACGAAGACCCTGCACAAATTAATCAAACCGTGACCGGTCAATGGCTACAGTAAATGCAGCTTACATGCCTAATATAGATGCATTAAAGCAAGTTGTAAAACGAATACAAAGAGAAGACATGCCTGCGGAGCCTACGACTTTAGAAGGGATCGATGCCTCAAGAGATTTACAGGAAAGAGATGGTGCAAAATTTCTTGACAGAGATAGCGCATTTAGAGATCAAAGAATTATTTTATTTTTAACAGAAAATAATTTACGAAAGCTTAAAGAAGCACCCCCTGAATTATGAATGGGACATTTAAAACTTGTCCAACCCTATTTAGACAAGTATAGACCATTCATTCTATGGTTGGAACGAATCCAGAGATGCAAAGATTTGTCCCACTAGTTCATGGATTACTTTCCAACAAGAATGAAGAATATTATATTATACAAGATTTTTGCAGGATTTACAAGATAATGCATCAGACTATGATATTCAGCTTGCACCACAATATATGTATAATGATAGATTTTGAAATAGCTACCATTATAATCCTGCTAAAAAGGAATTTGGGAGCAGCACACACAAATGTTGTTGGTTTCATCTCGGAAAAAATGTGCGGGGGAATATCCATCCTCTGGCATAGCCTTGGAATATGGGGAAAATAGTGAATTTGCTCTAAAAGTTAGACATATGCAAGCACTCGCATATCTTTCATCTGATGGAATTCCAGCTGCTTTTGAAGAAGTGAACTCAATTTTACTAGAATATGTAGATTCTGTAGTTCAGTGGTTTGTTGAAAATTTCGTGGAAGCAGAAGAAACAATCCGAGCAGAAACCCTACGCTTTTCCCACCAACAATTTGGTCAGTAAGTGAAAACAATTTACTTGGCTTTCCCAGAACACAAAATAAACTTGAAGGATGGGACAGACGCTGGAATACAATTCTGGGAGAGAAAAACTGTGACTGTATAAAATAATAAGTGAAATTACAAAAGAGCAGTGAACAACTATGGCTAAAATCGAAAGAGTGATAGCACAGATTCCAACAAATCCACCCAGAAGAGAAACGCTGGCAAGAGAAAACGGAATTCAAACTTTTTTGGCGCACAGAGCAATGCTAACATGCTAGAGGTTTAAGAGGAATATCTTATAACTCTACACTTTACGAAAATGTGCTGGTATTTTTCACTAATTGAATTATATCTTTTACTATTTTGTATTTGAATTTTTCAAGAATGTAATTCTGCCGAAAGTGCAAGAATTTAAAACACAACGGAAAATTAGAAAAGACAAAATTTTCAAAACAGTATGTTAAAAACTAATCCAAAATGTGAAACAAATAAAAATTCAAAATGCAATCACAAGTCACAAACATAAGAAAAACGCGAAACGCTATCTAACAAGTACAACGCAAAATAAAACAAATGCCAAAATATAAAAAAAATATAAAAAAATGCAAACGCTATGTAAAATGTACAAAATAAAATAAATGCCATATTCATAAGGATTGCATGACAAGTCAAGTTAATAATGAAGTTTTACTTAGGCTTCAAACAATAATTATTAGCCTCTATACCTTTTTAAAAATCCTTAATAAGCGCAGCGTTATTAACCTGATTTGTCGTCAAACACTAACAATATGACATTGGCATACAATTATTTTAAAGACTTGTGCCTAAGCCTAATGGCTGTTTATATTTTTTTACTCAAGTAAAAGCGCAACACAATAAACTTGACTTTCTGTGAAAATTTTATGTATATTAGCACGGTTGATTGATAACTGATAAAAAGGTTTAAGGTCTGTTTATTAATTTTTGTGCCTCTGTCAAAACGCAGTACCATAACCTTGGCATGTTATCGAAACCTTATGAATAAGTCGGACTAAAAATTCCTAAAAAAAAGGTTACCCCTAAGGTCTAATTAAGGTTTTGTGACACAGTAAAACTTCAGCATTAATAACTTGACATGCTGTGTTAACGTTGTGAATATAAGCACGGCGGATTAAAGATTTCAAGAAATAGCCTTTGGGATTAATGTGTTGTAACTGAGTAGAAGTGTAACGTTTTTGTAAGTGAAAACTGTAGATTTTACAAAACGTTTTGTGAAATCTACAGTTTTCAATTAATACCGGGCCCTGAGCCCTTCTAAAAGCCGTCTACCGACTAAGTTACAGTACCATGAGATAGTATATCAAATTTGGTGGTTCTAAATTAAAAACTGTAGATTTTACGAAAAGTGTGTGTGAGGGGGTGGGGGCAGGGGGAGGCTCTGAAACCCCGGGATCGACCCCTTCTAAAAGTCGTCTACAATCTAAGTTGGAGTTTCATGAGATAGTATACCAAATTTGGTGGCTCTAAATTGAAAACTGCAGATTTTACAAAAATTTTATAAGAAGGGGGCTCTGACCCCCGTGCTCCGACCCCTTCTAAAAACCGTCTGCAGTCTAAGTTAGAGTTTCTTGAGGTAGTATACCAAATTTGGTAGTTCTAAATTAAAAACTGTAGATTTTACGAAAAATTTGCATATGAGGGGAAGGCTCTGACCCCCGTGCTCCGACCCCTTCCAGAAACCGTCTGCAGTCCAAGTTAGAGTTTCATGAGATAGTATACCAAATTTGGTGATTCTAAATTGAAAACTAGATTTTACGAAAATTTTGTATGAGGGTGGGAGTCTGTGACCCCCGTGCTCCGACCTCTTCCAAAAACCGTCTACAGTCTAAGTTAGTTTCATGGGATAGTATACGAAATTTGGTGGTTCTAAAATGAAAACTGTAGATTTTACGAAAAATTTGTAATAGGGGGGCCCTGACCTTCCGTGCTCCGACCCCTTCCAAAAACCGTCTACAGTCTAAGTTAGAGTTTCATGAGGTAGTATACCAAATTCGGTGGTTCTATATTTGTAACCACCTAAATTGAAAACTGTAGATTTTACGAAAAGATTGTATTAGGGGGCACTGACCCCCGTGCTCCGACCCCTTCCAAAAACCGTCTACAGTCAAAGTTAGAGTTTCATGAGGTAGTATTCCAAATTTGGTGGTTCTAAATTGAAAACTGTAGATTTTACGAAAAAATTGTATTAGGTCACGCTGACCCAATGCTCCGAGCTATTCCAGAAAACGTCTGCAGTCTAAGTTAGAGTTTCATGAGATAGTGTACCACATTTGGTGGTTCTAAATTGAAAACTGTAGAAATTACGAAAAGTTTGCAGGGAATGCTCTGACCTCCTGTGCTGCGACACGTTCCAAAAATCGTCTACAGTCTAAGTTACAGTTTCATGAGATAATATACCAAATTTAGTGGTTCTAAATTGAAAACTGTAGATTTTACAAAAAATTTGCTCGTGGGTGCTCTGACGCCCCCCCCCCCGGGCCCCGACCAATTCCAGAAACCGAGTACAGTCTAAGTTAGAGTTTCATGAGTTAGTATACCAAATTCGGTGGTTCTAAATTGAAAACTGTAGATTTTACGAAAATGTTGTGTTGGGGGGGGGTCCGACCTATTCCGTAAGCCGTCTACAGTCTAAATTAGAGATTCATGAAATAGTATACCAAATTTGGTGGTTCTAAATTGAAAACTACAGATTTTAAGAAAATGTGTGTGTGGGGGGGGGCTCTTACCCCCCGGGCTACTACCCTTTCCAAAAACCGTCTGCGGTCTAAATGGGAGTAACACGAGGACATTTTCTGGACCATGTTGACATTATAGTGTCGACATTTTGACTGTCGACATTATGACCCTGTCGACATTTTGAATGTCGACATTTTGATTCTGTCGACATTTTGAACTGTCGACATTTTGACTGTCGGCATTATGACCCTGTCGACATTATGGTGTCGACATTTTGTTTTGTCAACATTATGACCGCCACCCCTAATAACATCGATGAAAAGGAAAATGCAGAAGTTCGTATATTTGAGGACACAGCACGCAAAAGAATTATAAAAGGACTGAGACAAAGTGACACCATATTACCAAGCTCTTATTGTCACATTACAAAATGTATTTCAATCATTGAACTGGGAAAACAAAGGGATAAAGATCAATGGAGATTGTTTAATTCCCCTTCGTCTTTATGATGACGTAGTCATTTTTCAACTACCTCTTCGGAGCTGCAGAGTATGACCGAAGAACATGCTGGCAAAAGTAAAGAAGTGGGATTCAAAAACGAACTTTCAGAATACAAAAGTAATGTACAATGCTTTTGCAAGAAACGAATATTTATCGATTTATGTAGAAAAGCTTGAAACGACCGATACCTACATTTATATTGGGCAGCAGATATCTAGTGAAGGTCCCTTCAATAAAGAAATTAATCGGCGTATAAAACTTGGGTGGACAGCTTTTGGAAAAAATAGTACATTTTTAAAGAGCAGTATGACAGTATGTCTTAAAAGAAATTTGTTTATTCAATGCATTCTTCCCGTGCTTACGTATGGAGCAGATACTTGGACCTTAACTAAAAAAATATAATGTCTGCAGACAACTGAAAGAGCATGGAGAGGTGCATATTTGGTGTAATCAGGAGAGGTATGAAGAGGAATTCGTAGATCAGGAAAATGACAAGAGTGAAAGAAATCGTGATGAGAGCAAAATTCCTGAAATGGATGTATGTTGGATGTATTACCAGAAGGACGGACTACCTATGAACAACTAAAATTTTAGACTGGATTCCAAGGGACAGATAAAGACCAAAAGAAGACCAAGTGGGACATGTGTGGATGAAATTCAATGCTATAGAGCGGTGTTGAAATCATTAACAAACTGCACAAAGGATTTACGATTCTCTTTTTCAGGGAGACGAAGTAATTCCCTTTTAAAGATGTTAAATAATTTTAGAGTTATGAAAAGTTTTGGTTTTGGAAAAAGGGCTGTGATGAAAATGATAAATACATATTTGGTTAGATAGTAACGTGAATTTTTATTTATATAAAGTATATAGTAATTATCGTTATTAATTTTTGTATTTCAGATTAAAAATAGCGTAAACGGATTGATATTTAATTCGCTTATCTGTATAGCAATATCATGTAGTGGATAGCACCGATGCATAAAATTGCTAAATTTAAAAATGAGTGCACTTAAATATTATATTCGCCAAGCAGTACCATAATCAGAATATAACAAAACTTCTTACTAAAGTGAACATAATATGCATAAAATTTATCAAATTTCGTACAACATAAAAATGTATAATACTTCTCACGATTTAACACGATCTTGGCAAACAAAGTTTCGTACAAACGGGTCTGCAACACACAAGGACTAAAGTTACGCTTACAATATAGAATAGGCTCAAACTATTGGACATGAGTTACAAAACGTTTTTAATTTCTAAATATTTTGAAGATTTTGCAGCAGAATTCAAAGAGATTCAATGATGATTTCAAATTAACTGCAAGTATTCTAAAATTGGATTCTCTTCCTTGCGTTTCGGGAAAATGGGGCGCAAAATGTGTTTCGTACAAAATTTCGCAATGTCATTCAGAAACAGTCTTTGATTTCGTTTTTTAGCAGTGGCAACACTTGCTGGTAGCTAAGTTTTTAATAGAAAATTGCATTATCTACTAGCGAAAGTTGATTAACATTATACAAAAAAACTTTAACATGTCGCCCTCCATTAGTCAATCATGACAAATTCTGATTTCACCCCTGTAACTGTCGCATTGTAATGCTGAAAAGATTACAGATACTTAGATATAACTCACCTTTTCATGAACTAACAGATTAATTCCAACAATTTAATTCAATTCAAGTATTTGAAAAACATTTTTTTTATTTATATAAGTTTATTCACGATATTCAAGAACACTATTCAAAATCGTAAGTTATTTTCCGTATGTCTGACGATCTCGGTTTAGGGTCTTTAAGTCATGCCACTTTAAAACAGCAGGCCTAGGGTCAAACTTGTCTTCATACGAAACTTCAACCTCAATATTAATGAGGGCATTCAATGTTTGTGAGTTCAAACTGTCCCTCCAATCACCATGGATTCTTTTCATGAAACTGAACCCAACCTCACATGCAGAAGTAAATAAGGTAAATGTCTGTATATTTCTATCAGTGCTAAAATGTTTTATAATGTTTGTACTTTTCAAGAAACATTCGGTTTCAGAAAGCAGTTGTTCCTCTTTGTACGTGTCTAAAATATTACACACGAGCAATGCAGTGTCGCTTTACAGTTCACAGTAAAATATTCAAAATGTTTCCACTAGCAACTTTTGATATTACCAGATTTTATCATCAGCAAAATGCATTTGCTTGGTAGCAATTTGCAACTAACTACCGGTCGAAATCGAGCCGCCGCCCCGGTGGCGCAGTGGTCTAAGCAATGGCCTCTGATTTTTCGTCCGAACGGGGTCCGGGTTCGAATCCCGGTGAAGCATGGATGATGTGCTTGTCTTACGGCACTGGGTCTCTCCCTTCCCTGGAACCAGTGACCCTAAATTAGGGACGGGCGACTGCTTATAGCCCATTGAGTTGCTCACGGTGATCGTTAAACCTCCAAAAAAAATCGAGCCCTGTTCAGAAAGTAAACCCTTCTTTATTAAAATCATGAAAGTTTTTTGTTAATGACAACACATAATATAAAGAAATTCATATTTTGTAAATTTCACGTAACTCTATTCCAAATATCTTATGCGCCGTATGTGCAAACATAATTGCAATTTTATCATTTTTTGCATCCATATTTTCTCTAATAAATTCTATATGTATGCATATTCAACAGCTGTACTAATACGAAGCAATGAAGTGGTTTCTGCTTTCCCCAAAATAAGTGTTTGTGTCATGCAATGCTTCATGCCACTTTTATTTTGCAATTTTGATTTTATGTTCTTAACATTATTGTTTCAAAAGTACTTTTGAAAAACAATTTTAATCACATTTACGGTACAAAATTAAAGATGATTCATAGAGAGTAGAACCACGTTTATACGTTTGCAACTTGTACAGTTTTTTCGCATTCATGTAAAGTGTAACCATCCAGAATGTTTGAAATGCCCTTAATGCTACATTTGATCAGCTATGTTGTTCTAATTTGCTTTCTTTTTATTAATAAATTAAATGATGAAACTTGGAGATAGTGTTTTCAATACTCTAACCAGACCAACTCCCTCTGTCAAACTCTCTTTTCACCATGCACCTTCCCGCGAACTACTTTTTTCCGTTCGCGCGCGCTTCCGCAGCAATGGTTGGTCAGTTCAATTTGTCATTGCAGTTGAGAAAGCTGCTTGCTTTACTATGTAATATCAGAAACTTTCTTCATTATACGTTCTCTTACGACGATAATTACAAACCTAAAGAGATCAAGGACATGGCACTGGTTTCGTGCTCAGCTTCATCGAATTTTTGGATAGCATTTTCTAGCAATATCTGTACCACCTACAGTTTTTAAAGTGCTGTCGCACTATACAGTGTGATTGAAACAGCGAAATTGACACAAAATAAAGTCGTAACAGAAAAACACATAACTCAATATCCTAATACACTGAAACTGCAAACATACAACGCGCAATGTAATACCAAAATTGCAGCATTAACGACTAAGCATACATTACCAAAAACGCCGTGCTACCTTTTAGAAATGATAAGTGCCCTGCTTCGTTGACATTTATTTTCGGTTAGACACAAATTCCAATTGAACAACGTATAAGCGGGGTATGGATATATTGCCTTAAACTAATGCTGTATTTCTACAATTTCTGATCAAACCGGTGTATAGCGAGATTTTTTTCAACTCACTCTAAATCATCACAATGGTTCCTTACGTTTTTCTAAGTGCAATAAATCGTTAATTTATTTATTCCCTATCGTACTCCGACTTTACAATTATATTCTTTGAAGATCATTCTCAAACTTTATCCTCATTGAAATGTAAAAACTGCATGATTTACGAAATCCTAAGAAATTTAATTGTTCAGTAAAATATTTGGGATATAATTTATATATAACATAAACATTTTTTTCATTAATATTTGAATGTAGTTTCATTACTTTGCATTTCGCCTTTAATTAGGAAAAATACCTGAAATTCCGGTTTATAAGATGTTTTTCGATGGTTTCAATACCAACAATGAGTCCTTAATCCGAATTTGATGGGTTTCATTCAGTATCTGTTGAGGGTTTTAACATAGGGTTTTAAATTAAGACGTCATCAAAATGGCCGTCTTCTCAATTCATTTTATGTTATGTTACAATACTTCACGTAGTGCATGTGTTTGGTGTCAAATTAAAGCTCTATTTCTGTAGGAATTATACATGCGTGCATTTTGATAAAATTACTTTTATGACGGCATCAAAATGGCCACCTTCTGCATTTATCATTTTACTGTTTTATTACAATAATTCATGTCATGCTATCGTGTTTGTTATCACATTAAAGCTCTATTTATGTAGAAACTATATGTGGATGTATTTTCATAAAGTTACTTTTATGGCGTCATCAAAATGGCTATCTTTTACCAGCGGCAAAGTTAGCAATATTTAGCAGCATTAGCATTAACCTCGAGCAATAATTTGAGATAAACATGTAGAAATGTACACCCTTATGTGCAGCTCTCAGCAAATTATAGTCTTACTTCACAATCAGTAACCAGGTCTCACCACCGGGCGTGGCTGCAGCGAGACCCATCTTACGC
Organism: Macrothele yani; assembly: GCA_039090855.1. Taxonomy (NCBI): domain Eukaryota; kingdom Metazoa; phylum Arthropoda; class Arachnida; order Araneae; family Macrothelidae; genus Macrothele; species Macrothele yani. Next base: position 109,790,257 of record CM077015.1, on the reverse strand, counting down.
ATCTCAACCACCCTACCTTGAATGGTTATAGTAAATTAAGTTGCCTAATCATCACTGTCATCTTCAGTCTCCATAATCGTTTTAGCATATGAATTTGCATATTATTCACTTCCTGTGCAAGTGCAAAATGGTGTACATGAGAGATTACTCATTTAACACTTACGTCTATTACAATTCGTTTCACTGTTACTCTTGCAACTTACTACATTTAATAGTTCATTTGGTGTTGCCGCAGTTCCTGTTGATATAGTAATTGGTGAAAGAGATTTTGACTCGTCATTCTTCATCCAAGCACAATCACTCTAGTTGACATCAGGAGGACAATATTTGCTTGTTGCTTGTTTCCAGACAAGTATCATGGCAAGAGAATGTGTAGAAACTAGTCCGTTTTGGGAAGATATATTGGCATCAAAATTGTCAGCTTAAATTTGAACGAGACCTAAAGATGAAAAAGCGATTAGAGCCACAGACCTTTCCATGACAGCATGTGATCCTGCAGATCCTTTGAAACGAAGGTACTCTTTATACGAACAACGGGCTCCAAAATCACAGAATCGGTCAATAATGTTTTTGTCTCTCAATACACTGCCGATGCTTACATGTAACTGAGTGTATCTGTACTGTACTTTGCTAGTTAGAATGTTTCCTATCATAATACATGATGACGTCGGTGTCTGCGAAAGTTTTTCGCTAGTAACTTGGGAAATTAGCTTCAAAATTGTTGGACAAACTTCTCTAGCAGCTTCATAACAATCAATTCTAGTTTGGTATTCTTTTTTATTCACTGTAAGTCCCTGTGTTTCCGTCTTGGTCATGTTTGCTATTACTTGAATGGAATATTGGTCAGCTTCGCTTTCTCGAAGTGGCAGTAATTTTATGGCCGCCATTCGAAACATAATCTAGTGTAAATAAACCTTACAGGATATTGTTAACAGTTCACCTTTCAATTCCATATTTGGCTTAGATATTAATGAGTTACGGTTTAGTATTGTGCCACCCGCCTTGTTATATGACTTCTCAAGTTCCATAGATGACCAAATATTTTCTTCATCTTGGAATACCATGTTAACCACTTGATCATAAGCCACATCTTATTTTGCTTTAGATGTTTGTCACTGGACAAATACTACAATCCTGGGTCTCAATAATTTGTGTATACAATCCTTGTGGTATTTATCGTATGCTGCATGTAAATCTGACACTCCTCCTTCTAGACGAAGACTAACTTCATTTGACCATCTATCACTCCCTTCGGCGCAATTTTCGTTGTTAGCGTCAATACAGTTTTTAGTACTGCAGCGTCTGTACAGTTCTTTGTAGCACACTCACTAGCTGGACGCCATCTTCTAGAATTATTGCTGCCCTCCTAGATTTTGCGGTTTTTTAGAAATATATATACAGGTGTTTTGGAAAGAAAAGCTGCCAGATTTACTTCCACATATTCGTTTAGCAACTGGCACTGAACTGGTGACACTACAATTCGAACATTTCTTTACCTCCTCATTAATGAGAACTTTATTTGCATATGAGAACACACAATACTTGCGACATTTTAATTTGAGGTTCTTATTGTCTACGAATTCATTTTGAAGTTCAACATCTACACTGTCAACAGGTTTGTTACTCGATTCTATACTAGTACGAATGCGAGCTTCACCTGACGTACCAAGATGGTCGTCTGTAACGGTACACTTAAAAAACTCTCCGTTTTCTTCGATTATTAACAGAACCGGAACGATCAGAGTATTCCCAAGTTTCATTGAAGCACTTGATATTTGTTTTATTATTTTAAACACCAACTGTTTCACCTTATTAGCACAATTCCGAGATTTCTGAAAATAGGTGAAAAAATAATAAGCAATGCGGTACCTGTACTGTGCATATCTTAAACTACTGTTATATTGCGGCCATTTTGATGACGTCATAAAAGTAATTTTATGAAAAGACATACATATATAGCTTCGACATAAATAGAGCTTTAATTTGATACCAAACACGAAAGCACTACATGAATTATTTTAATGTAACAATAAAATGATGAATTTAGAAGACAGCCATTTTGACAACGTCATAAAATTAATTTTATCAAATTACACGCGTATATAATATAGTTTCTACATAAATAGAGTTTTAATTTGATACCAAACACGATAGCACTACATCAATTGCTGTAATGTGACAGAAAAATAATGAATTTAGAAGGCGGCCATTTTGATGACGTCATAAAAGTAATTTTATCTAAATACATACATACATAGTTTTACTTAAATAGTTTTTACTTAAGTAGTGCTTACCTAAATAGAACTTAAATTTGATACCATACATAGTTTTAATTAAATAGTTTTTACTTAAATAGAACTTAAATTTGATACCATATATAGTTTTACTTAAATAGTTTTTACTGAAATAGAACTTAAATTTGATACCATATATAGTTTTACTTAAATAGTTTTTACTTAAATAGAACTTAAGTTTGATACCAAACACGATAGCACTACATGAATTATTGTAATACAGTAAAACAGTAAAGTGATGAATTTGGAAGGCAGCGATTTCCACGGCGTCATAATTCAAAACGGTCAACAAATACAGAGTGTAACCCATGAAATTAGGATTCAGGACACAATGTTCGTATAGAAGCCGTTGAAAAACATCTGATATACCGAAATTTTAGGTTACCTCAAGAAATGTCATCCTGGCAACAGACTACATATATCGTGTTGCATCCAAAGGTTCGTTTCGACCACTTTCAAGAGTGCAACAAACTGTATCAACGATTGGTTGGTTGGTTGGTTGTTGGATTTTATTGGCGCAAGGGCCAGGTTTGGCCAAAGAGCGCCAGACAAAGAACGATCAGCCACAGATTTTTAAAAACGTGGAAAATGATGAAGATCAGACAGGCTTGGTAAAAGTTGAAAAAGAGTATGAAGAAAGCAGTGAAGAAAAAGGTAGTTAATGAAGTTTATTAAAAGTAACATATTTACTAATGGAAAAGGACGAACCGTCACTCTCCTCCCCCCACACTCCTCTGCAATGCTGGCAGAGGGCGGGGACGAACTGTCACTCTCCTCCTCCCCCCATGTTCCTCTGCAATGCTGGTAGAGGCTGGGGACGAACTGTCACTCTCCTCCCCCCCCGTGTTCTTCTATAATGTTGGGTGAGGGTGGGGACCTCGCTGAGGCCGATACAGTTTGATGGACACCGCACACCTTTGCGGATTGAGGGCCGGGTCTTCCGCACGTGCAGGCTGTCTGCTGGGAACCGGAAGAGGCGGGCGTCTTCAAAAGAGAAGGCGAAGACGCAGCTGGTCGAATAAGCTGGAGCTCGGTGAAATCCACCTGTGTCGCTTGTTCAGCTGTAGATCGCTTGGCAAGTGCGGCGAGAGCTACAGGGCGCGGAACAAAAGGCTGCACGGGTTGTGGCTGAGACTTAACAACTGCGGCAAAAGTACGCTGTCGGGTGGTGGGTATACCCAACTTGGCCTTGGCAGCAGGGTACGAGAGGCCCTCCAGGGTCTTGAGGCGCTGGATAGCCATCTCGTCCTTCCATTTCATACAGTTGCGGGAGTAAGCTGCATGGGCCTCACCACAGTTAACACAGCAGGCCGCAGAAGTGCAACCTTCCCCGTCATGTTCACTGGAGCCACAATTAGCGCAACGAGCGGAACTCTTACAGAAACGTTGTGAATGCCCGTACCTCTGGCATCTGAAACAGCGCAGAGGACTGGGAATGTACGGGCGAACTCCACAGACCAAGTAGCCAGCCTTGATTTCGGTTGGAACTTTCGGGGAGTTAAAAGTCAAGATCACATTTTTAGACTTAATCAAAGAACCATCGCGCCGAAACATCATACGGCGTGCAGCAATAACACCTTGATCTGCAAGTTCAGTCACCAATTCTTCTTCACTGCATGGCAAGAGATCAAACTCCGAAATAACACCCCGAGAGGTGTTAAGAAACGGGTGAGGTGTCACTTTGACAGGAATGCCTTGAAGACTAGTGAGGTGCCGAAAAGTGTTACTCTGAGAAACACTGCAAGTTTGGACAAGCAGGTCCCCAGAGCGAAGCTTCCTCACAGACTTCAAAGGGCCAACTGCAGCGTCCAAAGCTTTAGAAATGAAGAATGGAGATCTGGTGGACAGTCTCTCATTCGGATCGATGGATTCTACAACTAAGTATGTAGCATGCGTATTCACAACAATCGAGGGGAGACGACGCTTCGGAGCGACTGGTACAGCTGCCGAAGAAGAGGTTTCACATTCTTGGTCCAGATCATGATCTAAAGATCTTTTAAGGGTATGAGACTTGGTAGGTTGAGAAGACGAAGGAGAGTCGTTGTCAACGATCATTTGCTCAGGTGACTTGAATTTGGAGCGTTTGTTTTTGGGTTTACCCATGAAAAAAAGGAGAAGAATTCGTCTGCAGACTACTCCACCCACCACCGAGCCCTACAAGGGAGAACTGGAGGTCTGCAAGCCAAGAAAATGACGCTGGACACAGTTCTGGAGCTTATACGTTGCAGATATAGTCCGTTGGCTGTGATCACACGCACTCGGCGGACACTTCGGCCTCCGGGTACCGTCATGCCAACGCCTTTGGCATGATCCCACAGCCCCCGGGCTCACCCTGCCGTGCTATACGACAAAAAAGCCGCTAAAGCCCTGCACACAACTTGGTACAAGACTTCTGACTAGAGGTGGGTTAGTCTCTAACCTCCCGTTTACAGCGAAACCGGGGTCGAAGAGGAGTGTTGGTACACAGGAGGCACTTATCAGGTCTCCTGCGACCTCAGCCGCCAGACATCCCATTTCCGCCTCACGGGTCTCCGCACGCGGCAAACATGCAGGTAGGTCTAGCACCCAAACCAGCTAAAAGGAAAAAGAAATCTAAAGAAGACAAATCCTGGAAGGGAACCTAAACGGAATCTCAGCAACCTACGAACTGAGCGGTTAATATAAAACAGTTAGTGGTGGAGGGTAACAAAACCACAAGACCGGGGTGTTAGTACATAACGTGGTAGCGATTAGGTACAGAATACAACACGGGCAACTAGCCAGTGGAGAAAATAAGGAAAAACGAAAAAGCGAGACACAAGACCAGCTCGGGATCGTGGGGCCGTGACTCAACAGCTGGATGAACAGCCGTCCCTGCAAACACCAAAATAAAAAACAAGCGGTGGCATGACATAAGATGTTGACCAGTCACAAGGTCAGCTCGGGCCGTGGGGCGCCGCTCCCAAATAACTGGAAAACCAGTTATCCCCGTGCGGGGCTGTATCAACGAACGCTGGTATCGTCGTTCGTCATTAATGGTTCTTTCAAAGAAGAGAGGACGAATAATTCCTTTATGAGTCAACGAGCACTAATCACAAATTCTCCGCTGGTGAAACGGCTTTCCATGCTTTACGTGGGGATTTTCGGCACTCCAAATCCTGCTGCTTTGTTTATTTACCCAGTCGTTTAAATGCGACCATGCCTCGTCTCTAAAAAATAACAAGTCCAGTACCTGAATTCTGTTACTCACGAAATTACGAAACCAACGGTGCTATTCTATTAATGAATTTTTATTCATCGGGGCCCAGAAGCTATTGCACAAATAGTATTAAATATGGTCGCACTTTTAAAAAATTTGTGGCTTGATGACAGAAGATCTAGACACACCAATTTCATCTGATAAGCGCCTTACTGACTTTCGATCTATCCCCGAAGACGCACACTGTTTTCGCAGTCCACACAGACATTGTTCTTTTTCTTCCTCGTTATTCACGGAACTGTCTGTCTGAATTTAGTCACCACTCTAAATATAGAACACTTACTCGGAATCGTTCTCTCTTGTAACTTACACCGAAAAGATTGTTGCATTTTAGTACAAAAAGTAATCTTTGTAAAACACAGAAAAACTAATGATGTGCAAATAAAAATAATTTTCTGAATTAGTAATTCAAAATAAGGTGTAGCCGGTATGTATCCTAAAATATGCAGAACATTATACCATAGCGAAACATTTCTTTATTTGTATCAAGTAGGACATTTCTTGACATTTATTGAACGATTTCCGTACCAACTGCTTACCTTTAGTAACTTTTTGAAAAATGCAATCCTCCTAAACAAATTTGCACCACAAATTCCCAATTTTGCTGCTATAGCGAAATACTTGTTATTTACAGAGGACTTTCGTTTTTTTTTGTTTCAGTTATTATTTTAAATTATAAATTATCTATATTTGCATAAATTTCAAAAAGATAATTTTCGTTGCGAGTTTCTTCATTTCGGTAAGGAACATCAGATTTCATCAATGTAACAGTACTGAAATTACAGTTATGACATTTTCGTCTTTGAGTGTAAGTTGTGTTCAATTTTTTGAAACTTCGATTATTTGCCATCTACGTGATCAGCTGTAATAGTCGTGCTTCACAGAATACGAGTATAATGCTTAAATTTTCCTTTAAGGAGAGGCATGCAAACAATACCTAACACATCTCAGAAATACCATTAAGAAAGATTTGGGACAGTTTGTATTTTGCTTTGTTGCCGAAAAGGCGTATCACTTACAAAAACGGAAGAAAAAAATTGAGTTTTGAAGTTTTTCATTATTGCTGTGTAGGCTTCAGTCTTTGTACTCCGGGATTTCATTTTCATGTGGCATAATGGTCACATTATGGAATTCTTCATACCAGATTTCCATGAAATCCAGTTTGAGACTTCTAAATTACTTTGAAAAAGATATAATACTGTTTATTATAAGCACTGAAATTATGACTCTCAATTTCTTTAGAGTGCCGCTTACAATCTAACATATTACAACAAAATATGTAAAATTATATCACTCTGGACGAGATTCGAACTCGCATCTTCCGATTGGCGTTCGAGGTTCCGATCTCTCACCTCATCAATGTTCCAGGGAGACAGCGCTCCAGATATCTTAGCCTAAGCAACTTCTTCTTATGAAAATTTCAAATGTTTGCTAATCGAAGCAAACCGATGATTCATTGTAGCGTTTTAAATCCCCAGTACCTCACATATCTGAAAATCAAGGAATAAATATGTCTCCAAAATATATGTAAAAATGTGATTATCATTTGCACCGTAAGCAGATTCATATCCTGAATTGTTCTGGATTTTCTCTGAATTGCTCTCGGCGTATAGAACACGAATTCCTCGATTTCCGCTCCTGCATCCTGTCGGTTAAAGGACTCTGTTAAAAGTCATTCACAGAAAGTGACGCTCCACACGTGAGATGTAGCTACTGGTACATATATTACAAAGAAATCAAGAAATACACGACGAGTACATGCATAAATAGATATCAAGATGTGAAAAGAAAAGTCTTTGGCGAGAGAGTAGATGTCGAATCGACTACGAAAGGTTTCTCTTTCTTCTCTCCTCATCCCAAAGGTTGGTGGTTAGCATTGGTCATCATTCACAAAGGAAATCCATCAGGAGCCATAATCTTGATTTTGCGGCAGGGCCATCCTCTTGTGATTTGACTCAAGCATTGAATTCTTTGGCGTCCTCTTCTAACTTTTCTTTCTATTTTGCCTTCAATCATGTTGGTACACTGATGTAAGCATGCAATCATAACGACACAACTTTGAACGAAACAGAAAATGACGTAATTCATTTGGTTGCAGTTCAACCTTCGAATTAGCCATTGTACTACAGAAACTTCCTGCGATGTGTAAAGTATACTTACTGAAATGTGACCATCAAAAGTAGGATTTCTTTCCATTATTAGCCTAACATACGGTATTTGTCTGTTGCGAACATTAAATTTCCGAGATCTAGGTGTGAATGTCCTTAAAAGTATTCAAAAACTTAATGAAGCGTGATAAGGAAGTGTTTAAGGAATGCGGGGTATTAATTAAAACTATTTTATTTTTTCCTGGACATTTGGACACGTTTAATGAATGCGCGAAATGTTTGCCGGCTTGTGTGCGTTTTCGAAATGAAATTCGGTATGAAAAATATACATAGATTGCAGTTACTTTCGCACGAACGTAATTATCAATATATGGGTCCAATCAAACAACATAAAGTGATTTTACTCAAGAAGAACATCAAGGTCTTTTAAAGAAACCATGGTAATTAGTGCTGTCATTTCAGTGAAAAAAATAGTGCCACTTTTGCAAACTGTGTTACAAATCATGTCAACGCCCCAATCTTATATTTTAAAACAAAAGACTTCTATTACGAGCATAAGCGAAAAAACATTTAAAAACGGAAATTTTATATCAGCTTGTGAGAACCTAAACACACCACTGGCAGAACGAGTGAGCTTATCGTATCAGCATACTTAAAAGAATGCTGTCACATGATTCAAGATCCAAACCAAAATAGACAGAATTGTTTCGTTGTTGCACACAGAAGGCAAATCCCTGGAATTAAAGAACTCGCTTAAATTCTCCTCAGGAAAAAAATTTGGCTGCTAACATTCTATTTTATTTTTACGGCCAATAAACTGAACAAGTATGTTTTTTGCCACAACGAACGAATAATTTTATTAGAATCATTCGCAAATATATTCAGGTTGAAAAATTTCCGATGAAATTTTTGTGCTCTGTCAGAAAACACAATCACAAATAAGAAATACTGGTGTGCCCATAGGATTTTCTAGTCCAAAAGACGGATATCGTTAAAGATTCGTCTGTAAATCTTATACTGAGGAAAATTAGTTCTTTGCATATTCTACGATCTTAAACAAAGTATAGAGAATGTAACCTATAAGTATCCCAGACATGATTTAATTTCCCTAAACATCATCATTAAATACCTAACTAGAATTTCATGATACCAGAAATTGAAATTAACTCCTAAATTGACCTAAAATATTTCATACATTTTAAATATCCCAGCAAAGATGTGTGCTGGTTAATTGAGACTACAAGTAATTTATTTTAGATCTTCAATTTACTATGAAAAACCACAAAATTTTATGTAATTCCGTGAGCAAAGAAAAAACAAAGCTTTCCAGAAAGTTTCCCACGTTATGTAGAATGTCGGAAAATTGCGCCTTGTTTATCGTGATTTTCATAGAAATTTTGTATGAAGTTCTTCACTTGCTGTTTTGATCATGGATGTTTGAAGACGACTCATTAAAACAATACTAACCTGAGTACTACTGAATTATTTTTTTCCCATCTTAGCTATCTTTTTCATGGACAGTTCGCAAATAATATGTAGTTATTGGACAGACCACTTTGGCATTAAATGTTACTTGTAAATTTAAAATTTGTATAGCTGCAGGTGCATTTCCCAAAGCTCTGAGTTTTTATCCTCTATGATTAAATCTATAATCAGTTTTCATCTAAAGATAAAAACGAAAACTTGGACCAGATTGAGGATCTGTATATTGTCAACCATTTGAAATTTTATATTATTTGTAACAGAAGGGAAACAACCTGATTTGAATCAAAACGTACATATCACACGGACACGTTTACCAGATGTTTTATCTTAGGGCTACCTACTTTTGGTTAGTCCAAATTTCGTATTGCGTATTAAACGCAACGGAATGCAGCAAATGACGACAAAACGTGGCGGTAGAATTGAAGCCTACGTACACCAATACTTAAGTAGGATTATTCTACTAAATAACTCAGTGTAAACCCAAGCGTCTACAGGCGATGGTTTTCGAAGATGACGTACAGGTAAATATATGCATCCTTGTACGGACACAAAATGGGAATCGCACATTTAGTCGAATTCATCCTCTCTCCTGCCATTGCTATTTCTGTCAGTCACCACAGCCCATCGTTGCGAGAGTTCTCACCTGCGCTTATCAGATATGTGTGGCGGATCGAATGATACTATGTCTTACTGAGCGACAAGTCTCTGTTATGTCACAGTACTGTCGACTGCCAACTAAGGGTGAGAAGTTGACCTGGACAACTCGCCGACCTTGCTGCAATCAATAAACACTGGAGCTCTCCTCAAACTCGTGTCACTGTTTAGCGCGCTCACAGTTTCCCCATTCCTTCACCTTTTGTACGCATAGTGGATACAATGACAGCACAACGATACGTCGAAATAGTATAGCCGGTTTTGTTGCCTTAGCTCCGTACTAGCTCTGATTCCTAGTTTCAAAAAGATCACTCCCTCTCGCACACTGTCAACTTAGGTGGATACCTCCTACACGATGCCCAGGTGTTTCCCTGGTCAGTGGGTTTCTCTGACTTATCACCAAAAGAGAACGTGCGAGACGTCATTAGCAGATGATTTACGCTTCTGTACTGGTGACTTGAAATGTCGATGAATTATGCATACCGGTCAACGATACGTTTTCAGCGATACCTCAAGACACCATCACAGGGAATTTCAACTTGGAGCCACGCCGTGTCATCCGACCTACTGACTCGGTTTATGCTAACTCCTCTCCGAGTACTTGCATGCAATCCTGCAACATAAACTGGAGTTTCTCGTACTACATGTGTAGATGTAGTCATTTTCTTCATATTCCCTTCCTTTCTTCATGCTGGGACATTTTCCATGTCGAGTAGTGTACCTGGATTTCGAATATATGCACACATTCCTTAAAAAAGTGTTGGATTCCCTTTCAGGAAAGGCAGCTGTTGCACAAAAGTGTTGGATACCCTTCCAAGAAGGGCAGCTATAGAACATTAAGAACACGAACCGTAGCCAAGTCGGGCGAACGCTTAGAAACTAATACTTCAACCACTGAGCAATGGAGGTGGTGATGGTCTCCAGTGGTGTAGTCGTAAAATAAATAGTACCAGGGCGCTTTACAATTTGAATCACAATGACATAAGGTACTAGCAGTAAATACGTTAAGACAATGTTTCACAAACTTTTTTCGATTCTCGGAGACCTAGCTTAATTCCGATTTTCCCACGCCGCCCTTGCAGAATCCAGGTTTTCCCAAGGCGCCCTATGTTCTAACAAATACACAATTCTAACAAGTACACTTAGATAAAAATAAATAAAACACGTATTGAAGATCACAAAAAAATTTAACGGAAAAAATGCAACTAATTATAAATAGTGGGATGGATGAGCCTGTTGAATATTGCACATGTTCTCAAATCTTGGAGTCAAACTGGACACAGCCATCCTCATTTCCTTCTCCACATTGGTTTTCGCGCGATACTTAGTTTTTAAAACGGCAACCGCCAAAATCACAGCTTCGCACAAATTAGAAGTCACAAATGGAATTTAAATTCTCTGAGCTTTACCACACAGAAGGGGCTATTAATCTTTTATTGATATACAAAATTCAGGTAACTACATGCTGCTAAACGTTGTTTTCAAAGTATTGTCGCAAGAGAACTCAATAAGATTATCTTCTGCAGCAGCAGTAAATTCAGAGGGAGCAGTGGCATGAAATGGATCTCGAATCGATAAAAATTTAACGATATTGTCATTTTGAAAATATTTCTTAAAACAGATGATAAGCTGTGATAAGTTTTCTTCAAAAATGGATTTAGTGCTTCCAAGGCGGTTTGACCTACGCTGTGTGTCCAAGAATATATGTCACGTATTCTTAGGGTCTTCCAAGACCAGGTTAGATTTGCATGCAGGCGACTAAATCGTTTGTGGGAACCAGTAACCAGAAAGAGTTTTTGAAAATTATTGAAGTGTGTGCTTCAAAATTTTGAACATTCGGTTCTTCACTGATTATAATGTCTAAAGATTTCCTGCACTTTTAACACGTAAGTTACCTCCATTATTGGCATATTGAACAACAGAGTAGAACCAGGTACACCTTTCTCAAAAATATTTTCCAAGAGTTACTCTGAAGGGAACCTCCAATAAACCAATTTAAACCCTTTTTTTAAATATAAGCCTAAAAAAAGGCGCATTACTATCTAAATGATGCATCAAATCGCAAAGAAAAATTCTTAACGAGATCTGTAATATAAAATATTTCACAAAATTCAAACTGCAAACCATAAGTGTTTTAAAATAAGAAAATATTTCATTTAAGTCAAAGTTTTGAAAAATTGATCTGGACTCCCACTTTATTTCTAAAATTCGAAATTATGTAAATATTTAAGCAAATAAATGGAATTTACCTTTGAATAAAGCATATATCATTACTTTCTGTCCAAGATAGTGTTGTTAAATCTGAATAATTTGCAAGGTAGAACATTTGAATGTACGAAATATATTTTGATCTGTTGCAGAATTGTCCGCAGTAACGTTTTGTACAAAAAGGCGGTTTAAAATAAAAATTTTGTACTCGATTTCTCTGAAAAATTAGTTCATGGAAAAACGTATTGGATTTTCTGCAGTGTAATGTGAGCTTTTATAAATATTAACAGGTTTGAAAGTAAAAGAAAAACTAACAAGGATTTCTATCTTTCGTCAAACGCTAAGAGGATTTCTAATTAAATTGTTTTCGTCATCTGCAACATGACAAAAAGGAGTTATCCAAAATATGATTATTTACATTTTCCGGGCGATATCTTTTGATAAATGCGCACATTGGATATTTTCTGCATACTTTGAAATAAAAAACATCACTTGGATGTATTTTCGTCTAAGACTTTCAAAATTATGCCTTGACAATTCATGATATATTCTGCATGTATCCACTGTAGAGCATACTTTCAAATTGGAATGGCTAACTAACTGGTGGTATGCGGTACACGATGTCAGCTTCAAATTCTGGGAAAATTTGTGTGCATTTGTAAATTTAGTTAGAAAATATAGAAAAGGGTAATCAGACTAGAGTATACAGCATTAACCCTTTGAGGTTAACGCTGTCTATCAGAAAATTTTTAATTATAATTTTAAATTCATACATTTACACCGTTTTCTGCAGTATTTAAGAATTTGTGGGTGAATTACGATATCAAAAGTAGCAAACTTATGACAAGGGCCCTCATATCGTTCTTTCTAAATTTCAACAGCGATGAAGAATATTTCATTTTACCTAAAAATGCTTCTACCGTGTTCAAAAATGTTTAGGTGAATATTGGGAGTCCAGTTGGATTTACATTTTTTTATGAACGCAAATTTCACACTATATGTTAAATTAAAAAAAATCTTGATGTTTGGTATCGCATAGTGTTTTGTTTTAAGCATTATTTTTCATAAGTTCGCATAAATGGAATTTTATGGCTATTAGTTAAACTTGCCCTTGTTTTTTAGTTTCTTTTAACACAAATATAAACCCGAATTCTTTATTTTTCCAAGTTTCAACTTGCGCTTGAAAACAATCTCCAATTATATCAGTTGTATTCTGAGTACTTTTTACTGATAAAACAGGCATTAAATTTGATACCGAAACTTCGCCGCCCAGGTGGTGCAGTGGTCTAAGCGATGGCCTCTGATCATTCGTCCAAAAGGGGATCGGGTTCGAATCCCGGTGAGGCATGGATGTTGTGTTTGTTTACGGCACTGGCTCTCTCCCTTCCCTGGAGCCAGTGACCCTAAATTAGGGACGGGCGACTGCATATAGCCCATTGAGTTACTCACGGTGGTCGTTAAACCTTCAATAAAAAAAAAGAAAAAAAAAAGATGCCGAAACTTCTGCTAAATAGCCTCCACCGTTTGATGAATAATCAATATGCTTCGGCCAACGGCATGGTCCATGTTACAATAAGGATGAATCAAGAAGAAAATGTTTATTTTGTTTTTAAAAGCAACATGACGGATCTTTGTTTTCATCAAGGGCGAATATTCGGGGTGTACTGGGTGTTCGGCGCGCACCAACACAGAGTCGCAATTTAACCTATATTACCAATATTATTTTTTAGTATTAATTCCTAATAAACTTGCCAGAGTTCGTCCTAAGGCTTTGATTGGTGGTTGAAATAAATTTCCCCACATAATGTTTTCATTAAGAAGAAGAGGTTTATTCAGTAAGCACATCGCATTCGCGCTAGAATCGTGGGGTGTGCTGTTTGGCGTGCGCACATCAACACATTTGGCAAGCTTAAAGCAGCTGTGCTACAAGCGCTTCTTAGATGGCGCTGCAAGTCACGTTCTTATTTCCTTGTGGTTTCAAACGGAACAGCGGAGCTCTCAGGGTATGCTACCCAAAATGAGCACGGCTTAAGTGCCACGGAACAGTGCAATTCAACGATATGGTACGAGTTTCTGTTATATTGTTCTTTTTTTCTTTTTATGTACTTCCAATAAGACTCGCTGAAGTTTGTCAGCTAAGCCTAATTGTCTTGTGCAATATTTTTTGTGAAGAGGAGAAGATCCGTTGCTTTGTGTAGTAAACAAAAGGTAGTAAGTAATATTTGCAGCTGCAGGAATGCTATTTCACCAGCGGACACCCCCAAGTCGTCAAGTGTATTCCAACTTGACTTGTAGTGCTCTCCACATGGCACCACAGGTCAAATTTTATTTCCTCGTGGCTTCAACGCAGATATTTATATTCGCAGGGTATACGCGCTTAAGAAAGCACGACTGGTCAGACTTGTTTTCGTTTGGAATCGCTTGGAGTCATAAACACAATTTAAAACTCCTGCTACGAGTTACTGTTTTTCTGTTATTTCGTCGCTGCATGAATCGGTGTGTTTATGAGCACAGATTTAAATATACAATTTAAATGTTGACATCGATTATGTTAACGATGTACTAAGTGTCCCATTTTCCGCCAAACATTTCGCAGATTGTGTAAAGCCGGTAAAAGAAAATAAGCCCGTCCTGTACTTAAAAACCATTAGAGAATGTCGAAAATTCGTTCATCATTCTAGCATTTGCAAAGAAAATTCAGAATTTTCTAACAATGGAGTGTATGTAAAGATCTTTGCCATAAGTAATTAAACGACCGATAAAAGATTTCGTATGTTCAAAATCAATGAGAGAATGTTGCAGCTCGGGATACGTAACCAAATTTTCGTGATTTTTTCATAACAGCGCAAACCCAACCTAAATGAAGAAGCGACACCACTGGTGATCATTTATTCATCTGCTCCGTAACAGATCCGCACCCCATTATTCGTAGTATAAAATGAGCAGATTGATATTTTATTTAACTTTATTGAATGATTGACAACTGTACATCCCTCCTTCCGCACTACGCTCGTTTGAAAACGTTACTCGCGATTTATAGGTTCAAAAATTTAAAGAAATAAGGAAACAAACAAGAACTCGAAATACATTTTTATAGCTGAATGCTTTTAACATGCATAACATACACTGAAGAGCAATTTAATTAGAGATACCTGTCTAGTAACGTGTAGCACAAACTTTTGTCCTGATGACGGCGGCGATTCGTCTCGGCATGGACTCAACAAGACACCGAAAGCGTTGGGAAGCCATACGGATCCACGACCCTTGAAGCTCCTACGGCTCACGAAGATTTGATGGAGGGGGTCAGAGCCTCGAACATCTCTCTCGATGGCATCACAGATGTGCTAGATGGGATTGAGGTCAGGTGACCTAGCTGTCCAACGAAGCGAGGTCGCGTCGGTGGAGTGTTCATCCAACCATTCGGATACAATTCGGGAGCGATGGCGATGGCACGGTGCATTGTCTTGTTGCAGGATGAGGTCCCCAGTGGGATGTTGAAGACCCACAAATGGGAGCAAATGGTCGTCCAGGATATCCCGGTAACGTTGAGCGGTGAGGGACGATATCACACGTACCAGGGTTCCCATTTCAGTCCACGTAAACAGTCCTCAGACGAGAATGCCACACCCACCAGCTGGAAGAGTACTCTGCTGGCAAAAAGGATCCATCGCTTCAGGTGGTTTGCGCCGTACTCGTATCCTGCTATCCGCATGTACCAACGTGAATCTCGACTCATCAGTCCACGAAACATTTTCAGACATGTCTAGGGTCCAGTAGCGATGCTCCTGCGCCCATGATAATATATGCACTCTGCGATGTGCGATTAGCAGCTGTACCCTCGTGGCACGATGGCTACTGTACCCCATAGCGAGGACATGGTTCCGGATGGTGTAGCTGCTTACACGTTTTTGTGTGCCAGCATTAAATTGCCGAGTGATTTGTTGCACTGTGCCCGTCTATCCGCTGTTACAATGCGAGCTAGCCGACGATGACCCCGCTCATCCGCACGCTGTTGTCCACGGCAGTAGGTTCTCGCACGGATGGTTTTACCGGATTCGATGTACTCACGGTGCACCGGTGACACAGTGCCCCAAGAAAATCACAGTGTTTGCACTACTTCCGAGATGGAGTGACCCATTCGTCGTGCCCCGACAATTTGTCCATGCACAGATGCGCTTAGATCCTTCGTCTTACCCATACTGCGTCTGACTCTTACTGATTCCTGTCTCATCACTCGTTATATTGTCGGATCGCTGCATACGTCATGTCGTTTCCGTTTGCAGGGCCGCACACAGCACCACATTTGCATAACGCCAGCTGTCTCTAATTCAATTGCTCTTCAGTGTAAAGTATAACAACTCGAAACATCCCTCTTGCGCGGTGATGTTTGTCATAAGAGTAATATTTCCTAAAATTACCTAGAAAGAATTGTTTCAGCTACCGTATATAACGATTCGAATAGATATTCGTTACAAGCAGTAGTGAAACGTTTTCGCCAAAAAATAAAGAGCTGCATGTATTTTGCTAAATTCAAGCTGAAGTAAGGCCATTCATGTTTTGTTGTTACCGCTAGCAAAAGCGTCAGTCATCTCTGAGTTTTGTTTCAAAAATAGATGTATGTACTGGTAAAATATATGAGCGAACAGCATGCAACATTTTTACGTCTTTCTCTTTTTCTCCAGATATTTCACTTATAGACAACCTTATGCATAGCTTAAAAAAAGATGTGAAATTTCTACAATCTCTTGTGCATAATCTTAGTTTCTTCTCAAAAATTATTGTTACCGATATATGTGACTTCCATTGTGTGCTTATTGTACATTAATGGACTTAATATATAATGTATGGTTCATCACATACATTATATATTAAGTACAACAAGCGCTGCTGATTTTCTTTTAAAACGTAAATTCAAGTCTTCTAAATTGGGAATCCTACAAATGTACTAAGCTAAAACAATGACATCCACGCTTTTCAGTATCAAGTTCACAGTGAACTAACAAAAATGGATTACCACCTCACAATTAGGCGAACACATGAAAGTATATACATACGTGGTGATTTATTCATAGCTTCAACGGCGTATGCCGCACAATAATACTGTTACTCATGTTGATTGATAACTTTGTCCATAATGACCAGCCGACAAAGTATTATATTGTTTCAATATTTGTTCTCAATACTCCAGTGTATATTCGCACTTAAATCAATTCTATTTGTGATGTAATGAGAATGCCGTATTATAGATCGCCGTAAGCCGTTACAACAGTTCTGTACTGCTATGCAAATTGTCCGCAGTGAACTAAGTGTATAACAGCTCTCAGACACAATATTTTAAAAGTATATCATACTATTACACAAAAGTCTGACAACAGCAATGTTTCAAAATTATTAAAATGTGGGATGTAGACACAGTGCAAGATGTGCTTTACTAAAACCGATTCTACACAATAAACAGTTCAAACGTCAAATAGAAATATGTACACTTTAAAAGTCTTATAATAGAATATTCATTTTCTGAATCAAACCTTGTCAACCAGTCACCATCAATCTCAACTTATTATCAGGAATTAAAGTAGTGAATGCAATGGATAATGAACAAATAATGACTATATGTGCATTATAATAATTTTGAAACATTGCTGCTGTCAGACTTTTGTGTAATAATGTGATAAACGTTAAGGACATTGAGTCTTAGTGCTGTTACTCACTTAGTTCACTGCGGACAATTTGAACAGTAATACAGAACTGTTGTAATGGCTTACGGGATTTATAATACGGCATTCTCATTATATCACACATATAATTGATTTTAGTGCGAATATGCACTGGAGTATCGGGAAAAAAATAGTAAAACAATGTGGTAATTCTTCGGCTGGTCATTATCGACACAGATATGAATCAACGATTTATGTGAGTTATAACTCACAGTTATTAAATCACAGTTATCAACGTGATATTAAATCACAGTTATCAACGTGAGTTATGAATCACAGTTATCAACGTGAGTTATGAATCACAGTTATGAATCAACGATTCTTATTTTCAGAATGATTCTCCATTTTTGTTAGCGCCGTTGAAGCAAACCAAAATGGAGAATCCATCTGAAAATGGTTTTACAATTATAGCTTTGCATATGATTTAAAATAGTTGATACGAATTCAATTAAGCCAGCAGAACATTTGCTGTCAGGTTCCTTTCTACTTACCAAATAAATCCCCTACAAATTATTATTTTTCCGTTAGCAATTTTCTCTGAAATAGAAGACGGTAACCTTTCGTATGTCGTTTGCGAAAGTAATGTAAATATGTAAAACGAATTTTCCAACTGATATCATATTGTCCTTTAATTTTATGAATATTTAACCGAAAGGTATATTCCTGTTTTGTAAAGCTGTTGAATTCTACAAATAAAAGAAACATTGATTTCAAAAGGTTTTAAATGTATGAATTACTTACTGCAAAAATAAAAAAAGCAATTTACGATGACGGCTCATAAAAGAATGCATGAAATCGGTTGACAACGAAGAACAAATCGAAGCGTTTTAGCACATTTTGCACCAGAAAAATTGTTCGTTGTATTGTGTCATGATTCTTTTCAACAGCATTTTGTGAACATGCGTAGAAATAACACGGAATAGCAATTTGGGCAAATGGATCATCGTTGTCAGGCAAACAGTAAGTTCAGAATTTGATGCGACCTACGGTCAAATCAATTCAACATGCTTATATTGAAAATGAGATTCAGTATCTTACAAAAGGTGACTGACAAAGCATTTTCTCATCTATCTTTACAGATATTTATGCGTGTACTGCTTTTAAAAAACACAGATAATCGGGGAAATAATAATTTATGGCAAGGAAAGAAGAGATTATGCCAAAGAGCATATAAATAGATATTCCTGTGTTTATGTGATATGCAGAACTCAGCAATTTAATTTCCAAGGATCTTCATCGATTTTTGTGATCTCGAACCTTTCGTGCATTATGGTGCATTAAGATAAATCATTTCATCATCCCGACATTTATAAATTGAGAAAATAATCGAATGGTTATCCAAGCTTTTCACATACACTGATATACCAGTTTATTATATGATCTTGCTATTTTTTTTAATAGCGATAACCTCTCAATTTATAAATGCCGATTTCCAATATCGATATTTTCCTTGAAAATATCACAAAAAGATATTTTCTAAGGAAAATATGTTTTTCTGCTTCTCTATTTTGAAACTATGATTATGACAACACATGTCCTACTGGCTAAATTCTGTCGACATCTGTTTAATCAAGTCAACTATATTTCATTTCCTAACTGCATGTACGGTAAATATACATAAATAGATATGGGCTTTTTCGTGGTTATTCATTCTAATCTCACGAAAATATTAGTATTCTAACATAATGTCGATATGTGTTCGTCCTTCTTCAAGTGCATCCCTGCGGAAATAGTTTCAAAATTGATGATCAGAAACAGGATATTTTCCTTTAAAGAACGGAAGACTACTCATAATTCATTGCAAATGTAAATAGACAAAGTCTTCGCCCTTTCCACGTTTATTTTTAATTAACACACTGCAACCGAAAAATTGTTATCCATACACCGCTGAGATCGTACCCCAGATCTCTCGATAAATGGCTGAGTGCGTACGCCTTACGCTACGGTGGCCTACAATCCACGGCACTTTGAGTGATTTTGCAAATGTAGATTTATCTGATATACCGACTGATCCGTAAGCTCCACATTTTCTATCTAAATATTTATCTCCATTTTTTATTAAAGGTATTCTTATTTACGAACTTAATCTACTCCTAACGCATGTTGCAGATATTTATTATTTAAGCATCGCTCTCAATATTTTACATTTTGTTTTTTGTGAGTAAATACATTAAAAGAGATAATCTCTTAGGATTTTAATTTTCACATTTCTGATCCTCCTGTTTGTTGTACGTGCATCAATAGAACAGGCGCATTTACATCTGTGTTCATGCGGAAATTGTCCTGCAGGATGTATGCAGGTAGAGTCTCAAGGAGACGATTTCTACAGATTTAAAGAAAATGTACTGTGTCGTAAAGAAACACATAACCTCCATCCAAAAAATGAGCCAAATGATGGTCACAACTTTCTACATTTTTAAAGATGGAAGGAAATCATTCAGAGCTTTGTTTCAGTTAATTTCTAAAATAACATTTTTTAAGGAAACCAAACTTAAAACAATGTTTTATTTTTACATTTGGATGCAAGAATAAGTTGTTGCTTGCAGGTTATCGTAAAAATAATATACTGCTTGCATTTTTTTTAATACTTCAACTTATAGAGAGGGTGAGTTGAAAGATTTGCAATATTTGCATAAGCATTTGCCCCCAACGGGTATGTCACGTGTTTAAAGTAATTAGAGTCGAGCACTGCGACCATCGAACGAGATATAAATTGGTAGTCGTTGCCGTAAACAGCACTGCATGTCGTCGTTCCGTCTGTGTTTGGGACGCCTAAGAGATGAACAGCGACAACAGACTAACTAATGCGTAATACAGGTGGCGGCCAATGAGAATTTTTTCGTGACTCACTTATAAACGTGGAAACAGCGATACATACTTAATCCCGGTGGCGGCCAATGAGAATTTTTCCCTGACTTACTTATAAACGTGGAAAGAGCGATGACCTTTGTTTGATTTTCCTGGTCCACGTCAAATGTCTGTATTAAGAAATAATGCATTTAGGCAAACAACAAATTAAGGTGTCAGATTTATTTATTTAACATATTTTATCAAAACCATTACTGCTAGTTAATTTGTTTAGTTTTTTACGGAAGATATGATTAGGGTATACGGTAAATCCATTTTTTACACTTGTGTCTATAAATAAAAGTCAGGAAATCATTCGCAGTGATAACTTGGATTGTATGTTGCAGCAAGTAGAAATGAGTGACATGTTGATAAACACAATAAAATGAAAATACACATTTTAAAGTATTGCCCAAATATGTACACCTTTTGCAAATACAAGGTCACATCCGTAAACTTTACCAAAGTGAAATGTATGAATGCAACGTGAAATTGTACTTAAAAGGAGTGTGATCACCTGGTGCAGATGTACAGCTCTCACCCCGACGATACATAATCATCACCAAGTTGTTGATGAACTCTGGAGAGAGATTTCCATTTCTATAACTGAGTAGCGTAGCTCTGATTTGCTTTTAAAAATGTGCTGACGAGCTGCTACGTGTCATCCCAGAGTATTCCAGGCATACACTATAGATTTTGGTCTGGAAACCAGTCTAAGAAGTCCATGCGCCTAACATCCTGGTACTGCAGGAAAGCATGGACAGACCCAGAACTGTGAGGGGGAGCGTTATCGACCACTAAAAGGAACTGAACTTAAAAAGCCCCTGAAAAATTCTAACACAAGGCTCTAGGATCCCGTCCTTATGGTATGTGCAATACTGGAAAAACTTGGAGTAATGCACGGCCGCTGAACACAATGCCACCCCACACGAAGTAAGAGGATACAACTTCATCGAGAAGAAACCTCCTGCGCAGATGATTGCAGGATCTTTATGCCATTCCTGTTCCCTCCAGATGAAATTCTGACGAGAATCCGTATGTAGACTGACTCTCTAGTGATCTGTAAAATAGTATACTGACTCACTTGTCTTAGTTCCGGGTGCAATGTTACCTGCACCAATTTAAAAAGCCTCACTTGTTTCATACGGTAAGTGATACACGCAGCATGGGTATATGGCATAAAAGCGAATTTCATTAAGCCTTCGGTATGACTTTCACCTTGGCATCGTAGTACCAGTGTGGAATTATGAATTGCTGCCATAGCTGTAAAAACAATATGGCGTGGAACTTCAAGATTCTTGTAGCCTCGGCTTGAGATCGGCCATCTTCTGCTCGTTCTATCGTGCACCACTATACAGTGTCGGTTGAAGGTGTATGAGACATGATGAAAGCATTTGTAGACACCGGGACTCTTTTCACACTCGCTGTCTTCGAGAAATGAAACTGCTGCTCCCATTTGCTTTAAGCATATAATTACATTCACATATCGGGCAGCGTTTTTCTTGCTGTTATGCAAATTTTACCGCTGGAATTTGTTTCTAGTGTCCATTTGTACAAATTCTGGGAACATCGTAAAGTTCATTTGAAATTGTTGAAATATTAGCCAGCTATCGCCTTCCTGACTTTGATTTTGACCACCAGTGTGTCATTCCTATACCAAATAAACCTAGCCTCCCCGGTTGCGCAATGGTCTACGGATGGCCTCAGATCATTCGTCAGAAAGTGATTCCGTGCTCGAATCCGGATGAGTCATGTATGTTGTTTTTGTCTTACGGCACTGGCTCTCCCCCTTCCCTTAAACCAGCAACCCTAAATGATGACAGGGACACTGCTTATAGCCCACCAATAAAATATATTCATTTTTTTTATTGGAGGTTTAACGACCACCGTGAGCAACTCAATGGGCTATAAGCAGTCGCCCGTCCCTAATTTAGGGTCACCTGGTTGCAGGGAAGAGAGAGAGCCAGTGCCGTAAGACAAACACAACATCCATGCCTGACCGGGATTCGAACCCGGACCACTTACGGACGAATGAACAGAGGCCAGCGCCTTAGACCACTGCGCCCCCTGGGCGGCATATATATATTCATTCATCTCTGTATCCTCAAACCGCGCAGTTCGTCCTTCCCCGGGTCAGTTTATTCCTGCAATCCTGCAGCTCCCTGCTGCAGTGTGTCACGTCATCATCGAAATTAAATTTTATGTCTTCAGTTGCTTTCGTCGGATATTAAAAATGTTTCCTTCGTTAAAAAAATAAATGGTAAAGTTAAATAAAAAATATTAGGTTTCTTTTTTGCTGTGAAACTTTAGCCCATGAAAGATCGTCATCCTGACTTGATTAAGTGACATCCTCTGCTTCAGGATAACACCACTTTCGAACACTGGATTGTACAGTACGAAATTTATAAAAATCGTATTTTAATTAGACTTTACCATGCAATTGGTCAAATTTCTCTTTCAGACTTGTACGTTCACGGGCTTTAAAAGGCAATAATAATTTTTAAATATGGTGCACGACACGTATTTTGCCACTGCGAAACAGCTCGCGGCAAATAGCGTATTGTAGCTAGACAGACGTCAGCGGGTGTTGATGTTGGCCTTCGGACCGGTGGTCAAGATATTGTACGCGTTGGTCAGATCGCACGACCATTTGATGTGATGCTGGAAGGAAGACGAATGGTGAATTAATCATATTAACACCAAAAAAAGGATTCACATCTTCAAAATTTGTATGTATTAATGTTATGTTTAAAGGCACTTTTAAAATAAATAACTGTTAAATATTACTAAAGTGTGATTTCAAGCCAAATTGTAAGATGCTATCCACCACTTCCTTAACCATTCAGCGACGAGGAAAACTAATATAAGCCATTTTCTCTGTACAGCTTACCTATATGAGTGAATGTTTTCAAATTTTTTAGTGTAGATTACGCTATTTGACATTGGGTTAAACATATGAAATAGTTTTTTTCTTAGAGTTACCACGGTATTAGATTAGTTTGCCGTTGGGTTTAGAAAAGTTGTGAAAATTTAGAAATTTTCAAATCGTATTTCAAAAAATCTGTACCTTTATCGTTAATAGCAAATATTGAAAATTTGGCTTGACGTTAGAAATGATTTTGGCTGTAATTCCTGATATTAAATGTCGAATATCACGTAAACTATTTGTTCAAAAGCCCGAAAAGAATTTTGAAATATTGAGGTAAACATTTTCTGTATTCGGAAGGCGAACTGGAATCCACAACGGTCTTTCACTAGACTCGAAAACAGTAATGTGTAGCAGTTATTCCAGACTGATGAACTGCTTGGGTGCGCAGTATTGCAAGTTATTAATATTTTATGTCATATTCTTGTATTACATGTCATTAATATTTGCATCTCATCTTCTCATCGGTTTTCCTATTCAGGATCTTACCAATCGCAACCTAAATATACGAATACGGAATAATTTTCATTTACGGTTTTGTGTTTGTGGCTCTCGCTTGGCCACTTATAAAAACTTTTTCACGGTACAGCAAATTTTGGGACCGAAAACAAATTTATTATCATTAATGACCATATAAGATACTGCGAGCTTTAAGTACTCTAAATGCTTACTGGTATCCCGAAAACAAAGTTTGAAATATTTATAGAGAGTTCGACACATTACTATAATAACCTCGTGCTCGTGTTTAGAAAATCCAATTAAAATTATTCTGGTTGTGCATATGTAAATGAACAGCTTAAAACACATATCACTTTTTTAAGCGTTTGTCAACAAGAACAGGATCCTAAACATCGGACTAGCCTGTGCTGTAATCTACCTGAATTTGCAGAAGTTCGTTTACCCGCTGTGTTTCTTCATCTAATTTTGTTAAAAGTAAAGCGATAGTACTTTAAAGTGGGAGTCGCATTCCATATTTTTTTTGTAAACAATAAAGTATATCGCACATTTGTTGAGGATCCTGTTTCTTTAAGGAACAGACATAAAAACACTGGATAACAAACTCATGGCTGACACGAAACACGAACAGACACATGCTATACAACTGTGCTCCTATATATATAATTATTTCCAGAAAAAAATCTCAGAGTTTCAGTAAAACTCAAAAGATCACTATACACAGCAAATTGTTTCAAGCCAAAAGGAACTTACTTTTATTCCCGAATTGGTGTGTGTTATTTCAAGTACATTTTCCTCCATCAAAATATTTCGCAGGAGGCAATACAAACTTGTCTTACAGAAATTAATTTTAACTGGTTATCTTTACAACATATACTATAATATTTTTTTTTGGAGAAATTACTGTAAAAAGTTATGTAATTTTTTTTCAATAGGTAATCACTATTTAGTTATAAATAATTCAGTTGTATGAAATGTGTTTCTGTTTCAGTTTGCAGAACGCAATTGGAGAAATGTTTCATACATTTTAAATGGTTCCGCAACTTTCGTTTTACAAAGTTCTAAAAAATGAAGCATGGCTGACTAGGGAAAACATAATGCAGTTATCAGAAATTTAGGCTTAATAAATATCAACCAGAGCAATTCAATCAATGTTCGTTGTGGATAGTTATATATACACCTAGTACTGTGACGAGTACGAAAATATGAAAATGTCTACCTCTCCTTACAAGCAGTGACTTTTTCGGAAGGGGGGGGGGGTAATCCCGTTTTATGGTTAAAAACATTTCAGGTTCAGAAAACTGACGCAAGTTTCAGAAGTTGGATATAGTGAATTACAATAAGAAACTAGCGGATTTTATTTCCAATTTTTGATCTACAGACTTACGAACGAACCCTCTAAATATTTGTGTAGCACGGGTAAAAGGAGCTGCAATTCTACCTGCTTTGTCGGAAGATCTTAAGAAAGCCACCAAATTACCGCTTGGCCCTCAGATCCCAAATTTCATTGGATGATGTAAACACTACAATCCCGGATATTAATTGAAACCGATTGTGTCCAGAAAGTCCGCACCGACCTACCATTTAGAGAAGGCCTTACTCAGATTCCTGACTAGTCATCTACCTGAATCGGACTGTGTATTAAATTCAACTTTAGATTTAATCACGAAAACTAAACAACTCTCTGCTTATCAACATGATATTGTCGGCAGTTTCTACGTGGTTTTCCTTTACCCATCGCTGCCCTTGCTAGAAGTCATCAGATCATTCAAAGCGGCTATTTGTAATTCTGCAGTGTGTTCTCAAGGGTCTTGCCTTATCATCTTCAAATTAATGGACATGGTCTCAAATCCCAGCTATTTGAGTCTCCAAAGGCAAATTTATAAGGAAGTAAATGGCGCTTCGAATGGATCTTAGCTTTCAGCCGTCCTCGCAGAAAGAATACTACGCCCCATCGAGCAACATATATTAACTAACATCACACCAAGGCCTACCACTGGGCTTTGACATGCGGGCGACGCATTTTTCATGTGGCCTCACGGAAAAGAGAATCTCTCATCTTTCCTCGATAAAGTCATCTATACACACACTACGATCAATTTCACTGTGGAGCTTGAGTGCAGTGGTACCTTACCTTGACTCGACATCGTAGTTAGAAAATCGCAGGAAAATCGCCTTCGTACGGAAGTCTATTGTAAACCGACCTCATTTCCCAACTTGATGCTCCTCAGTTAATTCTGCTCTGATGATTACAAGATGGAGTTCTTCTGTTCTCGAATTATATTCTTTCAGAAACCACTTAAAATTAAATTTCTTTTCATATTATAAAAAAACATTTGCGATAAATGTAAATAGCAAAATGTTCTTATATTTATATTGCATCAATAGTAAAATTATTATGCTTATTTCAATAAAAGTGTTCAGTAATTTATCATAAATTTAATTTACATTTGTTAATTAGCTGGAACAGATTTTGTTATTTGAATGTAAAGTTCAGGACACTGGATTTCACTAGCAGCGAAAGGAATAAATTAGTCTCAATGTGTTTCAAAATGCTTAATTTCGATTTAAATATGTGCGCATCAATTAATTTCTTCACAACTGCAAACACTAATTTTTTCAGTCAGCCTTACATATGAAGAATGTGATTGAAATATCAAGTAAGTTTAAAAAAACAACAAAAGAAAAAACATTGTGATACTTTCAAATGAAATTGATCGACGATAGTAAATCAATTTTGGCTTGCCTTACTTTAACTTAAATCAAAGTAACTGAGATTGAATCAAGCTGAGAAAATTCATTTTAAAGCATTACTTCCCCGCTTGTTAGTGTATAAAGAAAATATCACAGTAACTTTTATCAGTATAGTCATCGCATTTAGTTAAGTTGTTTTTGAGGTTATTTGACAGTGGAAAACATACTTCGCCTATAAACTGGACATGAAGCAGGTATGTTTCATTTCACCGTACTTTTATTCCTATTTTTAAATTTTTTCAGCGGAAACCTTTTTCTTAGGATAAAAAATAGGAAAATAACGAAGCCTATTTGCATGGATATTCCTTTAGCATTCAACAATAGGTAAACAAATAAATTTTCCCTGTTACTGATAATTGAATCCTGATATTTTAAACCCTGCCGTGTTACAAATGAGTGCTGTTGGACAATTTAAATGTTTAAATGCCCACAGTGAAGTGAATGTATATATTATTAGGATTTAACAGTGCACAAAAGCATCATCATCATCATCAAACATTATAAATAATTATCAATCTATGGCTGGATGAAGGTCCCCAAAGTCTTTCCCACAACTTTCTGCCCTAAGCCAGGTTCTCCCAAAGATTTCCACCATGCCCTCTAAATTCGTCTTCCCATCTCTCAAGCTGTCTTATTCTAGGAATGTTTCGCCCAGTAAAATTGGTGTAACTAGCAATGTTCTGCACATTTTAATTTTTAGTTATTCCCAAATCCATGCATTACTATTCCTATCTTTCGTGGTAATACCAGATATGCATCACTCCGTGCTTCTTCGACCGTTTTGTAGCCTTTGTATATATTTCCTAGTTAAAATCTATGTCTCTGCTCCATAAGTATGAACTGGAACGATGCTTTGACTGAAGACTCTCCAGATGTAACGCTAAAATGCTTTTTGAAATTGTACTGTGTCCTCTAAAATATCCTCAACCACGTTTTGTATAGTTATTGAATCCTTTTCGATCTGAACCTCACTTGATATCTGTTGTCCATGGTAAATTTGGGCAAGGGTTTCTTCAATATATATTGACTGACCCGTCAACTTGCAGCTCTTGAGCTTCTGTGAAAGCATTGTACATCAACTGTGTTTTCCGTATTTTTTCTAAACTTAGAAGAAGCAAGTTCCTGGACAACAATGTATAGCTCTGCAAAAATGAATGTACAGTTAGCAAAATGGTGTAGCGTTTAACAATCTCCTTAAGTCTTTAGCCATTTGTTCTCTTAAATCACAGATTGAAAGACACTCATAAATGGGACATTGAAGAATTTCATAGATGTGGTTTCACCTTTAATATCTACCTTTTAAATTTTGCATTTCCTTAAGTATTATAAATAATGTTGATGTATGAATTTCAATACCGCAGAATTTCAAAGGAACAAAAACTGCTGAATGTTTCACAGAATCAAAAACGTTTTTGTATTCATTAAAAGCGATACTTTACGAGTTTCATATTTATTTATTTATTCACAGTTAAAGGATATGATCTGTAGTAGTATTGGATTTCCTAAAGGCATCCGCGTTACTCTCTTAGTTGAGCCAAATCGAAAGCTTCATACAAGTGAGGAGCAATTACCTTTGTGATGATATTATTTAAAATATCATGGAGGCATTTCAGTTAAAGTTCAGGAAATCTTCAATATCCCGTTTTATTTAGGCGATTTTAGGTGAATCATTGAGACACCTAGCCTCAATGAAAGGAAATTTGGGCTAGTGAGTTTCTTTTTCTCCATCCGTTTCTTTTACAATGTGATGTAAAATTCCATCTTCCCATTGAGCTCTTCCACGTTTTCTGTCCTTAATTGTCCATGAACCTTTTGCAGGGAGTAGTGGGAGAAATTCAGTGTTCTATTTCTTTATGCCTGAAAAGGGTGCTTCATCACTTTCACGCAATTTCCTGCAGAACTACTTTCCTCTCTTCAGAATTTCTATTCTGTTTCATGCTACAGTACTACCTACAGCAGTTTAGCTGAGATGATGGTGCTGCATGCATGAATTTAGGAAGGGAGTGTTTTTGGGCCATCCATTTTTTTGTGCGTTCTTTCTCAACTCAAAGTCGTGTGCACGTTTAGTTTTTTCAAAAAGTGGTCCCGTGAGAGAAAAACAACGAAACACAGGCAATGTCTGGGCCGATCACTACTTATCGATATGAGAGAAAAACAATCAAGCACAGGCAATGCCTGGGCCGATCACTACTCATCGATATTCGAGGCCAGCACAAGTTATCCCATATGGCACGAGCCATTAGGAATTATGCTGTCGCGCAAATCGCCTTTGATTTCAATACTGGTGAATTAAGAAATGCGTCAGTACACACAGCTTATGGTACCCTGTTAAAAATGGGACTAGGTAGCATCAAGTCGCACCTAATATCCTTGCTGGTCTCTGTTTACCGTCGAAAGCTTCTACTTTATTCACGGGAACATCAAAACTGAAACTGGACTGACTGAAAAAAGTTCATCTTGTTAAACGAATCTCATTTTCTGTTGCAAAATATGTACGCCGTTTACTGGGGATCTGTTGGCACTAGCATGCACCTCGGCACGAAATCGAACCGATGGAGAAAGTGTATTGCTTTCAGTAATATTCTACAGGAAAACGCTGCGTTGAGTCACTCGTAAGTAAAAAATTATAATATCTAACACCACTAAATATACATCACTGCAGATCAGGTACATCCTTTATTCGCAACTGTATTTCTATCTAGTAATGCCTTCTTTCAGCAGGATTATGCGCCATGCCGCACTCCATGGATATTAGAGAATGGCTCACGGAGCATGACGACGATCCCTTGGATTCCAAATTCTCCTAACATCAATCCTATAATGCATCTGCACTTTGTATTGGGATAACATATCCGACTTACGACGGCCCAACTACCAGAATCTGCTGGTAACGTGCTGGTAAAAGATACCACGTAACGCATTTGCCAATCTTGCATCGTCTATCACTACCCGATGAACGGATGCCTCGGCGGTACGTGCATGACCAACATCATGTTAGCTATTTGGTCTTGCTGCTATGGACACTCAGTTGTATATAGTGAGGAGTTTTATAGTGCGTTTCATAGAGCACTCAAAAATGTCTAAGTAGATACACTTTTTCATCCCGAAAGCAAAGTCAGGCTGTAGTAGTGTTTTTCCTTATTATGGAAAACGAATTTCCGTAAGAGAAAGGTATTAATATAATGCAGGGTATGACCTTATATGTATTGACTCCTTTAACGGACAGGCCCATTTAATGTGTGTTAACAGTGCATCATATTTGGATTTTTCAATCCCTCGTCCACGTTATTCTGATATTGGTCGTTATTCTAGTGTTTCTCGTTTTTATATACAGGGTGAATCAAAAGAAGTATACAGTTTCAACGCACTATAAATCAAGAACAATATAAGATATTTTATGTTACCTGTAACATAATTGTATGGGAGAGTTTTAGGTTGTTTTAGAGACAGTCACAGATGTTCTATGTGTGCACCCTTAGTCACACGACACACATCGAGCCGGTAATCCATTTCCGCCTAAACGCAAATTAAAATCTCTGAATCAAGTGCAGTGGTAGTGCTGCGTTTCTGCACTTTGTATATAATCATGTTCAGCTTCTTTCTCATAATTCTCTAATCAGTGGGCTGTGAAGTCTGCACTTCACGACACACCCTCCTCGTTGATTTTCCCGGGGTTCGTTGAATGGCGGTGGTGCAAACCTATCGACGACTTCTTCCGATATACGCGGTCGTTCAGGACTTTTAAGTTTGCACAAACAACCCATAGGTTCACATTTTTTATGCCAATTGTAGATATATTTTCTGGGTACAGGTTCTTTCCGAATCGTGATCGAAAATGCCGTTGCACAAGAACTCAAAACGCGTCCTTCACTGCAGACGCTGCCATTTTGACTGACTAGTCACGTGACATGCGCGCTGTCGCCTACGTCGCTTCCCTCAGTAGCGGGACACAAACTGTATGAGGACATCTACCTAACGGTTTGCAGTTTATGTCCGTGTCTTCAACTGTTACTGTTTTACAGCATCTGGAAACTGTATACTTCTTTATGAATCACCCTGTATATCATAATCATTATCATTGTCAACCATTATCTATGCATAGCTGGATGAAGGTCTCCTCCACAACTGTTTGTCTCGAGACACTCTACTTATTATTACCTCGGCATACTTTCGAATTTCATCCATATCCTGCGTTGTTTGCTTCAGGGTTTTTTAACCTGTCCCTTGAATCCAGTCTAAAATTTCACTTGTCCATCTGTGGTCCGTTCTTCTGGCAAGAAGTCCAGCTCATTGCCATTTCAGAGATTTTACTCTTATCATGATGTCTTCCACTCTTGTAATTTTCCTTATCCACAAGTTCCTCTTCTTTTGTTTCCTGGTTACTCCAAGTATGCATCTCTCCATGCATTTTTCTGTTGTCTACAGCTTTTGTATGTTTTTTTTTCAGGTAAAGTCCATGTCTCTGCTCCATACATAAGAACTGGAAGAATACATTGATTAAACACATTTCTTTTAAGACATCAAGGCATATTTCTCTTGAACATCATATTGTTTCTGCATAAAGCTATCCAGCCAAGTTTTATACGACGATTAATTTCCTCGTTAACGTGACCCTCGCTTGATATCTGCTGTCCAAGGTAAATAAATATGTGTAAATATGTATATGAGCGACTGCTTTAAGCAATGGAGGAGCACTTAGGTACTTTACAACACAGCAATTTAAATACGGGATCAAAGGAAACTAGTGGAATGGTTCATTATGTAAGGGGAACTATGCTCCAGGAGTCTATTGATATTATCACAAGAGGTGATGTATGCACTGAAGGGGAATCTGTAGAACTGACGTCACCTTGGATGCCCAACTTTCGCAGGCTCCCACTTAATAACTAACGCAATTTCGTGTTAATGTAGTGTAATACTTATGTTTTAATTCTCGTCCTATTATCCAGTTTTAAACTCCAAACGGTTCGTTGTTCGCCTAGTGTAAATCTGACTTGGAAAGCCTCTCTTTGGCAGGCGAAAGGGAGACATGATTAAAATACAATTTCCGATTTGCACGACCAAACGGATAAAGGTGACTTTAGTGTCTACTTAATTATTAGTGGTCGACTTAAAATCCTTCGGATGTATCCTTAAGTTCCATCTTACTTGTATAGGATTTTATTAGAGTAACAATGAGAAAATTTAGCAACTGTGACAAATAATTTATTTTAAGTTACTTGTTTATCTTTTCTATTCGTTTCTTATTTAATTTTTTTTCGGGATGATCTCTTGCCTAGAAAAACGAATTTCTTAAGAAGTAACCGAACGGTAATTTTTTCCAAATTATTTTTTTAGAATAGAACAAGATGAAAAATTGCATTGCAATAAAATGAGTTTCAAATAAAATATCGTTTTACATGTCTATTTCTACAACACTCTCTAGTAAGTGTTTCTGAACTCACGGTTTCCGAACAACAAAAATATCTTCCTGGGGGATAACATCTTCTTCATATTTTACATAAGCGCTTTAGTGTACAAAGATTTTCTCTCGACGGGAAGGCTGATTTTGATTTGAATAAATGGAACATGCCCTGTTTTATTCCTTTTCAAAATAATTAAAATAAAAAAATATTCTTCATAGTATTTCCTGCGTAAAGGAGACGTTACCCATCGGAGTTTAGCGTTTGGAAGATTAAAATCTATTGTTTGTTTTTATAATTTGCAAAAGTCAATGCTCAGAAAATAAAAATAACCTACTTACAGTATATAAATGAAATAAAATAATAAATATAGAAAAATATTTGGAAAAACTGTTCGTTGTTCCTGATTTCAGAAATTCAAAAGAATCGAAAACTTCGATTACAGTTTGAAACGATGTCATTTGTTGCAACTATTGAAGCCTCTAAATTGCTGAGGGTTAATCCACATATACATATAATTAGAATTGTTATCCAAATTGAAAAGGCTTTATTCCTTTGTCTGAATCCTATGGTTCCGTAAACAATTTCCAGTTTTAATTATGAAGAAGAATTATATTTTAAAATTAGCTGGTTTCTAAGAAGTTCATGTGGTTAAATTCAGTGATTTAATTCTGTCCTTTAAACGAGGCATGGACCTCTATAAGCCGCTTCGCTGAACTTTTAATTAATAGTGACAAGGAATTCCTTTGGATATTTTGCTGATTCTTTCTTTTCCAACGGTCGTAGGAGAAAGACACCTCTCAAATGTACAGCAAAGCTTCATGTTTAACTTTAGTAGAACACCATGTTTTCGAGTAGCCTAAAAGCGCTACATTTGCAAGAAAGCCCAAAAATCCTACATTTCATAAGACAGTCTTACTATAGGATCAGCGGACTTGAACTTCACTTCTGTGGATAGGGCATTGGCTCTTTTTCCCATAAGTTTTATCTCTTTCGTGTTCCTTGATTCTAATACTAAACGAAAGTTGGGTCTTTCCGATGTAGTACCGGCTGGAGCTGTCCGGATATTTTAGTGGGATGGCATAAACACCTGCTTCATTGAGAAAATGATGCTTCGCAATATTTCTCTTAAGCATCGCATATAAAGATGCCAAAGACCTTTTGCCGACACCGAAGTTCATTCCCCTGAGCACGGTTTGGAGTTGCTATGAAATATTTGGTATGTGGGGAATAAAGTCCAGGTAGCGAAGTTGCGGAACAGAAAGGTTAACACGCCGGATTCTGATTTTTTCGATAAAGTTATGCATCCGGTTCGAGTATATCCTGCCTCAGTGTTCAATTTGACGATGTGTTTTTGATCGCATTGTCTAGAACGAATATCTGAGCAGACTGCGAAAGCTGTTCCAATTCGAGAACCGAAGAAGGCTGTTTTGTTATCATCAGGACAGTATCAACTGCAGATAATCATGTTGGGGATGGACGTGGGTTTACAATAGACATCTGTGGATGTAATTTTAAAAATATAAGATTCACCATCTCCACTGAAGAGCAATTGAATTAGAGATACATGTCTAGTAACGTGCAGCACCCCCTTTCGCTCTGATGACGGCGGCGATTCGTCTCGGCATGGACTCGACAAGACACTGGAAGCGTTGGGAAGCCATACGGATCCACGATCCCTGAACAAGCTCCCACAGTTCACGAACATTTGATGGAGGGGGTCAGAGCCTCGAACATCTCTCTCGATGGCATCCCAGATGTGCTCGACGGAATTGAGGTCAGGTGACATGGCTGGTCAACGAAGCGAGGTCACGTCGGTGGAGTATTCATCCAACCATTCGGATCCAATTCGGGAGCGATGGCACGGTGCATTGTTTTGTTGCAGGATGTGGACCCCAGTTGGATGTTGAAGACGGACAAACGGGACCAAATGGTCGTCCAGGGTATCCCGGTAGCGTTGATTTGTGAGGGACGATGTCACACGTACCAGGGTTCCCACTTCAGTCCACGTAAACAGTCCCCAGACGAGAATGCCGCCCCCACCAGCTTGAAGAGAACCTTGCTGGCAAGAAGGATGCATCTCTTCATGTGATTTGCGCCGTACTCCTATCCGGCCATCCGCATGTACCATCGTGAATCTCGACTCATCAGTCCAGGCAACATTTTCCCACATGTCTTGGGTATAGTGGCGATGTTCCCGCGCCCATGCTAATCTTTTCACCCTGTGATGTGCGGTCAGCAGCGGTATCCTCGTGGGACGACGGCTTCTGTACCAAATAGCGAGGAGATGATTCTGGATGGTGTGGCTGCTTACACGTTTTTGTGCACCAGCGTTAAATTACCGAGTTATTTCGTGCACTGTGTCCCGTCTATCCGATGTTACAGTGCGAGCTAGCCGACAATGACCCGGCTCATTCACACGCAGTTGTCCACCGAAGTTGGCCCTTGCTGGGCTGGTTCTACCAGATTCGATGTACTCACGGTGCATGCGTGACACAGTGGCTCGTGAAAATCCCAGTGCCTGAGTGACTTCCGACAAGGAGTGACCCATTCGTCGAGCCCCGATAATTTGCCTAAGATCAAATGCGCTTATATCCTTTGTTTTACCCATACTGCGTCCGACACTTACTGATTCCTGTCGCATCACTCCTTATATTGTCGGATCGCTGCATACGTCATGTCGTTTCCGTTTACATGGCCGACCACAGCGCCACATTTGCATAACGTCAGCTGTCTCTAATTCAAATGCTCTTCAGTGTACATAGTAATATCAATAACTAAATGACAGTGAATATTTATGAGAATATCTCGAGATAGAAGTTCAGATCACACATTCCACTTCCAAAATAACTGACATAATTGCAACATATTCCGCAGGAAGAATGGTTCAAAATTCCATTATCGGATGTGCATGAGTTACATAAGCCTATTTCAAATCTAATTGCTCCTGATCTGAAAGTCCGAGGTCGGCCTGCAACGTATTTATTGAAAGTTGTCCACGAACATTTAAATGTTTTCCAGGATTTTAATAAACTCATGCGTATTGCAGCTGACACATATTTATAGATTACAAACTGGCATACTGAGTAGAGACAAAAAAATTAAAGATAGGCATTATGGTTAGCTGACATGGCCTTCATGGGCTCAGAGTTGATAAGACGCAAACCAAGCGCAGTTTACAAATTCCGGACAGCAGGGTTTCCCATCAATGTATCGCAATCGACGAATGTGAGTAAACGATGTAATCTGAGTGAATTTCATGCAGGGCATATTATCAGCGCAAGACAGACTGAATTGAACTGAAGTTATTGTAATGTTTTCCTACACAACACCAAACAACTTTAGACACATCAAACACCATAACAATACACACTGGAAAGCGTCCAAAACATAACGTGAATATACCGAGATATCCAAGTCATTTACGACAGTTCTTAGTGAAGGAAAGTACAAAGAATAAACGAGAATATGATTTACCTATTAGTAAAATACAATAAAAAGAGTTGGTTCGTTTGTACCACAATCATAAAAAAAGGGGAACGATCCACTAAAGTCAACTATTACTCACAATAATATCAACACAGGTAAAATCAGAAGCACAATTTATGTACAACACAAAAACGTATGATACAGTATAGCAAATGGGCAGGGAAAAGCTGAATTATTTAGGCCGATGAGCCCCTGAACCCCAACGGATATTATGCCAAAGCAATACATCTCCAAATTCTGTTCAACTGCCGACTGTGTAAATATAAACATTACTGTGCTATCAAAACATTATTTAACCAAACAACAAGGAACCCCTCAACACCCTTTTAAAAACAGTGTCGTTTATTATAGATCTCATATGTAACGGCAACTGCTCCACAAACGAGAGCAGGTTGCGCAAATACTAGTAAACAACAAATTTGTGTGGGTTATACGGATCACAAGCTTAGTGTATCCTAGAGTATCATAAAGGTGAGAAAAATGATGCAGTTTTATTTGATTAGAATACCTATTTGCGCAAATTCTTTCATGCATAAATAACAAAAGTTTTAAATTGTATAATTTATTGTGTAATTTACAAAAGGCTGAAATTATATAATTTATCAATAGATAGTAGGTGATAACGAAACAAAAAGAATTTCAACATCAATCGACAAATTTATCAAACGAATAAGTTTTTTATTTAGGAGCATAAATTCTGTTAACATTACTCTTCGTTGTCTGGCCAAAACCCAGAATACAATAAAACAATAATGGATAAATAAAGGAATGAAACAAATCCAACTTAACCCTAACCGACAAAAAGCTCGAGATTAAAGCAATCACACCGATGCGAGATCTCATACCAGCCGCCAAGTGATCAACATGCAAGTCACAAATATAAGTTATCATGTAAATGAACATCCAAGAATTTCCCTGATGTATGAAAGACCAAATGATCCCCATTCGGGACAACACCAGAAGAAGTAGATAACCGAAATCTGCAACCCGAAAAGAAAACACAGTTTGTCTTAGTTACATTTATGTTAACAGAATTACAACAAAACAAACGAAAGTACTCCTGAAGGTCCAAATTAACAAGAGGCAGCCACCTAGGCACAAAATTACTAGAAACAGAACTGGTATCATCTGCAAATAAAACCTGGTGTGAAGTAAAGGAAACAATAAATATGTCATTAACATAAATAAAAAGAAAGAATAGTACCCAGAACTAAACCCTGAGGAACATAATGATGTACTGGCTCAACACTAGAACAAACACCGTGTAAGTGAACAAACAGCCTCCTACCAGATAGATAGTTTTTAAACAGTGAAAATGTTACTCTCCTAATATCTATATTGTGTTACTTGGTTAACAAAATATCATGACGAACGGTATTAAATGCCGTAGGCCAATCAGACAAAATGCCTATAACGCACCTTGCACGATCAATGTTAGAATGTACGTAATTTAGGGTATCCAACAACGCTGTCTCAGTTGAGTTGCCTTTACAAAAACAATGTTGATTCCGATGTAAAATATTGTTAGTATCAAGGAAGCAGTACAACCTATTCAAAATACGCCTTTCCAAATTTTTGCGAATATAGAAATTTTAGATATAGGACGATAATTGGCCAACTTGGTTGTTGAACCCTTCTCATGAATTACACTAACCCGACTTAAAATAAAATTAGGAGAAATACTCCCAGTTAAAAAATGAATTATAAGTATGATCCAATGGCAGAATCAGATGCCGGGAAACGTACTTTACAACCCTTGGAAGGACATCGCCAGGACCTTCACCCTTGGATGAATTCAACACTCTCACAACCAACAGAAGATCTTCTGCAACTGGATTCTGAAAAAATGAAGAAAGCACTGGTCTTGACATAAATAGTTCGTGAGCTGGCCACCAGACATAGATGTATTAAATAACAAACTTCTTGGCAAATTTGAAAAAAAAATGTATGAATTATATTAACAACATAGTTTAAGTTAGACGTCCTACTTCCCCCATGATCTGTTTGAATAGGAGCACCCGAAGCCCACGGTTTTGTTAATAGTATATTAAGTGAGTACCAAATCTTATAATTCACAGTGTTAGCGAACCGATTTAAATCATAATTATTCTTAGTATATCTCAATTTGGAATTAAACCAGTTTCGATATCTACAAAAGTTTGCAAAATGAACAGGATCTCTCGACCGCAAAAATATCTTAATCTATTTTCCATATTCGAGCATCTTAGTAAACGCTTTGCGAACCAAGGCTTTCTGCATCGAAGAGTACGAGTTTCAACCGAAATAGAAAAGAACGAATTATAATAACTCTAAAACATCTTCCAAAAACATCACGAGCACAGATGGGATCAACAGCCTGTAACACAGGTGACCAATTAACTCTCGACATACCTAAATCAAAAGACCGTAGACTTTTGAGTCTACAGTTTCGCATCACATAAGATCGAATATGAGATGAGTTATTACCAACAGAACACCTTGCCATATAAAAGAACGGTAAATGGTCACTAATCTGAACAGAAAATACACCCGAACAATATCCAAATTATTACTTACACACAAATATAATGTAGAAATAGTGGCACTGGTGTCTCTAGTTGGAATGGTAATTTTATTATCAAAGCCAGAAGCAGTGATTACATCACTGAATGAACATGATTCATTATTACAAGAATTTATATCAATATTAAAATCCCCAAGACAGTAAAGTGTCGTACCTCAGTAATTCTTATCGTCTGGAAAGTCAGAGAAGAACCCAAGAAAAGAATCCAAATTACCATGTGGAGACGATATACCACACTTATAATAGACTGCTGCATTTCAACAGTAATCAGTTCATAATTTTCGTTAATAACAGTGTACTTATCACCATAAAGACACACAAAACTTACTATTTGAATAAATTGCTAACCCCTCCCTGAACCCGGAAAATGGAAGCAGTTAAAACGTGGTAACCGAGAATATTGCAATATTATGCAATTTTGGATCATCGGCCTCAAACCAAGTTTCTGAAACACAGATAAAAACAACCTGGCAATCCAGTGCATTCAGTAATTCAGTCAACAGATCCAGTAAATCTAATTTACCACATAAACTACGAGCATTGTTATGTAAACATTTGAGCTGAAATTTTGAAAAGAAATCAAACTCTGCCTAACTGACACAACATCTGTTGTACAACCCACAAAAAGCAAAATTATTTGCAAGTATAATGATAAACACATCTTAAAACCAAAAAAAAAGCATTAAAATCGATTTATATTTATGTCATCCCTGCTCTTAATTAAAACCAAATTCATACCCTCTGCTTTACGGTAGAACATCCGCCGATTTGTATACCAGCAGAACGTCTCGTCCTTTATTCTGGAAAAGTTTCGAGCGTGCTAGAAATGTTCTGTATTTAGAGCCGTAAGATTTTCATTTACGTAGATTCTATTATTTTCCAAAGATCCGGCAAAAACATCTGACAAAATTCAAGACAGTCCTTCCCCTCTTGAGGTAGACAACTCTAGCTGCTCTACCTTAAATTGTACTTTAATCGGTGAGACCCTCCGTGAACTTTTAGCATGGATCTTATGTATTGCCTTAATGTCACGCCTAGAGATATTTTCAATTCCCAACTTACCTTCTATACGGTGAACCAAGTCCTTCAAACTGTCTTCACATTCGTCCTTATTTTCCTGTCCTCCATGTATATCGAGATTTGTGTTACATGTGTACTGTTCTAAGTTTATCGAGCTCTCCGTCAAATGTTTAATGTCATTTTGTTTGAGACTTTACTCTCTTCTCCAGCACCACTATATCCTTCTGTGATTCCTCAAGCATTCTATTAGATTGACATAATTTTATCATTGTATTTCTGGGAGAAGAATTCGCTGATTTGTACCAGACTAATATTTCGGTCTTTAAATCAGCAATCATGTCAAAATTCTGGTTAACAGATTCCAATAATTTATCAACTACACGTTCACCACTGGAGGCCTGACACAGCATTTCCCCCGTCAGCACCCCACCATCAGAAGATCCTGATCCAGCAGAGGGATCACCAGCAACAGGAATGATACATCGCCTACAGCCATTACATTGCCATTCCAAAATCATTTCCTTAGTCATTCGACGGTATGTGTTCTCACCAAGTGAACAGCATGCATAGTGAAAGATTCTTCCACATTTTCCATTACACTGCACGCCATCTCCCACTATAACACTTTTCTGAGTGAAATATTGTTATCAAATTCGGAGCCTTTCGACGAAAGCTTAAGTGATTCACAGGTTTGCTCAATATGAATCTGCATATTATATTTTATCTACTTCAAATACACTACAAAGATATGCCCAGATGGATTGCACTACTGCACAGTGGTAGGAATGAAAATGTCCTTTCATTTCGTCTACTGCAAATCCATGACGCAAGTTTGTGTACTTTATCAAAGGGAATGTGTATTTGTATTTTCGCATGTTAGCATTTCCAAGTAAGTGCCGTTACTCTGATTGACAAATCACATTACTCTCACTGAATTGCCAGAGATTTTGTACAAAATTATCTTCCAGAAAAAAAATACGAATTTAACCTACTACGTCAAAAAGAATTCAAATTGCACGCAATCCGTATTAAAACCTTTGGTTAAATATCTCACAAACAAATGCACTGATGTTTAATTTTTCTGGATTTCTGAATATGTAAACAACGATAAAAAAATGAAAATCATGATATGTAAACAACATTAAATTTTTTTAAGCAAATTAAAGGACTTGTGATTTCGCTACACAGTATTTTAATTTTAAAAATATTATATAAATGTTAATGCCTTACCTTTTTTTAGATTTCATGCCCATAAAAGTTCCTAAGAGGACTTTGCTGTCCCAAACATCAAGATCTGTTCTTTTAAAAGAGATGTAACTTGAGATAAAATTTCTGAACATCTGAAGAACAGAAGAATTGTTGCATTATGAAATATATAGAGAATGATCCCTATTTTCGATTTTACTAAAACTGGCTATCAGAATACCCAAGTTAAGGTACTGTTAAAACGTAGTATTAAAGCACCCAGTTTCACCAATTCCTAACGTAGCAAATAATTTCTTTAATTGCAAAATTCATCTATACGTATATCCTCCAGATGTAGAATTTTTAGTAATGAGGTAGTAATTTTAAATCGAGGAGGCGATTCTATACGTGATTTTTCTCTAATAGATAATATGTATATATAATTTTTCTAATTCTTTAGATACGACTTGGCGCAGTTTGGCGAAAAAGCAGACGTTTTTTTAATTCTTATGTAGTGCGCACATCAGTTGGAAAACATCTCAATATAGAAATTTATGAAGCTGTCTGGTTCGGGTAACAAAAGTTCCAAAATAGAGATTTATGATTTCTCCAGCAGGGAACACCAAATACCCGACTGAAGTAAGTCATTACCTTTAAAGATTTTGCTATAACGTTTTATTTTCGGGTGGGCAAGGAGTTTAATTTAACGAACACCGTGAGCAACTCAATAGCATATAAGCATACGTCAGTCCCTAATTTAAGGCCTTGGTTCCAGGGAACTCCATCATTCCTCTTCACTTTATATTCAGTTTTTAAGAAGATAAAAAAAAATTAAAATAAAACGATTCCACCTAAAACTTTAAAGCAATTTAAACTGCTCTACCGCATAGTTCATATCCAGTTATCTAAGTGTTTCTTACAGTACCTTGTAGTCATTTAGTTTTTACTGAAATTCGTCAAACAAGAAATATTCTCCTTCAATTCAAAGCAATCTTAAATAAATTTCAATATCAGTCAGTGTATGGCATGATTCCTAATGCAGTGCACTTCAAAGTTTACTAGCTACAAAAGTGGATATTTCAAGATTATTTGCAAAAAGTTCATATGCAAAATTTCAAAACAGCGAGTCACACATATTTGAGTTTTCATTCTTGGGTCGCAGATTTGTACTGTCTTTTGCATTATCTGTATTTCATATCGCATATGTCACTGTCTTTAGTTGTTGTATTTGATCGTCGTATATTTGATACTAAGTCAATATTGGAGTTGTTAGAGCACCCTGAGAGGTTAAGAACCGTCCTTGGGTAGGAGGGGACAGGAAGGAAGTGATGACCTTGGGGTATTGTACTTAGCAAACTGTAGATGGATAGGTGCGTGATCGGGGCATATTTTAAAAATAGTTGGCTTCTAAGACGTTGGAACCATGTGAAACATGAAGTCCCGCAACACTGCCCTAAACATAGTTCATCGTATTCTTTCTGCAGTAGTAAAAAACGATTCGTTTCAAGGAAAGACTCTTCATCGTGAAAGGTTCAGTTTATCAGCGACAATTAAATCCGTTTTTACTCCAACACGCCCTGAAGTGGCATCACGTTAAGTTTGTTTTTAAAATGCGTGGGAAACGAATTCGCAATAAGTACTGTTAGAAATTATTTTCAACCGTTATGCGAGATATCGTTGATAAGTCAGCTCGGAAACATGATGAAATTTAAGAATAAGAATGATAATGGCGTTCTATACATTTCGGAGGTGTGTGAGAATTCTTCATGACGAGCCAAGAATTAATCATGGGACGTGCATGGGTTTCCTTAGCTCCTGCAGAATTGAATCCGCTTAGAATTTTAGTAATAGGTGCGAAGGCATTTTGGTAGTAAGTACACGGATACTTGCCTAAAGTTAGGATTAGTTTTCAAAGTGAGTGCAGTGAGGGCACCTGAAATGAAAAATGAATTGTTATTCATTTTAATGATCATTAGTGAACAACAGTTTTGCCCGAATGACCAATGAAGTCCCAAGAAGGACTGACGAACGCCATCACTACCCTGCACAACGAATTAATGCCTAATATTTCCGTCCCAAACAATTGAGAAGCATCACAATTTGCGTTCAGAATTAATAACTTTGGAATTCTAAACTTTCACAATTTCTGGCAGATTCCATGCAAACACGGGATGTTGTTCTCTAATGAGAGGCTCGGCCACACAATATGGGTTTGTAAGTCAGATTGCCACTTCAGTGAATAAGTAGTTACATTTTTCTAAATTTAATATTTTATCATTGTTTTCAATGCTCGGGTACCTAAAAGTGACATTATTTTGATTTTGTTATGAAACATAAAAGACCATACGGATAACAAACCATGGGGATATGATTTCAGAATCATTAATATATATATCTCTTTCTGCCAGCTGTAAATACTGGGTATGTACTGTTAATCCAGTTCAGAACACCACTCAAAACTCATGAGTAATATTAAAACTCCTACTGAAAGGTGTTTATGAAGAGCATTCTATAAATTTCACAATCACAATAAATTTTGATAATAAAAGTTTAGGTAATTATTGTTTCTGATATTAAAGTAACAATTTTTGAGTTTTTATATGAAGGCCTGTTATTAAAATAGCTTATCCACAAATATAACTTAATACATGTAATTCGAAGGATATAACAAATTAAATTAAGTAAAGTTAATTAATTAGTTTTGTATATTATACACTCAATTTAACTGTTTTCAGATAATTGATATACAAGGTACATTTAAAGGTTAACTTACCGCATATCTGTCTCCTAAACTACACACAGCAGGTTCCCATGTTCTAGTGGTACACTATCTTGCAACTTCATATACATGTTTGTAATATGCCACAAGATGGGCTACGTTTGCTTAGAATTACCATCACTTTTGAGAATTATTTAAAAATGATGTGTGTCGTTCTTCCTCATCTGTCTGTTATAAATCATCCGCTTTTCAAAGGCATTTTGATCTCAGAGAACACACAAAAGTTGAGAGGACTTATGTGCATAAAATGCGGCGCTTGCCACACGTGTGTGATGTTTGGTCAAAAAAGTACTGATTCGCATGAAATGGTGCCGTAGCTGCATATCACCTTGTTTGTAAAAGAGGAGGTCACTTTCGCCGCACTGCATCTCGTAAGCGAATGAGAACTACCAGGTCTTTCTCTCATCATCATATTTAGGGGGTTTTTATAGCACTCACTTACTCGATCATTTCGGCTTTCTTCTCGTGGACCGCATTAATAAACACTCGTTGCTCTCTACGGATACTTATCCATCTATCAAGCGCCGTTATCGCTCCTGGATTGCTGTTGCACCTAAACCTTCATCACCAGAAAACGTTGTAATATTGAACGTTGGAGTTGTACCTTTAAACAACACTTTAATAAATGAATACAAGGAAACCATTTCCCAGCACGAACCTTAGTGTAATACCCCAGTAGGCAAAACATTTAAGATATTGGTGATGAGGAGTTGACATTGGCATCCCAGACTCACAGAGAAACAGACCGTCCCCGAACGTAGGCGAAGAATAGGCCAAACGCAGGGCTTCGTAATGGCGTATCTCAATCGATGGACATGGTTAAACGAGGTGATACGAGCGAATTTGATCGTGGACGCATTTTCAGCGAAATA
The DNA here is from genome assembly GCA_039090855.1 of Macrothele yani. Taxonomy (NCBI): domain Eukaryota; kingdom Metazoa; phylum Arthropoda; class Arachnida; order Araneae; family Macrothelidae; genus Macrothele; species Macrothele yani. The sequence continues at coordinate 109,746,260 of CM077015.1, read as the reverse complement.
TAATTGGGCTATTCTATAGACCAAGTGGTAAGACGTTTGTGTTCCCGAGGGCAGTCGTTTAAAGCGGGTACCTCGAGTAAACTACCTACGGACGCACCAGCGCTCACATTGGTAGCGGTGCTAGACAATCACACGCCATTGATGACTAGGTTAAACGTATACTATTCAGATTCGTACGCGTCGACCACTTGGCAACGACGGCGCAAAACACTTCCAGTTTAAACGAGGCTTAAGCGATTCCAAAGAGGGAACGGTACGGTGCACAGTGCATACCGTGAAATACGAGAGACGATACCCTACTTGCCTGCCACTGTTGATTGCTCGTTATCGGATGTTACCCCTCGCCTGCAGCAGGAAACTTTCAAACTGAACCGCTACAGAGAGGCGCCGCTTTCTGTGGTCAGATTAATCCTCTTTCTCGCTGCATCGATATGACGGGAGGGTACGGGTGTGGATTCGACTGCACAAGACCCTGGCTCCGTCTTGCAAAGTCGGCTATGTGCAAGGCGGTGATTGCTCTTTGATTGGTTAAGGCGACTTATGCTGTTACACTTTATGTCACTTAGTATGTCCAGAGAGGTTCTTTGCAGCTGAGAGCTACCATCATGCACTGGTTGATATCCTAAACGTCTTATGCTGATGCACATTAGAACCCTTAGTATGTATAGAGAGCTTCTTTGCAGCTGAGAGCTACCATCATGAGCTGGCTGATATCCTAAACGCATTAGGCTGTCACACCTTAGGTCCCTTAGTATGTCTAGAGAGGTTATTTGCAGTTGAGAGCTACCATCATGCGCTGGCTGATATTCTAAACGCTTTCATTTCACGAAGTCCTGCAAACGCTTTTCCGTTGGAGAAGAAAGATGCGCCGTCTTACCCAGCACAACCACTCAAGCAGCACTCGAGAAACACTCATCTGAGATTAGAACCATCCAGTAGCTCCCACCGTTCCCGTATTTAAACACCGTGGGAGCTCTGGGGGGTGCAGTGGTTCTAAACATCAGATCCTAGGATTCTGTACCGACGCCTTTGGCCAGATATTAATTCCTAATGCCAGATATTCCGTCCTTTTGCAGCATTGTGGACAATGCTGCAAAAGGAATGAATATCTGGCATTACTTTCGTAACGGTTTCGGCAGAAAAAAATTACAACCCACGGGAGAAATTCTTGTACACTGCTGGACAATTGCTAAGGACGGATCATAAACGGCTATATAGCGCATAAAAAAGTAAGTGTGGTTGGATGCCAAGTGAAATAAAATAATGTCAGAATGCCAGGACATTACAAGAAAGACAGTTTATTGTGATCTGAAATCCAGAAGGCTTTGGAACGTGTTCAAGGGACAAACAGGCCATTTTGTGCAGAATACGTAAACGTGAAAAAAATGCAATTACCGTCCGCAGGCGTTCCGGCGTAAGATGTCAATACGGGATATGGCCACCATGAAGGGCGATGCAAGATTCCACACGTCGTGTCATGCTTTGCACAACATTATCAAGCAGCTGTTGGGGTAATTTATCCCATTCCTCTGTCAGTGCACGGATGAGGGTGTCCTTGTTTATTGGAGGGCATTGGCGACCAGCAAGACTCCTCCCCAAAGCATCCCACACATTTTCAATGGGATTCAGATCTGGAGAACGTGCTGGCCATACGAGGCCTTGAATATCCTCGCTCTCAAGACACTCCTGGACAGCGACTGTTCTATGACATGTTGCGTTGTCGTCCAGGAAAATGAATCTATCACCGACAGCACCACGGAACATGCGAACATGAGGTAGCAGAACATCATTAATGTATCGTTGGCCAGTCATAGTCCCAGTTGGAAGCACATAGAGGGACGTACGGCCATTGATCATGATGCCAGACCATACCATGACACTACATGTCGGATATCGGTCCCTTTCCTGTATGTTTGCTGGACAATATGCAGTACCACTATCACGCCAGATCAGTTGTCGTCGACAATCAGACGATAGACTGTATCTACTCTCATCTGAGAAGAGGACAGCAGACCAGTCGTTATCAGTCCAATTGCGATGTTGATGGCACCATTGCAAACGGGCGGTACGGTGACGTCTGGAGAATGGGATGCACACAACAGGACGGCAGGCGTATAGTCATCCTTCATGCAAACGTCTGGCGACAGTTTTTCGGGAGATCCGCTTGCCAGTAGCAGCCATAAACTGATTTGCTACCCCACTAGCTGTGCTGCGCCGGTGTCTTTTTGTTGATAGCACTATGTACCGATCTTCTGCAGGTGTCGTACTGCGAACACGACCTCCACCGTGACGTTTGCTACACTCTCCATTTGTTTGAAATGATTTCCAAAGCCTTGAAACAACACTGTGGCTGACGTCGAACTCCCTGGCAACATCTGTTATTTTTCGCCCTTCTTCAATCTTGCCAATAATACGGCCACGCGTAAAATCATCTAGGTGATGTCGGGAAGACATACTGAAAATTGCAAGTTCGTCAATTGATTCTTTCCCTTTCAACTTTGCGTTTGAACAACAACGGTCAATACGCGTCAAATCCTTTATATCTCTTATCAGCGCTATGACGTCACGAACAAGTTCGGCAATCCAAAATTTGCATACGCACAACACGTCTTACTGTATCCCGCACTTATGCTAATTTCCACATTTTCCTGCCTTCCATTTTATGGTTGCTATCGTTGCTATTGTCATCCGTCCTTAGCAATTGTCCAGCAGTGTATAATACATTAATATATCAAGAAAAAAAATGTGACATGAATTGACAGAAAAATATAACAGAATAACACTTAGGTTAAAATCTTCGAATGGAACAATTCTTCAAAACCAAATTCCTGTTTACCCTCAGTAAAATGGTTTTCTCTTAGATACAAGGTATGAATGCGAAACTGAAATAAAGTGCGACGTACGTTTACCTAAACCTTTATACTGATTTCTAAAACATCTGGTTAAAAGAAGCAAATTTGTTTCATCTTCAATATAGTTTGAAATTAAAAAAAAGACGTAACTCTCTTCTTTTACTTTTGTTTACGTGTCACGTTCTAGGAATTTCTTCGCAGTTGGTGTTTACTGATAAGGTATACAATTATTTTACTGCAATACATTTAAATGTGAGATCAAAATATTATCAGACTGCCAATACAGGAACTAGACCTATCTGAACTGTGCTGAAAGACAAATGAGAAGCAGAAAGGAAAGAATAAAGCAAGCTAAAGACGAAAAAAATGGAAAAGGCTATGTTTTGTGAAATACACACATTCTGTTTATTGTTAAAACACCTTCCTTTGCATAAATTTTAAGGTCTCTGGCCCCATCACTTCCTTTAAAAGGGTCCATATTCCTTTCGGAAATTTCAGTATATCCGTATTTTAAAAACTGATCGTCTTTTGTTTACAGCGACATATGGAAATAAATAGTATTGGTTACCTTTGAATTACGACCGTCCGTCGTGCCATAAGGAGCGCGTCTAAATACCTACTGCGTCATTTGAAAAATCCTAAACTTGTGACAAAAGTTTTGGTTTTCGGCGACCAGAACTGAAAAACACATCTCTAAAACTTCTGGTTTATAACCAAATTTTACCTTATGTTCCTCACTGTTTTACGGCCAAGACGTCGTCTAAGTGTATGTTGCCAGTAGTAAGTAATCTTGTCCTTATGTAGTACCCTTTGAGTGGAAGCCTAACTAAAGGCAGAAGGTTTTGTTTCATTTGTGAGATTGTTCTAAAATCTAATTATTTTTAAATAAATATATTTTATTTTACGGATAATATACTGCAAACTATAAATTGTTCTTTACTGAACCGGCCGAGCGTTAGATAAAATTATAAAATCCAGAGAACATGATTTCAAACCGTGAATTACTGAACTTTGTCTAAATAAGAAACTTATTTCTGGAATTTTTAAAACGGGAGATAAAATATACACAAAGTTGAAAATAAATAAAACGGAAGCCAATTGAAAGAGAACGTAAATAACGATGAGTCAACAACTCCGACCAAAGGTGACAGAAAAAACTTTCGACAGCAGGTATATTCCGGGCAAAAAAATAAATGGTTAAAAAGCAACCCCACCCCAAGGAAGAGCGTTTTTCAGCAGCTAAATGATTCTGTCTGATGCAGTCATCATTTTCTAACAGTCGTTTACTGCAACAACGGGCGCTTGAGTGTTTTGTTTCGTACACTTAGTAGTTCCGAATCGTAAAATCAGCCTCTGAAATGTCTCATGACCACAATTTGGCCATGTCGATTTCAAAAGAACAGCCCGCCAGTTGATGAACATAGACATAAAGCTTCGAAACCGTTAACCTTAGCGTCTACTTTTTCTTTCAAGAGTTTTCAACCCTCTCCGCGATGTTAGTTATATAGCCACCGGTATTGTATCACGTGACAGACGCTATGTAAGTTTCATGTCCGACCACTAGGTACTGCTTAAAAAACGACAGTCGAACTTCTGGGTTTTCCACACTGTGCGCTATTTCTTCGGGAAAAATATTGTATATCTAAATTTAATGGTACAAAATGTTATTAAACTTGGCTAGAAAGAAATAGTGTAACTCATGACAAAAAACAACAACAACAACAACAACAACGGCTACAACAGAGAAAACTGTCAAGATATAGTTTCTAATGTAAAACGAATGGCCTGAAGTACATGTTAACATCTTCCAGAACCATGTCGGCGACTTAGTTTCAACAAAGATAATTTGGAAAAAGATTGTGTCTGGCACAAGGGATGCACCAATCTTCCATTATAGATATAAAACCTGGGGATTTCTTTCTATTCAACTTTAAAATCTGAAAATTTTCCATGTTTTGACAAAGTGATACTTGTAAATGGATAACTTTGAAATTACTTTCTAAATTGCGTAAAAGTGCAATGACTAGAGTGGCTTTCGGAGCGTAGAGTGCTGTGTGTGCGAGGCATAATATGATCTTAGTGTTTTAAGAAATCTTTTAACTTAAAGTAATACTTTTTTGGGGTTTCAATTCAAAATTTGGTGATAACTTCAGTTGGGTTTATGGTATAGAACAATGCACGTCGAGTACTGCTAGATAAAATAAAGATAAAATTAGTGTTGTCATTAAGACTGTTTTATTTTGACATACTAATACAGCTGACATGGGAAAATGCGTCACAGTTCGCCATGGCAGAGCAAACGCCGTTGATGATTCAAAACGGTCACAGAAAGATGTAGTTATGAGAGGACGGTTGACCTTCGTCGTTTTCAGTGCAGGACGTGCAGAGCCATCCCTTCATGTCCTATGCCCTTCTTCATACCATTCCGGGCACACTCTTGCGTCAACGGATATACTTCGTTCCCTACGACGGGCAATCTCCCGGAGGTAAGTCATGCAATCTGTAATGCCAATAAGGCGATCTTTGTCGAACTCTTTGATGTGACTGTACGACTACAATGACTAAGTCTCCTTTTCCACTAATGACCAAGCATTGAGTTTCCGACCCAGCGACGCGCCTTTATAATAGGAAAACGGTTGGTTTCCTGTTTTGGATAATGCTACATTAGCTTTGCCTAGACACGTTACGCATGCACCTATGACGCCGAAACGTTAATCATTTATGCGATATCGCAAGTTTAGCATGACTTGTAAAAGTAAACAGCAGTTTTTCCGCCCGTAACCAGCTGTTTTTTAAAAGCATTTGAAATGTATAAGTAAATATCTTTTCATATAATATATTGTTTCCCACATTTACATATAAGAACAGAATGCCATGAATTTTTAAAATATTAATAATATTTCAAACAACTCATTTAATGAATAATGTATCTCTAGTTTCTTATAAAAATATTATATTTTAAATTTACGTGCATATTGCTACCAAATTCGTAACAATAAATTTTCAGTAAAACCCCGAATTTGCAAAATGCTGTTTCCAGCAAAAGCGACAGCATTTGTAGCATTAAATAATTAATACCAAGAAATGTTACATATCAAAAATTGTGAAAGGGGCATTGCTTTTCTGTCAACAAATATTTTTTTTGAATGAAGTCGTCTACATTCAAAGCACCTAGCGACTCGTTGGCTGTCTAATATGAGACACGGGCTCCTATCTAATCGTTCGACTTGGACCTTATACTTTATCTGCTTAGTTATAAATATCTTAGTCCATTTAATCAGAAACGACAAAATGTGGACAGGAGTTGTTTTCAAACTTTCTACACTTAGATGCTGTGCATTGAAGTTGTCATATCAGTAGATAGGAAAATCATTGCTATCCAATGGATGGAGAATGCCGACACCTGGTAGAATGCAAAGTATTTATTCTCAATCATACAAATGAGAAGATATCGAGGTGGTAATCTGAATTCCTCCAAGGCGATGAAATCTTTATAAAAGAGGACAGATATATCAAAAAATGAGAGCAAAGCATAAAGTTCATCATCCCGAAACAAAGAAGAAAAATAACTTAGAAGAGTATAAATTAGAGTAGAATGATAAAACAAATGATTTTTAAGGAACATATGCAGAAGAAATGAATGTATAAAGAACTAGTTTTGTAATACAAATGTCGGTAGAATTTGAGAGACGCTCTTTAAAGTCCTACGTAACAGGTGCGCAGAATTGAAGGATTTCTGGTTCATGCTTCCGAGGACAAACCGACCTCCAAATTATTGAAGTAGAATACCAAAGGAATAGTTGTTGACGGAAATTTGCGTGGGAAGCATGAAGGAAGCACAGGAAAGAAAACTTTTAATGACTAAGGTTTTTACCTTTAGACCGTTTACCTCCGAGGTTGTTACTTCCATCAAATGGCGTTATATGCCCGTAAACTGTGGATAGACTATAATTTTCGATTTAATTATGGGTTGTGATGTATTTATTAAAACATATGTATTATTTATTAAATACATATTGCATATGTAATTATTGTATTCCTCAAACTGCTTAGTATAAATTCATGCGTAAGTGACAGGTTTTATTCATTATTATTTCATGTTCTATCATATAATTCTCAAATTGTAAAGTACAAAAACCTCACTCTAATTAGTACTTTAGCTAGATTATCCATCAGGACATTTATTAGTACTAATGTTATCTTCTATATTTTCGGAATTGTTTGTTTTTAACGCTCTCGGAATAACGCTCCAGTTATTTATTATAATTAACTTCATAGTTTGTCTTCTTCCTACAGAAATGACTTCTGTTGGATGAATTATTTTGAAGTCCTAACCAGAAATTCCTGCTTAGTTTTCAGTCCTAACCAGAAAGTCAAAGACAGCTCTCATTTCTCTTTAGAAAGGTATTCAGTAAGTTTCAGCTTGATCCAATACTTCAAGGACCAGAGCAAAATAAGGGAAAACTATCTTTGTTGTGCAGCTCAATCCATCTGGAATTTTTGCATCCCCAGAAGAGCATCCCCAATGTCGAACCTCTTTTCCGATCAGGGTGAAAATTCAACCTTTGAAAAAGTAATCATACAGAATTTGAAAAACTGGAAAAGATAAATTTGACCATCAGCCACAAAGACCATTTGTGAATTATTTTCTAGTAAATAACCGAAGGTGAATCACAATTGAAAATTTCTAGTTTTACCAGACATGTATAAAATGAGTTGTTTTAAAACCACAAAATAGTCAGTCTTTCGAAGAGACATACATTTTACGCCGTGCGGAATGAATTTCTGTTGTGCCAAATAACTCGGGTAACAAATGCTATAAGCCGGGCTTGCGGAACCAATTGATTCAAGCGTTGCTAATAAATGCACAATGGTGAGTCACCTGTTGGCAGAAGAGTTCTGGCTCTTTCAACACGAAATGTTACCGAAACACCAGAGAGGAACGCAAGCGTTTCTTCTCCTCTCTACAATGTCTGCACACCGTCACACACGTCTCCTTCTGCACACTATATAAATGTACTTAAAAGTAAATAAATAATTATCTGTCTCTTAAAAGACACGTTTTTGATGTAGTTTCAAAAAGTTTAAAGCCTTGTAAAACATCTTACAATGAATTGATAATAAATGAACTCATTTTTTGAAGTGCAAGGAGAAACAACTGGAGCCAAAAAGAATAAGTACCCCAACGGGACGAAGGGCTAAGTAGACCTCAACGCATATTGAATATCTTTGGAAAACAATGTAACCTGAATATACACGTGTTTAGGGAAGCCTTGCCGTATATAGAATATCTTTGGAAAACAATGTATTTTGAATATGTGCGTTTTTAAGGAAACAACGCATAATGAATTTCATTGGAAAACCTGTATAAATGTCCTTATACATGGCATAAATTATACTGTATTTTCGCTTTGTAAAAAAATACCTAACAGTTGTTTTTTTTTATTTTAAAACATACATTAGCGAATAAACGTATTTGGCGAAACACTGTTTCGACCATAATATGTTTTCTGCTGGACCAAATCGGGTCATTTTGGGATATGATATGTGTTATTCCGTTGTAAACATGACCCATATGCAAATGGATTGGGAACCTTACACAGATCAGGTACCGAGCTTAATCGCAAAGATCATTCAAATTGACCAACAAGGTAGGTGTGTATCACATTAATTTAATGCAAACGACAACAGAAAACAAGTACTAGAAAACAACAAAACAATAACTAATACTTAGTGGGATAACCACGAGACTTAATAACAGCTGCACAACGGGCCGGTATCGAGTCCACTAGCTTCTCGACGGTGACCTGCGAAATTCGCGCCCATTCTGCAGACACTGGTCGAACATCTGGGCCATATTCCCGCCAGTTTTCTTAGCACATCGTCTCTCCAGCTCCTCCCACATGTGCTCGATGGGGTTGCGGTCTGGAGATTGGCTTGGCCAGTCTAGAAGTGTGACATGTTGCTGCTGGAAGGCTGCCTTCGCTACTCTAGAGATGTGCTTTGGGCCGTTGTCTTGCTGTATGGTTTATCCGGGTGGCATGTTCTTGTTTGCCCATGTGAAGACATCGTTGATAAGCATGTTGATGTAGCTCTGGCCGATCGTTATTCCGTCAATCTTGATGATGGGGCCCATTCTATTGCGAGAAAAGGCGCCGTAAGCCATGAGCGATCCTCTGCCGTGATTGATAATCGGCTGAATGAACTGGGGGTTGAATATCTGGCCAAACGGACGTCGTACGTATCGGATGCCATCACTTCCGTACAAGTTGAACTTGCTCTCGTCGGTGAAAATCACTTTACTCCAGTCCGCCGTGGTCCAGTGTCGATGACGGCGCGCGAACCCGACTCTGGCTCGTCGATTCTTGACTCCGATGAGTGGTTTCTTGGCGGGGCGTCTTCTATTCAATCCATAACAATGAGACGACGGGAGATGGTCATTCGGCTGACGTTCAGGTCGTCGCTGTCGCGGAATTCGGTGGTGATGTTCACAGCAGTCAAGGTGAGATCAGCACGAGATCAACGGAGGATGCATCTATCCTGACGCAACATAGTGGAACGAAGCCTACCTCATCGCGGACTGTTCTCGACGGTCTCAGTGTTCTTATAACGTTACAGGATAGCTGAAATGGATTGGTTTCGGATCTTCAGAGCCCTCGCAATGTCGGTGACGCGCATTCCGGACCCCATCATGTTGACGGCCACCTGGCGAGCTCCAATAGGAATCTCCGCCTTCTTACCCATTTCTGAAAACCTAACATTGACTTATTTTCACACTACATGTCACAAAACCCACAGAAATCCCAAGAAAAACATTAATACATGCAGCAAACAAGTGGGTAATAATTGGCGACTCTTGAATATGGCCCATTTCGAACAACAAATTCGCTCTGAGCGAAATACAAACTACGCGGCATTGTAGCCTACGAATCAACACATATCATATTCCAAAATGACCCGATTAGGTCCAGCAGAAAAACAGTTATGGTCGAAAAAGTGTTTCGCCAAATACTTTTGTTCGCTACTCTATTCCTTTTTATAAAGCGTCCATATTTTATCCTCTTAAAATTAATGAAGATATATCTGTGAAAGGCACCAACCTTGCATTTGGAAAAAAAATGTTGAAATATAAAAAAAATGCTGTACACGTTTGAAGTCCAGAAAGATATTCCAGAAAAAAGAATGAGGAAGGTTCCCTAGATAAATATTTTCACGTAATATAAAAGGGTTAAAAATGCGAATTTATGAAAAATATTTTGATCAGCTGCAGAATTGTCTTTAGGCAGATTTGATGCCAAAAGGCTTTGTACAATTATTTTTAATAAATTTCTCGGAAAATTTAGTGCACAAAAATATTTATTGAATTTCTTTCGTGTAATGGATCAACTTATAAATAAAAGCATTTTTGTATAAATTCCTATATCAAATACAGGAAACACATCACAAGAGACCTCATATAATTAATTCATACCAAACTTCGAGATGATGAAGAATATTTCATTATCATTAGAAATGCTTATACGGTGTGCAAAAATGGAGAGCATTGGCAGACCATTGGACTTACGATTTGATATGCACATAATTATCAGAATACGTGTTAATAAAAAAAAAACTTATTGCTATCTATTGAATTATTCTGAAAGTTTAAGGCATTATGATTCATGAAAGGACATAAATGGTATTTTATGGATATCAGTTTGTGTTGCACTCGTTTTGTAGTTCCTTCGACAAATAAATACACCCCAAATCGGTATTCTTCAAAGTATTCAAATTGTTTTGAAATCAGTCTATATTAGTTTAAATTGAATTCTAAGTATTTAATTCGTTCTGATAAAACACCAAACTAATTTAAGAACCGAAACTTCGGATATATAGCTGGCATCTTCTAATCAGGAATCAACATGCTTCGTCCAGTGGCTTGGAGCTTATTGTAATAAGTTAGAGAAAAAATGGAAATTCTTTTACGCTTTTCATCCGTAGTTAGAGAAGCGTATATGCTCCAGCTTTCTCCGTCTGTCTGTCTGCCTGTCCGCACGATAACTCTCGTGCAAGTGGTTCGATTTCAACGAAATCTTAAATGCGGTTGGGGACAACCTGGGGACGAACCCTATTGAAAATGGCCGAAATGGGGTCAAAGGTCAGGACATTAAAGCGGGATAAATTCCATCGCCTTTTTGCGTCGTAACTTATGTAAAAATGCTTCCATTGCGACAAAATGTATCGTGTTGTTTCGGAGATATAATGAACCGGTTCTGTTGAATATAATCGAAATAGAGTCAAATGTCGGGGCGCAGGAGCGAGATTTATTCCACTGCCATTACCCTCATAACTTGACTAAAAATGCTTCTATTGCGACAAACTTTAGTACGTTGTTCCGGAGGTATATTGAACCAGTTCTGTTTAATATCATCGAAATGGGGTCAAAAATCAGGGCACGGGAGCGAGATTTATTCCACAGCCATTATCCTCATAACTTGAGTAATAACTTGCGTAATGATTTCTGGTTTGTTAGGAAGCGTGTCATAATCAATGCATTGCATGATTTTACTAACTAGTTTTAAAAACTATCATGGCGGATCTGTTTGTTATTTATTCATCTGCTCTGCAACAGCTGGGAAATCCATGATTCGCTGTATAAAACGGGCAGCTCGATATTTTGTTCCATTTCATGGAATGTTGGACAACAACTGTACATTATTCCTTCTACACTACACACATTTGATAAAGTTATTCGGAATTTATTGGGTGAAAAGTTTAAAGAAGGCAGCAAACGAAGACTTGGAAGATATTTTGGATTGATGACTGGTTTTATCATGCATAGCGTGTATCTTCTCCGCACATCGCTGTTGCACACTGACTTTTGAAATAGCAGAAAAAATTAATGAAATCATCTCATAGCAATTAGTTCCGCTCCCGCAAACACGATTCACATATAAACTCGTTACAGGCAATAGTAAAACATTTTTGCCAAAACATAAAGAACGATATGTATTTCACTAAACTTAAAGTTCATTGAGACCCATCATGTTATGTTGTTTCAGCTGGTAGAAACGTCAGTAATCTGAAAAGAAGTTTTACTTTCAAAATTATTATATGTAACTGACAAAAAATAATCGCGAACGACATGCAATATTTAGGTCATTTTCTCCAGTTATTTTTCTCATGGATTACATTATGCATAGCTTAGAGGAAGCTGTAAATTATCTTCAACTTTTGTGCATATTAGAACCTTTCGAAAATGGTGTTACTGATGTACAGTATTTTAATGAGATGCTTGTGTGCGTGAATTTATAGCATACTTTTTATATTAAATCCAATAAAGGCTAGTGTTTTTCATTTCAAACGTAAATTCAAGTGCTCTGAATTTGGAACCCACACATGTACTAACGTAGAACAATGGCATCCACGCTTTTCAGTATCATGTTCACAGTCAAATTCCAAGAACTTGAAATCAAGCTAAAAATCCCTTTACAATTATAGCTACACACATTATTAAAAATAGTTTATACGAATTCATTTAAGCCAGCAGAACATTATCTTCCAGCTTTAGCATTTGTTTTCAAACAAATCGATTACGAATTATTACATATTTCTCGAATAGAAACTTCAAATTTACTGAAATTGTCACCTACTAAAAACCATTTTGGTAAGGAACACATGTGTATAGTGGTTAAATAAAATGAATATATCTTACGTTTTACTAATATTTTTGAAAAATAAATCGAACGTTATATTCCCTGTTTTAGTTAAACTGTTGCTGTGGAGTATACAGGATGCTGATATGGGAACTGTTTAGCAAAAAAGGTCTTCCCAGAAATGCTGTTGCAGGCTATTTGTTTGAGGAACGAGTAACTAACCAATCAATCGGCTAACGGATTTTGAAAAATTAGTTAAAGTTTTTAGTCAATTCACACCAAAACGATGTACTGTGTACATAGTCTTAAATGTTAAAATAAGCAATGTCTTCATTACAAAGCGAAATAATTATTTCCTGACGCTTGAAACGGAAATCAATTTGACATGCAGTTTTAGTTAGTTCATAAACTACTATATCAGTTGTAATCGTGATATCTCTTCACGTATTCAATACTGTTTATCAATTTAATATGCTTTCAATGTGTCTCGAAGACTTGATTTCATTCATCGTAGTGTTGTGCATGATCATTCACTTTCTGCGGTAGTTACTTGCAAAGTTGCAACTATTTGCAGGCGTTTTCGTACTACCAACAAGTAATAACCAATCACACGCCGTTTTATTTGCATTGTGCGATGTGGTTGACTGTGTGCTGTTTGGCGCCATTTACGCGATCTTGTGAATGATATCCCGCTGTCCCGGTATGCCACCAATTAAGAAAGTCAAATTGAATAGTTGTTTTACATTTTGCACTTTAAATTCAATTGAGTTTGTTTCCTGAAAGTTTGTGTAAACTTCGCATTTCCACGAAACAGAAAAACACTTTAGAAATTTAAATTGCATTTTTTGCTGCTAAAGTTTTTATTCTTTTTTAATGAAAACGCCGAGTGCTAGATCAAGGAGTACGGCTTCTGATCCTAACTAACGCCTATGCGGGTACTCCACTGAGCTGTTGAGTTCCACAAGTGAAAAACACTGATTTCAAACAATTTATATGGTAAGAATTACTTTTAGTAAAAATTGAAAAAAAAAGTTAACAATGGGAACATACATATAAAATAATGCATAAACGCTATTAACAATAAAGTAGAACTTGAAGCATAACGCACCAGCAAAAAGTGCTCGTTAGTTTGTGACATGACTCCTATTAACAGAATTTTGTGAGCATGCGTAGAAATAGCCGGGAATATAGGTTCGAACATATGGTTAATGGTTATCAGGCAAATCGTAAGTTCAGAATTTGATGCAGCCTGCAGCTAAACAAATTCAACATATATTGAACATCAGATGCCGTATCTTAAGGGAAATAACTGTCAAATCATTGTCTCCTTCATCAGCATATTTATACATATACTGCTTTTTAAGTACCAGCGGATAGTCGAGGAATGCTATGACAAGGAATGAGGAGAATAGTATATAACGCAAGATCCCTGTGTTTTATATGATATTCAGAACTATAAATGTCAATGTTCTTTATCAATTTTTGTGGTCTACAACATCGCATACATTATGGCACACTACGATTAGTCAGCCCGATATTGATAAATTGAGAGGTTATCCTTTTTACAGAGAAGTATCCAATAGTTATCCAAGCTTTTCGCATACACTGAGATTCCAGTTCATTAGATGCTCTAGCCGGCATAACATAAGTTGCTCACGCAGACACGTAAAGCTTTACTTGAGCGCAACATGAATCAGGCTAATTAGAGTATCAAGCACCAGCTGGCGTGCGAATGCGATTCGGAGTGGGAAAGCCAGTGACGTGAGCGACTGTTAACGTAGCATGACAGATGGCGTCAGGCCTGCTAAATCGGCCATCACTCTAAAAGCGTCTTTATTGGTTTCTCCAAAACAATACCAAGATTTACCGTCAATTGTGCAACAAAACTGAACAATCGGCTCTGTTGCTGACAAAATATTTGGAGAATCAGATGGGTTAAAGGAAACTGCAGATATGATTTTCTGCTGGTGTAGCACATTTTCTAAATTGACTCGTTTGTAGTAAATTCGTTGAAAGACAAAACACCTGTATTGCATTATTCAGTGATTTGCACGGTCATGGAGAGTATTTTGGTTTGCACTATCCACGACAATATTCTAAGACCCTTCAGAGACACCAGCTGCGTTTGTCCTGTTAATCCACACGATATTCTTTTCAGCGTAATTATAAGTTGGACAAAAATGTGTTCTAGTAAAATTTGTGACAGTTCAGAAATCGCATTATATCCTAAAAAACATATGTTTTATTTCATATAATCGATTATTGCGAAAGCTCCAGTATGAAGCTTAACAACACAAACTATACGTCTAATCTTATTAAATATAACCACTAAACGTTCAGTTATATTGAAGTACATTTACTTTAAGCGATCATTACATTTTTAGGAAAACATGTATATTACAGCAATTTTGAAGATTAAAATTCTTTCTTCTTAAATGTTCTGTTTCACACGTTAAAATTCTTTGTTTGCGACTACGGAAAGCAGTGTGCGCAATTTTGTAAGGGAGTTTTTAAAAAACATTACTTATGTCAGTAACACAAAAAAGTTAACTCACCTTCGTTCCTCATTGACGTCGTGCTGCTTGATGTTCCCGCAGTATATATTGCCCATTAGATGATATTGGCACACGCCAGATGGACCTATATCTCTTATTCAATGAATTAGTACGAACTAGAATGGAGTAAAAGCCCTTAAAATTCAAATAAAATTTGAACATATATTTTTAAATTCTGATTAACAGTTTTGAAGAATATATTTAAAATATATTCTTCATAATTGCTTTTATGAATTTTTTGCCACTTAGTCTATCAACAGGCTTAACAGCTTGAAGAAAATAGAAATGTATATAATATATGTGGAATTTTTCAATATTGTTTATTTAATATTTGGAAACTGTTAGTTTACTTTCAAGCAATTTGAAACAAAAATGTAAATAACTCATGACTTTGATGATAACTCAGCTATTCACAAACAAATTGAAAGCAAACTCTCTGGAAGGATTTTTTTTATTTATTTTGGAGAAGGAGTCCTGTGCATACCGCAACATAGAACGGAAAGAAACTTTATGCTCAAAGTGAAATATTAGCTTTAGTGTCTAGAGCTCGGATTGAACTATTAATTCAGTTAAAAGTTACTTTAAATTACGCACTTTTTTCAGTTGCCGCCTACTTTTGCATCGTAGTATCATAAAACAAGTTAGTAAAATCATGAATACAATGATTATAATACGCTTTCTAACATACCAGAAATCATTACTCAAGTTATGAGAATAATGGCTGTGGAATAAATCCCGGTCCTGTGCCCTGAATTTTGATCCAATTTCGATTATATTCAATAGAACAGGTTCAGTAAACCCCCAAAATAACATCATAAAGTTTTGTCGCAATCGAAGCATTTCTACGTAAGTTATGATGGATTAGGGCTATAGAATAGATACCGCTCCAGTGTCCTAACCTTTGGCCCCATTTCGCCAACTTTCAATATGATTCGTCTGCAGGCAAGCCCCTACAACATACTGTCAGTTCGTTCAAATCGAAGCATGTTTACGTAAGTTATGATGCATAAGGGCGATTGTAGTTATTCCGCTCCTATGTCGTGGACTTTGACCCCATTTCACCCATTTTCAAAATCGTTTCTCCCCAGGTAGTCCCCTACCACATACTAAAATTTCATCGAAATCGAACCCTTTTTTACGTTAGTTATGATGCATAAGAGCAGTGGAATGGATCCCGCTCCTATATCCTGACCTTTGACCCCATATCGTTCACTTTCAATAGGGTTCCTTCCTAGGTGGTCCTTTACCACATACTAAAATTTCATCGAAATCAAACGATTGTTACGCGAGTTATCGTGCGGACGGACAAAGGCACATAACGCCGGACGTAATGAGGCAGATGGGAATCGCGACCATCTGCTCGAAAGAGTGTGACGTCATAAAACTTTAATAGGATCCACACACAACGCATGACGTAATGGGACAGATGGCGTGTTCGCGCGCCAACATCTCAAGCGCGAAATTGTGATGTCATAAGATATCTAAGCATCGGTAACATCAATGTGACGACGTCATGACACTAAAGACGTGGTAATTCGGGGTGGTCATTTAACCCACTAAACGAATTTTCCTCAAGTCGAAATCAAGCTAAATCGATTTCTAGTGCCAGGAAAAGGTAGGTTAACGACTTTCATCAAAATCCTGAGAGCCGTTTTCAAAATAAAATTTACATAGATACCAGAATTGCTCCTTTAAGGTGGACATCAAGTAATTTTGCTTATTATACTTCCAATGGGAAAACTTCTGTACACAGTTTGTTCACAACTAGTGCGTTCCCAAGGATGAAAATTTGAACATCGATTAAAATAGCTTTATTTTATAACTTGGAATACTTAATATTTTCTAAAACATAACCATTATTATACAATCCAACATTTATTTGTCTACTGACGTCATCAAAGTACAGGACGCACCACCTTTTTCTGATTTAAACGCCACCAAAGGAAACGTTACTGTTTTTTATTATAATTATGGTTATGTTTTGAAAAAAGTTTAAGTATTCCAAGTTATAATATGAAGTAATTTTAATCGATGTTCAAATTTCCATCCTCGGGAACACACTAGTTGTGAAGGAGATGTGTACAAAAGTTTTTCCATTGGAAATATATGAAGCAAAATTACTAGACGTCCACTTTAATAGTATGGGATAAGGGCGATGGAATGGATACCAATCCTATGTCCTGACCTTTGACTCCATTTGTCCGATTTTCAACAGGGTTTCTCCAGAGGTGGTCCCCTACCACATACTAAAATTTCATCGAAATCGAAGCATTTTACGCACATTATGACGCATAAGGGCAATGGAATGCATCCCGTTCCTACGTCCTGACCTTTGACAATACTTCACTCATTTTCAATAGGGTTCGTCCCCAGTGGTCCCCTACCACATACTAAAATTTCATCGAAATCGAACCATTTTTTCGTGAGTTATCGTGCAGACAGGCGGACGGACAGTAAGACGGACGGAAAAAGCTGGAGCACATACGTTTCTTCAACCTACGTTTGGAAAGCGTAAATTATTAAAAGAGAATGGAAATATTCATTTATCAAATTCATTTTTCGAACATTAAACTAATACTGTTATTGGAATTCATATTAATCTTATAAATTAGTGAAACGTTACACCAGAAGATATCGCTCAATAAATGATTCTGTGAAATATACGCTTTCTATTTATCATTTAGTATATCGTTGAATACTAACTTTTTAAAAACAAATAAAGTAAAAATATTTCAAAAAGGCTGATATGTCACTTTTGTTTCTCCACTAAAAATAACTGAAAGAAGTGTCAATCGGACATTTTGTCACCAAAGAAGGAATCCTGCCTAGGTTGTCATAATTATACTTTCGTTTCAATTTTCCACTAAAACTCAGTAGAACCAGAACTAAAAGAGAAACCGGAATATGCTCAGAAACATGTGATTTTTTTAGTGCGCGTAGCAACACTTTCACAATGAAAGAAGTTCATTAGCACTAATTATTAACTAATAGGATACGGTGTTAAACTGCACAGGGGTTGTTTCATTTACTAGTTGCAAAAACAATGCCTAAATGTGATACACCATTTAAGGCAAATTTACAAAATTAGTTACAGTTCCTAACAAAGTGCGAGTCAATTTTTTCAAAATTCTCAATCACATGCACAGCTACACTCACCAACCAGCTTGGCCAGCGTGGTGAGTAAGAGCTAACCCCTCCACTTCTCCCTCAAGATTACTTTACAAATCAAATCTTGGCCTCAGACTCTGGCAGCTGGAATATAACTGGCCAAGGCAGCGGCCAGTGAAAGATAAGGGCATAGGGTGCTAAGGATCACTTAACGACCAGACTAGGCTGCCATCCAATGTTGACCTTGGCTACCTATAATGAACAATTTCTTTTTTCTGAATTAAGGTTTCTTGGATTTGAAGAGGAACTCCAAAGAATCAAACAGGACATTGTAGGGCTAAGTGAGGTAAGAAGAAAAGAAGATCTCATTGAACTGCACAGCAGGGATCTCTTCTACGTACTATCGAGGGGTGCGTACTAGCTAAACTATCGGTGCTGGATTTGTAATAAATAAGAAACCGAAAGACGATGTTCTAAAAGTTGAAGGTTTCTCAGACAGAGCTGCATGACTCGTTATCCAACTCTCAAAAAGATATCAAACTTAGATTATTCAAGTTTACGCGTTCACAACAAGCCATGCTGAGGAATAAGTTGTGGAATCTTATGAAGAAATACGGCCCCTAAAAATAAGACAAGCAGCACCTGAAGATCATTATGGGTGATTTCATTGCAAAAATAGTACAGCAACAACAGAATGAAACATCGGTAGGTATATACGGATATGGGATCATTTTCCATGCGTGTTTTGTGTCCTTTTATTACAGAAAACAAAACACATATAGAAAATGGACATGGAAGCATCGCAGTGGAATATCAAGTGAAATATGTTGTATTATGTGTAACAAGAAATCTGTGATTGAAAGCTGCATTGTGCTAAATAGATTCAACGCAGGCACTGATCATGGAATGCCGAGACGAAAGATGCACCTCAACATTAATCTCGAATGCGGTAAGATCATGAAACATACAAAATGTATGACATGACCAATTTTAAAACACATCATAATACCTTCAAATTGGAAATGAGAAACAAAGTCTCCTCTCTAGAAGATCTAACATCAGAAGAAGTGGACATATCTGAAGTTTGCAGAAAACTAACCAAGGTTCTTATGGAAACATCAATAAAAATAGATAGGTGGTACTAGGAACACGTTTCATATGAAGAAAATATGAGGAAAAACAAAAAGTACTGATGCAAAAGAAAAGGGAGATGAGGACAAATAAAGATGACATTTCCATATTTGAATCTATAGAGTTGCGCAAGAAACAACGAAAAAGTATCACTGTAGACGAAAGTAAATTCAAATCAAATGGGTTCTCACTGTGAACAAGTGAGAAAAGCAACTGAAAACAACCAAAGCCTAACCAGAGAAATGGACATCAAGGTAAGTGAAGAAAACAGATTAAGGTAGTGAGAAAAAAAGATGGCATTGTAACGTGTAACAGAGGCAAAACTTTGAGAAGTGTCTAAGATTTCTACTCAAAATTATATGAGAGATAATTAGGGATACGTAAATTTCGCCAAAAAACATCGAAATTTCGCAAAAATAATAATTCAAAATAAAATATTTCGCATTTATTCACAAAAACTGAAAACACAAAAAAATTGTTTTTCAAAGTTTACTTTACTTAATTTACTGTTTTTCAAAGTTTACTTAGTGGTAGGCTAAGTACCAAAATGTTCTCTTCCTTTAGTATTTGCCCTCTGTCAGTAGTAACGATGTTGTACATACTGAAATATCTCCCCGCATCCACGCTGTTGACGGAACTGTCGAGGCTTTGAATAACTGCCTTTGCATAGTTTAGGTAGCAGCATTTTGTTGCTTTTAAAATCTGTATGACATCAAAAGGGGTCTCTTGGTTGACCACTGTAAGTAGCTGTCGGTGAAAATGATTGTATCCATCGACGAGCTCAACCAGTGGTATGTATTTAAAAAATGGTATTTTAGAAATGATTTCCAATAATAAATTTGTGTTCAATGATAATGTGGGAGTAGTCGCTGCTGCAGATGGACAAAAAAGTCTGCCAATATGCTGGTAGGCTTCATTTGTTGCGTTGGATGTCATGTGGAGACTCAGTGAATTTAAACTCTTATCTGCTGCTGTCTTCGGCATAATATTGTACTCCTGATCAATTTTACTATTCTCGTTTGTCAAAATGCTTTCTGTCTTTCCGCTAAACACCCTTGATTTTGGCTCTCAAGAGAAGACTGTGAATCTACTAATTTACTCCACAAAAAGTGTGCGAACGGATAGTTTGATCCTTCTAAATTGTCAAATAATTTCAGAATTTTCGGATAGAATTCAGAAACGAAATTCAATTCAACGCGTATTTTACGAGCTAGAATTTCAATTTCAAAACTTTCCTTTAGGAAACTGGTACTCGAGTTATCGTCCTCATATTCATTGAGAAAAGCAACATTTTGCTCCATATATTCGCTCAAATAAATGACAGTTTTGAACCAAGAATTCCACCTGGATACCACTGGCGTAGGGTAGAGCTTTGCTGGCAGTTGACGTGACTTTTCTTTTAGGTGGCTTAAATACGCTCTTTTCATGTTTCCTGGAGTGCAAAAAAACTGTCTTCGTCTTGTCCACAATGGAGTTCAGTTCTTTGAACTCATTTATAAAAACGTCCCCCACAAGATTCACCTTATGTGCCCAACATTGGGAGTGCAAAATATGGTCTCCCAGAAGTATTTTAAATCAGTTGTAGCACGCAGTCGGGAAACGTGCCAAGTCTGATACTCTGCTCTTTACTTGAGAGTATTCAATTTCGTATTCTTTCAAGTTGTCAAATATTGCTTGAGAGCAAGTTTGACACTTTAAAAAGTATACACTTGCCAGGAAACATGTCTGCTCTGGTTCTGAATTAATAGTTTTCCATAGGACTGAAAAATCACTCCTCTCTTGTGTATCGGATGCTTCATCAGCCAGTACAACTACTGGTTTATTTTTCAGCTGTTCTTTTATTACCTTTTTCTCCGAAATTCCGCAAAGTGGTACGTATTTACGTCTCAACGTATCTCCAGAAGGAAGGTTATCTGAACCAGGAACATAATTCGCGAAATAATCGCAAGCAGTTGGGTGATCCAATTTATGCATGGGTATATTGGCTTTTAAACACATTCATACCGTGTCTTCCGCGCAATCATCTCCTTCGTTTTTGGCACGTTTTTGCGCTTGGAAAGCACCGATGATTGTAGTCAGCCGTTTAGTTTCAGATGGGCCTGGCTGAGCAACGTTTTTCTTGTTTAAGTGACTAGCAGAGGTTGTATGTTTCATTTAAATATCCCTTTTCTGCCCTTCTAGAGGAACACCACAAAATTTGCACATCACGATATTTGTATCGCTTAAATACAATTCCTCGTGGTTAAACGTTTTTACTCTATCACCTAATTCCTTCTTAGGGTGGCCCATATTGATATACGTCAATCAAGCGGGTCGCGAGCGTTGTAGTTTTTAGTCTACTCGAGAAATGCAAAAACAAACATGTGCTCATTTATATTCTTTCAAAGCCAGCTAGCCAGTGCGGCTGACCGACGCTGGCTAACTCACCGAGAGGGAAAGAGGTGTGGACTAGGGTTTCCCGGTTAACGCACGCTGAGTCGGACATGCACGGCGCACGTGCTGCGCGAAATAACGTCCTACTTTTGCTTAAACAAATGTTAATTATCGAGATGTCGCGGAAATGTAGTTAAAATAAAATTTTCCTATTTATTCGCATGTATTTTTTAATACAAAAATTACGTATCCATAGCGATAATACATCTGCTGTAAACATTGCGAAAGATTACAGTACCAAAGTCCCTCCACTCCTCCCCGCTGAAGATACACATTCAATTAGGAGTTTGAAACGGAAACGAAGCTGCAGGAGGTGGACTTTTTGGACTGGTAATTTCATAGTGGACTTTTTTCAAGGAGCAAGTGGAGAAATTGAAACTAGGACTCAAGTTTTTCTTTCATATCGCTTGATGGTAACACTGGACATGGCTCAACGAAGAGATGGAAAATTGGATAAAAGTATCGGGCGAGAAGTGGAAAATGGGTCGTTTCACCCTTGGTCTACAGATATGCTGAATACTGTATATTGTCTTCAGTGTGGGATTAAACTGAAATGATATCCAGACGACTTGTAAGCCTTGAAAACAAAAATCGGGCCGTTGACATGTCACGTACAGGTGTACGGCAGATCGATGCGGCTGCAGCTCTGGAAGTTTCGCAAAGTTGTAAGCTGGCTACAGACATTTACGGCATGGAAATATTGCAGATCTGTAACGGAGTGGCCGCCTTAAGGTAATCACAAGGAGGGAAAAGCACTACCTGATAGTAAATGATATGAGGAGACCTAGCATCACCGGTTGAACACGTGAGAAAAGCAATTGAAGACATCCAAAGCCTAAACAGAGCATAGGGACATCTCAGTAAGGGAAGGAAACATATTACGTTGCTGAGAAAAGAAGATGGCACTGTAACATAAAACAGAGGCGGAAATTTGAGAAGGGTGGAATATTTCTACTCCAAATGATATGATAGGTCTTTCATCTGTTAGTCACTTTGAACTGCTTCTGGTATCACACCTGGGGTTCGAACGGTACTAAATCGTTTTCACGAGTATGGACTTAAAGTAAGGAGACCGTTGAGATGTCTAGCACTGATATCAGCTAAACGTTGTGAGACATATACTTGGGTCAAACAGTGCATGCCATGGAACATATATAAAGTGCTATCACTTACTTTCCACAGACGACTCCCGTTTTGCTGTTTATCCTGATTTTCAAAGAAGACACGTGTGGAGAAGATCCAGCGCAAGAATGCAACACTCCATGTTCAGTCAGTTCACCTTTACAATCGCCAGATTCTTGTGGTCTGGGCAAGAATGTGTTTCAGAAGGGCCGTCTGTCCTTGTATGTTTATTAATACAACGAAAATGCCTCACTATATCGAAACCAGATCATTTTCCCCATTGTGGCACTATTTCACGCTGGTATTGGACATGGATTTCGTTTTCACGATGACAATACAACCAGTCGCCGTGCCAGGATCGTGTTTCAGGAGCTAGAAGTCATAGAAGTAAATCGTTACAACTGCAACCCAGGTCTCCCGATCTTAATCCTATTGAGAACTTGTAGGACGTTTGTGTAACCATGTTCCATACACCAGTACGTAGCGCACAGCAGTAATATGTTGCCTATAATATAGGACGAGCTGCCTCAGACACACATCAATAATGTTATTGCAAATGTGCCTCAGGGTGTCAAGACGTTGTTCGATACAGAGGTTGTGTTAACGGGAACTGAAATTCGAAGGTGTACCTTCTCCGAATTTGCCATTTTGTCTACATGGCAATACTACTTTGTTGTGTGCAGCAGTTGCACAGTACAATGTTTTAGTAAGCACACTGATTATCGTTTATGTTATGTAACCTGAATGATACGTGTTTTTTGGGTCAGAAACGTACATCCTTCATTTCATGCAATATTACTAACTTTTTACAGCAGATGTGTGTAAATAAGGTCATCTTGCTTAGCAGGACAGTTTACGTATAAGTATACGTATATGCGTTTCTTTAATAGTGAAATTACCATCTGATTTACGGATGTCTTTTTCCTTACAGTTAATAAATTATCGTACAAAAATCTGTTTAAATTACATAATAAATGGTGCTTCCACTTGAAAGTAACACAATAAACGCTAGTCATCGTCCCAAACTTGCACCGAAATTCTTGAAATTCCAGAATTTTTTTAGATTTCAAGATAGTTTTTCGTGAATGTTTTGCTTCGGAACATTAAGACCCTGCAATAGAAAAAAATTGGTTACACTTCAATTATATTTCTCACCAAAAGTGAAGAAAAGATTAAAAATCTGAATCCATTAATTGCAATAAAGCTCGTAAGAATAGAATAAAATTTTCAACAGTCACCCTGAGAGAATGTCCATGGTTTGTTGGCTAAAAAACCGAAGGAAAAATTGTCTTATATTAAATTTAACCAGAAATATTTCCCGCTGTTACTCCAAAAACATTGGTAAAATGTTAGTTAAATATTTCCTGAACGCAAATGATCTGTAATAATTGTTAGACTCGTGTCGAAATAGTCGGCTTTATATAGGCATTACTAATTTCAACACGAGTCTAACAATTATCACACAGCATTTGCGTTCAGGAAATAATTGACTAACATTTTAGCAATTTTGTGGGAATGCAGCATAAATTATTTCTAGTTAAATTTAATATAAGACAATTTCTCCTTCTGTTTTTGAACCAACAAACCGTGAACGTACTTTCAGGGAGACTGACATACTTCCTATTTTTTTATCACTGTGAATTACCCAAGTTATTTTAAATTGATATTTGGGTTCAGGTTTTGTACAAACGGCTGTACTTCCGAAGTGCAACGGGGTTGTTTACTTTACCGTCGTGTCTTTCGTGATGCCACTCAGCGATATACGTATTTCTTTGATAGAAATGAAAAATATTTCGCTCGTGTTTATGATCAGGATAATAAAAAACTTAACAAAAGTCAAATTGCGTTCGTTTGTTTTCATGGTCGTTAATTACGTATGTAATTCTACTGCATTCCTGAACGTGCTTGGGTCATAAAGTAGACATGGTATTAGACAATAGAGGTTTTCGTTGCATTCAGTGGCCTTTGTAGGAACAGTTCAGTGGTTTTATTGGAAAAGCGTTTATACTATGGACTTCTTAGTTGTGTAGCTCACTGAAATAGGAACCGGGGGGTGGGGTATTCGACGATATAACTTATCTCAAAATTAAGTTTACTTGGTATAAATTGGAAAAGTCATTTTCTTAAACCCAAACAAACACATCGGCAAATTCCCCGAGGGAATACACATAATACTTCTGAAATTGTTCCACACAAATTTACCATTGTTCTTATGACATTCCACGTTTTTTGTTCAGGAATTAGTACATTCAACAATGGGGTGTATTTAAAGGGGGCCAAATGACTTGGCTCTACCAAAAAATATTTATTTTTTATGTCTTTTTTAATTGAACTTATATTAGAAAAAATGAAAAATGGATCAACTTATGTATATTAGAGAAAAGTTTAATTTTTTTCTGCATGTCATTAACAATTATTTTGTTCTGGTGGATTTCAGAAACCTTCATATTTCTTCTGCCACTTTAGAAAAAAAATATTTTCGCCTCTATGGAACATTAAAAACACTGATTGTGCAAATACGTTTTCTGTCCACTTTATATCAGTTCCTTTACAAGCTGTAAAAATGACAAGGCAGAAAAACAGAATTTCCTGAGCTCATATGTCTCTTATAATATTTAGCGGAGGTTAGTGTAATCAAAAGTCAGTAGATATACACTGCTGGACAATTGCTAAGGACGGATCATAAACGGCTATATAGCGCATAAAAAAGTAAGTGTGGTTGGATGCCAAGTGAAATAAAATAGTCAGAATGCCAGGACATTACAAGAAAGACAATTTATTGTGCTCTG
The DNA here is from genome assembly GCA_039090855.1 of Macrothele yani. NCBI lineage: Eukaryota > Metazoa > Arthropoda > Arachnida > Araneae > Macrothelidae > Macrothele > Macrothele yani. The sequence goes on along the minus strand of CM077015.1, from coordinate 109,720,635 downwards.
AAATCCAGAAGACTTTGGAACGTGTTCAAGGGACAAACAGGCCATTTTGTGCAGAATACGTAAACGTGAAAAAAATGCAATTACCGTCCGCAGGCGTTCCGGCGTAAGATGTCAATACGGGATATAGCCACCATGGAGGGCGATGCAAGATTCCACACGTCGTGTCATGCTTTGCACAACATTATCAAGCAGCTGTTGGGGTAATTTATCTAATTCCTCTGTCAGTGCACAGATGAGAGTGTCCTTGTTTATTGGAGGGCATTGGCGACCAGCAAGACTCCTCCCCAAAGCATATCACACATTTTCAATGGGATTCAGATCTGGAAAACGTGCTGGCCATACGAGGCGTTGAATATCCTCGCTCTCAAGACACTCCTAGACAGCGACTGTTGGATGACATGTTGCGTTGTCGTCCATGAAAATGAATCTACCACCGATAGCACCATGGAACATACGAACATGAAGTAGCAGAATACCATTAATGTATCGTTGGCCAGTCATAGTCCCAGTTGGAAGCACATAGAGAGACGTACGGCCATTGATCATGATGCCAGCCCATACCATGGCACTACATGTCGGATATCGGTCCCTCTCCTGTATGTTTGCTGGACAATATGCAGTACCACTGTCACGCCAGATCAGTTGTCGTCGACAATCAGACAATAGACTGTATCTACCCTCATCTGAGAAGAGGACAGTAGACCAGTCGTTATCAGTCCAATTGCGATGTTGATGGCACCATTGCAAACGGGCGGTACGGTGACGTCTGGACAATGGGATGCACACAACAGGACTGCGGGCGTATAGTCATCTTTCATGCAAACGTCTATCGACAGTTTTTCGGGAGATCCGCTTGCCAGTAGCAGCCATAAACTGATTTGCTACCACACTAGCTGTGCTGCGTCGGTGTTTTTTGTTGATAGCTCTATGTACCGATCTTCTGCAGATGTCGTACTGCGAACACGACCTCTCCCGTGACGTTTGCTACAGTCTCCATTTGTTTGAAATGATTTCCAAAGCCTTGAAACAACACTGTGGCTGACGTCGAACTCCCTGGCAACATCTGTTATTTTTCGCCCTTCTTCAATCTTGCCAATAATACGGCCACGCGTAAAATCATCTCGGTGATGTCGGGAAGACATACTGAAAATTGCAAGTTCGTCAATTGATTCTTTCCCTTTCAACTTTGCGTTTGAACCACAACGGTCAATACGCGTCAAACACTTTATATCTCTTATCATCGCTATGACGTCACGAACAAGTTCGGCAATTCAAAATTTGCATATGCACAACACGTCTAACTTATGCTAATTTCCACATTTTCCTACCTTCCATTTTATGGTTGCTATCGTTGCTATTGTCATCCGTCCTTAGCAATGGTCCGGCAGTGTATAAACATTCGCATTTCAAGTAACATAATAACAATACACGTAGGTAATATGTCAAATATCAATGAGTTTAATATAATTTGGGGGGTGAACTGCAAACGTACACTGCTGGCCACACAAAGTGTAACACCAACAAGGAAGCATCTGATTGGCCTGAAATTCGCAGCATGCGTCGCCCGCTACAGGATATGCAAAGGATTTGCATTGCAGGGTATATGCAAATCATGTGCACTCGGCACGCCACCGAGAAGCACTATAAGAAGGGTGCACAGAAGGCGGGGTGTAAGTAGTGGAAGTGTGTTGTGCTGCGGACCTACGCATGGGAAGCTTCCTGAAGCCTCGGCGCAGAATACGGCAGTCATGCCAGCACGTTTCGGAGTTCGACAGAGAACGAATAGTGGCTTATCGCGACAGAGGTTTATCGTACCGAGACATCGGCACCCCTGTGGGACGGCATCCAGCCACAGTGAGGGGAGTATGGATTCGGTGGGTGCAGGAGGGACGGACGGATGGACCGACGCGACGTGAGCGATTGCCGATGCCGCGCCACACCACCAAACGATAGGTACGGTATGTTGTGCGGCAGGCATTGACGGTAATCACCGCACCACCACGAACGTTGCCGCAGGAATTAGTGTGTGTTGCGCAACAACCTGTGTCACCACGTACCGTTCGACGTTGTCTGCTGGAGCGGGGACTTGTCGCACGGTGCCCATTGCTCCTATTACCATTGAAGTTACAACACCGGCGAGTGCGGCGGCAGTGGGCTGTTGAACGCCGCACGTGGTCTGCGGAATTGAGCGACATGGTCTTCTCCGATGAATCCCGCTTCTTTCTGCAACACCACGATGGTCGGATCCACGTGTGACGGCACCGCGGGGAGAGACTGTATAACGTCTGCATTATGCATCGCCATACCGGTCCGTCGCCTGGCGTTATTGTTTGGGGCGCAATTGGATATGACACCCGCTCCCTTCTGGTACGCATCGCCGGTACACTCCACAGCCACCACTACATATCCGACGTTTTGGAGCCTGTAGTCCTTCCTTACATGCAGGACCTGCCAGACGCCACGTTTCAACAGGACAATGCGCGCCCGCACGTGGCACGCATCGTGCAACATTTCTTCAAGGCACACCAGGTGTCACTGCTGCCATGGCTCGCCTGTTCTTCCGATATGTCGCCCGTCGAACACGTCTGGTCGCTGATCGGCAGCCGAGTGGCCCGGCAAGCACCACACGCGGGTACGGCTGATGAACTGTTGAAACATATAGAAGTAGCCTGGAACAACAGACCCCAAGCCCACATCCAAAGCCTCTTTCGTTCGATGCATTGGCATGTAGCGGCCGTTATTGCCAGCCATGGGGGCCACACGAACTATTGTTGTCTGCGGGTTCTGGGGAAAAGTAATTTACCTTTAGGAATCTAGCGGAAAATTTATGCGCTACTTAGAAAAGTGTCTATGCTTAAAATAATCTTCGACACGAATGGAAACGGAAAGTAAAAGAATTTTTTGAATTCGATGTTTAGAAGCAAATATATGGAATAGAATGTGTTTTGAATTCGATATCATCTGCCTTTACGCCTTCTAGCGGCAACATTATGCACCACAAAAAAAAGGATGAAAACACGGATCATCATTCACACATTGCACTCTTCCTAATGTAAAAAGAATTTTTCAAAAAGTTCTAATAGTTGCAGAGATATCGTGTCTGCAGACTGACGGACAGACAAAACGATAACGTAAGCACGATCTGTTTTTACAAAAGACGTTCTAAAAAAGACTAAACAAAATGAAGGAATACCATCCACTGATTTTATGCCACTCAACGTCCGAATTACTAAACCTCCCCCTCCCCATGTCACATTTGGTTCTGTTGCCAGGAACACCCCTCCCCCTGAAATCGCGGACGTACTTTATGGACGGTACCTTAGGCACTACATTTGAAGAAAGCTAATTCAGAGGCACTTATGAATTAGTTTAGTCATTTCCAATCTTTTTTTCGCCCACGGTCCACCCACAGCACTGAATAAAACAATTTGCCTCTAAAACAGTTTTAATAGCTTTTGATATCTTTAATCCGTTGGTATAGGGATACATGAAAATTGTTCATATATAAATTTCAGATACAGGAAATGTGGGGTCAATAAGCATGTTTAGAATATATATTAATAACAACATGGTTACTTCATAAATAAAACTTGAGCAAGTTTTTATAAAAAATTGTTAAAATGTGTTCAAGTTTCATTATTAGTCATCACATTCTTGTAATAAAGTCAATGGGAAGAATGTGAATGGATGAAATATGCTTGCTTCTTCAATCTAAGCACAGATTTTCGAATCTAAGCGGAAGTTTGGAAACTGCACTTAGCAATACTTCTTTCTGTATGTTTCGTCACCATCCGAAGATGCATTCTTTGCAGTGGCGTCTTTAGATGATCGGTCCTGTCTTCTCCTGCGCTCACTTTTGTCAGCTGATTTGCCCGTTCATTACCACTGACGTCGGGCCCAATGGAAAGAAATGTCAATGCCGCCTGCTGTTTGCTCCATAGACTTTTTCATGACTAGGGAACTTTGCACCTGAACTTACTAAGCGACTTAAAAGACGACTAGCTTTCCCAATACCCCTTAATTTCCTCTGTTGAGTTGATGGGAAAGGCACATAACAACAAATCCTTAATCGCCAACAGCTGTGTTTGGTAAACATAGGAGTTAGGAGAGAGTTTAATTCGTTTTGCAATCGCCTCGTATCCATCCGAGAGCGCGCAAGACGCTGATCCTACATGACTCCATATCTTACAGATTTCTGTGAATATCTCTCTCTTCCTACCCCGGAAGGGAGTTTAGTGTTCCATGCGGAACAGATTTAACTGGATGGGGGGCAAGACCAGTCCAATTTTGTCGCTTCTGCTTCGAGGACCGGTAGTGCTATCCTATTTATGTGACGTCACCACCATTACTGGTGGATTGAATTGTTTTCCCTCGAAACTTTGAGGATCTGCGGTTCACGCTCAGCTAGTTTTTGTAGCATCACTGTGCATGTCATGCGGAAACACCTCGTTATGCCTACCAGAACGCTCCGTTCGATCTGGTTTAGGCACTTGTTCATTCTCGGGCTCCATACCGGACACGCATATGTTAGGATACTTTGTGTGCCCTTCTGCTGCACGGTGTCTTTGGTTGGCGCAGATAGTCTCATTTTTTTATTGGAGGTTTAACGACCACCGTGAGCGACTCAATGTGGTATAAGCAGTCGCCCGTTCCTAATTTAGGGACGCTGGCCCCAGAGAAGGTTGTGAGCCAGTGCCGTAAGAAAAACACAAAATCCATGCCTCACCGGGAACCGAACCGGGACCCTTCTCGGACGAATGGTCACAATCCAGCGCTTAGACCATTGCGCTACAGGGGCGGCCTAGTCTCATTCCATTTACCCTATTCAGGATAATTGAGCACCTGTCTTTCAGGTATCTTAGGTGAGAGAGTTGAGACATCTTCGTGTCTAGCATTACCCCCAGATACGTCCCCTCACCTCGCCGCCTTAACTGTTTGTCCCTTAAATTGACACATAGGGGCAGTGAACAGTTTACACTTTTTAGCTGTTGCTAAAAGTGTTGTTATTTTCCTGAACGAAGCTAAGCTTTGAGTCCTTACTCCAACTATAAGTTTGTCCTAGAGCAGTGCGTACCTCCTGCTCTAGCACGTGTTTCCCAGAAGCTGACACGATCTGGATAAAAACATCTGCCATCTGCATACACCTGTATGCCAACTTGGTCCTTGAAAGGAAGTTCAAGTACAAATGCTGTCGAAAGTGGGGCTATTAGGCCGCAAACTGCTCCGAGTGTCTACTCCTCCCTCGACTCACGACGAAAGAGGATGCAATGTATACACAAGCATCAAAACTGGAACTTTAATGATTGGAGGAAGAACTTCTCGCCCGGAAATTTGTTTTCACTATGCGAAAAGCTAAGTACGTGTGCGTAATTTACCTGGGGAAGTGTTGGCACTAGGACGCATTGTCGAACGAAAACAAGCAGATGGTGTAAGTGGAATAATGGTTTGAGCAGTGTTCTGCTGGGAAATATTAATGCGGGATACATCTATGACGTCTACTTTATCTGAACATCAATGCTAATAATGTATTACATCTTTTTATTTCAACGGTATTGCTTCTGGTGAGTGAATACTTTTGTCCAAAATATTTTCATAGCCAATAAAACAAATGTGTTTCCTTTTAAGTAAATTGACTTAATGCCTGTGACAACGAGTTAATATATCTAAGACTTTTGCAATGTGATGTTCTACCGCTAAGCATGTATGTATAGAATATTTGAAAGAGTATCACATCATCATGTTTATTGTTAGTGGCATATGCTAAGAATTGAAGTAGCTAAGAAATTTGCAGTTCAGGTCCATACTCATCCGTCATATCGAATGAACAATATATTCCAAATATTTAATATTTAAAATTAAATATTTAAATGTGAATTTAGATCGAGATTATACTTTTGACCCCATTTATAATATATGAATACAATAGCTGTACTTACACTCATGCAAGGATTTCCCAAAGACAATATTAAGAACAACTTTGGGACAGTATGGTTGTTCCTATAATTAAGTAAATTTCCATTTAATTTTTATCAGTCAGTAAATATTAAAGTTAGATTTTGAAGAAATTAGCGTCACATTGTACCAACGTTAAGTGAAACTTCTCTTTGATTGTACATGTAATCATTGTCCTGCCAACATAATGACACCCTTATCCTTTTCGAACATGTGAGAAGAGGGGTGACTTCCACACAGAAATGTGCTCCTTTGAATCTGGACCATAATGGTGAATCTGGTTTTCCTCTCCGGTTTTTATGTTACCCAGAAAAGCATTTCCAAGCTCCTGAAACCGGTTTTTCCCTGTAAGGGAGGTATCAGCGCGTATCTGCATCTGTTCATGTGCAAACTAACGTGGAATCCAAGTGCACACACGGGTGTCATATGCTAACGATCACGCAATATCTCATAAGCTCTGTGGTGAGATATTCTCAAAATTTCTCCCAAGTGCCTCACTCTCATTCGAAAATATTATACTAACACTATAGCGGAAGTAGTGCTGATCACTTCACCAGTAACAACTGTCGAAAACGGATTGGCCCATCTTCCTTGTTTGTTTACTGACGGTCTTCTTGAAATCCTGTTGGACGTGGTAGAACATTTTCGTCATTTGCCTCCTTCAACGTCTTGTATGCTTTGACGGCTGCTTTGTTCAGGTGATACCAAAAATTCTGTGCTTCATAGTGCTCTTCCCTGATCGCAAGCAGTCAAAATCGGATATAACCTCACTTCTCTCAGGCTCTCGCCGAACTGTCAATCAACAATCGGCAACTTTCGCAACGCCAACTTAGCAAACCACTGTTGTTTTAAGTACCATTGCCATTATTACATATAGTACCTCGTTGCCTCGTTACAGCTGCAGTCTAATTCTCTTCTTGGCCGCCTTAGTATTTAATGTAGCCACGTTTCGGTGAATTCAAAACGCTGTTTTTACTGTAGTCCACTTAGATCGGGAGCACTGTAGTTCTAGTGTTTTGCATTACACACCATGATGAAATTCAGTTATTGTTAACAAATATTTCAATAAACACAACTTATCGTAAAGAGGTAAAATACTAATGACCTGGAAAGGTTAAAAAGTTATTTTTATTGAACGTTGTGTATCTTCAAAAGAGCCAGTTTGACATAAATAGATTAACTACGCTGTATTAATACGTTAGTTAAATCATCTTTCCAGCAGCAGTTACACATGGAGTAGTGTACTTATTGCAGAACTGCACCCAGACATGTTCAACTTTAGAAATCGGATAATCCATTTCACAATATCATATAGGTATCATATTCCATGAAAATGACTTGCTACTGTATCTGCAATTTGAGAATATTGAAAAGCTTTTAAGTAAAAAATCGTCAAGAGTTAGTAACTGAAATAAGGAATTTCTCAAAATATTTTCTCATTTTTATTCTGATATCTTACTGAAAGTAATTATAATATATTTGATCAAGAGCAATTTCTAATTAAGTTATATTATTTGCAGTGATTTAATTTTTAATGACGAACGAAATCTTTTATACATTTTGTTTACATGCTACAAACATAAAAATGTACGTTATTTTGTAATTCAGAAGTTCCATCGAGATTTCTAGAATTAAAAAGACCGCTCATAGCAAGTGATGGCAAATTAAAGGATGGTTTATGATCTTAAGTAAGCATTAGTGCCTTCCGCATTAAAAAAGATTGTTTCTCAGTCTTAACGTAATATGCTTATTCGGAAGTAGATGCAGAGGCGATCTGCTTATCAAATGACTGATGGGCTGATTAAATCACTGCTTGAGTGCGACACATTTATGGATACCAATAGTAGTTAAAAAGTTGAAAATACATTTTTTCATTCTGATATTTTTTGGAGTTTAACGTAATATCCAAAATATTTACTGGTATACATTCTTCCTTGTCATTGTCCTCATTGGGGATATAACTCTTCCAAATATATAATTGGAACGAGGGTTATCCTCTTGTCTTAAATGTTCTCAATGTTTTATTGCACTTCCACGTCTGGCTCTGTAGTATTTGTAGCAGTCACTCAAGTCATTTCTAAAATACCAACATCTAAATGCATAAATGACACATTTATGATAGTCATGAAGCTATCTGAAAAATATAAATAATGACTCTTGTAGATGGAACATGATGTCCATAAATTAAAACAGTGTATAAACCTCTCCTTATTTGCTGTTGCAGACGCAGAGATGTCGAAACACGTGGAACTGCGCTGGAACAGCCCTGATATCTTGAGATATACAGTTGTAATAGATGGTTTCTCACACAGTTTGAAAGAAAATAAAACTACATTTGCAGCTCTAGGGAACAATGCAGTACTGATTTCAGCTTCAATTATTAAAATAACTGTTTTTCCTGTATTGCTTTAAAAAATACCAATCTTCGGGAAATCATATCAGCATGTCAGTTTATTGATAATATATCAATATTCGCTGTAACAGAATGAGAAAATGTACTGTTAAAATGTTAGAAAGTTAAAATACTGTTCAAAAGATTAGGAAAACACAGTTGCAGAACTAAGTTTTTAGCTTAAATATATTCTTGTAAGAAATTGGTGACCAAGCTTATCAAAACACTGAACAATTCTCAAAGATTATGAACGATATCCAGTACATTTCACTGGCTCCACGCAGTGCATGAATGCCTTCAGCACTATATTATATATAGCATATTCACTTACCATTGCAGTACCCATGCTTATCCAAATTTCTTCATTCTTAAAAACTTGGTATTAAATACCGGTTCTCTCCTTAATGTTTCTATACTTGGATTTTGCTGTTTTAAATATGGTTACTTGTATTCTAGCAGTGAAGTTACACCTTAGGTTTGTGAATAAGAAATTGATGCTCCAAATAATTCTGCCCCAAAATTTAGATTTTCACACCAAATTTCTTCCATAACAGGATCGATTCTAAACAAAAGGTTTTCTGCTAGGGAACCACAAAATTGTTTTCTCGTTACTGGAGATTTCTACTGCAAAATCAGTACTTAGGGTGGAGTGGCAACATGATTTGACTTTCATTTTCGACACAGCAATTTCAACCTATTTGTGAATTAGTGTAGAAAAATGTGAAAATTTGAATAAGTTGAAACAGCTTTGTCTTCAAAGATAAAGCATCCACTTGGGATACACTACAGAGTGTGCCCCAGTGACGATCTCTGAAGTCCCCGTAGCCCTCTCCCCCTAAAGCGAGGGGGCCACAGAGATTATTACTCAGAAAAACACCAAAGAACTCTGTACGCCATTTAACACATGGAACGGCTTTGAGAGTCTGAACTCTGACAAATAAACATTTATTCAACCTTTCACCCAACTTTCTTTCTCTTTTACTCGACACAAACCATCATACACACACCTTACAGCATTTATTCACCCTTCATTTCCTCCATCCAGCCGATCGAAAGCAGGCAGGCATCTCCTGGTTGGCAATCTGGAATGTAAACAGCTCCGAAGTGGATTTAGAGGCAGATTCGGAAAGCAAAAAATAAAAAAAAGCCTGAGGAAAGGGCGAACCCTCCTCAGGAAGCCCTGAGGTCAAGACCTGAAGGCATCTATAAATTACTACACTTTTTCCACTAATTGTTAAATTTCACCAAAGTGATATTCAAGAATTTCAACACTTAGTACTCATCAAAATTAAAAAAACTAGCAACTCTAAAGCACTCACTTCTAAACAATAAACTAAAGTTAGATAAACACTAAAGTATTTTCTACGATTAAAGAAATATGGCTTTCCGAAATCTTGTACTAAATCTTACAGGACGTTCAACCTCATTATTTAATTAACTACAAATATACTAATTTTTTACACAGGAAGATACAAGATTAATCTCCTAAAGTTACAGCGGACTTACACATTCACTAACAAACTACTAATCACTAAGAAACTATTAAATTATTTCAGTTTTTAAACAAACGAATTATATTAGTTCTAACTACAGGCCGAAAACAAGTCAGCCTTTACATTTTGGTCCATTCTGCCGAGGTCTGACACTGACCTGTACATGTTGGAGAAGCCGCAATTTACTTTTAATTCCATATGAAGTATGGAGCTTGCGGAGAACCTCCAATTATTCTCGTCCATAGCATCCATCGTCGAACGAACTGTGATTCAGGTATTCGCACGTGATCAGTCACCATCCCATTTCTAATCACACTCTTAATGTGCCATATGACTTGTTGAGTGTGACCAATTTTTTTTTTCAATATGTATAACTTTGTTTCGCTCTTGCCAAACCTGATAACTTGTTTCAACTACTAGGATTAGATACACAATATTTTTCCCGGAGGGTATTGGATGCAGTTTGATTATCTGAGGGCCACTCGGGGAAGCGAAGCCGGCCCACGACGATACTCCCACCCAAACTCGTTTAGCGAAACGACAGTTCACAAAAAGGTGAAGTCTGTCTTCTACAAAACCGCAATGCCAGCAGTGAAAATTGAAACGATTTGCCCAACGGCAGATTCTTTGTCGGGTCGGAAGCACGTCGTGCGCCAGCTTAAAGACAAAGTCCTTTCTTGTAGAGTACAAGAAGCGACCTGCCACGTTCTCCCAAGCTTTCTCATTACAAAAAGTCGGTGGAACATGAAACTCATGGATCTGAATATTACTTGGAGGAATCATGAAAAACTACAAATCTTTCATATTTTTAGCCTTTTCAAAGTTATTGCACTGTATGAAACCGAGTTCTTCCCTGTAAAAAACAGGGACAGTGTTTTTCACCGGACCATGCCACTGAGGTTCATTTGTCAGATACTTCTTTGAGTCCAGGCCCGTTAAGAACATAAGAAAGTAATAGTTCGGGTAATTCTTTTCCACAAGCCACTGACGAATTAGCCAAAAACGGATGGTTTTAAACCATATTTTCAAGTTCCGTATTTCCAGGCCATCATTGTTAATTCTTTGTTACATCACATTTCGGCCAATACCTTCTTTGACTTTTTTATTCCAAATGAAATTGGGATAGAAGTCTAGTCATTTGTACCAATATCTTTCTTGGCGGGTCCCAGAGGAGCCCCGCATAGGCACATTTAGTCACTATCAATGTATTGACCAATTTGGCTCTATTGCTGAAAGAAATTCTGTGGATCTGCGCACTGTTGTATCGCTTTTGTCAGTTGGGCAGTTATTTCCCAAAAGGTAGTGTCACTTGTCCCAAAATGGGTAAAGTGGATCCCTAGAATCTTAAACTCTTTCACGCTGTGAATTCTTCCTTGGTATGTCCATTTTTCCCAAAGGAGGGCTTTGGATTTTGTGACATTAAGACTGGCACCTGTGATTGCACCGTATTCTTCAAAGTCCCGGAGGGCTTCGATTATAGACTGTTCATCTTTTAGGTAGAGCAGAACATCGTCCGCATATGCTGAAAATTTAATTTCATTGTCGTTCTGAGCCGGGATGGGAATTCCATGGATTTTGGTGTAAAACAAAATTTTCCTTAAATATAGCTCTATAGTCAACACAAACAAAGTTGGAGACAGTGGCGTACCCTGCTTACTACCTCTGTCGATTTTAATTTGCTTTGCCTTATGCCCACTTATCAAAACTTGAGCATATGATTCTCTATGTACATCTTCAATGATTTTCACCATGGATTCAGGAAACCCATACTCAACCAATATACATAAAAGCGCCTGTTGATCTACGGAATCAAATGCCTTAGCTTGGTCTAAAGAAAAAAGTCCAAAATTTATTTTCCCTTCATTTATTAAGTAGATGATATCTCTGGTGAGAAAAAGGCTCTGGGATATATTTCTTCCAGGAATCGAACAATACTGTTGGCAATTAATCAATTTCTTAATGACACTTCGAACTCTGGAATTAATTATTGTTGCAATTTTGTAATCTACATTAAATAATGTAATTGGTCTTATTTTATCAAAATTAATTTCTTCGGAATCTTCTTTTTTAACCAATTTGATATACCCTTCTTTAAATTCTTTCGGAATTCCCTGCAGGATCATCTCATTAAACAACTGGACCAAGAACATTGCTATTTCATTTTCAAACATTTTATAAAATTCTGCCATTATACCATCCGGTACTCGGGACCTCTGATTCTTTTGCTTTTGAATAGCTTTTTTAGCACGTCTTTTGTAAAAAAGATTGTGCTTCTGTTATCGGTTTGTCCGTCCGTCCTCAGTCCGTCCGTCCGTCCGTCTGTACCCACGGTATCTCTGCAACTATTTGTCCGATTTGAAAATTATTTTTTGCATTAGGAAGCTTGAAATATGCGAATGGTGATCCTTCATTTCGTTTTTTTTACGACGTACACTTTTACCGCTAGGGGCGTAAATGCAGATGATGTCGAATTCAAAATTACGTTTTAAACCACATATTTGCTTCTAAACATTCGACTGAAAAAATTATTTTATCTTTCGATTCCATTTATGTCGAAGAGTGTTTTAGATATAGTTTCCTTTTCAAATTACGCATAGATTTTCCGCTAGTGGGCGTAAAATTAAATTACATTTTTCCCGATAACTCTTCTCCTAAAACTCCGATTTGAAAAATCTTTTTTCAGCGGATACATCTCGAAATGGAAAATCTTTTGCATATAATTTCGAATTTTTGGTAAAGAATATTTTGGCCACCAGGGAGCGTAAGTGTTAATTTTTGCTTCTGACGGCAAATATGCCAAAAAATCTGAGCTTCTAAAATATCGATTGAAAGAATTCTATCGTGGACTGATGCCACTCACATCGATAAACCTTTTCGGAATATTTTCTTCCTAAAATATCCCACAGTTTTTCGCCAGGGGGCGAAGATGTATATCTTATTTTTGTGAATATCTCTACTTATAGAAGTCCGATTTGAAAAATTCCTTCTTTGCTGGATAGTGTTTTCCGTGTGACATGGTTTGCATATAATTTTAAAATTTTCAAGTAATTCATAGACTTTCCGCTAGGGTAGGGGACGTAAAGGTAAATTGCGTTTCGCCCTATATCTCTGCTTCTAAATCTCCGATTTGAAAACTTCTTTCTGCACCGGATACAGCTCCTGATGGGAAATCGTTTGCACATAATTTCTAATTTTTTGTAAAAAAATGGTTTGGCCACCAATAGGAGTAAATCTTATTTCCGCTTCTGATGTATTTGCAGGAAAATATGAGCTTCTAAATTCTTGATTAAAAAAAACTTCGTTTGTAGACCGATACTACTCATGTCGACAAAGCTTTTAGGAACAATTTCTTCTTAAAATAGTGCACGGTTTCCACGCCAGGAGGAGTAGATATATATCTTATTTCTGTCAATATCTCTACTTCTAGGGGCTCGATTTCAAAAAATTATTTCTTTGTTGGATAGTGTTTCTAGTGTGACATGTTTTTCACATAATTTCAAAATTTTCAAGTAATTCATAGACTTTCCGCTAGGGGGCGTAGAGGTTAATTGCGTTTCCCCCTATATCTCTGCTTCTAAATATCCGATCTGAAAAATTCTTTCTGCACCGAATACAGCTCCTGATGGGAAATCGTTTGCACATAATTTCTAAGTTTTGTAAAAAAATGATATGGCCACCAGGTGGGGTAAGTCTTAATTTCCGCTTGTGATGTATTTGCAGCAAAATATGAGCTTCTAAAATCTCGATTGACAAAAAAGTCTTTTGTTGACCGATGCTACTCTTGTCGACAAACCTGTTGGGAACACTTTCTTCTTGAAATAATGCATGGTTTCTACGCCAGGGGCTTAGATGTATATCTTATTTTTGTTAATACCTCTACTTCTAAAAGTGCAATTTGAAAAATTCCATCGTTGTTGGATAGTGTTTCCGACGCGAAATGTTTTTCCTATAAATTCAAAATTTTCACGTAAATCATTTAAGACTTTCCGCTAGGGCGCATAAAGGTAAATTGCGTTTTCTGCTCCTAAAACTCTGATTTGAGAAATTCTTTCTGTATCGCATACAAGATCTGATGGAAAATACTTTTCACATAATTTTTAATGTTTTGTAAGGAATGGTTTTGCCACCAGGGTCATAAGTGTTAATTTCGTCTTCTGATGTATTTGTAGCAAAATCTGGGCTCCTGAAAACTTGACTAAATTTTTTTACTTGGCCCGATACTGCTCATATGGATAATAAACCTTTTGAGAATACTTTCTTTTAAAATAATGCATGGTTTTCCCACCAAGGGACGTAAAGTCACATCTTATTTTTGTCGATAACTCTGTTTCTAAGTGTTCGTAAGCTCATGATTCCGTTTACACCAATATCTGAGGGATTAAAGACCGGATTGAAAAACTTTTTCTTCCGTCTGATACTATTGTTTTCCATACTGGTTCGATTGTCTTTGAATAGCTTTGATAAATTTAATTTGCGTCAGAACGGATTATAAAGACGTGCTTATTACACCCGAAAATTCGGTGTCATCTTTCTTGTTTGTTTTTTATTGAAGGTTTAACAACCACTGTGATCAACGCAATGAACTATGAGCAGTCGCCCGTCCCTAATTTAGAGCCACTGGTTCCAGGGAAAGGAGAGAGCCAGCTTTGTAAGGCAAACACAACATCCGCCTTCGCTTTTTTCCAAAATTCTTATTTTATTCCAGAAAGAGATATACTTTTTTCTGGAATACAAGATTAGATGCATATATTTAGTAATCGTTTTGCGCCTATACATTTTCCGTTTTCTTTCGTTTTTCTTTTATTTTGTTCTTCAGGTTAACGGAGATCATCCCTGCGAGCCCGCGATGCCCCATTTGTGCCATCTTGGTGATTTCACTATGATGTGTAAACAGAGTTTCGCGGTAAAAAAAAAAAAAGAATGTTTTGGCACAGAGTATACACTGGCGTGCAAAAATTGAGGACGAGACGGTTTCTAGATTGTAACGTCGTGCAGAAGTGCTCCACATCGACTCAAATCATACCATAAGATCTCCAAGATGTACGAATGAGGGACAAGTGAGAAAACCCGTCCAAACAAAGGAATCGAAAGGATACAAAGCCACTTTATTGAAAGGGTAGCTTAGAGCACAACTGGACAGAAGACAGAAACGTCCATGTGACGGGCGGATGCCAAGTAAAATCCAGCCTGTAGTAGGGGATATGAACACCCCTCACTGCGTTGCAGGATTTACAACGTCTGTCATGCTAAGGACGAGGTTGTCATGGAGCTGTTGAGAAATCGCGGCCCATTTCTCTTGTAGCACCAATCGCCGCTGCGGAATCGTGGCTGGCGGCTGGTGACGTGCTGCCAAGCGCCTCCCGTGAAGGTCCTACACGTGTTCAATTGGATTTAGGTCCGGGGATCTTGCGGGCCAATGCATGCGTTGAATATCTTCACTCTCCAACAGCTCTGCGACAGCCACTGTACGATGAGGTGTAGCGTTGTCGTCCATGAAGAAGAAATCAGGAACCACAGCACCTCAAAGCAGACGCACGTGAGGCAGGAGAACCTCAGTACAATAGCGGGCACCAGTAACTGAACCTCCTTGGAAGTTGTGGAGGTCAGTACGACTGCCAAACATGATACCGCCCTAAACGAGAACTCCACCACCTCCAAACCGGTACCTTTTTGATGATGTTGGAGGTGTAATTGCGTGTTCTCTGCTCTCTCCAGATATGTATACGACCAGAATCGCTCGTGAGACTAAATCGGCTCTCATCCGTAAAGAGAAGTCGACCCCATTGCTGATGTGTCCAGTTCTTGTGTTCCTGGCACCACAGAAACCGCCGTCTTCGATGAGTAGACGTTAATGGCACACACCGTACTGGTCGTCGTGCAAATAGACCGCCTTTATGCAGCCTCCTGGCCAAGGTAAGACAAGATAACGGACGTCTGGTTGTCTGTTACATGTGCCTTGCGATTTCTCCCGCTGCCTGCCGTCTGTCCCTTCTCGCCTGTTGGACAATATACCGGTCGTCCGCCGCCGTGGTTGCTGGTGGACGACCACTGTTAAATTCTCGGACAGCTGTTCGTGTTGTTTGAATTTATCTCCAATCTCGTGAAAGGATGCTGTTAGCGATCGCGAACTTCTCAGCCACACTAGTCACACTTCGACCTTCTTTCAACTTCCTAATGACCCGACCTCTGGTAAAGTCATCCAGATGTCGAAAACTGTATTGCCTGGTCGCCATATCACACGGTGGAAGCAACTCGATGTCGTTCAAACCGATGTACATGTGCAATAGCTTTCACCGAATTGCTGAGCGTACACCACCCATGTGCCTTATACCCTTCCGACACTCCCCGCCGTCATGCTGCATATATAAGCATGCCCCACCGTACCCCACCTTAGTCTATCTCTTGAGTGGTTTTTCGGTCCGTTCTGCCTGCTCGTTCCGCTGTTATGCTAATTTCTCCTATTCGTCCTTAATTTTTGCACACCACTGTATGTATTAGTGGTTGCAATGCCCTGCCCGAATGTACTTTTAATTTTTTTAAATGATTGCCTAATAGCAGTGCTATATATTTACCCTATCTATATATGGAGCTCACATATACGAGAAAAATCTCTGGAAACATGACTGCATTGAAAATATTAAATATATAATTTTTGCGTAAATCTGCCCACACGTTGTGATTTCGACTAGCGATTTTCTGACGACGGTGTACATTTCAATGATTTTAAAATTTACATTATCCCGTATTTTGTCGATCTATTATCATCATTTATCACAGAATCCATTGCTTTGATCACTGCGCCGCTTTGGCAAGGGGCTGCCTGACATTAATTAAAAGGGTTGATAGACAAAAATTCTAACTGTACATCTGGGGATGAGGGTTTCTCTGTGAGTATATTCTAAAACTTAGGTGCGCCAACCGTAATTATATTAGGAAACAAATAAATTGAAGAGAAATGTCAACCGCCGCGATCTAAGAAAGGACACGAATAGTGTAATGTAGGCAGTCAGAAATATGGGGCGTAATGCGAATACACAGTAATGTAGAAAAATAGGCCATCATGCTTCCAGAAAATGTGTCGCTTAAGGAACTTTCAAGGACATAGCGGAGATTAATAGCCAGGATTCAGTGGGGTACTAAACGCATGCTCAAAATTGAGATAGCTGCTTTTGAGATGTCGCAAAAGTACAAATGGACAGACGAATTGAACCTAATTCAGTTTTGTATATCACAGCTAAGGCCTATCGGACTGAAAAGGGTCAGTTTCTACTCAAATCGTTTTTTAGTGTTTTTAAAGTGCGCTGGTACTGTATATCTGCGTACAGGAACATTTCATATTTTCAACCACCCGTTAAGAATGTTTCCTTTGTTACTGTCACAATTTCAAAATGTAGACTGTCCCCATAGGTCCCGCAACGATCCCGGTGACGAACACAATCCTGGAATTGTTTGTGCTACGGATGGGATTTGCGGTACAAGTGTTGGATGTATTTCTCTGTGGATTTCGAGAAATGCTGAAAATATTATATTACCTGAAAACAATAAGAGAACCTTGTTTTTGAGACAAAAAGAGTTTCTTTGGAACCAAACTAAAATAAAATGTGCTAAAGAACGAAACTAATTAGTTTTGATTCGGGAAGAATCACTTTGTTCGAAATGATCACCTGTTCAACTGGTGAAAATTGTACGACCGATACGTTCTAGTAGGCAAGATCAGTTTTACTATTACAAATGAAGTCAAATGTCGCAATAATCAGCGATCGAACGTCATATTGCAAATAAATGCTTTAAGCAGCTTATCCTTGGAAGCCTACTAAAAGGCGAAATTTTAAAGCCATACGCTAGGTTATGCTAATGAAACTCTGATACTCCTTATACACTGACGGAAAAAAAATCCGAACACCAAGAAGGGGTTGTGTTAGATAAACGTCAGTTAGTAGGCGGTGAGAGCACATCTGTAAGATGACGTCTATGCAAATTTCGTTCTCGGCGCATACGTGAGGCGCAAGTAGCGCCCCTCGGAACATGCAAAGCAGGTTTGCTGTAAATACGCGCTGTAACGTTCGTGAGCGTTAGTTTTCGTGGAGATTCGACGTAGTGTGTTGATGTTAGTCAAGAATGCCTTTAAGAAGACAAAGAAGCCATTATCAACAGCTAACGGAGTTTGAACGAGGTCGTGTAATAGGGCTACGAGAAGGTGGATTTTCTTTCCGCAATATTGCAGAACGACTTGGCAGGAATTTAGCCACTGTGCATGATTATTGTCAGCGGTAGTCAAGGGAAGTTACTGCCTCAAGAAGATCGGGTTCCGGCCGGCCACGTGGCCCTACTGAGAGGGAAGACCGCCGTGTACGGCGTATGGCAGTGGCGCATTTTACTGCGTGTGCGGCAGCAATTCGAGCTGCAGTTGCCACCACAGTGACACAACGAACTGTTACAAATCGGTTACTTGAAGGACAGCTCCAAGCCAGACGCCCTGTAGCGTGCATTCCACTTACTCCGAACCACTGCCGTTTGCGACGTCAGTGGTGTCAAGCTAGAGCTCATTGGAGGACGGAGTGGAGATCTGTTGTGTTTTCTGATGAAAGCCGGTTCTGCCTGGGTGCCAGTGATGGCCGTGTGTTGGTTACAAGGAGGCCAAGTGAGCTCCGGCAACCAACCTGTCTGCGGCCGAGACACACTGGACTTACACCTGGAGTTATGGTCTGGGGAGCAATTTCCTATGACAGCAAGAGCACTCTCGTGGTTATCCCACGCACCCTGACGGCAGAGTTGTACGTCGGTCTGGTGATTCAACCTGTTGTGTTGCCATTAATGAACAGCATTCCAGGGGGTGTTTTCCAACAGGATAACGCTCACCCGCGTACCGCTGTTTTAACCCAACATGCTCTATAGATCGTCGACATGTTGCCGCGGCCTGAAGATCACCAGATCTTTCTCCAATCGAGCACGTATGGGACATCATTGGACGACAACTCCAGCGTCACCCGCAACCAGCATTACCCGTTACTGTATTAATCCAGCAAGTGCAACAGGCATGGAAATACCTCCCACAAACTGACATCCAGCACCTGTACGACACAATGCATGAACGTTTGCATGCTTGCATTCAACATTCTGTCGGTTACACCGGTTATTAATGTACCAGCATTTCATATTTAAAGTGACTCTTCTCGCGCTTACATTAAGCTGTGATCTTGAAACCTTAATCGATTAACTATGTTACCTATACAAATGTATTGCCGCCGTTTCATTCCTCTACAACTATTTTTTCGTGGTGTTGGGATTTTTTTCCGTCAGTGTATGTACCCTTTTTCTTGTATAATAAACTGAATAAAAATTTGAAATTAAAAAGGGCTTAAGTGCTCCCCTGGCTTATCTACAGTACAAACACAGAACTTTCATATGAGTTATGTATTAATTATCACATAATGTGTTCTTCTACACTCATCGTCAAAAGCACTTGCACCCAGAAAAACCTTGTCGGATTGCAATGTTATTCGGGAGAATAGTAATGGTTACCAAGAACAATAAATGATTAAACATAGAAACTGACACGCTAATAAGTAGTGTCTCCCAGTATAGAATCGGGCCACCATGTTTACTCACACAGCATACCAGACGTCTATGCATACAGGTGTACAGGTTCCTAATGGTGTCCTGGAATAGGCCATCCCATGCATGTTTAATCTTCTCACGCAGTTCCTGCAGATTGTGCGGTAGAGGTAGAGTGTGGATAGTGCGTCCAATAGCATCCCACACATTTTCCATCGGTGTTATGTCTGGATATGCGGCAAACCAATGCAGAGTGTCAGTGCTTTGAATGTACGCTCTCAAGACAGCACCAGTATGCGGTCGAGGGTTGTCTTGTTAGAAAACTGCACCGGAGGTAGCGTTTAGGAATGGTAACACCACTAATTGCAGGACCTCATTAACTTACCTTTGGGCTGTCAAAGTACCTGTAATGGACACCAATGGCGATGTGGCATTGCTGGCAATTGCCTCCCACACCATGCCTTCTGGACGTGTGACCCTCGACAATAAACCATTCGTCTTGGCGCTGACCATGGTGCCTGCACACACGGACTCGTTGGTCATCTCCTCCAAGAAAAAAGCGGAACTAATCTCTGAAGATCATCCGCTGCCATTATGAGAGGTTCTTTGAGAGGATGGCACAACACCATTGCACTCTTTTGAGACGGTACAAAGGTGTTGACGTCAGTTGTCATAACATTCCGCGTGCTTGTAGTCCTACGTCATGCAGCAGTCTGCTAATTGTTCTGGCCCTAAGCGGACGATGTATGGAGAGCACCACTTCCAGCTGAATATCCGCAATCGTGGCTCCTGGATCACTCCGCGCATGTGGGACAACCCATCTGTTATCTCTCTCATATTTGGATTAGGTCTCCCAGACCATTCGTGGAGCTGCTGTGTGCCTTGTTCTATCCACTGGTGCCTACAGTGTGCTACAGTGAAATCCTCACGACCTGCATGGCGCGCGATAATGCGATAAGACAATCCTACTTCTAGGAGCCCGACGATACGGCCCTCTCGAATTCCTCCAACTGCTTGAACTGCTTACTATCTTTTCTCCGAAGCATACTTCACTTGCAACGGATGCAATCAGCACAACAGCACGAACAAGAATGGCTAGCACGCGCAACAATACGACCTTATACAGCCGGTCAAGCACAGCACTACGACCCCTCCTTTTGGTGTCACATGCGCGGTTGAGCGTTATGCTTGAACGTATTGCATGTCTTACGATGTCAAACCTACCCACTAAGTTTCATTCCTGTCTGTTACTTCCTGTTTTGTGCTACAAGTTTGTTGGCGATGAGTTTAAAAATGCGATTTGAGAAGTCGAGGGTATTGCTTAGTATGTGATCTGTATCGACTTTATATTTTGCATGCTCTGCTACTAGACTTTAAAAACATAAGTACTTCCAACTTATTTAACTTCAGCATTTCTCTACATCAGCCTAATTAAAGGTTAAACAAAATGCTGTGGACTAAAAGCATCAGCTCCGAAACCGTGCCAGTACCAAGTCCCTCCAATCCTCCCTACATAAGTTACACATGCAATTAAGAACATGAAACGGGTAAGAGCTCAGGGAGAAGATGGAATTACCGTGGACAATATACAAGAAGCAAGTGGAGATGAAACTACACTCGTCAAAGGTTTTCACCAGATGTCTCAATGAAGGGAAGATTTCTCAGGATTGGTGTAATGCAAAATGATCCAGCTACATTATGATCCTGCTACAATAATGCTACAAGGACCCTGCTTCAGGATCTCAGGAATTACAGGCCCAATTAGCCTCCTTTCCGTGGCCTATAAAATCTTCACTAAGCTTCTTTCACATCGCTTGAATCTAACACTAGACATGGCTAAATCAAGAGAACAAGCTGGATTTAGAAGTGACTACAGCACTATAGATCACATCCATGTACTGAGAGAACGAACTGAAAGAACATGACAACATTAACTCCTATTATGCATGGCTTTTTTTCATTACGAAGAGACCTTCGATTGTGTGAAACCATCAGAAGTAACAATGGCTTTGAAATCCTGCGGTATTGAAGATGCATACATTAGACTTATTAATAACATCTATGAAAATGCATGTCCAAAAGTTCGGGTATTTAAGGATACAGCAGAAATAAGAATTGGAAAGGGAGTGAGACAAGGTGACACCATATCTCCCAAGCTCTTTAACACCACATTGTCAAATGTCTTTCAATCGCTGAACTGGGAAAACAACAGGATAAAAATTAATGGAGAGTACTTAGCTCACCTTCGTTTTGCTGATGATATAGTCACCTTTGCAACTATCCCTTTAGAGTTGCAGAGTATGATCCAAGAACTTGCTGACAAGAATAAAGAAGTGGGATTAAAAATGAACTTTCAGAAGACAAAAGTGATGTTCAATGCTTTTACAAGAAACGAAGATTTATCGATTGATGGAGGAAAGCTTGAGACAACCGATTCCTACATTTATCTTGGGCAGCAGATAACGAGTGAACTTCACATTGATGAAGAAATTAATCGGCGTATAAAACTTGGATGCAGAGCTTTGGGAAGAAACAGTACAATTTTTAAGAGCAGTATACCAGTATGTCTTAAAAGAAAAGTGTTTAATCAATGCATCCTGCATTGATTAAACAGTTTTCTCGACTTTTATCGAGTGAACACTTTTCTATTGGAGCCGAGACATGTACCTTCCCTAAAAAAGACATACAAAGACTGCTGACAACTCAAAGTGGCATGGAGAGATGCATGCTTGATGTAACGAGGAAAGATAAGAAGAGGAACTTGTGGATAAGGAAAATGACAGGAGTGGACGACATCATGACCAGGGTGAAATCACTGAAATGACAATGGGCAGGATATGTTGCCAGCAAAACGGACTACCGATGGACAACCGAAATTTTAGACGGGATTTCCAGGGACAGGAAAAAACCCAGAAGAAAGCCCCATGGGACATGGAAGGATGAAATTCGAAAGTATGCTGGAATGACGTGGAGGAGACAGGCCCAAGACAGACAATTGTGGAAGAAATTTAGAGAGACCTTCATGCAGCAGTGGATTGATAATGGTTGATGATGATTATGATGATGATACACGTTGTGTTACTCACAATACAACTCAGACTCGGGAAACTTCAATTAAGAGACAGACAAATCAAAGAAGTACATGAAAACGATATGATAGTTTCTTTACCTAAATACAGGGCAGTATATTACAAAGGAAATTTCAATAAACTCTTCGATCTGTTTTTCTTTCTACCGAAAAACATATAACACACGTGTTAAGAATATATCCATAATGTTCGTAAAATATTTGAACGGAAAAAAGAAATCCCATATTAAATACAAAAACAGTGAAAATATTTTGATATATATGACGTTCATATCTCTCAATTTTGTACCAATTTCGGAAGCATGTTACACGTGAAGAACACGTATGCGTTAAACATTTCTTTACAAAACAACTTGTCTGCTGGAGAAATTGAAACTGCATCAGAATTAGCTAATGATTTACTGAATTGTTTCGACGAGAGGCAGATGGCGTTTCACATGACTTCTCAAAGGTCACTTAAATAAGGCAAAGTTAAAGATAGAAAAATGAATGGTAGTGGTTGAAACCGGTAATAAGAATAAAAGGTTTGAAGACAAGTAGTTTTTTTAAGGAATGATACAACTTTTTCAAAGGAACGAAGGGTTTGAGCAATCAGTGAGGAAAAAGTACTGCGAAGTCCTAATGGAAAATTCTGGGAAGAAAAATGCTTATAAACATATTCATGAAGTTTCGTCTGTACGAAATTTCAAACAAAACTAACCATTTTGTTCTGCTCAAATTACACTTCTATTCTCACCCTTGCGAAATAAGTCTATATTAAATCTCCACTTTGTAGATCATCTGGAAACGTATCATTGTGTGTTGATTTGACCAGAGAATAAAATATACAGAGGTAAAACACATTTTTCTAACTAGCGCTAAAAATGTAAGAAATGAAAAAAAACATTAAGTTCTCTCACGTAATGCTAAACCGGAGGTTAGAAATGGAACAATATTGGGGAGTTTAGTTTGTCTTGTAATTATGAAAATTAAGCCAGACTTCTTGAAAATTTAGCTAGACTTTCGCCCCTGCAAATACGGCTCATTGGTTTTATTTTCTGTCATTGGTTCGCTATCCTTCTCAGCTTTCAAGCCAATTTGCTACGGATACGGGTATTGTCAGCAAATAGATCATATTGCCTCCCTCGGTTTGGACATTTTTATAAATGTTTTACCTCCGTCAAACTTCCCGCTTGACACTTTCCTCGGAGGAAAATGAATGAGGCAGGGGATTCCGATGCTTAAGGTGAATTTACAGATCGACTTTACCGAATCTCTGTACCTTTGTTATCCTATGGACTAGTGGCTGTTCAAGTTGGAATGCTACGGCAGACATGGGTACAGTGTTTCATGGCAATCCCATTTCTTCCTTCTTATTTTCAAGTCGTTTAAACTCTTGAATTCCAAGAATGTCGACCCCTGGCAAGCCCTCTACTTATACCGGTGAGTGTCTCTAAGAGACGTGCTTGGAATGACCATGTCCATATCCATGTGTGTGTTAAATTAGTTTGTACGATTCCGTTCCAAAACCCTTTTAAACCGAATTCTCAACAGAATCCCAATAGGTTTAGCAAATAAAAACTGACCTAGCTAAATGCTTAATAAAAGAAAAGATTATCTCATAGCAGTTGCCAACAACTCAACTAATTTATAAATGGAATGCATTTTACTTATAATGTACTGAAAGCAATATTTTTTATATCATAAATAATGAGAGACTGGTGAAAATAAAAATGAAACACCCAGAAGGAAACATCCAATCGAGATGAAAATTGAAAATTGGTATTTGCATTGAACTAGTGTATGAAAGACAATAAATGCAATTTCAGAGTATTTCGGCCATTTGTTCAGATAAAACAGTTACACGAGTGGAACAAGTCAGTGCCTTGTTGCCACACTTCTGGTTCTAATACAAGCGGATACCTGGCGTGGAATATACGCATATAGTTCACGAATGTTGTTCTGAAGTATATCTGGCCAGATGGCGTGCATATTGCGAGCCAGTTCACCGACATTCCTGGCTGTGGTGTTGGTGGCATTCGTCATGTACCAAACCTATTCGATCGTTGAGAGGTCAGCAGATTATGTGAGCGGGCATTCTCCTGTTGAAGAATTGTTTGGTGATGGAATGGCAACACAACACGGCGAGGAATGTGTTCGACGTATTGTTGAGCCATGAGGGTTGTACGGAGGATTACAAGGATGCCGGGCTGTTGTAGGAAATCGCTCTCTAGACAGTCACTTTTTGTTAGGGAGGGTTTTCCGTTCTACGGTAATGGCAGGATCCTCGCGATGGCCGGATCGTCCCCACTCCTGTTTGAGCTGCTTATGTGCGACAAGTGCAAGCCGCGAATGTCACTCAAGACAACACGACGCCACTAGACACGATCCTCCCCTGATCGGTAATGATACCACTATAATCGGTGACATCGATGCCCGCTGCTCCGTCGTAGGCGGCAGAATGTCCTCCTCCAGTGTAGTCCCCATGCCGTAAGTCGTCTGGCAAGAGTCCGGATGGAACTTTTCGTACCGGTACATGACGCAACATAGCCAGAAGTTGTTGAGAGTGACGAATTCGGTTCTTTTCGTGCGGCTATTACAATCGCTTGTATCTCGCGTTATGTCGTTGCCCTCGGCCATCCACCACCCGCGTGCCGCTGGATTGTCCATCCACGATCCATTGGCGCCCACATCTATGAACTTCCACGTCACTTAGGTCAAATTGCCTGGCGCTGTGGCGACTTCATTAACCGGCATCTCACACTCAGTTATACGTCCTGTCTCAAACTCACCCAACCTCTCGCTTCATGCAGGTATTCGTCATCTAGGCATCCTGACCTTCATGGAAGGTTAATGCCACCGCAACATAGTGAAGGTTAATGCTACCGCAATCCGATGCACTGTACGTGACTAAAATCTCATACGTACGGGGAAAACAATTGCCTATCTATCTCTTATTTATTTTGATTTGCTTAAAAATGTATTCTAATAAAGGAGTTTCCCGATTTGACGTTTAGTTTCTTAGGTACGTCCTGGCAGAGAGAGTTTGACAAAAAACATGGGAGATATTTGGCATTAGAAATTGAAAGAGAATTACAGATAAATTACAAGTAAATTATACTCTCGTGATATACTTTTACCCGCTTGAATTGTACACTCTTCCTCAAACATTCTGTTACCATTATTAAAACAATAAGTGTTTAAGAAAACTGCACTACTCGTACTTTCAATAGCCAGGTAGAGTTTGTAGAAATAAAGTTCTGAACAATGTATCCCAACGTGTTGGGTTTTCAAAGAGAAGCCTTCAAAAAAAGATTCCTTGATTTAAGTTGAAAACCATTCATATATGAATTTATTTTTTCTAAAGTAATACTGCAAACAATATCATATTAAATGTCATTGTAAATAAATTATTTTATCAAATTTTTCAATGTAGCTGTAAACTTTAAATCACACAATTTTTGTAGCTTCAGAAAACAATTTCCTCTTTCATTTAAAGCAAATCACGACCATCGGCAACAGAATAGTAGAATGAAAAATGTGCCAATGATATTGTAAAACAGATATCTTTTTCACAAAAGACAAATGTTCAATAAAGTATAAATTTCACAAGTAATTTTCGTATTTTTACAGATATTTTTATAAAAAGGTCGAGGATTGAAACCGGAAAATTGTTTAGTTAAATGTAGATTCCATTCTTTCTCGATCTGAATTTTTTTAAGAGAACAAGAGCAGCATCGTTACGGTCCCTATTCAAGGAGAGGGGTCAAAAATCTAGAGAGTGATTCAGAATACTGTTGATGATTTAGGATAACTTAACAGGAAAAATTCAAGGAGAAAGTAAACGGACTTAATGTGTTCTCGATTGCGGCTGACGTCCGAATAATCCTATTACCGGTTTGAATAAGTGGCTGTTGTATACATTCATTCAGAAAAAACAGCATGCTGATTGATTTAATTTCCTTACCAAACCAAGTTGTTTCTGAATGCCCCTCGTGCTAAATCATGAACTGATATCCCTGATCGCAAAGGTGGAATTTTGCTTTGAAGTAGCAGCTGTAGTTTATTTTGTAAATTACATTACCGGTAGTTTCCATCAATGCAAGTTCTAAGATCGCAACGGTGGAATTTTGCTTTTAAGTAGCAGCTGTAGTTTATTCTGTGAATTACGTTACCGGTAGTTTCTATCAAGAAAAGAACTACAGAGAATGCTTACACATTTTAGAAGGACTTTCAAACAACATACTGTATATATGTTACCCAATGTAAAAGCAGATAGCGGTTACCTCAATATTTTTCTAATCAATTACTGAATCTTCAGCTCTTTTATTGTACATTATTATTGTTTTAGGAAAGTTCATTATAATTCCTCTTCTGTGTTCTTTTCAGCAAGTTCGTAGATGAACGAGTGCTTGGAAAAAAAAATTGTGTCATCAGCAAAACGAAAGTGCGTTAAGTAACCTCAATTAATATTTACCCCACTGTCTTCCAGATTTAATGATCACTTCATCTTGCACACCTTTGCGCAATGTAGCATTGAAGAGTCCAGCAGAAATGGTGTTACCTTGTATCACGCTCTTTCCAATTTTTGTTCGTGCTGTATCCTGACATTGCCAAATCTTGCACTTCCATTTTCTTATATACTGATATTAATGTTAGCGTGTGCATCTTCAATACCTCAGAATTTCAAAGACATTTCAAATTTTGTCTCACATATAAAGATAATTTAATTCGAAACTACAGAAATGTATGCCCAGCCGACTTACACTGAAGAGCCAGACAAACTGGTACAGACGAGCGTATGCAAAATATAGAGCAACGTCACCTATCCGCCTACTTAGTTGCGTCCGCCAGTGTTTATATAAAGCGATAGAGATCCTTGACAGCTGTCGGAGCTGTGTTCGGCATGAGAATGAGTAGTAATAACGATTTAAGCGATTTTCAACGCGGTGTCATAGTTGGCACTCGTGAGATAGATGGGCCATATTATTTCGGAGGTAGAAACGAAGTTCGGATTTCTACGGACAACCATTGCAAGGGTGTACCGTGACTACAAGAATTCCGGCAAAACCTCCAACCTACGATACCAGTGTGCCCGTACAAATACATTGTGTGAACGAGACCAACCTCAGCTGCCAAGAATCGTTTCACGCTCTAGGCGTGCAACACTCTCGCAGATATCATCGGAATTCAATACTGGAGCCTCAATAAGCATCAGCATGTGGACTGTGTAACGTACCCTACACGATATGGGCTTTGGAAGCCGACGCCTAACTCGAGTCCCCTTAATGGGCGCACAACACAGAGCTATGCGCCTTGCTTGGGCACGGCAACACTGCCACTGGACACTTGATGACAGGAGACGAATAGCATGGACTAACGAGTCGCGTTTTTAACTGTATCAGGCAGATGGAAGGATTCGTGTGTGACGCAAACCCCATGAAGGATCCCGCCTGTCAACAGGGAACTGAACCGGGTGGTGGGGGATCCGTAATAGTATGAGGTGTGTTTAGCTGGACTTCACCGGGACCCCTGATACGTCTACAAACATCTGTGACTTGCCAACGCTATGTGCGTATCCTTTCAGACGTGGTACACCTGTTCATATCTTGCATTCATGCTGATGGGTTGGGCCTGTTCCAACAGAACAATGCACCTCCACACAAGTGTCGGGACGCCACATTATGGTTAGAAGAGCATTCATCTGAATTTGGAGTGTTGCCATTCATACCCAAGTCCCCAGATCTGAACGTGATAGAACACATTTGGGATGCCATGCAACGCGCTATCGAACACAGGAATCTGAGACCTCGGAATACTCGCGAATTGTGGAATGCTCGGCGGGAAGTATGGTGTGCAGTGCCTAGAGCATATTTCCAGAAGCTAGTGGAGTCCATGCCCCGTCGTATTTCTGCAGTCCTGTGATCCCGTGGGGCACCTACCAAGTATTAGACTGATGTACCAGTTTTTCTGGCAATTCAGTGCATTTAAGGCTCTAATCTGCCTCAGCCAATACACGATTCACAATGAGGCTCAATATTTAAAATACGAAAATAACGTCTAGCGGTTTTATACACTGACAATATTTTGACTCTCTGTGACTGCTGTTGCAATCCAATCGAGATTTTTTCCTATATGTTTCTTTGTAGTGCTTTATCCTTACGAGATTTTATTCAATGGAGGCACTTTTTATTATATTTTAACTTTATATTCTAAAGTCTTAGTAGAAAGACCCAAACATATTTAATAAAAGACTTGGCATACAAATTTAATTCAGATATTTCATATGTTTTTAAGAAATTGCAATACCTGACTAATGCATTAGACCTTTTTTTGAAGGTACACTTCCATAGGTGCTGCACAGAAAGAGGACAGCACCGTAGATGAAATCTCTGCATTGTCTTCATCAGGCTCGTTCAGCCTACTAGTATACGAAATAGTGTTGCGGCTATTTTTAGGACTTAGCGATGTTAATTGGGATGTTCAATAAATTGAGATCCACGAGCACACTTTAACGTGCTTATAAACATGCACGTAAATTTTAACTTCACATTGTACAAATTGTGAAAAATGTGCAATACTGAAATTCGAAAACAATCAAACGCTTGCTTAAAACCTTTTGAAGTACGTCTTGTCTTCTAAGATATGGCTAATCTGGCACTAGGACAAAGTATACCCTAGAATAACACAATCACATTTATTATATTATTTTTTTCTAGTCCCTACATTAGTCGAGAATGTCTATTACATAACAGAAAGATACCCTTTCAATTTAAGATAAAAGCTGTGCTTCCCTGGTGCAAGAAAACGGTGAAGAAACATTTGCAGTGTGCCAGTTGAACAAAAGTTAAAACATGTTCAATATGCACAAACTCTATGTGATGTCCATTTCGTTAACATTTAAGTTCACCGAAACCGTCTCTAAATCCTAATACAGTCAAACCCCGCTATAGCAAACCTGGCTTATAAGGAACGAAATTGTTGTTCCCGTCCAATTTCCTGTAAATATAATGTTATTTAATTCGGATATAAAGAACATATGAAAGGATGAAACTTGGATATAACTAACTTTACGAATCTATTCGACTGATTTTTTCTTTCGTATTTCTCGTCATTTTTTCTAGAATGTCTGCAAGTTCGAACTAAAAAATTACTAACCCTTAAAACCATCAATGTTTTGAACATTAGGACAGCGATGAATACCTTTACGTTACTGTACTTGTTCTTTTATCTTCTCCCTCACCTTTCCTTGTGTTCTATACAAAGTCCAAGCGAGCAGGAGCAACACCCAGTTCTTGGAAGAACAGGACACACAATAAGCATATCTTGGAAACAGGAAAGCGGTCTTACTGCTTATTAGGCAGGGCAGTTCGGTGACGATATGACCTTGGCGGTAGCGGAGGAACAAAATGTTCTACGCAGAGGTTCATCTTGTAAAACTCTACACAGAGGAGAGAGAAAACTTATTTCGGCAGAGGACAGGAAGAAACTGATTGGACAGTGAACATTCCCTGTAGGAAATCGGTGGAAGGTCAAACAGTCTGCGCCCAGACACCTTCAATGGAGACTTGATCTAGCTCTTTTCGGTCTGTAAATATCGGTGAAAATTTATTGTGTCCAGAATTGATCCATATTGGCGAAATGTAAACGTAAAGCATTTTGCATTGAAGATAAAGTGAGCACTATTAAAAAAAATACAGAATGTACCGATATCTGTCGGGAATACAATTTTTCTAAATATTCAGTTGGTACCATGTGGAAAAATCGAGACTCGATTATTTATGCTCGTGAAAAAAATTTAATGGGAGCAAAAAGTTCAGAAAGCATGATCATAAGCATGTTGAAGAAACATGGCTGAAATGGTTCACCATTCAAAGAAGCTGCAATCTGCCAGCATCTGGGCAAAGGCCGTTGTATTTGCTAAACAATTCGAAGAAAGTGCCTTTTCTTGCCAAAATAGCTGGTTGGACAGGTTTAAGACGCGGAACAACATTTCTTCGGGAAGAATTGTCGGAGAATCAGAGAGTGTATCAAGATCTGATGTCGCGACGTGGAAAACAATGTTTTGGATAATACAAAAGACATTTTCAACGGCGATGAAGCTGTTTTACAAGATGATGCCAAACCAAACGTTAAAATTTAAAGGCGAAAAGTGATCTGGAGGAAAATTGCCGAAAATGCGAATCACAGTTCTTGTGTGTGGCAACATGAACCGAACTGAACGTCGTAGGCTTCTGGTGATTAGAAATTCTGAAAAGCCAAGATGCTGAAATAATATGAAAAGCCTTCCTCTTTCCTATAAAGTAGAGTAAAGCATGGATGTCGAAGAAACTGTTTGAAGGAGATCTACGAAAGTGGGATGAAGAACGGAAATATTTACCAAATATCCGTTTAAATTGGTAGTTGGATTATATAAATGACCGCAGTTGCGAACATATGGCGTGAGATCTGAGGGAGAAAAAAGTGAAAAACAGTTCGATGTGGCTAAGAGGGACTGCCCTTACCTGGTCGTATGGGCGCCTACTTTGCTCGCGTTAAGAGTTAGAAAACCTGGGCAACGGCATGCAAGGGCATCTGGAATCTTACCATTAGGTAGACACTTTTACTAGTCCTCATTATACGGCTACCTACGACTAGCGGATTCCTGTGCGGCATCGCTGAGAAAAGACATTGGGCACAATAACCGATGGCCAAATGTGACAACAGTGGTTGGAGACAAGTAATATGGTTACCCTAATCAGATTTATGTAGTAATGATATGCTCGAACTCCTCTATAGCATCATTCGACGTCATGCCGCTACAATACGACAATCCACATTGGACTTTGTACAAGACTTTGTAGCTGTTGACGTCCCCGTAAAGACACGGATTGTGGATCACTGAATGAGCCACTTTCCTGGTCAACAAATTGGAGCAAGCCCTGCTATCTTCTCTGTCTTTACCAGGGTGTACATGAAGACTTCAATGTCATGTGGTATCCCGTACCAGCTTGCAAACTTTGAAAAACACACGTTAACAGTTTCGATGTTTTGTCATCTTTTTAAACTGAGAAAGGACGTTAAGTACACTTTTTCTTACTTCCAGGAATTTAGAAAACACTCTAGTAGTCTTTGTAGTGTTGCTTGGTAAAGCCTTAATTTTGAAAACAGGTCATTTTTTCTTCTTCAACTGTCATAAATTCCAAACTTAGATTAAGAAAAAAATAAACATGACTAGTTTTCCTTCATTTATAATCATTCGGGGTTTCTTCGCCAGAAGCTATTATTTTCAGACTCTGAATTTCCATATTAGAAATACTGCTTGACCTAATATGATAAGACAGGAACATATCCACTGCTTAATTTTTGACATATATCATGTAATTCTTATCACCGAAGCATTGTGTACAGTTTGCCAGTCAAAGAGGTGTACCTAAAGGGTACGTTACGTCTATCTAGTAACTGGAACAAGAGCACTTGTATAATGCGAAATGTCGTTATTGTACATTCAACAAAAAGCTCGCTTTTGCCTTTTTAGGGTGATAACAGTTTTCAGGTTAAATGGACTTATATTACGTGTGCTTTCAAACGTTGCTGAAGTGCGGCAACTTATACACCATCACCTAAATATTCAGCTAGAAACCTAACAAGAAAGATGACACCGAATTATCGGGTGTAATAAGCACGTCTTTTGAATCCGTTCTGATTCAAATCAAATTCATTAAAGCTATTTAAAGTCAATGGAACCGGTATTGAAAACAATAGTTTTGGACGGCAGAATGACGTTTTTCAATCGGGTTTTTAATCCCTGGGATATTGCTGTAAACGGAATCGTGAACTTACGCCCTCTGGTTGCAGACTTGTGCTTTAAGAAAAACATTAATTTAAATAAGAAACATTTCGGACCGAAAACGCTCTCCAACACAGACAGCATTTTTCAAATTGGACTCTTAGAAACAGAGATATCGACAAAAATAAGATGTGACTTTACGTCCCCTGGTGGGAAAACCATGCATTATTTTAGGAAGAAAGTATTCTCAAAAGGTTTCGGTCCAAGAAAAAAAATATTTAGTCGAGTTTTCAGGAGTACAGATTTTGCTCCAAATACATCAGAAGCAGAAATTAACACTTATGCCCCCTTGTGGCCAAACCATTCTTTACCACACATTAGAAATTATGTGAATTTTTTTTTCATAAGGTCTTGTACGCGATACAGGAAGAATTTTTCAAATCGGAGTTTTAGAAGCAGAAAACGCAATTTACTTTTGTTCCCTTAGCGGAAAGTCTATGATTTACTTGAAAAATTTTTGAATTTATAGGAAAAACATTTTCGCATCGTAAACACTATCCGACAATGAAAGAATTTTTTAAATCGGACTCCTAGAAGTCGATATATTGACAAAAATAAGATTTACATGTACGCCCCCTGGCGTAGAAACCATTAATTATTTCAAGAAGAAAACGTTCTTAAAACGTTTGTCGACATGAGCAGCATCAGTCAACAAACGACTTTTTTGGCAATCGAGATTTTAGAAGCTCATATTTGGCTGCAAATACAACACAAGCGGAAATTAAGACTTACGCCACCTGGTGGCCAAACCATATTTTACAAAAATTTGAAATTATGTGCAAAGGATTTCCCATTCGGAGCTGTATTCGGTGCAGAAAGAATTTTTCAAATCGGAGATTTAGAAGTAGAGATACAGGGAGGGGGAGCAATTTACCTTTACACCCCCTAGCGGAAAGTCCATGAATTACTTGAAAAGTTTGAAATTATATGAAAAACATGGCATACTGGAAACACTATTCAACAACGAAGATTTTTTTTCAAATCGGACTCCTAGAAGTAGTGATATTGACAAAAAAAATGTACATGTACGCCCTCTGGTTGGTTGGTTATTAGATTTTATTGGCGCAAGGGCCATGGTTGGCCAAAGAGCGCCAGACACAAGACAAACAGACAAAATTAAAAAACGGAGCATAAATCGCAAAAACTGGCTGACCAAGTAAAACCGAACCATGAGTACGAAGGAAGGGCCAAAAAAGACAAAGAAACAAACAGTATGAAAAACATGGTACAATGGTGAGAAACAAGCCGATTAAGTAAAACTGAGGTTGGTTGGTTATTTGGTTGATTTTAGTGGCGCAAGGGGCAGGTTTGGCCAAAGAGCGCCAGACAAAGAACTATCAGCTACAGATTTTTAAAAGCGTGGAAAATGATTAAGAGCAGACAGGCTTGGTAAAAGTTGGAAAAAAGGATGATGAAAGCCGTGAAGACAAGTTAGTTAATTGGGTTTATATAAAAATTTATTAACTTACTATTGTAATTAGTATAATTTGTTTTTCATTTAACACAACTACACAAAGGATGAGTCACAGGAGGGGGACGAACCGTCACTCTCCTCCCCCACACTCCTCTGCAATGCTGGCCGAGGGCGGGGACGAACTGTCCCTCTCCTCCCCCCCATGTTCCTCTGCAATGTTGGTTGAGGCTGGGGACGAACTGTCGCTCTCCTCCCCCTATGTTCCTCTATAATGTTGGTTGAGGGTGGGGACCTGGCTGAGTCCGAGACAGTTGCAATGTTGGTCAGGCGGACCGCGACAGTTGGATGGACACTGCACACCTTTGCGGATTGAGGGCCGGGTCTTCCCTACGTGCAGGCTTTCTGCTGGGAACTGAAAGAGTCGGTCGTCTTCAAAAGAGAAGGCGCAGACTCAGCTTTCTGGAGCTCGGGGAAATCCACCTGTGTCGCTTGTTCAGCTGTAGATCGCTTGGCAAGTGCGGCGAGAGCTACAGGGCGCGGAACAAAGGGCTGCACGGGTTGTGGCAGAGACTGAACTACTGCGGCAAAAGTACGCTGTCGGATGGTGGGTATACCCAACTTGGCCTTTGCAGCAGGGTACGAGAGGCCTTCCAGGGTTTTGAGGCGCTGGATCGCCATCTCGTCCTTCCATTTCACACAGTTGCGGGAGTAAGCTGCATGGGCCTCACCACAGTTAACACAGCAGGCCGCAGAAGTGCAACCCTCCCCGTCATGTGCACTGGAGCCACAATTAGCGCAACGAGCGGAACTCTTACAGAAACGTTGTGAATGCCCGTACCTCTGGCACCTGAAACAGCGCAGAGGACTGGGAATGTACGGGCGAACTCCACAGACCAAGTAGCCAGCCTTGATTTCGGTTGGAACTTTCGGGGAGTTAAAAGTCAAGATCACATTTTTAGACTTAATCAAAGAACCATCGCGCCGAAACATCATACGACGTGCAGCAATAACACCTTGATCTGCAAGTTCAGTCACCAATTCTTCTTCACTGCATGGCAAGAGATCAAACTCCGAAATAACACCCCGAGAGGTGTTAAGAAACGGGTGAGGTGTCACT
Source organism: Macrothele yani (assembly GCA_039090855.1). NCBI lineage: Eukaryota > Metazoa > Arthropoda > Arachnida > Araneae > Macrothelidae > Macrothele > Macrothele yani. Next base: position 109,685,816 of record CM077015.1, on the reverse strand, counting down.
TTGACAGGAATGCCTTGAAGACTAGTGAGGTGCAGAAAAGTGTTACTCTGAGAAACACTGCAAGTTTGGACAAGCAGGTCCCCAGAGCGAAGCTTCTTCACAGACCTCAAGGGGCCAACCGCAGCGTCCAAAGCTTTACAAATGAAAAAGGGAGATTTGGTAGACAGTCTCTCATTCGGATCGATGGATTCCACAACTAAGTGTGTAGCATGCGTAGTCACAGCAAACGAGGGGAGACGACGCTTCGGAGCGACTGGAACAGCTGCCGAAGAAGAGGTTCCACAGTCTTGGTCCAGGTCTAAAGATCGTTTAAGGTTATGAGACTTGGTAGGTTGAGAAGACGAAGGAGAGTCATTGTCAATAATCATTTTCTCAGGTGACTTAAATTTGGAGTTTTTCTTTTTGTTTTTACCCATGGAAAAAAGGAAGAGGATTCGTCTGCAAACTACTCCACCCACCACCGAGCCCTACGAGGGAGAACTGGAGGTCTGCAAGTCAAGAAAATGACGCTGGACACAGTTCTGGAGCTTATACGTTGCAGATATAGTCCGTTGGCTGTGATCACACGCACTCGGCGGACACTTCGGCCTCCGGGTACCGTCATGCCAACGCCTTTGGCATGATCCCACAGCCCCCGGGCTCACCCTGCCGTGCTATACGACAAAAAAGCCGCTAAAGCCCTGTACACAACTTGGTACAAGACTTCTGACTAGAGGTGGGTTAGTCTCTAGCCTCCCGTTTACAGCGAAGCCGGGGTCGAAGAGGAGTGTTGGTACACAGGAGGCACTTAACCGGTCTCCTGCGACCTCAGCCGCCAGACATCCCATTTCCGCCTCACGGGTCTCCGCACGCGGCAAACATGCAGGTAGGTCTAGCACCCAAACCAGCTAAAAGGAAAAAAAGAAATCCAAAGAAGACAAATCCTGGCAGGGAACCTAAACGGAATCTCAGCAACCTACGAATTGAGCGGTAAATATAAAACAGTTAGTGGTGGAGGGTAACAAAACCACAAGACCGGGTTGTTAGTACAGAACGTGGTAGCGATTAGGTAGAGTAAACAACACGGGCAACTAGCCAGTGGAGAAAATAAAGAAAAACGAAAAAGCGAGACACAAGACCTGCTCGGGATCGTGGGGCCGCGACTCCCCAACAACTGGATGAACAGCCGTCCCTGCAAACACCATCGGCACCAAAATAAAAAACAAGCGGTGGCATGACATTAGATGTTGACCAGTCACAAGGTCAGCTCGGGCCGTGGGGGCGCCGCTCCCCAAATAACTGGAAAACCAGTTATCCCCGTGCGGGGGTACGCCCTCTGGCGTAGAAACCATGCATTATTTCAAGAAGAAAATATTTCTGAAAGGTTTGTCGACATAAGTGCTAACGGTCTACAAATAACGTTTTTTTCAATCGAGAATTTAGAAGCTCATATTTTCCTGCAAAAACATCACAGGCGGAAATTGAAATTTACGCCCCCTGGTGGCCAAACTATTTTTTTTTCAAAAATTAAAAATTATGTGCAAACGATTTCCCATCGGGAGCTGTATCCGGTGCAGAAATAATTTTTCAAATCGGCGATTTAAGAGCAGAGATATAGAGGTAAACGCAATTTAACACTACGCCCCCTAGCGGAAAGTCTATGAATTACTTGAAAATTTTGAAAATATATGATAAAGATGTCCCACTGGAAACACTATCCAACAAAGAAGGAATTTTTCAAATCTTACTCCATGAAGTAGAGATATTGAAAAAAATAATATATACATCTACGCCCACTGGCGGAGAAACTGTGGAATATTTTAAGAAGAAAATATTCCGAAAAGGTTTATCAATGTGTGTGGCATCAGTCTACGAAAGAATTTTTCCAATCGATATTTTAGAAGCTCAGATTGTATATCAAATACAACAGAAGCAAAAATTATCACTTGCGCCCTCTGGTGGCCAAAGTGTTATTTACCAAAAGTTCGAAATTATATGCAAACGATTTTCTATTGAGAGGTGTATCCGCTGAAGAAAACATTTTTCATATTGAAGTTTTAGAAGATGAGTTATCGGGAAAAATGTAATTTAATTTTACGCCCCTTATCGGAAAATCTATGCGTAATTTGAAAAAGTAACTATATCTAAAATACTCTTCGACATAAATGGAATCGAAAGATAAAAGATTTTTTTTCAATTGGATGTTTAGAAGCAAATATGTGGATTAAAACGTTTTTTTTTAATTCGACATCATCTGCATTAATGCGCTCAAGCGGCAAAATTGTACATCGTAAAAAAAACGAAATGAAGGCTCATCATTCGCATATTTCAGGCTTCCCAATGCAAAAATATTTTTTTAAATAGGACTAATAGTTGCAGATATATCGTGGGTACAGATGGACGGACGGACGGACAAACCGATAACATAAGCACGATCTTTTTTTACAAAAGACGTGCTAAAAACTGCAAAATTCTCTGAACAAGATATTTCCTAAGATATATTTCGGAAACTTTTAAAACAGTTAAAGATTGAAGAACATGCAATGCTCTGTGGAGAGTTCGCAATGGCGAGCTGCCTCAAAAATGTGTGCTTTGAGTAATTTTTTTTTTATGCTTTAATTACAGATTCATTAATTAAAGTTTCTTATAAGAAATTTAAATGTCTAAGCATCGGATTTATCAAGAGAGATATATCATTGTGAGGAATCCACAAACATTATTTTCTAAAAAACTTACATTTTTTTTTTATTGCCAGCATAGGATAGCCAGGAAGCCATAATCTAAGAGTTATTACAAATATCTAACGATATAGTTGAAGAAAAAAATTAGTAATAAAATCTCTAAGCAAGCTTGCATAATGCAAAAAAATCTTTACTTTAAAAAATTAATTTTATCCTTCCCCTTAGTGACCTTAACGGGGAAAACAAGACATAGCTACGAAATATGTATCTGTACTTTCAGACGTTTTTTTTTTTTTGGAGGTTTAACGACCACCGTGAGCAACTCAATGGGCTATAAGCAGTCGCCCGTCCCTAATTTAGGGTCACTGGTTCCAGGGAAGGGAGATAGCCAGTGCCGTAAGACAAACACAACATCCATGCCTCACCGGGATTCGAACCCGGACCCCTTACGGGCGAATGATCAGAGGCCAGTGCCTTAGACCACTGCGCCACCGGGGCGGCCTTTCAGATGTACACCGTATAAAAAATACACCCACATCATATGTTTATGTCGAGAATTTCGGTCACAAGGATAAGTTCATAATATGTTGATCACTTGTATGGATCGCGTTTCCTTTGTATTTCGACTAGCGTTTAAAACAACATTCACGAATGTTAATTGCGTTCTAAATCTTTGTTTTAAGGGAAGATATCTGTTTCTTCATGAATCGTAACTTATGTACCTAAAAGAATAAATGAAGTACATTTATTACACATCTTAGAACGCCTCTCTGGTCTCTATGTAACATTTGCTTTACTACTTTACCATCTTCCGTCGTCTTATTGCATGTGGATTAAATGGAAGACGCCCCGCCAAGAAACCACTCATCGGAGTCAAGAATCAACGAGCCAGAGTCGCGTTCGCGTGCCGTCATCGACACTGGACGGCGGTGGACTGAAGTAAGGGTGTTTTCACCGACGAAAGCAAGTGGAACTTGTTCGGAAGTGATGGCATCCCATACGTACGACGTCCGTGCGGCCAGAGATTCAACCCCCAGTTCATTCAGCCGACTGTCAAGCACGGTGGAGGATCGCTCATGGTTTACGGCACCTTCTCTCGCAATGGAATGGGCCCCATCATCAAGAGTGACGGAATAAAGACCGGCTAGAGCCACACAAACATGCTGATAAACGTTGTCTTCCCATGGTTAAACCAAAATATGCCACCCGGATGGATCATGCAGCAAGACAACGACCCGAAACACGCCTTTAGGGTAGCGGAGGCAGCCTTCTAGCAGCAACAGGTCACGCTTCTAGACTGGCCAAGCCAATCTGCAGACCTCAACCGCATCGAGCACATGTCGGAGGAGCTGAAGAGACGATGTGCGAAGAAAACCTGCTGGAATAGGGCCCAAAAGTTCGAACAGCTGTCTGCAGAATGGGCGCGAATTCCACAGGTCACCGTCGAGAAGCTAGTGGACTTGATGCCGGCCCGTTGTGTGACTGTTATTAAGTCTCGTGGTTTACCCACTAAGTATTAGTTATAGTTTTGTAGTTTTCTCGTTCTTGTTTTCTGTTATCGTTGCATTAAATGAATGTGATACACACCTAGTTTGTTGGTATATCTGTATGATCTTTGCGATTAAGCTCGGTACCTGATCTGTGTTAAGGTTTCCGATTTATTTGCATATGGGTCATGTTTACAACTGAATAACACATACCATATTTCAAAATTACTCGATTTGGTTCAGTAGAAAATATATTATAGTCGAAAAAGTGTTTCGCCAAATACTTTTCTTCGCTACTGTATAAAAATATTATGAAATTTGCAAGTAATTTATGGAAACTATATAAATTCTCCAAGATGTATTTTGCAATGCATTATAAAAAAGCCACATTGTTAATATGCAATATTTACATAGAAGAGATTGTATAATTAAGATAATGTTTGCAATTTTGTTCCTTTTTTAGTATTCCCTTAGCAAATAAACTATTGTTTTCATTTATATCAGAGGGCTGTTGTTCAAGAAAACTCGATTTTCTTCCTAAGGGGAGAAGTGGGATCACTTCTGAAAACGTAAGAGAAAAAAAACGGCTCTCTTCTTTTGGGCATGAATATGGGAACCCATGAACACGAGAAATAAGAAAAAAACTGCATTAAACTCCTAAAATGAAGCTTTCAGCAAAACCTAATCCTGATAAAGTTAAACAAGAAATTGACAAGGATATCTTATTGTCGTTTTAAAAAGGGTTTGGGAAAATAAATAAATATTTTTAATGCGATACACCTAGAAATAATACGAAAAATAGTCCACGGTCATAACAGCACCTTTGAAGATCATTTATATCGTAGGTTCCGTGATTAACCGTTTCGTTTCCCATATGAGGAATTGCTTATAGAAGTTAACATGTACTAAATATTAATATGATTTTCATATCCCCTGGAAGATTATGTGAAATTTAGACATTTCTTCTTAGGAAAGGTTATTTTTGATGTTATTGCTTTATTGCGGACATGAAACTTTAGAAACATGACAATAAGTCCACAGTAATTGCAAATGACGTTTGTTCTTCATAAGCACGCCAGACAAAACATTATTCGCCCTTAACAGGATTGAGAGCAGGAGGTCACCGGTTGAACAGAGGGCACCGTGATAACATTGTTGGGAGATAAATAGAAACGACCTGGTTTTCAGGATCATTCCTTTCTCGTGCAGTGGTGAAGAACAAAGTGTGTGGTGAATTTAGTCTGCAATATGGGTCTTAAGACAGAGGTTACTGAGTGGTAAAAAGAAGTCATCGTGTTTGGCCTGCGCACGGACTCAAATTTAACAAAGCAGCTCATTTTGTTGTGTCGGTTTAAGCGTGCTATCCAGCAGGTCTACAAACAGTGGTGTAGTTTGCTGTTAACAGAAAATCGGGGACTAAACTGCGGCCGGAAGACGAATCTCACCAACAGGGGCCGCTGCCATATTTTACGACGGGTAACAGAAAATCGGTTTTAAAACAGGCAATAATTGCGGAAAAAATTCAATGAAAGAACACCCAACCGATTTCCGAAAGGACATTGCGAAACGAGCTGCATGCCATGGACATCTGGAGCAGAGTACCACGGAAATAGCCTGTTTTAACAGCAAGTCACGAAGTCACACGTCATAAGTGGGCTTCTAGGCACCAAATCTTTACTGTGGAGGATTGGGAACCAGTAATTTGGTCTAATGATCCGGTTTCTGTTTGTACTCTAATGATGGGTGGCGACTAGTGCATCGTAGGCTCAATGAAGCCTTCAATCCTGATTGTGTCGAAGCTGTTGCCCAATATGGATGATGTTCTGTGATGTTTTGGGGGTGTTTTTCGTACCACGAAATGGGCTCTCTCATTGCAGTGACGATGAATTTGTTCCTGCATGCGTTCGACCGCATTATGAATTGCGAAGTGTTGCCGTTTTCCCTACATTTCCAGGAAAATCAGCACATTGCCACTCCTGACTTCGAAGACGACACTTGCCGTGTCCACAGAGCCAAAACCGTGTCTGAGTGGAAAGATGAACAATCAGCGACACTGACTCACCTCGACTAGCCCGCCAAATCCCCAGACTCAAATCCTATTAAAAATTTGCGCAATCATTTGGAACGGAAGGTGAAACGCGGGAAGATGCACTTACGAACTCTGGCGGAACGTTGGGGCCCAATGGCGTGCGAGTGGCTGCAAATCGATGTTCAATTCATTCACAACCTCGTGGAGTCTGTTCAACAGCGCATTCGTTTGCTATTAAGACAAGAGGCGCCGTCACCCATTATTAGGTAAGTTCTGCTAAGGGTAACTGATTTTTTCTCCGATGTACTTATGCAAGCTGGTTCCAAAGCATTGGTATCAAAGACTCTGATCAATACAGTGTATATCAGAGAACGTCATCCGGTCTCAGCAAGGCTAGTTATGTACATGAGTGCTTTATAACTTAGGAGATCGAAGTATCAATGACTTATTAGAAAGTGGTGATATTTCCGTTTAGGGGACATAACTTTAATTAATATATTATATGATGGAGTCCGAAATCTTCTGCAAAGTCATGTATAGTGTCTTCATAAGAACCCAAATTCTCAATTAATTTATTAGTAATCGGCATCATTTCTCTTATGCCTAAGGATTTTATTCACCATAAATAGTGGAATGTAATGCTATCCCAGAAGTTTGTACACGCTTAGTTTAATCACCCTTTATTTTTAATTGCATATTTTAGTACGCGTTTATTCTGTAATATTTTGCACCGTGAGCATGCGTGGTCCCAGAAGTCCGACTTTCTATAATCAGAAATTACGTAGCGAGTAAATATTGAGGTATGGGGATGTCCTCTATTCGGACGTTCTGCTGCATTAACTCTTTAACAACCAGGGACCAGAAATATTGTGTCGCTCAGAATACCATAACATAATTCACTCCTAGAAGTGGTTATAGGCAAATCTATCTGTTAATTTTAGGTATTTGCGAAAGTTTTCAGCAAGAAATTCACATATAAAAATAGCTTATCCGTCATTCGGGAATACAGATACAGTTTGAATTTAGTTCGAATAATTTTGATTGTAGAAAAGAAATGTTCTTATAAAATTAGCTTATCCTTCAAACCGGGAAGACAGATTTGATGAACGCTTTCATCACAATTAGAAACAAGAGAGGCATAAATGAAAGCCAAAAACATAACGGCAGTTTTTGCGTACCTGATATAATATGTATGTGTGTAACATTATATCAGATATCTTCATTATAGTCATTATAAAACAATGTTGTCAATGTGACAACTGGATTTTTAATTAATTACAAAACGTGTTTATTTCAGTTTTTTGCACTTCATTTTAAAAAGTGAATACAATTCATAAGAAATATTATTGTACTACAGGCGTCGCACGCTTTTAAAGGCGATTTAACATGCTACGAATATAGTTTTGTAATGTGCCTAACAGGAAATCACCGACACCTAAACATCTCCGAAACCATAACCAAAACTTGGAGTTCAACTGGAACCAAAACTTCTGCCGCGCATTATATAATTTACATTCCTTCATTTATTTACATTCCCAGACATTTTTACAATAAAAACTAAACTATTTAGCACATTTTTATGAATAATTAATTAAACGTTTCTGAAATACTTCTTCTTGCACACGATTACACGAAGCATCACACTCCTCCGAGACATACACCCCACTCTTGTTGTATTCTTCCGCGCATTCACTACCAACTGTTACTGCCTTCCGACGCACGGACCCTTCACGTTGTGGCCGTTAGCAGCGCTTTAGCCTCCCGCACCAACTGCTGCAAATCATCGCACTCGCAGGTTAGTTCTTCGGAAAAAATGTTTCCTTTCATGTAAAAATCTCATATTTTTGCACCTTTCCCCGCTAATTTGCATGCTTACAAAATTGTACGTAGCGCTTTTCCCACACATTAATATTTTTCCGACGAAGTAATTTAGGTCGCTAAACTACATATTTATCAAATAATCGCCACCAGCCTTTAGACAGCTGTCAGAACTTTGCACAAGTCCTTGTATTCTTGCGGTACAGAAGGAGGCAGGCTGATGCTGCTGCAAATAGTTATTTTCAGCTTTTCGCAACTAATCACACGAAGCGAAACGTTTCCTTTTGAGAAATTATTTCATAGATCCAAAAATGTGAAAATCGCTGAGCGATATGTCAGGACTGTACGCTGAATGTTGAAGGACTTCCCAGCGAAAGCGCTAATCGATCTGTTTGATTCTTAAATTTTAACAAATATTTTTATGCAGCCAAATGCAATGATCTATGTATATGAAAGAATCAAAATTAGAAAAAGTAGGTGTGAGTAATTTATCTGAAAAATAAGTTATAATAAATTAAAGTGCTGAATTTGAAATATTACCAATTTCCATCTCTAATTTCGTGAAAAGCGGTTTTCAACCGCTGCCGAACAAAGTTATTTGCAGAAGTAGAATGCAAACAATGTTTGTTGGAACAATTCCAGAAACTCAATCAGCGTAGCATATGAACACCATTCCGTAGAAAAGGTACCTCACATATGTTTGAAATGTGCGGAACCTACATTTTTTCAGTAAACTAAATAACACCCCAAAGTATTTTGGATTCTATTGATGGTCGCAAATTCTATTGATGATGGTCTTATGAATGATTGGTGTTACTCTTTCAATATTTATCTTTCTCATCCCACTCGCGCACTTCAGGGAATTGCCTCCTTTTCTAAAGTGTCATCGGTTTTCAGTTTAGCTTGGTAAACAGCAAAGGGAACACTGAAAAAGATCTGCACTTCAATAGGTCATTTTTCCGTTTATATCATTAAATTTTTTGGAGATTCTAAAAATTACCAAGCACGATTCAACAAAAATCTCATAAAATAAAATTTGTTCAAATTAAACAAGAAACTACTAAGAATAACAAAGAAGGCAATAAAACAAATGTAGGGCGTATATCATATATTCCTTAATTCTTAATGCAGTTATTGCACATAAAGAGAAATTTTAATTAGCATTAGCAGATATCGCAACTTCAGTAGACCTCGAGTTTGTCTTAGCTATACTTTACTTATCGAATCTAAAACCAAATTTGCAGACATACAGACATTTTCCTGCACTGCAACATAGATTCCTCTTGGAAAATTCAATTTTTTGGGGAACGATGTTCCTCTTGAAAACAACATAGGGCGAAAGTTTACTTCCATGTGCAGTAACACAAAGCATTACTGTCGTTCTGATTTTATCGCTAGTACTCATTGCCAGTAATTTCACTTGTTTTGCTCCACCATTGTCCACTATACAGTTTGAAGGCACTTCGAAATAGATCGGCGTCTGATCAGCATTGCCGTTTTGCCACAAGCCGTGTTGCCCTTGCTTTCGAATAGAGATCAAATGTTTTTGGAAAGTATGCAACTTTTCTTTTAAATCCGCCGGCAGCTTTTGTTAGATGGTTGTCCGCAATCCGAAAGAAAATTCCTTTCTCTTCATGAACCGAGTTATGCAACCATAAGAGGCTTCAAGTTTTAGCTGAACCTGTAGCTGAGGATGAATATCTTTAGATTTCACTTTAAAGATTTCTGTTGTTACTGGTAATCCAGCTGTTAGCTGTTCTTTTACGAATATGCTTAACTGTTCGTCAGTTTCGATTTTTTCCTTTTCAGGGCCATTAAAGGCTTGTCTGGTTGTCGAGCACATCTTTAATCGTTATTTTTGTTTGTTCCACGAAAGCACATTCACTTCAGGAACTCCAAGTTTCGGCTTGCATGCGCGATTGCTGATTTCTTTCACGGAAGCGATGGCTTTAAGTTTCAACTTTGCTGTGTAACGTTGACCTTTTGAAGACATCTTTCTGTGCCCGTTGACTGGGGAAGAATGACTGCTAAAGAGATCAAGAAGTAAGATTGCCTTGGATTCTGATGAGAAAGGCGCGGATAGTCTAATCCGTGAAGGAAATCGGATTTGAAAGCAGAGGGAGGAGCAATGAGTGATGGATGTGCTCATAGACTCAAGGTCATCTGCTCTTTCCAGTTATCACCTGCCGCGACACATTTATGTTGCATAATTGGAGGAATGAGAAGGCGCGTCAAACTTACGTATACGCAAAGGATCGTACTATCACGCAACTTGTTATTATTACAAGTTTTTGGACAAAAAGTGCGCGTTTGATTCGAGTAAATACAGTACAACCTTATTTGCCAAATCTAGTTAAGGCGTTAGGGATTGAGAGATTTCGAGGAAATACGCATCTCATTAGAGAAAGCCCAAGGCACGAGAACAGACAAAACGACGTGTTTTGGAGAACAAGAATCCTTTAAATTGTACAGGACTAAATCCTTGTACTGAAAAAAAAGTTTGTGAGTTGTGAATTACAGCCGGAATTAGAGTACTCTGAAATCCAGGTATTTCTTTAATCTACGTTTCATTTAAAATTGACATCATAAGATCAGAGAATTTGCTGTGACTCACAGTTGTGTGATTCATATTTTTTTATAAAGTGAAAAAACAGTCAATCAAGAATATGCATTCAAAGATATATGTTATATTATTAGGTAACCAAAAAATTCAAACATCGTTCAGTTTAACGAATAGAGGTGGGCAGATTTGGTCGTTAACCTAAACAGGATTCTTCAGATTGGGCCACTAAACGATCGGTTCGAAAGACCTGTTCGTTTTCACTATAAATGTCCTGATATATGGCAGCATGTCTGGTCTTTGGATGGCGTGCGCTTTCTCGCTTAGCAGCAGTTAACTCCTGTCAGAGGCATAGCCAAGGGAATAGTCCTCGTGTCCGGACACCCTACCCCGTTGAGAGTGGATTGAGTACGAATTTAAAGAGATATACTGTATATGTATATATAGGCTTGCACCAATGAACGAAATCCATGGACCCCTCCCACATTAAAAAATTTCTGCCTACGGTGTATTTCTTGAGTGTGTGGTTTGTAACGGGATCATCCCCCAGTCGTAAATAAGGGTGACTTCCTCCTCTATTCTACCTCGCTTCCGCGTCACTTTCCTATCGGCACTCCAGCCCAAATCTCCTAGCTTAGTATTTCTAAGAGTGGAGTAAGACCTGGAGTCAGACACTCCTATCCTTAAATCCTCCACATATGATCGGATCTGATCTAAACTGCCAAACGTAGGATTTCAACATCTACAGTCAGCCACTGTCCTAATTTTGTTTATGCCCGTCCAGGTGCAGACCCTCAAGATGTGAAGAGCATTTGGCGTCCCCCAAAGACAAGCGCAAACTAAGAGAGGAAATAAAAAAAATCATTTGACAGACTATGTTCGAGAATATGTTTCCCAACGGAATTGTCTTTACTTAGAACACTGTTTTGAGATGTTGATTCTCATCATCAGACAGTTCTTCCCTGGTACATAGTCAATTGATTTTAAATTCATGTAATCATTTGATTTCTTCTTCCAGATAGACACCTTCCCATTAATGAGGAAACAAAACGTTTCCGTTATAACAAATGTTTCGGAGTAGAGATACACTCAACATTCATAAAAGTAAATCTAGAAGCAATATGAAATTGCCATGACACAGGATTATTACATAGCTCACGCTTTATTCCCCAATGAACTAAACTGGGGTATCGAATACGAGCAAATATCATGCGCTTTGAACACCAACAAATATGATGCGCTTTGAACACGAGCTCATCCCGCAGTCAAAGAATGACGAACGGAATGAAAATACCTTTTAGGGTGATGTTTTACTATTTTTATAATTAATTGCTTCCCTCTGAGTCAGTACCAATACTGCCTTTCGTATTTATTATTATATATCTGTTCTGCCAGAGTTCTAAGCTGGTGTCTTCATCTTGCGAGTGAAAACTGTTATGAATATTATCAAAATATAAAAAACATATAATCTAAAAAATGCGATATATCTTCATTTCAATGCAAACTATTAGATAAAACCTAAGATAAAATAGTTAGAACAAGGTTCTAGTTACACGAAAAAATTTTCGATCAAGTAACTAATCAATGCGCCTTGAAACACCGGCTCCGATAGACGTCCGAAGCGAACGGTGAACGAAACGACTGAAAGGAACGGCAAAAGATTTGGATTCTCGACCCCAATACCAATGCGAACGGTGACGGATTTTGTTCGCCGTGAAAGAGATCTGCTGGAACTACTGAACGGTTCTTTTCATTCGCTCTGTCGACCAAGTCACTAAGAACGGGTTAGTCGCGAATCACACATCTCTAGTAACGGATTCGTTAATAACGAATTTACTGTTATAGCGAAAAAATGGCCATTTCGCTTGATTTAGGTAAAAAAGCATATGGTAAATAATTTATTTATAATGAAGTCGAAATTCTCAACTACGGATACAGCAAAGTGTTGCATATCATTCAATGTGCTTCCTAAAATAGAAAATAAACTGAAGAATGGCTTAAAAACAAAATATTTTTCTTGCAAATACATTACAAGTAGATTACGCACAAAAACAAGAACGTAGCGGGGTTTTCCCACCTTCATGAGTCTCTAACTAACTGATGCCAAAGAAACAACCAATCAACAGCAGGAACAACAGCTGGGTTTGAAGTTCATCTATTCTAGCGGTTGATGCATCTTATTAGTCGTGACCTTCGGCTTCCCCAAAAGAAAGGATACGTGCTGCTCTTGCATTCCGCGAGGTCGCTATTACAGCAATCTGGCTCCGCTGGATACAATGGCTCGAGGTACGGCATACCGTGTGCGAAATTTTGGGATGTCTCAAAAGCGTAAAGTGCTACCTTTGGAGGTGAAAGAGGGCTTAATATGATAATGTGATGGAGTCCAAAAGAAAACGGAGGTTGCCAAAGAATATGGTATTACACAGAGTTATTTATGCACAATTTAAAAAATCTGACAAAACGTTTTAGCGGAGTTAGAGAAATGAGAAGGTGCCACAGATAGGAAGCAGGTACGCCCGACTCTCACCAGCATATAGAACATGCCCTATCTCACTGGTTACAACTGCCAGAGCGCAAAACTTGCCAGTGAGTAGCCCAATAATCCAAGGAAAAGCTAGAGATCTGGGCATGGCTTTGGTGTATGATAACTTTAATCCGCGAACTGGCAGGTTACAAAGATTTAAAAACCGTCACAACATTACTTGCAGAGTTGTGATTAGAGAGTCAAGAGAAGCAGACGTAGCAGCAACGAATGACTGGATAACAAATAAGATGGACCACATACGTACAGATTATGCAAGGTCAGACATTTACAATGCTCATGAAACAGGACCATTTTATCAGATGCTGCCATCTAAGACAATGAACATTTGTGGAAAAAAGTGCGAAGGTAAGTAAAAAACGTATCACAGTGATGTTTTGTGTTAACATGGATGGTACCGACAAACGAAAACCTTTGATTATAGGCAAGTCTCTCTTGTCAAGATGTCTTAAATTAGTCACTTCCTATCATGTACCGCAACAACAGAAAAGCTTGGATGACCCAAACACTGTTTCGTGAGTGGCTAGTCGCGCCTGACAGCGATATGGCAGCAAAGCATCAGCAAATCTTGTTGCTGTTGGAAAATTGTCCAGCATACAATGTTGCACCTGCATCGACAGCTGTGAAATTGATATTTTTACCTCCCAATACAATATCCAAATTGCTTCCGCTGGAGCTATGCATAATTACAAATTTTAAAAGCATTTCCAGGCGGTTTGTCATTGAACGCCTCCGCCTAAATTTGGACAAATGGTCCTATATGAAAATTGACCTACGAATAATTACTGATTTTGTTCCCAGTGCATGGGATATGGAAATCCCACTGACGATACAAATTTGCTTCCAAAAATAGGCTTTTCCCCAAGATATAACAATGAAGAAATAGCTATGGAAGAAACAGATCTTGTACTCGTTCAAATGTGAGACGACATTGCGGAGAAAGAACTAAACGACGATCAAATGCAAGGAAAGTAACCTGACATTGACGAAGAGGATGCAACTACGAGACAGAGATTATCGTCTGCATCTGTACTATCTTCATTGGACAATGTAGCTAGATATTTGATGTCCCCAAACATGTACACTAGTAGTGAAGAAGAAAAACTAGACTCCAGAGAAAAATTACTAATGTGATGTGCTGAAAAGAAGAAAAGTTCTTTAGATTCGTGAATATTAAAGAGGTAAGTCTCTACAATGAGTTTTCATGTATTTATGAACTATGTTTATACGTACTGCGTATTACATATGATGCATTTAATCAACATTACAGTTACTGTATATAAGTACAATACCTTTTTTTATAACAAAGTTACGGTTATAACGAAGTTTTCTCCAGGTCCCTCGGTCTTTGTAACAATCGGGCGTGACTGTATCGATATTCTTGTTTGAAATTCGTATTCCATTAGGCTTCAAGTGAAAGATAAATTTTGGAAACTGTATTTTTCAAAATACATACTAAATACTTTCTTACTGCGTTCTGCAGTACCAAGCTGTTTTGTGACGGTATAATAAAACTTTACATAAATTATTTTAGTGATGGGCTACAAAGATATGATATTCAAGAGCATAAAAGTCGTACTTGCGTGATTTGTATTGGAGACGTCAACAGTCTGCGGATTCATTTAAAATGTTTTAAGTAAAACCCCTATGGATTTCTTATAAGAAATTGAAAATAAAATAAAGAACCCATTGAATATTATTTAAAGGAATGCAATTTATGTACTCTCTTTCTTAGGACGAAACAAGTCTAAGCCATATTTTACACTTAAAAGGAAGATACATTACAATTAACATTATTTACATCACAAGGGTGTTCTGTTGGCACGTTTTATTTCTATTTCTGGAAATTTGGTATTTACGAAAAAATATATCTGAGCTTGGGATGATCAATTAAAGCTGAAAATAGTCGCTCATGTCTTCATTTATGTGGCAATTATATTCATCGTGTTCTCTTTATATTAATCATTGCGTGTAAAGAACATTATTCATGTCCATTTAAACTGAGGTACGATTTAATGCAGGTAAATACTATTTTAGTAATATACTTATTCTATGGAAAGCCAACAGTAATTATCTCTTGTGATAGCGGTTAAATGAAAACAGCTGAGAATTCTGTACAAACAACAAAATAAGTCAAACTTTGCCACCTGAAATGCAGCAGTTTCAACAAATATGGAAACACATATCATTGCATATAATTTCAAATTCAGGAATTTCACTAACGTCTATTTAATACTGGTTTGGAAACACTGTCTTTCGTTTCAGGATTTAGACTAAGACTCTTCCGAGCTCCACTAAAACCAAAAAAAAAAAAAACCCAAGAAATTTAACTAACAAAAAACAAAAGTACTCAGATTATGTGAGGAGAGAAACCTATTTCACATAAACTCAGCTTTGCGATGTAAATGAAGAAAATGACGAAAACTGATTTTAAAATTTCAATGCAAATGGAGTCGATATATTTCATAAACTTTCAATAATTCCAGATATTACAAGACGTGAAGCTACGGAATGCGTAAATTTACCTATCTTTAAAGGTCACGTGCAACAAATTTAAGCTACTGATTTGTACAACATTTTTATGCTACTTTGAAATGAAGCTCACATGAAATCACCAATGTTAAACAGAGGCTTAATATAAAATGCAATAGCTGCTATTCGTTATAGGCTACAGTGGTAGGAGGGGTAGAAAATGGACTAAAAAGGCGTCTATTCTTTATATGCTACGGGGTAGAAAATAAAAAGCCTCCTTTGAGGTCTCAAATTCATATAAATGGCTTTCCCATTGGACATTGAATTTCGCTAAATGAGAAGAACGCTTATGATAACATTCAAGATCATTAAGATTTCAGAGCAGATTTCTTTTCCTCGATCTTCAAAGATCACAATCGCTAGACGGTTTACAGAATACGCTGAAGTGGTCAACACTTTGCTTTGTTTGAAATACCATACATGTCGTTTTGGTAAGAGAAAGTGGCCAATTGTGGAACAGATTGTCATAACAAGTAAGGGCTTCTCAGACGATCATATTAAAGAACTCATGGTGATGGTAGCTTAAGGTTCATAACTTCAGGTAGTGAATAAGGGAAATATATCTGTAGAGAAAATAGGAAATCTGGCGAAAATGTCGGAGTTTAATCAGTCATTTAATCAGTAAACAACAGTCCTTTTTCAAATACTGTATATATTGCAGCAATATGGTAAAGGAAGCCATTCAAAAAACCAGCAGTATTACAAAAGTATTAAGTTAAAAGCATTATTGAAAAATTACAACTCTGCAGAAAATATTAGTGTGGTTCTGTAAGCATACTATGCAAAGACTTGTTTAAATATGAGATAACTATTTGGAGCAGCAGTATTAAAAACTAATGGAGCTAAATGTTTTGATTACTCTAATAAACAGAATCGGAAAGAGATACTTGTTTTAACCACAAAAGGAATCCTTGATTTTTTGTGGTTATTTCCATTTGCTTTTTCATCAATTTCGGCTCTATATTCATCTCTTTCAACACTCTGCTCTAAAATTAACATCTAAAATGTTTCAACCGCCGGAATTCATACCTGGAGGATTTCTGCATCCAATCCAAATAGCTTTGGAAAACACAGGCATAAGCATAATTGATTTGAATACCAACAACAGAAAAAGCTGCTGTCAGAATATATTTACAAGAGTATGTCAGTATTTGCATTACATTTTTTTATATACTCCTGTACTGTCACCTTTTATTTCTCTAAAAACAGAGTTTCACCAACAGCTTGCCTCCCAATTTTTGGCATATTAATTTTATCATGTGCCTCTTGGGTTTCGTTGAGACTTAGAGTCACTGCCTATAAAAAAACAATTGATGAACTTAATTTGCTGAAGAAAGGCACCTTATATTTATCGGGTTACAACTGTCTTTCTCCTACGCGAAGGATTAGATTTTCTACATATATAATGTCTGTTTCCTCATTTGTCACTCCTATGGGGGTTTTATTACAAGAAACAATCTTCGAAGCAAAAGCTTCACTAGAATTAGAAGATTTTACATTTGGCATAGAAACAGGAATAAGCCTTAAATACTTAGGCACGTTTCTGTTTATCATTACGGATTACTACATCAACTGTGCATTGAACGCTTATGTATCACTACTGATATCAGCTTTGTGCAAAGAAACTACCAAAATCATCAATGTTTTGGAAACACACGTAAAATCAGAACAAAGCAACACATTTTCAACCAGCCATTACATCAATATATTACATATTTACAAATCTCTGCCGCAGCATATATGGAACCTAAATTCAGTGGCAGAATTACTAGTGTTTTTTGCCCTTTCTTCACAAATAGGGACAATTTTCTTTTATGTAACTGTCAAGCAGAGTTTTTCCAGGAAGGAGATATCGCCAACTTGGATTTCGTAGAGTACCTGGGTGACGACATCTGGTGCCATAGTTCTTTTGTCGCTGATTAGTATTGCAAGTCGCCTGCACGAACGAAACCTCAGCTTAATGAAGAGCATGATGATGAATGAAAAACCATTCGAGTCAAAGAATTTGAAGGACAAGTTTGTTGTTCTCATGGGTTTGGTTTCTGCAGAAGATGTGGGGCTGACCTTCTTAAGGATGTTTCCTATTACCAGAAATATGTTACTCACATTAGTTGGCTTGCTTGTAACTTACACGGTACTTCTTCTTTAAATTGCATAAAACCAATACCTTCCCGAGTTCCTACGTCAGAGAAAAATTGTTGTCAGGTATCCTAATTAATGTGCTTATAATTACCAAATTTGAAGGCCAGCAAGCTCAAAGTAGCATTTCAAAAAATGCTTTCGATTGTCATGAAGATGCACTGTACGAGGACCGAGGATTTCAGTTATTACACTGATCAAAATTATATTTCTTAAAGATCTTGAGGCAATAAACAATTTCAACGTTTAATGAGATTTTCAAGAAGTAACTTACGTCAGTGCTAAATATTGTTTTACGACAGTTAAAAATCAAGCGATTTAACAGAGCGGATTTTGTTAAACTGATTGATCTATACCAGTGCTTTTAAACCTATTTCTCCTGATGTACCACTTCTCATGTTCTAATTATCTTCATACCATCAATACTTAATATTCCAAAGGATATCGGAGGAAAATAATTTTTTAATGACTGAAACGTATTGTGAAAAAACATACATTCGTTCTGAATGACTACGTAAGTTGCACATATTGCATTTTTAAGATGTGATTAGAATGGAAGTGACAAAAATATTATTAAAGGGTTACTTCAGCTTGCATTGTTGAAACAAGGTTTTGAATCAGGCTGAGTTTTGCTCAGTTTTTGAATCAGGCTGAGTTTTGCTCAGTTTTTGAATCAGGCTGAGTGTTGTTCAGTTTTTGAATCAGGCTGAGTGTTGTTCAGTTTTTGAATCAGGCTGAGTTTTGCTCAGTTTTAGACAAGGTTGGTGTACACATGCAGTCTGTTTCGGCATTTGTTTCTGAAGAAAAAAAGCACCAAAAAATCCTTGCTCACGCAAATATATCGTAGAAAATGTCACAAATAACTTGATGGCCCTCTTGGCAAGCACAGGGTAGGCACATCGTTGCGCTATCCAAAAAAATAGAAACAGAAAGTCTGCAAAAGATGATTTTCAGTCAAGTATTACATGAAAGTTCAATGAACTGTTCTTTTTCTCTATTTTTTAACACTGCTAGCAAAACACCTTCCTCAGAAAACGGATTCTTGATCCAGTCGTGAGAGTTCAGTTTTTTCCAAGTAAGCAGTAGAGCCGAATCAAGTTTTGGCGGTGGTACCTTATGACACGCAGCAGATCGGAATCCAGTTGAACAAAATTTCTTTTCACTCCTTCGAGGTATATTTCTCTTCAAAGGAACATTGAAGGAATGACAATAAATGACTCTATCCACAAACTAAAGCTTGCGTTTCATGGCATTCACTTTGTCTTGAACAAGAAAGTGAGTGATGTTGTTTCCTGAAAGGCTTTTGTTCGATTTATTTAGTAAGCTAAAAATATACGCTACGTGCTACTTATCACAGCCACAACTGATCACGAAATCTGTCACACGTCCACACTAGTCTTTGAAATCAGCAAAAAAATTTGCATCAGGTGCCGCACTTCAAAAACCATGAAAAACACAATTCCCTCGAAAGCCAACGTACTTCTGCATGAAGACCAACATTTTGTGGTCACTCCCCATTTCATCACATAATATTGAATATAATCTCGTTCCAAGACCTTGGAATTTTATAAAATTTGCCATTTTAACCACCTCTTCCTGAACAGTTTTTACGTTTACTGTCAAATATTTCGCCACTAGATGTTCTCTATGTACACTGCAGTGAATGAAGTGGGCTTGAGGAACAACTTCCTTCATTTTTGTTGCTACACCATAGAGCTTTTCTGTCATATAACGTGCTCCGTCGGTGCATTCTCCACAACGTTTATCCCAGTCCAGATCATCAATACTGATGAAACCATCAGTTATAAAAAAAATGTCTGCCGAAGTTTTCTGAGCAGTCAGTGGTTCACAGAATAAACATTTTTCACGAACAGTCTCTCCATATACAAATCTAACAAAACACATAAACTGGGCAAAATGTGCTGCATCAGTCGGCTCATCAAACTGGAGAGCCAAGTACTTACTACACTTCAGTTTTTGCACCACATGTTCCTTAACGTTTTCTGCCATGGAACTTATTTTTCATGGCACATACAGTCAAATTGCATCAAACCTTTTCGCAGTGGATTCCACCAGAACTGAGAAAACAATGTCCTTCGCAGCTTGCAAAACAAATTTTTCCCTAATGGTGTGCCATTTTCGTATATGTGCTATTTCTGACTAGCTTTGAATGACGTTTCAACGACCTTCTCATTTACAACCGAGAAAGACGATATTTTCACGTTATTGAGCTTAATTCACCATGTTTCCTTCCGTCAAAAAAATTCCACATTCATGTTTTGTAAACTGACGCGCTTTGTTTACAAGTAAAGCTACTATGGTTTCATGCAGTCGTTGGATAAAATTTCACAACAAATTACGCACTGGGAAATCGGATCACTTTCCTCACCCGTATAAGTAAATGACATATACCGATGTGCCATTACATTATGACCACCAACCTAAAAAGCTGTATTACCCATTTTATCCCGCAAAACAGCAGCCACTAGGCGAGGCATCGATTCGATGAGTTGGCAATAAATTTTCTGGGGTATCTGGTGCCATAATATCAGCAGTAGGTCCTCCATTTCCCGTGCATTTCGAGGTGGTGGTGATTTAGCGTAAACGCGCTTTTTTAAGTAGCACCACAAAACTTTGATTGGATTCATGTCAGGTGAATTTGAAAGCCCGGGCATTGACAGAAAGTCTCCAGCATGTTCCTTGAACGATTCTTTGACGATTCTGGCAGTGTGGCAAGGCGCATTATTCTGTTGGTAATAGCCATCACAAGCAGGCAACACAGTTGCCATAAATGGGGAAACTTGGTCGGCAACCCTATTTATATACCTGACAGTTTTCAGGGATTGTGGTGTTGGTGTAATGGGGCCTAACGTGTCCTAAGAAAGCATCTCCCGCAGCATAAGACCGCTTCCGCCGGCCTGTTTCCGCCCAAAAGTTCAACCAGGTTCCATAGCCTCCGTTGGTAATCGGCGTATCCGTGCTCGGCCGTCTATGTGATGCGCCATGAATCATGATTCGTCAGACAAGGCCACTTTCTTCCAATCATCCACGGTCCAATCTCGATGATCTTGGGCCCATTTCATGCGTTGTTGGCGATGGTGTGCAATAAGCATTGCGACCCGGCTGGTTCCTCAGCTACGCAGGCCCATGCGCAGAGGGCTGCGATGACCTGTGTTCTATGACACATTGCCCTGATCAACAATTTTGCAGGTTCGGGTGATTTCCCGCATTGTAGCTCTGCGGTCGCTGTGAACAATCTGCGACAGCCTCCGCTACCATCTGGCATCAATGATCTGCGGACGACACACAGCTGGGAAACAGTTCGTATTTTTGGTTATTTGTGCACCACTTTTGATACGTACTCAATAAAGCGGTACGTAAACAACCCACAGTTCCAGAGATCGCAGTTCCGAGGCGATTGCCATCGCAATTTGTCCTTCATCAAACTCCCTAAATCGCAAGTTTTTGCCATTCTGACTGCAAAAATTGTTAGTAATGAATCAGGAATGGTATACTAAATATGTTCATCCAATCAGCACATATGTGATAAGAACACTGGTATATTTCTCTTTAAAGTATAAGGGTCGCGCGTGCGCAACCCCAGCTACCAAAAATTATGCACCCCAACCAACCGCAGTTTGCGGATGTGGCAGACGTCAGAAACCCTTAGTGCAATGGGAAGCCTCTGTCTAGGGGAACGATTTTGCTGATCACCGTGTCCCCGATGCCGAAGAAATATGAACTGTGTATTTGCCTTTTCATCTTTTACGCATTTTTTCGAATTTCATACTAAAAGCAATTGTACCCATATAACACAATCTAGATTTTCTTCGGAATTTACGCTATTAATGAAGTAGACGCACGTCGTGTTATTTTTTGATGAATATTTTCAGCTATCACCCTGCTTGGGTTTCTTATTTTTTGTGCCTTTAGATATTTATTAGTTAAAATACCTGTGTATTTTTCGTAGATTTACGCTATAGATTGTGCTTTGCGCTGGGTTATCGTAAATTCATACTTGAATGATAGATGTTTAAACTGCCAAACATTTATGTGTACTACAACTTATGTAAGGTCTATATCTCAATTTTTCGAAAGAACTGCGATACGGTTAGCATCAATAATTGAAAATACTTATCTACAAGTAACGCCCTCATATTGGTTATGATAATTGTCTTAATTCATGTTAAATTTTGTTTCATTAAATTTCAAACAATTTACTTTTTTAACGAAAAGGCCTCATCTAACTGGGTGCAGTGTCGTTTTCTTATTAACGATTACAGAAATTCAGACAGAGGACAGTGATTTGATTACTGGAGACGCTAACAAATTTTGTAACAATACATGAATAGTTATGGTAAATTTATGTAACCACTAAAATGCCAAAACTGAAACAAACTATACTGAAGGAGCTAATTTTATCTTTAGGGATTAAGGAAAATTGTAAATAAGAAAGTTAATATTGTTACATTGTTTTTGGCCATCTACTCAGAATCGAATTACAGAAGCAACACACAAGTAAGGATCAGAACTGTGGGTTACGCAATGTGGACCAGAAAACACAAAAAGAACAGTGTGAATACAGATATTCTCTAGACAGAGAATATCCTATAAATGGAACATTTCATTATATAAATAAACCTTCAAAAATAATTTACACAGCTCTATAGGGCCCGGCAAAATAAATGTGAAAAATATAGTTCTAAAAACCTTCTGAGAAATACGAACATAAATTAGTCCTTTGTAGAATATCACCAGGTTAAGTTGACAACGGAGTCATCGAAAGGACTTTTGAACAGCGTCATTGTTCCGCTTATCTGCTGTGTCAGCACACGAAGATAACTCCGAAAGCTTTTTCAAGCGAACTCGAAATCGTCAAAACCTATGAAGTTTTGTATAATCATAGGAGAGTTTTCTCGTAAAACTGAATTATTTGTCACACTTCCAGGTGAAACATTTGATGAAGTAGATGACTTATTAAAAGCAGCACTTGACGTCCTGCCCTTTAACCAGTGGCGTACCGCGAACGTTATGTGTAGGCATGCAAAAATAAAACATAAAATAAAAAACATACGTCATTTATAGCAGAATTCCATCCTGCGACTTTTTTATCAAGTCTTTTGTAAAAAAAAAGATCGTGCTTTTGTTACCGGTTTGTTCGTCCATTCGTTCGTCAGTACGTCCGTCCGTCTGTACATACGATATCTCTGCAACTATTAGTCCAATTGGAAAAATTCTTTTTGCATTGGGAAGCTTGAAATATGCGACTGATGACATTTTATTTTGTTTTGTTTTTACGATGTACAATTTCGCCGCTAAGGGGCGTAAATGCTGATGATGTCGAATTCAAAAATACGTTTTATTCCGCATATTTGCTTCTAAACATCCGATTGAAAAAATTCTTTTATCTTTCGATTCCATTTATGTCGAAGAGTATTTTAGATGTAGTTACGTTTTCAAATTACGCATAGATTTTTCGCTTGGGTACGTAAAAGTAAATTACATTTTTCCCGATAACTCTTCTTCTAAAACTCCGATTTGAAAATGTTTTTCTTCAGCGGATACACATTCTGATGGAAAATCTTTTGCATATAATTTATAATTTTTAGTAAAGAATACTTTAGCCACCAGGAGACGTAAGTGTTAATTTTTGCTTCTGATGTATTTGCCATAAAATATTAGCTTTTAAAATATCGATTGAAAAAATTCTTTCGTGGATTGATGCCACTCACATCGATAAACATTTTCCGAATATTTTCTTCTTAAAATATTCAACAGTTTCTCCGCCAGGAAGGCGTAGATGTATATCTTATTTTTGTCAATATCTCTACTTCTAGGAGTCCCATTTGAAAAATTCCTTCTTTGTTGGATAGTGTTTCCAGTGTGACATGTTTTTCATATAATTTCAAAATTTTCAAGTAATTCATAGACTTTCCGCTAGGGGGCGTAGAGGTAAATTGTGTTTCCCCTATATCTCTGCTTCTAAATCTCCGATTTAAAAAAATTCTTTCTGCACCGGATACAGCTTCTGATGGGAAATCGTTTGCACATAAATTATAGTTTTTGTAAAAAAAAAAAATGGTTTGGCCACCAGGGGACGTAAATCTTAATTTCCGCTTCCGATGTATTTGCAGCAAAATATGAGTTTCTAAAATCTCGATTGAAAAAGTGGTGTGTTGACCGACACTACTCATGTCGACAAACCTTTTAGGAACATTTTCTTCTCGCAATAGTGCATGGCTTCTACGCCAGGGGCGTTGATGTATATCGTATTTTTGTCAATATCTCTACTTCTAGGAGTCCGATTTGAAAACTTCCTTTTTTGTTGGATGGTGTTTCCGATGCGAAATAGTTTTCCTACAAATTCAAAATTTTCAAGTAAATCATAGACTTTTCGCTAGGGGTCACAAAGGTAAATTGCGTTTTCTCCGTTATTTCTGCTTCTAAAACTCCGATTTTAAAAATTCTTCCTGTATCGCATACAAGACCTGATGGAAAATATTTTTCACATAATTTCTAATGTTTGGTAAAGAATGGTTTGGCCACCAAGGGGCATAAGTGTTAATTTCTGTTTCGGATGTATTTGTAGCAAAATCTGGGCTCCTGAAAACTCGACTAAATTTTTTTTATCTTGGACCGATAGTGCTCACATGGAAAAACCTTTTGAGAATACTTTCTTCCTAAAATAATGCATGGTTTTCCCACCAGGGGACGTAAAGTCACATCTTATTTTTGTCGATATCTCTGTTTCTAAGATTCCGATTTGAAAAATTATTTTTGTGTTGGAGTGCGTTTCCGGTGCGAAATGTTTCTCATATAAATTCATGTTTTCCTTAGCGCACAAGTCTGCAACCAGAGGGCGTAAGCTCACAATTCCGTTTACAGCAATATCTGAGCGATTAAAAACCCGATTGAAAAACTTCTTTCTTCCGTCAGATACTATTGTTTTCCATACCGGTTCCATTGACTTTGAATAGCTTTGATAAATTTAATTTGCGTATACAAAAGACGTGCTTATTATACCCGAAAATTCGGTGTCATATTTCTTGTCCGAAAACTCGGTGTCATATTCCGTTACTTTGGCTTCGACATCAAAATCATCAGTAAAACGTTTTCAATTGCTATTAAACATCTTTTAGATAATGGCTGGCCTTTGCGTTTATTGCGTGAATAAGTTTTTATTCGCACAATTTAATGACGCAAGGTATTAGTTCTCTCAAGCATTTATCCAAACAAAGTTCGTGCGAACCTTTGGACAATTTGTAATTTATTTTAGTGCTTAATTCAGGGGGAAGAGTAAAACACACTTAATTCACTTTTTAACCTAACCAAATCAAAACGAGTGTATAATAAACATTTAATTGTGAGAAACGTTACTATTTTTATTCCATCTTTTTCAACACCACAAGTTTTGTAGTCATGATTTATATACCAGCTTTCTATTGGTTGATGCAACTCTCTGTTTCGCATTCCGACCAGGCATATGACAAAGGCCCCAGCCCAAGTAGGAATAAACAGCGGGGACAAAGGGAACAAACTCCGGTTCTCTGATTGGTTGAATGCCCAAGCCCTGAATGCAACTGAAATTTCGCATGAAGTGAATTTCTTCGTTGCTGTTCGTACTTAACCTGGCAAAGGTTACGCTCAATCTAACGGAACAATCTCCTGCAGCGCAAAGAATTTCTCCGTAAAATGTTTTTTCAGAGAGTAAATTTGTTTACATAATTAGGGTATGCAATGCATGTGTTGCATACAACGCCTTTAACACAATAGGGTTCTGGGATGGACGTAGACTTATCTCTTCTGGGCAACTAGTCTGTGTCTGTAGAGTTTTCTTGAGGAATCTAGGGGCACGTCACGTGCAGATGCACTCCCGCAAATCCCAGAGCATTTTGATTTTGGTTCTGTTGTATCTGTTGTTGGTATGCCGGTAATAGGTCATGGTCACGATCACGAGCAGTAAACTGTTTATTGCGGTTTGCGTTAAAAATCTGGTGAGATGATACTCCAGATAAAAAACCAGAGTTATTCATACTACCTCTGTCTGGCCGAATGAACCAGGAGTCTACCGGAAGTGTGTCAAAAATGATTTGTTCAGCAAACCCTGCTGCGTATGGGGCTCCAATGCTGTTGGGTGGTCACTGCACCTATGCTAGCGAAGGTGCATCCGCAGAGAAGTCTTACATTTGCACGGAAGTATCGGAATTGAACCTCCACGGAATGACAATGTATTGCCTTCTCCGACGAGTTACGTTTTCTGCTTCGCGAACGGATGGACGTTGGCATATAGGGCGATTAACATCGAAGAAAAAACACTCTTCAACCATTGCTGGAAGAACACAATCTGGTGGGAGCAGCGTTATGGTTCGGGGAATGTCTTCGTGGCATCCTCTGGCTCCACTCCTAACTGTGGGAGGCACTTTGTGTCGAAGTCATTTGGAATCAATCTTTGCAGACCATGTGCACCCATTCATGCTGATTGTCTTTCCTATGGCGGATGGGATCTTGCAGCACGATAATGTAACGTGTCACACAGCTGAAAATGTCCGAGGGTGGTTGGAAGAGTACGATGAAGACTTCAAATTACTTTCCTGCCCCTAATTCCAAAGAATTAAACGCAATTGAGCATCGCCGCCCCGGTGGCGCAGTGGTCTAAGCGATGGCCTCTGATCATTCGTCCGTAAGGGGTCCGGGTTCGAATCCCGGTGAGGCATGGATGTTGTGTTTGTCTTACGGCACTGGCTCTCTCCCTTCCCTGGAACCAGTGACCCTAAATTAGGGACGGGCGACTGCTTATAGCCCATTGAGTTGCTCACGGTGGTCGTTAAACCTCCAATCAAAAAAAACAAAACAAAAAACATTTGAGCATTTGTGGGACCACCTCGATTGTGTTGTTTGCTCTATGGATCCTCCACCACGCACCCTCCAGTAGCTGTCGGATGCTCTGCAGTCAGCATTACTCCACATATTTGGGAACACCTTCCAGCACTTTATTGAGCCACTGCCATCTCGTCTAACTGTTGTTCCCGCTGCACACAACGGTTACTCTGGATATTAGCTGGTGGTCACAATAATGTGACTCGACCGTGCTATTTTAAAAAGTAAACTTAGAGGGTTCTCTTACTGTATGACAGCAATGAAAATTAATAAACGAATACAGTATTTAAGGTCAAAATGAAATAGCACAAAGAGCATAAAAATTCGTAGTTCATTAATTACCAAAATAAGCAAAGCATATTTGCAACCAGAAAAGAGAATTGCAGAATAGCTCTCCAATATGTAGGGTAATATTTATTTGCCCATAAGCACAAAACAATCGTTAATGGTGAGCGGCACACTTCCACTGATATAAGAAAGCACAGAACAGTTTTAACTTAGGTTAGGGGTTGTCAAACGTTTTTTTTTCCCACGCCTCCCTTTACTCTACAGTATATAAATTTGCGACGGCTCTCAAATATACAAAAATATATAAACTATGTTATAAATTGATATATGCATGTTTTCATAGATAATTTTACATTTGTCGATCAAAAATGTGTGAAGAGCTTACCTTTAAATATAAATAGTTTAGATTAAATATTAACTTAAATACTATTACTTATTATTATTAAACGAAATAGGAAGGTAGTCGTTAAATGTTTAAATGAAAACAATATTTTCTACAAAAAAGTATATCTTAAATTTAATCAACTTACCTTTCGTTCTTATATCAAGCAGTGTCATTGGAAAGGATGAACTTGTTTATTCTTCATTAGATACTAAAATCTCGGGACGAGTTGGAAACTGGAATTCTCAACTTCTCGACGTTCATTGTGGACGTGTACTTGGTTTCGAAAACAGCCACTGTAGAA
This sequence comes from Macrothele yani, assembly GCA_039090855.1. Taxonomy (NCBI): domain Eukaryota; kingdom Metazoa; phylum Arthropoda; class Arachnida; order Araneae; family Macrothelidae; genus Macrothele; species Macrothele yani. The sequence goes on along the minus strand of CM077015.1, from coordinate 109,658,198 downwards.
AATTCCGTTTCATATAATTGCAATGATGCAAAAGGGAATTAAAATTATTAAAGCCTTGTTAGCCATTTCAGGGTACTGTTCCTTTATCGAAAACGATAATTCTGGTAGGAAAGATGACAAAAATTTGGACTTCAATGTGGGGTTTGATGAGTTATCAATAAATTATTCTTGTTTTGCAGTTAAGAACGTTAAGGGAAGATCAGCGCTGAAGGGATCTTTAATCTAATTGTGTTCTTGAACATCGGAAAAGTACTTTTTAAAATGATCAAGAGTTGTAACAAATGACCCAGAAGCTTTAGCCTCTCGGTTTCATTCAATTTTAAATCATTTTCATTTAAAAGCGTGCGCAATGTAGGAAAGCAGTGTGGCGTAAAAGTAGTCTTGACCTTTACGCTAACTTAAAATATCAACATACTAATAAATTGTTCCTAAATGAAACAAACCATAACGGCCAGACGAAACATATAAAACAGAAGTCAACTTACGGAAAAAAGTCCTTTATTCGGAATGGAATCACAACACTCTCCACACATTTATCTCAACACTCTTCAATTCTCTCGTACAGCACTTTCTTAACAACGCTCATCATAATCGCTCACAATAATAGCTCTCAATAATCGCTCTTATCAACACACCTCAATAATATCAACTCCTCTCCCCTACAACAGATCAGTCGTCGCTTTTTATCTTTTGTTCTTATCTTATTACATGCATACGTCACGTGCATTCAACCTCAATTGTGTTGCCAAACGTATTCGTTTGAAGGAAAATATATTTCGTTAAGCGTGAAGAATACTGAGAATAAACTCAAGATTTACATAGGGAAAAATACTAAAAAAGGACAGTTAATCTAGAATATACGTCACAGCAGTCATTTAGAACTCTATCTTCCATTTTTTCCTTCGAAGGCAGACATTTTGTCCATTAGCAACAAAATGTGGATCTCTTCTTGCAGGGATACATTTAATGAATTTAGCTTTTCAAATATATCTCACAGGTATGATAGCTTTGAAGGAAAAACACTGCCTACAAACTTCTTGGAATATTTCTGGTAAAAAAGATAAGAATGAAGTTCCTTCCTAAGTTCAAATACTCTTGATAAGACATTTCCACATGAAAGCCAGCGAGATTTTCAGTAGTAAAGTAGAGAACTTGGCTCAGCCCCCCATATCTGCACACAATTATTTAAAACATCTGGACTTAAGTGGTCGAGTTTTAATGAAATTTACTACTTCGATTACTGACTGTAGAACTTTGTGTAGAACAGGGCTGATGTTCTTATAAGGAAATACCTCCCTGTGAATGATGCAGTGTGTCCACATGGCGTGAGGAGCTTTTTTCAATGATTGCTTTCTGTCCCCAATAATTACCTGCCATAGAGCGGGCTCCGTCTGTGCACACGCCTGCACAGGTTTCCCAATTTACACTATTTTATGACATACAAAAATGTATTATATGAAACAAGTCTATTTTTTTTTCGAGGTGTTATACTTCTGCAGAAAACAAGATCTTCATGAAATTTATTAAAATCATCAATAATTCTCTCATTACAAATCAAATGCGAATCTTTATGCCTATCAGTGGCTTCATCCAATTGAATGAAAACATCCTTGCCCTTAAGTTTTTCAATTACCTGGTCATTAATATCGTCAGCCATATATCGAGATTTCGACGACTAACCGTATTGTCTGATAATGACATGCTTAGCAGTTACTTGACCTCTGATTCTCCGACCATAATGGAACCATGTTCATATCAGCTGGTAAAATAAGGCCTTCAGCAATACTTTGATGGAAGAAGAACCTTTGTCAGGATTGTAGCTTGTTTAGTGAGAGTTGCTCTTTGCTTAGCCATTCCTATCAACTTAGAAGAAAAATACTCACGTGGGTTTCTTTAACCAAACTTCCATGAACTGTTCCAAATGACGTTTCATTTTATTGGGAGCTTGCTTTCAGCGACTAGTACTTTAAAACGGATAACACACTGTGAACGTTCATCATTTCGCACAAAAATAAACGTCAACCCGAAATCTGGGTAGCTTTCGTCATATTTCCGGTATTACCACTTCTTTTCGTCTTTTAAACTGTTCGTTATTTCCGAAACGGCATGCGTTTTACAAGCATTTAAAAACGTATTCATCTTGACTGTTCTTAAAATGTAAGGGACGTAAATATGAAAAAAAAGGGAAAGCTCACAAACCACTACACATCCGTTATCACGAACACTAAGCACAAGAATGAGTTTGGTCTTCACGCGGCCCTGCAACAGAAAGGTGCCTTCTTTGCAAAACTAACTGAATCATCAGAAACAATTAAATCACTTTTGCCCACGTCATTTTGATCCTTGGAAGAGACTACGTGCCACCCGAGGGACACGGGGACGCATCTTCAGGAATGTATTTTTTTAAGGGAGCGGGAAGTGATGTATAGCTGCCAATATACTCTCATTTCCGGGCTTTTCAGTGAATTCCAAAGGCGCGACGGCGACTCCCTTGAACAAAACTCGGTACTTCCCAAGGAGCCGCGATGCACAGTTTGAAAAACCCTGGTCTAAGTCCTAGCTGTTGGCCATTCGTTCGATGTCGGTCCGGGTTCGGATCCCAATTAGCAATGGATGTTCTGTTTGAATTGCGGTACTGGCTCTCTGCCTTACCTGGAACTAGAGGACCTAAATTACGGACGATCGACTGCATATAAGCGATCGAGTTGCTCACGATGATTGCTAACTACCTATATAAAGAAATAAATTACCTATATAAGATGTGTTGCTCGCAGCAAAACATCTCGAATGCCTGGTTTCATGGTTTAACCAGCAGATATGATACCCGTTAGTTTTCCTAGAAGGCACTTGAACATCTCAACGACGGGTAGATCTCGTTCTGGTTCTTGTCACAATCTCTTTCATAGTACAGGTATCTGGGGCTACAATACAATACGATAATGTACTTGCACATGCCGCACGCAGCGCCAGATGGCGTATCCAGAATCACAATGTTGTAGACAGACAAGAACGATCGCCGGACTTGTCATCAATTGAGCATGTATGGGACGTGGCTAAAAGACAGCTTCACGATCAAAAAACCAGCTCAAAATATGGTTGCACTGCGACAACAGGAGCAAGAGGATTGTTCAGTGGCTTCGCTATATGATATTCGACAGCTGTATACCTCAAGGCATTGTCGAATTAATTGCAAATGCCAGTATATTGTAAGTTAAGTTTAGGTAAAACAAGAGTTAATTCTATATCAGCGGGTTGAACTCTTTGATTATGTGCTTATTTTACGTACTTAACTGCTCGCCAATTTGCACACATTTTCGTGCATTTCTTCCTGGTGTTTGTAATTTTTCAGAAATTACGTGTACAAACGTATCGTTATGATTTTTTCGTAATTGATTTTCCATTGTAATCGCGTTATTTCTCTTACAGGTTGAATAAATTAAATGCAATTTTGCAAGAATTAGAGAATGTCTTTAAAGCAAAAACCTTAATAACAATAAGTTTTTCGAATAAGTGCAGGATTACTAATTTGCTGTTACTTACCAGTGCAGGGTGTACTAATTTGCTGTTACTTACCAGTGCAGGGTGTACTAATTTTCCGTTACTTTTAACTGAACTATCTATTCAGAAGTTGAAACCCACTTTTCCTGAACTTAAACAACTTAAACGAAAGATATCAAAACCAGGAGCAATTTTAATAGAAATTATGTTTTAAATAAATTACCGAAGGTGTATATGCATTCTTGGATACTTATATGTTTATGATTGATGCTTTATCAAAGCGAAACCTTCATATTCAATTAAATTTATTTTCATTGCGTCTTTGGGAATTTAAGCTTGGAAAATTTAGAGTACAAGACAAATGCTGTAAGACCACAAGAAAAGCACTGAAATACTCCAAGACTATATTCAAATCTCCTACGATATATATCCAATATTGTGTGCAGAGTATTTTACGAAAGAAGAATACTTTAAGGAGATGGGGGTCCGTTAGTTGCAAAATATAAATTTAGGGAAGCAAAGTAAAAGGTCACCGTGTGATGGGAGAAAACTTTGTAAATAACGAAGCTCAAATTTTGGAGGAGGTATGCACCAACGGGAAAATATGTTTGCTCTGTTTCTAGCTTGATATCAATCAAAATAGTAGATATGGAAATTTTACTCGCAATTTTTATTTCTTACTGGCTATTTCGTAATCACATTAGCTACTCCTGTAGAGTAAACAAAAGGGTAAAGGGAACTAATATCTTATTGGGTATTTACGAAATATTTTCTGCTGTAACGCATTATGTCAGAAGCTTAATACTATGAAAAAGCAACGCACTCCTAGACTGACTGCAAGCATTTAGGGTAAACTAGAATTTCGGCAAAGAAAAATGTATCGAATCTTTATCAAAAGACAGTAATACAGAGTACAGATATTAATCTTATCTTAAATTTATGTTTAGGTCCATAAAATACTAGAATATATTATGCCATGAGCTTTTGGGTATATGATTCCGCTGTTTTCTATTCCAAAGTACATGGTTAAATTCAGTAAAAAAGAAACTCTTTAGGAAACTGTTTTCAATGACGCAATACGAAAAGCTCACTTACTTCGACATTTGAACGTTATTTTCATTAAATCCAGATATCTTGTTTTGTGAAACGGGAGGAGGCAAAAACATATGAAAAATACCCTGTATTGATTTACAATGAAAATATTGCTAAAAAAGCTTTCTTTCATTTGCGCAGGTACTCAGATTTGAATTACATTTTAATCGGAAAATATTCTATCCAATATTTTTTTTTTATTTCAGTAGCCCTGGCGGTTGGCTTTGCAGTTTCTGTCTAACTTGCTTGAAAAAGTCATCCGGTTGATGTGCGAAAGCTTGAAACGCTTATGTGCCTAATTCCTATGCTAATAAATCGGATCACTATTATAGTATTACATTCCCTACAAAATTGGTGTGCTGTTCCTCTTTATCAATTTGTTTTTTCTCTTACCGTAACTTTGCTGTTACTAAACATATACTACACCACTAACACTTAACTTTAAATAAATACATGGAAAAAACTTATATGTAAAGAAATGTACTAAAAAAAATGGTTTGGCCACCAGGGGACGTAAATCTTAATTTCCGCTTCCGATGTATTTGCAGCAAAATATGAGTTTCTAAAATCTCGATTGAAAAAAGTGGTGTGTTGACCGACACTACTCATGTCGACAAACCTTTTAGGAACATTTTCTTCTCGCAATAGTGCATGGCTTCTACGCCAGGGGGCGTTGATGTATATCGTATTTTTGTCAATATCTCTACTTCTAGGAGTCCGATTTGAAAACTTCCTTCTTTGTTGGATGGTGTTTCCGATGCGAAATAGTTTTCCTACAAATTCAAAATTTTCAAGTAAATCATAGACTTTTCGCTAGGGGTCACAAAGGTAAATTGCGTTTTCTCCGTTATTTCTGCTTCTAAAACTCCGATTTTAAAAATTCTTCCTGTATCGCATACAAGACCTGATGGAAAATATTTTTCACATAATTTCTAATGTTTGGTAAAGAATGGTTTGGCCACCAAGGGGCATAAGTGTTAATTTCTGTTTCGGATGTATTTGTAGCAAAATCTGGGCTCCTGAAAACTCGACTAAATTTTTTTTATCTTGGACCGATAGTGCTCACATGGAAAAACCTTTTGAGAATACTTTCTTCCTAAAATAATGCATGGTTTTCCCACCAGGGGACGTAAAGTCACATCTTATTTTTGTCGATATCTCTGTTTCTAAGATTCCGATTTGAAAAATTATTTTTGTGTTGGAGTACGTTTCCGGTGCGAAATGTTTCTCATATAAATTCATGTTTTCCTTAGCGCACAAGTCTGCAACCAGAGGGCGTAAGCTCACAATTCCGTTTACAGCAATATCTGAGCGATTAAAAACCCGATTGAAAAACTTCTTTCTTCCGTCAGATACTATTGTTTTCCATACCGGTTCCATTGACTTTGAATAGCTTTGATAAATTTAATTTGCGTATACAAAAGACGTGCTTATTATACCCGAAAATTCGGTGTCATATTTCTTGTCCGAAAACTCGGTGTCATATTCCGTTACTTTGGCTTCGACATCAAAATCATCAGTAAAACGTTTTCAATTGCTATTAAACATCTTTTAGATAATGGCTGGCCTTTGCGTTTATTGCGTGAATAAGTTTTTATTCGCACAATTTAATGACGCAAGGTATTAGTTCTCTCAAGCATTTATCCAAACAAAGTTCGTGCGAACCTTTGGACAATTTGTAATTTATTTTAGTGCTTAATTCAGGGGGAAGAGTAAAACACACTTAATTCACTTTTTAACCTAACCAAATCAAAACGAGTGTATAATAAACATTTAATTGTGAGAAACGTTACTATTTTTATTCCATCTTTTTCAACACCACAAGTTTTGTAGTCATGATTTATATACCAGCTTTCTATTGGTTGATGCAACTCTCTGTTTCGCATTCCGACCAGGCATATGACAAAGGCCCCAGCCCAAGTAGGAATAAACAGCGGGGACAAAGGGAACAAACTCCGGTTCTCTGATTGGTTGAATGCCCAAGCCCTGAATGCAACTGAAATTTCGCATGAAGTGAATTTCTTCGTTGCTGTTCGTACTTAACCTGGCAAAGGTTACGCTCAATCTAACGGAACAATCTCCTGCAGCGCAAAGAATTTCTCCGTAAAATGTTTTTTCAGAGAGTAAATTTGTTTACATAATTAGGGTATGCAATGCATGTGTTGCATACAACGCCTTTAACACAATAGGGTTCTGGGATGGACGTAGACTTATCTCTTCTGGGCAACTAGTCTGTGTCTGTAGAGTTTTCTTGAGGAATCTAGGGGGCACGTCACGTGCAGATGCACTCCCGCAAATCCCAGAGCATTTTGATTTTGGTTCTGTTGTATCTGTTGTTGGTATGCCGGTAATAGGTCATGGTCACGATCACGAGCAGTAAACTGTTTATTGCGGTTTGCGTTAAAAATCTGGTGAGATGATACTCCAGATAAAAAACCAGAGTTATTCATACTACCTCTGTCTGGCCGAATGAACCAGGAGTCTACCGGAAGTGTGTCAAAAATGATTTGTTCAGCAAACCCTGCTGCGTATGGGGCTCCAATGCTGTTGGGTGGTCACTGCACCTATGCTAGCGAAGGTGCATCCGCAGAGAAGTCTTACATTTGCACGGAAGTATCGGAATTGAACCTCCACGGAATGACAATGTATTGCCTTCTCCGACGAGTTACGTTTTCTGCTTCGCGAACGGATGGACGTTGGCATATAGGGCGATTAACATCGAAGAAAAAACACTCTTCAACCATTGCTGGAAGAACACAATCTGGTGGGAGCAGCGTTATGGTTCGGGGAATGTCTTCGTGGCATCCTCTGGCTCCACTCCTAACTGTGGGAGGCACTTCGTGTCGAAGTCATTTGGAATCAATCTTTGCAGACCATGTGCACCCATTCATGCTGATTGTCTTTCCTATGGCGGATGGGATCTTGCAGCACGATAATGTAACGTGTCACACAGCTGAAAATGTCCGAGGGTGGTTGGAAGAGTACGATGAAGACTTCAAATTACTTTCCTGCCCCTAATTCCAAAGAATTAAACGCAATTGAGCATCGCCGCCCCGGTGGCGCAGTGGTCTAAGCGATGGCCTCTGATCATTCGTCCGTAAGGGGTCCGGGTTCGAATCCCGGTGAGGCATGGATGTTGTGTTTGTCTTACGGCACTGGCTCTCTCCCTTCCCTGGAACCAGTGACCCTAAATTAGAGACGGGCGACTGCTTATAGCCCATTGAGTTGCTCACGGTGGTCGTTAAACCTCCAATCAAAAAAAACAAAACAAAAAACATTTGAGCATTTGTGGGACCACCTCGATTGTGTTGTTTGCTCTATGGATCCTCCACCACGCACCCTCCAGTAGCTGTCGGATGCTCTGCAGTCAGCATTACTCCACATATTTGGGAACACCTTCCAGCACTTTATTGAGCCACTGCCATCTCGTCTAACTGTTGTTCCCGCTGCACACAACGGTTACTCTGGATATTAGCTGGTGGTCACAATAATGTGACTCGACCGTGCTATTTTAAAAAGTAAACTTAGAGGGTTCTCTTACTGTATGACAGCAATGAAAATTAATAAACGAATACAGTATTTAAGGTCAAAATGAAATAGCACAAAGAGCATAAAAATTCGCGGTTCATTAATTACCAAAATAAGCAAAGCATATTTGCAACCAGAAAAGAGAATTGCAGAATAGCTCTCCAATATGTAGGGTAATATTTATTTGCCCATAAGCACAAAACAATCGTTAATGGTGAGCGGCACACTTCCACTGATATAAGAAAGCACAGAACAGTTTTAACTTAGGTTAGGGGTTGTCAAACGTTTTTTTTTCCCACGCCTCCCTTTACTCTACAGTATATAAATTTGCGACGGCTCCCAAATATACAAAAATATATAAACTATGTTATAAATTGATATATGCATGTTTTCATAGATAATTTTACATTTGTCGATCAAAAATGTGTGAAGAGCTTACCTTTAAATATAAATAGTTTAGATTAAATATTAACTTAAATACTATTACTTATTATTATTAAACGAAATAGGAAGGTAGTCGTTAAATGTTTAAATGAAAACAATATTTTCTACAAAAAAGTATATCTTAAATTTAATCAACTTACCTTTCGTTCTTATATCAAGCAGTGTCATTGGAAAGGATGAACTTGTTTATTCTTCATTAGATACTAAAATCTCGGGACGAGTTGGAAACTGGAATTCTCAACTTCTCGACGTTCATTGTGGACGTGTACTTGGTTTCGAAAACAGCCACTGTAGAAAATTCCGTTTCATATAATTGCAATGATGCAAAGGGAATTAAAATTATTAAAGCCTTGTTAGCCATTTCAGGGTACTGTTCCTTTATCGAAAACGATAATTCTGGTAGGAAAGATGACAAAAATTTGGACTTCAATGTGGGGTTTGATGAGTTATCAATAAATTATTCTTGTTTTGCAGTTAAGAACGTTAAGGGAAGATCAGCGCTGAAGGGATCTTTAATCTAATTGTGTTCTTGAACATCGGAAAAGTACTTTTTAAAATGATCAAGAGTTGTAACAAATGACCCAGAAGCTTTAGCCTCTCGGTTTCATTCAATTTTAAATCATTTTCATTTAAAAGCGTGCGCAATGTAGGAAAGCAGTGTAGCGTAAAAGTAGTCTTGACCTTTACGCTAACTTAAAATATCAACATACTAATAAATTGTTCCTAAATGAAACAAACCATAACGGCCAGACGAAACATATAAAACAGAAGTCAACTTACGGAAAAAAGTCCTTTATTCGGAATGGAATCACAACACTCTCCACACATTTATCTCAACACTCTTCAATTCTCTCGTACAGCACTTTCTTAACAACGCTCATCATAATCGCTCACAATAATAGCTCTCAATAATCGCTCTTATCAACACACCTCAATAATATCAACTCCTCTCCCCTACAACAGATCAGTCGTCGCTTTTTATCTTTTGTTCTTATCTTATTACATGCATACGTCACGTGCATTCAACCTCAATTGTGTTGCCAAACGTATTCGTTTGAAGGAAAATATATTTCGTTAAGCGTGAAGAATACTGAGAATAAACTCAAGATTTACATAGGGAAAAATACTAAAAAAGGACAGTTAATCTAGAATATACGTCACAGCAGTCATTTAGAACTCTATCTTCCATTTTTTTTCCTTCGAAGGCAGACATTTTGTCCATTAGCAACAAAATGTGGATCTCTTCTTTCAGGGATACATTTAATGAATTTAGCTTTTCAAATATATCTCACAGGTATGATAGCTTTGAAGGAAAAACACTGCCTACAAACTTCTTGGAATATTTCTGGTAAAAAAGATAAGAATGAAGTTCCTTCCTAAGTTCAAATACTCTTGATAAGACATTTCCACATGAAAGCCAGCGAGATTTTCAGTAGTAAAGTAGAGAACTTGGCTCAGCCCCCATATCTGCACACAATTATTTAAAACATCTGGACTTAAGTGGTCGAGTTTTAATGAAATTTACTACTTCGATTACTGACTGTAGAACTTTGTGTAGAACAGGGCTGATGTTCTTATAAGGAAATACCTCCCTGTGAATGATGCAGTGTGTCCACATGGCGTGAGGAGCTTTTTTTCAATGATTGCTTTCTGTCCCCAATAATTACCTGCCATAGAGCGGGCTCCGTCTGTGCACACGCCTGCACAGGTTTCCCAATTTACATTATTTTATGACATACAAAAATGTATTATATGAAACAAGTCTATTTTTTTTCGAGGTGTTATACTTCTGCAGAAAACAAGATCTTCATGAAATTTATTAAAATCATCAATAATTCTCTCATTACAAATCAAATGCGAATCTTTATGCCTATCAGTGGCTTCATCCAATTGAATGAAAACATCCTTGCCCTTAAGTTTTTCAATTACCTGGTCATTAATATCGTCAGCCATATATCGAGATTTCGACAACTAACCGTATTGTCTGATAATGACATGCTTAGCAGTTACTTGACCTCTGATTCTCCGACCATAATGGAACCATGTTCATATCAGCTGGTAAAATAAGGCCTTCAGCAATACTTTGATGGAAGAAGAACCTTTGTCAGGATTGTAGCTTGTTTAGTGAGAGTTGCTCTTTGCTTAGCCATTCCTATCAACTTAGAAGAAAAATACTCACGTGGGTTTCTTTAACCAAACTTCCATGAACTGTTCCAAATGACGTTTCATTTTATTGGGGAGCATGCTTTCAGCGACTAGTACTTTAAAACGGATAACACACTGTGAACGTTCATCATTTCGCACAAAAATAAACGTCAACCCGAAATCTGGGTAGCTTTCGTCATATTTCCGGTATTACCACTTCTTTTCGTCTTTTAAACTGTTCGTTATTTCCGAAACGGCATGCGTTTTACAAGCATTTAAAAACGTATTCATCTTGACTGTTCTTAAAATGTAAGGGACGTAAATATGAAAAAAAAGGGAAAGCTCACAAACCACTACACATCCGTTATCACGAACACTAAGCACAAGAATGAGTTTGGTCGTCACGCGGCCCTGCAACAGAAAGGTGCCTTCTTTGCAAAACTAACTGAATCATCAGAAACAATTAAATCACTTTTGCCCACGTCATTTTGATCCTTGGAAGAGACTACGTGCCACCCGAGGGACACGGGGACGCATCTTCAGGAATGTATTTTTTTAAGGGAGCGGGAAGTGATGTATAGCTGCCAATATACTCTCATTTCCGGGCTTTTCAGTGAATTCCAAAGGCGCGACGGCGACTCCCTTGAACAAAACTCGGTACTTCCCAAGGAGCCGCGATGCACAGTTTGAAAACCCCTGGTCTAAGTCCTAGCTGTTGGCCATTCGTTCGATGTCGGTCCGGGTTCGGATCCCAATTAGCAATGGATGTTCTGTTTGAATTGCGGTACTGGCTCTCTGCCTTACCTGGAACTAGAGGACCTAAATTACGGACGATCGACTGCATATAAGCGATCGAGTTGCTCACGATGATTGCTAACTACCTATATAAAGAAATAAATTACCTATATAAGATGTGTTGCTCGCAGCAAAACATCTCGAATGCCTGGTTTCATGGTTTAACCAGCAGATATGATACCCGTTAGTTTTCCTAGAAGGCACTTGAACATCTCAACGACGGGTAGATCTCGTTCTGGTTCTTGTCACAATCTCTTTCATAGTACAGGTATCTGGGGCTACAATACAATACGATAATGTACTTGCACATGCCGCACGCAGCGCCAGATGGCGTATCCAGAATCACAATGTTGTAGACAGACAAGAACGATCGCCGGACTTGTCATCAATTGAGCATGTATGGGACGTGGCTAAAAGACAGCTTCACGATCAAAAAACCAGCTCAAAATATGGTTGCACTGCGACAACAGGAGCAAGAGGATTGTTCAGTGGCTTCGCTATATGATATTCGACAGCTGTATACCTCAAGGCATTGTCGAATTAATTGCAAATGCCAGTATATTGTAAGTTAAGTTTAGGTAAAACAAGAGTTAATTCTATATCAGCGGGTTGAACTCTTTGATTATGTGCTTATTTTACGTACTTAACTGCTCGCCAATTTGCACACATTTTCGTGCATTTCTTCCTGGTGTTTGTAATTTTTCAGAAATTACGTGTACAAACGTATCGTTATGATTTTTTTCGTAATTGATTTTCCATTGTAATCGCGTTATTTCTCTTACAGGTTGAATAAATTAAATGCAATTTTGCAAGAATTAGAGAATGTCTTTAAAGCAAAAACCTTAATAACAATAAGTTTTTCGAATAAGTGCAGGATTACTAATTTGCTGTTACTTACCAGTGCAGGGTGTACTAATTTTCCGTTACTTTTAACTGAACTATCTATTCAGAAGTTGAAACCCACTTTTCCTGAACTTAAACAACTTAAACGAAAGATATCAAAACCAGGAGCAATTTTAATAGAAATTATGTTTTAAATAAATTACCGAAGGTGTATATGCATTCTTGGATACTTATATGTTTATGATTGATGCTTTATCAAAGCGAAACCTTCATATTCAATTAAATTTATTTTCATTGCGTCTTTGGGAATTTAAGCTTGGAAAATTTAGAGTACAAGACAAATGCTGTAAGACCACAAGAAAAGCACTGAAATACTCCAAGACTATATTCAAATCTCCTACGATATATATCCAATATTGTGTGCAGAGTATTTTACGAAAGAAGAATACTTTAAGGAGATGGGGGTCCGTTAGTTGCAAAATATAAATTTAGGGAAGCAAAGTAAAAGGTCACCGTGTGATGGGAGAAAACTTTGTAAATAACGAAGCTCAAATTTTGGAGGAGGTATGCACCAACGGGAAAATATGTTTGCTCTGTTTCTAGCTTGATATCAATCAAAATAGTAGATATGGAAATTTTACTCGCAATTTTTATTTCTTACTGGCTATTTCGTAATCACATTAGCTACTCCTGTAGAGTAAACAAAAGGGTAAAGGGAACTAATATCTTATTGGGTATTTACGAAATATTTTCTGCTGTAACGCATTATGTCAGAAGCTTAATACTATGAAAAAGCAACGCACTCCTAGACTGACTGCAAGCATTTAGGGTAAACTAGAATTTCGGCAAAGAAAAATGTATCGAATCTTTATCAAAAGACAGTAATACAGAGTACAGATATTAATCTTATCTTAAATTTATGTTTAGGTCCATAAAATACTAGAATATATTATGCCATGAGCTTTTGGGTATATGATTCCGCTGTTTTCTATTCCAAAGTACATGGTTAAATTCAGTAAAAAAGAAACTCTTTAGGAAACTGTTTTCAATGACGCAATACGAAAAGCTCACTTACTTCGACATTTGAACGTTATTTTCATTAAATCCAGATATCTTGTTTTGTGAAACGGGAGGAGGCAAAAACATATGAAAAATACCCTGTATTGATTTACAATGAAAATATTGCTAAAAAAGCTTTCTTTCATTTGCGCAGGTACTCAGATTTGAATTACATTTTAATCGGAAAATATTCTATCCAATATTTTTTTTATTTCAGTAGCCCTGGCGGTTGGCTTTGCAGTTTCTGTCTAACTTGCTTGAAAAAGTCATCCGGTTGATGTGCGAAAGCTTGAAACGCTTATGTGCCTAATTCCTATGCTAATAAATCGGATCACTATTATAGTATTACATTCCCTACAAAATTGGTGTGCTGTTCCTCTTTATCAATTTGTTTTTTCTCTTACCGTAACTTTGCTGTTACTAAACATATACTACACCACTAACACTTAACTTTAAATAAATACATGGAAAAAACTTATATGTAAAGAAATGTACTTTCATTGCAATAAGATTTCAATTGTAAACATTAGGTTCCCCATTTTAGTTAGATTACCACTTGCTAGTCACATTAAAATCACTATTGTCACCTCCCTCTCAAAAATTCATTTTTTTCATGTTGATCTTATCTGTAAAGGCATTCTGTCCGAAATTATACCTTCTGCACCTCACTCGTGGGTTACCTATGATCAAGAAGTTGTCGTATATATCGAATATGCAGATGGAAACCTTCTGGAACTGCTTAAGAAATACTTTACATGCATCTCACATGTTTAGATGGTATTAGCACTTTTTTTTTGACGGCAACATTTATCATGATCAGTTATGATAAAGTCCTTGTGGAATGAATGCAATTTCTTCAGATGTTACGCAATTCAAAAATTCGTTTGTAGGAGTGTTGTGGTGTTGTGGGAAAATAAATAGGCGATGATCTTGAGCAAATCGACGGCATTTACTTTTCATTTGCCTAGGAATAGCCACCCTCTTGAGAATAAGCTCTTGTCGATCACACATTTAATGAATATGTAAAACTAAACTGTTTTATCACATTGTGTGAATATTAAATTCTACACATAGCAGGTTCTGTCATATAGAGTCTGTATAAATAGATATCATTCGGTAAAGTTAGGATAATTTTGGGGATGGTTTATGTATCATATATAAAATCACGTGGATGTTTTGTGACAATTTTTTTGCATTTATACCAAGCGGAGAACGAAACTTTTAATTCCACCAAAGTGAACAACATCGCGAAGAAATATCCCTCATTCTGATTGAAGGAAAATTAACTCAAGAACATTCCAGATAAACATTCGTCGGAAGCATTAGGTTCTTTAAAAGTCATATTGTAATAAACAACACTACAACCATTTTTTTTAAATTACGACAAAAGACCAGCTGCTCAGTCTGAAAGCAGTAAACATAAAACTACAGAAATTGTGTGCAAAAATTTTCCAAAAAGCGGTTGTTGAAAAAATCGTCAATAAACTGTGAAGTTCTGAAAAAATTTAATAAAACTTGAATTAATGAGTCACAGTTCTTCAATTTCCTGAAAAAATTCGCCGCATAAATTTTCACCACAAACATTAAAACTGATAATATATTTCGGCCTTTACAGACGCACAACGACGAACGATTTTTCCATACGTTTCGAATTGAAGACGTGTTTACAACACGCCGAATGAATAAAACAAACTCGATAAGGAAATGAGATTATTGTTGGAAAGTTCCCAAAAATATTTGGTTTCAATATTTTACTTGTACAAAAGTTAATTATAATGTTTCTAACATTCTTGATAATATTCATCAATATGCTACGTCATATGGAAAGCCTAACTTAGATTATGGTTGATATTAAAGATGATGTTGCTGAAGAGCTAGTGGGTTTTTAGGAATTTAAATGTATAGAGAGTTACTCTCATTTCTGAGAAATATTTTTGCCTCGTCTTGCAATCCGAAAACATTCGAATGAAGATTCTTGGCAAAGCAGAACAAGAATAGAAATCAGATTTTTTTAATAGGGAATTAATGTGCACTGTGTGCGATTTTGTGGGATTGTCCCTACTTTAATGGCACTGATTCCAAGGAATGGAAAAAGACAAGGCCTTAAAACATTCTATACATGCCTCACCAGGGATTCGAACACAAATCCTTCTTTACCATTGGTTAGAAGCCACCGCTTAGACCACTGCACCACTTGAAAATCTCAGATTTCACGTATGAACGAATTTATAAATAATTGTAATCATGAACATATTTTATTTGCAATATTTTACCAATGAAAGCTATGAACATTTTAATTATGGCCATGAAAATCATTCAATAGCCAAGTATCTGGAATATCGTCATCAATATATATATTACAGAACTAACCCGATATTACAAATTACGAAAAAAATAAACACCTATTAGGGAGAATTGGTTAGCAAGCATTTTAAATTCAATGAAACCGAATGACCGTCTGTCATTTAAAGAGAAGATAAAGTTAACAACTGCTTGTTTTGAGATAAAATGATGTATTCTTCCAGTAAAGTTCAGGTGCAATAGAAGCCAAGAAGATATTCAGGCATTGCCTCGTCTGAGAAAGTAATTAAATTATTTCAAATTTCACTACATTGTAGAAGAAATGCCTGGTAAGAAATGTTACACTACTTCCGGTTGAGGAACAGTTCCAAGTGAAACTTGCATTACGCCTGTAGCTGATTTTTTGATGATTCAGCTCCATTGTATGTGGTTGAAATTACACCATTCACCAGACAGATGCATCAACTGATCCTTCTTACTTCATGAAATGCTATCTCATGAAGAATGTAAGCTTCACGATATTCGCGCAATTAGGAACATAATCTGATACACTGAAACAATGATAGTTTTCCGTCTTTAGCACGATTTAATGATTAAAAGATTAGAAATATATACAATTAAAACCATGAGCACTTTCGAGGCAGCGGCTGCCTCGAAAGTGCTCATGGTTTTAATTGTATATATTTCTCATCTTTTAATCATTAAATCGTGCTAAAGACGGAAAACTATAATCGTTTCAGTGATTAATGTCGCACGAGTCTTCAATATTTGTTGATAATCTGATAAGTTTTCTATAAGTTTCAAATTGTTGCTATGATTATGGCATATTACATATAAGAAATAAGGTTTGCTAAATATCGCTACTTTGTCCGATGCCTACTGAAAGTCGAATTTCTAAGCTTCTTTTTCCGTAAATAAAAGTAAATACTTTTTTTAAAGAAACTTAAATATAAGTTTTCTTAAATAAAAGACTAAAACATAATATCCACTCTTTGTTCCCATTACGCTATCTATGTAAACATGGTAATTTCAAGTAAATCTGATTCAGAAATTTTATATTGCACATTTTTAGTAAAATAATTTGATTTTTAAATATTCAAGCAGAGAAGTTATTGGAATACCTGCCTAACAACGTTCCGTTATTCAAAACAAAAGCCTCATTTCAATGTAACAAGAATCAGCGGGAATCAATATCGTCCTGTAGTTAAGTTCAGCTTTCCGGATGTGCGGGTTTCAATTATTTGCCGAACGCTCGTTGGAGAAAACTATGTGTTACAATCAGTTTTAGCAGTCTTATCCCAAAGGTATTTAAATTAATTTAAGTTCCGATGACTGCGGATTTCAGTTTAGCACTTTGAAGCCAGTTCCATGCTCTAGTAACCTATGCGTGAGCATCATTGCCTTGTATTATATGCATTATTATATGGTATATGCACTAATGCACTATATTAATGTGACTTGTCGGCAATAATAAAGAAATGCTGTTCCAAAGGTGTTAAGAAAACCAGTGCAGACAGCAAAAACAGCATATAAACCATTTTACCTCCTCCTCAACCTTAAAGAATAAATTCTGCTAGGCAGGTGAAATTCATGTATTTGCTGCGGTTGACACTATTATACAGGCCTGTCTATTGGGATGTATTCACTAAAAATACGATTAATTGCAGGAGGTGACATTTACTTCTCAGGGTTTAAGACTCCATATTTGTTGTTCACGTATCCACCAAAAAGGAACTTGTCGGTTTTTAAAAGGGACCAATGATACACAAATTGGATGTCTGCTGTTATAATTCATTACCACAAATGTGCCGCTGACTATATATGCTGAAATTCTCCTCCTGATACCACTAGTTTACTGCGCAGTTACTTCGCGCAATAGAGTTCGTCTGTTACTTCATACATTCAATAGAGTTCGTCTGTAACTTCATTCATTCTCTTCCGTCCACAAACACCGACGAGCCTATTTAGCTCGAAACGTGACCTACAACTGCTTATTTTGTTATTTGTGCATCACACATTTCACATCTTCGAAGCAGTTTTTGTTACACTGGCGAAGAACTGGCCGTTTTAGGAATCCTAGAAACTTTACATTTTGCACCAAAGCCGTCACGAAAATGTGAGTACATCAAGTTAGAGATAACAGTTCCCTAAATTTCTGACGTCACGTGGAAACCAAGGCTTCTGATTTGTTTCAAACGTTAAACACCAAACCGGCGTATCAGGCAGCGTAACATGAGAGAGACATCACAGAAGGTAGGATCTCGGCTCTCTAATGCTATGGCCAATGAGATAGAAGTATTTCTATCTCGTTGGATATGCCCTTGTTTGCGCCCTCTATTATGTGTCTTTCGAATTCCTTTAGATCATGAGTCTTCCGCCCTTTGCCGCGCTATCTACGTTTCATCCAATTCGGAATCTTTTGCAGGGAGCTGTTTGTAACACTATCTCGATATTTTAGTTGCGTGTGTTAAGTAACGATCGCAGGTTCCCTTTATTTCTCTTATTTTGGTTGTTCCTAATACACTGGCGTGCAAAAAGTAAGGGCGAGACCGTTTCCCGAATGTAACTTTGTGCAGAAGTGCTCCACATCAACTCAAATCATACCATAAGATCCCCAAGATGTAAGAATATAGGACACGTGAGCAAAACCGTCCAAACAAGGAATCCAAAGGATACAAAGGCACTCTATTGAAAAAGTAGCTTCGAGCACAACTGGACAGAAGACAGAAACGTCCATGTGACAGGTGACTGCCAAGAAAAATCCAGTCTTTAGTAAGGAATATGATCACCCCTGACTGCGTTAGAGGATTTACAACGTCCGTCCATGCTGAGGACGAGGTTGTCAAAGAGCTGTTAATGCATCGCGGCCTATTCTTCTTGTAACGCCAATCGCAGCTGCGGAATCGTTGCTGGCGGCTGGTGACTTGCTGCCAAGCGCCTTTTGAGAAAGTCCGACACGTTGTTGATAAGATTTAGGTCCAGAGACCTTGCGGGAAAATCCATGCGTTAAATATCTTCACTCTCCAACAGATCTGAGACAGCCACTGTACGATGAGGTGTAGCGTTGTAGTCCATGAAAAGGAACTCAGGGCCCACAGCACTTCTAAACAGACGCACGTGAGGCAGGAGAACTTTGGTACAATAGCGTACACCATTGACTGAACCACTTTGGAAGATGTGGAGGTGAATACGGCCACCAAGCATGATACCGCCCCAAACGAGAACTCCGCCACCTCCAAACCGGTCCCTTTCGATAATGTTGGAGGTGTGATTGCGTGTTCTCTGCTCTCTCCAGATGCGTATACGTCCAGAATCGCTCGTCATACTAAATCGGCTCTCGTACGTAAAGAGAACTCGACCCCATTGCTGATGTGTCCAGTTCTTGTGTTCCTGGCGCCACAAAAACCGCCGTCTCCGATGAGCAAGCGTTAATGGCACACACCGTACTGGCCGTCGTGCAAATAGACCACCTTTGTGCAGCCTCCTGGCCGCGGTAAAAAACAATAACGGACGTCCAGTTGTGTGTTGCATGTGCCTTGCGATTTCTTTCTCTGTCTGCTGTCTGTCTCTTCTCGCCTGTAGGACAATATACCGGCCGTCCGCCGCCGTGGTTGCTAATGAACGACCACTGCTGAACTCCCTGACAGCTGTTCCTGTTTTTTCAAATGTTCTCCAAGTTTGTGAAACGATGCTGTGAGCGATCCCGAACTCGTCGGCCACACTAGTCACACTTCGACCTTATTCCAACTTCCCAATGACGCAACCTCAAGTAAAGTCATCCCGATGTCGTCTACTGGATAACCTGTTGGCCATATCACATGGTGACAGCACCTCAACGTCGTTCAAACAGATGTACACCGTGCAATAGCTTTCACCGAATTGCAGAGGGTACACCGCCCGTATGCTTGATACCCTTCCGACACTCCCCGATCCCTTACGTCATGCTGCATATATGCGCATGCCCTACCGTACCGGACCCTAGTATTTCTCCTGAGTGGTCTTTTGGTCCGTTCTGCCTTATCGTTCCGCTTTTATGCTAATTTCTCCTTTTCGTCCTTAATTTTTGCACACCAGTGTAATTTGCAGCTTTAAGGTGGTACTAAAGATTATAATGTAGTAATAAAGATTATAGAAGAAAGGACGAAATGGCACTAACCTGTAGGTTCATATTTTCAGGTTTTTCTATGAAAAAAAAATTGAATTTGCAAACTAAATTGTCTTTGTCTGTCATCTCAAGATGACAGTACGACTTTGTCTTGAAACCTGTTCCTCACTTTGTTGGTGTGAATGAGTTATGTAACATTATTTTATAAGTTCTCTGTTGACATCCGTTCCTTAGAATAGCTTGAGAGATGATTTTCGACTGAGCAGGTTATTCCACCGTAAGAATGGCCATTTTCACTGATGGAATGAAAAACTCTGTCGTCATTTCCGGTTTATTCTTTTGAAATTTCTGCACTAGATTGTAGAAGGCCCAGATTTTTCGTCATTTGAAAAGCAAGTAAACTTACTAAATCCTTTGCATATCGTCAGGATCGTTGCCAATAAAAAATGACAGATTTAGAAGCCAACCATAAAATCACAGTGGACCTAAATGGGCAATAAAATCCATTTCTTTTCCTTCAATGTTGCGTTTTGTCTCTTGCTTAAAGCTGGATGATGAGATATTTATTTCCATATAAATACTTTTTTAGCAACTAATTAATATGGCAGATGGATATATTTATTTCTCCTTTATGAGAAAGCCGATAATTTTGACGCGTAAAATAAAAAAGTGATGTTTATTTATGATTAACGAGAAGTATCAAAAATGTAATGTAAGAAAACGAAAGGAAAAAAAAACACAAAGCAATTTTTAGAACTATCGTGTCAAACGACTTAAATTTAATGGAAAAAACTGTTTGGTGAAAATCTACTTTTACGTATTGCACGTTTGATAAACTCCTTCTCTGTGCATTCTACCTAAAAATGCTAGCTCCTTCACTATAATGAAGAAACTGCATACGGTTGTTATACTTTTTTGGAACATAAAATGCTACAATAATGATACCACCATTACATACTCGAAAAAAAAAGAACTAAGATGAAAAGCAGCAATTAAAGAGATAGAATCAAAATAATTAAAAAGAGTAAGATAAATCATATAGAATATCATGTAGTTTTGAAATATCTCCTTTTCCTCAGGGGTCCATAGAAAGTTCACTGATCAAAATAATTAGGGGAGCATGTTACTTTAGAGACAATACACGCGGCAGTCATGTGATATCTTACCAAACGTGGGAAATGCAAGTCAAATGTGAAAGAGTGTCGAGTCATGCATATCCTTATGGAAATGCATGACTCTGACGTTAATTTCGCGCCATTTCAATCTTACCAAACTTCGTCGCGGTGCACCTTTATCACATTTAAACAAAAACAATTTTTGTTCCTGTAGGATAACTTTGATGCCTCAAAAATTACTTTAAATGTTTACACTGACAAATTTGTTTGTGTGAAGTGTTTTTAACTTTATATGAAAACGGCAGGAAGAAATGCCAGTAGACAAGACTCTTGTCAAAAGTTTCACAAAAAATTTCTCTTTTAAATTCCAAAATTCTGGGCGTCACGAAGGACATGATTAAATTTACAATATTTCATAACATTAAATACTAAACACCTGGATTTGCAATTACATTTTTTACAAATACCTAGGAAATCAGGTTCTCCATCTTTTAGGGAAAATGCTTAAAGCCTCGTGTATTTATTCGGAAGTTCTTTACAATATTAGAGAGATATTCAAATGAATCATAGGCATTTTGCTATTTTCAATAGCAAAAATTAATAGAAACTGAGACACGTTTGTAAGAATCACAACCGGTATCGTCCAAGGTGCAAACGGAATTTAGAAATATGAACGAAATTCCCTCCTCGGGGAAAACAGGCTCGTTTATATTTTCATGGTTTAATATATAATGAATTTAGGTTTATGCTAAAATAATAAGTTTGTACGTATTGGTTTTATGCTATGTTTACAAAAATAATAATATGGCATGATATTTCAAGGTATCGCAGCCGCTGATCCAATTGGAATAGAATTTACATATAGCCCCAGATTTAAGTCATTGCTTTAAAAAACCAATTGTATTGAATGCATTTTATGGTACTAATAATTTTAACAATACTTTAAAACGTCCATTAGTTTAGTACTGACTTAAATAATAATAATAACATTTAACATTTTGACTACATTAACTGAAATTTGTTGTTTAGCGTTCGTACTGTAATTTATAAAAAGTAAAGCTGCATGAGGATATGTACTAAATTGTATTTAGTTGACACCAGCTAACAGGATTCACATGCAGCTTTTCTTTGCGGTAATTTAAATTTATGTTTCCACAGTACAAATGAAACTTCGTGCTATATACAATACATTGATACATACGCCGTCTTTGCACGGTAATATAATGTGTAAAAGATGACAGATATTTACAAAATTAAAACATTAAAAACCACAAGCACTTTCGGGTTGACAGTCGCACCCGTCTTCAGCTGGAAAAGAGTAATTGCTACTAATGTGCTCCAATATATACGTCTGAGTGTGATGACGTGCTGCGTGTGGAGTTGCGTCACAAGGGTACCGCACTGTTCCCATCGGGTCATAGCTGAATTACAAATCAAACTAGACCCAAATAGGAATGTTAAACTTAGTGCATATTATACATAATATGTGTATATATCAAAATTCATAGGTCAACAATAAATATTATTATTAACCTTCATGGCTGCAATGAGCCGTTTCCATATTCTGGGTAAATCAACTGGGAGGTTGTCGTTGCAGCAGCAGTCTCCAAAGGCTTCGATATATCAGCTTTCAGTTATATGTAATGAGTATATTGATGTGGGGGTATGTAACAACTAATGTTATTCCAGTCTGGTTGAACAATTCCACATGCTACGTTTTTGGCGAGAGCTGTATTACTGTGATTAACACGGATATTCTATTTTTGCTCCTGCACTCGAATCCCACGGCTACGTTTTCTGGAGCCCACGTAGGTGCTGGCATGTTCACCATTGGAAATGTCAATCAAAGGGATATTATATACACCCCATTTATACAGAGTGTTTGTTTGTTCTCGGTCTTTTTCACAAGTGAAAATAAGTTCTTGGATCTAATGCCAAACTGAATATCGTACTTCAGACAAATGCGTAACAGTGCATTAGTTATAGCTGGGTACTGTTCTTGTGTGCCAAAAAGACGTTTTTCTTTTTTTGATTTTTGATCAAAAATGTATATCTATCATTTGAAATTCTTTGAAAGATTCGGTTTATCATGTACTTAGAATATCCATGTTTAGCAGCTAAATCAAAAATGAAATGTATCGCACATTTAAGCAAAGAGCCAGTAGACGCATGCGTAAATGCTCTTTGATTAGAAAGGTAACGGCTGATAACTTGTGTGGTAGGGGAGTTAAACGGGATTAGGCTATTACTTGCAGTAGGTTTTCGATAAACTGAGTAAGATAGGTTACAAGTTTCTGGGTTACGAACAATTCGGAAATCTAAGAACGGCAAAGCGTAGATAGATTCGGTTTCTATCGCTAGCCCGATAGAGGGGAAAACAGACGAAAGCGCGTCGGCGAACTTAGCTAAGTCATCCTGTCTATGAGGCCAAAACACAAGGATGTTGTCGACGTTCTTAATATACAGACTAGGGGTAAGGAGAAACACATTGAGAACGTTGTTATCAAAGTGTTGAAGCAGGATTTCTGCGAATACGGCTGAAAGTGGAGAACCCATAGTTGAGCCCTGCACTTGCTTATAAAATTGATTATCGAATTAGATCCATGAACGCTGTTTGACTAAACGAATAGCGTTCATAACAGCGGAAATTTCAGAAGTTGAGATTTGTGACTCAGCGAGTTTGGCTTCAATGATAAGATGGGTAAGGTCCACTGGTGAATTAGGGTACAATAAAACAACATCCAGGGAGGCAAATGTGAAAGTTTTAGAATGTGGCTGAAACATTCTAACTCTTTTAATTACAACAGTGGAACTCTTAACAGAATGTGAGTTCGTAGAAAAATCTGCTAAGTTCTTTGCAAGAGCTATTTGAAGGGGTCGTGTCAGGTTGACGTAACCCGACAAGACCGTATGAAGCAAATAACAATCATAATTCGGAGATTATCAGGTGAGCTGGACATATCACAGACCACCGTAGTTCACCACCTTCAGGACTTCGGCCAGGCCTGCAGAAGCTGCCGCGTTGTGCCTCACAAACTGACGCCAGCTGAAGGAAACAGCCGGGTGGAAGTGCGCAGGAAACTTCTAGAAAACCCTCACTATGAACGTTTCATCAAGAGAATTGTTCCGTGCGATGAAAAGCGGGTCCTTTTCCAAAATCCTAACACACAACGGTCGTGATCAAGCCCAGGCCAGCTTCCAGAACCTACAGTAGTGGATATATGTTATTTTGGATGAGAAGTAACCCGGCACTGGTGAACAGAAAGCAAACTCTCCTCAGCAGGACAAGTCTCTACCTCATACCACGCGAACGATCCGGTCAAAATCCAAGGAACTTGAGATAATAAAACTGATGCCACACCCAGCGTATAGTCCAAACCTTGGTCCGTTGGATTATTACTTGCACCGGTCTATGGCTCACTTCCTGGGAGGTAGGTATTTCATCAACCAGGAGTAGGTGGAAGCTGGGGTGAAGGCGTTTTTCACGCCGAAAGACAAAAACTGACACCGCCGCGGAATCGAAATACTGGCAGGCAGATGGCTAAAGGTTGTGCAAGCCCATGGCCTATACTTTGAGTGCTAGTCAGTTTTCGTCGTAAAGGTACGTACGAAGGTATAAGGTGATCAAAATATTGAAAATCGTTCGACTCATCCTCTGTAGTAACGGTCGAGATTAAAATAATTTGTATGAGTGAATTTTCCAATCATCGGCGCCGAATTAAAGAAATTATTGGGTAGTCAGGCTTTAAAGCGTTCGAGCCCAAAAGGGAAGCAACTTCGTATCATCAAGATGAAAATTTAAATTCGAGAATATTCAGATAACGATATTAACGTATGTTTAACTTGAAAAGCAGTTACGATTGTTCTTATGCAAATGCAAGAGAAGAAAAAATTAAGCAATTCTCATGAACATTATTATTTGAACAAAAACAAACAAAGGTTCATGAAATATCCTGATTGTTTTCTCACAGCCTTTGAAAACATTGGGAATAAGAATTTCCTTCGCTCTAAACGCCGAAATGCACTACATTACGCCGATGTTGCGATTTTTTGGAGCACCTTTTCTTGGCTGTTCAGGTCAAGAAGTTTTCCGCAACATTAATGACTTCCATTTTGTCACTCTTGTTCCCCATGTCCTCCAATGCTCGGTTGATGTCATCTTTTTATAGCGTTTCACCTTTACAAAATCGTAAGCCTTTATGGTTAAAAATTAACTATGGCCACTCCCAAGGAACAAAGTGCAGATCAACATTGCTTTTAGATTTATCTACATTACCTACATGCTTTTTGTGACATTTGGGCTTTCTAATAGTATTTTATTTTCAAACAACCAATTATATTTCATAACAGCTATTGGAAACAATATTTCCCTTGTTTGCAAGTTTTCTTTAGCCCTGATAACACAGTTACATCAGTTGCGATTAGTTTTTATTGCATTTTCTTCTAGAAAAGCTCAGTTTCTGATTTACGATTTTTGAATATCTTCTGGAAAAACTCAATTTCCGATCAATGTTTTCTTCTTCATGCTTTCTGGGCATTTCTTCTAGATAAGCTAAGTTTCTGAATAATGTTCACGGGGCATTTCCCCTTTGAAAAACAGTTTCTGATAAATGTGTTTTATGCATTCTCTTCTACAAAAGCTCAGTTTCGTCTTCCCTGAAATCTTGCCGTCGGTAAAAATTCTTTCCTTACATTACTTATGCCTTAAATTCCGCTTCAAAGTCTTCAACTACTTTTTTGCAGGCATTTTGGTATTCACTATGCCCAATAACTTTATGAAAGCTAGATCTTTTTTACGATTAGCTAATCAGTTCTAACTTGTTTATATTCTTCAAATAAGTTTTCAATAAAACTATGTTTCTCGTCCGGGAAATATACCTATTTTCCACTGTACTTTTGATTAATAAGTTCAGTTGGGGTAGAAACGTTTTTTTATTTATTGATCTTTAAAACATATCAAAGGTCAACTGTCCATTTCAGCGATCAATTCTTAAGTATTTAGGTAGGTAGATTTTTCACTGCAACTGATTAACATTTGTATTTATGTGCAATAACTGCAGACAGAATTAATGAAAACATGAAAAATTATTTACGCAGAACATTGGATTTATTGCTTACTTCATATTTCTTAATAATTTGTTGTTTAATTTAAACTTATTTTACTATATAAGATTTCGCTGCCACCGTTCTTGGGAATTTCAAAACCACGAAAACAAAATATTAATTCAAAACTAACCTATTCAAGTGCAAATCTTTGTGAGTAATTTCTTTGCTGGTTACCAAGCTAAATTAAGGACCGATGGCGCGTTAGCAAAGAAGGCAAATCCCTGAAACGAATGGGCGATGTGGGTAAGTTATATGTTGAACCAGTAACACCAAGCAGTCATAAGTTAATCTCCAACAGAATTTGTGTCCATTAATAGAATCAAATATCTTTTATTATGGTATTTAGATAACTGAAATAAAGTGAGTTCCGGATATTTCAATCATTATACAAGGCACCTTTTTTATAGAATGCTGTTCATATGTTAGTCTGATTAAGGAAATGATATCATTCGCTATTATAGAGAAAATGAATGGAGAACAGAAATTTTACCAGTCGCTAAGCGTTTGATGCATTGCAATGCTGTATGCTTAAAGAAAAATTGCTATTATTCTGCTACAGGAAATTAAAGTTTCTTACAAAGCGTTTAAAAACCGCATTTCATGAAACATGTTTTTGAGTGAAGCAATGTTCTCAACTACTTCACATCATGATTATTATAATCTTTTTTTCAGATAAGTTACAGCAAGTTGCTCGGAATTTCATTTTACATGAAAGGTTCTGTAATAAGTCAACATTTTCTGTTAAGAAAGGAGTAATTTCTCTGAAAACCCTGCATTATATTGTACGACATCTATATTTGGAAACCTGACTGTGTGTTAGGACAACACTACTTTTCGGATATTTTACACCTGGTACAAGGAGGATTGATTAGCGTTGTGTTTGAAGTTCCGTTGACTCCTTTGGAAGCTAAATTTTTACGCCTTTGGTTGGTGTGTTGAGAACGGAATGTGATAGATGGCTTCATGATATAAGTTAATATATAGACGGCTTCATGATATAAGTTAATATATAGACGGCTTCATAATATATACAGTCAAGTCACATTATTGGGACTACCTCCTACTTTTGACGTCAACAGCACGTAGCCGATGAAAGATGAAACGTGTCGTGAGCTGGCTTGTAGGGTATATAAAGTGTGCTGTAGACAATCTGAAAACATATCACTCGTTGCTGTCATGGAAAAAAGGAGCGATATATAAGATTTGCAAAAAGGGATGATTATCAGCTTTCGGGCAAAGGGTGAAAGTATTTCTGAAACAGCACAGTTTGTGAACTGTTCGCGTGCTACTGTGGTTAAAGTGTATCGTGATTGGAGAAATGACACCACTGCGAATGAGCGAAGTGGAAACTGCGGAGCAACACGTGCAATTTATGTGAGAGGTGAACATTGGCTTCGACGATGCGTGAGGGCCGATCGACACGCTACTGTAGAGCAACCCACTGGCCGAATAAACCATGTGGGCTACAGGAAGTGTGTCCTAAAAGACAGTTCAGCAAACCCTGCTGTGTATGAGGATCCGATGCAGGCGGATAACCACTGCACCTATTCTAACGAAGGTGCAATGGCGGAAAAGTCTTACATTTGCACGGCAGTATCGGAATTGGACATCCACTTATTGGCAAAATATTGCCTTCTCCGATCAATCACGTTTTCTGCTTCTTCGAACGGATGGACTTTGGAGAATAAGGCAAAAAACATCGGAGAACGAAGAGTCTTTAACCATTGGTGGAAGAACACAAGAAGGTGGGAGCAGCATTATGGCCTGAGGAATGTTTTCGTGGCGTTCTCTGGGTCCACTCATACCTGTGGAAGGCACTATGGACCATATTCGTTATGAATCTATCTGTGCAGAACACTCATACATGCCGATTATCTTCCCTGGGACGGACGGGATCTTCCAGCACGACAACGAAACGTATCACAGAGCTAGAAATGTCCAACTGCAGCTTGGAAGAGCTCGATGAAGACTTCAAAGTACTTTCCTGGCCCCTTAATTTGCCAGATTTACACCCAACTGCGTATCTGTGGGACCACCTCGATCGTGTTTTTCCCTCTATAGATCCTCCACCACGCACCCTCCAGCAGCTTTCAGATGCACGCAGTCAGTAGGGCTTCATATACGTGTGAACACTTTCCAGCACCTTTTTGAGTCAATTCCAATCCGTCTAGCTGCTGTCCTTGCTGAACACGGTGGTTACTCTGGATATTAGCTGGTGGTCACAATAATGTGTCTCGACCGTGTACATAATTATGTATCTACAAAAGGAAACATTCTTTGTTTCGCATTCTTTAGATTCCTGTTATAAAATGAGGTGCTGCATTGTGTTCACACATTATTTCAATGACAACGGACTATCATTGAGCGGCGTTGCTAGTTAATATGGCAGTGGTTAATAGATATTATTTTTATCCCTGCTTCTTTTAGCAACACCCATTTTCAGATACATTCCTTATACTGTACACTTCCATATTTGAACAAAACGTCACTTTAATTGCAGTCTTTCCATAACTAGAAATTTTGATAAATGTACCCTAGATATTAGATCTGATATTTTCAGTATGATAATTTTAAGGTACCTCTGTTGATTTACATGTTCTCAGAATAAAAAATAGCGTTCGATTTTTTCAAATATTCATTTTCAGTTTTTTTATCATGAAAAACTATTTCATTATATCTCAATTTTTAATTTCAGTTTAATTCTTTGCTTTCTTCAGCACCTTTCTTTTGCCTATACTGGGCTTGGTACTACCTTGTAACACTTCAAAACATGGAGACACGCGCAGTAGCAGTTTCGATGATGAATGAGCTCAAGCGTGGTCAAACCTCTGTAGAACGATTACTGTATGAAATATAACGAAGCAGTAAAAATTGACACAATCAATGTATCAATCTCTACAGCTTCATTATTGAAATAATGAGTGCTACTGCAAAACATAACTTCGGCGGACGAGAACATTTTGACTTACTTTCGTTAACTAGATAAAAGAAGCCTTCCCACTTTTTCCTTTTCTTTTTGTTTCTTTATTGCTCGTGTAATTTGTCTTTAACTGCAGAAAATGTGAATTTCCATTTACTTACCATTATTTAGTCTTCTACTTCAGTTTCATGTTACGAAACCTAATTCATTATCTGCTAAATTTTCTTGTGATTACTTATATTCTTGAAAAAAAACCACAATCCAATGGTTAAATTTTAACCTAAAATTTTTTATATTGCTAAACATAGTAAGCTATTCTTCCCGTTTTGAACTACACTTGATTTTGTTCCACCATTGATGTGCGAAATGCACTTTATCCTCGATTACGTTTCACGAGCAATTGATCAACGAAGAGGCATGACTCGTTTGCTACGAAGTTTACAATGCGTAATAAGGTATACACATGATGAAAGTTGATAAACGTGATGCTGGTTTCTCCCACGAAAAAAAAAACCTTATTAGCGTTTAAAACCTTATTGCATAACGTTTTAAACGCTACAGAAATTTGCAGCTTGAAAGCTAGGAATCGTTGAACAGCTGCTCTGAAAATAATGGATCCTACTATTCAACGCAGGAGTCAAAAGTCTGCAAGAAGAGGTATTGACCTGAAACTCTAATCAACACATTTTAACGACTTGGTCAAAGCTATGGCAGAGAACACTGATACTAGTGAACAAAAATTATCATCTGAAATGGGGCCTTCCCACTTCGACATCAATCGTTACCTTCAGCGTCATATTTATAAGCCTCATCGAACAGTTCAATATGAATGGATACACTCATCCGGAGCTAAATAGTGCTCAAGTATGGGTCTATCTCAAACAAATGGTCAGAATCGAACGCCTCAGACTATTGGTCCACAGGAGAGGCATGCCTTAACTGGGAAGTTAATATCTTGATTTAAAGGTTAAACTCTAGTTGTCCTGTTGTTATACTGGAATATCAGTTTCACATTGAGTACTTCAATTCTTGGATCACTTGTAGCGTTATTTTTAAACAAAAGTACATTGTGTTTGCTGTCTACCATCCTTGAAAAGCCATGTGGTTGATCTTCGAAAGCTCTGAAACTTTGAGTTCTATTATACGCCAAACAATTCGGATACGATTACAGTTGTACTACTTTGAGTACATTTATGTTTTGATAATGCATTTTAGAAGTAGTTTTTTCATACTTTTCCATTATAATCCAGGTAAACCATTACATTTTGCTAAACATCCAACTCACATACACACATTGTGCTTATACACTGAGTGGCCAATTTATTATGACCACCTGACAGTTTTAAGCAAATGAGCTATGGCTGGACGCTGTTGCCGCCAGAGGAAGAGGATAGTATACAAATGGAAAGCTTAGTGCTTGCGACAGTAGTAGAGATTATATTTGGGTGACGAGATGGGTAATAAGTGCGATTTAAGGGACTTTCAACGTGGGATGATTGTAGGAGCTCGGAGCCATGGAGCGAGTATCACCGAAACCGCCGCATTCGTGAAGTGTTCTAGAGCAGCTGTTGTTAAACTGTTTAAAGACTGGACTGTCAGCCAAAAAACTGGGTCTCTACGTGCAACGTGTGGTCGTCATCGACTAGTGCCTGCTCGGGCGGAACGTAGAGTGTTCAGACTGGTAACATACAACAGATGGGCAACAGTGCAGCAAATTACAGACCAGCACAATGAAGGATCCCCTCAAATGATCTCTGCACGCACTGTTCGCCGTACACTACATCGAATGGGATATGGCAGCTGAAGGCCTGTTCGAACACCTTTGCTGTCTGCAATTAACAAGAGAAAACGTCTCCAGTACGCACAGGGACCACAAGAATTGGACAGTCGATTATTGGAAACAAACTATGCGGTCCAATGAATCACGTTTTCAGTTGCACCATGCCGATGGCTGAGTGAGAATTTGGCGTTAACAGTACGAAAGTGTGGACCCCAAATGCATTGCTACCACCCTTCAAGCTGGTGAAGGCAACGTTATGGTTTGGGGAATGTTTTCCTGGCATGCTTTGGGCCCTTTAATTGGTGTTGATCAACGTCTGACTGGCACATCATATCTAAACATCATTACGGGCCAAGTGCATCCTGTCATGTGGACGGTTTATCCCAATGGCGATGGCTACATTCAACAAGATGATGCGTTCTGCCATAGTGCTCGTATTGTACAGGATTGGTTTCAGGAACATGCCGGTGAGTCTACTTTGCTTAAGTGGCCCCCACAATCTCCAGATTTCAACCCCATTTAGAATTTGTGGGATGAAGTTGAACAAGCCATCAGGCAGCTGTATCCACAACCCTGCAATCTCACACTCCTGGAAAGTGCTATTCATCAAGCATGGTCTCAGATATCACAAACCACCTATCAACATCTCGTGGAGTCCATACCACGGAGAATGGTCGCTGTATTAAAGGCAAAAAGGGGCCCAACGAAGTACTGAGAGGGTGGTAATGATAAAGTTGCCACTCAGTGTATAGAAAGAATGGCCAATAGAAGGCTATCCAAAATTGCCATGGAATATAAATCAAAGAAACGAAAAAAATAGAGGCAGACCTAGAAGAACATGGTCTGATGGAATAAAGAAAGCACATGATCAAAATAGCCTGAAAGAAGAAATGTTCTTAGATAGAGACAGATTGAGAAATTTCTTGGAGATTGGAAGGCGACGCCAGACACCATAAACCGATTGTACACAGTCGTATCAAATTATTTTGACCACCGCCTACTTTTGACGTTAACAGCATACCCAATGAAAGAGGGCACGTGTCGGGAGCTGGCTTGGACCATATATAAGGTGTGATATAGGCATTGTCTCAGATATATTCCAAGGGACAGGAAAAGACCCAGAAGAAGACCACATGGAAGATGGGTGGATGAAATTCGAAAGTATGCGGGAGTGACATGGAAGAGACTGGCACAAGACAGACCGTTGTGGAGGAGGCTTCGGGAGACCTTCGTCCGGCAGTGGATTGATAATGGTTGACAATGATGATGATGATAGGCATTGTGAAAACATATGCGGCCGCCGATGGCTTAGTGGTTAGCGAGTCAGACTATCAATGCCAGGTCCGCAGTTTCGAGCCTGTGCTGATCTTTCAGAGATGGTGTGATTTACTAACAATCGCTGAATATCCGCCGTGCATCGGACGAGAACGTTAAGTGACGGCCCCCAGGCTGGACCCACTGGTTAAATGGGTATCCTTTCCTATGCCCCACCTGAAATTATCTCACCCCTCTATGTGCAACATCATACTTGTACGATGGCGCCATCTACTGTACTGTAATCTCACAACAAACTGTTCTGTCAAAGTCGCTGGACTTTCTCTCATTCCTTCCGTATCTGTGTCCTGCTCAAAAGGCGACTTCGCTGTTGGTGGCTGGGACCTAAACTGTACTCACTGTGGACGGAAGTCCTTCAAGAAAATGACAAATACTTGTTTTGTGAAAACATATTACTCTTTCCCGTCATGGATAAAAGGTGCGATTTATCAGATTTGCAAAAAGGGACGATCATCCGCTTTCAAGCCAAAGGTGGCCGTATTTCTGAAGTCGCGCTGTTTGTGAACTGTTCGCATGCTGCTGTAGTTAAAACGTACCGTTACTGGAGAAATGGCACTATTGGGAATAATCGATGTGGAAACTGAGGCACACAACGTGCCATTGATGTCAGAGGTGAACGTCGGCTTCGAAGGGGCCGATCGACATGCTAGAGTGAAGCAAATCACTTGCCGAATGAACTAGGGGGCTAAGGGAAGTGGGTCTAAAACGACAATTCAGCGAATCCTGCTTAGTATGTGGCTCCGATGCAGACGGGCGGTCACTTCACATATGCTAACAAAGGTACATCGGGAGAAAATGCTTACATTTGCACGGCAGTATCGGAATTAGAAATCCGTTGACTGGCAAAGCATTGCCTTCTCCGATGAGTCAAGTTTTCTGCTTCATCGAACGAATTCACTTTCCATATAAAGCGAGAAACATCGGAGAACGAACACTCTTCAACCATTGCTGGAAGAACACAAGCTGGTGGAGGCAGCGTTATGATGTGAGGAATGTTTCCGTGGCATTCTCTGGGACCACTCATACCTGTGGAAGGGACCATGGACCGAATTCCTTATGAATCCATCCTTGCAGAACACATACACCCATATATGCTGATTGTCTTCCCTGGGGCGAATGTGATCTTCCAGAACGACAATGCGATATGTCACACAGCTGGGAATATCCGACAGTGTGGGAAAAGCACAATGAATACTTCAAAGTACTTCCCGGCCCCCTAATGCCCCAGACGTAATCCCATTTGAGCATCTGTGGCACCACCTTGATCATATTGTCCGCCCTATGGATCCTCCATCATGCCCTTCAGCAGCTGTCAGATGCACTGCCGTTAGCATGGCTCCACATACCTGTGAACACCTTGCAGCACTCTTTTGAGTCACTCCCAGCCTGTTTAGCTGCTGCCAGCGCTGCACATGGCGGTTACTCTGGATATTAGCTGGGGGTCATAATAATGTGACTTGACAATTAATATATATGTTTTTAGTAATTCATAATATATATATATATATATATATATATATATATATATATATATACTATCTACCAACAAGTTATTGGACACCTGTGATTGTCAAACGAAAACTAAGTTTATTCACCTTCAATAGTTGGTGGAGCCTTCACGAGCGGCGATTACAGCTGCGACCCTCCGGGTCATACTCACAACCAGGCGTTGTACGACGGAATATTGCTAGCCGTCGTACAACGCCTGGTTGAGAATATACCCCGGAGGGTCACAGCTGTAATCTGCGCAGGCCAGTTCATTCGATAAACCCCATTGTCAGCATACCAAGTCATGGTGGACCTCGCAACATGACAGGTGGCATTTTCATCCTGAAAGTAACATGGGTCCACCCCGTAAAACAGCCGCAACGTAGGAAGCGCGTGACCATCCAAAATGGTGCAGTAGGTCTCGGCGTTAAGTATACCGGGAATTGCGACCAATGGTCCCATGCCATACCAGGAGAAACACCCCCATAGAATAATTACAAAGCCGCCGAACTTCACAGTTGGCACAATACATTCCGGCAGAAGGCGTTCTCCAGGCAGGCGCCAAACACAGACTTTGTCATCCGAATGGTATAGGGTGAACCTTGATGCGTCGCTCCAGAGAAATTGTTTCCACCTTTCAAGGGTCCACTGTCGACGTTCTTTGCACCACGTTAGCCGAGCAGCGCTATTAGACTTGGTGATCAAAGGCTTGTGGGCGGCAGCACGTCCATGATAACCGAGCAGATGGGCTTCCTTACGGACGGTATTCATCGAAAGAACACTTCTGGATGCCTGTTGAAACTAATCGCGTAGTGGCCCATCGATTTGGTGCGGTTCTTCCGAATTCCTCTGGCCAGCACCCGTCCGTCTCTAACTATACGTTTTGTGGGTCTGTCGGGTCGGGGCACATTCCGACCATCACCTCTCATCTTCCACTGTCGATTTTGGGTACTTCAACTCGCTGGATATGTCACGTATGCATCGCCCATTTCTGTGATACCCGACGATTACACCTTTCTCGAAATCAGAGAGCTCCGAACTGCGTGGCATCATGCATGCGAATGGTTGCGTTGTTGTTTCCCACACGATATTTAACGGCAGCGGCCGTGACCTGTATCAGGACCGCAGATATCGTCAATTGCAGTGGTGTCCAATTACTTGTTGCTAGATATATTGTATATACATTGGCGGAAAGTGCAAAAAGAACACCAAGAAGGAGACGTCTCATAACAACGAAATTTATATAGCATAATAACGATATACATAGGATAACGTGATCAAAACATTATGGCAAAATCAGCTGTATTTGCTAGTAAACTGAAAAATAACATTTCCATGTAACATGGTTAGTACGAGGTTGAACCGCCATGAACTGCGTCACACTGTGCAATTCTGGCATGGAGTCTGTCGGACAGATGTTGGATGTAAGTTTGGGGTATTGAATTTAAAGCATCCTCAACCTGGACGCGTAAATCGGGGATGGTCGTGGATGGCTGTGGAGACCGGATAAGTCGTTGTCCAATAAAATCAAACACGTGCTCAATGGGGGATTAATCCGGTGAACGTGCAGGCCATGGAAGTTGTCTCACACCCTGAAGTGCATGTTGCGTTGCACGTGCCGTGTGTATGCCTGCGTTATCTTGCTGGAAAACACAACGATGGACTGACCTTACAAATATCGCAACAACGGGCTGAAAGATGTTGTTGATGTAGGAGGTGCTGTTTAACGTACCCGGTACAAACAGTAGTTGTGTACGGGAGTGTTGGCTGATCGCTGCCCACACCAGGAGACCAGGTGTAGGCCCTGTGTGTCGCTGGAGGATGCAAGAATGGTGGAGACGCTCCCCTGTGCGTCTGCGAACACGCATACGGCCATCGGAGGCTCCCAAGCAGAATCTGCTTTCGTCGCTGAACACGACAGATCGTCATTGCGTTCTCCAGTGCAGACGTTGGCGACACCACTCCAGCCGTTCCTGACTGTGTGCTGGTGTCAGAGGTACACATGCCAGAGGCCCACGTGTACTTAGTAGACGGTTGCGGATTGTTCGCACGGTCACCTCAGGTGAGACGGCAGTTCGGATTTGCGTCGCAGTGGATGTTCTGCTTCACAACGCCGCTCTTCTTATGCGTCGATCGGTCCGCTCATCAGTCCATCTGTGACTCCTGGTTCCACGTCTTCCCGTGTGGGAATGTTCCTCGGACCATCTATGCCACCATCGTACACCTACCGATACTTCCCGTCTAATTCGCTCCGCAATACAACGATACGACCACCCGGCCTCGCGGAGTCCGACTAGACGACCTCGTTTAAAGTCCGATAACTGCTGAAATCGTTCACGTCTCCCATGTCCAGGCATTGCAGCTTCTTCAGGGTCTTCGCACGTGTCCGTACGCCGACGACTGATTACATTCACTTCGCCGTGATACTTAAATACCACCGACGATAATTTGCATATTATGCCGTGCTGTGGCGTAAGCGTTCACCGGTTGGTCCCAAAATTAACATCACACCTACGTAATCTCGAAACCATTAACATATGTAAATTTCATGATCGTCCGCCAATTCCTTCTTGGTGTTCTTTTTTCACTTTCCGCCAGTGTATATATATATATTTTGTGTGTGTGTAAAAGTCTGTAGTTCTTTTGGAAAAAAGTGTTTCATTCGATAAACAATAGTTTTTTTAGGAATGCTCCCCAACTTCAAAACTACCAAAAAGCGTTACCAGTCTTTTCTAGAAGTTTTTAAATTTGGGAGCATTCTGTACTTCATCTTACAAGGTAGAGGAACTTATGGCTGTGGTACTCCATCTTTCCCGTGTTTCACGAAGACAATGTTTTAAGTATGAGGACAAAAGTTAGAGCAAAAGAAGGGGCACATTGTTCATTAACCGGGCATAAGGCTTTGGTTTATCTTCGCGAATTTCCAAATATGAAACGGAAGCTAACTGCATCCATCTCTGTGAATTGATGGGTTTACCTTATTTCTTAAACGAAAGACTGCTGTTTCT
The DNA here is from genome assembly GCA_039090855.1 of Macrothele yani. Lineage (NCBI taxonomy): Eukaryota > Metazoa > Arthropoda > Arachnida > Araneae > Macrothelidae > Macrothele > Macrothele yani. The sequence goes on along the minus strand of CM077015.1, from coordinate 109,621,636 downwards.
GGCCACTATTTTTTAGTGTTAACTTGGTAAAATTTCAGTTTTGCCTGATTAGTAGTAATCTGTCGTCTTTCCCGAAGTAGTTAGTTTTGCTATTTATTTGTTGTAATGGATTTGCATATGTTATTACTTGTGAATTTGTGGTGTAAAATATTGTGACGACCCCCCTCGAATAATTAATTGGCGAGAGGCGTGGTTAATTACCGGTAATTGAAACTTGGTTGGGGGTTTTAATTAACAGAGAGTTATAATTTAAACACTTGCGAGAGGCGGTATATTAAGAAAAGATCTTCTAGCACGTTGAATTCAAGTGGCGAGTTGCAGGTGTTTGCCACGAGAACAAAGAGCCCATAAACGGAAATGGGACGGGTCAGAGTTTAAAAGCTATTTCCTATGACTCAAAAGTGTTTGGACGGCAAAAGCGTTTGAAGCTTTTGTCTGTGCCGCGCGCGAAACAATGGAAGCTCTTAGACTTGAAGAGCGGTTTATAATAAAAATGTCGCGGTTTCAAGTGTTGGAATTCCCCGCTTACCAATTTCTTGGAGAGGGGAGATTGTTGTTGAGCACAGATCCCGTTTGATATCCGAGAGAGCTGGGCCTCGATTTTTCCTCGTGCTAGAAATAATGCTTGCCGTCCGTCTGCCTGCTCTTGCAATTCTGAGCATAAGAAGTGAAGCCAGCTGAAAAGCATAAGCTGATGAAAATAACCACCAGATTTACCTAAAAGCCTTTTTCACCTTGCCGGACTGTCGATACCTGTCCTAAGGAGCGATTTAAGGTGAAATGCCAACAGAAGCATAATACGTACGGAATATCGCCTCCCTCATACCGAGCGGAGAAGAGAGAAACGCCAACATCAAGAACCACGAGCAGGGGGAACCACCCCCTGCTGAGCCTCTTCGCAAAGAAAGCGGGGAGAGAACTTTTGTGCGTGTGTCTGAGTACGTGCGTTCAGCGACTAGGGATGATGTCGTTTTGACGAAGAGACCGTGAGCAACGCGGCCTCATCCAACAAGGAAAAAGAGCTACACGAAGTGCCGACATATTAGTGAATGTGAGTGAGTGTTTGTGTTGTTTTCTGAGTGCCATCCATACTGTGGATACTCAAGGACCTATGTAAGTACTTTTTACCTGTATTCTTTGCGGCTCATTGTGAACGAACAGACTTTTCGTTAGGACATATTTGCAGAAACACCGAAGAGGGCCAAAGCTGGCCGGAAATTATAACTTTGTAATTAGATGTAGAATCCGGTGTAATTTATGCATGTATCCATTATATCCCTGTTTTAATTGTTATACTGTGCCTCCATTGGTTTATTGGTGTACTGTGTCGGCTAATTGGCTAACTAGGTATTACCGGATTCAGTGATACGAATCGCCGTCCGGAAGTAATTGGGCATCCTGACAACTAAGACCCAAAGATCTTAACAAAAGTGGGGATCAGCAGCGGGATCCGTATTGTATACCTCAGAAACGCAGTACAACCGGAGCACCGTATTTATGCCAACTTTTGCAACTTGCATAATAAGTTGAGCTCAAAGTTTCAAAAATGGAAGGGATTACAAAAATATTAGATGAACTGAAAGATGAACTCAGAAATGGACTGAAAACTGCCAAAGAAAGTTTTGAGCAGCAGCTCAAACAACAACAAGAAAGTTTTGAGCAAAGCTTACAACAGCAGAAAGAAAGTCTTGAGCAGCAGACGGGTAGCATAAATCAGCTGATATCTAGAATTGGGATGTATGAGGAAAAATTTGATAACAGAATAGAAGATACCAACTTGCGTATCGATCAGTTGGAAATTGGGCAGGTAAAATGCGTAGACCAAATAGAACAATGTACACAAAATTTAGAGAGCGTTCGTAACTTGTGCGAGACTCAATGTAGAAATGTGCAGGAAAAACTTTCTGGAGAATTTGATGGTACTAAGATAGAACAAACTAAATTTTATAGGGATATTGAGAAAAGGGTACAACATTGTGAGGCAAAAATAAGTTCGTCGGAATTTAAGTCACCGGGAGTGATGAGCGAAGCTTTGAGTAGGCCGACCCGAATTTAACCAGGCGCGTTTGACGGAAAGACTAGCTAGGGAGTATACATGATCCAGTTAGAAATGGTTTCGAGTGTGAAAGGCTGGAGCGAAAGGGAGAAAGCATGCGCGCTTGCGGCATCATTGAGGGATGCAACTGCTGATATCCTACAAACTTTGTCGGAAGAGAACCGTTTAAAATATTCCTGTCTCGTCGCTGCCCTGGAACTCAGATTTGGGGAGGAACATTTAAAGCAACTCCGTGTTCTTCAGTTGAAAAAATCGAAGGCAGGACGTCAACGAGTCACTTCAAGAGCTCGCGACCGACATCGATCGGATGACAAGGCTTACGTATGGGCAATGTACGTCGGATATACAGGACACGATGGCGCAGCAACATTTTGTGGAAGCGATTTCTGATCCAGACATTCAGCATTCAGTGCGAATGGCGGATTGTGACTCACTTAAGTCAGTCGTCTTGCATGCAATGAAATTTGACTCTTCGCGCCATTCTAGGAGTTATAGAAAAACAGTTCGTATGGCGACTGTAGCAGAAAGTCCGATCAATGCATCAGTTGAAACTAAAGTTGAAGAGCTTTTGGATCTCCTTCGCAGAGATTTTAAACATCGTTTTGTTACGTCTCCTGTCCGGGGAAGAAGTGATACGCCGGCTAGAAAAATGGAGTGCTGGTATTGTAAATTAAGAGGGCATCGCAGTTTTGAATGTAGAAAACGGTTTAGAGAGGAAAAAGTCGAAGGTACAGGCTTCGGGAAACCCTCAGAAGTCAGTTTCGAGGGGCGAGAACTGACGCAGCAAAAGCAGCCCCTCACGGTGAAAGCGCACGCCACAGGTCTTTCTGGGGATTACAGTGGTTTAAGAGTTGAGGGGATGATAAATAAAACTAAATGCCAATTTGTGCTGGACACTGGGGCGGATATTACATTACTCCGTCTGGATTTTTTCGAGCAAATTAAGGAACCTGCAGATTGTTTGAAGAGTGAGCAACGGGTTGAGATTCAAACTGTGAATGGTGATGGTTTAGTTGCTCTTGGAACCGCAGGCGTCGATATACGAATTGGAAATGAATGCTGCATACACACGGCAGTGATTGCTGATATCGTTGAAGAATGCATCCTGGGTCTCGATTTTCTTAGTGAGAACGGATATGTTTTGGACCTTAAGAATGGAACCCTGAAGACGGAACATGAGGAAATGGTTCTCATGAGGAGTCAACATGGGCACCTGAGGTCGGAAAGGGTCGCAGTTCTCGCAAAAGAAAAGTGTGTTTTTACCAGCAAAAAGTGAAACAATCCTGGCAGGATGTTTGCCTGAGCTTTCACTAGAATTTCCGATGGCAGTATGCGAAATGTCCGAAATTTGCCCGTTACCGAAAAATGTACTTTAGCGAGAGTGCTGGTAAAAACAGCACATTGCATCCCCGTAAGAATAGTTAACCTGGGTGACGTCGATGTGAATATAAAGGAAGGGTTAGCACTTTGTTCCTTGAATTCTGTAATTTCGGTGCGTAGCTGTAGAGTAAGGATCCCACCCGACTCGAGCATGGAATCAAGTGGCGAGGTGCAGGAGCATTTGCGTGACCTCGCAAGGGAGGCCAAGGCGAGCATGAGTACGTATCAGTTTGGAGAGTGGACCGAGATCATATGCGAATTCTCCGATGTTTTTCCGCAGGTAAGGAGGAGTGCAGGCTGCAGAGAAAGTGTTTAAGGATTAAGACTTAGTCTGGCTCTATAACCCACGAAGACGAAAGGGAAAGTCACCTAAATTGCAACGCCCGTGGGAAGGTCCTTATGTAGTAAAGAAAAGAATAAACGATGTTATTTACAAGGTTCAGTACAATAATAGACCAGTTAGAGTTATACACCTCGATAGGTTAAGACCGTATAGGGCAGGAAATACCGAATCAAAATCATTTGAAGGGTGAGTGTCTACGGTGATTTGTTAGTTTCCCGTTGGTTAACTTAGTGATGTGAAAGGATGCGAAGCGGAGAGCCTGAGAACTCGGAATGAGTTTGTTGGTTGTAATAATTTTGTATAGTGTACTCGGTGTTGTGTTCTATTGGTGGAAATATTTTAATATTGCAATATGTCGTGTGAGTGGTAGTGGAAGTGGAACTGTATAATGTAAATTAATTATGTAGTGTCGTATTTGTGTACTGCCCTGGGGCGTGGCAGTGTAAATAATTATACAGGCATGTATGGAATGTGGGCGCTCCCTGAGATTCGTTAAAAAAGGGGATGTGCCCGGGTGAAGGTCAAAGACCAATTCAAGGCGATTGTTTTTAGTAAGAGTAGAGACGATGATAGGCACCATGGAAAAGGGGTACTGATGAGTTTTATCTAGGGTAGATAGTTCCGGGTGGAGGAATCGCTGCGAATCACAGGTAGCTTATATGCACTCGGGACAAGTTGCATTTTAAGAAGGGGGCGATATGACGACCCCCCTCGCATAATTAATTGGCGAGAGGCGTGGTTAATTACCGGTAATTGAAACTTGATTGGGGGTTTTAATTAACAGAGAGTTATAATTTAAACACTTGCGAGGGGCGGTATATTAAGAAAAGATCTTCTAGCACTTTGAATTCAAGTGGCGAGTTGCAGGTGTTTGCCACGAGAACAAAGAGCCCATAAACGGAAATGGGACGGGTCAGAGTTTAAAAGCTATTTCCCATGACTCAAAAGTGTTTGGACGGCAAAAGCGTTTGAAGCTTTTGTCTGTGCCGCGCGCGAAACAATGGAAGCTCTTAGACTTGAAGAGCGGTTTATAATAAAAATGTTGCGGTTTCAAGTGTTGGAATTCACCGCTTACCAATTTCTTCGAGAGGGAAGATTGTTGTTGAGCACAGATCCCGTTTGATATCCGAAAGAGCTGGGCCTCGATTTTTCCTCGTGCTGGAAAAATGCTTGCCGTCCGTCTGCGTGCTCTTGCAATTCTGAGCATAAGAAGTGAAGCCAGCTGAAAAGCATAAGCTGATGAAAATAACCACCAGATTTACCTAAAAGCCTTTTTCACCTTGCCGGACTGTCGATACCTGTCCTAAGCAGCGATTTAAGGTGAAATGCCAACAGATGCATAATAAGTACGGAATATCGCCTCCCTCATACCGAGCGGAGAAGAGAGAAACGCCAACATCGGGAACCACGAGACCCCCCCTGCGGAGCCTCTTCGCAAAGAAAGCGGGGAGAGAACTTTGTGTGCTTGTCTCTGAGTACGAAAAAATGTTCTTGAGGAATTCTATCAGTGCAATATTTTCATTTTTCCTCTTTTTTCAGCCACTAGGGATGATGTCGTTTGACGAAGAGACCGTGAGCAACGCGGCCTCATCCAACAAGTAAAAAGAGCTATACGAAGTGCCGACATATTAGTGAATGTGAGTGAGTGTTTGTGTTGTTTTCTGAGTGTCATCCACACTGTGGATACTCAAGGACCTATGTAAGTACTGTTTACCTGTATTCTTTGCGGCTCATTGTGAACGAACAGACTTTTCGTTAGGACATATTTGCAGAAACACCGAAGAGGGCCAAAGCTGGCCAGAAATTATAGCTTTGTAATTAGATGAAGAATCCGGTGTAATTTATGCATGTATCCATTGAATCCCTGTTTTAATTGTTATACTGTGCATCCATTGGTTTATTGGTGTATTGTGTCGGCTAATTGGCTAACTAGGTATTACCGGATTCAGTGATACGAATCGCCGTCCGGAAGTAATTGGGCATCCTGACAACTAAGACCCAAAGTACGCAACAATATTATATGTAATGAATTTTAAGCTTTACTTTCCATTAAATCATTTCGAAATGCTTTTTAATTATTTTGGGGATTACTATTGACGCCTTTTTCTGCCGATTTACCATAGGAACTCGAATGTGATTTTTGATTAATACTTTTCTCATCCATCTGCATATTAGTTTATGTTTTCTGAAGTAGGATGCACAAAAATGTTCTTGAGGAATTCTATCAGTGCAATATTTTCATTTTTCCTCTTTTTTAACGAGCACTTTAGTTTCCCGTTTTGCGTAGCTTGCGTGATACGTTAAGAAAAAGCATCTATCACAAATCATGGTTTTATAATTTTTCCAATGTCGAAGTTTCAAATCATGTATGAAATTCTGAATAGCATCGGCTGTACGGATTCCCCTTCTCCGAAACTTCTAAAACGTATGTAACATCTCGCAAGGTTCACGCGGCCGTGTTCAATGTAGAAGAAAAGTGGCTTGGAAAGTAGCTTGGGTAAGTTAAAAATTTTATTTTTGCCAAATGTATACTGGAATAATCCTGAAGTATATTATTTTAGTAATAGTCCGTTCTTTCAGATATGATGCACAAATTTGATATGGGTGTGGCCTGATATCACATGATCACACCGTTAATCATATTTTCTGTTTCCGCCATATAATTTCGAAATTTCATTACAAATAAAATTGGCTTAACAAATATGACCTTTAAGAGGAAAATGCCAACTTCAGGTAACAATCTTTACAATCGAATTGAAATACTCAAACAAATGTTTGAAAAATTATTTGTATATATAATTCGTGAGAAAAAAGAGCATATATCTTGTAACGCACACACGAAAGGTAATTGATCAAAAATGTCATGTCTTGGAACTCATTGCTACTTCCTTTTTACTTTGGGCGTCTAAGGACCATCATGACAAACTCGATGGACCACAGTGCACCGGGAAACTCGATAGTAGTTGCCCATCTTTAATTATAGGCCACTGGTTCAAAATAAAGGGAACAGACAGTGATATAACATAAACAGAACATTCATTCAATACGGAGATTCGAACCTGGACCCACACTGTAAAAAAATTTTGTGAATTGTCGGTGTTTCAAGCGTATTAAAACGGTTTGCGGATCGTAAGCACGCCAACGGGTGATGAACCGTAAATTTTCGGTAGATAAACTACATGTTCACGGTGTTTAAACTGTTTTAACCATTACGGTATAATACCTGTTTTTTTACGTTCTGTCGAATGGCAACATCTCACTGGCCGCCATATTGGCATGAAGCAACGGAAGCGTTGAAGTATCTACGTAAAGTAAAGGTAACTCGTGGCGTGTGACTATAATAGTTAAGCATGACAAACTCGATGGACCACAGTGCACCGGGAAACTCGATATTTATTTTCGGTAAGTATTTTTGTATGTGCACCGGGAAACTCGGCATTTATTTTCGGTAAGTATTTTTTTGTTTTGTGTAAGTTACAGTGCATTATAATGAGAATGTTAGTATTAAGTGGTTTTGGTAACATCTGGCAGGCATTAGAATTGAAACAAGTCTGATTTTTATTTCATGTATTTCGTTCAAATTATTTGTTAGGCCGCACAAGTTAAGTAAACGAATGCAGTTGCTAACTAATTTTCCTCGCTTTTCCTGTGACTAGGGTGACAACTAGTTCTGGCGAACGAGGTACAAATTGTATAATGGTCAATTTCACACAGACCACGTTGGGGCCTGGAAATTTTTATTTAGCACACAATCGTAGTTGCTAAAAATTCTAACACCATGCTTCCTACATCTTATATATATATATATATGTTAAGGCCTTGTAAAATACTTCTTATTTGTTTGCAGACATAAAGAGATGTATTATTTTTAATCTGTGTTCCTAAAGAAATGCAAACGTTGAATCAAGTATAGATAACAAAAATTAGAAATGAATGCACAAAAACAGAAGTTCACATCTGGTTCAGGAGTTTGTCTTTAAAATGCCTGTTTGAAGATGTTGAAACATTTTTCTGCAAACCAACACATTGAAGAAATCTCGCGTGAGCAGTGTGTGTACCTCATCTGTGGTAAGATCGAAATTTATCAGAACCATTCAATTTCTTAAAAATTAGGTAAAATATATCAATTCAATACACAGGTATTTGTGTAGTAATAACTGAAAGTGTTTTTTGTAAAATTACAAAAAAATGACGGAAATATCACTCACTCATAACTCCAGAAATTTCTGTGTGTATGCTCCATCTGTGGTAAAACTGAAATTTATCTCAGCCATTCAATTTCTTAAAAATTAGGTGAAATGTTTCGGCACACCAGTCTTTGTGTAGTAATACTTTCTTAACTGCCAGTGTTTCTGTAAAATTACAAAAAAAAGACAGAAATATCACCCAACACATTACTCGACACATGTCAGGTAAACTGCCAATGCTCTTAATAGCAGTAGCAATATGTTTACTTTGTTTATAAAATGAGTACCTAAAAAGGTTTCTTTCAGTGTAAATCCAGTTGTGTAGAAAGTTTACAAACGTGTCACGCAAGGCAGTAATTACATTGGAACTGCTAAGTGAGCTAAGAAAATCTCTTCAACTGTACTCTGTGTAGAATATAAACATTGCTAGTATACCCCAAAAGTGCCCCAAAATTTTTCAAATGTAAACATATTTTACAAAAATTTTATACTAAAAGAACACAAACATTGAATCAAGTATAGACAACAAAAATTAGAAATGAATGCACAAAAACAAAAGTTTACACATAGTTCAGGAGTTTAAGTTCATCTTTAAAATGTCTTTTTCCTTGCTTTGAGGTTTGCGAAGGAGTGCACAACATTGTCGAACAATAGCTGCTTGGCAATATCATGTACTAATGACATGATAGCCAGACCATTAAGTCTTTGTTGAAGCACTGTCTATCGCAAGTTATTTTTTACCAATGATATTTTTGAAAAAGAACGCACTACTTGACAGTTGGTTTTTGGTACAGTAAAACCTTAACAGACCCTCCCGAATAGCAGACACCTCCATTTAACGGACAGTTTTGTAGTTCCCAAAGTATAGGCGGTTCTGTGTTTTTACATCTGAATAGTGGACAGCGATTTCAGTCGAAAAAGCTAAAAATGCGTTCACTGAAGGGAAAAAGGCATGCGAAATTTTATAGCGATGCCAAGCACACTGTATTGAAATCATTCCTAGCTATTGTTTATCATCTATTTCACGTTAATGCTCTCCATGCCGTCACTTGAGTAACCTCCGCAATCAAAGACTAACTGCAGTCCGTTAATCGTTTCCAAAAAGCAGGGTTTGTCTCGGTAGACAAAGAGTATGTACTTTCAATGCAGATGATCTGCGCTGGATTTCTGAACTCGTGACTTGTTTAAACTGTGAGGGAAATGTAATGATTTTGTTACAGTTGATGATGAACTGTGTTTTGAACAGACGATAGATGCAAGATTTCATTTCTTCACACACACCCAACAAGAACGACATGGTCGAAGACACGGCGAAGTTCCTCAAGAAGAGACAGTGGACGGAGCTGCAGAAAAGGTGTGCGACATTAAGAACTTCACAGCAGCGGAAACATTTACTAAAAAACTTCAAATTTTTTATTAACAAAAGTGATTGTTAGGGACTAACACTTTTGATGAATTTGAAAATTCATATTGAAAAAGGGGCTGTAAACGCTGAAAGAAAAAAATCAAACACTGTTGTCAGTTTTTTTTGAAGGAAGGATGCTAACAGATAAATTGATGAATTAGCTGTGAGTACTTTAAGTTTTAAAACATTTGTTAATCAGAAACATGCATTGTATTACGTATATACATATGTACGCAACGTATATACATATGTACGCAAATTGCATTTTCTCTCATGTTTGAAAAACTCAAATATTTAAGTTACTATCAATACGTACGTATATTCAATTTCATGTCCAGTATTACTAATGTGGTTTCGGAATTTATTACTTCATAAATATGTACATATAAAGTATGTATATTTATAGATGTAACTTTATTTTTAACAGCAAAAAAATACCGGCCACAAAGTTCGTATTGCTCGATGGCTTTAGTAGACGGACGTGTACCTCCAATAGCGGACAGATTATCTGGTCCAGAGGTGTCTGCTATTCAGTAGTTTTACTGTATTACCAAATATAGTTTCAATATAGTGAATACATTTAGGAAAACAATCAAATTATTATATATATCAATAACTCATCAATAATCACATTAAATGTTTCTACTTCAAATTGTTTCATTACGGCTATTGTCATCTGCATATTTTTATTTGATCGTGATTTGACAAAACTTCCAGGAGATTTTTCACTTTATGTTTTAGCTATTTCTTCATATTTTTCAAAATTATTTCTTTTATTGCCAATGAAATGGGATAGTGACCGAAGAAGGTTACATCCAATTAACAAATCTAGTGACGGCTTTTGTAATTTAGTACTAATCTTTCCAAAATATCATGCCAAACAGCACACATGAAAACAGATTCGAATTTCATAAACTTTTTTGTAAGGATTTTGCTCTCTGCCGAGGTTCTAGTTTTTTTTTATTAAATTCTCAGATACACTATCTGGGGCACTAAAAATATTGTCATAGTCGGTGAACACTGAACAGTGCTCTTACTCATTAATAATGACCATACCATCTAGTCTTACTCAAGCTTTTTAAGTGAAATAATTTATTATTCATAGTTTGGTTCAAATTGCTGGAAAATATGGCCCATTTATGAAGGGAACATGAGAGAAGAAAACATAGCAATGTCTTTAGGTAGGGAAAAAAAGATTTGGGGTCTCCAGGCAATGGAAGCTGTAAATTTTATATGAATAGCTGAAATTATTTTTTCGATTTACGCTTTTTGGAACTTTTTTTACCCACATGAACTTTTCAGCCCTCAATAAAATAGGTGTTGGCACACCCATTTTGTTGGGGACCAAAAACGTCCGAAAGATTCAGGCCCCTGTCAGACTAGGAAGTGGGCCCCTGAACTGAGCGTGGCCTTTTAGCACCCTCCCCGTTTAATCTGTCTCTGATCTTTTCTGTCCCAGCTGCTATTATTTATCAATGTAATCCATTAAAAATTTCATTTGCTGGTTTTTGTGTTAAAATTTGTGCTTTCATCCTAATTGGTTTTATAGTCTGTGACGGGCTTAAATTTTATTACATGCTGCGATGGTAAATAATAACTGCTGGGATGCCATCTCGCCCAACTTCGAACACTGATTTTTATAAGTGGTCAAATTTAAATTTTATTTCTGTAAAAACATTGCAATTGTTACTCAGGGTTGTAGTCTTCATTGTTCTCCAGACAATAGCTATCAAATAATTGCCTGGCAAATTACCTTTTTCAGGATGACTTACCTTTGTGTTTCAAGCTTAAATTTAAGAAATTCCTTAGTCAAACTCCGCATTAGCACCAATGCTAAACATAATTGTGACTCCCCTTAACCCTGTTTGCTTAATATATACACTGAGTGGCCACTTTATTATGACCACCCCCTCAGTACTTCATTGGACCACCTTTTGCCTTTAATACTGTGTCGATTCTTCGTAGCATGGACTCCACCAGATGTTGATAGGTGGTTTGTGGAATCTGAGACCATGCTTGATGAATATCACTTTCCAGGAGTGTGAGATTGCATGGTTGTGGATCCAGCTGTCTGATGGCTTGCTCAACTTCATCCCACAAATTTTTAATGGGGTTGAGATCTGGAGATTGTGGGGGACACCTAAGCAAAGTAAACTCACCGGCATGTTCCTTTAACCAATTCTGTACAATATGAGCACTATGGCAAGACGCATTATCTTGTTGAAAATAGCCATCGCCATTGAAATAAACCATCCACATGACAGGATACACTTGGTCCACAACGATGTTTAGATATGATGTGCCAGTCAGACGTTGATCAACACGAATTAAAGGGCCCAAAGCATGTCAGGACAACATTCCCCAAACCATAACGTTGCCTCCACCAGCTTGAAGGGTTGTAGCAATGTCTTTGGGGTCCATGCTTTTGTGCTTTTTCAGCCAAATTCTCACCCGGCCATCGGCATGGTGCAGCTGAAAACGCGATTCATCAGACCACATAATTTGTTTCCATTTATAGACTGTCCAATCCTTGTGCGAACTGGAGATGCTTTCTCTTGTTCACTGTAGACAGCAAAGGTGTTCGAACAGGCCTTCGGCTGCCATATCTCATCCGATACAGTGTACGGCGAACAGTGCTTGCAGAGATCATTTGAGGGGATCCTTCATGAAATAGTCTGTAATTTGCTGCACTGTTGCCCTTCTGTTGTCTGTTACCAGTCTGGACACTCCGTTTCGCCCGAGCAGTCACTAGTCGATAACGACCATACGTTGCACGTAGAGACCCAGTTGTTTGGCTGACAGTCCAGTCTTTAAACACTTTAACAACAATTGCTCTGGAACATTTCACGAATGCGGCGGTTTTGGTGGTACTCGCTCCGAGCTCCTGCAATCATTCCACGTTGAAAGTCCGTCAAATCGCATTTTTTACCCATCTCGTCACATAAAAATCACTTCTACTACTGTCGCAAGCACTAAGCTTTCCCTTTTTATACTAGCCTCGCTCTCTGGCTGCAACAGCATGCAGCCATAGCTTATTTGCTTAAAACTGTCAGGTGGTCATAATAAAGTGGCCACTCAGTGTATACATTAAAAATACTCAACCTTTCCGTTTCAGGGAGAGAAATAACTGATTTTTGGGGGAGAGCAATTTTTCTCCTCAGATTTAGCGTTGCAGAGCAATTGAGTAATTACATGGAGCACTTTTCCAACTTACTTTTATTTAAATCATTAATTTATTATAAAAAATTATTAGCTCACCTTTTCAATATCTATCAATAATACTATAATCAGTAACGCAAAGAAAAATCTAAAAATATTTTAGTAGATATGGAAAATCATAGACTGCTGTCTGACTTAGACTACATCATCACTGCAAAGTGGGGCTACACGAGGAAGCTTTTTCTAGCTGAAAGCAAACACGATTAAGTTATGAATAAAATTTTATTTTTAATGCGTAAGCAAAATCGTATACAATGACTCATTAGTGGAGAAAATCCACGTAATGATTGTGTGATCTGGGTATGATTCCCTTCCACAACTTCTTAACAGGGTCAATAACGTGTATGCTACGTGAAAAAATCCCAGTAAAGAAAAGGAAGGTCCATTGCAATCAGGAGGAAAAGATCACAGGTTGAACATTTTTATATACGTCTTTTTAGGCCTAATTTTTTTTAGATACTAGGGAGATGCACTGTGAACCATCCCTGTGAAAAACTGAACTTAAATGAGTACCACAATGCTAAACTTGATACTAGGTACACTGTTCAAACCCAGAAGATGGAATTGTAAAATATAGATACAAAATGACAGCGATCGGTATGAAAACATCACCAGCGTGTAGAAAATGATGCACTGAATAAGATGTGACAAAAAAGAGCGTTGGAGATAGGCCTAGAAATATGCATAGGCTGCAGTTTATCATTACAGACAATAGCGTTTTGCCATACCCTACTTTTTTTAAAATAAGGATATTAATGAAAATTTCCATATTAAACTATAAATAAGGCTTTGTAATTCAAATATGAGTTTCATATACGAGAAGATGGAATTGTAAAATATACATAAAAAATTACATATAACCTTTCATCGCTAACTGCTATTTCTGCATCGCAGAGCTGCATATTTTCCCCTCTGTTCCAGTGTCAATCGTGCAAACTTCAGGAATTCTGTTGTTACTGTAATTTGTCAAGAACAAACATCTTGTTGTTACTGTAATTTGCCAAGAACAAACATCTTGCTTTAATGATTGATGATTGGGTGTTTTGTAATCCCTGTCAGGCACAAAGAGCTAAATATGCCAGATTTAAGCCTCAAGCAATGGGGTTTACACGTGTTTATAACCAGTGCCGTATTTGGATAGGGGGGGCAACCGTGCTACAGCCACAGGTAAATTTTCCCACTAATCTGTGCAATTATACGACTGCACAATTTGGTAAAAATTAAACATTATTATTTTGCAGTACTATATTTATAACCAAACAATAGATATAAGTCCTATGGTATGCAGTTTGATATTTCTTGATCTTTATTTATATGGCGTGTGTTATTTTCCTGGAAAACACCACGATGGACCGACCTTACAAATGGCACAACAACGGGCTGAATGATGTTGATGTAGGAGGTGCTGTTTAACGTACCCGGTACAAACACTAGTTGTGTACGGTAGTTATAGCTGATCGCTCCCCACACCAGGAAACCAGGTGTAGGCCCTGTGTGTCGCTGGCGGATGCAAGAAGGGTGGAGACGCTCCCCTGTGTGTCTGCGAACACGCATACGGCCATCGGAAGCTCCCAAGTAGAATCTGCTTCATCGCTGAACACGACAGATCGCCATTGCGTTCTCCAGTGCAGACGTTGGCGATACTACTGCAGCCGTTCCTGACGGTGGGCTGGAGTCAGAGGCATATGTGCACGTAGTCCTGCAACCAGTAGATGGTTGCGGATTGTTAGCACAGTCACCTCAGGTGCAACAGCAGCTCGAATTTACGTCGCAGTGGATGTTCTGCTTGACAACAACGCTCTTCTTATGCGTCGATCGGTCCGCTCTTCAGTCAGTCAGTGACTCACGGTTCCACGTCTTCTCGTGTGGGAATGTTCCTCGGACTATCTACGCCACCATCACACCACTACCGATACTTCCTGTCCAATTCGCTCCGCAATACTAGGATACGACCACCCGGCCTCGCGGATTCAGACTAGACGACCTCGCTCAAAGTCCGATAACTGCTGAAATCGTACACGTCTTCCATGTCCAGGCATTGCGGCTTCTTCAGGGTCTTCGCACGTGTCCGTACGCCGACGACTGATTACATTCAATTCGCCGTATTCCTTAAATACCACCGACGATAATTTGCATATTATGCCGTGCTGTGGCGTAAGCGCTCACCGGTTGGTCCCGAAATTAACATCACAACTACGTAAACTCGACCCCATTAGCATATGAAAATTTCATGATCGTCCACCAATTCCTTCTTGGTGTTCTTTTTTCACTTTCCGCCAGTGTATATTAAAAGAAAAATGAGTAGTGAGTGGGGGGGCAAATTTCATCTAAATCTGGCCCTGTTTATAACAAGGAGGTCCATCTGTTTAGGATGACTTCTGAGCCACGACTGATCTTTAGTGGTCAGCCTTAAACCAGCATTTGTGCGACGTCTCAAGTTGAGCACACTAACATTAGGCCACCATGACCCTTTGCCTTTAAGAGACGGTGAGTGGTTAACTGGTTTTGGCAAGTGAAATGCAAGGAATGAAATGGATGGAGGAATTTATGAAGCAGCAGACTAGTGAAAATTGGAATCAGGAGCAATAAGGCCCTAACATAACATTGAGTTGTGCTGCACCTGGCTTCCCCCCCCCCTTTCTTTTTCCAGCATTAAAAAAAAAGACAAAATCCAATTACTTTTGCAGCGTGTTAATAAAAACACCAAATATGTATACATAAGCATCAGGTAATTTCAAAACGTTATTTTACCTTGGACTTAAATGTCAAATCAAGATGGCTGATGCCATATTTGGTATATCTCAAATGTCCCATGTTGTCAGTTTGTCACAATAAATGAATTGAAATAATTCCCATAGAACATGCATCATGAAAGGGTGAATCAGTGAACATTTTAACCTGAATGTACCATTCAGGCCTCTACCATGTTGCCATTCTGATTGAATATCAGCAGTGAAGTCACATCATCAGTGAAGCATTATGATGTATGTACCCACCCTCCATCAGTGCTAAATAAATGAGGCAAAAGGCAAAAGTTCCTAGAAATGAAAATCTTTTTTTTTATTTTTTTTAAAGAGAAAAATAGGTGATACATCTATCAGACTTATTTAAAAATAGAAAGTAGTCATGACTAGAATTTTTTGTGCAAAGTTCATCACAACTTGTATTTCCTTTGACATCTCAGAGTCGAATATTTTATTATTATAATACAGTACTTTCTCATATTAATGTACAATGACGGGTTTCCAACAAGGCGCGCGCCTGGGTCTCCAGAGCTTGAGGAGCCCCAAAAGCGTATAATTGGATTTCCAGTTTCAATATGGTTTTCACGGACAAACAAATCAATTCTTAAAGCCACCACTTTGTATTGTTAATTGATATTTTGCTTTCTGATATTAGTAACATGTATTTTTTTGCTGTTGCTGCTACCCTGAATTTTCAGGTTCTTATTGATGTACTTATTTTGAAAATAATGGTTAAAATAATTTAGCTGTGGTTTTAGTGGTAGGTGTAAAAGTATTTGCACTTCCCATGCTTTTCATATTTTAAGGGAAATTCTTAACTGGCCTGATGTACTATAAATTGCTTTCATGCTACTTCCAGCCAAAATGCGCCATGGCGATTCTCGCCATGGCGCATTTACCCTGCAACTGTTCATATCACTTTTATTATTATAGGAATCACGACTGTATCTGTTATTGTCAAACAGACTTTACCAGTGTTACGGCAAGTTTTACAACCACTGCATATAAAGATACCAACTAAAGAAGAATTCTTTAGCTTCTTAGCAAATATGACCTGATTCTTAATCAGTTGATAGAAAAAGAAAATGAAATATTTCAGTTCAACAATACAAAACGATATTTTTAAGCTTTTGGCTACCGAAATTAAGAAGGAAATTATAATGGAAATTAAAGAGGCACAGTTCTACTCTACTATTCTAGATACAACGCAAGACGTAAGAAAAGATTAACAAATGAGCCAAATATTTAGATATGTCACTGTCATATACAACGCAAGACGTAAGAAAATATTAACAAATGAGCCAAATATTTAGATACGTCACTGTCATATGCAACGAAAAAGGAACTCCAGTGGAAATTAAAATTAACGAAATATTTTTAAGTTTTGAAATGTCGAAGACCAAAGTGCAGTAGGACTGACAGAGTTAAAATGAAAGATGATAAACAACAACAAACTGTTCCTTGAAAATTGCAAAGGACAAGCTTATGATGGAGCCAGCAATGTGGGTGGACACTATTCTGTTGTTAAAAATAATTAGAAAAAGGAGGGGAATTATTGGGAAAATCGTAGTGTAACCTAACTGGGAAAAAGTTGTGCTTGATACGATGCCCTACGTGCCATTAGTTTCAGGTATAATGACATTTTAGAAGTTTTGACCTAAGTCATGCTAAAATTTCATAGCTGCAAAGAGAGGGCTTTAGCCCTCTCTTTGCAGCTATATAATGGAGACCTTTTGATTTTGTTGCGTTTGTTCTCATGGAACACAAAATGATTGTTCTCATGGAACACAAAATGATTGTTCTCATGGAACACAAATCGCAGCTATGTTTGGAGACCTTTTGAATTTTGTTGTGATTGTTCTCGTGGAACACAAAATATTGGAAATACTTAGCAATGTGTCAAAACTTCTGCAGTCAAAGGACGCTGAATTATTAAAAGCAGCTGACATACTACAATCAGCGAGTGAAAAACTCTGATTTAAGAGGAGAATTCAAAGATATTAAAAGCACTTCATCTATTCTTGCAAACACATGGAGTGTTGTAGATAAATTTAGGGAAACATGGTCGCATCACTCAAAAAAGTTCTTTGATTAAACAAATCAAGACAGTAGGTTACACAACCCAGAACAGAAATTCAAAATTAATGTCTTTTTTGCAACTATAGACATCTCCATTTCTCAAATAAAATTCCATTTTGAAGGACTAAGTTCGGTAGCAAATAAATTTCCTTTCTTGCAGTCATCTGATTTGTTAAATGCAAATGAAAGTGAATTATTCCAGTCAGCTGAGTCTTGGATTTTATGTCACAAGTACTTTCATTTAGAAATACTATGAGCAACCAGTTAGAAAATATTTTTGGTGGCTCTGTAAAAGACCTTGTGGAGCTCATATATTTGAAAAACAGTACAATATTACCCAGTGTTCTGGACCTTGCGACAGCGTTGAATTTTTTTTTTTTTTGGACAATCCGAGTGACTGTGGGTACAGCAGAAAGGTCGTTCTCTAAGTTGAAGTTAATCAAAAACTACCTTCGGTCATCGCACACTTAAAGTAGGCTTGATTGACTTGCGTTGATAAAAGCATTTAGAATGACCGAGCCAGTAAACTAGACGTAAAGAAACTGATTTAAATATTCGCTAAGAAGAACGTTAGAAGGGAATCCAGATTTTAGTAATGTAAGTTTTTTTCATTTTGTGATGTATGCTTGCTTCTTGAATGTAAAAGATATGACACTAAAAAGAAACAATGTCACTGAAGTATTTAAAACTAAAAAATGCAAACACTTGTTTTTCCTCTTTCTCAAAAGTTATTGTATTAAAAAATTAAACAGCTTTTAAGGAAGTTCGAAACCATACACTCGAAGATCAGTATTTGTTTTTATTTGATTTGATATCGTGATCATTTGCCATTTAAAAATTTTGCACTTTTTTTCCCGAGTACTAAGTTTATCAAAAATACTTACCGGAATAAGTGATCACATAATTAAAAGCAGTACTAAAGTGATCATGGAATCAATATTTATGCCGCCTCGGTGGCGCAGTGGTCTAAGCGATGGCCTCTGATCATTCGTCCAAATGGGGTCATTGTTCGAATCCCGGTGAGGCATGGATGTTGTGTTTGTCTTACGGCACTGGCTCTCTCTCCCTTCCCTAGAACCAATGATATGCTCATTGTGGTCGTTAAACCTCCAATGAAAAAAAAATAATATTTTTACTACAGCAAAGTTAAATATTTACCCTCGCTTTTTGCAATAATTATTACCATGTTGTGGGGGGCGGGCTGTTAGGAAAATGTTGTGCGCAGAGAGGGGGGGTTGCAGATATTTTGCGTTACTCCACTGGTGATCAGATAATTTCTTTTTGCCTACAAACTTGTTCTCTTCATAAGTTATTGGAAGTGTTTATTTTAGCATAAATTAGCCTAGTGCAAATTTTGCTATGCTCTCAATTCTCAATCTTTGTTATGGTCTTTTCTTCCTAATCTGTCAATCACTGTACACAATTCAGAAAAAAAAGTTTACTTGTCATGTGTGACTGCATTACAAAAATGAACAGGCCACATCTAGTCACCACTTGCAGTGTGGTGAATCATACTTGTTACCATGACAGATCAATATTTCCTGGTGAATTTCAATTATTTGTGATCTTTAATTGGGCTTCTTTCTAAGCTGCAAAACAAGAATGAAACAAGAATGCCATGACAGACAGCGATAAACTTCCATAAAGGGGTTAGTGCTCAAATTTGTTAGGTTTCCCTATTTTTTACCTGCTTACTATTTTTACAGTTCGCATGTTAGGGTGGAAAGACAGTGGCCTGGGAAAATCTCGCCTGTTCCCAAGGGTTGTTACCTAGTTTCTTATATCATGGTTGCCTTGCCCTGTGACTACCCTGCAGATTATTTTGCAGCACTGTGATATCAGTTTCTCAGTCTTAATGAACTTCACCACACCTGAGTCTTCCGTACAGTGTTCATGAAGATACGTATTATTATTATTGTGTGTATATATATATATATATATATATATATATATATATTGTTTCATTTTTTAGAAGCCAGAATTTTTATGAAGTATTTCATTGTGGTAATGTCTCACTTTAACACTTTAATCACAGGTACTTTGTGGGAATAGATCCTTTGTGTCAATCTAAGGAAGAAAGGGAAGAAACTATGCTGAAGTGAACCCAAAAATTACGAAGCTATGTAACAGTGAAAAGAGCACAACAGTCGAAGGATGTAAGGCTATACGTGACACATAATTAAAGAAGAAAAAAAACATTGTCACTATGTGTATATTTATAAATAACATTGGCTATGAAATAAGTTGATCCATATAATAGTTGAAAAAATGTACTTCACCCAATCAATTGGGGTTTTTTTAAATAAAGAATGAAATCCAGTTGATTCAGTACTTTTTCCTTCATATTTAAGTTGATACATATTGTATCAGTTATTTTGGTAATGGTAGTCCTAAATCTTAAGAAGCAGATGTTATTTTTTTTGTCCGAGCGTTTTTTAAAAAATATGTGTTGGTAAATTTTTTCCAGTTCTCAGTATATGTATGATTTATTTTAAAAAATACTAATGATTCACCATTGTCTTCAAACCAACTGCTATACACCATTATCTGTGTAGTTCTGACATCCGTTTGTTATACTTGCGAACAACCTGCACTTTGGTTTTGCAACTTACCCAAAATAAACTGCGATTCTCACACCTGAAGTTGTGTATTTTGTAGGGACAAAAAATATTTAAACTGTGGTTCACATTGTGTTGTCATGCAGAAATTAACTGTTTTAGTTGTCCTTTGGAAAACTCCAAGGAAGCTAAAGCATTATAATTTGTTCTTGATTTTCAGTGACGTGAATGGTTTTAATATTTTGCACAGGACTTAATGCTCACTCACTCTGTGGCAGCAGATGGACCAACATTGCTAATGCTTCCAGAGGATGGATATGGCAGAAAGCGCTTGAGGCAATCTTTTTGGGAAAAGCAGAGGTGTGGTAAAGGGATTAGCCAGCATGTGTCGTGAGCATTGAGTTGAGGCGAGATGTATGAATGAGATAGAATGGCATAAATAACAATAATAGCAGGTTTGATGTACATAATGTAAATAGGTTTTTAGAGTTTAGTTACAATTGTTTGTCTTTTAGTACCTGGTTTGGATGTGTGTGAATTTGGTGGTATGTCCATAGGTTTGTGAAGTGCATGTATGTTTAATAGGTTTCCTGAGTTGCCTAAGTTTGGTTTTAAGTGTTAGTAAAAGAATTCAAGTTCAGTGTAAAATATTTTTCAAGTTATGGTGAACTTCGGGATATCCCAAGAATGCTTTGTGTTGCTTAATTTGCTTGTTTCACACGTGTGAAGAACAACAATGGTGAAATGAGGGGGGGAGACCACACCCAGCTGGAACCTCTACACAGGAAACCCAGAATCCTGACGTGCAAGAAAATGTTCAACAGAAGCTGACCTAAAAGGGTAAGCTGATATCTATTACTATAGGATTTACCAATTTCATTTCCTTCAAGTTGTCATTCACCCCAGTGATCTTCAGAGCTGCCATTACATTGTTATCAAGCTGGGTCCTGGAGACCCATAGATTTTTAAAAAGTGGCTACTTTGTGAGATATTCTGGGTCCTTTGAAAAATCAAAAGAATCAAGCGAGAATGAATATTTATACTTACATAAACAAATGAAAGATAAATGTAATGTACATTGTTTGACACTTTAATTTATGCTCTTTGAAAACAATTTAAAAAAAAATCAAGTGCTGACAATTAAATTTCATCATTTTCAACTACATTACTAAATTGTATCATAATTTAACACCCAAAGATTCATTTTAAGTCATATCAGAACACCAGAGCAATTTTTATTTTTCAAAACACAGGAACTGTGTGGTGACTACTTCTTGGACAGTTCTGAATTTTAACGAACAATCGTACAACTTTTTAGTAAAGTATAATCGTTCAGTGTTCTCATTAAATGTAAATTTGTTTCTTTTTCATATTTTAAATTTTAGCTATTCCAATAGTGATTAAGTGAGCTGAAAGATTTAATAAATTAATTAGGACATTTGTATATTTACATTTAACCTTATATTATATACTTACATAATCTTGAGCAGTGTTTGAATTACCCAGTGGTCCGCTGGCCATTGGCCAGTAAAACTTCCATTGGACCACTGAACTTATTGACTTTACTGGCCCAGAAGGCCAGTAAGTTTGTTTTTTTCCTCACAAGTTTAAAAATTATTTTTTCTTTTACCTTGCTGTATGGTTTTCTTTTTAGGCTGCAAACTAATGATAAGTTTAAAAACAAATATTGGATAATTCCATTGAAATGATACGTTATTTTCTACATATATTGTAAATGTGTTAATTTTTATTTTTTTACGGACCAGTAGGTGGTTTGCAAAATCTAGTGGTCTGCGGGGCCAGTAGAAGATCTAGTTCTAATTCTAACACTGATCTTGAGGGATGGTGCCTTTCTGGCTGTTTTCGTTCTTTCCCTAATCCTCATGAATTTGACTTTTGCCAAATGGCATGTTCAAAAAATACAAATTAAATGTGGGGTCCCAAAAGATGCGTATAATTTGTAATTATGGGTCTTTTTTTTCTGTTTTTTGGGTAATTTACGTGTTGCAGCACTGCCAATGTCAGTAAAACTACATAGCATAGTCGTAACCACTGGGGGGTCAGGACCCCCAGATTTTCAGAGTCTGGGATCCTCATGTATATATATATAGTGTGTGTATGTGGGATCGTACTCCCCAGATTTTAAAATGTGGTTATGCCACTGCTACATAGTAAATAATGCATAATTGTTTATCAGGTGAAAATGAATTGACAGTGTTTGATAATATACTTCTTACTCATTTATAAGCAAGTTCAGTGGTATTTGTATTTTGACCATTTTGTTAGACTGAGTTGCCTCCTAGTGATGACCGCATTCGAAATCTTTATATATATGTACATCGATCAGCCACAACATTAAAACTACCTTATGGCAACTGTATTCCCTGGCGGAGATGGTGCCTTTCAACAAGACTGCTCCGTGCCACATTGTATAGAAAGTCCTGGAATGGTTCCAAGAACATAACGCGGAATTCCTTTTAATGCCACGGCCCCCAAATTTGCCAGACATGAATCAACGAAGAATTCGCTATACTGGCCATGGCCCCCAATCCTATTGAACAGTTATGGTTTCAGTTGGAGGAAGGAGTACGAGCAGCATCACCTGAACCACAATTTACGGGAACTGGGATCTTCTGTTGCAGTCATGATACCAACAGAGACCTATCAACATCTCGTTGAGTCTGTCTCATTAGGTGGGAGGAGGCTATATATACATTATATTAAGTAGGTGATTTTAATGTTTTGGCTGATTGGTGTATATAATTACACTGTATTTTATAGAGTTTGTACAAATTATGATCACAAAAAACTCAAACAACAAATGCACATTATAGATAAGGGAAAACATTAACACTTGCAATTTTGCAAAAATAAGAGGGAAAAAATGTAACTGAACAGCTTTGAGTGAGTAGTTGAAAGAGTGAACTGTTTCTATATGCAGGTTAGTAGACAAATTGGGCATGTGAAGCCCTAATTAGACAAAAAAATTAATTATTAAACAATGATTAAAAAACAGTCATTAAACCAAATCTAAAAAACCGTGGTTTAACATTTTTGTAAAAAAGTCTTTGCACCCTATTTATTTAACAGGCTTTGCCATGTTTTTTCTTAAAAAATACGGTTTATCTACCGTAATAAATTTTTGGTTGATCTACCGTGTTAAGCCACATTTTCTGGTAGTTTGACCGTTTTTTATTTCCCGGTCATTAGACCGTTAATGAACATTACATTATGGTACTGAAAAAATACGGTTTATTGACTGGCCACTCAGCTGCCAGTGTATCTACCGTAGTTTAATTATGAAATTTTTTACAGTGCATGTCGTCCAAATGGACAGAAGCCAACGCTTAGACCACTGCACCACGAAGCCGGCAACTTAGAGATTTCACATTTCATGATATGTAATATTTATAGGATTATGGAAGACCATTCTGAATCGTAATGATATGTAAATATCTTTCACAGAGCGACTTCAAATGTTAATATTGCATCGGCTGCGCAGTGGTCTAAGCGATGGCTTGTGACATTTTTTCCGACATGAACCCGGGTACGAATCCCGGTGAGGTATGGATGGTGTGTTTATCTTACGCCACTGGATTCTTCCGTTCCCTGGTATTGTTGAGTCTATATTAGGGGCTAGCAAAAAAACGTTAAGTTTTCATTACAAAAATTTCTATGATGAATCGCGGTTTCAAAATTTGAAATGCTTTATATACACTGCTGGCCACCCAAAATGCAACACCAAGAAGGAAGCATCCGATTGGCCTGGAATTCGCGGCATGCGTCGCCCGCGAGAGGACATGCAAACGATTCGCATTGCAAAACATATGGAATTCATGTGCGCCCGGCACGCCACCGACAAGCACTATACGAAGGGTGCCCAGAAGGCGGGGTGTAAGCAATGAAAGTGTGTTGTGCTGCCGAACCTGTGCGTGGGAAGCTTCCTGATGCCTCGTTGAAGAATACAGCAGTCATTCCAGCACGTTTTGGAGTTCGACAGATAACGAATAGTGGCTTATCGCGAAAACGGTTTCTCGTACATACACATCGGCGCCCGTGTGCCATGACATCCAGCCACAGTGAGGCGAGTATGGATTGGGTGGGTGCAGGAGGGACGGATGGACCGACGTGAGCGATTGCCGCAGCCGCGGCACACCACCGAACGAGAGGACCGGCATGTTGTGCGGCGGGCATTGACGGCTCCCACCGCCACATCACGAACGTTAGCGCAGGAATTAGGGTGTGTTGCACAACAACCTGTGTCAGCACGTACCGTTCGACGTCGTCTGCAGGAGCGGGGACTTGTCTCACGGTTCCCGTTGCTCCGATTACAATTGACGTTACACCACCGGTGACTGCGGCGACAGTGGGTCGTTGAACGCCGCACCAGGACGACGGAACGGCACAACATTGTCTTCTCCGACGAATCCCGCTTCTGCCTGCAACATAACGATTGCCGGATCCGCGTGTGGCGGCACCGCAACGAGAAACTGTATGACGCCAGCATTATGCATCGCCATACCGGTCCGCTGCCTGGCGTTTTGGTTTGAGGCGCAATTGGATATGACACCCGCACCCCTCTGGTGCGCATCGCCGGTACACTCAACAGCCACGGCTACATCTCCGACGTTTTGGGGCCTGTAGTCCTCCCTTACCTGCATTACCCGCCAGCGGCCATGTTTCAACAGGACAATGTGCGCTCGCACGTGGCGCGCATCTTGCAACAGTTCTTCACGGCCCACCAGGTGTCACTGGTACCGTGGCCCGTCTGTTCTCCCGATATGTCGCCCATCGAACACGTCTGGTCGCTGATCGGCAACCGAGTTGCCGGGCAAGCACCACCCGCGGTTTCGCCTGATGAACTGTGGCAACGTGTGGAAGCAGCCTGGACCGACATACCCCAAGCCCACATCTAAAGCCTCTTTCTTTCGATGCCGCGGCGTGTAGCGGCCGTTATTTTCAGCTATGGGGGCCACACGAACTATTGATTCTGCGTGTTCCACAAGTCGCAGGGGCCTGTAGCGCTCAATCGTTTCATCTTTGTATCTGTTGTTATGTGTCCAGTAAATCTGGCTTTGCTATCTCGTGTCCTTCTTGGTGTTGCATTTTAGGTGGCCAGCAGTGAATAAAACTCTGTCATGAGCATATGCTGTCAAAACTATACATTCCCTACAACAACCGATATGCAGAGTCCTGCATATTTACAAATAATTTTTGTTTACAGAAACTGGAATATTACTTGCCAAAACATTTGGCTTTTATGGCGGCTTCTATTGTTAGTGGAATACTCTACACTAGGGATTGTAAATTTCTGCAGATATTTTCTACAATTCGTTCTCCAAAGGAGTGACAAATTCTGTCACGTTACTTGAAGAAGTTTACATGGCTGAATGCCACTTCAAGAAGATGACATGACTGAAAGACACTTCAAGAAGAGACTTGGCTGAGTGACATGGTGATTCCAGACGTGAGTGACATGGCGATAATGTTCTCCATGCAGCGTAAACCCAATTCGTTCGATAGTTCCTCTGTAGGGTGCACTGTTCTGCCGCTATGAAGCTCGGGAGTTCAACTTTTCGACGCTTGTTTTGTGACATAAATCTGTAAGAACACCAGCAGTATCACATATTTAATGAAAAAGATGTGGAAGAAGATATAACATTAGGTCTAACATTAGGCCAGGGCGAACGTATGTATCTTTTTGGTAGGAGCATTCTAATGCTTGTGCTTGCGGATTATAAGTTAATCCTCATACCTGAAAGATCCACTCCCTTTCAGATTGTTATTCTATTTACGCTAATTTTAAGTTTCAAACTCTGAAGACCCTAGTATAAAGATGTCTTACAATAATAGTATGTTATAAATGCAAACTGGAAGCCAAATTAGTTTTCCATTCACAAACATTAATAGGTAAAGTAAAAGACAACTGCAACGGAGCCCTATTTTGGAAGTAACATGCAAATGTGATTTAAACAAAAACTAAGTTTTGGAAGACAGTGGGAAAAATGTATTTTACTTTTATTTTTTCATCAAGAAGCCTAGTCCATCTATCCTTTCTGGAGAACGTTAAAATATAATTTACAGGCATGTATGTATGATATTATGCACAGGAGTGGTCAACTAAGGATTTACCAAGCTAAAAATATCGGTTTTCACTGGTGTTGTCTTGGTTAAGGCTTGTTTAATCTGTAACTAATAATAAGAAGTCTGGAAGAACAGCAACGATTTCCTCAAATTTACGCACAACTTTAACGGAATTTTAAACTTAATCCCGTAATTCATGGTTCAAGTACAAATCATGCTCAGAAAGAATAGCCATGAAAATTAAATTTCAAAATTTTGTGAATCATCAAGTTATTACTGTGTGATGAATGTAAGGTGCTTTTTCCAATTCCCATATTCGACTGAGATGAAAAGTAGTTTTATTCTTTTGCGTTTAACATCGATATTAAAACGGATACTTACTGCTGGCCTATTAGACAAAAAGTTGTTCTTATCATAGATTGAATGACAAGTAGCATTTAAAAGAGGATATAGATATTAAAATTTTCTCTCGCTTTCCGACTAAGCCTTGCAATGATATCTCGTTGTCGACGAGGAAAGATGATTTCAGGAAACACCGAGATGTTGATCTCAGGAGCAGAGATATATATGTTATTTCTATGCAAGTGAGATAATGACATTGTCGATACAACGCATGGAACCTGGACAACAGGTTTAATTTTTATATTTGTTTTAAAAATTCAGCGATGAGCATTGCTGTTAAACTAAGTTATCATTTTAGACATGTTAAAAGTTAGTTTTGCAGATCTGATCACAGGTTTTACAAAATTGAGTAAACAATGAATTAACAAAATACATTTTTTTCTGCTTTGATCAAAACTTTTGCTTTAGGAAAAAATGAAGCAGATAGCTTTGTTTTTTTGGTTGAAATCCGTTTCAATTGCGAACAACTTTTTTTGGCTTCATAAATAAAGTATCACAAACAATGCTTTTTCATAAATGGTATGCTTTCACACATTTATAAACCAGCTAAAGCAAAAAATTTGCATCCTAACACGTCGGGGAATTCTCAACAACAGCAAAATCACTGGTTGAATTACCATAGCCTGAGTGATTGAAAATGTCGGCTCTTCTCTTTTCGCATATGCCATCAGAAGACAATTCCTGTAATTTCAAAATCTCAATCATTTGGAGTAAACGTTGTTCAAAAAAGATCTTATATATACATTTTTTTAGATAACTAGTGGTGTTTGTACTGTCGTTAGAATTTACAAACTCTATTTCTTGTTACAAAAACATATAAAGAAAGCCTACATTTTTTGTTAAATGATAATTAAAAACAAAGAAGTAGCAGATGCTTTCTATGGGCGACTTTAATGCAGTTGAAAATTTAATTTATTCCCTTTCTCAGTTTGATTATATTGAGCGAAAGAGAAATTTCAAATTTCACTCAGAGTGCATAAATAAAAATGAACACTGAAAGACTTTCGCCTTGAATTCACATTCGTACTTCCTGCTTTACTGCCGCACTTGGCACGTACTTCTCAGAAGGAGTGGCCACAGATTTAACTGACGAATGTGCACGACAGTCTTAAAAAGTACAATCAAAATCGTGATTCGAACAAAACCGAAATGCGAAGAGATGGTCTTCTTAAATTTTTTTACATCTAGAAATCGATCATGTACTTAAAATGTATACAAACAGCTGTTCGTGGAGTTCGCTTTTAAAGTATTTGTGTTTGTTTCTGACCGACACAATTTTCACAAAAGAAATTGATGCCCACCATTTCAGAATATATTTGGCTGCGAATTTCATTAGCCGAAATTGATATATTATATAGCATGTTAATCCCAACAAGGCGTACATGGTTTCTCAATCATCACAAAGTAAGTTTTAAAATTAGTGCTTGCAATTCCAGTGATGCAAGAGTAATAAGAGAATAAAAGATATTTACTAACTTCGAAATGCGTTGACAGCAGCAATGTAAACACAATATAAATGTACTTTTCAAAAACCCAGAAAATCATGGATGTTAGAATTTAAATACTTTTCTCAATGAATATAAAATTTTAATTAAGGAAAATAACCAGGTACATTTTCAGTTAAATCACAGAAATCCCATCTGTATTATTAGTTGCGCATTTTTGCGATTTACATTTACACAGAAGTGCCAAAATGTCATGACCAGCATGACCAGTGCGTCGCGTGCAAATCAAAGAAACTTCACGTAAACGGCGGTGCCTGAGTAGGTCATGAAACGATACAAAAAACATCTGAAACTGAGCTACATCAATCGGTGTTATTTTCTTGTTCTTCAGATGAGAAAAGTAGTGGACTTTAGCGAGTTCCACAAATAACAAATTGTAGTGGCAGGAAAAATTTGACAGAGCATTTCTAGCATACCAAAACTTGTGAGGTGCTCATGATCAGTGGCGGTGGTACGAAGAGCGAAAACCACCGACAACCAATAAGTTGTGGACCGAGCACAGCTCATCGAACTTCGTCATAATCAGGATATATATTTATTACTAAACCAGATTTCCATGAAGCTGATATTTGATAAGGGTAAAAAAATTGCAGCTTTTACCCATGATCGCTAATTTGTTACTGATTTCCAAACCGATGACACATGGTCTGCACAAAGTTTGAAGATGTGAATCATTTTTTTGGTGTAAATATGACGTGCATGGTAAGTCAGATCATTTCTGGAAACCTGAAAATTTCGTCATCTTGGAGAGGGGAAATCTGAAAACTTGG
This sequence comes from Macrothele yani, assembly GCA_039090855.1. Taxonomy (NCBI): domain Eukaryota; kingdom Metazoa; phylum Arthropoda; class Arachnida; order Araneae; family Macrothelidae; genus Macrothele; species Macrothele yani. The sequence continues at coordinate 109,592,904 of CM077015.1, read as the reverse complement.
TCGTTATGGGTGGTGTAGTGGTGAACGTACTCGGGCGCTATCCGGAAAACGCGGTTCCGATTCCCGCAATGACGGTACAGAATTCTTAACCTGCAAATTCGCTGATCATGAGTGCTGGTTGCTTCGACAAGCGAATTCTGTGTTGGTTATATTCAAACAAGTCGGAAACTTGAAACTTGGTCGTTCTCGGTTGCGTGGTGGTTAGCATATTCGGGTCCTATCCGAGAGACGCAGATTCGATTCCCTGTCCAGGACGACGAAATTTTAAATTTTCGGAAATTGTCTGACTTACCATCCATGCCATATTTACACCAAAAAACGGATTCGCATTTTAAAAATTTGTATTTTGTGGTAAGCGTATCACATGACTGAATGCGACAACATCTGCTTTTATTTTTATCGGAGCGAAATTAATTATTGTTCATTCATTCAATATTTATCCGATTCGAACACCTATAAGCCCTTCAAAACAATTACTTGTAAAAGGGACAGTTTCCATCCGCATTGGAAAACTTTACATTCAGTACAAATGTTGAAAGTTGGGTTTTCCACTGAATATCGGGAATTTTCAGGAGGCTGTGTTACTTGGTATTTTCATCCCAGAATAAGCAGAAACAGTTAAAACTCAATCACATCTGCTATTCTGAAAAACTATAATTCCACGTAAAAACATTTCATATGGTATTATTTTCCCTGTCCTTCTGTCGTGTGATTGAAGTCATATTATTTTTATTATTCAAGCACACTGTTATTGGATTCACTTATTAGATATGAAACAATCACGTGGTCAGCAGTGAACTCGTTTATTAAAAGCACTTCTTCTTTGCTGTTTTTTCTCGTTTTCAGATTCAGGGCTGTTGAGTGTGAAAACAAAAGTACATACTTTTCGCTCCAAAGCTTTTGCTACGAAACGACTGGTTGCGTCATGATGATTATAATTGAACTAGCTACAGGTTCGTCGGTGCTGCCACTTGGATGAGCTATATTTAATGGCTAATCTCTCTCTTTCCTCAGGTGCATGGAAACGTTTTTTGCTTCACTTAAAATTAAATTTTTTTGTTTCTCTTATAATTATATTTTTTGTTTATTTTTTCAATTAGGAATTGTAGGTTAAAGTTGTTGCTCATTCAGTGATGGGAACGCGACAGGTTGAAAACATGTTCTTTGAAAATTCTGCCTCGGTATGGCTCACAATTACATTTAGAAAAAGGGAAATTTAAATCTATCACTGTATATTCCAAAACCAAAAGTATCTATTAAGAAAAGAAAATACCTTGAACTCTGACCATGTAAAATTAGCACCAATTCGCCTTTAATTAGGCCTTCAGGAGTTAAATTCCAGAAAAACAAAATACTCATTTAACATGTAGTATTTCTTAGTTTTAAAACGGAAGGCAATGTAACCGAGACTTGGGCATTACAAACGTGGAATTCGTACGTCTGTTTTCAGCAGGTCATCGTATCAAACAGTAAAAGTATTTCTCATTATTCTAAAAATAGTTCCCATGGGTCTTTATAAGTTTGTTATCTAGTCTCTAATTCGCTGGCCGGTGATTAAAAACTAACGAGGGACAGTATTATTGCACATAATTTTGCAAGCTTTAACTCGTAAAACGAAGCCTAGGGTATCTTACGCTGCATTAAAAAAACTAAAGTTGAAACAGTGCGGCACTTCCTTATATAAGTAATTTCCGAATACAAAATATATCCTACGGAACAATTAAATTTTAACTGAGGCACGAATTGTGGAATTTTCTTAGGGAACTCAGCTAAGTTACTGGGGACCAGGCAAGCAAATGCACCTAAGCAAACATGAATGAAATTCTTTTAATTGAAGAAAGAGCTGTGTTCCCGTAAATTTGGGATGTGGATCCATAATACTCATGTTCTTATTCGGATAATGATTTTGGCTACGTATATTCGGGTGCGAATAGTAAAAATTGCTACCAACTTCAAAAAGATGTTCAAGGGTCACCCAATGACTTTCAGAGCGGATATGTCTCCTTGTTTTGGGCAACTCCGTCGTCAGAAGAAGCAGCTTTCAGGGAACGGTTATCTCTATTCCCCTACACTTGGGACGTGGTTCCACAATTCTCGTATTTTCTCTTTATACTCTCATGACATAAACAGTAGAAGGCGTCCATGAAAACGTAAGGTAACAGAGCGATACCAAGAATTTCAATTGGCACAATACATTCTTCAAAATCTATACACAGGGATTTGTCTTTCTTTCAAATACCACTTCGATATGTCGATGTGCGCCATCATACAATTCTTCCTTAGCAGGTAATCAGTGTACTTATTATATTCTGTTAGACATAGAGGTTCCGATTTATGACGATAAAAAATTTTACCTTCAGAATAAATATTTTGAAGCAGTGACGCAATTCAAATACCTAATTGTCATGGACAGCCGAAACAGTGATGAATTACAGGAGTTACGTGAGTTTACCTTTCACATCAGACGACACTGAACAGAAAGGTAGGACCGTCAGTGCTAAATGGTCAATTGCTTTAATAAGGCAGAGATGGAAGCGCAAACTTAGCAGAGACACGTTTATAGAATGATGCCTCTTTAATGCGAAAGTCTAACAGAGATTTAGATCAAGAGCATCAACGACGATGCATATTTAAACTACATTGTGTCAATAAATAACTGAAAGCTTTAAAAATGCACTAATATACAGAAATTTGCAAAGGTTTAAGACCACCTGTTGATATTAGGAGATATCTGCCGATTGTGTCGGCTATTGTCTGTATTACTCAACTTCTTATCGGTGTTGCATCATCCTGCAGCGGCAGGTGTTGATAGAGCTGGGGAAAAAGTGCGAGCGTCAGTTTTCTTCTGGTTTTCATGCTCAGAGGTTTTGAACGTATTTTCTTTATGCTTCGAATACAAAGAACTAGTGCGCCAGAATGTTTCATAAAAAACGGAGGCGGCAGGAAGCATGAAATTAGCAATTTAGACGCGATGTTAATTAACATTGCAGATATTTTCGTCGCGTCCTTTATTTTAATGTCAGTTGGGTAAATAGAGGAAAAACACCAAATAACATCAGAAGTAAAGGAATTTGGCAAAACTTCAATGATTATTCAGAATAGCAATATCTATTAACCGCCTCTATGAAATAATTAGTGAAACATGAAGTTGATAATGCCTAAATGACAAACTTTCAACTCAATGATAAAAGCGGAACGTCTCAAGTTAAATTTTTAAATAAACTTTTTCAGTGATTTTTGCTTGTACGCATGTATAAAGGAAATTGCCTTGTACCACAGCATTGGACTCGGTAAGGGAAACCTAAATATGTAGAAGGTGATTGAAATCAATAATTCTATGGTGCTTCCTTCTAGCTACGTTTCACTTTTAAATCCTAAACAATGTAAACATAAAGAATTCAGATAAAGAACATTTTATTTATTGGTTGAAATTTGTTTCATATCGCCTTGTTCTAGGCAGGAGTGATGCAAATCAGTACATGTAATAAACCATCACAAAAAAACCCGCTAAAAATGTATATGTTCAACGTATTCCAAAGTCGAATAATCTCACTAACAACAAAAGCAGAGCAATCGTAATTTTAGAATGTTGAAAGCTGAATTTCTGTCATGTAATACAAACACCCTTCTCTCAGTGCCTTGAAAAACTTGCACTTTGTTTGCATCAAAATTATATGTTCCCTCCAAAACTGATATCGGGCAAAATATTTATTTTTCGGAATATTGGCCTGAGCAAAACAACCTTTAAAATGTAGATCATTTCTAAGGAAAGAGACTTCTACACTTCCCAAAATGTTCCTGCACTGACGTTAGCACAAATGCGCAGAAATATGCGCGACACGGTTTACCACAGTCGAGCAATAATCCACAAACAGAGAATCACTTCTATTGATGGCACTTCCTGAGAAAGTGGTATAAGGCACGTCATTATTCGTCTAAAGTTTGCCAGTCCGCTAATAATTCCGGGTGCAGCGAATGCTTGGAGAAAAGATCTATTGGTCTATATTGTCCCGACAATGAGGTCTTATGAGGAAAGCATAAGGGTATGGAGCAGCTTTTCGTGGATCCGGATGTCTTCCTTTGTGGTTTGACAAACTACTGTATGAGTGCAGAATTCTACGTAGAAGTGTTGTATAACTGTACCCTGCCAAGATTTTGACAGTACTTTGGGGAAGGTACATATCTCTAACAGATGGACAACGCACTGTTTGATACTAATTGCGTTGTTACAGATGTATTTCAGAAAACCGACATGCAAAAATTTCGTACACCAACGCGGAGTCATCTCCTTTTCTTGCCAGCACACACAATCAATTACATGTGATACATTCTGCATTACTCGGCGGAAATAAAGTCGTTACAGATGTCACATCATCAGATTAACATGCAATGCGGGTTTATCAGTAAGCATTTCGAAACAAATTGTGGCGGAAACTAAGTCTATAATTCGTCATAACGGCAAAGTTTTCAAAAAACGATATCAAGTTTTCTGTAAATAAATATGATTTGTAAACATGCAGATGGCCAGATATCAATGAAAGATCAGTGCAAAAAATACTTGCACTCATAAATCACAATAGAGTGTCATAGTGATATACGAAAAACACATTTATGTGCAAAATGTGCGTCTTTATCTCAAGGTAACGTTGTTTCATTGATTTCCGTTTATCCCAAACACAGAAAAAAAGTCACATGACCCTTCGTTTCTAGTGGTGTTCTGTGAAAAATCCGGGACTAGATTTGTGGTTCGATTCCACATTATCATTTTACGTCAATGCCAAAATCGTAAAATAAAATAAAGACTATGGTAGTAGGCTTGAAATTAATTGCATACCCTGTCCGAAAAATCGTTACTAGCCTAAAACTTCAAAACGTCCAATTTAATTTTCCCATTTGGTTCACTGACTTAATGGATTATTGGGTGCTTGTGTTCCCGAAGATCGGAAGTAATTGCCAAATGCAATGAGCATTTGTTTCCATTTTTGAATACATTCTGATGAGCACATAGCAGTTGTAGCACAGTTCTTTCTGACATCGTTAATTCCCTTTTGTTGTGTTTCCGAGAATTGTGGATATGTATTCCTATTTTATATATGTGAATTCCCTTGTTCACACGCACGATATGTCTTTTCCATGATGTCTTGAAGGAAATGAACGAAGTGCTTATGCCAGACATGGCAATTGTTCTTATGGACTTTAGTCAGAACTACGCAGTTGCCATACAAGATGAGGCACAAGGCTATCATTGGACATCAGGAACATGTACAGTTCACCCAGTTATTATGTACACAAGAGGTGAGACACAGTTGCTTGAAATCTCCAATTACTGCTTCTTTTCTGACAATCTGGACAATGATGCTTGTATGGTGTACAAAATTCAACAAACACCATAGCAGTACATGAAGAATAAATATCCAGAAGTGGTGAAGGTTCACTATTTTACAGATGGGTATGCAGCACAATATAAAAATCGCAAGAATTTTTTGAATTTGTGCAAGCATGAAAAAGATTTTGCAATATCTGCATCATGGACATTTTTTGCCACTAGCCACGGGAAATCAGTTTGCGATGGTATTGATGGTACAGTGAAGCAAATTTTGAGCAGTGCAAGCCTGCGACAACCTATCAAAATCAAATCACAAAACCGATGGATGCCTTTAATTTTTGTGTTGAAAACATAAAAAAAAACATTGAGTTCCACTTTATATCAAAGCCTGAAATTGAAATTGTACGAAACATTCTACGGGAACGTTTTTTAGAAACATCAGTTACTCCAGGAACCAGGCGTTTTCACTATTTCGGTCCACTGTCACCAAATACCATAGGAATGAAGAGAATGAGTAAAGATGACAAATATTGTTTGATATTTAACTTCAAAAGTAGCATTGAACTTATAAATCGGCCACAGTTCCACGCTCAATGCTATGTAGCATGCATATATGATAATAACTGTTTTTTTTGGCATGATCAGTGATATTAAAAAGGATGAAGACGTGAAAATTAAGTTTATGCCTAACATGGCCCTGCAAAGTCATTTTACTGGCCACTTCATGATTATACATGCATGCTATGTGACTATGCAGCACATATTGTGTACAGTGCAACCTCCAATGACAACAGGAACGGCCCGAGCGTTTTATTTTCGGAAAGAAGACATGAAAGCTGTTCAGATTAAATGGTGTGCAGCACAGAAAAGTTCCCTACAATTAGAAAAACTCCCACTGAGGCATGCATCAGAATAAACTGTAGAACGACATCTGTTATACGTGTAACTGAATATTATAACATTCAAGCAAGGAATAAATATCAGCTTAATATTAATATGCAGGTAATCATAACTCATTCCACCTATGATTCAGGATAATGCAAATTGTACTTATTTTTTAAAAACAACTGATTTTTCCCGGTGGTTCTTTTACAGCTACTTGAAAAATGACACTTATGTTAAACATATAATTTTATTTCTTACTCATCACTTAGGTTTAATTAACAGTTAATAACAGCAATTATTCATACTGAGCACTGTGGTTACAGGACTGAGATCCTTATGGATCTTACGCTTAAATTAAAAGTATTTAAATATTTGGATTTATGAGCCAGCACTGCATTCACTACCCTTACATGTACACATGTTTCCAACTTAAAAAGTACCATGTAATAGACTTCACAAGTTAAAACAGCATCAGTTTGCTGTTGAACGAGTGGTTAGGCTTAAGTTTCAAGTGCTGTATCTAGGAAACTATGGAATGTGGAATATAAAAAAAATTCAGTACTTTGCAGCTTTGTTAGGTAAACCTACATGCTAATTGTCAGCAAACTCCAAAACGGTGTGTCAGGTTTGTAGAACAAATTGGCTGAACTGTCGAAGGAAAGCCCTCTATGAAAATCAGATAATTTTAACCATATGAGAAAATATGCTGATAACCACCATTTTTTTTTCAAATATGTTATAGAATGTGTTAAACATCAATATATAAAAATTATCTCCCTCATGCCAGAGCAATATTCTACAGAGCCTCCGATAAAATGTCTAAATTTGTCTGTAATGTTTCACTTCACCACTAGGTGGCGCTGTAATGTTTCACTTCACCACGTAACTGGTGTTTCAGAGAAAATAAAAAGTGTTTTCAATATGTAGGGACACTTTTCCATGTTATTCAAAAGTTTCATTCTCTTTAATTCAGAAGCACAAATGATAGCATGTTATGTAACAAGTTGGTAAAATCATGCAATGCATTGATTATGAAACGCTTTCTAACATACTGGAAATCATTACTCAATTTTTTTTATTGGAGGTTTAACGACCACCGTGAGCAACTCAATGGGCTATAAGCAGCCGCCCGTCCCTAATTTAGGGTCACTGGTTCCAAGGAAGGGAGAGAGCCAGTGCCGTAAGACAAACACAACATCCATGCCTCACCGGGATTCGAACCCAATCCCCGTTCGCACAAATGATCAGAGGCCATCGCTTAGACCACTGCGCCACCGGGGCGACTTACTCAAGTTCTTACTCAAGTTATGAGGATAATTGCTGTAGAATAAATCTCGCTCCTCTGACCCGACCTTTGACCCCATTTTGATTATATTCAGCAGAAGCGGTAAAGTATATTTCCGGAACAACATGAAAGGTTTTTTCTGAATCGAAGCACTTTTACGTGAGTTATAACGCCTAAGGGCAATGGAATGGATCTCGATCCTATGTCCTGACCTTTGACCCCATTTCACCCATTTGTAATAGGATTCGTCCACAGATGGTCCCCTACTACATACTAAAATTTCATCGAAATCGAACCATTTTTACGTAAGTTATGACGCATAAGGTCAAATATCAGGAACACTGAGCATCGCCTCGCTAAAGGGGTATGATGGCACAACAAATTTTATATTTTGATATGGTATTTCCACGTATTGTAATGCTAAGTCTAAATCATAAAAATTAATAATGATAGACGAATTAGAGACAAATTAATTTAGAATAAACATCAACACAAAAATGAATGATAATTTTTTATTTGTGTTAGAGTAAGAATTTTTTTTTAATTGTTTTTATTATTTCCGAACATGAAACACCAAACAATAAATGCTACCATGGGTTTCTTCTTTGAACACCATGGTAACATTGGTTATTCATCGAACCCCATGGTAACATTGATTCTTCATCGAACCCCATGGTAATATTGGTTCTTCATTGAACGCCTAGGTAACATTGGTTTTTCATCGCTGTCTATTTATTCGCCGCATTTGATCAAGGTTTTCTTCCAATATAAATTCATTGAGGGTTATAATAACGTCGGACATTATTTCCACGCTCCTCGCCTTAGCTTCTCGGAATGTTTTTTTTGTAGGCTGATCTTCTTCCAATGGAAGGTCATGTGTTTCGAGACTGGAAGTGATCGGAAACCATCAGCTCTTGAATGTCCAAGCTGTTCCGTATTTACTTCTTCCGACTGTTTTTGTTCCAACAGTGCCGTATTCTTCTTATTAAAGTTGAAACGTGCACGTTTCGTAGGCAGTCGATCAGCCATAATTTTATATGGTTTTACCATCCACGTGACACTCTGTTAATATTAATTAATAAAAATGAATTAATCATATTTTAGCACAGCGGATTTACTTCGTATTTTACTGTTCCGTATTTACTTCTTCCGATTGTTTTTGTTCCAACAGTGCCGTATTCTTCTTACTAAAGTTGAAACGTGCACGTTTCGTAGGCGGTCGATCAGCCATATTTTTATATGGTTTTACCATCCACGTGACACTCTGTTAATATTAAATAATAAAAATGAATTAATCATATTTTAGCACAGCCGATTCGCTCGTCAAGTGACTATTCAAAAATGTAAAAAAAAATGCTGTATTAAGTTTACATTTTGAAGGATAAAACATGCGAAATCAGCGTTCCGCTGCTTATACTGTACTACGCATCAACTCCAAGCAACTGGCACAACTCACTTTTTGTTCTAGAAGAAAATAGAAGTAATGCGTAATATGCCCCCAACGCGTGACGTGATGAGGCAGAATGGCGCGAGAGTGTGACGTCAATAAAACTTTAATAGGATCTTGCCCGTTCTATGCAAAAAATGCGCGGCCATTTTGAGGGGTCCATTCATGTGGGCAAACCGACTGACTTCTCCAGAAGAAAATACTGTAAAATTACACAAGTCCCTAAAATTTTATCCTCTCACTTAAAACAGTTAACGAAAAGGCTTCAATGACGTCATGCATAGTCAGTTATCGAGTTGCTTAATCTGGGGAAGCATATACCATCGCTGAGAACCTTATGAAGCTTTGAGTAAAGGACATAGTTGAATGTGTGCTGGATGGGAAAGCCACTAAACTGCTAGGCATAGTTCCTTTGTCTAATAAACAAACTCGCTACGAATCGGTGACTTAGCAGCGGACGTGACATCTACATTACTTTCGCGAATAAAATGTACTAAGACTACATTTTCTTTCCAAATGGATGAACTAACGGAAGTGGCTGGGTTGGCAACTTTAATAGGATTTGTTCTTTATTAGTACTTAGAGTCTTTCAAGGGGATCTGCTTCTCTGCAAGCCGTTATCGACTAACACGAGTTGGGCTAAAATTTTCAAATTAAGAGACGAATATTTCATAGTGAGTGGCACACCATGCGATAACTGCGTTGATGTGTGCACAGACGGCGACATAGCCATGACTGGAAATACATCTGGTGTTATCACAAGAATAAAACAAGGTCAAGCAGTGCAGCAGTAGTAGCCACTGCGTCCACCACCGTCATACCCTTGCTGTGAAAAAAATGCCGCCCTCCCTAAAAGAAGTGATGTAAGAAAGCGTGAAAGTAATTATTTGTATCAAATCACGGCCTAAGAATACCAGGCTATTTAAAATATTGTGTGATGACATGGAGTGTCTACGTACGTACTTACTTATTTACACAGAAGTAAAGTGGCTTTCTCGAGGAGAAACTTTATTCGGCTCTCCGAAATGACGGCTGAAATCAGAACCTTCCTGATTGACAAAGACTTTGCTTTGGAAGAGAGGTTGTGTAATCAGCGTTGGCTAATGAGTTTGGCGAATTCAGGAAATCATCACGCACCAGTTATGGCGTATGATGATCGTCATAGTAAAGCAGTCGTAGTAGGATAAGGACTGAGTTAATTACGCTGAGACGCAAAGTCCTGTATGAATTTGTGTTTCAATAAAACTCAAAGGCAAAATTTAACAAAAATCTGCCTTCTTTTCTTAAAGATTCCTCACATTTCGTAAGGAATCAAAACCTCTGCCAAAACCAGCAGCATATAAAATTTTTGAAAGACAAGATTAAATTCATTTCTTTATCTGCTTTTGATATTTAAGAAAAACTTTTTTGTTAAGCAGAATTTCAGTTTGTAATCTTGAATAGAATCTATATATAAGGTGAAATACGGAACATATCACTTTCATAGAAAGAATACTTTGAAAACTACTTTGCGTTGCACAGAAACCAATGAATTCGGAAAGGTTACTTCTGTAATATGTTACTGAAGCCATAAACTAAAACTTTGAAAATTATTTTGGGGAAATTAACTACATGCACTTGGATCATGTCATCATGGTAGCTCTTTAGTTTGTCCTTCATAATATGATCTCTTAAAAGCAATTGCTATGAGTATATCGAAATTAAAATGACTACTAAAATTTTATCGATCTGAAGGCAACTGGTATAAGTATATCTAAAATTCAATGAGACGCAGTTCTTTGGATTTTCCCGGAAGAAGGTGTTAACGATTGGAGCAAACAAAAACTTTTATATGATGCATCATTACTTCGTTAAACCTTAAGGTACTGATTTGTCAGAATCATCTTCAGTTTCCTTTAAAAGAAAGTGCATCTGACTACAAATTTTCGTTGAAGATCCTATTGCATAATAAAAAGTTTTCAAAGAGCTAATATTAAACATTATATACGCTCTTATATAGAGATGCTACGATAGCACATTGAACCAAAGCAAAACACAGTAAGTCCAGCCCAAAGCAAGACGTTCCAAAATCAAACCAATAAAATATATTCTATTTCAGGTTTATTCAAAAAACTAGACATCCACAGTGGTGCCGGCTTCTGATCATTCGTCTGGGTTAGGTCCTTATACGAATTCCGGTAAGACATGGATATTGTTTTTGTCTTACGGTCTTGGCTCTCTTCCTTCCATAGAACCTGTGGCCCTAAATGTTTAACGGGCGACTGCATATATGCCATTGAGTTATTTACGGTTGTCGTTAAACCCCCAATCAAAAAGGAAGAAAAAACATTAGTCAGCAGTTCCAAGAACATTTATTTCGAATGCTTATTGAATTAATACTAAAATAGTTTACGACTTCCGATATGCGGTATATCTAATTTAGCTAATTCATTCATAAAATCAGCAATAATTACGCAAATAGTTACCATGCTGGTTGTGAAGTTCCTAATGGAGAATGAAATTTCACTTGGATGTTACTCAGAAGTTTGTTTTTCCCACACTCGATCGCATAACAAGCATAAAAGCTTATAATCTGTCAATTTTAGAGTGAAATGCATCCTACTGAAATACCACAGAGCTATCTACTGTTTAATTAATAATAAGAAACTGAACACGAACAATACTGAAGAAGCCTGGATTGTTCCTTCGCAATGTATGCATGTGGGTTAAGTTTTCCACCTTCAACAATAGCATTTACATACAATCTTCCATTGTTAAAGTTTGTTTAATAAATTATGTTCTTTCACTTGATATCCACTGACAGAATTCTATGGTAACATTTTTATCATGGTCTTCAAACTTTGTTTTCAAAGCATTCTACGTTATCTGTAGATATTTTTGCAATGTCTGAGCGTGTAGTTACGATCTTTCAAGTCACAGACCATGAAACCCATTAGTGTTTCATACCATTCCTTGAACTAAGCAACATTCAGAAGTAATATAACATTCAAATGTATAGTGCACACACATCCGTAATGAGTACCAGTAGCACCAGCTAAAACACACAATTTTGGTCCTATACTGCAAAATTTTAAAAAATCCAACATTTCTCTCAGGATATTGCTGTTTAAAAAAGCTATACAGTTCTTTAAGATTGCACAAAATTAGTCTCTTCTGCATATGCTGATTTCTTCTGATGCTTACAAAATCCTTCTTTCCTGACATCTGCCGAGAAGAAGTGTCATCTTCATAAAATCCCTGAATTAATTGCAATGTTTCATTGCTCAGTTTTTTCCCTATCCTTGGTTCTGGTAGTTACATAGTTCCTGTTTTCTTAATCAGTTTTTTAGATTGTCGCACTAGATATTCTGACACCTGAAACGTTTAAATAATGATCTTTTAGGACCAGGATGGAGGTGCCATTGTTAGCATTTGGATATTTTTTGCCTGTTCAATGTGGGAAGCTTCTCCTTCATCAGTGCCACAAGCTTATCTAAATCTTTGGCCTTTTGCTTTGATGCACTGGTCTCAGGAGTAGCTTCATTTTGAGAGCTTGAAAAATCATGCTGCAGAACACGGGTAACTTTATTTTTAACACTTGATTGTATTTGTTTTATTTTTATTTTTCCATATGACAAGCTTCTGCGCTGTGGTACAGAATGTAGCTTCAAAGCAGAACAGCCAATATTACTCATGCCAATATTGATTTCTTCCAGGGTTTGTTCTTTTTCTACTGAATCGTGTAGAAGGCTTAACTCGTTGTGAATTGTGCTTTCAATTTCATACTGTGCAGCTGTAATGTCTGAGCCATATTCAGAACTTGCTTCCTCTAGTCTCATAGCCCTATTTTTACAGTTACAACAGATCTTCTGTCCAGGTTTGACATTAACAAGTTTTTGCATAAATTCCTTTGCTAATCGTAGGCTGACCATTTTTAGAGAGCTTCTAATAGATGTTTTATGAACTTGAAATGGACTGCAGCATGATTTTTGTTGTTCCTTAAATTTTGTTATATACACTGGAGGAAAGTGAAAAAGAACACCAAGAAGGAACTGGCGGACGACCATGAAATTTACATATGTTAATGGGGTCGTATTTACGTAAGTGTGGTGTTAATTTCGGGACCCACCGGTGAGTGCTTACGCCACAGCACGGCATAATATGCAAATTATCGGCGGTGGTATTTAAGGAGTACGACGAAGTGAATGTAATCAGTCGTCGGCGTACGGACACGTGCTAAAACCCTGAAGAAGCTGCAATGCCTTGACATGGAAGACGTGTACGATTTCAGCAGTTATCGGACTTTAAGCGAGGTCGTCTAGTCGGTTTCCGCGAGGCCTGGTGGTCGTATTGTCGTATTGCGGAGCGAATTGGACGGGAAATATCGGTTGTGGTACGATGGTGGCGTAGATGGTTCGAGGAACCTTTCCACACGATAAAATGTGGAACCGGGAGTCACAGACGGACTGATGAGCGGACCGATCGACGCATACGAAGAGTGGCGTTGTCAAGCAGAACATCCACTGCGACGCAAAACGGTAGCTCGGTTGCGAACAATCCGCAACCGTCTACTGGATGCAAGACTACGTGCACGTGCGCCTCTGGCATGTGTACCTCTGACTCCATCCCAAAGTCAGGAACGGCTGCAGTGGTGTAGCCACCGTCTGCACAGGAGGACGCAATGGCGATCTGTCGTGTTCAGCGATGAAAGCAGATTCTGATTGGGAGCCTCCGATGGCCTATGCGTGTTCGCAGACACACAGGGGAGCGTCTCCACCCTTCTTGCATCCGCCAGTGTTGGGCAGTTGACCAAAACACACAGGGCGTAACCTGGATTCCTGGTGTCGCGAGCGATCAGCTATCACTCTCGTGCACAAGTAGTGTTTGTACCGGGCACGTTAAACAGCACCTCCCCGTTGTTGTGCCATTTGTAAGGTCTGTCCATCTTGGTGTTTTCCAGCGCGATAACGCACGCCCACACACGGCATGTGCAACGCAACATGCACTTCAGGGTGTGAGACAACTTCCATGGCCTGCACGTTCACCGGATTCGTCCCCCATTGAGCACGTGTGGGATTTTATGGGACAACGACTTATCCGGTCTCCACGGCCAGCCACGACCATCCCCGATTTACGCGTCCAGGTTGAGGATGCTTGTAACTCAATACCCCAAACTTACATCCAACATCTGTACGACAGACTCCATGCCAGAATTGCACAGTGTGACGCAGTTCATGGCTGTTCAACCTCGTACTAACCATGTTACATGGAAATGTTATTTTTCAGTTTACCAGCAAATACAGCTGTATTTTGCCATAATGTTTCGATCACGTTATCCTCTGTGTTCCGTTATTATGCTGTATAAATTTCGTTGGTATCAGACGTCTTCTTCTTGGTGTTCTTTTTCACTTTCCGCCAGTTTAGTAGTATTCATGATGAAAACATAATATCACAATTCTTCCACAGTCTGCTATTTCAGCTCTTAAACACAGTATTTCCTTATCAACTTCACTTCTCCCCTCAAGTCTATTCAGTCCCCTTTGTGACACATAGCATGTTTTGTGATATGGTGTTTTGGTCAACTGCCCAACACTGCAAACATTTTGTTGATACATTACTAAGGAAGTAAGCAGTAAGAGAATATGTACAAACTAAGAAAACTTCCCCTCTCAAGAAAAGAACAGTGACTGTTAACTTAAATCTTACTCTCTCAGCAAGCTAAAAGCTGAAAGGCAAACCAAAGGCAAACCAAAGGGGTTGGTCATGAGCAGGGTACTAGTGAAACAAACCAAAACAAAAGAAGATCAAACTAAAACCTCATTGGCTTGTTAGCTGAAACCAAAACCAAAACTAAACTTTGATTGGCAGCTGGAAAAACCTAACCAAAACTGAACATTTATTAGCAGTTGGAAGTCAAACCAAAACTATACATTTATTTGCAGATTGGAAAAGCAAACCAAACATAAACATTGCTTGTCAGTTTAAAACCCTACTGTCACTGACTGGAAGTTTAAAACCCAAGATAAAACTCCATTCCTTGAAACAAATTTCAGAAAGTTCTTAGTTTTCAACATTTTCTCTACCCACATCCCCTTGTGATGAATAAATCAGCTGATAAAGCAAACTTGTGATATGTTGAAATAATTTCTGTGCAATGCTAAAAATGGTTACTCCTGTTGATGCTTTGTGCACCGATACTCTGAAAAACTTATTTCACATAATGTTTTAAATTAGTAAAAAATTAGTCAGTGCTTAAAATTTCTATTTAATTTTGTTTCACTTTTTCAATTGTAAAAATGGAGCAAAAAACTGCAGATTAAGTCCAAATGATTAGTTATTAAGAATATAGGAATTTATTTTTTCAACTATAAGGAATACATTTAAAAACAGTTAGCCTCTAAATATGATTTGGAAATTTACCAAAACTGGAAGAAATCCTTGTTATCATGGTATACAAGATATTACTTTTTTTTATCTTGTTGCTACCTAGCTAGTAATGTAAAAAATGAATAGCATGTGAGAGTAACTATATATTGTGAACACACACACACACACACACACACACACACACACTCTCTCTCTCTCTCTCTCTCACACACATGCACGCAGGAGTGCTGCACAAACAAGAGCAAAGATTTAAGTTGAAAAGTTGCCACATGATATGCTTTATCATATTCAACAGGATCAGTTCGCTGTTGAAAGAGTGGTTAGGCCTAAATTTGGAGTGCTGTATCTCGGAAACTATGGAATGTAAAAGATAAAAACTTTGCAGTAATTTGCAGCTTTGTTAGGTAAACGTACATGCAAATTTTCAGCAAAATTAAAAACGGTGGGTCAGGTTTGTAGAAAAAAATGGCTGAAATGTCGAATGAGAGCACTCTATGAAATTCAGATAATTTTAACCATCTGAGAAATTATGCTGACAACCACAATTTTTTTCAAATATGTTATAGCATGTGTTAAACATCATTATGAAAATAAATATCGCCCTCATGCCAAAGTAATATTCTACAGAGCCTCGCATAAAATGTCTAAAGTTTGCTGTAATGTTTCACTTCACCACTAGGTAGGGCTACTTATCTCGTGTTTCAGTTAAAATGAAAAGTGTTTTCAATATGTAGGTACCCTTTCGCATGTAATTCCAAAGCTTCATTCTCCTAAATTCAGTAGCACACCAACTACAGCATGTTATGTAAAAAGTGGCATGCTGCTGCACAGCTGCAAAAGTGGATGTTCGGGTAAATTTTGGAGCACTGTATTTTAGAAACTATGAGGTTTTAAAAACTGAAACTTAGAATTTTCACTTATCTTTATATGATATATTTACATGCCAAGCTTCATTAAACTCCCAGTCTTTTGGGGGACATGGCATCGGTGATCTGAAATGACCCATCATCGAATTTTCAGTTGATGGTGTTCCAATGTGCGTAGAAATATCGCAAACTCCTATAAACATTACACTTTCTTTTAATTATATATCATGACTGCTCTCTTCCTCAAGAATACCTATAAGTATGTGTCTTATCGCCACATTTTCTACTTATGAAATCTTGAAATTTTAATACGCGGAACTTCTCATTCAATCAAAATATTTCTTGTTTGGAATCACCATCGTCAGATTTTAATTTTCACAGTAACGGCAAATAAACACATTTCCACTATAAGGATTATGTTAGTTTTTTAACAGGGGCAAATCTGCGATCTTCTTAACAGGGGAACCTGTAAACGCTAACTGGTTTTAATGACTTAATTTCCTAATTCTTAATTCCTTAAAAGGGACAGAATGCTCTTATTTAATAATGACTGATCTCATTTCTCACATTCGCCACATTTACTTTATAAAAAATGTATGGTTCGATTAACGCAAAAAAGGATGCAAGTATGTATTGCCTTTAAGTACCTACATTTCAAGTTGAGATTATATTGATTAAAAGGACATCACACGAGTTGCATGTCTAGTTCGTTAAGAGAATATACAGAACGTGCTGCTGCATCGAATTTCACCTTTCTGATGACAAACATTTTGCACGGTTTAATTCCACTCCGTTTTGGTAAATCTCCTCATATACTGCTGGCCACCCAAAATGCAACACCAAGAAGGACACGAGATAGCAAAGCCAGATTTACTGGAGACATAACAACAGATACAAAGATGAAACGATTGAGCTTACAGGCCCGTGCGACTTGCGGAACACGCATACATCAATACTTCGTGTGGCCCCCATGGCTGGCAATAACGGCCGTTTACACGCCGCGGCATCGAACGAAAGAGGCTTGGGATGTGGGCTTAGGGTATGTCAATCCAGGTTGCTTCCACACGTTGCCACAGTTCATCAGGCGTGGCCGCGGGTGGTGCTAGCCGGGCCACTCGGTTGCTGATCAGCGACCAGACGTGTCCGATGGGCGTCATATCAGGGGGAAAGGCGGGCCACGGCAGCAGTGAAACCTGGTGGGCCGTGAAGAATTGTTACACGATGCGTGCTACGTGCGGGCGCGTATTGTCCTGTTGAAACGTGGCCGCTGGTAGGTCCTGCAGGCAATGGAGGACTACAGACTCCAAAATGTCGGAGATGCAGCGGTAGCTCTTGAGTGTACCGGCGATGCGTACCAGAGGAATGCGGGTGTCATATCCAATTGCGCACCAAACCATAACGCCAGGGGACGGACCGGTATGGCGATGCATAATGCAGGCGTCGTACAATCTCTCGCCACGGCGCCGCCGCAAGTGGATCCGACCATTGTGGTGTTGCAGGCAGAAGTGGGATTCGTCGGAGAAGACAATGTCGTGCTCTTCCGTAGTCCTGATGCGGCGTTCAACGGACCACTGTTGCCGCAGTCGCCGATGGTGTAACGTCAATGGTAATCGGAGCAATGGGCGCCATGCGACAAGTCCCCGCTCCTGTGCACGACGTCGAACGGTACTTGCTGACACAAGTTGTTGCGCAACACACCCTAATTCCTGCCCCAACGTTCGTCATGTGGCGGGGCAAGCCGTCAATGCCCGCCGCACAACATGCCGGTCTTCTCGTTCAGTGGTGTGCCGCGGCTGTAGCAATAGCTCAGATCGGTCCGTCCGTCCCTCCTGCACCCACTGAATCCATACTGGCCTCACTGTCGCTGGATGTCGTCATACACGGACGCCGATGTCTGGGTACGATAAACCGCTGTTGCGATAAGCCACTATTCGTTATCTGTCGAACTCCGAAACGTGCTGGAATGACTGCTGTATTCTGCGACGAGGCATTAGGAAGCTTCCCACGCACAGGACCGGCACCACAACACACTTCCACTACTTACACCCCGCCTTCTGTGCACCCTTTTTATAGTGCTTCTCAGTGGCGTGCAGGGCTCACATGATTTGCATATGCCCTGCAATGCTAATCGTTTGCATGGCCTCTCGCGGGCGACTCATGCTGCGAATTTCAGGCCAATCGGATGCTTCCTCCTTGGTGTTGCATTTTGGGTGGCCAGCAGTGTATATAGCTACTGTAGTTTTGAATGTACAGCATTTATTGTAAGGTGTAGTGATCTACCCACGTTTGACAATGCTCGCTCCATACATTATATACATTGCTATATCTTGTGCAACCATACGCACATCATTCAGACCTAACTTCAAGACTGTTGCCACACATCATAAACTCGAAATTTAAATATGGAAAGAAACAAAATGAAAGTTAAATTACATTATACGTCATAATGTGCATATCAGCTGTAATGGAAAAAGGGCCGTCGAATGTTACCAAATGTGTTGGTTATAATCATCAGAGATTAGGTAAATCCCGAGATAAAATTCTTTTGTATTTTATATTAGTATTTAGCTTTGAATGCCATATACGATATAAGAGTGTCCATATAAAGATTATCATCAGAATTTTGAGCTTTAAATGGAGACAAAACGTAGAAAAAGTAGCAAAAATATGGCGAAAGTTGTTACTTTTGTGTAAAAATTAGTGCAGTTAACAACTTTTCAAGAAACACGTTGTAGCTCTAGAAAGCTGCTTTTTCATGAATGTAGTTATAGCAGTAGCTTGCTACTTTTAAAATGTAGCTTTCAAATCACTGATTATATATGTTTTGATTCCCTTTGTTGTCATTAATTTATGTTACTTTGTTGTCATTAAGTTTAATATTTGGAAAATGGATTTTATAAATTAATATTGTAAGAAAATTTTATTTTACTGAATATATCCATCATTTGTTGATTTTGCCTTTCGTTTGGTCATTTAGAAACATAGCACACTTTTTTATTACACGCAGTCTGCCAAAGTGTTTTTTCAAAGCATAAGTTGCTGGTGTTGCACAATCTGAATGTCATGTCCTTTGGAAGACAAAGATAATTTTAATAGCTTACAACGTTTTGTTTTTGTAACTGAAAAAAGCCTTTCGCCGGAAATCAATTGTTTATTGGTAATATGGTGTTTTTTTTCATTTTTAACATAATATGCGTAAATTATCCCATGCGCTCACTGTATGTGCAATCATATCTCTTCTTTTTTTTTCAAAATGAGGGAATGTATAATTCTGTAAACTACATTGTTCATAATATATATTTATTTCATTTCATTTCATTTATTGCATTTTAGTTGTTACAGATATGGTATTACACAATCATAAATATATAGCACACATTATATTTTTGTAACAACAGGGAATGAGGACGGAAAAGGCCTGATATGCCTGACGTGCCCTCTTATCCCAAAGCATCACCATTTTTATGAAAATAAAAAAAAATAAAAAAAAAACATAAACAAGTCAAGTTCACACAATATCAAACCCAGCTAGTGTGGTACTATAAATTAATAAAGGTAATAATACATTATGAGCTTTTGGTCAGTAAGAAATACCTGAGTTTTCGTTTAAATATATTAATATTATTAAGTGATACAATATCAGCAGGAAATTTATTCCATAATGCCGGACCAGTATAATTAACAAATGATCTAAATAGTTCTGTTAGTGGAAACATATGGATTAGTGTTGTTTTTTGTCTCGTGGAATTATCATGACCACGAGTACTTATTGAAATTAAATCTTGGTAGTAACCATTTTTTATTCTCAAAAACTTCAGTTTACCTATACTATAGATATGCAATTGTTGAATAGTTAGTATATTAAAATCATTTGGACTGAGTCTAGCCTGAAAGACTGTATTTGAAGATTGAGTATATTGTAATTTAAATTGTAATAGTCTCATGAATCTATTTTGTAACGACTGAAGTTTTTACATATTATATAAGGTAGTCGATTCCCATACAGATATACAATAGATCAGATGAGACTGAATTAAAGTATAGTATAATAAAATCATTAGTTTTGGGGTTAAATTGGCCACTGCACTACTAATAACCCCTATATTTCTTGAGATCTTATTAAATAAGTAGTCAACATGTGAATTCAATTTTAAATCATGCTGAATAATGATACCAAGATAATTATGATTTTGAACCACTTCTATAGATGATCCGAGTAAATTAATATTCTGAATTAAGGAAATTGGGGTTGACGTACTTGAAAAAATCATTACTTCTGTTTTGCTAATATTAATAGCCAGATCATTTTTAGTTAACCAATTAGTGGTAGATACAAAATGACCTTGTAGTTATCGCACCAGTGTCTCAACATCATTTCCATGTATTAATATGATTGCATCATCTGCATATCAAATAATATCTGAATTGCGTAGACAGGTACAGAAGTCATTAATATCAATATTATATAATAATGGAACAAGTACCGAGCCCTGAAAGACTCCTGAAATGACTGATTGTAAGTTTGATTTGGTATCTTCAATTTCTGTATATTGCTGGCGACCAGTGAGATAGTTTCTGAAGAGGTTATGTAATATACCCCGTATACCAATTGCATACAATTTTGATAATAACAAGTTGTGATTTAAAGTATCAAATGCTTTTGATAAATCAATGAAAAGTCCCAATGTACATTTATTATTAATATAATTAGATTGAATTTTATCTTTTAAATGTAAAAGGGCGATTTATATTGAGGAATTTGGTAAAAAGCCAAATTGATTTTTGTGCAAAATTTTGTATTTTTCAATATAAGCAAGTAATCTAACAAATAGTAATTTTTCAAAAATTTTAGCAAATATAGATAATTTAGCTATAGGTCGAAAATCCATGCGTGATGTGGCACAGATGTTTTGTTTGCCTTATGGCCCTGACTCTCTCCATTCTCTGGAGTCAGTGGCCCTAAATGAGGGACAAGTGACTGCTTTTAGTTCATTGAGACACTCACTATGCTCGTTAAACCCCTAAATGAAGAGTTGGACGGTAAATGCAGCGTATTATGTGCATTTCCTTGAACATATACTTCGTCCTGCTGTATGGAAGAAGCGGCCTCATTTGCTAAAACATACGCTGATAACGGTCGCTGCCATGTTGCCGAAGATGTTACATTACATACATTTTCCGTAGTTGCGGTTGGGATGTGTTTTACTCACCTCCCTGATTGCCTGTCTAAAGTTCCCGTGTCCTCGACTTATTTTGTTAGAGGAAAGCTCCGGTCCCGGGGATTCGTTTCAAGACCACCGACGACATCGTAAGAGCCGTAGACCGGTCCCTGACTAAGATCAACACGCCTCGCCTTACTGACGGAATAGAAACACTTCCGCACAGATGGCAGAGGATTTTAGCTGGCGACTATATCAAAGGATAGAATTGACTATCCTTCTATTCCAATGCAACCATTGCGTTCTCACTAATAATTTCGAATCCTTGTAAAAAATTGTAGAAATATAATGGTTACGCGTTACGTACACAATCAAAGTGAAATGGTTCTTACAATAAAAATACGTGTACATTTTTTTACCAGTTTCATACGAGTGACTGTGTTTAAGTATACGACACATTTATGTGGAATGATCTGTTTCTTCAGATTACAGAATTTTTTTCACTGAATACCTAGCGAAAACTAACTTCATGAGACTGTGATGTCCGGTTCTTATCTTCAAAACAAATCAGTTTTTATGAATAGTTACCAACATGAAAAAAAATTGAAAAGTTACAAAATGGTGAAATAGTTTTTCCGCATACCTTAATTCCTTTTCTTCACTATGGAAATGGTTTGGCGTGTGTGACGAAATCAATTTGCTTTTAACCATTTAACCGGCTGGAACGGATTAACTAGATGTTAGGAAAATGAGTTTAAATCAGCTTTCACGGATATATTCACAGTCTAAGAAGTGGACCGAAAGTATTTGGAACGATTCAACATGCTCATGAGAAATATTTGCTTCCCTCTTTAGAGTGCAGGAGTGGACTAGAGCGGCTATAGGCGCTATGTCATTCAAAGTGGTCATTTAGGAAGATGATTGACATTAAACCTTTCTGACTGATTACCCTTTAAAAGGAGTGTAACAATGACGAAGAACCTAAGAAAGGAAAGAGAAGATGTTTGAGTCCCTCGTTATTGCCCAGCCCCGGTCATGTCTTGTGTTATGGGGCAGAGAATAAAGAAATTTTAACGCCTGTCACCAAGAAAGGAATAGTGGGCTACCTATCAACAGCGACAGGTTCATGTTCAGTGTTGATCAGGTGAGAGGGGAAAATACATTGTTGTGCCCCAGCTTTCGTAAAACCCGAACGCCATGTTATTATTTCTGTTTCGAAAACGTGGAGAGTTTTGGGCAACATTTAGTTCAGATTCATTGGCCGCTTAAGGGCATATTATACTGGAACACCTGTTATAGTTTTCGTATTCAGGTTAGTTATGTGTACGTTGAATTGCATAGTTAGTTGGATTTAAAGATTTAAAGATATCAGGTAGTTTAGTAAAAACATGGGGGGGGGGGGGAGGGGGGGGAGATTGCGAAATATATTTTCTAAATATCCCAAGTTTGAAAAACTGATGATATTTAAAAAAATGTCAATCTATGCAAAATTATATATTTTCCTTATGCAATAATGTAACCATGCAGCGGGGAATGATCATATTACTACATAAGAAAATGATATGTTTTGGACACTAGAAAATTCCGTTAGAATCTGTTACGAAATTTCTGTTTTGTATGTATCAGGTGAAACAAGTACAGCGTGTCACAAAGCCTGTAAGACATATCTGCAAATAGTTTTTTTTTCAAACACCAAAATTTTAAGGTACTGCACGGGAAGAATTGAAATATTTTTCAGCACAACTCTGATTTTTCCTTGGATAAGCAATGAATTTCTTTTTACAGAAGTAGGTTTCTAACAATAGGAAACTGTACTTAAATTGTGAAGCATCGAACTGGACAAGGTAAACTTTCGATAGTGGGGATATTTTTCAGATTTTGGAGGCAAACTTATATGGACAACGAGATTTTAATTAAAGTTTAAAATACATGTGTCCTGTTTAAAAACGACAGTCAGTAATCTTTGTCCTTAGAAAGAAGAGATTTTTCCGAACTGTAACCAAAATGTTATATTTGTTCAATCTAACAATCCACAGGGAACGATATGTACTCTAGGGTGGATTAAAAACACCAAAATATTTTTGATCGAATCGCTTTAATGGAAAAATATGCCACTGGTATATCTAAAGGTAATGTGGATTTATTTTTAAAATCAGACAATATAACGGAAAACACACACATTTAAACTGTGCTATCCCAAGCTAAAAATAAGTGCTTCTTTAAGTAGAGCATTTGGATGAAATTCAAACTCTGACCTGCGCCATTGCGACCTAGTTCTAACTATCCGAACGGTTTATGAAGATTAACACGTGTATCGACAGCATATGGAGTGCTTGTCAACGTCAAGGTCGAAGTGCCGCAGCGGCAAGTGAGTGGAGGGGGAAATATTTGGTATTTTGAAAGAATCACTAGAAATGTCTAAATTTGTGGAATTTTTATTATTTTGATATCCATGAGTGAATGCAAAATATTGCCTGAATTTAAAAAAATAATAATATTTAGCTATAATAGTTAGAACTTTTTCGCACAATGTAACGATTCGATTGTAATTTATTTAGTACTTATGAAAGATCAATAAAATTGCGTAAATTTCTGTAATTTCGATCACCATGCGCGAACGGAAAAATGTCTAATTTAAAAAAAATCGCATTATCGTTAGCCATACCAGAAGGAGCTTTTCCGTGCCATAGCGATTTAATCAAAAACCGTTTCCGTAATTCCATCAACTCACAGTATCGTACTCTTCGAAGGATGTGCAGACCTGTAAATTCTTACCCATGTTAGTCTAACGAAAGGCGATTTCTTTAGCAAAACTCTAGAAGCCAACTTCAGCTCTTCCATATTTAAAATTACATTAATTTTAATTTTTATATATAAAACGGCAAACTTTAAATTTCATTTTTATTTACATATGAGAATATTTCAATGTGACTATAATGAAAATGGCTACATGGAATCATATTCAGAGCATGTCACTGGGAGCAGTACTTAAACTTCTTATAAATCATAAAATGTACAATAATTGAATAAATAAATTGGGATTTATAAATTAATATTTACGGAAATATAATAAAATACGTTATCGAAACATCTAAAACACAAAGCCAAAAGAAGAAATTGCATGAATCAGAGCCAAAGCCAAATATATAAAAGCAAGCTACATTGAATAACGATATATTTTCGGAGAAATGAGGAAAGCATATACTTCCATTTTCCACAAGTTCCATGTGGATATTTTTTATATAGAATAATTAATTCTCGGAATACTGAAGAAAAACTCTATGCTCGTGAATTTGAGATTGGCCAAAGTGCGGTTTGCATTCCGACCTTATCCAACCAGAAACTGGAACCTGCGAACTATTCTGAACAATGCTGGTACATACAGCTTACACTAGCATTTAAACAATGTGTGGTAAGCATAAGTTGTTCAGCAAATTAACAGCATGTAAGAGCAAATAAACTACTTTACTAAACATGGGGAATTTTATACCTGATGCATTTCATATTTGAGCTTATATTCTTATAATCATTGCAAATGATCATAAGAAGATAAGATCGATTTAAATTCTGGTGAAAGAGAAGTCACTGAAATTTATGAAATTGTATACTTTTGATTTCGCATTATGACACCTTACGGCCATGTCGTGGTTTCTTATATCATTGTGACTCATTCCGTCCGACCAGAACTTTCTGGTGAATAACTATATTCCCCCATACATTTCACTCTTCCTAATCTTTTTTAAGCTTATACAGAATCCAAAGGTGATTTTAGCCTTGTTTGTATTCCACAGAGTAGTTATTATTATCCCTTCCACTTATAATGAAGGAGTTCGGTATGGCATTCAAGTTAAAACAGTCAGAAGCAAATTTGTATTGCAAATTCAAGAAAATATTAGAAAGGACAATTTAAATTTTAGTACAAGAGCGCAATCGTTTAGTCAGCATGTTTTTCTCTTCTTTTGACAGTTTCTTTCTCGTTATGAAACATAAGAATACTCTTATCGCCATTGGATGACTGAGAGTTGCAAACCAACTAAACATCAGAGTTATCTCGTGAATTAGACTCCGTTGAATAACAATTTACTTACACAAATCCAATACTAAGACCATTTGATTTCCGAAAAGTGAAAGAAACCGCACACCAGAAGATATTTGCCCATGGGATAATATAATGTTTTAACAACTTTTAGTTAGTTTCAAGAGTTTAAAAATACCCTTTACAAATTGGTCGCCAAGTAGCTAATCGTCACCAGTTTGTTTGTGCTAAGAAACACAGACTCCGGCTTTCCAGTAATCCAAAAGGTGCCAGAGCTTTTCACCTGAAGTCCAAGGAGAGTTTGAGTTCTGAATGGATAGTCCAATATGTGCTCGAGTTGTTAATGTGTAGTCCAATGGATGCACGATTTCTTTACACACATTCATTCATCAGTCTACAGTAGAACGCAGATAATACAACATTCATTTATTCCATTTTACCAATGGTAGCAGTTTTCCCAATATTTCACTTTTCTGCACATAAGTCTCATAGATTATTCAGACCAAAAGCAATTCTGGAAGTATCTGGTTACCACAAAATTATTTGCGGTTTCCGGAGAGCAAGACAAAGTATAACACATACGTAGCACAAAAGCAATTTAGTCATAAAAATAATTACCATGGTTATCAACAACGTTCTACCAAAGTGTTTACAACTTATATATACCCGTGCGATTAAATGCCGGGTCATGGAAAGAGAAAAAGTTTTGGAGGGAAGAATGTAACACATCAAAGTTGGAAAAGACGTGTCGACTCAAATGATTGTCGAGTGAAAGAAATAAGTTATAGTCTGATGGAGATATATCTGGTGAGTAAACTGGATGACATGAAACTTTACATTAGGTGGATGTAATGATGGCTTCGATGTGTGAGTACTTGAGTCACTGGTGAAAAACCAAAGGCTGGAATACTTTGGATGCTGTACTGGGTCCACTTCTCATCACATGAGAATACCAATCGAAAAATGGTTCCTTGTCATAGCAAGACAGTAATGCAAGACAAGTTGAGACATGCATGTGGCTGATTGTTTACTGCTGACAAATGTCTAAGTGGGGAACCCACTTACACCATTTGCATTCCTTACCAATTGCTTGCAGTCTTCGTAAGATTTCACTAGTAACACCTAATGACTGGGTTAGTTCCTGACATGTTTGGCTACTAACTTACTTAATAGCAACTTTCAAGGCTTCTATGTGAAGGCTGGCAGGACAACCACTCCGTATTTGTTGAAAAGGTTTTCATGTCCGACTCTGACCTTTCGAAACCAATTCCGTGTTGTGAATTCCATTCACAGCATCTGCCTCCAATGTTAAGCAAATGCGGCGAGTTGTTTCTGCATATGGTGAACCGAGTTTAAATTCATTGAATAAACATCCATGAAGAATCTCCACCGATACCGCTATTGTAACCGCGTACGTCTTTCTACTAACAAACTGTTTTTTCACGTGATTCATACGTTTCGGGCATCTTGGGATTTTAGCTGACATTATACCGCGTGCGCAACGCCATCTCTCCGCAAATTCAATCATTGCAAGGTGTTTCTTTGCTCCCTCAAAAAAGGGTAAATACTGATGTAAGTCTATTACTTATACAGTATGTGAATATGAAGTTCAAGGAAATGGGCAAATACCGATAATCTTTAACCGAAATGATGAATGAGCTGAAGCTAGGACGATGTTTTCGAAATAATTTGAAAAATATTTTAAATAGGTGCGTACCGCTGCTGCACCCATAAGCACCATTGCACAAGCGAAACAATGCAAATAACATGTCTACAATGATATGTACGAAATGTTTTCAATTCATCCCTGCTTCTATGTATCCAGTTGTTCTCCGATTGAGCTAATCAGCCTTGCTCCTATGTATCAATTTGTGCTCCGATAACGCTAAATATTGCGAGCCCGTGATGTGTACCTCGCGCCTAGGACGACTGTGTTCCGTTTATAAGAATAGTGAAAAAAATTGCGAGGGGAAGGTCGTCCTCTAAGGATGATCAAAATGAGAAACGAAAGAACTCGTAATAAGTCAAAGCTCGAACAATCAGCATTGGCCAATTTCCAAAACTTCCAATGTAAAACCTTTAGCCTAAACTTGTACGGTTGAATTACACTTAAGGAGGTGTGTTTGAAGCACCTAAAGTTAAATGAGTTGTCTACCAGTTCACCTCTAAGACTGCAACAATAAAATTTATATAAATTTGTTTTCTGTTTTTTTTATTGAGAACTAATAATGCAATAAATTATGTATAATACAGCCGTTTGATTCATTGTATGCAGCTGAACTCTAAGCACATTATTTTAAGCATCTTTGTGTGATTATCTCAAAGATAATTTCGCCCAAAGATGCTTAAAATTACGCTATATTTCAAAATTATTTTCTCCGAAGAACAAAGAGTATAAATTTCTAGTTGGCCGCCCCGGTGGCGCAGTGGTCTAAGCGATGGCCTCTGATCATTCGTTCAAACGGGGTCTGGGTTCGAATCCCGGTGAGGCATGGATGTTGTGTTTGTCTTGCGGCACTGGTTCTCTCCCTTCCTTGGAACCAGTGACCCTAAATTAGGGACGAGCGACTGCTCATAGCCCATTGAGTTGCTCACGGTGGTCGTTAAACCTCCAATCAAAAAAAAAAAAGTTCTAGTTTTGTTTCAGTCACTTTTTCCGTTACATTATTTTCACTAACTGTCCATAACATAATTGATTTTACAATTCTTATTTAGTTCATTATGTCATCTCCTTTTTAGGAAAATGGAGTTTTTGGAAAGGAAATTAAAGTGTCCTATATATAATTCCGTCCAGAAGTTCTATTCATATTCCTTAATTATTATATACATGTCTCATGTAGTTCTTAAAAAACCTATAACATTGGATACACAAACACAAATTATCAATTCCTAAATAATATTAAAATAATTACAGATATCTTTATAGACAAACTGTCATCAGTTTTGTAGCAAAGTGCACACCAATCGAAAGGCACTGTTACGCTAAATTAAAACATAGTGATGACAAGAAACAAATGTGAAATTTTTAAAAAATGTTTTACTAAATCATCAATATTTCAACTGCAGAGTAATGTTCCCTGCCTCTACCTTTTAACACTAGATAATAAGAATTTTTAGCATGTGATATCTCGAAACATGTACCAAATTACAAAAGGACCTCATACCAAATATTTTGCTTCTTCTTTATGACCACGATGAGCAGCACTTTATCTGCGGCAAGCAGAAGCGCGTTTTTAAATTTCAAGCCACAGGTGGCTGGTAAAGGAAAGAGCCCGTACCAGCAGATAAAGACGCCATTCATTCCTCGTGAATGGCTCGAGTACAGTCGAATGAAAGTTCATAACCATTGTCACATTCCTGACTCGGGCGCCCAACAATCTTGGACAAACTAATTTCTTATAGCTTACTCATGTGTCCACTTTCGTCGAATGGTCATACGCATACACGTAGACTATGTACCACCGAGATGGACCTTGCTCTAATGTAAAAATGCAGGGACAGTTGACCAGATTCGTTCATTTATTACAGAAGGTGAGTCTAAAGTTTTGCATAATTTGGACCACTTTGTTCCTTCATACGTACCTTAACGACGCAAGCTGACTAGCATTCAAGGTATCGGCTATGGCGTTGCACCGTCCTTAGCTATATGTCTGCAGGTTATTCGTTTCCGCGGCGGTACCGGTTCAGGTCTTTCGAGGCGAAGAACTCCTTCTCCCCAGCTGCCACATCCTCCTTGTTGTTGAACTGCCCCGTACGAAGAAAGTGGGTTATTGACCGAAAATTATTGTTGAAAATTATTTGATGTTTTAAGATCTATTAGTCTTATAAATCTGTTTTGCAGTACCTGTAGTTTATTAATATTATATTGTGTGGTTTGTCCCCAGGTCAAAATGCAATAATTAATGTGTGTTTGAATTAGAGTATGATATATAGAAATTATTATTTTTGGTGTTAAGTTTGGCAAAGCACTACTGACCATTCCGATATTTCTAGAAATTTTGTTACTTAAATTTTCAATGTGTTTGATCCATTTCAAATCATTGTGTATAGTTGTACCTAGATAAGAGTGTGTTGAGACCGTATTAATACTGACTCCATTCATCAGAATCGGTTAATCGTATAAATGTGAAGCTTGTGAATTAGAAAAAATCATTAATTTAGTTTTAGTAATGATAACAACTAATTCATTTGCATTCAGCCAATCTGTTATTAATTTTAGCTGAGTATTAGTTCTTAGTGTAAGCTCATTCATATCAGTTCCCTATAAAATAATAGTTAGGTCATCTGCATATAGAATTGTATCATTATCTTTTAATACTGCAAATAAGTCGTTAATATATAAATTAAAAAATAAAGGACCAAGAACTGATCCCTGGGGTACCCCACAGTTTATGATTTGTAATATGGATCGATTCTGATGAATTTGGGTGTATTGCATTCTTTCTGACAAGTAACTTTTGAATAAATTATAGCTAGATCCCCGGAGTCCTATAATATTTAACTTATGAAGTAATATATCATGATTTATGGTATCGAATGCTTTTGACAAATCCAGAAAGACTGCTATTGTTATTTGTTTTTGTAATAGATTTTGTTGAATTATATTTTGTGTATGTAATAATGCTGGTTCAGTTGATTTATTTAGTACAAATCCGAATTGTCTCTGATGAAATATATTATGTCTTTGAATGTATGAAAATAGTCTGGTATGAATTAATTTCTCTAGTATTTTTGCGAAAATTGATAAGTTTGCGATTGGACGATAATTATTTATGTCGTTTTTTGACCCATTCTTATATTTCGGAGTGATTTTGGAGATTTTTAAGGCATCTGGAAATATTCCGGTTTCAAGTATAAGGTTATAGATCTGCAACAATGGCTGAACTATGATATCTGCCACAAATTGTATGGCTATTGGAAAAAAATCATCGTAGCCAGGTCCGACATTTGTATTGATTTGGTTTAAAGCATGAGTAAGTTCAGTCCTTGTAATTTTCGACATATGAAAAGTATTTAGTCTTGAAAGATTTTGTAGGTATTTTGTAAAGTGGATTCCTGAGAATATAAGTTGTTGCTTGGTCAATTGTGGGGACAATATAAAGTGACTGTTGATCTCATTAGCTATAGCCTGTTTATCAGTTATTTTATAAGTTGATTTGGTTAAATATTGCGGTGTAACTGGGCTGATATTTTTCCCCAGTAATAGATTCAGATGTTTCCATATTAATTTAGGGTTATTTTGAGAGAATATATTAGTGTAGTAATTTCTTTTCAACTTCCGAATATCTGAATTCAATTTGTTTCCATATGTTACTTTTAATAAATTTGGAATACAGTCTATTTTTTATTTATTCGATTTAAGAGATTCCTTGTTATCCATGGTTTCCTATTTTTTTTAATTTTATTACTTTTCGTTATTATTGGAAAAGCTTGATCGTATGAGTCTTTTAACAATATTGTAAATAAGTTATATGTTATATTTGGATTTTCTGCTGGTAGGAAATTTAACCAATTTATAGTTTGAAGCAGGTTCCGAAATTTTTCCAGATTATTATAATTTATTAATCGTATTTGTTTGTTTATTAACTGTTTCTCCACTACATGTGTATAAGTGTAAACTGTGAAGATTGGTAAATGGCCACTGATATCATAACTTATAACTCCTGATAAAACTGACTCTTGTGGAGCATTTGTGAGTGATAAATCAATAATCGTTTCTGTATTATGTTAAATTCTCGTTGGATGTAATATTGTATTGATAAATCCAGCAGCATTTAATATTTGAACAAAGTACTGAGTCTGTGAATTAGTATCAGAAATATTAATATTGAGATCTCCCAATAAAAAACCCCTTTTCCCGGTTAAATTCACATAATTGAATGCCTCTGTTAATTTTTCGAAGAACTGAGTTGTATTTGATCCTGGAGGGCGATAGCACACCATTATAATAGTGTGTTGATCTTCTATTGACAAAATTTCTATGGTAGAGTCAGTAAATGTTAAGTTTTTATTAATTGTATAATCATAATAGGTATCCTTAACGTAAATGGCCACTCCACCTCCTCTTGAGTGGGTTCTATTTTGATACAAAATCTTATAGCCATCCAAGCCAACACTATAATTTTCACTGGGTAACCATGTCTCTGTTATACATAAAATATCTATTTGCGAATTAGTAACCTGAATTAGTGCCTCAATAAGAGTTAGTTTATTTAGTAAGGATCTCGCATTAATATGAATAATTTTCTATGAATTTGTGGAACTACAGGAAAAGATATTATTTACTTGTTGTGTTGTATATAAATTATCTTGCATTAAATTTGTCTATTTGCTTGCTTTTTGTTAGTAGGAATTATAATCTTAAGTTGTAAGAGTTCAAAAGCCACTCCCTCCAACATCTATAAGAACGACATGTGTGATTTCCTCTTTTTTATCAATAATAGGATAGTGTCCATACTTCTGGGTATAAAAATTGAAAATAGTTGTATATAAATTACCTTGCATTAAATTTGTCTATTTGCTTGCTGTAGAAAATATAATCTTAAGTTGTAAGAGTTTAAAACAACTCCCTGTAACATCTATAGAATAGATATGTGTGATCTCCCTTTTTTTATCAATGATAGGATAGTATATCACAAAGTCAAGCGCAATGCAAATCATTTCACCATAAGCACAGACACTAATCATTCTAACATTTCAGGTAAGTATCATATCTCAATTTGATACACAAAAATATTCATTATATACAAGAAAAAAATAATAATAAAAGAAAATGAAAAAAGAAGGATAGTAGAAAACCTATCTACTCTGTTTTATTAAAAAAAAAAAAAAAATAAAAAAAAAACACAAATCAAAATTTTGTTGGAGACCCAAGAAAGCTACCCTCATAGCATTTTCAAGGAAAGTAAATGCATATTCACAGTGTAATGTTCTGCCAAGATATTTCTAATCAGAAATGAATAGGAAACTCAAAAACCAGTTCTTGAGGCAATTACCAAAATACAGTCGTTCCTCTATTGAAGATTGAGTGTAAATCATAGTGTTATAGGCACTATGTTAGATTTAAAGTAGGCATATATATTATTAGCACCCTACAAAAAAGAACACACACAAACACACACACACACACACACACAAAAAACAGTAGGTATATTTCCCTTTTCTGGCAGTATCAAATTACATTAAAAAATCATACCTAAGTTTTATTTACAGTACATTATAGACATCCCGCGAACCATCACACTATGAACACAATGGAAATTATTCTACCAAATATAAAAAAATCCTACCATGTTCTCAAACACAATATAAGACCTTCCATCAAGGAACCAGACCAAATTCATGTAATTCTTCCAAGAAATAATTTTTTCCTTGAATCATGGTCACTGTTCTTTATAAAAACACTGCCATTTTTTACCCATGCATATTTAATTTTCTCTTGCTGCAGTAATTTTCTTGCACTCCAGAATAAATGTCTGTAAACTGGGATTAAATTCTCATTGATAAATATTTTAGTTGCTGGCAAAATAGTATTTATTTCTGAGTTCAATATGACAGTCTTTTTCTTAATTAGCCAACTGCCTCTTGCTGTTCGAGATTTGAATTGTATAATTACAATTGCATTTGGCTTTCGAAAAGCATCATATTTGAGAGGGTGAATAACATCAATATCTGTTGGGTGAAAATTTGTAATCCCAAGTTTATCAGCATATTTATCAATGTAAGTCCTCAACTCAGATTCATTATTGATTAGTGTTAAGTCAAGCCCATGTAATTCTAAATTCTTGTTTCGGTAATATTGACTTAGTTCATTGATTTCAGAGTTTAGTTTCTGAATTTGATGTTGTTTAATATCATTCTCCTTTAGTAAGAAATCCTGTTTTGCATTTAGTTCCTTATTATCTCTTTCAAGAGACTCACACCTATTACAAATATCTTTATATTTTACTGCAACAAGGTAAACCATTTTTTTATATTCTGCCAAATATTTTTTGATTTCTAATAATGGATCCAGTTTCGCATTTATCTCCTCTAATGAGTGTCTGAGATCTTGTTTAACTTCATCATTTGACTGTTGAATTTTTAAATTTATATCACTCAAGGTAACCATTATGAGGTCCATGTTTACAGTCCCAGTACTATCAGAAAATGATGCAGCCGCTGTGGATTTATTCGAAGCCGCATTTCCTTTTCTACCTGCCATTATATTTAGTTATAATAATAATTAACCAGATCACAAAAAAACAGCAAATAGCTATTTGAACTTAGTCACTCCTTAATATGTCGGCAGGTGTCAGCACATCCTATTATAGCCAAGTTGAAGTCGTGTCATATTATATGTCACAATTATCAGTCAGGAAATACAAATGTAACCCAAAAGGAGTATTCAAGATAGTAGTAGTGGCATATTAACACACTTTATACACTGGCACATGCTAACAGTCTTACAAAGTCAATTGGAAATAGTACTTTAGGTCCCTAAGCTTCTGGACGTTCAACTGACATGTGCGTAGGTTATAACGACAATTGACTTAACAGAAATTTACCTTGGTTGAGCAACTGCATGTGCTACCTGGTTTATCTTCCACGTTTTCAATAGGTATCCTTCACACATGTGTATTCATAATACTCTATTATTGAAATTTGCAGCGAGTAGCACAAACACCTTCTTACCACAACATGCTAAGCAGCTACAGTACATACCGGCTACAGTTATCAAAACATTTGCATTTTGAAAGATGCTCATAAATTTTGAAAGTTCCGGATCTTAGCGTCACGTTACTAAGACTTCAATTGGTGTTCAGTTCAGTGCGAAAGAATGTTTCCACTTTCACCATTAGTGGGTTTCAGTGCTCTTTTTATTTCTTCAGACTGTGGATAAAATACAAAAAATCAGGAGGAATTTGCGCGTGAGCTTTTTCATCTCTCCAGCGTTAATTCACCCAGTTTGAATGCCTGCATATGTGCCGTTGACAATTCTCCAGCAGTTTCTTTTTGTTCTGAGATGCACGAAGAACTTACATCGCGAAAAACAAATACAACTTATTTTATTAGATGTACATTAATCATCAGGAACTCCAAATCTCTAAAATTCCACAGTCTTTCCATTTAAACTCTGGGCAAACAAAATTTAGTCAGTCCTTAGGTTTTATTCACCGGTATACTATGATAAAAGACGCATGTGGAAAACAAAGCATAATGCGAACTATTATTTTCAGATTTTTACAAGACAAAAACAATTTGAATGAATGTCTAGTAAATTAGATAATTTTTTATGACAATCAAACATTATTTCGCGAAAATTTCACAAAGTTGCGTCGGATTTTTGTACCTGAATAAATGTTTAACTAGAAAGCAGGTTAATCCCCTCGAAACTACCCCCGAAAGAAGTAACCGATTTCAAGAAATACCAATAATTTTGCATAGATTCTTGTTTGTAACCACGCTACTGGTGTATAAAACGAATCGCAATATACAACGGGTTAATTGCATTTGTTCATAATTATCAAGAGACAATTCCTGATAACTGCTTTCACGTTCTTCGTAGTGTGACGCCTTTGTTTCGACAAATTGAAATTTAGGAGCCATTTGAATTTAGGCAACGTGTTACCAATTACGCTTGCAAATTACTTAATTGCTAACAGTAATTTTCCGAAACAATTTTTTTAGAAGCAATATATAAAAATATACAAGTTAGATCATGTATGTCGCCTTCAGCAAATCTTATTGCTGAAGGAAAATTGTAATATAAATAAATACGCTCTTCCTTACGTTGCATAAGTAATTCTTATTCATTCCACAAAATTTAAATTCGCTCTGCAGGCAGAATTTAAATCTTGTTTTTTTTTTAAACAATTTGTTGTGTATAACAAAATTGTTAAGGATATTTAAACTCACTGCATTTTTCTCAAAAGAAATTGGCATATCGGAACACAAGTATATGGATTTCCCTGTTCAAGTTTCCGGTGCGACATGATTGTTGTTCTTGTATTCCAGCGTCCCTCTATGTCCTCCTAAAAGAACGGAATCTTCAACACCTGTGAGTTATAAAATATTGTTTTCAAAAATTTACAGAGTGCGATTCCTTCCTGAAAGTACTATGGCTTATTTCGAACGAAAGTAAATCAAATCATATGGTGGGAAAGCAAAGAACTGCAAATTCAGACAGATTACAATATATCACAATATATAAATTTATTATTTCTAGAAAATATTATAACTATAGTAGTAATACGAATTTGTTGGATCAGGATAAAAATCAGTTTGCCAAGCCTTCGTAGATCAACCAGATGGTTTTTGTTTAAGGAAAATAGACAGAAAATGCATTGTAATAAAGAACGCTTCGATAATTTGAGCACGATTACTGGATTTGACAATAAAGAAATACGAAGCAATTATCTTTTAACGACACGAGCTTCACGTTGGTTTTGCTTGCGGTATCCTAGTAGGAAAAAAACGTTACATGGAGAGATGGTTCTGAATTCGTGGTAAATCTATAGACGCTATCATTGCAAGCTTCAGTGTTGGTATTGGTCAACTATGTTTCTCGAATGGCTACAGAATTAGGTGCAGAATAGGTAGCTGAATTCTTTATGTCGTCCTCCTACATAGTTGGTAGGTAGTTCCTCGTTATTAAGATAATTAATTTATTACTTTTGTCTAAAATACCGTGTTCCAATGTTTTAGATTATTTTGTTTTTAAAAGGTTTCTGTTCAGTGTCTTCTGTTACCGTAGTCCTCCACTGTAATTAAACGCAGGCGTTTTCAAAAACATGCAGTTATGTATAAGAAAAATGAATATTATATATTTACCATCAGCTTCTGAAACTTCATGCAGGATAAACCGATAATAAAACAGCTGGAGCCTTTGAGTAGGCAATAAACTAAAACGAACCAGGAAGTTCCTAAAATATCTGTACTCTTCATTTACAAAGCAGCGAAATATTTGTAGAAAAGTTGATGAACAAGCGAATATTGCAATTAAGGCAAGTATTGTTGGGTCAAAAATTTTAGTTAAAAAATTGAAACCGTATAAAGACGGAGTGCTGGTTAAAGAATGCTTGGACGAAGTGGCAAATATGGCGTTTTCTGAGAAAAACAATATTAATCCAAAGATTAGCCTTGATAGTATGACGGTAGCAAGAAGTACAGGAGAAATGGCATTAAAAATGAAAAAAAAAATCAACTTTAAAGCTGAAAATGTCGGTTTTGTAAACATCGCTTGCACTTCGGTATAGCTGAAAAACGAGAGTCACGTGACCACACTACACGGCGTCACGCTACAGAGTTCTAGTTTTAACGCTCCCTGGGCTGGACGAGGTGTTATGTCCAATGACGAGAAATCAACAGTGCCAGACGAGCTGAGCGTCGGCTCCCGTAGTCCAGGTCATACAACGTGCGCTGTACAGTTCGTTCGCTGACGCAGCTAGTGCCTCCGACTTTTAATGTGAATGGGTTTTTTTTCGCCCCTGCCAAGTGGTCGATCGATTCGAGCCTGTAGAATCTAAGTCGACCCTGCTTATCAATGGCGTGTAGTCGGCCACCGCTTATTCTCTGGTGGATAGTATGTCCGTCATGGCATCTTGGTGGTACAGCCGCAATGTGGTTGACCTCAGGAGACCTAAAGGAAAAACCACTTAGGCGATAACTATTGACTTACCACTTAAGAATGCACTATTTCTCTTACGCCGACAATACATCCACGATCAAATTCGATCAGTTCACAACGTTCACCGATGGTCGCTGATTGGGATACTTTATTGGAAAAGTCCTTCACGCCGCCCCGGTGGCGCAGTGGTCTAAGGCGTTGGCCTCTGATCATTCGTCCGTAAGGGGTCCGGGTTCGAATCCCGGTCAGGCATGGATGTTGTGTTTGTCTTACGGCACTAGCTCTCTCCCTTCCCTGGAACCAGTGACCCTAAATTAGGGACGGGCGACTGCTTATAGCCCATTGAGTTGCTCACGGTGGTCGTTAAACCTCCAATCCAATCCAAAAAGTCCTTCACTCCCCATTTTTATCGCCTTCTTTCGATTTGGGTCTGTTCCACTTGTGCGGATGATGTCCATGTAAACTTCTCATCACAATAGCCTATGGCGCCGTCTGGCGATGAACAATGTAAGTAAAATGAGTAAAACTGTATGTGATTTCATACAGAATCCGATATCATTCTGGTCATTTTTACGCAAACCGCGTTGGCCTACTCTCAAAATTCCGCGAGTTATTACGTTTTCAAAATGTGCACGACTTTTGGAAAACCCGGTTTTAGAAGCTTACGTCATATATCGGAACTCTTCACGGCTAGTCCACGATATGATGTCTATTACGTACATCGAATTAAAAACGAGGAACTACACACCAGCTGTGTACAAATTATAATAAGTATACTTGTAATCAGGATTTATTGGCGCAGAATGAAAATCAGTTTCCAAAGCTTTTGCACATCAACCAAACGGCTTTTTCTAGAAAGATAGACAGAAACTGCAATTTAAATAATAATAACCAGCTTCAACAATGTGAATGCGGTGACCTGAACTGACAACCTATAGATAAGACGAAATATTCCTTTTAATACTTGAGGCATCACGTTGATGGTGCACGAGGTATCCTAGGTAGTGAAAAGGTGTTACTTGGAGAATCGGTTCCAAATCCCTGGCAACTATAAAAATACGCTATCATTCCATGTATCACTGTTAGTAATGATTTCCAGTTTCTCGAATTGCTGTAGATTTAGGGGTAAAGTAAGCAGTTAATTTTGCTGTACCATTTCATTAGGAGTGGCGGATTTGAATTTGAATTCTCTGAATAAAGCCGTGGTTGCTTTAAGGTATTTAGTGTCCCTTTTCTGCTCGTTCGCTCTGCTTTTAAGCGATCGCTTGGTCATTTCAATTCAGTATCGTTTGGAGCCGTTCGGATAATTTATGCAGATCACATAAACACTGGCCATCGGGGAAGTCTTGAACACTTAACTTTAGTAGTCAAAATATTGTTCTAAGCCGTTTTAACAAACTGATTTTCGGACACAATCTGAATAACTCCTTTAAATATCCCTTATTTGCCCATTGTGGGAAAAAACGAAAACACTGGTAGTGATAGTTTAAACCTATTTTGAAATATTGTCCATCGTAAACACGGGAAAAATGTGCATCTTTCATAATTGTTTTCAAAACTCATCCTTTTCAATGCAGATAGTATTCAGAACACACATAACCACATACGAAACACGTCAGTGAATCATGTTGTTCCCAAAATCAATTTTTCTTTTAATAGGGAACCATTGTCAGTTTGTCACATTTCAATAAACCATGCGGCTAAAAAAAGGTACGCCCGATGCATCTCCTTCAGATTTAAAATATCTCTGAACTGTAATACGACGTTAATAGAAGTGGGGCAACACTGATTGTACTTTCAACAGTACTACTTCAGCAAAATTAATGAGAGTGTTTGTGTCGAAAGTTATTTCAGCGTAACTGACCTTTACTAAACCGAGATACAATGGATGAAATATTATGGAACCATAGCACGTACTGTACGCTATCTAAATATCTTATGTTATGTAATGCTGAAGAATATTAGAAGTACTGAAGAAGATTAAAACCCTCCGAGGAATTATCTGAATTGGAGTTCCATGAAAGCTGTATTACGTTAAAATATAAGCAAAAGTAATTGTTATTAATTGAATAATTATTCATATAAATGGTCTTATTAAGGGAATATTCAGAGCCCATTCCATCTAAATAGCACCTCATTAGGAGCTATGTATGAGCAAAGATATTCTCTTCTGTCAAAAAGGTTTCTTGAAGAGATAGGGATCTAGAGACGAAATAAAACAGCCCTTGCATTTATCCAGTATATTATTATATGTTAAATATGTGAGCGTTATATGTGAGAAAAACCATGGGCTACAGAACAATATTTTCTCTCCTTTTCCAGATATAATATTCATCTTGAATTAATTGTGAGTATGACAGATCAAGTTTTGAAATGTTTGGTTTATTGTGTAAAACATATCTATAATGAAGAAATATATCTGCACCGCATGATGAGTAAACACGTGCTGAGCCTATTAATCTTATTTACATGAAAATGTACCTTAAGACATTTTTTATTGAGGGTTTAACAACCACCGTGAGCAACACAGTGGGCAATAAGGAGTCACCAGTCACTAATGTACGGTCACTGATTTCATGGAATGGAGAGAGCTAGTGCCGTAAGTATAACACAACATCCATGCCTCGCCAGGATTTGAACGCGCACCTAACTCGGACGAATGATCAGAAGCCATCGCTTAGACCAGTGCGCTACAGGGTGGGCCGTAAGGCTTCCTTGAACATCCAGTCAGTAAATATACTATGAAATGCAAAGAAAGGTAATTTCGAACAGGAAATAGTATTAATTTTAAAAGCTTTTTTTTTTAACCGCTTTCGTGGTTTGTAAGGTGACTTTTTGAATTACTACCAAAGTGCATATCCGAATTTAACTATTCACCGTACGCAGTTGCCTACGCAAAAATGATAAAATGCCGTAATACTAACCTCATCATGACCTATTGCAGAGTTTCGGGGACACTATTTTCTTCATCTGTTGTTCGCAGTTGAATAACAAATATCAAAGTAGTGCATATCAGACTTTCTGAAATTAAAATCAGGATGAAATTCAAATGTTCAAGTTTTACGTTTGAGTACAAATTCTAACTTCAGTAACCTCAACTGACGACTTAATTAACAGAAACGATTTCCACTTGCCAACTGAGTAATATTAGCTATGACGCATACATCGTATTTTATCCACTCATGATACATCGTATTATATCGCCTCATGATACATCGTATTTTATCCGCTCTCCTCCGCACAAAATACAGTACCTTTTTTTGTTTTAACCATCACTTATTCAGCATTTTTTTATTCACAATGTAAAACTTTTTTAAACTATAGCAATCTATTATCATATTAAATGTATACGAGTTTTATTTGGTTGGAAACAGAACGATTTTTAAAATTCATGGCATTTAAAATATTCCCACTCGTTTATAGAAGGCATTTTTCGTTCTCCACCGAAATTGTGTAATATTCAAATAAAATTGTTAGGTAAATATTAATTAATGTACTTGCTTTCAGGAGGAACTCCCTCTTATAGCAAATATCTGCAATACGCAAGAAGCTGGAGTAACATAGTGCCAAAATTACTTTGTTGCGATGTTTAAAAAAGGCACAAAAGTTTGTCGTATTTATGAAATAGGCAGATGGAAATTTTCTGGCCCTATTGCAGAAGTAAGATACGTGCGTACATCTTATCTTATGTGTTCAGATTGTTTCTGCAATTTCGTTTTTTATTTTATATATTTTTTAAAGCTAGATTTGAACACGATCATTAATGATAAACTCCTCTCGGAATGAATACACTTGTTGCCGATAAAATAAAAATACCAACGTTTACCACAATCAAAAGTTTATTATATATCGACTATAGTTTTGCAGAGCCATTGTCTCGGCATCATCAGGACGAATGGAGCGTAAACATTCAAATCATTGTGACATCATCACAGTTCTGAAGGTAATGGTTTTTGGTGAGTTGTTTCCACGCGCTTGAAAGAAATGGAGTCGACGTCATGTCGTTGACAAGCTGCGAAGAGTTCCGGTATATGTGGAAAGCTTCTAATACATTAAGCTTGATAGTCGAATCAGGTTTATCAATGAGCGTAGCGTTTTCAAACAAAAATTTGTGGTTATTTTCGTGACAATGTTGGGCTATAGACGACTTTTTTAGTTCACAGTTCCGTACGTAGGTCTTGTGTTCCTTCACACGGAAATTTAAAGCCCTGCGGGTCTGTCCTGTATATGAAAGTCCACATTCACAAGGTATCTCATAAATTCCCCATGAATTTATGTCCTCGACGTAGTCTTTTGATCCGTAAAAATGTATCTTGTTTATGGGTTTGAAAATAACTTTGAAATTAAAACTCTTGAGGATTTTTGAAATTCTGAAGCAAATCTGTGGAGCAAATGGGATAACCACCCAATTCTGTCGTATTGGGTTATCTATTGGGGTGAGTGAGCAGACAAGCTTCGGTTCGGTTTTTAAATTTTTTGACAGCTTTGTCTATAATGGAATGGGCATATCCTCTGTGTATAGCAATTCGTTTTATAATCTCAAGCTCTTTCTGCAAGGAATCCTCAGTTGAGCATATATGTATTGCACGATACACGTATGCGTAGAAGGCAGAGACTTTCTGTTTCCATGGGTGATTTGATTTTGCATGTGGGAGTAAGGAAACAGCAAATGGTTTTCGATAAACTGTTGTTATAAAGGATCCTTCAAGAGCGTGACACAAGGATGCCCTCGAATCACTGAAAGCTAGTCTCACTGAACATCATTTCAGCCAACCGGAAGTAGAAGATATTTTGAGACTAGTGAAAATTTGTACCAGACAAAACAGTTTCATTTTTCGTGGAAGATTTTTCCAACAGACAGAAGGCCTTGCAATGGGTAAAGGCTTATTTTATGCGAAGTCTATATGCGTCACTTTGAGGAAAAACTCTTTCAGCTGGTTACATTTGACTTATGGATTCGATATGTAGATGATACCTTTGTTCTCTGGTACGGCATAACTTCGGAAATACCTAACTTAGTTGAACTTATCAATCCAGTTGATCCTCATATACAGTTTACATATGAGACTGAACATAATGACTGCTTACCATTCCTTGACGTCCTTGTGTCACGCTCTGAAGGATCCTTTATAACAACAGTTTATCGAAAACCATTTGCTGTTTCCTTACCCCCACATGCAAAATCAAATCGCCCATGGAAACAGAAAGTCTCTGCCTTCTACGCATACGTATATCGTGCAATACATATATGCTCAACTGATTATTACTTGCAGAAAGAGCTTGAGATTATAAAACGAATTGCTATACACAGAGGATATACCCATTCCATTATAGACAAAGCTGTCAAAAAATTAAAAAAACCGAAGCCTGTCTGCTCACTCACCCCAATAGATAACCCAATACGACTGAATTGGGTGGTTATCCCATTTGCTCCACAGATTTGCTTCAGAATTTCAAAAATCCTCAAGAGTTTTAATTTCAAAGTTATTTTCAAACCCATAAACAAGATACATTTTTACGGATCAAAAGACTACGTCGAGGACATAAATTCATGGGGAATTTATCAGATACCTTGTGAATGTGGACTTTCATATATAGGACAGACCCGCAGGGCTTTAAATTTCCTTGTGAAGGAACACAAGAACTCGTACGGAAATGTGAATTAAAAAAGTCGTCTATAGCCCAACATTGTCACGAAAATAACCACAAATTTTTGTTTGAAAACGCTACGCTCATTAATAAACCTGATTCGACTATCAAGCTTAATGTATTAGAAGCTTTCCACATATACCGGAACTCTTCGCAGCTTGTCAACGACATGACGTCGACTCCATTTCTTTCAAGCGCGTAGAAGCAACTCACCAAAATCCATGACCGTCAGAACTGTGATGATGTCACAATGACTTAAATGTTTACGTTCCATTCGTCCTGATGATGCCAAGCCAATAGCTCTGCGAAACTATAGTCGATATATAATAAACTTTTGATTGTGGTAAACGTTGGTATTTTTATTTTATCTCAAAACCACAAGTTTTGTAGTCATAAATTATGTATAATTTTGTTGCCGATGTTACGCAATCGAAATATACGTTTGAAGGCGTACGGTCGTGAAACACAGTAGGTGGACCATAACGTTTCGGTGATCAATAGCACCCAAAGTTCTTATTTGCCTCGCAGGAGCAACACCTTTGTTAATAAGTTCTTGTCGTTCACATAATTAATGGATATGTGTAATTAAACTGTTATATAACGTTGCGTGCATTATATATTTTTATGTAGAAGATTCATACGTAGGATAGAGTCTGTATCAAATTAGTATCATTGAATAAACTGTATCATAAGATAAATTTAGTGATGGTTTTCGCTTCATGTTTCAAAGCAACTTTAATATTTTCTGAAGATTGAAAAGTAGTTATTGGTGGCAAAAACCGAAACTTCTACTTCATGAAAAGTGAAGAATACCGCAAAGAAATTTTCACATTCACTTTGGTTAAAGAGAAATGAACTGAAGGAGTTTTTGTGACCGACGTCTGTTGGGTGCTTTAAATTCTTGAAAAATTAATTTCTATGAGATAGACATTGCCCTAAATTAATTTTAATAAACGGTTTAAAAGAGTTAGAAAAGTGCTGCGTAGTTCAAAAGAAAAGTTCAAAGTAAGATCTTTAGAAGCGAGATTCCTGAAACTGAACTTTAAACAAATCCAGGACAAACTGAAACAAATCCAGGACAAATCTCGGAATTTCTACTTTAATTAACACATTTCATTTTTCTACAATGCCCCCACTAAGCTTAAAACAGATACTCGAATGTTTTACAGGATTTTTAAACCCCCTTTCTTAAATATTTTCAGGTTGCTCTCGGAACTGTTTTCTCGTAACTGCCTGAATATAATCATTGCAGGTGAACTGAATTCCTTTCTGATAACTCTTGAGAGTAGAAAAGGACAAGAATTCTAACGGCGCGGAATCTGTGACGTAAGCAGAATGTTCAAGAACTTTAAAGCAGTGTCTCTGTACGGTCTAAAAATGAACGAGAAGTCTAACGACGCGGAATCTGTGACGTAGGCAGAATGTTCAAGAACTTTAAAGCAGTGTCTCTGTACGGTCTTTGAAGTTAAAGACTGGTGTGGGATTTGGTGTTGTCGTGTTGCAAAGTCGTTGACTCTTTTTCCGCATACACGATTTTTCTTCAGTGCTGTAAGTTTTTAAAGGTATGCACTTATTTCACAGAGGTCATAGTCATAACTTTGACCATATACTCCTGACGTATAATGCTACTGTAGTTTCAGAACCCAGTGAGTATGAACGTACCGGCAGAAACTTAAGTTTCAAATTTCGTCGTTAGAGGAGAAGATGGGTGTTAGCATTCCAGCGATTGATTTTAATTTCTGGGCCATAAATGGCGAATTGATGACTCATCACGATGTAACGGCTCTCCCCGTAGGACGCACATGAGATAAGAGCAGATAGCAGTGAGAACACATGCCAGTGTAGTTTAGTGGATAGCACTTGGAGCCCCGAAGCCAACAGTTGTGGGTTCGAATCCCACCCCTGACATAAAAATAATGGAGAAATTT
Source organism: Macrothele yani (assembly GCA_039090855.1). NCBI lineage: Eukaryota > Metazoa > Arthropoda > Arachnida > Araneae > Macrothelidae > Macrothele > Macrothele yani. Next base: position 109,548,349 of record CM077015.1, on the reverse strand, counting down.
ACTTCGTCATATTGCGGCCGAACTTCAAGGATGACCTGGCTGATAGGTTTCTTGAAATGGTGTGATGCTCTTTTCACACCACGAGATACGAAAAATGAGAATCCTTTCTTCAGTGATTCGAAAAAGTAAATTTGTGTGATTTTACGTTCCACACACCAAATTGTCAGGGACTTCTCAAATGCACGTTCTGTATCGGATGACTGCCTACAGCGACACAATCAGTACGAGTCAATCAGTACGCGACGGGAATCAGTACGAGTCAGACGTAGTATGGGTAAGACGAAGGATTTAAGCGCATTTAATCATGGGCAAATTGTCGGGGCCCGACGAATGGGCCACTCCATCTCGGAAGTCGTGCAGGCACTGGGATTTTCATGAGCCACTGTTTCACGGCTACACCGTGAGTACATCGAATCCGGTAAAACCATTGCTGAAAGGGCCAACTGCCGTAGACAACAGCGTGTGGATGAGTGGGGTCATAGTCGGCTAGCTCGCATTGTAACAGTGGATAGACGGGCCACAGTGCAAGAAATCATTTGGCAATTTAACGTTGGTGAACAAAAACGTGTAAGCAAACACACCAACCAGAACCATCTCCTCGCTCTGGGGTACAGAAGCCATCGTCCCACGAGGGTACCGCTGCTGACCGCACATCATGGAATGCAATGCTTAGCATGGGCGCGGAAACATCACCACTGAAACCTAGACATGTGGAAACATGTTGCCTGGACTAATGAGTCGAGATTCACGTTGGCACATGCGGATGGAAGAATACGATTACGCCGCAAACCACATGAAGCGATGGATCCTTCTTGCCAGCAGGGTACTCTTTAAGCTGGTGGGGGTGGCATTCTTGTCTGAGGACTGTTTACATGGACTGAAATGGGACCCCTGGTACGGGTGACATCGTCTTTCACGGGCCAACGTTACCGGAATATCCTGGACGACCATTTGCTCCCGTTTGTGCGTCTTCAACATCCCACAGGGGACCTCATCCTGCAACAAGACAATGCACCGCGCCATCGCTCCCGAATTGTATCCGAATGGTTATACACTGCCGGACAATTGCTAAGGACGGATGACAATAGCAACGATAGCAACCATAAAATGGAAGGCAGGAAAATGTGGAAACTAGCATAAGTGCGGGATACAGTAAGACGTGTTGTGCGTATGCAAATTTTGGATTGCCGAACTTGTTCGTGACGTCATAGCGCTGATAAGAGATATAAAGTATTTTACGCGTATTGACCGTTGTTGTTCAAACGCAAAGTTGAAAGGGAAAGAATCAATTGACTAACTTGCAATTTTCAGTATGTCTTCCCGACATCACCTAGATAATTTTATGCGTGGCCGTATTATTGGCAAGATTGAAGAAAGGCAAAAAATAACAGATGTTGCCAGGGAGTTCGACGTCAGCCCCAGTGTTGTTCCAAGGCTTTGGAAATCATTTCAAACAAATGGAGAATGTAGCAAACATCACGGGGGAGGTCGTGTTCGCAGTACGACACCTGCAGAAGATCGGTACACAGTGCTATCAACAAAAAGACACCGGTGCAGCACAGCTAGTGAGGTAGCAAATCAGTTTATGGCTGTTACTGGCAAGCGGATCTCCCAAAAAACTGTCGCCATACGTTTGCATGAAGGAGGACTATACGCCCGCAGTCCTGTTGTGTGCATCCCATTGTCCAGACATCACCGTACCGCCCGTTTGCAATGGTGTCATCGACATCGTAATTGGACTGATAACGACTGGTCTGCTGTCCTCTTCTCAGATGAGAGTAGATACAGTCTATCGTCTGATTGTCGACGACAACTGATCTAGCGTGATAGCGGTACTGCATATTGTCCAGCAAACATACAGGAAAGGGACCAATATCCGACATGTAGTGTCATGGTATTGGCTGGCATCATGATCAATGGCCGTACGTCCCTCTATGTGCTTCCAACTGGGACTATGACTGGCCAACGATACATTAATGATGTTCTGCTACCTCATGTTCGCATGTTCCGTGGTGCTGTCGGTGATAGATTCATTTTCATGGACAACAACGCAACATGTCATCGAACAGTCGCTGTGCAGGAGTGTCTTGAGAGCGAGGATATTCAACGCCTCGTATGGCCAGCACGTTCTCCAGATCTGAATCCCATTGAAAATGTGTGGGATGCTTCGGGGAGGAGTCTTGCTGGTCGCCAATGCCCTTCAATAAACAAGGACACCCTCATCCGTGCACTGACAGAGGAATGGGATAAATTACCCCAACAGCTGCTTGATAATGTTGTGCAAAGCATGACACGACGTGTGGAATCTTGCATCGCCCTCCATGGTGGCCATATCCCGTATTGACATCTTACGCCGGAATGCCTGAAGACGGTAATTGCATTTTTTTCACGTTTACGTATTCTGCACAAAATGGCCTGTTTGTCCCTTGAACACGTTCCAAAGCCTTCTGGATTTCAGAGCACAATAAATTGTCTATCTTGTTATGTCCTGGCATTCTGACATTATTTCATTTCACTTGGCATCCAACCACACTTACTTTTTTATGCGCTATATAGCCGTTTATGATCCGTCCTTAGCAATTGTCCAGCAGTGTATGAACATTAAACCGACGTGACCTGGCTTCCTTGGCCAGCTATGTCACCTGATATCAATCACATCGAAGACATCGGGGATGCCATCGAGGGAGATGTTCGAGGCTCTGACCCCCTCCTTCAAATCTTTGTGAACTATGGGAACTTGTTCAGAGGTCGTGGTCCCGTATGGCTTCCCAACGCTTCCGGTGTCTTGTCGAGTACACGTCGAGACGAAACGCCGCCGTCATCAGGGCGAAAGACGGTGCTACACGTTACTAGACAGGTATCTCTAATTCAATTGCTCTTCCGTGTAAGTTCGGGTAAAGCATTAGAGATACATAGATCAAGAAAAAAATAAATATATTGAGTAATCATAGTAGAGGATAGGATATTATTAAAAAAACCAGCAGATAAAAAAGTCATATTTAATTCATGTGAATGTAGGTTTGTTACAGATAAATCACTTTTCAAATCCCCCAACACAAACCTTTTTTTCCTGTGATGTTGATGTAATTTAATATTTCAGAAAATTTAGAAGTGAACAGAAGTGGGTTAAAAGATGATGGTCTGTAACATACTGATATACTATTGTGTTGATCTTCTATTGTTAATACCTCCATGTCAGAATTAATAAACGTTAAATCCTTAATTGAAGTATATAGAAAAATATTATCTTTTATATGCATGTATATAGCAACTCGCCCACCTTGAGATTCGGTTTTGTTCTTATAAAAACTTTGATATGACGGTAACTCTAGAACAAGGTCAACCCCTGCAAACTGTGTCTCTGTTACACATATAATACCAATTTTGTAAGCTGTAATTTTTAATATTGCCTCCATAATAGCTAATTTATTAAGAAGTGACTTATTATTCAAATGAATAGTAGATAAAGAGTCATTAGTCTTACTATATAACATAGTCGTGAATTGGGAAACAGAGTAATAGTCAGTGGTCATGTTTTAGTATAGTTGGTAATAATATCAGTAAGTAGTGCACTAGATCCTAAACAACTCTACACGTATTGACTCAAGATCATTGCCGCCCCCTACTGTATAACTATTATACACAGAATATAATGTACCTCAATCTGATCGAATCATCGATATGATTGATCAGGCCAAACATCGGAGAACAAACACTCTTCAACCATTGCTGGAAGAATACCAGCTGGTTGGAACAGCGTTACGGTCTGGGGAATGTTTTCGTAACATTCTCTTGGTTCACTCGTACATGTGAAAGGCACTATTGACCGAATTAGTTACGAATTCATCCTTTCAGACCACGTACACCTAAACATCCTGACTGTGTTTCTTGGGGCGAATGGGATCCTCCAGAACGATAATGCGACGTTTCACACAGCTAGAAATGTCCGAGAGTGGTTGGAAAAACACGGCGAAGACTTCAAAATACTTCCCTGACCCCTTATTCTCGTGACGTAAACCCAATTGAGCATATGGGGGACCACGTCGATCCTGCTGTTCGCTCAATGCATCCTCCACCACGCACCCTCCCGCGGCTGTCAGATGCACTGCAGTCAGCATGACTCCATAGACATGTGAACAACTTCCAGGACCTTATTGAGTCACTCTCAGCCAGTCTAGCGGCTCTCTGCGCTGCACGCGGCGGTTACTCTGGATATTTAGGGGTGGTCACAAGAATGTGACTCGACCGTGAATATCTCAGTTCACTATCTTAGGACTTTGTACCTGAGACATTTTGAGAAAAAAAACTGTGGAAAACATATTTACAAAACATATTTTCAACATTATGTCTAAAAAGTTAAATATAAAAACCAAAAAGCATTCCTTTTGTGAATGAAGTCTTTTGAGTTCGAGACCTGCAGCATTATGCTTTACACCCTGTTCTAGGGTTGATCTCCAATAATTCTACTGTGTTACTAATTAATATTACAGTACTGATGCATAGTAATTTTTATCTGAATATTTTACATTACGTCACTTAACATAACTATTTTTCAGAGATATTTCAGTTTCTTTTGCAAACTACACTGAAGAGCAATTGAATTAGAGACAGCTGGCATTATGCAAATGTGGCGCTGTGGGCGGCCCTGTAAACGGAAACGACATGACGTATGCAGCGATCTAAAAATATAAGGAGTGATGCGACGGTAATCAGTAAGAGTCGGACGCAATATGGGTAAGACAAAAGATCTAAGCGCATTTGATCGTGGGCAAATTGTCGGGGCCCTACGAATGGGTCACTCCATCTCGGAAGTCGTGCAGGCACTGGGATTTTCACGAGCCACTGTGTCACGGGTGCACCGTGAGTACATCGAATCCCGTAAAACCATCCCTGCAAGAGCCAACTGCCGTGGACAACAGCATGTGGATGCGTGGGGTCCTGGTCAGCTAGCTGGCATTGTAACAGCGGATAGACGGGCCACAGTGCAAGAAATCGCTCGGCAATTTAATGCTGGTGCACAAAAACGTGTAAGCAGCCACACCATCCGGAACCATCTCTTTGCTATGGGGTTCAGAAGCCATCGTCTCACGAGGGTACCGCAGCTGACCGCACATGACAGAGTGCAAATATTAGCACGGGTGCGGGAACATCGCTATTGGACTCTAGACATGTGAGAAGGTTGCCTGGACTGGTGAGTCGAGATTCACGTTGGTACATGCGGCTGACAGGTTACGAGTACGGCGCAAACCACATGAAGCGATGGATCCTTCTTGCCAGCAGAGTATTCTTCAAGCTGGTGGGGGTGGCTTTCTTGTCTGGGGACTGTTTACGTCGACTGAAATGGGATCCCTGGTACGGTGTGACATCGTCCCTCACAGGACAACGTTTCCGGAATATCCTGGACGACCATTTGCTCCCGTTTGTGCATCTTCAACATCCCACTGGGGACATCATCTTGCAACAAGACAATGCACCGTACCATCGCTCCCGAATTGTATCCAAATGGTTGGATGAACACTCCACCGACGTGACCTCGCTTCCTTGGCCAGCTGGGTCACCTGATCTCAATCTCATCGAGCACATCTGGGATGCCATCGAGAGAGATGTTTGAGGCTCTGACCTGCCTCCAGCAAATCTTCGTGAACTGTGGGAGCTTGTTCAGAGGTAGTGGATCCGTATGGCTTCCCAACGCTTCCGGTATCTTGTCGAGTCCATGCCGAGACGAATGGGCGCCGTCATCAGGGCTAAAGGTGGTGCTACACGTTACCAGACAGGTATCCCTAATTCAATTAATCTTCAGTGTATATTACAATAAAATGCTATATTAAAAATATTTTCGACATTGTAGTGGTTTAAAAACATGCAAGTATATTCTGGACTCGACACTTTTTACATTTACTTGATTTCAAGTTATTTGTAATGATTTACATGTTCTCAGGATATACAATATCTTTAGGAATATTTCAATTTTTTGTAGTACTTTATCGTAATAAGTATTATATTTAAACACGGTGGAATATTTGTTTTGTTCTTAAAATCTTGGTGTCTGTAGTTTCGCCTTTAACTTGACATTCCTGAACTTAATGCGGCATATGAATAAAATGGAAGACAATTTTCGCAGTTATGCGTGATTAATGTCTGAGAGAAAGTTTCAAGGTCTTTAGATATATCTCATGAGTTTTCTAACATGCACATCTTCAAATCATTTGGAAAATAAAGCTCGAAGCTCAACAGCTTCTTAACGAGAAAACTGACATTTTTGGAAGAAACGTTAGAGAAACATTTTCGAATGTATAGTATATAGAATAAATTTTCTAAAGAAATTAGAAAATTAATCGTGTTTAGATTATAATTGATTTTACAATTTAATCCGCTCTAATTAATTCATGAGCGATTTATTCATTTTGTCTTCATATTGTTCATACATTAAAGTCTGATACTAAACACTATGAGAGGAATAAACAAAAGTAAAAATTTCGGTAGCAGTATTTCGGAATGTGCGCTTTTCCTGAAGTTGGCTGGCTTGACTACAAATTATCTTCGTCTATCAAGAAAATGTTCAATATCCATTGAAGTTTTTTTGCGACTTTTTCATAGCACACGGTGCATACCTCTCCCGTTCAGTGGTTTCACTTTGTTACACCTGGTGCAGAGATTGCAGCTTGTACGGATACAAGTTGATCACACATTACAGCATACGGACATTTTGGGTATACCTATGGTTCTTGCATTTCCCTGTACACTGCTTACACAGCTCGCTGATTGTGCCGTTTGGGTTTTCATTTGCGATTCCACAGCTCAGGTGTGAGTTCCGGATAGTACTAGTCTGACGGTACGATTTATTGCAAAATAAGTTTGAGATCCTATCGTTCGAAAGAAATCTGGTTCGATTTATTTCGAACGATATGATCTCAACCTCATTTCACCCATTTCTGCATTCAAACTTTTGGAAATCTTCAACTATCCATTCTTCGCTTACGTAAAAAAAATTCGCTAGCAGTGCCCTATTCACTAAAGTCAGCACCACACCAGAAATCTTACAACTCTGTTCACAACAAGGACTGGGAATAAACGCGTTCATTATCAGATGCTATAGAATCGATGCTTCCTAATCTAGGTTTAGAGACCCGAACCTACAGCTCGCTGCGTCTTTTGGCAGGTGAAAATGGAGAAATTTAAGAAGTGGGAACAGAGTGCCCTGATAGGATAGTAAGAAAGAAAAGTATGGAAAAGTTAGAGTGTGACAGAAAACACTTAAATACTTCTAGGGACAGAATTTTCAGCAATATGCTTTTACACGCATTTATTTTTCCTTTGATAATATAAATTTATGTGAGTGGACATCACTAATTAACATATTTTTACATAAAAGTTTTAATCAAAAGTGGTGCAAATCACACGTTCAAGTGTGGTACTTATGTATTGATTATTTACTTTTTACAGGCCGCCCTGGTGGCGCAGTGGTCTAAGGCGTTGATCTCTGATCATTCGTCAGAAGGGGTCCGGGTTCGAATCCCGGTGAGGCATGGATGTTGTGTTTGTCTTACGGCACTGGCTGTCTCCCTTCCCTGGAACCAGTGACCCTAAATTAAGGACGGGCGACTGCTTATAGCCCATTGAGTTGCTCACGGTGGTCGTTAAACCTCCAATAAAAAAAAAAACTACAGAATTTCCATACGTCATTGGTCACTTCATGGCTGCATGCCCTCGCTGTTATACCAGGGGTAAACATAGCATACCTTCTACATAATAATCTCAAAATCAACTTCAGATTAGGGTATAGGTCCATAATTCAGGAATTATTTCCGAAGCAGAGCGTTAGTTTATAAGATAATAAGAGAAGATCAACGGATATGAGTCAATATCTTGTGTATTTCAAGTTATGCAATGAAACCAGTCCTAGAGCGTGGCCGGGTGATACATCCCCATAGTAATATTTATTATAGAGCGTCTGTGTCTTAGCAACTGCAGGTTGGCAAGAACTATACTGCCTGTAGATATAGGGTCATAGAAACATAATATAACATAGAAGGCATTTTTACAGAATCGTTAATATACGACTGTGGTATCATTTCCGAAAAACAGTAACAATTAGAAAAAAACAACAGAAAAAGATATTACCCAGGAACATTCACCAGGGAAAGGCTTTTATTATTCTTTGGAGGTTCACGTAAACAGTGAAAATCATGTTCCGACACTCCAACGTGTGTTTAGTAAAGCCATAGAGTCTAGTGTAATTTCAAAATCAATTTGAGAATTCTTTATTTTTTTCACTCAATGGTTTAAGAAATATTAATGAATGATCGTGGGAGAATGTTTTTGAATCAGAGCATATTTCCGATGGTCGCGGTCGTTATTTTAGGATTCCGGTTGCAGTGAAAAACTGCTTTACTATAAATGTGGTATATCGCTGCAAAAATCATTAACATATTCGTTTTACTAATAGTACGAAAAATTAAATTATTACGAGGTTGTAGCTCCGGTTTCTTAAATCTGAGAATAAATTTACGTCTATATGTTTTTTTTGTTGTTGTTCTTAGTAAATAACTTTCGTAATAGTTATGGAGTGTCATGGAATTATATCTGCATTTAACATAAGACAGTCAGTATGGCGTAAATCATCGAAAACAACTCGACAAATGCTATGAAAATGTGAATTAATTATTAAAAAACAGCCAGAGCTGTATGGGTATAACTGCGGGATTAACGTCCAATGTACTAGTTCATTATAGGAAATACCCGAAATCACCCATTTTTAAATCAGGCTGGAGTGGGTTGGAAACCGAATTTAATTTGGCTGGATATAATTGATTGTATTATTAAATCACCTGCAACAGCCGAACTCAAGAAATAAGAGAAGCACTTCCAAAAGGAAATAAAATGCTTTTTCATGTACTTACAATTTGAAATAATGTAGTTATGGCAAAGAAAGTATTCCATATCTCGCTTAGAAGGAATAGGCAGATATGAAATATCTGCACAACATTAATTTCTTTTTGATAGTAGGTGAATACATAATGCATTTCTTTTTGATAATTTAAAATACATCATGCCGTGAATTTCTGACAAAGGTTTCGATTAATTTTATGTTTGAAACTAATGTTTGTAAATAGAGTATCATATGAATATAAGAAGAATCCTTTTTCTCAGCACACATGTGTGAGTCTACGTGTTTCATCAACGTGTCCTGTTCAGATTTTTATGAGTTGGACGGCAACAGAAGACGCAATTCTCCTTTACTGGATGTACGATTGAACACTGTTTTCAGCTGGCGTTTTATTTCACAAAATTAAGTGAAACAAATTTTTTTATTGTATGCATGTTTCGTCTGGGTTTGCATTGATTAACATGAGTGAATACAAACAGGCTTCCTATCTCTGCCATTGCAACTAAAATGCATTAAATATGTTAAAAAAAATAAACAATATTACGTGCAATAACAGCTATTCCAAACGAATCGCTGCGTGTGATTCGTTTGGAAAAGCTGTTATTGCACGTAATATTGACACATCATTTCAACGTGAATTCGTAATATGAAGTATTTTTACTACCCAATGCTTGAAAGAGTAATATTTAAAAGATAAAAAAAATATTTAATCGCAAGTTGCCATTGCTCGGTACGAAATATATGTGGCTTTTAAATTGTTAATCTCTTACAAGGTGTTTTTGCCATTTCTCCAAAGGGAAATTTTCTAGTGTTTAGAATTTTTCCGTAAAAATATAATTGATTAATAATTGTTAGAAGACTTTTGTAAGAGATTATAACACTTCTTTTTTTTAAACTAACCTTTAGGCAGCCATATTATTGTAAAATAAGTGCATATAGGTAGTTTCAATCGTTGGTTTAAGTCAACTATGTATTCCCACCAGCCTTGGGTGCTTATATAAATCGTACCATGATTTCACTAGAATATGAGTTAGAATTGCAAATAATGAAGCTCGTGCCCTCTTGAAATGGTAATACCGGTCGCTGAATGAATTTAAAATTATATACAAAACTACTTAGATTCTAAGTTATATAATTCCTTTAATGACTTGGAAATATTATTTTATAATATATTTTTAATGCAGCAAAAAAATTATTGCACCAAACTATTGCGTCTCTGCTGAAATGTGAAGACAAATTGTTAATATGTATTCAAATATATAGAACCAAATATATATGCCATGCAGGTAAGTCCCAAAATGAAATTTTTTGGTGAGGTAAAACACTTTCGCTACTGATTTGTTTATTCGTTTAAAGGAGCATATGTGCATTCAGACCAGAATATCAGTGAATAATTTGCATGATAGGAGAAAACAAGTAGCATATTAAGGGACTTCGTTTCGCAATTGTTACTACAGCATGTAGAGATATTTCTATCTCTGCAATTACTGAGCAATCAAACTTGTTATGGGTATTTCCTGACGTTCCAGAAAAACTGAGATGTTTGATAAAATTTACTAGTAACAATGTGCTTGACGCCTTACCTATTCCATTTCAATTATTCCATTTAATGGACAGGAATTTATGTTATATAATTCATCGTATGATAGATAAAGGATGTAAGGTCAGGCGATGCGTAACATGGCAGCTTCTCCTTGACAAATGTCAACCCCGCCTTCTCGTGTTATATCCTGTTCCCACTAACGGGGCTCTGACGACTGCCAATAGCGGTATAACTATATAATCGGGATTAGAGGAAATGCTATCCCATACACACCAACCCGCTAGGCCAGCGTGGTGAGTTATGGCCAAACCCCTCCAAAATGACTCAACAACTTAAAGCAATGCCCTCGGTCTCCAGCAGCTGGAATGTACCTGGCCATGGCAGCGGCCAGTGCGACATGAAGGCAGAAGGCGCTAAGAATCCCCGGAGGAACGGACTAGGCTGCCATCTGATACTGACCTTGGCTACGTATAATAGACGCTCCCTATCTTCTGATTCAAGGCTTCTTGAATTCGAAGAGGAACTACAAAGGATCAAGTGGGACATCGTCGGGTTAAGTGAGGTAAGGAGAAAAGGAGAAGATCTCATTGAACTGAAAAGTGGACATCTCTTCTACTTTTGTGGGAAAGATACTGGCAGAACTAGTGGTGTTGGATTTATAATAAACAAGAAACTGAAGGATAAAGTTGTAGAAGTTCAAAGTTCCTCTGACAAAGCTGCACGACTCGTTATGAAACTCTCGAGAAGATACAAGGCTCAGATTATTCAAACTTATGCACACACCACGAGTCATCCTGAAGAAGAAATTGAAGAATTTTATGAGGAAATTCATCATCTAAATATAAAGGTAAGCAGCACTTGAAGATAATTATGGGAGATTTCAATGCAAAAATAGGGCAACGGCAAAAGAATGAAACTTCAGTAGGTAAATTCGGTCACGGCAACAGAAACCAGTATGGAAATACTCTTGTTGAGTTTGCAGAGGCCGAAAGGTTTCTCATCTTGAACTCCTTTTCCAAGAAAAAACCACACACGAAATGGACACGGAGACATCCAAATAGGACGACAAGTGAAATTGATTTTATTATGTGTAACAAAAAATTCGTCATAGAAGACTTTAGTATGCTAAACAAGTTCAACACAGGTAGTTACCATAGATTGGTGAGATGTAAGATGCACCTCAATACTAAACTCGAACGTGGTAAGCTCAAAAGAAAAAACAAAATGTACTAACATAACCAACCTTAAAACACACCATGATACCTTCAAGTTGGAACTGAAGAACAGATTATCTGCTTTAGAAGGCCTAACATCGGAAGAAGTGGACATTTCTGAAGTTAACAGAAAAGTAAACAAAGCTCTTACGGAAACAGCAACAAAATTAGCTGGGTCTAAGAACAAGTTGCACGTGAACAAATTATCAGGAAATACCAAATGTTGATGCAAAAAAGAATAGAGATAAGGACAACTAAAGAAGATGTGACTTCCAAAGTGAAATATATAGAGCTATGCAAGACAGTATGCAAAAGTATCACTGAAGACGTAAGGAAATTCAACTGTGAACTAGTGAGGAAAGCAATTGAAAATAATCAAAGCCTAAAGATTGCAAAGGGACATCTCAGTAAGGGAAAAAAACGGATTATGGCACTGAGAAAAGAACATGGTTCTGTAACCAGAAATAGAGGCGAGATTTTGACAAGAGTGAAAGATTTCTACTCCAAATTATATGAAAAGGATGATACATGTACTCCAGATATCATGAAAGGTAGCAGTACCAGAGATCTGCCAGTCCTCCAAGCAGGAGTTTCACGTGCAATCAAGAACATGAAGCGGGGAAAAGCTAAAGGAGAAGATGGAATTACTGTAGACATCACACAAGAAGCAAGTGGAGAAATCGAAACAGTACTCGCCCAAATTTTCACTTGATGCCTTAATGAAGGGAATATTCCTGCGGACTGGAACAACGCTACAATGATCCTGCTACATAAAAAAGTTTACATTGAGGATCTCAGGAAATACAGACCTAATAGCCTCCTATCAGTGGTTTATAAAATCTTCACTAACGTTCTTTCACACATCTTAAAGGTAACACTGGACATGGCTCAACCGAGAGAACAAGCTGGATTCAGAAGTGGCTACCGCACAATAGATCATATCCACGTACTGAGAGAACTGACTGAAAGAGCGAGGGAATATGAACTTCCATTGTGCATGGCTTTTTTTGATTATGAAAAAGCCTTTGGTTTGGTGAAACCATCAGCAGTTGCAATGGCTCTGAAATCCTGCGGTATTGAAGATGCATACATTAATACGTATTATTAATAACACCTATGAAAAGCGAAGTGCAAAGATTATGCTGTTTGAAAATACAGCACACATAAAAATTGGAAAGTTAGTGAGACAAGGTGACACCATATCTCCGAAGCTCTTAATGCCACATTGAAAAATGTCTTTCAATCACTGAACTGGGATAACTAAGGAATAAAGATTAATGGAGATTATCTAACCCACCTTCGTTTCGCTGATGACGTAGTCATTTTTGCAACTACCCCATCAGATCTGCAGAGTATGATTCAGGAACTTGCTGACAAGAGTAAGGAAGTGGGAATAAAAATGTACTTTCAGAAGACAAAAGTGATGTTCAAAGCTTTTACAAGAAATGAAGATTTATCGATTGATAGAGAAAAACTGGAGATAACAGGCACGTACGTTTATCTTGGACAGCAGATATCAAGTGAGGGTCACATTGATAAAGAAATTAATCGGCGTACAAAACTTGCCTGGAGAGCTTTTGTAAGAAACAGCATAATTTTTAAGAGCAATATGCCATTATGTCTTAAAAAAAGTGTTTGATCAATGCATCCTTCCAGTGCTTACGTATGGTGCAGAGTCGTGGACCTTAACTAAAAGAGACATAGAAAGGCTGCAGACAACTCAAAGTGGCATGCAGAGGTGCATGCTTAGTGTAACCAGGAGAGATAAGAAAAGGAACTCGTGGATCCGAAAAATGACCAGAGTGGAAGACATCCTGATCAGAGTTAAATCCCTGAAATGGCAATGGGCTGGACATACTGCCAGAAGGACCGACCATCGATCGACAGCCGAAATTTTAGATTGGATTTCAAGAACAGGAAAAAACCCAGAAGAAGACGACATCAGAGATAGGTGGATGAAATTCGAAAATATGCAGGAGTGGCATGGAGGAGACTGGCACAAGAGAGACCGTTGTGGAGTAAATTTGGGGAGACCTTCGTCCAGCAGTGGATTGATAATGGTTGACAATGATGATGATGAGGACGATGATGATAGATAAATAAAGTCGTCCTTTGTATGAGAAGGTAGAAAGATATCAGCTATTGTAAGAAAAATTTGCGTCAAAACTGAACAAGCGTAATTTTAACACTCCTCATCAAAGATTCCAGTAAAATATAAGAACGTATCGCAAACGTCTCTGACACTGTTACCCGCTTTACACTTAACTTTACAGATCTCAGATATCTCAGAAACTTGTCTGTCTTGCTGTTGAAAACTATCTTAAGCAATGCGAAAACGTGACATCTAGCGAATAATTGTTTTAACAATATGTCCTCAGTTATCCCTTCCTTTAGCCTTTTAGGCTTAAACAATGAGTGGGAAACTGTAACATAGTTATACAAAAATGATTCTACACGGGATGTCGCAACTTAACTATTTAGTTGCCATGCGCTCTGACCAAACTTTAGAATAAATATCATTTAGTTTCCTTGAAATCTGTTACGTATGATATCCGAAAATCCAGGCTTGTGTCAGTTTTTCTCTTTCTGCAAACACTACATGAAAATTGTTCATGTGCCATTTCTTACTAGGCCTTATCTGAAAATTAAAACGTGCTGAACAATACAATATACGTACTACGTAGCGAATAAACTTTAAGGATCATATCTCTGTCCGCAAGATATAACCTATCTTTCAATAGGGTTAGTGGTGGCGCTAATTTTCCTCTCTTACTTGAGAAGGGAGGTAGAAGAATTACGGACTAATAAGTTAGTACGTCCTCACTTGTGTACTCACATTTTTTTTCGACCTAAATCCACAGCCCCAAAAGAACGGCATGAATGGAAGGACAGTACAAAGCGATATATATCTGGAAAATATAATTTGCTCAAAAATCATTTTAATCAGAAATCATCTAAACTCTATGACATTCTCTTTGACGTTAGCACCGTTCCCGGTAGCGGAAAAGTTAAACCTAAGTTAAGAAATTTCAATGTAACGAAAACGGGTAACGGAAGTGACGCATTAATTGTTAATTTAAATGTTTCTGAAAAATATATTTTACAAAATCAATCGCCTAACATTATTTCATTACGTTTTACATAAACGTCACAATATATCTTTGCAATTAGGGTAGATCACGATATCCTCCTGCTAAATGTGATAAAAGCCACCACAATAATTTGTTTTTGATTTTATGCTTATTTAACGACAAGAGCAAAGCAAATCAAAAGTAAAATATTTTGACATAACGAAAACTGTTAAAGGGAGTGATCCGTGATACAAATATGTTGTTTTTGCAAAATATCTCGAAAGCGGTGCGGTTTAGTGAAGTGTGATTTCCCCTCCACTTACTCAAGTGGGGCGGGCTTTTACGTGTTGTTGACGAGAGCTTTAAAATGAAAAATGTTTTACACAACGGAGTGTCACCTGTAGGTAATTTATCACCAAATCTACCAAACTCTTCATTAATACACTTGCGATTCAGCTTTTCTTACTACTTTAAGATCAGATTTCAGCTTGCGTATGCGCGTATGGATTTTCGTAATTGCTCCACACTTCATCGTTATCAGAGTCGTTTGTTACCATTGTCTAAATCTCAATTATATACACGGAGAAAATTTTGCATTGGGAACCCCTCGCGTTTTGTACAAATTTTCTGCGATGACAAAGTACCACGTGATAGCAAAGTCACCTGCTGTTAGTGCTCACCTGTCAGCTGTACGTAATCAGCAAACGTTTTCAGGCATTGGAAACACCTGGCGACGTAAACCAATTTCAAGGCAAGAAAGTTGCGCAAGCAGGGCAGGTTTCATTTTTTTAATGAAGGTTGGATACCCGCACCAGGGCGATGCAATATTCAACTTTTTTGCGCAGTAACTTTGGGGAAAGAGGGAAATGTTTAGCATCTATATGTCGACAGTGATATGTATATGCATTTCAAGTAGTTGTGAATCATAAATTTATCCGTTGGAATTTCGTTTCCCTTTAGGTTCTATTACTCCATTAAGATTTTAGTACTTATTAGAAAAATAAAATACAATTCTGCGAAGTAAAGTTCGGAAGTGTGTTTTATGTATGTGGTGTAAGGTACATGTTCAGCAGGTTTTCACTTGCTGGGGAATCAATTGTTTCTGTGCGTACAACTGCGGAGTACGAAAATACTTAGTTTCTCGTTAAACGCTCTGCTTTCATTTAAGTTTTGTCATGACTCTCTTTTCTTATTTAATTAGATGCCACCCGGAAGAGTTTCATTTCTATTCAACAATGCAAACTGTATTAGCAACATCGTTACGCATGCAGACCTCATTAATCTCTGAGCTACTACGGTCTCCTTTTGCGGTAAGGATATTTGCAAAAGCTGTGGTGAAACATACTTTCGATGCCAAGCCGAGCAGCAATCGATTTAATTCACAAATTAGGTATTCTCGAAATGACTCCGCCTGACGTGCAGTGAGCAGATCTCGTTCCTTTTCTCCTCAAGAAGAAGTTCATGAGTACTTAATAAACATATGTTGCTTTCTCGCAGCAAGCAACTGCGTTAGTCAATGATAACGCTTTCTAATTCCATTTAAATCTTCCAAAATGGCGCTTTCTAATTCAAAGCTACTGGTTCGTGGGAAATGGGAAAGTCATTATTGTAGAAAAAGCATATCGCCATGCCTCATCAGTTATTCTAATCTGGAGACATCTTGGACCACTACTGAAAAACATTTTTTTATACTACTGCGTTAACAGGATGGCAAGGAAAACTGAGACTCAAAAACCTACGTAAAATATACATTATCTATCTACCGTCGGTTTTTTGTATAAATATATATATATTTCAACATTTCATGACTTGGATTATATAAAATTTTAAAAATCGGATTGATGTTGTCTTTCTAAAGAGCTCTTACTTATATCGCGTGGCTTTGAAAGACCCTTGAATTTATGTTTGTCAAATGATTCTAATTCTATAGATCTTAAGTTTCCATAAAAATAATTTGTAATTCAGATGATGAACACGTGGATATATACTAAGACTGTCTCTGAGAACACACTCTATGTTTATTATAAGTTAGTTCATAGTTTGATATTACTAATGCTAAATTTTCACACTTGGCTCATGTCAGTTAACTGCATTTCAATAGGAAATTATTGGAACTAATCCATAGGAATTGGACACGTGCTATCCTCTCTTGCGTACGCAAACATAACGTTGAAATGGCTTTTTGAGAAAAGCAGTGCAAGGATTCTGACACGCAGGTATAGTTGTCAGCGGTTAAATGGGAAGAACACGATATTTTAGCGAATTTCAAAGATACGTCTTTTTGGACGCCTGGAACTTTGATGCATCAATCTCAGAAACAGGAATGCAAGAATAATTGTGTGAGGGCGTGCTTCGTACGTACTACAGAGGTGAAGCAGGTGTCAAGATTACAATTATGCAGCCCGACATTCCATCGGTTAGAACAATTCATTCCGAAGCGAGCAGACGCACATTGAATCTCGTAACCGACAAATATGCGTTTTTACATTGGCGCACGAACGTAAAAATGGATCAACTGGTCGTTGGATTCTTCGATAAATGTGAGATGATCGTTCCACCCATCGTCTGGAATAAATGAAAATTTCTTCATTGCTTAAAAAAAATTAGTTGGAGATGATGTGTTGTACTACAGAGGTGAAGCACGCGTCCAGAACAAAAATTTGAATAGACACATTCCATCGGTGTAGTTTACTCGGTTAGAGCAATTCACTCAGCAGCAAGTTGAAGAGGGTGCGATCGTAGTCACCGACAAAAGTGTGTTTTATTAGGCGTAAAACGTGTGCTGCACAAAAATTAAACACGCATTCTGTGGTCCTCCCGTGGGCGGAAACGATCGGTTAACGTTCGAGTGCAAAATCTTCTGGGAAGGGTTGTACGAGGTAAGAAAGCAACTTCATTGCGTCAAAGATCCACGCGGTGTAATATTGAGAACTAGAACACAATTTTAGCACACACAGTTCGCTAAAAGGTATGTTCAGTATACATTCGCTGAATTTTAGGACACAATTAATTCAGTAGTTCAGAAAATAAATTTTTACATTTACGTTAAATATTTGAAGTTTTCATATATATATATATATATATATATATATTTGACCTTAAATATAACACAATTTTAGCATACACAGTTTGCTAAAAGAAAAGTTCAATGTACATTTGTTGAATTTTAGGAAACCATTGATGCAGTAAATCAGAAAATCAATTGGTACATTAAGTTAAATATTTCAAGTTTATATATATATATATATATATATATATATATATATATATATATATATGTGTGTGTGTGTGTGTGTGGAACTAAAGAGCAAATTTTGAACAAAGAAAAAACAAAAAACAAAATTCGGGGAACGAGAAGAACAACAATCACCACTTTCCAACCACCCGAAGCATGCGAGCTTCAAACGATGGAAATTTAACGAACAACAGAATGTTAATGACTGACTCTCTGTTGGCTTCGTCAAGGGCAAGCAATAAGAAAATAACTCATTAATCTACTGAGACCAGAAAATTGTGGGTTTCTGCTATTTTAGTTTGCTAAAATGACCGATTAAATTTAGGGATAAAATTGTCAAAATAAAAGAGATGTCTAAAAACCCAAACCTAGCAAACTAAAACGCGTTGCCCGACCGCACAACAGCCAAGATAAACACACATACAATAAAAAGAAAAGGAGCCAAGCTCCCCAAAAAACAAAACCAGGTAAGAAATTAGTATTAAAAATCAAGAAAAATTCAACCAATGAAAGGTACTGAAAGGATATCTTTAAGCTTGTCAAAGTAAAACTTTAATCCTGCCAGACAAAAAGATAAACAGGAAACACCAGAAAAATATAATATAATATAAAAAAAATTAAAAACAAAAAAACCAACATTACAATTTTGAAAAAGAAAGCAAGCAACACATTTAGGAAAAAGGAAGCAAAAAGTTTCCCAAGGAGCAATATACAGTTCCAAATCCGGAGAATGAACCTAAATAACCAAGTTGCATGTTTCAGAATGACAAGGTAAATGCCCAATACCCACAGCAAAATTCCAAAAATATATATATATTCCTTAGAAAAATAAAAGTTTAATACCAAAGGGCTAGGTAGCAAGTCACAGAGAAGCAAATTATATGCCCAAGACACACAAGAAAACATTAAAATTAAGTTTACTGCAAATTTACAAAAAACGGAAATTCACTTATTCCTACAAAAAAAATAAAAAGCGACTTACATACAGTTCAAATATGATATTACATGAGCGGTGTTGCTTTGCTGTTACAAGTTCACATATTTACAAAATATTGTACTAATCTTTTAGCCCACAGGAAGTGATTTTCATATTGCTTGCCCTTGACGAAGCCGACAGAGAGTCAGCCATTAATATGCTTCCTTGCATTATTTTGTTCGTTAAATGTCCATCGTTTGAAGCTCGCGTGCTTCGGGTGGTTGGAAAGTGGCGATTGTTGTTCTTCTCGTTGCCCGAATTTTTGTTTTTTGTTTTTTCTTTGTTCAAAATTTGCTCTTTAGTTTCACATTTTTATTTTATTTTAACTTTCCTCTATGCAGCCTCTGGCGCTTTGGAATTTCAAATTTGTTCTTAGTTTTTTTTTTCCCTTTATATGTTTTTGCTATATATATATATATATAAATATGTAAGGTCAGGTGATGCGTAACATCACAGCCTCTCCTTGACAAATGTCAACCCCGCCTTCTCGTGGTACATCCTGTTCCCACTAAAGGGGCTCTGACTACCGCCAATAGCGGTATAACTATACCATCGGGATTAGAGGAAATGCTATCCCACACTCACAAACCCGCTTGGCCAGCGTGGTGAGTTATGGCCAAACCCCTCCAAAATGACTCAACAACTTAAATCTTGGCCCTCAGTCTCCGGCAGCTGGAATGTACCTGGCCAAGGCAGCGGCCAGTGCGCCCTGAAGGCAGAGGGTGCTAAGAATCTCCGGAGGACCGGACTAGGCTGCCATCTGATGCTGACCTTGGCTACGTATAACGGACGCTCCCTATCTTCTGATTCAAGGCTTCTTGAATTGGAAGAGGAACTACAAAGGATCAAGTGGGACATCGTCGGGCTAAGTAAGGTAAGGAGAAAAGGAGAAGATCTCATTGAACTAAAAAGTGGACATCTCTTCTACTATCGTGGGACAGATACTGGCAGAACTAGTGGTGTTGGATTTATAATAAACAAGAAACTGAAGGATAAAGTTGTAGAAGTTGAAAGTTTCTCTGACAGAGCTACACGACTCGTTATCCAACTCTCGAGAAGATACCAGGCTCAGATTATTTAAACTTATGCACCCGCCACAAGTCATGCTGAAGAAGAAATTGAAGAATTTTATGAGGAAATTCGTGATCTAAATAATAAAGGTAAGCAGCACTTGAAGATAATTATGGGAGATTTCAATTCAAAAATAGGGCAACGGCAACAGAATGAAACTTCAGTCGGTAAATTCGGTCACGGCAACAGAAACCAGCGTGGAAATACTCTCGTAGAGTTTGCAGAGGCAGAAGGGTTTTTCATCTTGAACTCCTTTTTCAAAAAAAGCCACACAGGAAATGGACATGGAGACATACAAATGGGACGACAAGTGAAATTGATTTTATTATGTGTAACAAAAAATTCGTCATAGAAGACTGCAGTGTGCTAAACAAGTTCAACACAGGCAGTGACCATCGATTTGTGAGATGTAAGATGCACCACAACACTAAACTCGAACGTAGCAAGCTCATAAGGCAAACAAAATGTATTGACATAACCAACCTTAAAAAACACCATAATACCTTCAAATTGGAACTGAAGAACAGATTCTCTGCTTTAGAAGGCCTAACATCGGAAGAAGTGGATATTTCTGAAGTTAACAGAAAAGTAACCAAAGCTCTTATGGAAACAGCAACAAAATTAGCTGGGTCTAAGAACAAATTGCATGTGAACAAATTATCAGGAAAAACCAAAATTTTGATGCAAAAAAGAAGAGAGATGAGGACAACTAAAGAAGATGTGACTTCCAAAGTGGAATATATAGAGCTATGCAAGACAGTACGAAAAAGTATCACTGAAGACGTAAGGAAATTCAACTGTGAACTAGTAAGGAAAGCAATTGAAAACAACCAAAGCCTAAAGATAGCAAAGGGACATCTCAGTAAGGGAAAAAAACAGATTATGGCACTGAGAAAAGAAGATGGTTCTGTAACAAGAAATAGAGGCGAAATTTTGACAAGAGTGAAAGATTTCTACTCCAAATTATATGAAAGGGATGATACATGTACTCCAGGCATCATGAAAGGTACCAGAGTTCTTCCAGTCCTTCCAGCAGAAGTTGCACATGCAATCAAGAACATGAAGCGGGGAAAAGCTCCACGAGAAGATGGAATTACTGTAGACATCATACAAGAAGCAAGTGGAGAAATCGAAACAGTACTCGCCCAAATTTTCACTCGATGCCCTAATGAAGGGAAAATTCCTGAGGATTGGAACAACGCTACAATGATCTTGCTACATAAAAAAGGTGACATTGAGGATCTCAGGAACTACAGACCTATCAGCCTCCTATCAGTGGTTTATAAAATCTTCACTAAAGTTCTTTCACACCGCTTGAAGGTAACACTGGACATGGCTCAACCGAGAGAACAAGCTGGATTCAGGAGTGGCTACAGCACAATAGATCATATCCACGTACTGAGACAACTAATTGAAAGAGCAATGGAATATGAACTTCCATTGTGCATGGCTTTTATTGATTATGAAAAAGCTTTTGATTCGGTGAAACCATCAGCAGTTGCAATGGCTCTGAAATCCTGCTGTATGGAAGATGCATACATTAATATTATTAATAACATCTATGAAAATGCAAGTGCAAAGATTCTGCTATTTGAAAATACAACACACATAAAAATTGGAAAAGGAGTGAGACAAGGTGACACCATATCTCCGAAGCTCTTTAATGCTACATTGGAAAATGCCTTTCAATCACTGAACTGGGAAAACAAAGGGATAAAGATTAATGGAGATTATCTAACCCACCTTCGTTTTGCTGATGACATAGTAATTTTTGCAACTACCCCATCGGAGCTACAGAGTATGATGCAGGAACTTGCTGACAAGAGTAAAGAAGTGGGATTAAAAATGAACTTTCAGAAGACAAAAGTGATGTACAATGCTTTTACAAGAAATGAAGATTTATCGATTGATGGAGAAAAGCTGGAGATAACAGACACGTACGTTTATCTTGGACAGCAGATATCAAGTGAGGGTCACATTAGTGAAGAAATTAATCGGCGTACAAAACTTGCCTGGAGAGCTTTTGGAAGAAACAGCATAATTTTCAACAGCAATATGCCATTATGTCTTAAAAGAAAAGTGTTTGATCAATGCATCCTTCCAGTGCTTACGCATGGTGCAGAGACGTGGACCTTAGCTAAAAGAGACATACAAAGGCTGCAGACAACTCAAAGTAGCATGGAGAGGTGCATGCTTGGTGTAACCAGGAGAGATAAGAAGAGGAACACGTGGATCCGAAAAATGACAAGAGTGGAAGACATCACGATCAGAGTTAAATCCCTGAAATGGCAATGGGCTGGACATACTGCCAGAAGAACAGACCATCGATGGACAGCCGAAATTTTAGATTGGATTCCAAGGGACAGGAAAAGACCCAGAAGAAGACCACATGGAAGATGGGTGGATAAAATTCGAAAGTATGCGGGAGTGACATGGAGGAGACTGGCACAAGACAGACCGTTGTGGAGGAAACTTGGGGAGACCTTCGTCCAGCAGTGGATTAATAATGTTTGACAATGATGAGGATGATGATGATATATATATATATATTTGGCTTTGACATAATTCTTGAAATATGTCTAGTTTGGGGTTTTACACTCTCGGTTATCTGGACTTGGCGGTTTGAAACCAAGAATATGACCCAAAAACATCAATTATGGGCTGGAAAGTGTAGTAATGTGTTGCCACACGGCCAATCTCCACCGAAGTTTTTATGTGCTGCTCTCCCTTGTAATGGCACTTTGTTAACAGTTGCAAAATCTTAATAGGTTGCATAGTTGTCATGAAGAGTATCACAGATTTGTGGAACTCAACGCATTTTTTCGAGATGTTGAACTTTTTCTTCCAATTTTATAGACAAATTACTTTTGCGAATACTTCTGAAGAGAAACCGTGTCAGTGATTCAAATTTGCCGACCATCAAACAACAGATGCGGTCAGTCTCAAGCATGATGAATGCAATGTCTGGAAAGTTTTCCAGAGCCCAAGTTTGAAGGTCGTTATGGTTAACATTAACTACTACATCATTTTCAATACACTCTTGCGTTTGAAGCCATACAGCATACAAATGCTGGGAATTTTGCGTTCCGATTTTCCCTCTTTTTACCTTGCGTTGAAAGTGACATTGTAAACAATACAGCGTTGCGTATACGAAACCGGCCGTGAAGTGCCAGTATGTCAAATGCTTTGTCTTTCCAGAATTTGAAACCATAATTTCTTTTGAATGCTACATCAGATTAGGATCATTTTTCTTCCTCATTTACGTATTGCTTGATAATAGAGCGACGTGCATTGTTTTAACTTTTCATCTCTGTGTTAGGTTTTAGATATACTCCTATATCGTCTCTAGTATACATTTTGCAGTCTTTCTTCAGGGTACTTATGATTTTACATATAGTCCGTGGTCTTTTCGTCATAGATATTTTTAAAATTTGTAAAAAAATATTTCGTAAGCTAAGTGATAATGATTGCAGGGTTGTTTTTTTTTTGTAATTTGCTGAAATTTCACATGATTTTCCCTTTTACTTCTAATGGAAAAGAACAATGTTCACAATTTCGTCCGGTTGCATAGTGAGAGATGGAGAGAAATTCAGTAAGCAACACATATATTTTCCCGGAAAAATGAGGATAACCGAGCTCACGTAGTTGCTTCGTAGATGTAAGAGAACGCTCTGAATTACGCTCACGCATGTGCCGCCACAGGATTAAAAATTTGAAAGGCCAGGCAAAAATTACAGTGCAGTTTAGAACTCCGTTGAACGTTAACCTTGTTAATAATTCTCGGTACGTACAGAATTAGTTTATGTTAATATGTGTCCTAATCTGTTCTAAAATTTACCTATACAGTGCAGTCAATGTGTTTTAGTTCCACGTCTTTGGATTTGTTGTTCTCCTGCCTGAATAACACCTTAAAACAGAATCGTATTAATTTTGCATAATACATACCGCACTTCTATTTTTAGTATTGAAAGATTTCAAAGATATTTCTTTATTTGATAGATGTTTGACATTCTAGCGAAATACGTATCAAAAGACTAAAAAATATCTTTATGTTCACTTTATTATGCGTAAAAAGAATTTCAATAAGAAATTTGTTCAACTAAAACTTTTTCTGATTATATGGTTTAGGATTGAGCTTTTCATTACGCTTACGATATACATTGAGTGGCCACTTTTTTATAGCCAGCGGACAGTTTTAAGCAAATAAGCGATGGCTGCACGCTGTTGCCGCCAGAGGGCGAGGCCAGTGTAAAAAGAGAAAGCTTAGTGCTTGCGACAAGAGTAGAAGGGATTTCGGGGTGACAAGAAGAGTGAAAAATGCGATTTCACGGACTTTTAACGTGGAATGATAGTAGGAGCTCGGAGCCATGGAGCGAGTATCACTGAAACCACCGCATTCGTGAAGTGTTCCAGAGCAGCTGTTGTTAAAGCGTTTAAAGACGAGACTGTCAGTCGAAAAACTGGTCTCTACGTGCAACGTGTGGTCGTCATCGACTAGTGACCGCTCGGGTGGAACGGAGTGTCCAGACTGGTAACAGACAACAGAAGAGCAAAAATGCAGCAAATTACAGACCATCTTAATCAAGGATCCCCTCAAATGATCTCTGCACGCACTGTTCGCCGTACACTGCATCGGATGGGATATGGCAGCCAAAGGCCTGTTCGAACACATTTGCTGTCTGCAGTTAACAAGAAAAAACATCTCCAGTACGCACACTGGAGACGTTTTTTCTTGTGAACTGGTTCATTCTCCGGATTTGCAATCACGTTTTCAGTTTCACCATGCCGATGGCCAAGTGAGAATTTGGCGGAAACAGCACGAAAGCATGGACCCCAAATGCATTGCTAGAACTCTTCAAGCTGGTGGAGGCAACGTTATGGTTTGGGGAATCATTTCCTGGCATGCGTTGGTCCCTTTAATTCGTGTTGATCAACGTCTGACTGGCACATCATATCAAAACATCGTTGCGGACCAAATGCATCCTGTTATGTGGCTGGTTTATCCCAATGGATTTCAACGAGATAATGCGTCCTGCCATAGTGCTCGTATTGTACAGGTTTGGTTTCTGAAACATGCCGGTGACTTTACTTTGCTTAGGCGGCCCCCACAATCTCCAGATCTCAACCCCATTGAGAATTTGTGGGATGAAGTTGAACGAACTATCAGACAGCCTGATCATCAACCCTGCAATCTCACACTCCTGGAAAGTGCTGTTTATCAAGCACGGTCTCAGTTTCCACAAACCACATATCAACATCTCGTGGAGTCCATGCCACGAAGAATCGACTCAGTATTAAAGGTAAAAGGTGGCACAACGAAGTACTAAGGGGGTAGTCATAATAAAGTGGGACTTCAGTGTATAAATCTGACTTAAGGAACTGGAAGTATGGGACTAGTAATTATTAAAACGCATGTAAGCACGGGGTAATGTATTGAAAAACACGTATCGTGAAAAATGTTATTAAGTTAATAAGACATACATGCTGTTAAAAGTGCACTGAATCTCATTCAGTTGACCGATAAATATTTTCATAAGTACAAAAACGTAAGGTTTTTGTGTGGAAGGAGGGTCTATCTTGTTTCTCCATGTGACTATTTATAGTTTTGAAAATTTCGTTTGAGAAACGTATTCACTACATGGATCATGTCGTTTTATCTCTCTTTATACAAGTATTTGGATGATGATAATTTTTAAAATAACTCTTCATCTTCCTTTTCGACTAGCAAAATGTTACCAGCACACATTTTGTCATCGTTCGCCTTGGGAGGCGGTTGACATTCATCTACAAAACCCGTTGAAATATATTTGTACGATATTTGGCTTTTCCAAATGAAGCACGTTTGACAGGCAAGCACGAAATCACCGTTATATCAGCAGATCCGCGCGTACTTCTCCTTACTAAGGATACAAATCCCCAGGATACTGATGTCTACTTGGTAGTTCTGCATACTGTATTTCCATTCTGTTCAAGATTGGGCGGAAACAGCTAAATATCTGTAATTTTTACGTGTCAGAGGATTGTAACCTTTAAAAACAGGAAAATATTTATGATTTTTTTTACAATGCGTTCAGGAAATTTGCTATGTGCGTCTTACAAGATATTTAAAATACTGATGTATGATGTGTGACGTACCTGCCAGCAGGACGCACATGACATAAAGGCAGATAGGAATCAGAATAAAATGTCTGCGTAGCTCAGTTGGTAGAGCGACTTATTCCGGAATAAGCGGCTTTGGGTTCGAATCCCGGCGTAGACCAAAAATGACGGAGAAATCATATTCGTTATAATGGCGCCCGAACTATCCGGATGACCCGGCCGTTCAAAATCTCGCATTGGTGTGATGTTATTTCCACACCGCGAGACAGGAAAAATCAGAGTATTCCTACTCCAGCGCTTCGAAAAATAAAAATGTGTGATGTTGCATTCCACACAGCAGATTGACTGGGAGTTCTCAAGGGCACGTTCTACAGTGGATGGCTGCCTGCAACGATTCATGGTCACGGCTGACACGTGGGCCATGCCCCCGGCCCTCTTTCGGGGGGGGGAGATCTGACGTACCTGCCAGCAGGACGCACATGACATAAAGGCAGATAGGAATCAGAATAATCGTCTGCGTAGCTTAGTTTGTAGAGCGACTTGTTCCGGAATAAGCGGCCTCGGGTTCGAATCCCGGCGTAGACCAAAAATGACGGAGAAATTTACTTCGTTATAGATGTTCGGGAATAAAGTTATTCCCAAATGTGCCTAAGAAAAAGTGAAAACCCGGTATGTCAGAGTGAATATTATGAAGGAAAATTAAGGTACCTGATTTCTAAAATGGATAACGGTACTGGCCATCAAAATCGAACGTGTCATGAAAAGGTCGTTCTGCATTGATATATATTCGGTAAATTTTTAAGAACAATTTGTCAATGATATTTTATTGATTCGATATTACAATCTGAAAATATTTTTTTATTTCTTAAATAATAACTTCAGCAGTTATTCAGAGAATATAGAATTAAAATATTAATGCTTTAAATTTTTCTATTGTTAAATTTTGAACATAATCATTTAAACACTTTTGTTTGGCGATTTTATCAAAGAGATACAGCTAAATATGTTTTTGTTCGTCACTTTCCGTATGAACCAGAATCACGATATCTCGCAGTAGTGTTTGATTCTTCTATATTCAAAGTCGAATATAAACGACAGACTTTAGGTTATTAACTGTTCGGCGTAAGTCAAAAAGCTAGATGAGTGCTTTTATGAAGATAGTAGAAACATGATTTTCTTTCTAATTCTACCTGACACCAGTTGGCAAATTTTGATTTTAATTTGAATTACAGTAAGCTTTTCGCTAAACGTCTGCGCTAAATCCAAAGATATGTATTCTGGGCAGGTTCCAGTTAAACATTATTTTAGAATTCGTAGAGAGTTGATCTCAGTTGCAACCGGCTCTATCAGTCTCATCCCACAGATGTTCAGTTTTGTTAAGATCTTGGAAATACAAAAGCCAATTTTGCACATTCACATGGATTTCTTGCTTCAGGAATGATAACGTGACGACCCGAGCCTTGTTCCAAGACATATTATTCTGCTGGAAACAGCACTGACCATCACGAAGAATTTTTTTTTTTTCAGGTTTAACGACCACCGTGAGCAACTCAATGGGCTATAACCAGTCGCCCGTCCCAAATTTAGGGTCACTGGTTCCAGGGAAGGGGGAGAGCCAGTGCCGTAAGACAAACACAACATCCATGCCTCACCGGGATTCGAACCCGGACCCTGTTCTGACGAATGATCAGAGGCCATCGCTTAGGCCACTGCGCCACCGGGGCGGCCACGAAGAAATACGCGCATGTACGGTTGTGTTTCTCAGCGATGATGTTAAGATCCCCTGAAAAACCATTTGTACACAATGTTGTTTCCCAGACATCAAGGAAATAATACCCGCCACGAAAAGAGATCACAGACTCTTAAAGTGCCACCGCAAACCTTTATAGTTAAGGCTATGAAGGAGGGATCCATCGATTTTTTCAGTTTACGTAATATTCTGACTCGTCCATTGGTGTATATAAACTGAAAATGATTCATCGAACCATGCGTCCTCTCACCCGTCCTCAGAGGTCCAGTTTTAGTTCTCCTGTGCCAAATTCAGACGAATTGGCTGGTTGTCCTTTCATTGATGAGTTATATACGAAAGAGATGCTTGATGTTATAGACAATTCGTACCATTGTACGGCATGCTGGATTTAATGAAAATATGCTTTCGATACCTTTGTTATACTGCGTTGTTGTTTAACGTATTAGAGCTAGTCTTTCACCTCACAGAATCCCCCATCCACCGTTGCCTTCAAGTTCAGACAAGTCGTTTCCACTCACAGCAAAACCGCATGCTGCATATTTTGTTTTTCGGGCACCACTCATTCTACGTCATCTGTAGAATTGTACTCCATGGTGGGGAAGGCTTGCTTTTCTGAGATGCTGGCATCTGCACACCTTGCGCCAACTGATATACATATTCTCGATTTCCCTAAAAGCACGTGTCTTTCCAATATTTCTGGTATTTATATTTCGCATAGGCCTTACTTATGTTTGAGATATGTTTCGGATATCATTTGCAGTTGTTTGTTCGGAAATGATATAACCGTTACACGTGCGCCTTTTAATAAGGATGTCAGGTATCTGTTTAATTCTCAGTCAGTGTTATTGATAATTTAATACTTTTGAGGATTTATGATTATACATAGCTGTAAAGAAAATAAAATCAGGAAAACTGAAAAATATTGCGATTATTGGCTCTTGACGTGTTTCCCTCTGCCTTTTATTGTCCTCAAGAGCAGGCAGATGTAGCTAAGTCGCCTCCTTTAAAGACACAGGACGCACATGCTAGATATCTTTAATTTCAAGAAAAACGAAGGGGAATATATTGAAGTTTTCGAAATGTTTTATCATGTCTTATTTTATTTTACATTTTAGGTGGCTAACCTTGCCTTTCTTCTTTCTAGAACCTTTGTTTGAGCCTTGAAAAAACGTTGCGTACTTGGTAAGCCATTTGGTAGTAACTTTAATGCGTAACATGATAGTCTCCACTTCCAAAAATGTGATTTTTTACCACGAGTCTTTATTACCTTCCTGTCTGGGAATGTTGCTATCTTTTCATTTTTTCCGATTCTCCATCACACAAAAAGCGTTGTGGTTCATAGGTTGTTGGGTGTAAATCAAATTTTGGTCTCTTCGTCGGAGTAATTTTACTTCTACCAGCAGTCAATATAATTTTCTCTGCAATGCCATACAAGCCATGGAATCGAGATCCGCGGATGTAAATTTAATTGTCTTCTTTTTGGTGTTCCAACGAATCAGTTAAGCAGGGGTGGCAGAGGAACATATATAACTTGGTGTAGTTGCATAAACCGTGATGTGGCGTTCCACAGCAATTTAGAGACCCAAGCTCCAAGTTTACGGATTTGGCGTTGTGATTTCATATGAGCTCTTTAGAAGGTATTCACAAAATTCCCATATGCAGCACACAGAAAAATGTATACAGCCATGAAAATTGCATCACACAGAATTAAGTAGAAGTGAACTCGATTTTCAGATGACAAGTACATATTTCAAAATTTGATCTTTTTCTTATGTCACAAATCTAATGCATTTCAGGTGAAACTCACTGAATTAGAATTTCCCAAATTTCCCGGTCCCTCAGCTTTCCCGACATTCATCGTTTGATCACATGATTTCATTTCATTGCCCCTAATCGTGTTAAGTAACAGGAAGCAGCCAGGAAAATGTTCTCCAAAGACGCCTTTGTAAAATATATTTGAAACGCAGTAGAAATCAGAATACACTTTAACAACTTGTAGACTACAAGCGTTGTGATTACATTATAAGTTTAAAACAAACAATATCTTTCATGACTGTTTTATTTAATTTGTCAACCTAGGTTGAATGGTTTTTGGCTCAGCATCTTAAGGTCTAATAAAACGCAAAGTTCATATACAATGTGACATCACCAAATCTGTTAACAATAACGGGTTTTTGTTAATTGCTGCCAGGCCTTTTGATAAAAAATCGTTGTGATTTTGTCAATTCCCATGTCACTATGGGAATTCCGTATAAGACAGGCCCGTATGATCTTACATTATCGATTGAATAACAAAAGACCTACATACGGTACCGTTACCTAAAAAACTCATAAATATCTTAACACTGCAATAAAAATTATCCAAGACTTCTCTTTGAAGAATCCAAACTTATTGGCAAACCGGATTTCACCCCCAAACTTGATATTTTGGAAGCTTTCCATAAATGTAAATCTTCTTTGCAACTTCTCAATGCATATCAACCGCATCATTTTACTCAAGCATGTGGAAGAATGTCAACACTGTTAATGATGTCACATAGTATTTCATCTTCTACATGCTATTCGTCCTCATAAACTGAGCCAAAGCCAAATGAATATTTGTATGACACGAAAAATAAAATAACTCTTAAAAAAATTAATATATTAATCTTACACTCGTTTTAGTATTGAAGCCTAAACCAAGGCTTATTCAAAACCAATAAAAGAAAGAAAGGTACATGATTGTTAAAAAAATAACATATATATATAAACTTTTTTATGAATAACAACGGAAAGAAATTTCAACAACTTGTCTGCAATAAATACCACGTGAAGAATTATGGCACTAATTCTTTTTTGTCAAAGATATGTAATTTAAAAACAAATTTTTCGTAAGATAATAGGCAACTACTAGCATTTTTAGGGAATCAGGAATGGAAAATCTCATTTGGTATATTTTAACGTAAAAAGGAGCAGAACACTGAAAGAAATATGGAATGATAACATTATTAACATTACGTAATAGTTTTTCTACACGAGAGAGCTTAAGAGACAGATGTGAGCTGTTAAACATCGTCAAATATCACGTTTTTACAGTTACTTCTGAGAATGGTAGTTAATCAACTAGCAAGCAAACAAGCACACAACTACAGCTTCAGGTAACGGTTTTTCTCTGCAGAACATCTTGGATTTTTAGAAAAAATAATCTAAGTATACTCACAGCCCAAATCATATATATTTAGCTCTCACTGAGTGTAATATAACTCTTGAATCCGTGGAGTATTCTTAACCATTCTGAATGAACTTCTGTGCATGTGGTAAAAGCCAAATACCTGATGTTCCATAAACGTTCCAAAAAGATCCTATTGCAACAAATGCTATGAATTATCATAAAGGTGTTGTTTTTTAAGACATGTAGAAAAACAGTCCAAAATCTTGAAAATAGAGGGCTCTCATTCACGGAGGAAATAAATATTAGCTAGGAGTCAAATCAAATTTACGGTAGGTTATTGAAATTTAATTGGTTTCAGTACGATCTACAGTTTTAATTCAGCACTATAATCATCTCTGCAATCCAATACAAAATCCTGTTGCGGTGTTACGCTGGATGAAGGATAGAATGATGTCCGCTGAATTAATAGACAAGAACTGGAGTGCAACACCTTTCAGAAATGAAATGACAGTTGGTTACTTCCATCAGCACGAGATGTTAGACTGACCCATGACAAGAAAACACCATTTGTTCGATTAAAATTTTGTAGCAGTAGTTCTTGTACACAAAGCTTGCTCGGTGTGTGTGCATGTGTGTGATTCGTTCTAAAGTGTTATCTCATAAAGTGCCTCACTTGGTGTTATGTGCGAAGCAGATTTTTGCTTTTGGAATTGTTTAGTACATATAATTCCTGTAGCTATGGAACGATATACATGCATAAAAGCTCAATGTACAGTATACTACTATGATCGGGGTTTTCATGACTCTCAGACAATGACCCTGATACAGAAAAGCTCGAATACGAACGATGCAGAAGAATAAAACTACCATGTAAACTGTAATGATTGCCGAAATAATTATTTGTTTGAATGAGTGCTTGCAAATGCACAAACAAGTAAGTCAAAGGAATTAATACCTGTGCAAAGAGAAATAATTGTCATCAGTTTATAAAATTGCAAATAAAGAATCTCATTTTACTCCTTTCATAGGAAAAAGGTCTTCGTAATCTCGGAAAATACTTAGTGAATGATTTCGTTGTTCACCAGAAATAGTTGAACGAGTCGATTCGCATAGGATTGCTTTTTTCTATAATGCTATCCCCGGCGTCATCTCAGGTGTGTCTCTGAAGCATGAAACAGTAGAAATACTCGGCGGTCGATATAGTAAAGATTCAGATTTAGAATTTTCCGTTTTACTGTTGCTAAGGTTCGGAAGTCAATTGGGCTCTTTGTGAAATTGCGATTAACCGCATTTTGTTTCTTCATAACTTTTGCGCTACTCGAAACAATGCAATTAGCGACACGTTCGAGAACGGCCCAGTTTCGAATCCCGGTAGACACTTGAACATGGACCAGTCAATACCAACATGTTATTACGAGAATCAACAACTCTAAACTTAAAATACTAAATGTCAGTAGTGCATTTTTGCTGTTTCCCCACAATATTTCGTTTGGGTTGAAATGATTACTTCGAACACAAAGTGTGGAGCTACTTAAGGGCTATTGTTTACTTCCTTTTTAATTTATAAACTATGTTCTAAATCATTGTCCTATATATGCAATACAGCTAATCATTAAGTTCCTTTGCTTTTGATAATTTTCGCATCACATATCAGTTTTTTCATACTTTTTGAACGTCATACACATATTCTAATATCAACGAAAACAACGCCCCCCTTTTTTACAATTTGGGATACTGGAATTTCTTGTAAAACGTTTAATCATATTAGAAATCAATGCTAATATCCTAACTCAATAATCACTCAAATGACTCAAGGAAGTCCCAAGACACCTTCGCCAGAAGGAATCAAAATAAGCCTCCTGAAAAAAATACGGCACGTACGATTCGTCTCAGTTACAGTATTTTTTTACAATAATTTGGTATTAGTTTAAATATACCTTAGAATTTGCGATGTCCAGAGTTTTTTTTTTTTTATACGATTTTTCCCAAAATCCTTTAAAGTTTGGAATTCCGATTTTTTTTTAAATTGGTCCTAAAAGTTATGGCCTCTTAATTCTCCATATTACATTTTGGAAATGTATTTTCGCGTCGGTCCTATAATTTATTTCCCAAATGAACACGGGAGGAGAGTTCGTAATCTAGCAGTTCCTCATTCCGTTAGTGGAAACAGATGCCTTAAATCTAGATAAAAGTAAAATGACTTTACAACTTTAAATACACATGAAGATGTATTTAAAGTTGTAAAGTCATTCCGAACATTGAAAAACGAAAAAAAGAGAACCACAAACAGATAGTTCTAAAAGAAACTATAAATGCTTAAACATACACTGCTGTGTCAAACTACGGTTCGAATTAATCGCCGACCAAGTTTGTTTACCCAAATAGATCTAACAATAACATACAAATATAATATCATATTACTTCCGACCAGTTTAGAATAGTATCCAAGTGTTGAGACTTAGGAACGGCTTGTCTTCAAAGATTAAAGCATCTCATGGAACAACATTATAGAAATGTGCTCCCTTTGGAATCTCTGAAGTCCCTGTATCCCTCTCCCCCCAAGGAGAGGGAGTCACAGAGATTCAGAACAGAAACAACGGTAAAACCTTTTCCCCATTCAACAAATGTAACGGTTTTGAGGGTCTAACTCTCTAAAACCATTCGTACATCATCTTTTATCCAATCTTTTATTATCTTTCATACTTCACACTCTATTCGTTGTAATTCAATTTTTTACTTTCACACACCATTATTGAATCCTCCACTAGCCGGTGGGTGTTAAAAGTAGGTTGGAACTCTACCGTGGGAAGCCTGTAAAAAAAGCAACTCCAAGTGGGTTTAAGAAAATACAAGAAAACAAAAAAAAAGCATATATTGAGGGTGGGGAATAAATTAAAGCCTCACTAAAACAATATTTTGGTATGGCTATTCCCGAAATATTTATTGCAACTTAAATTTAGCTTCAGAAATTAGTATAATAATAATACGCCGCCCCGGTGGCGCAGTGGTCTAAGGCGTTGGCCTCTGATCATTCGTCCGAAAGGGTCCGGGTTCGAATCCCGGTGAGGCATGGATGTTGTGTTTGTCTTACGGCACTGGCTCTCTCCCTTCCCTGGAACCAGTGACCCTAAATTTGGGACGGGCGACTGCTTATAGCCCATTGAGTTGCTCACGGTGGTCGTTAAACCTCCAATCCAAAAAAAAAAAAAAAATAATAATAATAATACAACTTTTTTTTTGTGATTGGAGGTTTAACGATAACCGTGAGCAACTCAATGAGCTATAAGCATTTGCCCGTCCCTAACTTACGGCCACTGGTCCAGGTAAGGGAGAGACCCAGCGCTGTAAGACAAACACGACATCCATACCTCACCGGGATTCAAACCCGGACCCATCTCGGAAGAATGATCAGAAGCAATCGCTTAAACCACTGCGCCACCTGGGCGGCGTAATACAACTTCCCAACAAAATATGCCGTATTAGGAAAAAACTACGGTGACATGTCTAGGTATACCAAAAAATAGAATATAATTTTGTACCGCTTTTACGAAATTTGGTGCAATCAAAAAATATTTGAAATAAATTTGAAGATGCATTATCATCCAATCTGTTGCAAAGACAACAGGCAAATTTGAACGCAAAAAAGGGGCTTGGAATCGTATGCAATAAATTGGCCAATTGACAGATTTATGAAACAAAATGTATACAATATTAATTGATTCCATCGTCTAAAACATTTGCTCGATTTTTAATATTTTAAGTTACTGGATTTAAAATTGCTATTTCATTGTTCAGTTAAAATAAACAATCATTTTAAAAGAGATGGTTTTCAATTCAAAAATTGCAGATTGTTATATTCTCACAGAACATGTTTAAATCAGCATGAACGGTGCATAGAATTAGGATATCAAGAGAAGCATGCAAATTTAATAACTAAGATGTTAGAAAAGAAGATTTTAAGCTTTATCCCAGTCTACTTCAACGCACCACTTCACTTGGATATTCCGCGTTTGATGATTTATGTCAGTGTCACATGGAATATGACACAGATTAATAAATTGAGAGTAATTATTATTTCACATCCTTGCGCCGAAAGTAGGATTACAGGATTACTTCTACAGTTTTACTATTTAATAAATAGTGAATGAGTGAAGAGTCGCACACAAAAAACCACAGAAAAGTCATATGCGTGTTGTTATTTGTTGGACGGAAATGAGAAAATCATGTACTGGATGATAAATATGTTTAAATATATGACCAACTGTATGAATAAGTCAAACAAAACATGTGCTTGTCAAAATATTGATAAAATTGAGCCGACTAAGAATATTGTAAATGAAACCTATGTTCCGGATGTGAAACGACGAAGGATAATGCTGAAAGTAGATTGGGTGTGGAAGTATCAACAAGAACAAGCGTTCATTAGGAAAGGACAGCCGAGAAAAGATGATGATTAAAGAATGTTTGTTGAAAAATTCAATCAAAAATATTTGACAATGGTTCGGAAAGACTGTCATAAATTATCTCCCCTCAGCTGCAGTTCAGTTTTAGATATTTCGTATACTGCATAAATATCTTAAATGAAAAGTATTTTTCGATTTCGAAATCAAAAGTACATTTTGAGCAGTATTAGTGAAATAAAGTCGTTACGAAAGAAAGGAAACACTTTTGGGTATGGAATAAATTAATACCCGTTCCCATTCCGAGCGAAACCTTAGGGTCCATAACAATTTTAAAGATCATTAACAGCTTGCAATATCTTGTCTGTTAACAAACTGACACAAGAATTTAGAATTGTAATTTGATTTGTTTTTAATAACAACTACTATTGCGTATTATACCGCGCAAGGTGTTTATTTTGAACCAAACGAAAGATTTATTACGTACTAGCTTAATTATATTTTGTTAAAAAACAGATCCTATCTCTAATCATATTAGGAGGCTAAATTCAGGGGGGCGCCATTTCAATGTGCAGTTGCAGTCTCCGTTTTCTCGGATTTGCGCATGACGTGACACTGGGAGTAAACACCGCCAAACACGACACCAGATAACCAAGCCGATAACGACGACTCAGAGAATCTTTATCTTGGGAATGCAAACTCAAACTCTTTCACGTTCTAAGAAAAAACCAAGGTTTTTAGATGAAAAAGCATTCACTTTGGTGAATAGACCTGTGTGGATGTTTTGCAATTACTGTGTCTTCATAATTTGTAAATATACTTTATAATTACTAAGTAATCTTGGCGTGTTTAAACTCGTTCAAATGCTTAGAAAAGCATTTTGCTTCGTCGAATAGGCCTGTTGATATTTGCGATTCATTACTTTTTGTCATAATTCGTAAATATACTTCATAACTAGCTATTTTTCAACATCAGTTGTGCATATAATTGTCTTATATCAGTGTAGCACAATATGCCTGAATGTGCAATAGCAGGATGTTTTACCTAGAGTGGGAAGACTCAAGGTTCGGATATTATTTACATTCTTTTCCTGCAAATCCTAATTTGGAAAATCTCTGGTTACTAAAATGAAACAGAAGGGATAATTTTAAAGTTCAAAATGGAAGAATTTGCTCGAAACATTTTACTGTTGACAGTTTTGTTCGTCACTTAAAATTAGAATCACTTGGATTACCTGGCAGAAAGAAATTGAAAGCAAAATCTGTACCTGTAGTCAATCTTCCAGGTCAAATTGGCCATGAGCCTATTACAACTACTAATCCTCATGAATCGTCATCCTCCATTCCTAGCGTTCTGAATGTTAGTCCTGCAGCAAATAGATTACATGGACGTGAAGTAAGAAAACGAGCACTGGAAACTTTTCACAATATGTCTTCAAAGAAAACAAAATTGATAAATCTGTGCCAAATGATATTACGTCAACTTCTGATGACGAAGATAAGGTCAATGGAAATAAGAAATAAAAGATTGAGTGTTGAGTGCACCAAATTAAGACTGCAAAATAAGTGTATCAATAACAAACTTGCATCTACTCTGAGAAAATTGCGTGAATGTCTAAATAACTCAGCTTAACAATTGGCAGCTGACGTGAGTAAAGTCTTACGTAAAATATTTACAGAAAACCAGATTCGTTGTTTGCTTTATGACAAAAAAAATGTGCACGGGGTTAAGGATGCCATATGTAAAGCAATTACGTTGCGGGTCATATGTGTCAAATCCTTCAACTTTTTCCTCTGTATGAAATTTGAGATACTAAATCTAAGTTAAACAATTGAGTTCAAAAAATTATGTTGTTAAGTTTTTGTCTGTGCTGTTAATAGCTTAATATCATGCCAACTTAACTTAAGGCAGGCCCTTTCTGTGGATTTGAGCTAGC
Organism: Macrothele yani; assembly: GCA_039090855.1. Classification (NCBI taxonomy): domain Eukaryota; kingdom Metazoa; phylum Arthropoda; class Arachnida; order Araneae; family Macrothelidae; genus Macrothele; species Macrothele yani. The sequence goes on along the minus strand of CM077015.1, from coordinate 109,511,016 downwards.
CTGAGTTGGGAGGAAGGTTTAGGCAGGTATGGACTAAGCACCCTATCATAAGCCTTATTTTTGTTTTTATTTAAATTGTGCCTGCCATTGCAATAGCATTATAAACTTTTTGATAGATTTTTATGCTTTAGTACCACCTGTTAAAATAAATTGAAAAGCGAACATTTCGTGCGAATTTGTGTTTGTATTTGAAGGCTACTAAGTGGAATTCTGTAAAAAACAATAAGATTTATTTTGCAAAAATGAAATGCTGAATGATGATTAACATATTTACTTCTTGTTTGTTCAGCCCGTTAACAGGACTACTTGATGCGGGGGTAATCGCAAGGCTAGACTTTAAGTAGTTTGGATTCTTAAGAATTTACTTTCGCACTGACAATAACTTTTTGTAAATATAACTTCTTGCGAACTACGAAACTACGAAGTTCAGCAAAAAAGATGGTTGTTTACAGCAATGCCCTTACATTTCTTTGTTCAAAAGCTGTTAATTTATTTTGTTTTCAAAATTAATTAATTCACGAAAGAGGAAATAACAGATCACTGATAAATATGTTAATCTTTGAGGTTTGAAATTACTAGTATTTGAAAACAATATCCTTTCGCATTTATTTACATTCCTTGCTGACGTGTAAGCCTTAGCAGCAAGAGGCGATGGCTCTCCCCTCTCGGTGCTTTGCTCACAGTGCGACATCATTTCGCCAGCCAATAGTAGCTCGTATGTGAAGTGGCTGAACCTAAAGAGATATCTAATAACCTTGGTTTCGCGAATGGCAGTAGATCTAGGTGTAGGCATGAAGCTAATTTCTTGATATCATTCCACATAGGATCAGCGGACTTGAACTTGACCTCTCTTGATAGGGCAGTGGTTATTTTACCTTCTTTTGTATCCCTTTTATGTTCATTGATTCTAATTCCGAACGAAGGTTTTGTCATTTCCATGTGGTTTCGCCTGGAGCTGTCCGGATATTGTAGTGGGACTGCACAAACGCCTGCCTTGTTGAGAAGTGGAAGCTTGTCAATATTTCTCTTAAGCATCGTATATAAAGATGCCGGCGACCTTATGCCGACACCGAAGCTCAACCTCCTGAGCGCGTTTTTCAGTTGATGGTAAAAACGCGTCTTTTGTGTTGTGGCCGCTGGTGTCCTAGTGGGCAACGTTTGTGACTGCTGCGGAAAGGACCTTAGGTTCTATCCCAGGAAGGTACGAACACTCGATCCACTAAATATCCGCCGTGTGCGTCGGATGGGCACGTTAAGCCGTCGGACTCCGGGTACTGGCCCCCGGTAATAAATAAGGGCGTCTTCCTCCCCCTTTCTTTTTCGCTTCCGTGTCACTTTCCTATCAGGCACTCTAGCCCAATACTCCTAGCTTCCGATTTCTAAGGGTTGTTTAAGACCTGGGGTCAGACACTCCCTTCCTAAAATCCTCTACATTTTATCGATCGATCAGTTGATGGGAAACTTTCGGTATGTAGGGAATAGAGCGCAGGTAGCGAAGTTGCGGCATAGAATGATTGACACGGCTGGTTCTAGCTTTTTCGATAAAGTTACGCATGTGGTTTGACGTATGTCCTGACTCAGTGGCCAGTTCGACGATATTTCTTAGTTACGATTTTCTAAAAGGAACATCGGAGGAGACAGCGAACGAAGGCTCTTCTAATTCGTGAACGGAAGAAGACCGTCTTGTGATCATCAGGGCAGAATGAAATGCGGAGGATCAAATTGGGAACGGAGGTGGTTTTATAATAGACTTCCGTACTAAGGCGATTTTCATACGATTTCTCACTAAGACGTCGAGATAAAGTAAGGTACCACTCGGCTCAAGCTCCATAGGGAAATTGATCGTAGGGTGTTAATAATTTACTTTATCGAGGAAAGATGGGAGAGTCTCATTTTCGTGAGGCCATATGAAAAGTACGTCCTCCGCATAACGCAGCCAGTTGGTAGGCCTTGGTGTGATGTTAGTGAATAAATGTTGCTCAATGGGGAAAAGTATTGCTTCTGCGAGAGCTGCTGAAAGCGGAGATCCCATCGGAGCGCCATTTACTTGCTTATAAACTTGCCCTTGGAAACTGAAGTAGCTGGATTTGAGACCAAGTCCATTAATTTGAAGATGCTGAGGCAAGACTCTTGCTAATAAAATGATGAATTAAAATCGGCCTCATTCAACGTTCTGATGGCTTCCGGCACGCTGACTGACGGGTAAAGGGATACAATGTCGAAACTGCCGATAATATCATGTTGTTGAACAGTGTGTTGCTTGTTTTTCGTGATGAAATCTAAAGTAGAAGTTAATACGAAGTCCGATTCATGTAGATGACTAGTCAGGAATCTGGATAATTCCTTTTCTAAATGGTAGGTCGGTGCGAACCTTCTGGACACAATCCATCTTAATGGATTGCCGGACTTGTGGTGTTTAAGTCTACCAAAGGGTTTTGGGATCTGAGGGCCAGGCGGTAATTTGGAGTCTTCCTTAAGATCTTCCGGAAGAACAGGTAGTCTTGCAACTCGTTTTACCCGTGCAACCCAAGAATTTAGTGGGTTAGTTCGTAAGACTACTATCCTAGATAGGGTCTGACGAAGAATTTTTTCCTTTTTCTTCTCGAACCAAGTTCCCTTTAACGAAGTCTTGAAATTAAGGAACTTTGGGATCAAGCCGAATGTCTTGCAAGCGGATAAAAAGTCAAGGTGGGAACGTTCCTTCTCTAGCTTAAGCCTCAACTGTCGAAATAGTTTAATTGCGTTCCACATTGCTCGGAGAATGCAAAACTAATTAATAACAAGGAACTACACACCAAGTAAAGTTAAAATAATACTAGTGATCCGAATTCCTTGGTGTAGAATAGAAATTAAAGTTTCCAAACTTTCAAACACAGAAAATTCCAGAATTAAGAGTAAAACTTTGCACAGCGTAAACATGTATCAGATGTTAAAAGAGTTTCTTAAATCGGTGATTTAGTAATCGAGATAAACAAATTAAAATTATTCTCCAACAAACGAAATTTCGCATTTTCAAGTCAGAAAAAGCACAAACATGGTTTCTTAGTTAATATTATCGGACCGAAAAATGATTTGTCAATTAAGTTTGTTAGAAACACAGACACTGCTGCAATTATGCCGTAAACCAAAATGTTGTCTTACACAATCTAGTGGCACGCTTGTGGGTTAAGAAAATTTGAAACTATGAGCAATACATTTGACACCTACAAACACAGTAGTCTTTAATTTGCATTCTCAGAAGTAGATATATCTACAAAGACGAAATATACATCTACGCGCAAGGCCGAAAACAAATTAAAATATTTTAAGTAGAAAGTACTAATTCCAAAGGTTTTCCGCTGTCAGCGGTATTTTTCCACTGAATAACTCCATGAATTTACTTCTCAGAAATATAAATTTCTACATCGAAAGAAGGAAAATATTAATGTTGAGGGAAAAATATTAACAGACGCACTATAATTAGAACGTATTCTTTCTACTGAAGATAAAGTGACCTGAAACCAGTAATATTAAAAAAATTAGAAGTTTCCTTCAAAATGAACTAAGTGAACTTATATACCTAGCCGCTGCTGCAGATCAAGTACTTACTAAAGTACAATAAACGGAAAGACGTATTCATCCTTAGGACATGAACTCACTTAATTGTAGTATACATGCATCATGCTTTAGAAATTTGCTTTGCAATTTTATTTGAAATGAAAGCCTAATAAAAGGCGTAGTACTCAAAACCACAGGGTTTAATATAACAAAACCTACTTTAGATGACAGTTAATACATTAATTTAAAAAAACATAAAACTGAAAGTAATTATACAATTTTGGGTTTGGCTCAAAGGCAAATTCAAAGTAAATAATTTTATTTACCCTGGTTTATTTCTCTGTTGAACAGAATCCCTTACACGTTTTCTGAACATGCTATTAATATAAACTTGTCCAGTTCTACAATTTAGAATTTCTGTACAAAAACACGTTTTCTGTACATGCTATTAATATAAACTTGTCCAGTTCTACAATTTAGAATTTCATCACGATTCGGAGAATTGTCAAGTTGTTTGCAGATTTGAAAAGGTATTATTGCATATCATTTGAAAATACGTTATTGCCTTTTGCTTTCAGTCACATTTGTTTCATAGCGAAGAAATTAGGAACATCTGCACCATCTTCGGAATGAATTTGTTTATTTGGAAGTAGACATAAAAAGAAATTGAATTTAGGATCACAGCTAGCTAGCGTGATAATATTGCTGCTTGAGTGAGACGCATTCATGAATACCATTATATATTAAGATCTTCGGTTTTTCTCAGACTGCTCTTCCTTGGAGGGTGATACAGACCAAGAATACTTGTTCTCGATTTTGTCCCTGTGGAGAATGAGAACCTGTCATACATATACCACTGAAACGTCAAACTCTACACTTGCGGTTAACACGCGCATTTGTCCTTAAACCTCCGCTATTGGTTCTGTTGCATTATAACTCAGAATGCCCTTGTCACTTTTGATCTTCAAAATAGCTAGGGGTACGATACCTTTCGAAAATCGTCACGGAGTGCATGTTATTCCTTTGAGAGCTACAGAAGACAATGACAACGTCAGGATCTATGTGTGTTCAACCTCTCGTACACTTAAATATCGAATATCGGAGCATATATATATATATATATATATATATATATATATATATATATATATATATATATATATATATATATATATATATATATATATCATATATATATATATATATATATCATACAGTACTCGCCCAAATTTTCACTCGATGCCTTAATGAAGGGAAAATTCCTGAGGATTGGAACAACGCTACAATGATCTTGCTACATAATAAAGGTGACATTGAGGATCTCAGGAACTACAGACCTATCAGCCTCCTATCAGTGGTTTATAAAATCTTCACTAAAGTTCTTTCACACCGCTTGAAGGTGACACTGGACATGGCTCAACCGAGAGAACAAGCTGGATTCAGGAGAGGCTACAGCACAATAGATCATATCCACGTACTGAGAGAACTAATTGAAAGAGCGAGGGAATATGAACTTCCATTGTGCATGGCTTTTATCGATTATGAAAAAGCCTTTGATTCGGTGAAACCATCAGCAGTTGCAATGGCTCTGAAATCCTGCGGTATTGAAGATGCATACATTAATATTATTAATAACATCTATGAAAATGCAAGTGCAAAGATTCGGCTGTTTGAAAATACAACACACATAAAAATTGGAAAAGGAATGAGACAAGGTGACACCATATCTCCGAAGCTCTTTAATGCTACATTGTGAAATGTCTGTCAATCACTGAACTGGGAAAACAAAGGGATAAAGATTAATGGAGATTATCTAACCCACCTTTGTTTTGCTCATGACATAGTCATTTTTGCAACTACCCCATCAGAGCTACAGAGTATGATCCAGGAACTTGCTGACAAGAGTAAAGAAGTGGGATTAAAAATGAACTTTCAGAAGACAAAAGTGATGTACAATGCTTTTACAAGAAATGAAGATTTATCGATTGATGGAGAAAAGCTGGAGATAACAGACACGTACGTTTATCTTGGACAGCAGATATCAAGTGAGGGTCACATTGATGAAGAAATTAATCTGCGTAGAAAACTTGTCTGGAGAGCTTTTGGAAGAAACAGCATAATTTCAAGAGCAATATGCCATTATGTCTTAAAAGAAAAGTGTTTGATCAATGCATCCTTCCAGTGCTTACGTATGGTGCAGAGACGTGGACCTTAGCTAAAAGAGACATACAAAGGCTGCAGACAACTCAAAATAGCATGGAGAGGTGCATGTTTGGTGTAACCAGGAGAGATAAGAAGAGGAACACGTGGATCCGAAAAATGACAAGAGTGGAAGACATCATGATCAGAGTTAAATCCCTGAAATGGCAATGGGCTGGACATACTGCCAGAAGGACAGACCATCGATGGACAGCCGAAATTTTAGATTGGATTCCAAGGGACAGGAAAAGACCCAGAAGAAGACCACATGGATGATGGGTGGATGAAATTCGAAAGTATGCGGGAGTGACATGGAGGAGACTGGCACAAGACAGACCGTTGTGGAGGAAAGTTGGGGAGACCTTCGTCCAGCAGTGGATTGATAATGGTTGACAATGATGATGATGATGATGATGATATATCATCAAAACATTCTCAACATCAACTGCTCTTTCAAGACCATGTATCTTCTGAAAATACGAAGTTCTTAGTAATGTTCTTCTCTGGAGTAAAGACAAAGGTAACTGGTGCTGTTGCACATGTTGTATCGACTACGCATTTGTACTAGTTAAATTTCCTACTGATCTGATGGAGAGGCAGAAAGGACAGGAAATTTAAAAAGATTTCTAATTTTTGAAATAAGAAAAAACCCTCTTTGTCATTACTACGTGTTGTCGTCTACAAATGGGAGAGCGCTTGTTGTGTGAAGCATGCACAGACATATGTCCGGAGAAGTTGTGTCAGAAAAATGTGTACATTCAAAACCCAAAAATATACTATGAAGGTAGCTTCCAAATTATTCAATAAGAACGCATGAATGAAGAATTTCAAAATCAACACATTATTATTGCTCAATGAAATAGTAATAACGATAGTTTCTTTTCATATTTCCTTCTTGTTTGGAGTACACTGTCTTTATTTAGATGGGCATTTTGATTTCAACGGAAACTGCCTTTGCAGCAATATGCTCTCTTTGACCTTGTACTCATTTTGCTCAACGTTTTCCCACCGTGTTTGTTCAAAGCAGGGAAATGCCGCATTTTGTAAATATGGGGTGTAAATGTTTGACAAGTGTACTTGGAATAAAATAATATAATATGTCATTTACATAATTAATTTACTGAACTTTACTTCTCCGTGGAACGGGGAATATTATAACTCAAAAAGTTTTCCATCCATTTAAAAAACACAATGGAAACTACGAAAAATTGACAAAATCGGCGGACAAAATTGGCGCATATCTTAGTGCACAATCAGGACCTTTATATAAAATGTATTCGTTTACAGAATAATTTCATCTCTAAGAAATGTATGTTCCTTATCTTCTCACACACAATACCTGCAGTTCCATAATTCTGTAAATCTGTTTTCGTCAATTTAATCGATATTCAGTCTTCTGTAACTTGTACTAAGTCCATAGTTTTAAAACATTTAGACGTTTGTCCACGGAGAATCCATTTTTCGAATTTTTGGATATTTGGGTTTTATATTATTCTTTCATATTCAGCAAATAACTTTTCCTACAGTCGCTAGGATACAAGAAGTAAGTTCCTAATATGTCTTATTAAAATCAGTGGAACTGTTATATTTTTCGTATAGCACATGCAGAGATTTTCATTAAACCCAATTCTTTGCTTTTTCTCAAGTAACTATTGTAGGGAATATTGCCGAAACGATACATTTTTCAAAGTACGATTCCTGAGGTTGAGTTTGAAATTCATAATAATAAAAGAGTACTCACCCTTAGGAAAATAAAAAAATGAATTTCAATTATTAACATTTGTCTTTTGCAATATGTGTTCTGTTGAGTTACAATATCATGTAATGGCCTTTGCAGACCACAACAGGAAACATATCAACCGTTCTTTCCCGCCCGTGGTTGTTAGAGTGTGAGGATTTCTTAGAGCAGAAGACCCAGAGGCAAATCTTCCACAAAGGCTCATATCAGCAATTTGGTCCTGATCACAATAAAACAACGCGTCAGTCTACAGACATGGAACTGAACAATCGAAACCGTCACCCTGAGAATATATTTTTTACCTTTTTTTCAAGAATTAATCTCTCTCAGCGGTGCTACTTATATAGCCACAGGTACAGAGTCTCGTGGCAGACGCTATCGTAGTTTCACGTCCTACTACTGGAGCCCCGTTTAAACAGCAACAGTTGAAGTTCTTTCTTCTCTGTGGGGGAATCTGTCCGAATCTTCCTATGAAAACTGCCTTGGAGTTCCGAACACAACTTTAGTATACTGTATGTAGAAGCGTTTTCAAATAATTGGGAATAAGTTAAAAAAAAAGAAAAACAAATTAAGGAAACTTTTATGATCACAAAAAGGAATTAAATTTGTAAAAGATTAACACAAAATTAAAACTAAGTAAATTGTTTCTAAACTAAATGCTTTATTCATTAAATGCATGTACTTGGAAATTTCTCCATAAGCAATAGAGTGTAAGAAAATAGGAGGCGTTAAAATCAGAGATTCTTCCGTTGTTCATACACACTTTTAAAGAAATGCTTTTGACATTTAGTATTCTTGAAGCACAGATTATTCAAAGCTCTCAAGTAAGACCCTCTACACCAGTGGTGGCCAACCTTTTACATACCATGCGCCATTTTTTTCACGTATGAGTTCAGATGGGCCATACAACTCAAGTTTGGGGTTGAAAAATAAGGATAGGGGTAGGAAAATCTTCGCTTAGGGGAGGAAAATCTTCGCTTAGGGGAGGAAAAGGAATAACTGAATTACGCAATTAAATTAATTAATGAATTTACACCATTCAAAAGACACGTTTATGGGATCACCAATCTACAATAATCAGAAATTTCTTTTGTTTACAGACATAATCGACATTTTTAAATGATTTAATTATTGTATGTAAAACAATACCTATTACAGCTGTCATTACTTATCAATTATTAAACTTTTGAGCCTGTTTGGATTTCGCTAGTCTTTCAATGTTTGGTGTTAAATTTGTTACTGAAAGCAGCAGAGAATTCTTCAAATTTGAATCAGTTATTCGCGACCTTGTTTTGCTTTTAATCAAGTCCTTGGACGAAAATGCTTGTTCACATCTGTATGTCGTTCCAAAGCGACATATATAACTTTTTGCAAATTTTCTCAGCTCTGGGAAATGTTCACAAGGTGATGAACGCCAGAAATGAATTATGTCAGAATCATTTTGATCTGGAAAAATCTCAACAAATTTCATTTTTAATAATGAATTTGTTTTTAAATCAATCACTTCCATTTGTATGTCACTAGGCACCTGCATTACGTTTTGTTCACTAAGTGAAAATGGATTTTTAAATGCGAGCATGCAGGTTTCTTCTTTAGCAAAATCATGAAAACGACTTTCAAATGACCCTTGCAATATCTTGATTTTTTCAATATATTTGGTCAAATTGCTATTATCCGCAGCACAATCACTTTGCTTTTTCAAGTTTGGAAATTGAGTCAAATCCTCATTTTCTAACTGAGAGATGAACAGTTTTAATTTCATTTTAAATGAACTGATGCTGTTGACTAAGCTAGGAAATAATGTTTTCTTGCCTTGTAGTTTTAAATTTAGATCATTGAGATGGCTAGTAGCGTCAACTAAAAATTCCAATTCAAATAGCCAGTTGTTGTTCAATAATAGGGTTCTTTCTTCAGGTAGTTCATTTTTCTGTTCTAAATAATTAGAAACAGCATTTTTCAATTTCCAAAATCTACTCAGAACCTGTCTTTTAGAAAGCCAGCGTACCTCACAATGAAGGACAAGTTCACCATATTCCAAATCTAACAATTGACGGTATGCTCTGAATTCTCGTCTGTGTAATGCTCTTGCTCTAATTTTATTCACAGATTTCACAAACCGGTTGCATAACATGCTGCATATTTAAAGTTTTCCCGCATAGTTGCTCTTGGTGTATAATACAGTGATATTTAAATACAGGACGGTTTAAAAAATTTTCAAGCGAAGTTGTAGTGCCATTGACTTTACCTATAATTGATGGCGCTCCGTCCGTACACACACTGATGAGTTTTCAATAATCTAATTTTAGATTTTCTAGGCATGATTTTACTTTTTCAAATATGTCTGATCCTCTCGTTTTACCATTCAATGAATCCAGACTGGCAAGTTCTTCAAAGACATGAAAATTATCATCAATTCCTCTTATAAAAAGGGTTAACTGGGCAACATCACAAGTGTCCGTTGATTCATCCAAAGCTAGAGAACAGAAAGTACAAGAATGGACAAGGTCTTCCTGTTGCTGAGATACATCCTGAGAGAGTTCCTAGATACGTCTCGTAACTGCCTGCCTTGATATAGCAATTTCGTCTGCTTTCCTTTCAATACCTTTATTACCGAGATGGCGTGCAAATATTTAGAGACAAGGCTTCACAATTTCTTCCCCGTCAGAAAAAGATTTCTTTTTTTCGCCAATGCTAAAGCAATTTCATATGACGCTTCTGTCATCGCCAAGTCTTCACATATTTACAAATATATTTGCTAAATATATATTTAGCAAATATATATTTAGCAAATATATTTTGTCTTCTTCGGATTTCTTCCTTTTTCTTAGTCACATATTCTTTTCGTAACTCAGACCCAAAAACAAGCTTCATTTTTTCTTCAATGTTAGTCCGATGCTGTGTTTTATAGTGTCAATTAAGTCATGTCTTCTATTATGTGAAAGAGTACTTTCACAAACAATGCAAAACAGTTTTCCTGATGGACTTGCTATAAATAACAACTCATTTTCCCACTGTTCGTTAAATTCACGCTTACTATTACGTTTTGCGCTTCTTTTGCTCATTTTCTTTTGCTCTGTGATGGATAAAAGGAATTTAAAAAAAATAGAAAAGTACAAAACTCTAAAAATCTAAATGTTGAAAAGGAACAAATAGATCACAAGTGCGTACGTCGTATCACACAGTCACAGAATATCAATTATGTGGGATTTGAATTCTATGTTCGCGTTAAGAAACAGTAGTGGCGGTCTTCTTCGACAAACGTCATATATATGTATTCTTGAATCTGTCTTTCAATCACTCTCAATACAAAAACCTCGCTGGTACACTCAATAAAACGCTCTCGCAAAAACCCTACTTCAAACTCCACTCCACGACGGCTCACTCAGTTTCTTCTGCCAGAGGGCGCAGGACTCGTTAGAAAAAGCGCTCTGAAGTAATGTTTTTTATCGATGTTTACTGGCAACCTTCCAAGGTCAGCCACCCACGGCACGGCGTGGAGTTTGAAGCAGAGTTTTTGCGAGAGCGTTTTATTGGGTGAATCGCACCGTTTTCAATCGTACCACATCTCACTCACGCAGTTTCTGTCTCTCTCTCATACACACACACACTGTTCACATCCTTCAATTGTAAACTGTCAAAAAAATCGGCTGAACTGATGAGTAAGAAGGCTGTATGAATTGAACTGAGAGCACTCAGGTGTTGAAAATATGAAGATGGATAAATTCAGTTATGGCGCCTACTTCAAAAGAATAAGTAGGCGCAAGGATGCAATGCGCCACTTATAATCATCCAATGCGCCACGTTTGGCGCATGCGCCACGGTTTAACCACCCCAGCTTTAGAGGTCCATTCCGAAAGGCGTGTAAAAGAATATTCTTGTTCTTCATAGACCAAATACAGATAAATATAAATATGAATCTTCACAAGAATGGAGCACAGAAATTTCAGAGATGCAGTTATTTATGAAAAGACTTGTGTTTGATTGTGCAAATTATTTGTACTGGTTTAAAAACAAAGACGAAATTAAAGTCCTAATTTTGCAAATAACTCTTACAAATTCTGTACGGGAGAAAATTAATTTAATTTTCAAAAAGGAGATATAATACTTCAGAGTTTGCATCAATTGAACTTTTCAGATTACTTCAATTTGACAAACATGGAGGTATCTTCTTAAGTTTGCTAAACAAATTGGAAATTTCTGAGAGGAAGGAAGAAAATAACATTGCAATTTTTTTGATTTTACTAGTTATAAATCTTTGACTTCAGTGTCGTGCCTAGGAGCCTATATCCGATTGCATAGAATATATTAAAAGCAAAATGTTTTTGACAAAGTTACTTCAACAGACCAGTGTGATGCATCAGGAATTTTCTGGAGCAGATCGACGATTCAGCGGATTCTTTCTGCTAGAATGACAAATGTTTGCATGCATCTAATTGTTGTGATTATAGCTTCAGACTCAGCTACAGCAACACAGCTATACGTAAACACAAACATACATCCTTGTAGGTTAAAAACATCATAAATAATTTGTCATGTAGACCTCATCTTCTGAGTCAAAACTGTGGTATTTGGGCGAAGAATTGCTTAGTAGAAATAAAATTCATATTCATTGAGATAAAGTAAGATGAAGTTTTGAATTCATCCGTTTTAATGCTTTCGTAAAGAGATAATCAAAGCTGCTTCTCTTCTTAAATTATGTTTGTTTTCTAAGTATTTCCTGTAGACTCATTGCAATTGCTTACTGCATGTTTTGTATTATTAATTTTTATGGAAATTTTCCTTGTAAATCAAAGTGCCATTTTTGTGTTGTTTTACTCTTTTTGAAATTACTTCAAAAGATTCAGACGAGGTGCAGCACAACCTTTCTTGTTTTACCAGAATCTCTGTTAAAAATATTTTTTTCATTTGAAAAATAAAAATAAAAAATTCCGTATACTGGAAAGGAAATCGGAACTAACAAATACAATTCAGATTTGCGCAAACTAAAAAAATAGTGTTAATTAATTGTAAAACCGGTATCTTATTCTTACAGATCAGAGGTCACACGTGCTACACGACTAGGGCAACAAAGTGTTGTATTCTTAATGCTGTTGTCTAATGAAAGGCGACGTTGCGCATTTAAAAATCCAAGACTTGCTGTACTTTGCAAAAACCATATAAACTTTACTTAATATATAATTTCAAATATTAATCAGTAAAAGAATTTCTGTACAGAGTTCTGGAACATGTTTATTTTTATCAACAGTGTCTTCTTGCATTTATATGTTAAAAATATAACACAATACAGGTAAGTAATAAAGCAAGGAACTGTATACCAACTATACATATGATAGTATCCCGTTTGATATCTACCTTCCTAGAAAAAGCCATCTGGTTGATGTGCGAAAGCTTGGAAACTTTGATTTTACCTACGCCAATTAATTCGGACAACAGTATTGTTATAATATAACACAATACTGCCATATAAGAATCATATTCATGTTCCACTTCTGAAGATGTCCAAAACTGATTAAGTTTTGGGGAAACGAAGGGGTTACTGAATCATATCAACAATTTGCCAGACAGAGGTCAATATAAATACCTGCCGCATCTGTCGTTCGGACCTGAAAGTCTTTCCTCCCTTCGAACATTAGAGTGGCCCAATGATGTGGAATCTCTTGGGAAAGTTCTGGTGAATACGGGGTAGATGAAAAACGTTCGAAGTGTAGCTCTTGTGTGGTCGCAACCGTTGCAAACGTTTTCATGTTGTCCCAAGACACCAGTACTCAGATGGTTACGTCTTTTGGATTTGATGGCAGGTCGAAGATGATTGCTGATTAGATCTGCATACGTGTCAGTGGTTACAGTTTTCCCCTTGGGCATGTAGTGCTCCAAAATTACGCTTCGTTCATCCCAAAAGAATTAGCATAACCTTCACTGCACTTGGCTCTGTGCGGAAGGTCTTCGGTTTTGGAGAGGAGGGATCGCGGCATTCTTTGCTCACTCTCTTGGTTTCTGTTTCACAGTATTGATCCCAGGTTTCATCCCCAGGCCCAATTCTCTGTAGGAGGCCATCACCTTCTGCTTCAAAGCTCCACAATACTTTTAACAGGCAACCACATGTCGTCGCTTAAATCTGGGGTCAGCTGGTGTTGCACCCACGTTGCAGACACTTCTTTTAACTGTAGCACCTCATGGTTGATGTTGGGCACTGAACGAATACTGATGTTCAAAAGTCCGGCTGCTTTATTCACTGTTACTCGGTGATTTCTCATTACAATGTCTTCAACTGCAGTACTGGACTCTGATCTCATTGCCCTGTGTACTTGACCCTGTCGAGAACTTTCTGTCGCAGAATTCACGTCTTTTCGGAACTTACTACTCCATTCATACACTTGATGGAGTGACAGACATGCATCACCTTTCTGTAATTTCATTCGACGATGAATTTCAAAACGCTTCACGCCTTCACCACTCGACAAAAGGATGACAGAACGTTGCTTCTCTGTAGCGCATTTTTCAAATTAGTTGACAATTTACACTCCTGCTGTTACATCACTAAGCTGGTATGCACCGTTCTGCCACATGTAAGAAAACATTTCAGTCGTTGGTAACAAAACTGCCGAGGTACAGGACAATGACCCTGAATTTTGAATTTTTTATCGCGCTTTAAACATTTACATTTGACTCACGTGGCACTTATTTGTTTAATGCCAGCCGTTTCATTTATTTAGTTTGCTATGTTTTAACAGCAACATACAGTCTCTTGCTATTGCTCAATAAGCTTAATACGACGCTCGGACCCTAGAACTAGGTAAAACTTGGCTGTAAGGTTTAAACATTTACGCAATGGAGGGAAAATGTGACGGGGTATTTGTCACAGCTGTAAGACGATTAGAAACCTTGGCCCGGTAAACCAATTAATAAGGGCAACAAAGATTGCTGACAATGGTTTTTAGGGTGTGTCAATCGATACCCTAAGACATAAATATTTTTCTCATTTTGTTACATGGAGATAAATTCAGGAAACTTTCTGAGGTGGGATTTCTGAAGCCTGTTTCTTGTGATATCCTTCCGCGTGCTTAACTAGACAAAGAGCGTTAACAACCATCTTGTTATTGTCTGCCATTGAAAAGCAATGAAAATTTGTGATTTTTAGAAGCTCGCATTTCTTCTTAAAACAGTCTCCCAAAGTAAATTTTGTTGTGTGTTTGACAACATATTTCATGTTGTTCATATTTAACTACCATGGCTTACTGCGTAATATTTGAATGTGCAAATAAATTTAAAATATAATATCTGGTATCACATTCCACCAGTTAGTACAACTTTGTTTACTAGGTTTAAATTCTTATCCTTCTGACAATGGAACAGTGGAAAAGAAAACAAAACTGACATACTTTTTAAGCCCAACTATCGAATTTAGTAAAGTCCGAGCAGCTGTTTGGAAAATTCCCTCATCCAGATTCCCTGAAGTTGTACGGTCAGCATTTCTATGATGAACAAAAGTTTACAATTTGTGCTAAAATGCATAATGATTCTAAACAGTTCGCAAGCCTACTTTCAAGTTAAAGCTTATCTTAAATTTTCAATTCACTGTGCATTCCAGTGATCATAAAGACGTGTTTGTTTTGTCGCATCTCCTCCATGAAAATATATATTTTTCTTTTTCTAGAAGTCATGCCACATCCAACCCAAGATTTCACTCAAGAAATACTATTGTATTTCAGTTTCGTTTACAATTTGACGTAATCCCAAACTTGAAAATGAAGAGATTTCACTAATGTTTCCTACGGGAAATCCTCTCCGTTTGCATCTTGAAGTCAGTCATGCAAACGTTGGCGGGGACTATTTTCCGAGCGTATGAACCTAGTTTCAGATTGTTAATATGCGAGGAGTAGGGTACAGCGTCTCCCCTGATTTCCCACCCCAACGGTTTGTTACATCAAGACATACGAGAAATGCTCGTCTTCTTTATTGTTTGGTTTTAGCATTAGATGCACGCCGAATTTTACCAGTCTGAACTAACATAACGTAAGGAACTTTCTAACCTCCCACTCTCTGGTATAATTCTATTTCTGAATCTATTCTCCCTACACTGACGAATGGCACAAAATTTGAGGAAATAATGGCGATTGCGTATCAGATTTCTGTTCGTCCTGCGAATACCTTGATTGCGAAATTCCGCTGCTCCTTTTAAAGAAAAGTAAATAACGATACAATAATATAGTACATTTTTCTTGTTCATTTTGAAAAGTCTTACTGTGTTGCAAGCTATTTTCTCGGAAACGGGAAGTTTTGGACAATCGCAGCGCATAAGTATATGTGCAGACGATAAACTTTGTGGTGCGAAATCAGAGAGCATCGCTCTGGGCTGTCCGCTCATATTGGACAAAATCCATGGCATCCTCCAATAGAAACATAGATGCCAGTCGACTTTAAGCGGCGGTATGGATAGCCTCAAAAACTCCTTACAGAAAGTGATATGTGGAACCCGATTTGTACATTTTCGCGCGGTTTCTTCTCTGTTATGATAGATACAACGTGTGGATCGCCTCTCTAGGTGCTTAAATATGCTCGCTTCAACCTCTTAACAATTAGTATTTAAACTTCGTAAACTTAATGCTCATGAAAAATAATTCATTCTCTGGTTAAAGCTTCCTTTACCAAAATTTGCGAATCACAATATCAACTTCAGAATTTCATTTAACATGTTCAACTAAAGGCGTATTATATCTTACATATGTAAACATTTTCTTCGTGGTCGAACAATTTCTGGTTAGGCGGCGCCTCACATGTCCGTTCTGACGAGCCTCCCACGAATTCCTACACAGCTACCTAGATCGCTTTCCAGAAAACCTTCTTCATTTAAGCGAAGAGCAAATAGAAAGCTTTCACCGGAACATAAAAACGAGGAAAAGAAAAATATCAGGGTATTTGGGATACCTACAATAAGGAAGATTGCTGTTGAAACCTTCAGTGGGACTGTCTTCGTAGATCTCACTCTAGAAAGTCCTAAAGTCCTATAAGAAGAGCTTCTTATATATGTTGAATAATATGATCGTATCGTATGTTCTTGGGTTGAAATAAACTGATTTAGTAACAGGTGGTGTTTTTAATTTCATGTCATATTAATAGCATCAATATTGCCAAATATTTAACAAAAATTGCAGACCACGGGATTATATGGTACCCGGAAAACACGGAAAACCAGCTGAATAAACATATAAGGTGGCTATACGTAAATCCAAAACTATGGCTGACAGGGCAAAACTGATGCCATTTTGGAAGCAGTTACCGAAATATATATAAAAGAATAAGTCTAACTTTTGAAACACAAAAATGTGTGTTTTCCAGTATTATCAGGAGTAATAAATTTAAAAAATAAATTTATATTTTATGATTAATGCTATGTCTCTTTCGAACACTTTTCAAGAACATTTTATCAAGATCGCTCGTCCGAGCATCTGTTTGGTCCAGTGCTTATAATTATAACATATGTAATTAATGCTTGGTGTTTCCGATCCCTATTTTTACGTTTCTGCAAGCTTTAATTTACGGTAATTCTTGGTTAAACATGAGATATCTCCCTTATTACTTTGAAAGGTAAAATCCTCTGTTAACAGGTGAAACCTGTAACGCCGTTGGCCGGGATTTTCAATTTTGTTTACATAACGTGTAGATTTGGACGGTCAATTATATAGTTTCAAGCTTCTTTCGTTTCTAGTAACATTTTGTCTTTACAGGTTTCTAGTAACATTTTATCTTTACAGGTTTCTAGTAACATTTTATCTTTTTTTTTTATGTTTTCCATACTAACCGCATTTTGTAAATTTAATCTAGACTTTTATTGTGACTAAATATGTTTGACTATGTATCATGCGAATAAATTCGAAGGCACAAAGGATTTAAGAGTCTGTGAAATGAAAAGAAAACTAGAAATGAACTTCCCTCGGTCGGAGTGGTACACAAACGCAAAACTCGCTTGATCGCCGATAATGTTGGAAAGTGTAACCATAGCTTCGGATGGCACCTGCCCCGGACGTTAGAAAATGCTAATAAGAGGGCAAGCTTGTGATGAGGCGGCACATATCTCTGGGAGGCTTAACGGAGTCGCTAAGACGTTCAATGAGGGAAAAAGTTTGAGCTTTGTAAACACACACTCTGTCATACTCATCTTTTATATTTGTCTGTGACTCGTCTTCGTTAAGAAGTAGAACCACAGCAAAATGTTTTAATATGGACATCTCATTATATAATATCAGGGCGAGGATTAATGCCAAGTCGAATAGATTTTTGCTTCTGATTGCGTTTAAAATAAATCCACAAACGATTTTTAGGAAGCTAATGCTTTTGAAGTTTAAAGCTGCGAATGAGCAGGTACAAGGAAATAGATGTCAGGTTGGAACTTCTATGCTTCAGATAAAATTTAAAAGAAATCCATAATAGATTTTTGGTAAGCTAATTCATTTGAAGTTTAAAGCTGCGAGAGAACAGGTACTGGGAAATAGTGCGGAAAGATACACGCGAAGTCGGGAACTTATTTCCATCACATTAGGTTTTAAAGAAATCCTCAAAAGATTTTCGGTAAGCTAATTCCTTTGAAGAGTAAAGTTGCGAGTGAGAAGGTACTGAGAATTAGTGCGGAATGATACACGTGAAGTTGGGAACTTCTTTGCATGCCATTAAATTTAAAATAAATACACAAAAGGTTTTTGGTAAGCTAACTCCTCTGAAGTTTAAAGTTGCGAGTGAGAAGGTACTGAGAAATAGTGCGGAACGATACACATCAAGTCGGGAATTTCTTTTCACGCCATTAAGTTTAAAAGAAACCCACAAAATATTTTTGGTAAGCCAATTCCTTTGAAGTTTAAAGTTTTAAGTGAGCAGATAATAGCAAATAATGCCATACGATACACCCAAGTCGGAAACTTCTTGGCATATGATTAAGTTTAAAATAAATATACAAAACATTTTTGTAAGCTGATTCTTCTGAAGTTTAAACCTGCGAGGGAGCAAATACGAACAAATAGTGCGGTACGATACACAACAAGTCGAAAACTCGCTTTCTTTCAACAAACTTCTTCGCACTGGCAACTCACAATCTATTTTAGACCTCAGAAATTGTGTTCATTTGTGAGTATCGCAGAGTAAGCAATCTGCTTGACGCTCCAAACCAACATTTCAACGTTATTTAATTCAATATGAGTCCTAGACGATCCCTGCTGTACAAACTTTAGTAACAGTTCCTTAAGAATTGAATGCGTAGCTTCATGACACCTGTTGTGTGTGGAAAGTTCTCTACAGAAACAAATGAAAATCTGTCCACAGGCGTGTTAAACGTGGTGTCGTTCAGGGAAAATGTTCTTCACAACAAATAACGGTGGATAAAACTGTTTAGTTCTCTACCAACTGATCCTCCGAGTAAATGTTATTTTACAGAATCCCAAAAATTATTTTAATGGGTAGTTCATGCGCTATGACTTTTCGATGACTGATAAACGATGCTGTGTGACTAATTTATATGTAAATTGAGTGTGTCCCACTAGCAAATTCACCAAAGTTCTGACTAATAACATCGTGAATAATTACAGTAATTGAATATTTGGTAAAAACATACCTTCATTCATGGAAACCAGAACCGTATAAGAGAGGTTAAAAGTTTGTACGGTGTACAGTATATCAAGACAGGATTGAACACGAGACTCCGGACAAGGAGTAAGATTAGGGCACTGTCGTTCCTTTTCGGCATTTGTTGCGAAACGACCAAACATTTTTTGATTACACATTTTTTTTTGCCAAAAAGAATATGCCAAGGTAAACCTAATATGGAAATACTAGGCTTTCGGAATAACTACAAACTGGTTCTAGTGAATTTAAGAGGGCAAATCAAAAGGAAAACCACAGAGTTGTGAAAAAAATGTTTCCCTCGTTTACCGGATAACTGCGCCAGTTCATTTAGCTCTAGCAGTTATGCATTTTTTAACATAAAAGCTTATCACAATGCTTGAATATCCTACCTACTCGACAGATTCACCATATGTGATATTTTCCTTTTGTTTGAGATCAAGTCTGTGGGCAGGGTTACCCGTTTTTTTTTCTTTTGGATTCGAGGTTTAACGACAACCATGAGCAATTCAGTGCGCTATAAGCAGTCCCCCGTCGATAATTTAAGGCCGCTGGGTCTTGGAATGGGAAAGAACCAATGACGTAAGACAAGCACAACGTACATGCCTCATGGGATTGGAACCCGGACCCGACTCGGACGAAAGGTCAGAATCCAGCGCTTAGACCACTGTGCCATCAGGCCTGCGTTACACGTTTTTGAATCAGTTACAGTCGTGAAGAAGAGAATCGCCTAGCTTCTTAAAAGGATCACACCATATGAGCTACCGGGCTGTTTACACCAATAGAGGTTCCAAAACTGCGGTGTGTTGTGCTTAATTTCAGTATATTGACGGGCATTGGACTTAAAAAAATTAAGTTTCTAATTAAACTTATACCGCCAAACTCGATATTTAAGATTCATATTTTCTACTCTCAAATGGCTTCTGTAAATCTGAAAGCGACCTCCAAACAGTTAATCAGTTATTCAGGGCATTTTAAATTTCCTTACATCTAAATCACGCTAGTAACTAACGATACCCAAAATTCAGAATGAAAACTATCAAGTAAAAATACATTTTTGAATTGGTGTGATACATTTTTTAAAATTAAATTGAGAATTTCAGACAATCTGCTTGCTTACTGACATTCCTGAACGGTTTACTGTTTTTACTTCCTAAGGCTCTCATAGATGGCGCCACGTGTTGAACATCGGGGCAAGTCGCATGCTACTAATGAGTATTACGGACTCTAAATTGGATGTGTTCACGCTTTTGAGTCAAATATCACATAAAAGTTTACATGTCAAATGGGTGCCGCCTGTCTTCTTCTCAAGGAAACAAATTCTAGATGAGGCGTGCTATAATGTGGCTCCTACCGAAAAGACTTTAAAAGTAGTATTTTGTTGTTCTGGAAACAATACAGCCACGGAAGTTGCCGTGATCCGCGAGCAGTTATGCATCTCTGAAAGAAAAACGCTATCGCGCCCTTTCCTTGTTTGTTTTTAATTCCAAACTAATTTGTGCAATGGCACGGCGTAGCACAGTTCTGTATTCGTTCAATTCTATAAGTACCGGGCCAAACTTATGTTATGTGAAGTATAATAGTTAAGTCGATGCCATTTACGACATTCCCGAGATTACTCCGTTAAAATGCATAACGGATGAGTGTGTTTCAGAATTTCGCTGTCTACCTAGGATTATCACATCTTGCTCAAAGCTTTTCTATAACTGAATTATGTAAGGAGCCGAATGTCCCCAAAGAATATCAGAGCAAAATGTGATGGAGTGATGATTAACAGAGAACAGCCAAATCTAAGTTAATCATCAAATGCTATGATTATCATGCAAGTGAGATTATTATTATTATTATTATTATTATTTTGAAATGTCATAATGGTTTCTGTTACGGTTTAGTTTTGCTGTTAGATTGGATATATTAAATTTGTTTTTTTTTATGAAATTGTCTTAAAATAATCTTTGATTATTTATTCTTAAATGGTACTACTATCAGTGCTCTTGTAATATACGAGCGTTCTGTCTGGGTTAATTTGATCCCTATCTTTATATGACTTTTTGTTCAAGGTTTTCTTTCTTTTTAGGAAAGTTCTACTTATTCGTTTAAGCCCTACTGTCATGTTTTACTGCGTATGTCTTTCTTCCATAGTTTCAGTGAGAACGTAGTTTGATCTGACATGACTTGCTTTCAATTACTTCAATTGCGCAGGCCTGTACCATTAGAATGATACTGCGAGCAACAGCGATTTTCCGTCCTCCTGGACGCCTGTTGCGCGATCTTTCGTCTATTGGTGATTTTGAAACTGATCGTACTGCTGGCAAAAGAGGAAAATTTGCCATTTTCGTTTGCTTTATATTAAAATACTGCTTGCGCCCTTTCAAAACGATAAAATAGAATTAAAAACAATTTTTTTATGCAAACAGTAATATTCAGGGAGTTCACTTACAGTACATAATCCACTTCATTTATTAGAAATTGCTGTAATAAGAAACATTTTTCCCAATCGCAAAAAAATGCAAAATCTGGCTCTTGGATATCTTTAAATATCCTGAAGAATTTTCATATTTATGCATTACGATTTCCAGGATTTACGTTTTATTTATTTAAGATTTATTTCTGAAACACTAATATCATGTTTTCTGAGTCTTGCAACAAAATGTTTAACGAGGGGAAATGATTATTCGTTTTAAAGACACGATTACGTTTAAGCGATTTATTGCCATACAACTTTTCCTCCTCTGTTTAACATTGAGGCAGATATTTTCGACACGAAACATTATTCAAAATGAAGCAAGGTGGAAATTTTTTCTTCTGAGTAATCTACAATAATTCACGTTACATCGGATAAGTCAGACAGAACGTATCATTAAATTTAATGAAAACATTCGACAAAAATTGATTTGTGTTTTAAATAAAAATCAAGTTCGGCAAAGAAATCACTGGATAAGCAAAAGAAATATGATGAGTCTAGCATTTACCTGGAAAGAACTATGATCCGTTAACGTTTGGTTCTCTTTGCTAGTTCAGCTTATGTAGGCAGATGTGAGAACTTTTCAAAACGGTAATTTTTAAATTTTTTTAGAGAATTCAGCTCTTGAGTTACTTTCTTAACTCAAATGCCTGACAAAAGGCGTAAGAAAAATATTAGGTTTACGTATGTTCTACGAAAGGAAAAATTATGATATTACAAATTTTTTACATTTCATTTTTCCAAAAGAAAAAATTGGAAGTAATTAAATCAACCGTCTTTTCAAATACTAAATAATATTTATTTTAAAATATACATTATAAATTGATTTGTCTTTAAAAAAATACAAATAACACATTAACAGCATAAACAGTTTTACAAGCATGTCATTTATGTATTACTTTAATAATAATACTAAATGTTTTTCAGGAAAAAATTTAGATTAATGGAATATGTTCGGTTTCAGACAACGCTATGTTTTTTAATCGGTAGTGTTTTTTTCATTATCTTGAAACTTATTGTACTTCCAGGAATAGAGATCACATTACATTCTAAGTGTCTTCTCACGTACTTCAAATGATATTTAATTTTAAATGCCAGTTATACTACATTCACATTTAACATCTAAGGCCGCCAGTCACTACCAGAACAGGTTTACGAAAAGCGAAAACGCTATTTTCCCCACCTATTGAAAAATGGTTTCATCTTCAGCTCGTCTCTTTTTCTTTGCTATCAAAAATTAAAACGTAACTAGACTACTCCAGCTGGTACTGATGAATTTAGTTAGGGTGGATTCACAGATGCGTGATGTTGGCCACATTTTGTGAACTGATGCGAGCTGTTGGCGCCATATTGGGTATGTATTAACTTAAAATCTCACTCATGGGAACAAGGCGTCCTTCTTCGAGTCTTCAAACTGCGACTATGTACATGGAGGTAGTAAAATACATCAGTTGCATTGTTTTTTTCGATTTTTTCCACAGAAGGTATTGTTTCGTTATAACCCACATCTCGCGTATTAGTAATCGTCACATTTCTCTCCCACACTGAGTGACCGGGTTTTCAGCTGACAATACTAGCTTTCATTTCCTTGAACGTGCGACCATGCAGCACGAAAAGTGCTCGTTATTTGAGAGAGTCACGTGATTCTCTCAAGATACTTCAGTGAAGACGAAGTATTGGGACATCTACCTATTTGTGGAAGTAGCAGGGTCAATTAATTTAAGTAGAAACAGTAGAACATTCTTTCCATATACCAAACAAAAAGCACGATTTCCTTGCCTCTCATGTGGGTTTCTTTCATTCCCTCTCTTTATACAAAAGAAGAAAAAACATTACAAACTGAAGCATGTGGAGAAATAAGACTTCGTGCAGCCTAATTGAAAGGAAAATATCTGAACTGTGGGAAGTCAATCAAAATAGTAGTATGTACTTCGGTAGAACTCATGTAGCCTGGTCCATATGCTCGGGTGAGTAACATTATTTTGACCAGAAGCTAATATCCAGAGTAACCGCCGTGTTCCGCGCGGACCGCAGCTACACGGGTTGGCAGTGGCTTAATATGATGCTGGAAGGTGTTCAATGGCATATGGAGCCATGCTGACTGCTGTGTATCTGACAGTTGCTGCTGGGTGAGCGGTGGAAGATCCATAGAGCCAACAACACGATCGAGGTGGTCCCACAGATACTCAATTGGGTTTGATTCGGCGGAATTAGTGTGCCACTTTGAAGTCTTTATCGTGATCTTCCAACCACTCTCGGACATTTCTTGCTGGCTGACACGTCACATTTTCGTGCTGGAAGATATAATCCGCCCCAGGGCAGACAGTCAGAATGTATGGGTGTACGTGGGCTGCAAGGGTGGATTCATAACGAGGTCGGTCCATAGTGCCCCTTACAGGTATGAGTGGACGCAGAGAATACCACCAAATATTCCCCAGACCATAAAGCTGCCCCACGAGCTTGTGTTCTTCCAGAAGTAGTTGAAATGTGTTTGTTCTCCGATGTTACTTGTTTCTCGCCTTACACTCCAGCGTCCATCCGTTCGATGAAGCAGAAAACGTGACTCACCGGAGCAGGCAACCCTTTGCCAGTCAGCGTAGGTCCAATTCCGATACTGACATGCAGATTTAAGCCTTTTCTGCCAATGCACTTTCGTTAGCAAAGGTGCGGTGACGGCCCGTCTTCATCAGAGCCCCATACCCAGGAGATTTCGCTGAACTGCAGTTTTAGGCACACTTCTGGTAGCACTGTGGTTCATTCGGCTACTCAGTTTCTCCACTGTAACGTGTCGATCGGGCCTCACGTACTTTGGAAGCCGAAGTACACATCTCATATCAATGTCGCGTGGTGCTCCACAGCTTTCACGTCGCTTATTCGTACGAGAACAGTTCGCAAACTGTGCTGTTTGAGAAATACTGGCAGCCTTGTTCCAAAAGCCAATAATCATCCCTTTCTTGCGAATCTGATAAATCGCTCCTTTTATCCATGACAGCAAGGAGTGATATGTTTTCAAATTGCCCTCAGCACACCAAATATACTCTCCAAACCAGCACTCGACACGTGCCTTCTTTTATTGGCTACGCGCTGTTGACGTCAAAGTAGGAGGTGGTCACAATAATGTGACTCGGCTGTATATATCAAACATGCAGCATGTTTTGTTTTTATCAAGACGATATATCTCTGTGCCGTACTTAGAGCATTTAAGTATATATTCAAATCAGAATTATAGAAGCATGTGTATGGAGAAAAACTTATCTCAAATAAGTGTACTTTGGAAGGAAAACTGTATATTACTTTAAACAGAAGCTATGCCAAAATGGTATTGGGTACAAATTTCATCGAAGGAAAAATTATTTCCAAATCGTGTATTTAATATCAAACATATATAATAAAATGTATTTTAGATTGAACAACTTTTGTATTATATATTTCTATATTTCTAACTTCACAATGGGAAAAGATGTTCCTAAAAAAGAGAGGAAAGAAATGATGTTATCAAATTTATGGGCGGAGGATTAAAGGCAAAAATTTCCGAAACTGACTGGTTGCTAAGATGACAATCCATGATAGTGCCACGATGAAAATCATTGTAATCTGCCGTTTCTACTGTTTATTATTATCTATCACGCTTACCAAGACACGTGCGTCTTCTTTTACATGTATTGGTCATATCTGTGACATATATGAGTAAATCCACCATTTGCGAAGAGCATCTGGATACTTTGATCATGTTATGTAACTCCAATGGAAAACGTTGTTGTGAACTTTGTGAATTGAGCATTGTGTTATGTAGTTTTAAACCTCTAAGACTTCGAACATAAGTGCTATTTCTAACACCACCCAATGGCGTACGTGAACTGCTGAAAGAGACTGGAATAACACATCTTCGAGCAGCCTTCGTCTCTAGATTTATAATCTTCCTATTCGGCTGACGTCTCCCATCTGTCGAATTGGGTGTCAAATAAATCAGTAAAATAACCAAAGCTCAATCTAATGTTTACCCATTCATCATCGGAATTTGCGAAGATCACTCTAATTATAATTGCACAAACATGAGCGGATGTAATGCCCATGTGACGTTGACGCCCGTTCAACAATTTGCAGAATGTTATGGGCTGAATTAGGGAAGTGTTCTTCTTTACTCTAGCAAAGAAGAAACTTTACCAGTAGCAAAGTATTACTGTCCTACCGTTTCCAGGTTTGTCATCCGAGAAAAAACACATGTGATCAAAAAAGATGCGTAGCAGTTAAGAACAAAATCATAGCAAACAATCTTATGGTGGTTTCCATGATTTGTAGACTGAAAATTAAGGACTCTAGTCATGTATGCAGTTTTCGTGTTTCTGTTGTGCTCTGATTTAGCCGGTAGAACTTTCGCCTCTCTTCATGTGCGAATTTCGGATATTTTTAAGGTTTCTCCAATTACTTGACATGTTTGTGTGTTATAAAATGCAGATACATTGCAACATCCAAGTTGTGTTTTTCTGGGGTTTTTTTTATTGGAGGTTTAACGACCACCGTGAGCAACTCGATTAGCTATAAGCAGTCGCCTGTCTCTAATGTATTGCCAGTGGTTCAAGGGAAGGGAGGAATCAGTGCCTTTAGACAAACACAAAATCCATACCTCACCGGGATTCGAACCCAGACCCTTCTCGGACTAATGGTCTTACTCCAGAGTTTACATCACTCCGCTACCGGGGACGTGAGCTGTAGGTTGGCGAGCACTCCCCGAATTAAATTGAAAATTTACAGGCTGAAAAATACCAGACGCCTTGAAGGCTTTCTTCTCCGCATGCATCACATTGGTTGATGGAATGGGTGGTGATTATTTAAAATTTCAGAAAGAGCTGTACCATCGTCAAAGACATACACCTCTGACAACTCGACCTACGTATTTCGATTAAAATGTATGCAACATAAAACACCAAATTGACATACAGGTTATTCAGATTTCGCGTAGTGGTATTTCAGATGTACTAAATTCATTTATTGGAAAATTATTTTCCAGTAGCTCTCATTCGGTGCGCATATTAATCGTCCAGAACAAATTTTGAATTTTGGCTTTGCCAGCTGTTTCGAAGTGACAAAAAAGCTCTCAGCGTCTAATATCATCCTCCAACGTAGGTACAGTATACAGTCTTTAGAAAATTAATGCATTAACGCCATTCTCCAGATAGCCTAACGGATCTTTTACTATGATTTTGCTTAGTATTTTTCGAAAAGGAAAAGGTATCTGAAACTTTATTAAAAGGCACACAAGGTGCTTTCACTATTTTCTTTTGTATACTAGTATGTTCATACCTAACTTTACCCAGGTGTTAAAAAAGCATACTGAATAATTCCCATAAGACAGCACAAATTTAATAAATTTTGAAACAGCAGATAATCATTTTCTTTTTCACGATTCAACGCCTTGTGCGCTCTTATTCGTTCTCATTTGCTAACAACAGAAATCAGGCATCTTCCTTTGCATGGAATCCTTGCTCTGTCAAGGCATTCATGTTTTTGCTGAGTTTCATTCTCTATGAATACCCTCTCTGAAATAGAAATGTTGAAATCATATATGCAATCATCACTTTACAAGACAATATTTCTGTTTGACAAGAAATATGTTGATTTTAGCTTTACATTTTTGTCCCTTAAGGAAAATAAAAAGAATTGTGCGTATAAATAAATATAAATATGAAAATAAAAAGTATTTTGCATATGTGGCTTTTCCATCTGGAATATAAAGATAGAAACGAAATACTACACTGACGGAAAAAAATCCCAACACAAAGAAGGGGTTGTGTTAGATAAACGACAGTTGGTATTCTGTGAGAGTACATCTGTAAGATGACGTTCATGCAAATTTCGCGCTCGGCGCATACGTGTGGCGCTAGTAGCACCCCTCGGAACATGCAAAGCAGGTTTGCTGTAAATACGCACTTTAACGTTCGTGAGCGTTAGTATTCGTTGAGATTCGACGTAGTGTGTTGATGTTAGTCAAGAATGCCTTTAAGAAGACGAAGAAGCCTTTTTCAACAGCTCACGGAGTTTGAACGAGTTCGTGTAATAGGGCTACGAGAAGGTAGATATTCTTTCCGCAATATTGCAGAACGACTTGGCAGGAATGTAGCCACTGTGCATGATTGTTAGCAGCGGTGGTCAAAGGAATGTACTGCCTCAAGAAGACCGGGTTCCGGCCGGCCACGTGGCCCTACTGAGAGGGAAGACCGCCGTGTACGGCGTATGGCCACGGCGCATCGTACTGCGTCTGCGGCAGCAATTCGAGCTGCAGTTGCCATCAGAGTAACACAACGAACTGTTACAAATCGGTTACTTGAAGGACAGCTCGGAGCCAGACGCCATGTAGCGTGCATTCCACTTACTCCAAACCACTGCCGTTTGCGACGTCAGTGGTGTCAAGCTAGAGCTCATTGGAGGACGGAGTGGAGATCTGTTGTGTTTTCTGATGAAAGCCGGTTCTGTCTGGGTGCCAGTGATAGCCGTGTGTTGGTTAGAAGGAGTCCAGGTGAGCGCCTGCAACCAACCTGTCTGCGGCCGAGACACACTGAACCTACACCTGGAGTTATGGTATGGGAAGCAATTTCCTATGACAGCAGGAGCACTCTCGTAGTTATCACACGCACCGTGACGGCACAGTTGTACGTCGGTCTGGTGATTCAACCTGTTATGCTGCTATTCATGAACAGCATTCCAGGGGGTGTTTTCCAACAGGATGACGTTCGCCCGCATACCGCTGTTGTAACGCAACATGCTCTGCAGAGTGTCGACATGTTGCCGTGGCCTGCTAGATCACCAGATCTTTCTCCAATCGAGCACGTATGGGACATCCTTGGACGACAGCTCCAGCGTCACCCCCAACAGCATTAACCGTCCCTGTATTGACCGATCATGTGCAACAGGCATGGAACTCCAACCCACAAACTGACATCCAGCGCCTGTACGACACAATGCATGAACGTTTGCATTCAACATTCTGGCTGTTACAATGGTTATTAATGTACCAGCATTTCCCATTTAAAATGGCTCTTCTCGTGCTTACATTAAGCTGTGATCTTGAAACATTAATCGATTAAATATGTTATCTATACAAATGTATTGCCGCCATTTCATTCCTCTTCAACTATTCTTTCGTGGTATTGGGATTTTTTTTCCGTCAGTGTAAATTGAGATAAAGACAGGTTTTAAAACCAACGAAAGGCGATATTAAGAATCAACCTTTAGCAGGGTTAAATTCTTAGATTGTGAGTAACACAATAGATAAATTATCCATATCTTCTGCGTATGCGATAATAAGATGTCGATGAATACCATTTTTCACTTTCGTGGTCTGGTTTAATACCAACTTGACTAATTTCTGTATGAATAACATGGCGGTATACAGAACTTCATCTTGAGAATTTTAAGGGTATACAGCCTTCTCAACAAATATGTAGACAAAATTTTAGTGTTTCACAATGGTTTTACTAAATTTTATAACAATTTATTTGAAGAGTACTCTAGAAACGTATTTCCACAGATTTTATGCAGCATTTATCACGCATATTATCTTTCAAATATATTTTTAAATTTTATTATTTAAGTTTTAGTTTAAACACATGACCATGGTTCCAAGAGGTTTGTATTGCAACTCAGGTGACTACACATTTATCACTACATTTATACTGTAGGCTACTTTAAGTTTTCTTCCCTTCTACGTAAAACTTGAAAGTTGTATTAGGTACCCAGCTATTCTCTTTATGTATCGTACTGCAATGACATTTATAAAACGTTTCAATATGAAACACACACACACATTTGCAACTATTTGACTGTTGTCAATGGGTTTCAACGTTGGAATTTATATACATATCCACCAATATCAAACGTTATATGAAATGACGTGTTGATATTTTTCTAATAGTGGTGTCGAACATTAGGGCCCAGTCTTTGGTTCCACTATGCGAAAAAATCACACATCCACGCATTCTTGTCTCCAAGAAAGATTCCTCAATTTTTCCTCTCATTAACCTTTTTCTGAATTTCATTCTTTGAGGCGAACTGAGCGACATGAAGAACATTTTTTTTTCACTTTCTTAAACATTCGTTCGGGGATTTTAGTATAAATTGGGTAGTTATAGTTTTTGTACGTGTACTGTATATGTATGTGCGTCTTTAGAACGAGAGTTAGAAAAAATTTTAACATATGTAAATGGCTTAAAAATTATTTTAGTAAGTGTGAAACTAGAACATGTGTAAACTAAATTATAGACTTCATTTCTAAAACTAAATTTTATATTTATATATCATCATCATCATCATCATTGTCAACCATTATCACCCCGCACGGGGATAACTGGTTTTCCAGTTATTTGGGGAGCGGCGCCCCCACGGCCCGAGCTGACCTTGTGACTGGTCAACATCTGATGTCATGCCACCGCTTTGCTGTTGGTGTTTGCAGGGACGGCTGTTCATCCAGCTGTTGGGGAGTCGCGGCCCCACGATCCCGAGCTGGTCTTGTGTCTCGCTTTTTCGTTTTTATTTATTTTCTCCACTGGCTAGTTGCCCGTGTTGTATACTTTACCTAATCGCTACCACGTTATGCACTAACACCCCGGTCTTGTGGTTTTGTTACCCTCCACCACTAACTGTATTATATTAACCGCTCAGTTCGTAGGTTGCTGAGATTCCGTTTAGGTTCCCTTCCAGGATTTGTCTTCTTTGGATTTCTTTTTTTCCTTTTAGCTGGTTTGGGTGCTAGACCTATCTGCATGTTTGCCGCGTGCGGAGACCCGTGAGGCGGAAATGGGATGTCTGGCGGCTGAGGTCGCAGGAGACCGGATAAGTGCCTCCTGTGTACCAACACTCCTCTTCGACCCCGGCTTCGCTGTAAACGGGAGGCTAGAGACTAACCCACCTCTAGTCAGAAGTCTTGTACCAAGTTGTGTACACGGCTTTAGCGGCTTTTTGTCGTATAGCACGGCAGGGTGAGCCCGGGGGCTGTGGGATCATGCCAAAGGCGTTGGCATGACGGTACCCGGAGGCCGAAGTGTCCGCCGAGTGCGTGTGATCACAGCCAACGGACTATATCTGCAACGTATAAGCTCCAGAACTGTGTCCAGCGTCATTTTCTTGGCTTGCAGACCTCCAGTTCTCCCTTGTAGGGCTCGGTGGTGGGTGGAGTAGTCTGCAGACGAATCTTCCTCCTTTTTTTCCATGGGTAAAAAGAACAAAAACTCCAAATTTAAGTCACCTGACAAAATGATAGTTGACAACGACTGTCCTTCGTCTTCTCAACCTATCAAGTCTCATACCCTTAAACGGTCTTTAGACCTTGACCTGGACCAAGAATGTGGAACCTCTTCTTCGGCAGCTGTACCAGTCGCTCCGAAGCGTCGTCTCCCCTCGATTGCTGTGACTACGCATGCTACTCACTTGCTTGTAGAATCCATCGATCCGCATGAGAGACTGTCCACCAGATCTCCCTTTTTCATTTCTAAAGCTTTGGACGCTGCGGTTGGCCCCTTGAAGTCTGTGAGGAAGCTTCGCTCTGGGGACCTGCTTGTCCAAACTTGCAGTGTTTCTCAGAGTAACACTTTTCTGAACCTCACTAGTCTTCAAGGCATTCCTGTAAAAGTGACACCTCACCCGTTTCTTAACACCTCTCGGGGTGTTATTTCGGAGTTTGATCTCTTGCCATGCAGTGAAGACGAATTCGTGACTGAAATTGCTGATCAAGGTGTTATTGCTGCACGTCGTATGATGTTCCGGCGTGATGGTTCCATGATTAAGTCAAAAAATGTCATCTTGACTTTTAACTCCCCGAAAGTTCCGACCGAAATCAAGGCTGGCTACTTGGTCTGTGGAGTTCGCCCGTACATTCCCAGTCCTCTGCGCTGTTTCAGGTGCCAGAGGTACGGGCATTCACAACGTTTCTGTAAGAGTTCCGCTCGTTGCGCAAATTGTGGCTCCAGTGAACATGACGGGGAAGGTTGCACTTCTGCGGCCTGCTGTGTTAACTGCGGTGAGGCCCATGCAGCTTACTCCCGCAACTGTATGAAATGGAAGGACGAGATGGCGATCCAGCGCCTCAAGACCCTGGAAGGCCTCTCGTACCCTGCTGCCAAGGCCAAGTTGGGTATACCCACCACCCGACAGCGTACTTTTGCCGCAGTAGTTCAGTCTCTGCCACAACCCGTGCAGCCCTTTGTTCCGCGCCCTGTAGCTCTCGCCGCCCTTGCCAAGCGATCTACAGCTGACCAAGCGACACAGGTGTTTTTCCCCGAGCTCGAGATTTTTCGAATACCTGATTCTGGGCCTTCTCTTTTGCTGCCGACCGTCTCTTCCAGTTTCCAGCCGAAAGCCTGCACGTGCGGAAGACCCGGCCCTCAATCCGCAAAGGTGTGCAGTGTCCATCCAACTGTCTCGGCCTCAGCGAGGTCCCCACATTCAACCAACATTATAGAGGAACATAGGGGAGGAGAGTGACAGTTCGTCCCCAGCCTCAAACAACATTGCAGAGGAACATGGGGGGAGGAGAGTGACAGTTCGTCCCCGCCCTCTGCCAGCATTGCGGAGGAGTGTGGGGGGAGGAGAGTGACTCATCCTTTGTGTAGTTGTGTTTAAACAAAAAAAATAAATTATAATTATAATAATAAATTAATAAATTTTTATATAAACCTAATTAACTACCTTGTCTTCACAGCTTTCATCATACTCTTTTTCAACTTTTACCAAGCCTGTCTGCTCTTAATCATTTTCTACGTTTTTAAAAATCTGTGGCTGATAGTTCTTTGTCTGGCGCTCTTTGGCCAAACCTGGCCCTTGCGCCAATAAAATCCAACAACCAACCAACCAACCAACCATTATCAATCCACTGCTGGATGAAGGTCTCCCCAAGTTTCCTCCACAACGGTCTGTCTTGTGCCAGTCTCCTCCATTTCACCCCTGCATACTTTCGAATTTCATCCACCCATCTCCCATGTGGTCTTCTTCTGCGTCTTTTCCTGTCCCTTGGAATCCAATCTAAAATTTCGGCTGTCCATCGATGATCTGTCCTTCTGGCAGTATGTCCAGCCCATTGCCATTTCAGGGATTTAACTCTGATCATGATGTCTTCCACTCTTGTCATTTTTCGGATCCACGAGTTCCTCTTCTTATCTCTCCTGGTTACACGAAGCACGCACCTCTCCATGGCTCTTTGAGTTGTCTGCAGTCTTTGTATATCTCTTTTAGTTAAGGTCCACGTCTCTGCACCATACGTAAGCACTGGAAGGATGCATTGATCAAACACTTTTCTTTTAAGACATAATGGTATGCTTCTCTTGAAAATTATGCCGTTTCTTCCAAAAGCTCTCCAGGCAAGTTTTGTACGCCGATTAATTTCTTCATCAATGTGACCCTCACTTGATATCTGCTGTCCAAGATAAACGTACCTTTCTGTTATCTCTAGCTTTTCTCCATCAATCAATAAATCTTCATTTCTTGTAAAAGCATTGAACATCACTTTTGTCTTCTGAAAGTTCATTTTTAATCCCACTTCTTTACTCTTGTCAGCAAATTCCTGGATCATACTCTGCAGCTCTGATGGGGTAGTTGCAAAAATGACTACGTCATCAGCAAAACGAAGGTGGGTTAGATAATCTCCATTAATCTTTATCCCTTTGTTTTCCCAGCTCAGCGACTGAAAAACACCCTCCAATGTGCATTAAAGAGCTTCGGAGATATGGTGTCACCTTGTCTCACTCAATTTCCAATTTTTATGTGTGTTGTATTTTCAAACAGCCGAATCTTTGCACTTGCATTTTCATAGATGTTATTAATAATATTAATGTATGCATCTTCAATACCGCAGGTTTTCAGAGCCATTGTAACTGCTGATGGTTTCACCGAATCAAAGGCTTTTTCATAATCGATAAAAGCCATGCACAATGGAAGTTCATATTCCCTCGCTCTTTCAATTAGTTCTCTCAGTACGTGGATATGATCTATTGTTCTGTAGCCACTCCTGAATCCAGCTTGTTCTCTCGGTTGAGCCACGTCCAGTGTTACCTTCAAGCGGTGTGAAAGAACTTTAGTGAAGATTTTATAAACTACTGATAGGAGGCTGATAGGTCTGTAGTTTCCGAGATCCTCAATGTCACCTTTCTTATGTAGCAGGATCATTGTAGCGGTGTTCCAATCCTCAGGAATCTTTCCTTCATTAAGGCATCGAGTGAAAATTTGGGCGAGTACTGTTTCAATTTCTCCACTTGCTTCTTGTATGATGTCTACAGTAATTCCATCTTCTCCTGGAGCTTTTCCCCGCTTCATGTTCTTGATTGCATGTGCAACTTCTGCTGGAAGGACTGGAGGAACTCTGGTACTGGTATCTTTCATGATGGCTGGAGTGCATGTATCATCCCTTTCATATAATTTGGAGTAGAAATCTTTCACTCTTGTCAAAATTTCGCCTCTATTTCTTGTTACAGAACCATCTTCTTTTCTCAGTGCCATAATCTGTTTTCTTCCCTTACTGAGATGTCCCTTTGCTATCTTTAGGCTTTGGTTGTTTTCAATTGCTTTCCTCACTAGTTCACAGTTGAATTTCCTTACGTCTTCAGTGATACTCTTTCTTACTGTCTTGCATAGCTCTATATATTCCACTTTGGAAGTCACATCTTCTTTAGTTGTCCTCATCTCTCTTCTTTTTTGCATCAACATTTTCGTTTTTCCTGATAATTTGTTTACATGCAACTTGTTCTTAGACCCAGCTAATTTTGTTGCTGTTTCCATAAGGGCTTTGGTTACTTTTCTGTTAACTTCAGAGATGTCCACTTCTTCCGATGTTAGGCCTTCTAAAGCAGAGAACCTGTTCTTCAGTTCCAACTTAAAGGTATTATGGTGTTTTTTAAGGTTGGTTATGTCAATAGATTTTGTTTGTCTTATGAGCTTGCCACGTTCAAGTTTGGTGTTGAGGTACATCTTACATCTCACCAATCTATGGTCACTACCTGTGTTGAACTTGTTTAGCACACTGCAGTCTTCTATGACGAATTTTTTGTTACACATAATAAAATCAATTTCACTTGTCGTCCCATTTGGATGCCTGCATGTCCATTTCCTGTGTGGCTTTTTTTTGAAGAAGGAGTTCAAGATGAAAAACCCTTCTGCCTCTGCAAACTCAACGAGAGTATTTCCACGCTGGTTTCTATTGCCGTGACCGAATTTACCTACTGAAATTTCATTCTGTTGCCGTTGCCCTATTTTTGCATTGAAATCTCCCATAATTATTTTCAAGTGCTGCTTACCTATATTATTTAGATGACAAATTTCCTCATAAAATTTCTTCAATTTCTTCTTCAGGATGACTTGTGGTGGGTGCATAAGTTTGAATAATCTGAGGCTGGTATCTTTTCGAGAGTTGGATAACAAGTCGTGCAGCTCTGTCAGAGGAACTTTCAACTTCTACAACTTTATCCTTCAGTTTCTGGTTTATTATAAATCCAACACCACTCGTTCTGCCAGTATCTGTCCCACGATAGTAGAAGAGATGTCCACTTTTCAGTTCGATGAGATCTTCTCCTTTTCTCCTTACCTCACTTAGCCCCACGATGTCCCACTTGATCCTTTGTAGTTCCTCTTCCAATTCAAGAAGCCTTGAATCAGAAGATAGGGAGCGTCCGTTGTACGTAGCCAAAGTCAGCATCAGATGGCAGCCTAGTCCGGTCCTCCGGGGATTCTTAGCACCCTCTGCCTTCATGTCGCACTGGCCGCTGCCTTGGCCAGGTACATTCCAGCTGCCGGAGACTGAGGGCCAAGGTT
Source organism: Macrothele yani (assembly GCA_039090855.1). Taxonomy (NCBI): domain Eukaryota; kingdom Metazoa; phylum Arthropoda; class Arachnida; order Araneae; family Macrothelidae; genus Macrothele; species Macrothele yani. Next base: position 109,475,683 of record CM077015.1, on the reverse strand, counting down.
TAAGTTGTGGAATCATTTTGGAGGGGTTTGGCCATAACTCACCACGCTGGCCAAGCGGGTTGGTGAGTGTGGGATAGAATTTCCTCTAATCCCGATGGTATAGTTATACCGCTATTGGCGGTCGTCAGAGCCCCTTTAGTGGGAACAGGATGTACCACGAGAAGGCGGGGTTGACATTTGTCAAGGAGAGGCTGTGATGTTACGCATCACCTGACCTTACATCCCTTATATATATATATATGTAGCAATTATGAGCATTGGAATCGTAAAGTGAACTCGTGCATAATTAATTAAATTAAATTAAGCTTACATTATGACTGAGATTAAATAGTGTGTGGTGAGAAGCATTTATTGGTACAAAAGTTCAGGTGTGTTAGCAAGACACAACAAAATTTGGTATAGGATCGTGCACTATGTCAGTAGAATGATTTTTTTTAAGGAAATACATTTTTTTCCCCCGAATTCTGAAATTTCTTATTCAGCAATTTGTAAATGAAATGATGTGAGAGTTTTTGTATTGAGTTTCGAGAAATATTAATTGTGTACATGATGTAAAATTTCTTGTGATTGTTAGGATCCCCGGGATTTGCACCATTTCGTTTTTTTTCACTAGACAGGGAATCGCCAAAAACCGGAGATAAGAATCTCGCTTCCTGTAAGCCCAGAAATTCCATTGGAAGGGGTCACCTTGCAAAACTTGAATACAATAGAACCCCCACGGCATAACAGGTGGAATTTCAATAATTTTTGCAAATTCATGGTCAAGAGCCATGGATGACTAACAGGTTCTTCATCCCCCCACCAAACCCCTCGTGAACACCTTCCCTCAGGATTACAGAGAGCATGAAAGATGACTTTCAGCCAATAGCGTAGCTGAAAGCCATAGCGTCCTTTTTGGCGCATGCGCGCTAGAGCTTTGTAAAAGTTTGAGCTAAGGGGAGATTTCTCTCTCTTCTCGCTTCACTCACACACTTGCTCCTTAGCTTTTGAGAGGGTAACGCCTCACTTGTTTCGTGTTAGACTCATGTCACCAACCGCTGACTTGCGAAAAGAAGTTGGGCGAACTTATCTTTCACATTGCAGTTGATCCACTCTTACCCCCTGGTTCTCTGCCAGTAGGGAATGCATTCTATGAAGTTGAAAAAGTCATTGCACCATGTTTACTGGTAGCAGCAAAATTTCATGGCCAAGCGCTTTAGTCTCAAATGCCTTGACCAGATAATGGACGAACGTACGCTTGTGACTCCCAGCTATCTTGTCCCCCGTCCGAAGGGCGAACACCCACGATGACGACGCCAGTGGAAGCCATTGTAGCAGACATCTTGAAGGAGTGAAAAGAAAATAACGAGGCAGCTCTCCTCTTAGACGATTGAGTATTCGGATGTCTTCCCCAGACAACTGTCTATGCCTGGCCGTTACTTATCTCTATCCCATCCGAAGTTACGAAAGAAAAAAGACTGAATGCGTAAATGAAACCGCCGTGTGAATTCTACTCCTCAACCCACGACTTATGAGCCTTCTGTGAAAAACGTCGAATTGGTCACCAACTCGATGACACAAAAATAACTAAGCAGGGAAAATAAAAGTAGTTTTGTAGATATACAATTCATTTTGTCGTCGTGTCCAACCGACTCAATCGCTTTTGAAATTTCAAAAAAAAAATGTTGCTGCCTTAATTAATTTAAAAAAAGAAAAAAAAAACAGGATACAACATTTGTAACTAGTATTGTTTGAAAATACCTTATTGTGTTGAGAAATGACACGGTCTCTAAAGGTGTATTGCTGCATTAATATATTAATTAAAAAAAAATGCAGAGGCAGTCGTAATGCATTACATGCTGAGAAACCTCAGTGCTCATTTTATTTTTGGCCGAAGTGTATTATTCTTTTGTATTGTGCATGATGTTTTGTGAAAGTACCTAAAAAAGAAATATCAAGTGTGGAACACATATTTTTCTTACTAAAGAAATGATAATTGAATCACACTGAAATTTTAATAATAAATGAATTACAAATTAAAATGTTAAAATGTTGAATACCAGGCAAATCAGATAATTGTATAATAAATCTGAAATATACACCCAACAAAATTGAAATTGGACTCTAAAACGCATTTTTGGCATTCGTGGGAGATTTGTAAAAAAAAAAAAAAAAGAATAGAAAAAAATTCTGTAAAATTCTCAACAAAATTCTGATCAGGCCAGAGGCCTGATCAGCATTAAATGTAACTGCTAGTCAGTTTTTACAACTAAGAAATTTTGAGTCCCCTTAATTACTTGTTTATGTGTGTTCAGTGAATCCAAGGTTTTGATAGGTAAATCTTGTGTAATTTTGTTTGTCAAGCTCATATATCACCTCTACATTTGGTAGTGTTCATCAATCTGAGCCTGGTAAGGTTTAATTAACGTATACTTTGACAACGCAAAATTTTAATGTTTGTGCATACTGTTTTTCTTTTGTTCTTCCACTAATTATTTTTTTATACATCACGTGCCATATTAATCCACTTTATTTGATACTAGTTTACTTATAATATAACAGAGGGTCATAGTGACCGAGATTTATAATTGAACAAAATTGTTTTTTATCAGAAACATAAAGTGATTCAGAAGGATCTTACTTCAAAATCTTCTTCTTATTGAAGACGCATAACGAGAAAGGTATTCATGAGATGAGGAAATCCGACAAAGTTTATATAAAATATGATGCAGTATACCTTTATCTCCGGGAAGATTTACGCCGAGTCATTACTTACTGGATACACTTTGTATTCATTAATAGCGTTACATGCAGTTCTAATTGTAAAAAATCATGATTCTGCAAGACTTATGATATTTTTAATTTCTCAATACTGGGTTGATGCTTTTGCAAAATTTCAGAAAACAAAATATAGCGTGTCATTTTTTGTTTCTACCGTTTAAGAGAAAGTGTGGTCATACCTATTTCTGCAGGTAATTTTAGCATGGCAAAACGCAGTTCTACGTGACGTAGTTCAAAAAAGAAGTGTATGTGCGCACAGCAATGACCTCGTGTTAGTGTGCCGAATGGCAGGCAGGTATTTCACTGTTCTATTTAACTTTCTGCTTTTGTCTCATTATGCATAGCTGAGTTGTACTGAGCTGTTCAGGAAACTTTGAAGAAAGCGGTAAGAATGTAATGTTCTTTGGTAATGTTTTTATATAAATCACATTTCTTGGACTTTAAAGTGAAAGTAATTTCTTCTGTTTGGTCTGTCTATTTAATCTCACTATGGCCAAATCCATACATTTGCAATACATACATACAGGGTATTTGAAAACTAATGGAGCAAACTTTAAGGGGTGATAGAACACACCGCAACAAGCACTTTTCGTCATAGAATGCATGGTCGCAAGTTACGCGGTTAGGCGCTGTAGGGCGCTTTCCGTTTCCCCACAAACGCTGTTTTTCGCAACGCAAAGGCAGGAATGGCACAACAAATCCGAACAAAGCTTTATTGTACACAAAATAAAAAAACAAACGTGACATCAAAAATTTACATCAAATTTGCAAATATTAATAAGTAAATACTAATTTTAATTACATTTACAAAAGCAGCTCAAAAGGGCGACCGCCAGTCCTGTTACACGCTCCACATCGTAGACGTAAAGATGCCCGTATGTTGTAGAAAATACAACGCATTTCCGGGACAGCTGCAGAAGCAGCGACTAGTTCCTCATTGGAATCAATGGAAGTGTCGTACATTTGGACTTAAGATGTCCCATAAAAAGGAATGCAGATGTGACAGATCTGGTGAACGTGAGGGTCAAGCGATGGGTCCACCTCGGCCAATCCATTGGCCTGGAAATGTGGCGTTCAAGTAATCAGGCACCTGAGTGCTGAAATGAGCTGTCAATCCATCATGCTGGAACCGCATTTTACGGTGGACGGCTGCTGGTACATGCTGGATCAATTCAGGCAAGACTTCTTGAAAGAAAATAAGGCACGTCCTTCCATCCCGACGTTCCGGTAAAATATATGTATCTTTGCGTTGCGAAAGACAGCGTGTGTAAGGAAACATATAGCGCCCTCCAGCACCTAACCGCGTAACTTGCGACCATGCATTCTTTGACGAAAAGTATTTGCTTTGGTTTGTCCTATCACCCCATAAAGTGTGTTCCATTAGTTTTGAAACACCCTGTATATACTTGGTATGTATGACATTTGTATAAAGCACAAAACCTGACACGATTATCAAGCAAACTTAGATTCGTAGTACATGTCTCATTATTGAACAAGCGTGTGTAGTCTGAATGGTGTGTATTTCCATGACCAACCAGACTACCTGCAAAAACCAGCTTTTGTACATATAAAAAGGACACTGGTCTTTTCATTGTGCAGATCTTCACTGGTCTTTTCAATGTGCACATCTGATTGTTTCTTATTGAAGGTTTAGCGTCCACCATGATCACCTCGATCGGCTATAAGCAGTCACCCGTCCCTAATTTAGGGCCACTAGTTTCACGGAAGAGAGAGAGCCAGTGCCTCAAGACAAACAGCACATACATACCTCACTGGACACCGAATCGGGACCCTTCTGGGACGAATGGTCATAAGCCAGCACTAAGACGACTGCGCCACAGGGACGGCATCTGAGTTTGATTCAATTGAAATGGCATTACCGAGAAATCAGGTAGCGCGTAATTCTTGAATCGTGAGTAACGTACAACACATTTATTTGAATAACGCCTCTACGTCTCTAGTGAAATAATAACGTAAACAAGGCAGGGTTTGTGTAAAATAAAGGGACTTCAAAAACTAGAAGTAATTTCAAATAACCATAAACAGTTTTGTGTATTTTCCATGAGCCCTATACGAGGGGAAGTCAGTACTGAAGCACAAACTGTTATTGGTAGCTGGTGGTAACTCTTATGATAGTGGTGGTTATTATTTTCCAAAGGCGTCATTAGAACTCAACTTTCTCATAGTTCAATGTAGCAGGTGATAGGTATTGCATGCACATGCTCAGGTTAAAATTGAAATATTGACGGTGCTCGATGAAGGTACGACCGAATAGCAGCGTACTGTTACGCTTTTTCTTTAGACTAAAGGATTACTTGTAAGAGATATTCAAACGGAAATGGTTTCTGCTTGGAGACAAACCAGTCTACAATGCAACGTCTTGCATAGTTCACATCTCCTGATGGGGACAATTCTTTTAATGGAAAGCTGTTATCATTTTTTAATTTAATTTATTTGTGTAAGATGTGAGCTAAACCTACCCGACATCGCATGCGATAGGACATTTTATTAAAATTTTTGTGGTAAATACATCGTATAATTATCATGTATATTCATATAATTTTGTAAAACTGATGTGTTATATATGCATACCTTGCAAGGACTCCGGTAATTTTTTCTTGTAGAAAATACTTTCTCCTACAGTTTAAGGAACGCTACTATTCAGAAATATTTAATATAAATGTGGCATACTCTATGTTGAAAGCGAAATCATCCCAGAACGATCAATTGAAAAAAATTCACCGATTTTGGGGAATGTAAATAATTTTATTAAGCTATATCTGGAACAAAATCTTAGAGTTTAACTATTTCTTGGTTAGCAGTTTGATTTCAGAGAAACACATTCATGGGTGTTAAGAGACAAAGAGCTGCTTTCAAATGGTTAAGCATGATTAACAAAAAGCGTTAAATTATAAAATCGAGAAGGCACAATGAAATTGGCTGTTTTCTACAAAAATATATCTCAGTGACGAGTTAAATGCTCAGTAAAAATCGTACAAAAATGGCCCATCAACTGCAACAGGCAGCTCTAAATCAAACGCTTTTGCTGACATAGACCTGTTGCATCTCGCTGTTAGTGCCACATAACTATCATCCTAAGATGTTGTAATCCGTTGACAACCTGCCACGGGTTGACGAGTAGCATCTCCTGTGTGTTACTTCCTTCTCCAAACCTTGATACAAAGGATTGATTCATACCAGTGGTTCTGGCAACGTTGCTCTGCGTTTAGCAGGATTCTAACACTCACACAATCCCATGACGTGCAAACATGTCCTCTCGCCGATTTTGGACATATTGTTTTAATTCAATTCTACTTCTAGAAGGAACTCGTTACGAAAAGAAAGTCACATTTCGCACTTCTGCAAAACTATGTTTTGCAGTTACTGTTCATCACATGGTATTGGGTCTTGATCCCCATATTTCCATGTTCTCAAGTCCTCTGCACATTATTCTATTACCTACTTTCCCTATTCATTTCTTTTAAATGTATTATTTTTAGCTATGTTTTAAGTTGAACTCTACTGTATTTTCACAAAGAGTTTTTCTACGCTTCTACGCATTGTATTTCAACCCGGCCTTATAATATCCCAATTGCAAACAGGTTTGTTCATATCTTTGACGCCTGCAAAATTTTCAAGTAAATATGAACCAAAAACCTTACGAAACAGTGTTATTCAGATACTATTATTCAAGACTAAATGTTGAAATAGAAAACATAACACTGTATAATAACGTTCAATAAATACTAGACTGAAAATTATTATCGCTATGGATATGTCAAACACGTTTCAACGGCAAATCTGGCCAATCTTCGTACTAAAATGACGGATTCTACACAGAACTCCATCTTTGAATGAATAAGTGCCTAACAGTTAAATAACTGGAAATATTCTAGATAATGATTTCTTCTCTTTTTTTCTGTCAACTTAAGTGTACAGTGCGTGAGATGTAAATCGAATTTCCTAAAGGAACAACGAATAAAACCGGTAAAAAGATTACATATCTTTATTCGTATCAGGCACAGAGCAGGAGACTAACAGCTTAATCTTCGCAGAGACTCATGGGAACCATTTGGTCCCGAAGATATCAGTGGAACAGGACACAAGTGGACACATATGGAACTAAACCGTCGAATAGTAACCGCGACCATTTTTGTTTTCGAGAGATTACAACTCTTTCGGCGGTGCAACTTATATGGCCATTAGTACCGTATCACGTGATGGAAGTTATCGTAATTTCATGTCGGACCCCTGAGGCGCTGTCCTACACACGAGAGTTGGGTTTCTGTCTCTCCTACTCTTTGGTATTAGGAAGGCTCGATCTCGGAATTTACGCAGTATGGAAGTGGCTGTTATAAAGTTCCATGCGACAAATATGTGCACAATGGTAACACGTTACCAGGTATAAATTGCAGTAAGCAATATTAGTTCTCAGTATTAAAAATAAACAAATATACGTTTGAATCATATGGCACATAACGCATTAACTCCGGTAAATTGCAGACTTTATTATCTCTAAAATGTATGCTTTAGGAAAGGCGAAATGGAATTTGGATATTTTATGTAAAGATGATCAAATTTTAATTATAAAACGCATTATTATATAAAAGCTTTTTCTTGAAGATAGAACTTATAGCTTTAAAAATGTAAATCTTTATTGAAACCGTTTTTACATGATTTCCATAAAATACGATATATACTTTTTCATGGATCGGGTTTCGTAGGTCAAATATGAAAACAAAATAGTGAGGTGGAGTTGCATACAGGTATCATTTTCTGGATGTATAAAATCTAGATGTACAAGACGACCTGTGGATGATTGTTATTAAAAGTTAACTACGAATATTGTTTTCAATTTGGTTTCTTCCCACAATTTCCTTTAAATCAGAACCTGTTACATTAGCTTAGATAAGGCTGCTGGTCACTTTTAGTGCAAGACAATCGATACATTCTGAAGATCTGTAGATTACGATGTCAGCTGACACTTCTATAGGAGTGATCTATTACATCTTTTATTTGTTAAACTGTCAGAGAGAAATATCAGAAAGCATTATGTCTTAAGACTACAATATTTTCACTACATCTAAGGCAACAACATCCTAAAGCGCCCATTTAGATAACACAATTTAGCGACAGACACAGTATGGCCTCTGTAAGCGAGTAATTTCATTCGTACTCCAGTTATAGTAGACACTGTCCTTCGCGATTAACGCTTTATTCAGTAATAATAAAGTGATTCAAATTTTCCTTCTCGTGCCTGATCTTACATGACATAAAATACAGCCTGCACGATTGTTTGTTTAATGATAAGTAGATGTACGTTTCTATTTGATACAGAACTCCACTGTTCCGCAAACCCTATGGACGTGAATGTTCAATCCGTCAGCGCTGTATCGTGGAGATGACGGTCTTTGCGCGCATTAATTCATTGCTGAACTCCACACCCCTCACGTCGGTGCGCGTTCCTTTACCTTCCAATTGACGCGACATAACATTGTTCTGCTGGCATTTCATCCAATTTTAAAATTAAAAAATAAATAAGCGTAGAAAAAACCGTGATTACAATACATTGTAATGTTAAATATTAAACACGAGGATGCGCAACTATGGAATTTTACAAATACTTAGTAAATCAACATCTCCATTATTTTGGGAAAATGTTCAAAAATTCGTGCCATTATTAGGAAGTCCTATACAATATCAGAAAGCAATTCTAAGGAAGCATACGGATATTGCTTTCGTCAAAAAACAGAATTCAAAGAATCAGAGGCACTGTCCTTAGATTAACAACCTGTGTCGTCCAAGATGTAAACGGAACGTAGAAAGATGACCGAAATCCCCTCGTCACAGAAAACAGTCATTTATGTTATTATGATACAAGATATAATGAACTTGGGTTTGTGTTACAAACAATAAGTTTAGTACATATATTTTTTATCTATAGAAATAATGTTGACTGATATTTGAAAGTTTCTCAGCCGCTTGTCCAACTGGAATTTAATTTATCTCGTGCGAGACACCCAGATTCTAATCATTGCTTTAGGCAACCAACTGTGTTTAATGTGTTTTAGGGCAGTGATGCCTACTACAAATCGTTAAAACGTCTATTACTTTAAGGACTTCAGTAACATTAATATTTTGCATTTTGTCTAAATTTACTTAAATATACAGGTAAGCTCTCATATAGAAATTTCTAAAAAGATAAGGTTGCAAGTGGTCATATATTAAGTGGTATGTAGTTGACACCAATTAACAGTGTGCACATGCAGCTTTTCTTTACTGCTATTTAAATTTATTTTTTTCACAATTCAATACAATCCATCGCGTTTCGGGTATACCTGGAATAAAATGTATACTTTGAATTTCGAAAGATAGTTTGCCAAATTTTAGCTATTGAGAATCTGCCCTTTAAAAAGCTTTTTAATGATACCGCTGTTGTGGTGCATGTAAATGATCTAACATGAATAAACAAGAATATGTTGTGCGATTGAACAAAGAAACGAAGGATACTTTTTAAAATTTTGCTTCGTATCTAATGTCATACACTTTGAAAATACAAGGTGCATTTTTATTTGATTGAAAGTCCACTGTTCGATTTACATTAGTATGGTCCGATTCTTCAAAGGAAAATTTAAAGAAAGTTGAAGGTGAACTGCGAAAACTAGAGTGACCCATTACTACCAAGCTGAGTGTAGCCTCCTTCAGGTTTGCCATTCATAAAACCTGGAAAAACCAAATTTTAAACTTCACTGTTCCGTTATCCACACAGCAGGCTGCTATACCTTCCTTTTTCAAAATTTTGCTAAATATCTAACTGCAATTTTTTTTGTTTTGTTTACCAGCGTCAGTTACTAAACGGAATGGATGGCAACTGCATCTTATTTATTGCTCTGATTAAGTACTGAGAAGCATTTGGATTCAGTCAAAATGCTAAAACCGAAGCCAACATCCTGCAAACATTATAACGCTCCTATATTGTGTACTATTCATACAAATCCTCATTTTTCTCGTAACTGTAAGCCTAATGAAAGGCGTTCTGAATTAATTGCATACTACAATCATACCCAAGGTTTATGACAAAAGAATAATTAATATAATATTTTATTCGGAAATTAAACTAAATACTAATATATCTGAAAGCTAACGTTGTAAGACATATTGAACGCTGAGAAACACATTTCTTTTCCATAGAAACCATGACTATTAGTATTTATTTATCGTGAGGAAGAATACGAAACACAGCCCTCTTCAAGGCGATGGTGGATATGTGACAGTCTGGAAATCCTTCTATTGGACATTTCAGGTCCTTTAGTGTGATTAGAGAGGTACGTAAACGCTACGCGCTAACAGCATTTGCAGGATGATCACCTACACGCTTTTATGGCCTTCGCACATCCCTCGGAAGATGGTTGGTTCCATCAAGAAAAAGCGCTATCCAATCGGGACGCAACACCCAAGCATGGCTCGACGAACGCTCACCTAAATGTGTAACCTTCCTGTAGCTCTTACAGTCCACAGATAGAAACCCGGCAACCCTGCGGAAGCTTTCTGAGACACAAGGAAGGGAACGGCACATTGTATCCATAAATCCTGGTCCGACGTCTTTTTGGAGTTGTGGATAATGCTGAATAGTCATGGCTGTCATTACATCTGTCCTTTTGGCATCTGGTCGATAAGTTGTATTGGCATGCACAGGTTGTTATTCGCACTAGAGGTGAATCAAATCGGTATTCTACAGTAATCTCCAATTTTTTTATCCACTGAGTGTACAGTCTGAATGATGAATTTCAACTAATATAAGCCCAGAACATGCGACACTTATTAGCTTTTCGACTTAAATCAATGCCAAGTGAATGTTATTAGATGAGATGTGTTGGTAGTGATGACTTCCTGTGAAAAGACATTTGGTTAAATATAACATCTGCTGTAAACATCGTCGCAACAGATGGTTTCTAAAACGTTGATGCGCTTGGAGGCTCTGGGGAGCTACAGTGGTGATTCTTTTGCAGGGGAGATTTGCTTGTTAGGTTACTATAACTAACGTGAGTAAAACATAGTGATTCTCTGTGTGAAAGGGAGTTACAGTCTTGTATTTCTTACGTGTTTTAAAACCGAAAATCACTACACAGTTATTCGCGTATCTTAGACATAATTTTGAATCCCAGAGTTTTATATAGTTCGTTCAAATGGAATTTCTGTTTCAATATATTTATGGATCCGTGTTATATACGGTTTGAACATTAATCCTCAATATAAACGGAGTTTTATGTCACTTAGAGAAAGGATTCTAGAAGCGTAACAAAGTAGGTACTATTCATGTATGATCTGCTTTAAGAAGGTGGCATTTAAATTTTTTTCAACGAAATTTATAGTTCCAGTGCAAAGTGTGTCTACCAAAATAGTTCAATATCTATATAGGCAGTAAGCCTCAAAGGGTGTCTACTGTAAAAGTTCAATATATATATATATATATATATATATATACTTAAGAGCAAAACTGAAGACTAAGGAAAAAATTTTAGAATTTAAAACGAAGGGTGCAAAATAACCTGAAAATCAAAACGCGCAACGCAGCAGTTTTGAAAATTCAGAATTCACATTCTATAAAGATACCTAAGCAAAAAAAAAATACATATATAATTTTGACTCACACCTAGTACAACATAGAAAAGGTTATGTATCTACCTGTGTGAGTAAAAGGAGAAAAGAAAAAAATAAAATAAAACAACTGAATGTAGAAGGTTTCGAGAATACTGAGCCTTGGCTTTATCAAGGACCAGCAAAAACTCTGCATTTTCTCACTTCCACAAAGAATTAGTTGGAAATGGGTTTCTGCAAGGCCATAGATGCAAGTAACATTCCCACCTAAAATAGTTTAAAAAATATATATATAAGTCATGTCCTCCGTAGAGTAGCATGACCTAGCACTAGTTAACAATTTCGCTTGCATCCATTAACCTTCATGGCCCGACCCATGCTCTTCATCTGTTACTATTAAACAGAGAGAAGAAGATTAAAGAGAACTCAAGCTGTGAGAGTGACATAATAAATAGAAATGATTTTCAGCTATAACGAAATTCCAAGTTCGTTTGAGAGAGAATTTAAACCTGAAAAACAAATTTTACATTGCAATTAAAAAGGAAATGTTAATTTATAACGAACAGATTTTTGAAAGAAAACTTGAGTCTAAAACCCCCTACTCTACAACTTATGACAGCACGAAAACGAGAATAAGTTAAAGATAATAATTAACTAAAGAAAACTTTGTGAAAGTTATATACCTTAAACAGTTAGTTGCAATATGTACAAAGTATTTCAGCAGTGCTTTAAGTGCATAATTAATTAGTTATTAAGAACTTAAGTACTTTGAAAAAACAGTGCATAGACAGCGCATAGAAAAGGAATAAGCTTAGCCATCTTCTGTTCCTAGGTACCACAAAAGACGCTCAAAGTTACAAAGAAAAGTAAGAGTTAAAACCCGCATAAATGTTAACAGACAAACCAATGCTTAAAAGCTGAAAAGCTAAAAAACGACAGAGAAAAGGTACATGAAGTACAAACATTGAACTTATAAAACCTAGAACCCAAAAACAAGGAAGAGAGCTTACCTCTGGTGTTACAAAACCTTTTCTCCTCACAAGAGGAGAACATGGCTGACCTCTTCCGCCACTCCCTAGACGCTGGGGGGCAGTGAGGGTGGGGCTGATGGCCTCCTCATACAGCAAGAAACCAACGCGCGGAGATTTTAACCAGAGAAAAAAATATATAAACTTAAGACTGTGGATCTGAATGATCAGAATGAGCAGAATTAACTGTCTGCAACCTTAGCTATATTGGCCAAAGTAAAAATCCTCTTCATCTTAGGATTAATGGTCACAGGTCTCTAGTAAACAAGTTCTCTAATTCAGGAGTGAACCCCTCCACAAACGCCAACCAGTACTCTACCTTTGAATTAGAGCATTTCCATACTCATGGTTTTGACAAAGTGAAAATACAGGTACTACATATTATCCCTGACCTCTATGCTCGGCTAGAAACTGAATCCCTTGAAATTTTGCAGCATCAGTCTCTTTATCCCTATGGCCTTAATTCCACTCTATCTGACAATAAGCATAATCAGCATAAATTTTCAATTCGTGAACTCTTCTTTCTTGTTAATAATAAGAGCTGCTCTAGAGGTAATAGAGGACAGAAGTTATTTCGCACATCAAGCAAAGTTGATTTTGCTAACTTGCTAAAACTCTGGTAAGCTTTAAAACTGGCACTAATTTTGTTAAAAATACTTACAAAATTCTCAAGTCCTTCAAGCACTCTGTCCTTAAATGTTTGTTCAAATTCTGGAATGAAACTGCTGACCATGTTGATAAGCATGTTTTTGCTTTGGTTCTGGACATTCTTAAACATATTCTTAAAGATAAAATTTCTCTTAAAGAATTTTCCAGTAATTTTGTTACCATCAGGTTCCTAAATAAAGCCTACGATAATCTCAATGTAAGGAAGCTGTTCTACAATAATGCAATTTTTTTTCCCATCCACAGGCACCAGTCTATTGTAAGTTTTAAATATGTTAAGACCTTAGGTTCAATAGTTAAAAACTACAAACTTAACTCTTCGAGCTACATTCCTGTAATTACTACTTGTTCTTGTGATGAACATAAAGAAACAGTTCACTATGATAAGAATTACAACCATATTATCACCGGAAACTTGAGTTTTGTTGAAAATGAAAAGCTTAGGAATTTATTAGAGTATGGCTCTAAATTCAGACCTTCCTTCACAATTTCCAAAGAAAGGATTCTTGAGAGCTTCACTCAAGATGTAAATAAGTACATCGTAAAAACCAGTTTAACGTACAATCAGCCTATTGAGGCCTTCGCAGAATGGAAATACACTGCTGGACAATTGCTAAGGACGGATCATAAACGGCTATATAGCGCATAAAAAAGTAAGTGTGGTTGGATGCCAAGTGAAATAAAATAATGTCAGAATGCCAGGACATTATAAAAAAGACAATTTATTGTGCTCTGAAATCCAGAAGGCTTTGGAACGTGTTCAAGGGACAAACAGGCCATTTTGTGCAGAATACGTAAACGAGAAAAAATGCAATTACCGTCCGCAGGCGTTCCGGCGTAAGATGTCAATACGGGATATGGCCACCATGGAGGGCGATGCAAGATTCCACACGTCGTGTCATGCTTTGCACAACAATATCAAGCAGATGTTGGGGTAATTTATCCCATTCCTCTGTCAGTGCACGGATGAGGGTGTCCTTGTTTATTGGAGGGCATTGTCGACTAGCAAGACTCCTCCCCAAAGCATCCCACACATTTTTAATGGCATTCAGATCTGGAGAACGTGCTGGCCATACGAGGCATTGAATATCCTCGCTCTCAAGACATTCCTGGACAGCGACTGTTCGATGACATGTTGCGTTGTCGTCCATGAAAATGAATCTATCAACGACAGCACCACGGAACATGCGAACATGAGGTAGCAGAACATCATTAATGTATCGTTGGCCGGTCATAGTCCCAGTTGGAAGCACATAGAGGAACGTACGAAAATTGATCATGATGCCAGCCCATACCATGACACTACATGTCGGATATCGGTCCCTTTCCTGTATGTTTGCTGGACAATATGCAGTACCACTATCATGCCAGATCAGTTGTCGTCGACAATCAGACGATAGACTGTATCTACTCTCATCTGAGAAAAGGACAGCAGACCAGTCGTTATCAGTCCAATTGAGATGTTGATGGCACCATTGCAAACGGGCGGTACGGTGATGTATGGAAAATGGGATGCACAAAACAGGACGGCGGGCGTATAGTCCTCCTCTATGCAAACGTCTGGCGACAGTTTTTTGGGAGATCCGCTTGCCAGTAGCAGCCATAAACTTATTTGCTACCTCACTAGCTGTGCTGTGCCTGTGTCTTTTTGTTGATAGCACTATGTACCGATCTTCTGCAGGTGTCGGAGTGCGAACACGACCTCCCCCGTGATGTTTGCTACACTCTCCATTTGTTTGAAATGATTTCCAAAGCCTTGAAACAACACTGTGGCTGACGTCGAACTCCCTGGCAACATCTGTTATTTTTCGCCCTTCTTCAATCTTGCCAATAATACGGCCATGCGTAAAATCATCTAGGTGATGTTGGGAAGACATACTGAAAATTGCAAGTTCGTCAATTGTTTTTTTCCCTTTCAACTTTGCGTTTGAACAACAACGGTCAATACGCGTCAAATCCTTGTATCTCTTATCAGCGCTATGACGTCACGAACAAGTTCGGCAATCCAAAATTTGCATACGCACAACACGTCTTACTGTATCCCGCACTTATGCTAATTTCCACATTTTCCTGCCTTCCATTTTACGGTTGCTATCGTTGCTATTGTCATCCGTCCTTAGCAATTGTCCGGCAGTGTATAATATAATCAATAGCTTCACCGGTGAGTTGGCAGGTCTGGACTTTTGTTTCGACAGAAATCTCTTTTTCTCTGGAGAAGCTAAAAGGTCACTCTCCAAACTACAAGACCAATTTATTTTTACCACTACGGATAAAGCTAGCAATAATTTTGCAATTATCTGTAAGAAGTTCTATTTTGAATTGTTAACTATGGAACTCAATAATAGAGTAACATACGAGCCCGTAAGTTATTCTACCAAGCAGTTAGAAAATCGGTTTAAGGCATTCTTCAAGAAACTTAAAATTCCACGCAAACTAGAAGACATGGGCCTGAATTTCCATTTCTTTTTGCAACGGTTAAGTTTCATAAGGATCCTGTGAAGTTCAGGTTCATAGCTAGTGGAGTAAGGAGTCATAAAAAGAAAATAGATCTTGCTTTTGAAGATGTCTTAAAGAAGGTTTTGAAACACATTAGAAACTGTTCTAACTTGATGTACAGAGATTTTTGGATAATTAATAATAATGCAGAAGTAATTTCTACTATACTCAAAGTTTGTCCCCTAGATATTAATAGTTATGATTTTGAAAACCTATATACTAATCTGCCTCTATCAGATATAATCACTACCTTTAAAGAGCTGTATGCAGAATTTAAACTTAACCAATTTGTTGATGTAGGAACTTGGAACTCTTATCTCAATTGCTGCATAAAAAATAACCATATCTTATATAATAATACTCTCTATAAGCAAGTGAACGGTATTCCAATGGGAACATCAACGTCCACGAATATCGCTAATCTATTCCTGTTCTTTAAGGAATATAAATTCATTAAAAATCACCCCACCTGCTCAGATAACTACCTTTACACTTTTAGATATATTGATGATCTGCTGTGTATCAATAATTCCGAAGTTATAGAGAGTGATTTTGATAATATCTATCCTAGCTCTCTTAACTTATGTAAAACCAACCACAGTAATCAGGAACTTGAGTTCCTAGACTTAAGCATTAAGCTCAACAGAGGTAACCCATCTATTAGCCTCTTTGATAAAAGAGTTAATTTTCCTTTCAAAGTAATTAAATATCTTCACTGGAATAATAACATTTCAACCAAAGTAATTGAGAATGTACTAATTTCTCAGGTCTAAGAATTTCAAGAATTTGCAGCAACAATTTGGACTTCAATTACCACATTAATATACTATTAGAAAGTTTTCTAGAGAACGAAATTCCTTCTTCTTTCATCAAAAGAACTTTAAGAAAAATTATTCTGAATAATAGAGTAAGGTTGGCAGATCTGCTTTAATTTTCTACACAGTTAATAATATGATTCTGACCAATCAAAGCCGTAAGGAAGTTGGCTAGAGGATGCCTATTAACTACCTAAAGGAACCTTAGTGCTATGGATATGACGGTCCTATTAAAACAAAAAAATTAAATAATATAAACAAAATCACAAAAAAAGCTTAAAAATCTGTTTATAAAAGAAAATAAAAACAAATAAAAAAGAAAACTAGTTATTCATCACTAGGATAGCTATACTAAAAATAGTAAAACCAACATTAAAATTAATAAGATTCTGATTAATCTATAGAAGCTCACTAAGGTGATTTAATACATGCAAAGATTATTAAATAAACTGCTCGTGTATTTTATAATATTTCTCATGTATTCTGGAGAGTTAATTCTGCTCATTCTGATCATTCAGATCCACAGTCTTAAGTTTATATATTTTTTTCTCTGGTTAAAATCTCCGCGCGTTGGTTTCTTGCTGTATGAGGAGGCCATCAGCCCCACCCTCACTGCCCCCAGCGTCTAGGGAGTGGCGGAAGAGGTCAGCCATGTTCTCCTCTTGTGAGGAGAAAAGGTTTTGTAACACCAGAGGTAAGCTCTCTTCCTTGTTTTTGGGTTCTAGGTTTTATAAGTTCAATGTTTGTACTTCATGTACCTTTTCTCTGTCGTTTTTTAGCTTTTCAGCTTTTAAGCATTGGTTTGTCTGTTAACATTTATGCGGGTTTTAACTCTTACTTTTCTTTGTAACTTTGAGCGTCTTTTGTGGTACCTAGGAACAGAAGATGGCTAAGCTTGTTCCTTTTCTATGCGCTGTCTATGCGCTGTTTTTTCAAAGTAGTTAAGTTCTTAATAACTAATTAATTATGCACTTAAAGCACTGCTGAAATACTTTGTACATATTGCAACTAACTGTTTAAGGTATATAACTTTCACAAAGTTTTCTTTAGTTAATTATTATCTTTAACTTATTCTCGTTTTCGTGCTGTCATAAGTTGTAGAGTAGGGGGTTTTAGACTCAAGTTTTCTTTCAAAAAATCTGTTCGTTATAAATTAACATTTCCTTTTTTAATTGCAATGTAAAATTTGTTTTTCAGGTTTAAATTCTCTCTCAAACGAACTTGGAATTTCGTTATAGCTGAAAATCATTTCTATTTATTATGTCACTCTCACAGCTTGAGTTCTCTTTAATCTTCTTCTCTCTGTTTAATAGTAACAGATGAAGAGCATGGGTCGGGCCATGAAGGTTAATGGATGCAAGCGAAATTGTTAACTAGTGCTAGGTCATGCTACTCTACGGAGGACATGACTTATATATATATTTTTTAAACTATTTTAGGTGGGAATGTTACTTGCATCTATGGCCTTGCAGAAACCCATTTCCAACTAGGTCTTTGTGGAAGTGAGAAAATGCAGAGTTTTTGCTGGTCCTTGATAAAGCCAAGGCTCAGTATTCTCGACACCTTCTACATTCAGTTGTTTTATTTTATTTTTTCTTTTCTCCTTTTACTCACACAGGTAGATACATAACCTTTTCTATGTTGTACTAGGTGTGAGTCAAAATTATATATGTATTTTTTTTGCTTAGGTATCTTTATAGAATATATATATATATATATATATATACAGGCAGAAAGCCTTAAAGTGTGCCTACCACAATAGTTCAATATACCACATTGGCAGTAAGCCTCGTGCTACTATGAAATAACCTGATCGTGAGTGAGTTGGCATGATATACCCAAACTCTTATGTTCAGAATCTCCTGATTCATTCGCCTCTTCTTCCAACGAAATGATATACTTGATTTCTGATATCTCTATTTTTTATTTACATTAAAATGAATTTTTTATCTCTGAAAATTACATAATTTTCTTTAGTAATTTAGATTGATATTTCCAAGAATGAGTTTTTTATACGTATATTATTCAGGAATTGACAGGCTGAAACGATGTTCATTGAATTGATGATTTGTTATAAATCTCAGCAAACCTTAACCAACAAAAAAATTCTAATTTCGGCAAATTATTTGAAAAATAATTAAATTATATAAAATATTAAGTATTTAACTATCAGAACATGTCATACACAAATCAAGTTTAGGCAATTTATATTATGTGTACAAAAGTATTTTAAAGCGTTTTAAGACAAGTCAACATGTAATTTGTGAAAAAACGACAATACCCTTACGAATCAAAATACGCTCCGTCATAATCTGTAACATTCCGCTAGTTGGCGGGCAGCTGACAAATTTTAACCATGACGATTTCTTCGTCGAGTGACGCCATGTAGTCGTCAACGATGAAGAAATTTCTGCTCTTACATACATATCGTTTATACATACCTATCAAGTTAGATCCACAAGGAATACGTTCGTATTTTGTACGGAGCTAACTCCTGGGATTCAGAACCTAATTCAACAAATAAATAAAAACTACCAGTTAAATTTTTAACTTGTTATTTACTTAGTGTTGACCTGTCAAACTTCTCCTTTAACAGCGATCTTGACACACATCTCGGGCTTGATTGATATCAATCATACGAAGTACACAAGACCGTCTATACTTCATACTGAATGTCTTTTCCTCATGCAAGCTATCCGGAATCCGATCCTCTAATGACTTCTTTGGCCTTCCTCTGCCTTTACGTCCTGCCACTTGGGCTAAAAAATATTACCAATAAGCATCTCCTCACTCATTCTTTCAATATGGCCAAACCACCAAAGGATATAGTCTCCACCTTGCTAACAACATTTTGCTTCACATTACAAAACTACAAGACATCTTCATTCCTCACAAATAAGAATGTGCCTGGTCACAAACCGCATGTAAGTAACACATATCTCCAGCACAAAAATGACTCCTATGTTTCTAGGTAGTACTCAGGCTTCACTCAGAGTAAGAGCAATTACGATTTCATACGCAGCCATGCGGGACTCTCTTGAGAACCCATGATTCCTGTGAAAACCTTCCAAAACAGCTATGAGTTACATGAAAAATTTACCCGCCTACTAATTTCACCATCCAATTTGTCCTCTCTATCAAACATGCTTGCTAAATACACAAACACATTCACCTGCTCAATCACTGTGCCATTTAGACATATATTACATTCAGTACTACGCGATCCAATTGTCCTTTTTATGTGGAATACATTTGTTTGAAGAAATGTCTGTTTCGTTAAGAGCTAAAGGAAACTTTGAACTGTTGTTCTATCAAGATCTTTCATAATCGCAGAAATGTATATCTATGATAATTCACATTTTACAATTAAAAAGATTTAATCCTAATACATACAGATTTTAAAGTCTTATTTTTCATTGTTTTCAAACCAAATTAGATGAAAACAATTATTATTTATTGTTCCCAATATTTCATTTCCTTTTTTTAATTCCCTAAGCATCTTTCTTCAAAAATGAGGGAACAGGTTCGTATTCAGTCTCAAGTTGAAAGCAAAATTAGGAAAATGGTTTGCAATATTGTTCTTGAATTAAGAATTCAATTTAAATGTCCTCTTGAGAAATCGTCCCTTGAGGTGAATTCAATGAATAATTTAAGTACTAAGGCCCCAGGTAGGAAGATGCTCCATTAGCGTATGATCAAGCACTATGTTTTCTGCCAAGGAACTTGGAAACAGTTCTCCCTCTGATCCTGACAAGCGTAGCAAGCATTGAATATTAGTGAGTTTTGCCTTAGGAATATTAAAACGTTTAGGAGAGGATTTTTTCAAAAAGGTTCCATAAAAGACTGAGAGATCATTGTCGTCGGAATCACTGCAAAATTCAAAAGATTAAAAGGTAACCTTCGAAAAAGAAAACAATGGATTTTTGAAGATAAACAAATTTATATATATATATACACAGTGTGGCAACGTTTTTTTAAGACTGGGTCTGTAAAATGAAATAGAAACAATAAATTATATTTTGTTTTGGTTTGTTATTCAAAATAAGTCCCTCCGGCTTCAATACACTTGTTACAGCGATTTATTAATGATTCGAATGCCTGTTTCAGTTCACTTTGCGGAATTGCCTCCAAAGCACGCGTCGAAGCTGTTTGTATGGTCGAAATATCATCAAAATAACACCCTTTTAACGTCATTTTAAGTTTTGGGAATAAAGAAAAGTCGCAGGGTGCTAAATCAGGCAAATACGGTGGATGATTCAACACACAGACGTTATTTTTCACCAAAAATCTACGAACAAGAAGTGAGGTGCGACTGGGTGCACTATGCGCCAACAAACACCAGCTGTTTTCATCCCGATATTCTGGACAAATGCGACGAATTCTGCCCATCAAACGACTCAAAACATTTAAATAAAACTCACCAGTAATTGTTTGTTCACTTGGAACAAATTCTTTGTGGATAATACCCTTACTATCGAAGAATGTAATGAGCATTGTTTTGATTTTCGATGGAACTCTTCTTGTTTTTTGTCTTGTGGTGAGGTTTTTACTTCCATTCCACACTTTGCCGCTTTGTTTTAGGATCACATTGAAAACACCATGTTTCATCACATGTAACAATCGATTTTAAGAAGTTTGGATTATTTTCAGCGGCTAAAATGATGTCTCTGCAATGTGCACTTCTCCTTGATTTTTGTTCATTGGTTAACGTGTGTGGAACAAATTTAGCACAGACTTCTGTGTTGCCCAAATCTTCATGCATTATGGTTCGAATCGTTTCGTTGTTATTGTTTAAAGACTCTTCCATCATTCTTAGTGACGCACATCGATTGTTTGCCACGAAGTCACTCAATTTTTCAATATTCTCAGATGTCCTAGATGAACTTGGTCTTCCGGTATGCTTATCATCTTCTAGCGTACCTCTTCCCTCCAAAAACGTTTGCGCCACAGGAAAACATTTGATCTACTCAAAAAAACTCACCGTTAACTTGTTTCATCATTTGGTACGTTTTCGAGGCACTTTTACCAAGTTTTGCGTTAAATTTAATAACAGCACTTTGTTCCATCTTAATAATTCAACATGTAAAAAATTTACTTCTCTAATGAACGGCCGTTTCGTTTGAGTTACTTTAACAACTGCACAGTACATTTGGCAGAAGGCAAGCAGATGGTCGCGGTTTATAACGCATTAGAGATTACACTGGTGGCGGCACCGTAGGCGGAAATCTAGCGCCAGTCTTAAAAATTCTTTGACGTACTGTGTGTATATATATATATATATGGCTTTATCAATCAATGAAGAACCGATGTGTGCCAGGAGTACCCACAATGTGTCTTATTGCAAATCACGGTGACGTCGTCAACGACGATATGAGAAGTATATACACTGGCGGAAAGTGAAAAAAGAACACCAAGAAGAAATTGGCGGACGATCATGAAATTTACATATGTTAATGAGGTCGAGTTTACGTAGGTGTGATGTTAATTTCGGGACCAACCGGTGAGCGCTTTCGCCACAGCACGGCATAATATGCAAATTATCGTCGGTGGTATTTAAGGAGAACGCCGAAGTGAATGTAATCAGTCGTCGGCGTACGGACACGTGCTAAGACCCTGAAGAAACTGCAATGCCTGGACATGGAAGACGTGTACGATTTCAGCAGTTATCGGACTTTGAGCGAGGTCGTCTAGTCGGACTCCGCGAGGCCGGGTGGTCGTATCGTCGTATTGCGGAACGAATTGGACAAGAAGTATCGGTAGTGGTACGATGGTGGCGGAGATGGTCCGAGGAATATTCCCACACGAGAGGACGTGGAACCGGGAGTCACAGACGGACTGATCAGCGGACCGACCGACGCATAAGCAGAGCGGCGTTGTAAAGCAGAACATGCAGTGCAACGCAAATCCGAGCTGCCTTTGCACCTGAGATGACTGTGCAAACAATCCGCAACGGTCTAATGGATGCAGGACTACGTGCGCGTGTGCCTCTGGCATGTGTACCTCTGACTCCAAACCACCTTCAGGAACGGCTGCAGTGGTGTCGCCAACGTCTGCACTGGAGAACGCAATGGCGATTTGTCGTGTTCAGCGATGAAAGCAGATTCTGCTTGGGAGCCTCCGATGGCCGTATGCGTGTTCGCAGACGCACAGGGGAGCGTCTTCACCCTTATTGCATCCCGCCAGCGACACACAGGGCGTACACCTGGTCTCCTGGTGTGAGGAGCGATCAGCTATTGTTCCCGTACACAACTAGTGTTTGTACCGGATACGTCAAACAGCACCTCCTACATCAACAACATCATTCAGCCTGTTGTTGTGCCATTTGTCAGGTCGGTCCATCGTGGTGTTTTTCGGCAAGATAACGCACGCCCACACACGGCACGTGCTACGCAACATGCACTTAAGGGTGTAAGACAACTTCCATGGCCTGCACGTTCACCGTCGTTGTCCCCTATTGAGCACGTGGGGGATTTTATGGGACAACGACTTATCTGGTCTCCACGGCCCCATCCCCGATTTACGCGTGCAGGTTGAGGATGCTTGTAACTCAATACCCCAAACGTACATCCAACATCTGTACGACAGACTCCATGCCAGAATTGCACAGTGTCACGCAGTTCATGGCGGTTCAACCTCGTACTAACCATGTTACATGGAAATGTTATTTTTCAGTTTACAAGTAAATACAGCTGTATTTTGCCGTAACGTTTTGATCACGTTATTCTCTTTATTCCGTTATTATGCTATATAAATTTCGTTAGTATCAGACGTCTCCTTCTTGGTGTTCTTTTTTCAATTTCCGGCAGTGCATATATATATATGTGAAGTACCGTGTCACCTATCACGTGCTTCCCAAGCACTGGTGAATCAAGTTTTGTTTCATTATTTTTGACAATGGCAGATCTCAGTAACTTAAAAAAAGTAAAGCTGATTGTTGAGTTTCTTGCAGAAACTTCCGTAACTAGAACGACGGTAATAGCAGGTGCAACAAAAGGAACTGTATGGAAAATTATGACTATCAAACAAAACGGACACACAACCGTTGCCTTCAGAAGAGCCATATGAAAATGTCAGATAGGGATAGACGAACGATGATTTGGATGGCTAGACGGATGCACAACATCACGGCGCGTCAAATCGCAGCTAAGTTGAACATCAATCGAAAATGTTCTATTTCCGTAATAACATTTCTTCGGGAAATCTATCCTGCCAATTATTGTGACCTGATTGCCAACATTAAGGCAACAAACAGGTACGGTGGTACAAAGCGCATGAAAACTGGGATTCTATAGACTTCCAACGTCTGATCTGTACTGATAAATGGCTCTTCCTTTTGGTGTCTACCACTGGCGGTGTTCACGTGTGGCAAAATTCTGCAGATGATTATACCTTATTTTGCCATAATTTAAATGAGGTACTGATCATTATATACTAAAACATATTAGAAAAGGCAGACATTTTTTGTCGATATTCACTATTTTGACAAAAGTCACCGGACACCACTTCAAAAGCAAATGAACGGATCCGCTGCTTTGTTAAGATGAGCGTTGCAGCTGGAAACGTTATAAAAACCAGCCTGCAGCTGACCGTGATCATATCTCACTGTGAGGTTGAGTGAAAATGTCGATGCGAAGGAGATCTCACTTTGAGAAAGGAAAGATTGTGGGGTGTTATATGAGTGAGCTGTCCATAAGAGAAACCGAGAGGCGTTTACAAATACCCAAGTCAACTGTTTTGGATGTACTGAATAAGTGAAAGACACATGACGTACCTGAAGCAGCAAACCGAACCGGAAGACCAAAGAAAGTCAGTGACACAGGACGACCAATCCTCAGGGGAGTCGTTACAGCTAATCGACGGAGTACTACACAAGACCTCAGTGTACAAGTGAGTAGAAATGCAGGTACCTCGCTATGAAGACGTAGAATTTGCAGATAACTTCATTCCATGGGTTACCCTGATCGTTAGGCCGCTCATAAGCCTTTCATCTCCATTAATGAGCTGCTCTGTTATCAACAATGGACAACAAGAAAAGCTCATGGATTCAATGAGCTTCTGTAATTGTCCATTGGTGATAACACGGCGCAATACGGCCGTTAGAAATTACATTAAAGATTTTAATGATAACACGGTGTATACGGCTCTTACGAACTTAATTAATTATTGTAATTGAGTCTGTAAGGACTTTATTGCACCCTGTTATCACCAAAGGACAACTGGAGGAGCTCATTAGTTCCATGCCAAGAAGGTGCACTTTGTTACTAAGAAACCGTGTTTATCCAATTGAATGTTAAAGCGTATTTTGCTGTTTGGTGAGTTATTTCAATTGCTCTGCAAGTTTCAATAATGTATTGTACAGTAATTTTACGTTACGTACATTAAGCACTAATTTCACAAATTCCACTATTCTTTTGTTTATCATGACTACGCTCTGTACTTTTACTTCTAACTTCACTTCTATTACTGGAAATAACATTCTGTAAAAATATTTGAATTCATCATAAAGTTTTCTTTACAATGATGTATAACATATATTCGTGAAAATTTACCATTAAATGGTATAAGTTGAATTTAAACATGAAACATTTGAGTTTCAGTCTACTGGTGGAGACTTTGTGTCCACGATTGTGTTCCATGTTTGTTTCGGTAAAAATCTATGTCTTCCCAAATTATTTCAGAAACGCATATGACCACACATTGACCGTAAGTCTTATATTATCAGGATGATAAATGAGAATATCCTTCATTTTTTAGGTGAGAAAGCTTCTTAGCCGCTGCTACAAAATAATTTGCAGCCATTTTGTTGAAGTTGTCAGCTTAATGTCATTATCAAGACTGACAACTTCAACAAAATGGCTGCAAATATTTATTTTGTAGCAGCGGCTAAGGAGCTCTCCCTCCTAAAAAATGAAGGACATTCTCATTTCTCATTCTAATAATATGAGACTTACGGTCACTGTCACTCATATGCGTTTCTGAAACAATTTGGGAGGACATAGCTTTTTACCGAAACAAACATGGAACGCAATCGTGGACACAAACACTCCACCAGTAGACTGAAACTCAAATGTTTTATGTTTAAATTCAAGTTATACCATGTAATGGTAAATTCATTAATATATGTTATACATCATTGTAAAGAAAACTTTATGCTGATTTAAAATATTTAAACATTATGTTATTACCAGTAATAGAAGTGAAGTTACAGGTAAAAGCACAGCGCGTAGTCATGATAAGCAAAAGAATAGTAGAATTTGTGAAATTAGTGTGCAATGTACGTAACGTAAAATT
This sequence comes from Macrothele yani, assembly GCA_039090855.1. Classification (NCBI taxonomy): domain Eukaryota; kingdom Metazoa; phylum Arthropoda; class Arachnida; order Araneae; family Macrothelidae; genus Macrothele; species Macrothele yani. Next base: position 109,450,029 of record CM077015.1, on the reverse strand, counting down.
ACTGTACCGCACATTATTGACATTTGCAGAGCACTTGAAATAACTGACCAACAAGCAAAATACGATTTAACATTTAATTGGATAAACACGGTTTCTTAGTAACAAAGTGCACCTTCTTGGCATAGAACCAATGAGCTCCTCTAATTGTCCATTGGTGATATTACGATGCAATAAGGTCCTTACAGACTCAATAAAAATATTTAATTAAGTTCGTAAGAGGCGTATACACCGTGTTATCATTAAAATCTTTAATGTAATTTGTAACGGCAGTATTGCACCGTGTTATCACCAATGGACAACTACAGAAGCGCATTGGTTCCATGAGCTTCTCTTTTGTCCATTGTTGATAACAGAGAAGCTCATTAATGGAGATGAAAGGCTTATGAGCGTCCGCACGACCACGGTAACCCATAGAATGAAGTTATCTGCAAATTCTACGTCTTCATAGCGATGTACCTGCATTTTTACTCACTTGTACACTGAGGTCTTGTGCAGTATTCTGTCGATTATCTGTAACTACTCCCCTGAGTATTGGTTGTCCTATGTCACTGACGTTCTTTGGTCTTCCGGTACGTTTTGCTGCTTCAGGAACACCATGTGTCTTCCACTTATTCAGTACATCCAAAACAGTTGACTTGCGTGTTTGTAAATGACTCTCGGTTTCTCTTATGGACAGCTCACTCATATAACACCCAACAATCTTTCCTTTCTTAAAGTGAGTTCTCTTTTGCATCGACATTTTCACTCAACTTCACATTGCGATATGATCACGGTCAGCTGCAGGCTTGTTTTTATACCGTTTGCAGTTGTAACGCGCATCTTAACAACGCAGCGGGTCCGTTCATTTGCTTTTGAAGTGGTGTCCGGTGGCTTTTGTCTATATAATGAATATCGTCAAAAACAATGCCTGCCTTTTCTAATATGTTTTAGTATATAATGATCAGTACCTCATTTAAATTATGACAAAATAAGTTACAAGCATCTGCAGAATTTTGCCTCACGTAAACTCCGCCAGTGGTAGACACCAAAAGGAAGAGCCATTCATCAGAACAGATCAGACGTTACAATTCTATAGAATCCCCGTTTTCATGAAAAGCTCTTCTCATCATATAATTAATAGCTGCTAACTTGTATCTCTTTGGATGTGCAGACGAGGCAGGTACCAAACTGCTAATGGATGATTCCTTCCTGAAGACAGAACATTGCAACGAACCTGTGACCAAATCCCTCTCAAGTTCAAAATCCAAAAATTGTAGGTGACCTTCCCTCTCCACCTCCACCGTGAACACTAACGATTGATACTGAGATGACATATGTTCTGCAAAAAGACTTAATTCCTCTTTAGGTTGGTTCCAAAAAACCAGCACATCGTCCACATATCTTAAGTATAAACATGGACACGGCTTAGAATTGGGAATAACTTTTTCTACAATGTGCTGCAAAACAATTTCAGATAATACCGAGGACAGGGGTGATCCCATTGGAGCCCCCTCGGTTTGGCGATATGTAATATCATTGAACTGAAAAATATGAACATTTTTGCTCGAATTTTAAGGCAGTTGTGGTAGTGCTGATAGTTTCTGGGTCTTCTAGCTTTGCTTTTCTCATACTAGAAATAAATAAATGCTTTGCTACTGTTGAATACCACGCATGATACTGCTATCTATTCAAAGCACCTGATATTATTTATTTCACTGGAAGGAAAAGAAAAACAATTTGTGTGTGATGTAACAGCTTTACGCCATCTTGCGCTGCTTCCCAAATGCAATGCACGATAATTTGGATAATTTTATATGACTAACGGAACCTTTTGCAGATAAAGACAAACCTCACAGCATGAGTGAACGCGATTATGAAAATCTTACAAATTTCACATATGCCACTTCTCGAAATGTAGCGCTTGATATACTACCATTGTGCAAGTTTTGGTACAGCATCAAAGTACAGTACATTAAACCCGAAAGCGGTAAAAAATACCCCTTTCCTTTGCCACTTACGTATCTGCGCGATATTCGTTTTTAACACGTCTTTTGTAAAAAAAGATCGTGCTTCTGTTATCGGTTTGTCCGTCTTTCCGTCTGTACCCACGATATCTCTGCAACTATTAGTCCGATTTGAAAAATTCTTTTTGCATTGGGAAGCTTGAAATATGCAAATGACGATCCTAAATTTCGTTTTTTTTAACGATGTACAATTTCGCCGGTAGAAGGCGTAAATGCCGATGATGTCAAATTCAAAAATACGTTTTATTCCACATATTTGCTTCTAAACATCCGATTGGGAAAAATGTTTTATATTTCAATTCCATTTATGTCGAAGAGTATTTAAAATATTGTTACTTTTTAAAATTACACGTACATTTTCCGCTAGGGGGCGTAAAAGTAAATTACATTTTCCCCGATAATTCTTCTTTTAATACTCCGATTCGAAAATATGTTTCTTCACCGGATACATATCCTAATGGACAACCTTTTGCATATAATTTAAAATTTTTGGTAAAGAATAATTTGGCAACGAGGGGGCGTAAGTGTTAATTTTTGCTTCTGATGTATTTGCCATAAAATCGGAGCTTCTAAAATATCGATTGAAAAAATTCTTTCGTGGACTGATACCACTCACATCGATAAACCTTATTGGAATATTTTCTTCTTAAAATATTTCACAGTTTCTTCGCCATTAGGCGTAGATGTACAGATTATTTTTGTCAATATCTCTACTTCTATGAGTCCGATTTGAAAAATGCTTTCTTTGTTGGATAGTGTTTTCCGTGTGACATGTTTTTCATATAATTTCAAAATTTTCAAGTAATTCATAGACTTTCCGCTAGGGGAAGTAAATGTAAGTTGCGTTTCCCCCTATATCTCTGCTTCAAAATCTCCGATTTGAAAAATTCTTTCTGCACCGGATACAGCTCCTGATGGGAAATCGTTTGCACATAATTTCTAATTTTTGTAGAAAAATAGTTTGGCCACCAGGTGGCGTAAATCTTAAGTTCCGCTTCTGTTGTATTTGCAGCCAAATATGAGCTTCTAAATTCTCGATTGAAAAGAACGTCGTTTTTTGCCCGATACTAGTCATGTCGACAAACTTTAAAGAAACATTTTCTTCTTAAAATAGTGCATGATTTGTACGCCAGGGCGCGTAGATGTCTATCTTATTTTTGTCAATATCTCTACTTCTAAGAGTTTGATTTGAAAAAATCCTTCTTTGTTGGATAGTGTTTTCCGTGTGACATGTTTTTCATATAATTTCAAAATTTTCAAGTAATTCATAGACTTTCCGCTAGGGGGCGGAGCGGTAAATTGCGTTTCCCCCTATATTTCTCCTTCTAAATCTCCGATGTGAAAACTTCTTTCTGCACCGCATACAGCTCCTGATGGGAAATCGTTTGCACATATTTTCTAAATTTTGTGAGAAATGCTTTGGCCACTAGGTGGCGTAAGTCTTAATTTTCGCTTTTGTTGTGTTTGCAGCAAAATATAAGCTTCTAAAATCTCGATTGAAAAAAAAGTCGTTTGTTGACCGATACTTCTCATGTCGACAAACATTTTAGGAAAACGTTTCTTCTTGAAAAAATGAATGGTTTCCACGCAAGGGGGCGTAGATGTATATCTTATTTTTGTCAATATCTCTACTTCTATGAGTACGATTTGAAAAATTCCTTCTTTGTTGGATAATGTTTTCCGTGTGACATGTTTTCCATATAAATTTAAAATTTTCAAGTAAATCATAGACTTTCTGCTAGGAGGCACAAAGGTAAATTGCGTTTTCTGAGTTATTTCTGCTCCTAAAGCTCTGATTTGAAAAATTCTTCCTGTGTCACATACAAGACCTGATGGAAAATATTTTTCACATAATTTTTATTGTTTGGTAAAGAATGGTTTAGCCACCAGGGGTCATAAGTGTTAATTTCTGCTTCTGAAGTATTTGTTGTAAAATCTGGCCTCCTGAAAACTCGACTAATTTTTTTTTCTTCGACCGATACCGCTTATATGGATAAACCTTTTGAGAATACTTTCTTCTTAAAATAATGCATGGTTTTCCCACCAGAGGACGTAAAGACACATCTTCTTTTAGTCGATATCTCTGTTTCTAAGAGTTCGTAAGTTCACGATTCCGTTTACAGCAATATTTGAGGGATCGAAAACCCGATTGATAATCTTCTTTCTTTCGTCAGATCTATTGTTTTCCATAACGGTTCCATTGAATTTGAATAGCTTTGATACATTTAATTTGCGTCAGAACGGATTCAAAAGACGTGCTTATTACACCCGAAAATTCGGTGTCATCTTTCTTGTTAAATCTGTTTCCACAAAATCCAAGTAACGGAACACAGTGGATTGAGTGCTCGACATGCGACTACAACTCTCCTCCATAGAACTGGACGTGGAAATATTTCGTTCATTGTTATATCATTTCTTCCTTCTTTTATCTCTATTGGCTTTATTATGAAAAAATACTACAGTAGAACATACGAAACACTAAAGGTGTTTCGTATGCTGTTAGCTAAATAAAACCAGTGCTTTTCACAAATGAAACCAATACTTGCTGGATTTCTCAGAAATTAAATTCTTAAATCCTCATGGCCTGTATGAAGGCACTATTGGTCTGAATATTAACACAGGCATAGAAAAAAATTTGGGGGATCCGCGGCTCAGTCAATCGGTGGTGCCAAAAGATTGAGAGCCGCTGCATTAGACTCGGGAAAACTGATTGAGGACCGCTACATTATGAGGTTTTTAGAATTTCGTTTTACAGAAACGAAATTCTAAAATCCTCATTGCCTGTATGAAGCCAATTTTGTGCTGAGTATAAACACAGCCATAGAAAAAATGTTCAGGCTCCGCTATCTCGTCCTTATAATAAAAGTGTCTCCGAGGTGCTAAAAGTTTGAGTACAGCTGCATTAGACTCAGCCTACGGGCAAGTAAAAAGCCTTTTTTGATTATTGACTTTTAGAGTGTCCGACAATTTTCGCATACATGTCCAATACAAAAAACTTCAGTGATTCGTTGATGTTGAATTAGTGACTTGCTTGGTGGAAAAGTCAATATGTTATTAGATGCAAATTTTGTCGAAATTGCGTGCAAGCCATTGAATACAGCGTGTTTAAAAATAAACTTCTGTATGTTTAAAATCCACCGAGTAGCCATTGGTTTTACTGTCACGTTTTATGCAAAAATATACTTATAAATTATTTTGAGAGTGTTGTTTCATAATAGATCTTTCTATACGATTTCTTCCTGAAAACAGCAGATATGTCGACTGTAAGGGACAGCACTTTGTTTTATTTTTACAGAATGAACGTTTCAGAAAGCAACAGCAAAAAGCACCTCTTACATCCATCATCCTACGAATCATACGCATTTTACATTTTCATATGTTTAAAATATTCAATTCTTTACCTATCCGTAACATGTAGAAAAGAAACTTTGAACAAAATCTAGAATAGTATCAAAAACAAAATTTTCGAAAGGAATTAATTGATTAATTATTACGAGCATCCAGAGGGTATTTGTAACTCTATGATGAGAATTGCCCCCAAGATCGGGAGAATTTGTCGCCCCACCCGGCTCAGCACGCTCGGGACCCTCTGTGTCAATTTACCTGTCCATAAAGTCGAGATCGATGTTGTTGTTGTTGTTCCTAGGAATTTCCACTTCGTAATAACACCACTTACAGATGATCAGGGAAAGGCAGCAAGGCAGCAACTTGCTGTTTAGAGGGACTCGTACCACCAATCCACGCTGAAAGTCATTACCTTTTACAAGAAATCCCATTGTACTAGTAATGCTCTCTCGTGATATTAGCCAGGCAACGTGCGCTTTGTTTATCTCCATTAGACATCGTTGTGAAATAAATTTTCTAATCCGGTATTCAAAAGTGCTGTCGGTATACCCTTTCTCAAGCAATGTATTTAATCATTGGATATTCATTAGGATTTTACGCGTGCCTTTGCTGTTATAGTGTATTTATTCGTTAGATGTTCCATAAGACTTTAAGCATGCATTTCCTTTGGGTTTCTCCTATAATTTAGTCTTTTGCCGTGACAAAACCACTATAAATCCAAGAACCATGTAAAACCGAAGGCATTACTTAAAGTAATGTTTAATATCTGTTCACCACCGACAGGCACACTCTCAATTTGAATTAATATTCATAAATAAATAGTAAACTGAAAACTGCAATTGCACTTTCCATCTCAAACAGCAAAGTGATTTCAATAGCATATTCACTTTCATGTACTGTAGTTCAAACTTGCGGATATCAAATTTCGTAATGCATATTTCAATCGTTTCCTGGAAAAGTTAGAGCTTAAACGTAGTTTGTTTGTTCTGATGTTTCTTAATATGAAATAACCTGAAATTTTGTCTTCAAAGTCGAAAATTGACGTATTACAGGGCAGATATTTATAAAAAAATCGGCTGAGCCGTTGTGATGACAAAAGCTGCACAAAAGAGAAGTGCCTCACTGGTAATTGATTATTTGACAAAATCATTATTTCGAAAACTGTTTTACCTACATGTTGAAAGTAAATTCGTACACACAGATTGTAGCGAGTAAAAGTATTTTACAAACTGTTATTTCAGGATTGAAATTCAAGATTTCTCTTTTTTTTTCGGAAACACAAATGTATTTTAAGAAGGTAAATAGCATAACCCTTGTGTAAATGTCTAATGATATTGTTATTAAATGTCCTTACTGTCATCTTTACAAATTCTTTCGATCCTAATGATCTTCTGCATTGAGATCATTTCGGTGCAAAAGTATTTTTACCCCTACCGTTATTACGTCACTGGTTGGATTTCCTTTCTGTTTCATGACAAGGATATCGAGCTGGTCCCTGCTTTCCCAATTCAGTAAACACAAGAAAAGACTCTGGTGAAATCACTCAAACTGTTTACAAATTGTCCAGTAAGTTTTCACATCCATTCTGTGTTATATAGTGAAACACGTTGTATTTCCTTCGTATGAATGATTTGAATTGATTTTTTTGGGATGCAGTTTCAATTAGTTTTATTTAATATTTGAGAAAAAAAACTTGTTTCTTTATAATTCTAGAGCATTGCCTATCATAAGGTGGAATGGAATTTCAGATATATAAATTTCCATCTAAATAGATCTCTCCGTTTTTTAAAGACACAAACAAAAATGAACAGCCAATTAAAATCCTACTATCCGATTTTCTGCACTACAGTTTTCAAAAGGCGACATGTTCAGAACACATTTTTGCTCTAGCCAAGATAGATCTAAACGATTCTTCATGAAAATCTTTAAGCAAAAATTAACCGACGGTCGGGCTATTTCAAATCATCTTATTCAATCACTTTTATTCTCATAATTTCCAAAATAGTGGTTTTCATCTTTCGTATTCCTATTGTTTTAACACATCATTACAGTATGTCCTAACGTTGTGGAATTTATTTAAAAATTAGACTGTAAGATAAAATTAAAGATTTCTCTCTCTTCCTAAAATGCCAAAAGAGCAGGATTTAGAATGCCAATAATTCCCTCGTGTGTCATGAAATGCCGCTGCACCCACAGAAGTTCGGTGTTTGATGCACATTGCCTCGTAAAATAATTATTGGTCGTTTCTTCCTTGAGGACACCATTAATGCCAGACAATACCATCGCCTGTTGATGCTGTTCATTTCATTGTTGTAAGTGGGCGAATGAAGCTGTTGGATACAGCACGAAGGCGCAACCATACTTCACAATACAGTCTACGCTTTCTTAAAAAATATATATCAGTGATTGCGTAATCGGTCGTGGCGTATGCCCTCACAGATTTCCTGACTTGACTCCCTCGGATTTATTTACTCTGCGGTAACTGGAACGTGACTGTTTACAAAAACAAACTGCGAATGCTGACAAAACTGAATGTCAACATCAAAGAAGCTATGACCAATATCCGCTTAGAAACTTCTAAAAAAATTGCAAGACACACTGTGAAAGAGGAGAATGCCTGTATTCAGTAAGACGGTGGCCTCTTCCAGCATTTACTGTAACATTTCACATATGTATGCATTCATTCTTGCATTTATATTGATTACTTACCTACTTATATCTTGCATTCCCATACTGGTTGATATGTTCCTTGTTCTTACTATCGGGCTGTCGCTTTATATGGGACACCCGGTATTTCAGAAAAAAATATGAGCCTGTTCTATTTCCAAAATTTAGGAAATTCAGAAGTTCGAAATTATCATTAAATATCGGAGAGGATACCAGAACTGGTTTAACCATGCGCAGACACCCAGCACCAAGGTTAACAGTGGTCACCAACGCGCGGTTGATACCAGTGGTGAGCGTCGTTTGTCATGACTGGTATCACAGCAATGATCTGCAACAGTCACACAGTACTTTCACCAATATAACAGCATTGCTGTTTGACCTAATTCCATAAGCACTATGAGCCATAACTGGCCTCGCATGGGGTTTTACAGTAGGAGAACAACGAGAGTAACCATGGAGATGACCAGTCATTTCGAAAAATACATCGCATTGTCCAAGGAATATTGGCTTTGGACCCTAGAGAGATGGAATTGCGGTCTGGAAGGATGGGTCCCGTTTCTTCCTAAGCAATGTGGACTTCCGTATTACCATATGGTGTAAACAGCATGAAGTTTATCCTCTGGTTGCTTAGCTGCGATTCAAATGGCCGGTGGATGTGGTGTCTACGTCTAGAGAGCTTCTGTCTGGCAAGTACTGTGTCCGTTGGTTTTCATCCCATTAACACTAAATGGTGGACACTACAGGAAACTGTTCGCCGACCATATGCATCCATATCTCTAGGATCGTTAGCCGGACCTCAGTACCAGCTTTCAACAGCACAACGCACCGTGTCATCGATCTCGTACAACTACTGAATTGTTTGTGAAATACACTAACGAATTCGCCACGTTGCATTGGCCACTTAACTCCCCTGACCGTAACCCAATTGAATATTTGTGGAATATTCTAAAAAGGGTTGTATGAACTTCTGATGCTCCTCCATGGAATGAGCGTGAACTTCTGTAGATGCTGAAGCGGACATGGTCAAGTTACGCGTGGAGAATATCCAATACCTTGTAGAATTTTCCCGCGGTGTCTCCGAACCGTGATTGCACGGGAAAGGTTACCAATGCGTTATTAATCATGTGGTCCATGATAAGTTCATAATTTCATGCACAGTATATAGGACAGGTGTTTTAGAAATAATAGAAAGTGCTTTTATTTCTTTTAGTTTATTATCTGTAAAAAGGTTTACATAAATAGCATTTTCAGAAAATGTTTTGGTAGCGTGTACATCAGAATCAAATTTAGCCTCTCGAAAAGCGTTACGCTTCTCCCTACTGTAACTTGCACATTTTGATGATTCAAGACAGAAGTTGTTAAGTACCAACATTATATTGATTGAATACCATGGTATTAAATGATACTGTTATGAGGGGGTATCCCATTAGCCTTTTAAAAGAATGTAACGATTCAAATTATCAGGAAGACCGAAATGATGTTATGTGGGCTTGAAATAACCAAACTTTTTTTCTTGTTTTTAGATATATTCAAACCAGGAAGTAGCAACGTACGTTTTAAACACGTTGATTCGCGCTATAATTGTAAACCGCAATTATTTGCACAGAAACAGGGTTTATCTTTTAAAATTTATGTAAACTTCAGAAGCGACATGAATTATAGAAAGTGTGATTTGCATGTGCGATTTTTCTTTTGGTTCGAGGTTTAACGACCGTCGTGAGCAACTGAATGGCTATAAGCACTCACCCGTCCCTAATTAAGGCCCCTGGTTCCAGGATAGAGAGAGAGCCAGTGCCGTAAGAAAAGCACGTCATCCATGCCGCACGGGATTTGAACTTGGACCCCATTCGGACGAAAGATCAGGAGCCATCGCTTAGACCACCGCTTCACCGGGGCGACGTGCCAATTTTTCTGATACAATTATGTAATTTCTGATTCTCAAATTCTAGAAAAATTTACTTTTTGTGAATTCCTAAGAACGGCGAACTGTTTGAATTGCGTGGCGAACTTAACTGCTGTATTCTACATTTTTGAGGTTAGTACAGTTTTCGGAGTGTCTGAAAGAGTGAACATTACTCTGGCATTTGCTGTTGTTCCAAATACTTACAACATACGAGCGCATTTCCTTCTAAACCATGAAAGAGCTGTCATTTTTTCATAGAACGCACGATAGGGTAGCTTAGCTATGTCCAATAGAAATAGAACTCGCAAAGCACAGTTTAGTTACTGCGTCTACTCAGTTGTATTATCCTATTGATTATATCCGTAAAAAAACAAAAACAAAACACCTTTCTCTAAGAGGATAAATTTCACAGCCTTTCAGATCATTAATTTTCTATGACATCTACAGTCTAAAGTAAAAATATCAATAGCAGAAATGGAAATTTTCAAGAAAGATACGTTTTTTTGCTCCAGGTTAGAAATATAGATTATATTGCTGTTTTACTACTTTCTGATAAAGAAATCGTACAGTAAGCGATTCTGAAGAGTTGGTGTCGATAGATGTCTTAGGAAAAAACATTTTATTAGTCATTCATACAAAAAAAAAGCGTATTAATTTATAAATGTAAGGCTTTTCATTGAGAAATCTAAAAATACAAATGTAGAGATAAAGAGCATTTGGAAACGGAGTTTCAAAACGCCTAAAAATATCCTTAAGTAACAGATATTTAGGACCCGTCAATATCAGTCAGAAACGTGCAATCCCCACTGACGGACGTAAATATTGTGACGTGTGTATCAAGACGATAAATTCGCAGCGATACTTTTCGTGGGTGTAGCATAGTCGGTTAGAGCAATTAACTCCTGCGAATTCTTTTTTCATTCCCATCACCGACGAATTCCTGATTTCACTCTATGATGCTCGGAAGAATTTATAGACTTCACTACAGAAGATTACACGTGCAAGTTGCTTTCACAGTGGCGACATGCTGCAGACATGTAATTTTAACAAATTTAAAAGATACATGATACTGAACGCTAAGCTGGAAGGAGAAAACATCTAAGAATCAGACAACCTTTCCAAATCTGCAAGAACGAGTACATCGAAGTTATACAATAAAAGTTTTGCAGCAACAAAAACAAGCCGTCAGTGGCGTTCCTGGGGACCCCAAGGACTCGTAGTTATTCGAGGGCAACAGCGGATGGTGACGACTGTACCAAATGATATCTACTGAATGAAACAACCGCGCAGTGAAATAGCGGTAACGAGAGTTCAATTTCAGCTTACACATCTAGCCCTAATGTAGTGCAAATGTACTATAAAAGCAAACGAATGATGCACTTCGTGAGCCAATCTTCTCTGCTAAACAGCATTAAATTCGCATAAAGTGTGCACGTATCACCAAATCTGGAAACTTGAGTTCGGAAAAAAGGTATCTGGACCTGATGAATTAGTTTCTCAGTTGACACCCGCTGAACGGCTTGCCGCAATAAAGCATCGACCGCAGGGAAACCATGAATTCCACTTGTCTAGCATTTACTCTTCAGGCTGGTCGACTTCGTGTGATAGTCCGTGCTATGTATTAGTGGCGCATATTATTTCCGTTAATAACTCTGGAACAGCGCTTTTATATCGCGGGGAAATTTAGGGTTATTTCGAACCAGGATAATGGGCATATGTATATTGTCTTTTCTGAAGCATACTGCTATATTTACCGTAATAATGCTCCATAGCCCTAGACTTCGATAGTCAAGGAGTGGTGCACCAGCATGATATTGACTTCTAAGTGTTAAACAACTGGCCAACGCAGTTCCCGAACGTAACCCAATTAAACATTCGTGGAATGAGATTGAGATAACTTTTTGTAATAGAGAATCTTCTACGAACATTCGGAAATTAACCAAACTCATCACATCCTCATAGCTGAACTTCACAATAGAACGATAGCAGCACCTCGCTGATTCCTTACTACATTGAAACAAAACTTTTCTGGATGCTAATGCGACACGCTACGAATTTCAGCATGCGTTCCTATAAAGTTGCTTCTTGAGTGTTTAAGAATTTTATTATTTAGTAAATCGACATGGATTATTTAATTTTTAAACATTTAATGGGAGATACGCCCAAATTTTCACTCGATGCCTTAATGAAGGGAAAATCTCTGAGGATTTGAACAATGTTATAATGATCCTGCTACATAAAAAAGGTGACATTGAGGATCTCAGGAACTACAGACCTATCAGCCTCCTAAGAGTGGTTTATAAAATCTTCACTAAAGTTCTTTCACACCGTTTCATGGTAACACTGGACATGGGTCAACCGAGAGAACAAGCTGGATTCAGGAGTGGCTACAGCACAATAGATCATACCCACGTACTGAGAGAAATAATTGAAAGAGCGAGGGAATATGAACTTCCATTGTGCATGGCTTTTATTGATTATCAAAAAGCCTTTGATTCGGTGAAACCATCAGCAGTTACAATGGCTCTGAAATCCTGCGGTATTAAAGATGCATACATTAATATTGTTAATAACATCAGTGAAAATGCAAGTGCAAAGATTCGGCTGTTTGAAAATATAAAACACATAAAAATTGGAAAGGGAGTGAGACAAGGTGACACCATATCTCCGAAGCTCTTTAACGCCACATTGGAAAATGTCTTTCAATCACTGACCTGAGAAAACAAAGGGATTAATGGAGATTATCTAACCCACATTCGTTTTGCTGATGACATAGTCCTTTTTGCAACTACCCCATCAGAGCTGCAGAGTTTGATTCAAGAACTTGCTGACAAGAGTAAAGAAGTGGGATTAAAAATGAACTTTCAGAAGACAAAAGTGATGTTCAATGCTTTTACGCGAAATGAAGACTTATCGATTTATGGAGAAAAGCTAGAGATAACAGACACGTACGTTTATCTTGGACAGCAGATACCAAGTGAGGGTCACATTGATGAAGAAATTAATCGGCGTACAAAACTTGCCTGGAGAGCTTTTGGAAGAAACAGCATAATTTTCAAGAGCAATATGCCATTATGTCTTAAAAGAAAAGTGTTTGATCAATGCATCCTTCCAGTGCTTACGTATGGTGCAGAGACGTGGACCTTAACTAAAAGAGACATACAAAGGCTGCCGACAACTCAAAGAAGCATGGAGAGGTGCATGCTTGGTGTAACCAGGGGAGATAAGAAGAGGAACTCGTGGACCCGAAAAATGACAAGAGTGGAAGACATCATGATCAGAGTTAAATCCCTGAAATGGCAATGGGCTGGGCATACTGTCAGAAGGACAGACCATCGATGGACAGCCGAAATTTTAGATTGGATTCCAAGGGACAGGAAAAGACCCAGAAGAAGACAACATGGGAGATGGTTGGATGAAATCCGAAAGTATGCGGGAGTGACATGGAGGAGACTGGCACAAGACAGACCGTTGTGGAGGAAACTTTAGGAGACCTTCGTCAAGCAGTGGATTGATAATGGTTGACAATGATGATGATGATATATATATATATATATATATATATATATATATATATATATATATATATATATATATATGTAGTAAATTATGAACATTGGAATCGTAAATTGAACTGGTGCATAATTAATTAAATTAAGCTTACATTATGACTGAGATTAAATAGTGTGTGGTGAGAAGCATTTATTGGTACAAAAGTTCAAGTGTGTTAGCAAGACACAACAAAAATTGGTATTGATTTATGCACTGTTAGTAGAATGATTTTTTTTTAGGAAATTCATTTTTTTTCAAGAATGATGAATTTTCTTATTTAGCAATTTATAAATGAAATGATGTGAAAAATTTTGTATTGTGTTTCGTGAAATATTGTGTGTTCATGATGTAAAATTTCTTGTGAATATGAGGAGATTCCCGGAATTTTCACCATTTCGTTTTTTCACTAGATAGGGAGTCGCCAAAATCAAAAGATAAGAATTTGAAAACCCAGAAATTCCTTTGGAAGAAGTCACCTTTCAAGCTTGAATACACTAGAAACCCCAAGGACAATAGCAGGTGGAATTCCAAGAATTTTCGCAAAGCCATGGTCAAGAGCCAGAGAGGCACATCAAGTTCTTCAATCCCCCCCCACTTCCTCTGAACTCTTTGCCCTCAAGTTACAGAAAGCATGACATATTGACTTTCAGCCAAAAGCGTAGCTAAAAACCCATAGCGTCCCTTTTAGCGCCTGCGCGCTGGTGCTTTGAAAAAGTTTGAGCTAAGGAGAATTTTCTCTCTTGACCCTTCACTCTGACACTTGCTCCAAATGTTTTCAGAGGGTAACACCTCACTTGCTTGGGTTGGACTGAGGTCAGCAAGCGCTGACCGGCGAAAATAATAGCACCAAATTTCATGGCCAAGCGCTGTAGAGTCTCCAATGCCTTAACCAGATAGTGGACTGGTGTACGCTTACGACTGACAGTCATCTTGTTCCCCGTCCTGAAGGCGAACACCCACGATGCCGATGACTGAGGAACCCATTGCTTGAAGGAGGGAAGCAGAAAATAACGAGAAACCAAGCAGCTGTCCTTTTTGACGTTTGAGTACTCGGATGTCTCCCACAGACAACTATATGCCTAGCCGTTGCTTACCCTCTATCCCATCCGAAGTCACGAATAGAAAGCCTGGAACAGTAAATTAAACTGCAGCGTGATTTGTGCTCCTAAACCGACGACTTATGAGCTTCTGGGAAATATAACAACGTCGCATTGGTCACCAACTCGCCGACGCTGAAGAAACCCTACAGGGTAAATAAAGGTAATTTTGTAAATATACCATTCATTTTGTCGTCGTGTCCAACTGACTCAATCGCTTTTAAAATTCAAGTAAAATGTTGCTGCCTTAATCAACTGAAAGAAAAAAACACAAAACAAAACAGGATACAACATTTGAAACTGTTATTGTTTGAAATTACTTTAGTGTGTTGAGAAATGACATGGTCCCTAAAAAGTGTATGGATGTGAAAAATGAAATTTATCAAGTATATTGAAATGAGGTAGAGTTAAGTTTCTTTTGAAGTAACACAAAATGATATAAAAGTAAAGAAATTCAGAATTAGTAGTAATGCATTACACGCTGAGAAACCTCAGTGCTTATTTGATTTTGGCTCTTTTGTATTGTGCATGATGTCCTGTGAAGGTACCTAAAAAAGGGAAATGTCAAGTGTAGAACACGTATTTTTCTTGCAAACGAATGATAATTGAATGACACTGAAATTTTAATAAGAAATTATAAATTGAAATGTGAACATTTTCAATACTAGGTGAATCAGAAAATTGTATTATCAATCTGAAATATACACCCAACAAAATTAAAATTGGACTCTAAAACTCATTTTTGGTACTATGGGTGAATTGTGAAAATAAAACAATAGAAACAAAAATCTGTAAAATTCTCAACAAAATTCTGATCAGGCTAGAGGCCTGATCAACATTAAATATAACTGCAAGTCAGTTTTTTACAACTAAAATTTTTGAGTCACTTTTATTAATAGTTTACGTGTTGTGTTCAGTGAATCCAAGGTATTGCTAAGTAAATCTTGTGAATTTTATTTTTGGTCAAGCTCATAAATCACCTCTGCACTTGGCAGAGTTCATGGATTTGAACCTGGTAAGTTAATCCACATCTACTTTGACAACGCAAATTTTACTGTTTTTACATAAATTTTCTGTTGTTCTTCCACTAGTTTTTTAAGCATCACGTGCCATATTGTTGCACAGTATTTTGATACAAATATATTTACCATAAAGCACATGGTCGTAGTGACCTGAGATTAATGAATATGAAGGAGAATTAGAATTTTGAAAATATATATATCAAATGGTTTCCGTGCCCAGGATTTATGGCTTGACGGATCACTGAACACAAAGTGACATAAAAAGAAATTGTGATAAGGTGTACAATATTATTTGTAAAATAAATTTCAGTTCGGGAGCTTTGAATAGGAAATAGGTAGAAATTTCTTTAGATTATTGATACATATTTTTTTTCCTTTCTTCACCCAACTCGTAAAGTTGCATTTTATGAGAAATTTCACGTCTTGCTAACACACAAACATTTTCATGATTACAGATTTGAACTTAATGCATAAACTAAGTATTTTTAACTACAAGCAGCATAACTGCATATTTTTGGTGTAAGGTACAAATTTGCTATGTGTGTAATTTTGAGTGTTGAATTTTTTGATGGATGGAATTTGGAATATGACATTGAGTACAATTTTTCAATGAACGAGCCTTCGTAGTGAGTAGGTGTGAAATATTATTTCTTTTTTTTTTTTTTAATCGATGAGTTTAAAAAAAAATAAGCATGTTGTTCAAAGAAATAGTAGACCCAGTTTCCTATGCTAGTGCAGTCTACGGGAGCATGGAGTTATTGAATCAGGTTCCGAGATTTTCAGGTAGCTCAGATAATATTTCTGTTGCAAATTTTTAAAGTCCGTAGAAAAGGTGAGCAAAAGTTGCAACGTAACAGAGAAATTCAAATTTGTACTCATAAAAAATAAATGTGGAAGAGAAGCGAAGCAGTTAGTAAAGGATTTCACCTTTGTTGATGGACATTATTCATGTAATTTGTTGAGAGAGGCCTTAGTGGACCAATTTTCTCTTTCCAAACCAGTGCCCAAAGTAATCAATCATGTCACAGCTTGTAAGCAGAATACAAGAGACATAGTGAGTCAATATGATTTTGATTTACAGGTGAATGACATGACGGAAAATTTTTCTCTTTAGAAAAACTTCAGAAGCAGAGTTAGGCCACCTGTACGAGAAAGGTTGCCGAGGAATAATGCTCCTCGAGATAGGCGTAAAAAGAGCTGTAGTGCCGCAGTTACTTGTTATCGCTGTCAGGGGAGAGGGCACCTTGCAAATGAGTGTGATAATAGCTATAACACTCGTCATTATGACCAGAGGGACAGTTTAAAAGAAAATTCCAGGTATTCACAAGACAGTTATTCTGGATTTTCAGACAGAACTTATCTCGCCCAGGAACAGGAAAGTTTATAGTAAGAATTACTTAGAGAAAGAGAGGAAAAACTAGAAAGAGATAGAATAGAAGGCCTTAAGGAGTTGGAAAGTATTTTGAAAGAAAGAAAAGCCAAAGAAAGACTCGAGCGAGTAAAAGGAGAGAGGTTAGAACAAGAGAAACTTCAGAAGTCCGAAAAAGAGGGTTTTGATCAGTTTGAAAGGGAATGGCCAAAATTAGAGGAAGAAAGACTTCTTGAGTTAGAGAAAGAGAGACTTCAACGATTCGAAAGTGAAAGGTTTCAGTAGTTAGAGAAAGAGAGGCTTCGGCAGTTGGAGAAAGAGAGGCTTCAGCAGGTAGAGAAAAAGTGGCTTCAACAATTAAAAAGTAAAAGGCTTCAGCAGTTAGAGAAAGAAAGGCTTCAACAATTAGAAAGTAAAAGGCTTCAGCAGTTAGATAAAGAGAGATTTCAACCATTAGAAAGTGAAAGGCTTCAGCAGGTAGAGAAAGAGAGGCTTCAACAATTAGAAAGTGAAAAGCTTCAGCAGTTAGAGAAAGAGAGACTTCAACAATTAGAAAGTAAAGAGCTTCAGCACTTAGAGAAAGAGAGGCTTCAGCAGTTGGAGGAGGAAAGACTTCAGCAGTTAGATAAAGAGAGGCTTCAACAATTAGAAAGTGAAAGGCTTAAACAGTTAGAGAGAGAAAGCCAGGAGATAGAAACCCAGGTAACAAATGACATAAGAAGAAAATTCATATTTCTGAAGCACTAGTAAACAATCAGGTAGTGCCCGGAGTGGTGAAAGTAGAAATTACAGAATCTGCCATGTGGGAAGATTTTGATACTGTCGCCAACATGATTTCGTAAGTTACACCGAATCAAACAGAAAGGGACAAACGTATTAAATTG
Source organism: Macrothele yani (assembly GCA_039090855.1). Classification (NCBI taxonomy): domain Eukaryota; kingdom Metazoa; phylum Arthropoda; class Arachnida; order Araneae; family Macrothelidae; genus Macrothele; species Macrothele yani. The sequence continues at coordinate 109,432,187 of CM077015.1, read as the reverse complement.
ACTGAGTGTACGAGCGATGATTTTATATCAGTAGTGGAGTCACCTGCAGATATTGTTCATAGTTATGAAGAATTTTGTGTGGTCGAAGATGCCCATAATTTTAATGAGATTTCAAATATGCAGTGTGATGAATTTTGTGAGGTGATTATAGAGGAAGTGAAAGTCACTCAGAAAAGTGATTGTTTTGGTGATAAGCAGGTGGCAGTTAATGTGGCGGATATAGAAATCCCCGTCATTAAAAACACCATTGTAAAAAGTTTTAATGAAATTTTTCAGAGTTTCAGTAAGAGTGAAGGTGTAGAATTGATACACCAGTGGATTTATTTCATTTTGGTGCTACTTACTCATGTTTTGTTACTTGAAGACTGCTTGTCCAACCTGCTAAAGAAAAGCAGAGGACAAATTTCAAACCTTGAGCCTAAGGCTAAGGGAAATGAAACCTTTGTTGAAAATCACTCAAATGTGTCAATCAAAATAGATTTGGGCCTGACGATAAATCTAAGGTTCCAGAAATTTTTACTCTGGTATGTGAAAAAGGGTGCGCTACAAATATTCTTGAAAAGCAATTAAACATTTTGATGACTGACAGAATTTTTTTTTCTTTCATTCTTGGAGGCCCTTTTTGATAATGATTGGTCTGGTAATGCATACGAGTTTGAGACAGTGAAAATATTTGTTTACCTTTTTTTGTGTGTGTGTATTGTGTGTGATGTCATAATTTGAAGTTACTTTGTTTTCTTGAGACCTTACGTTGATAGGTGTTAGTTATGTGAGTTTTTTTGTGTAACAGTTCAGAGGTTTTGAGAGATTTTTTTTTCTTTCTGGATAAACAACGAATAGCAAGAAAAAGTAACTAGTACGATAATTCTTTCCTTTGTATTAGTACATATGTAATGGCGAAGCAAAGTTGTAGCATGGGACGTAGAACGTTCTGTATAGATTTAGATATTCCATGAATAGCAGTTAAATCACTTCAGGGATTATTTGGGAGAGGAGTGGATCTATTCCATAAAGCAACAAGTTGTAGGGGTTTTCTTTCCTCGCATTTCAAGAAGTATTTAGTTAGCATCATTCCCTGTTAATGATGAAAAGAGAGATTTGTTTCAGTTGAATTTTTTTCTGAAATTTTCAGCGTACTTTTATGATGTATTTTTGAGTCGAACTTGTGTGAGGTAGTATTACTGAAGCGAATTTAAATGTCAGTACTTGTGAAATGCAGTATGTCAAATTTATGTGACATTCAGTTGAGCGAAGCAGCAGATTTAGTTGATAGGATTGGTATTCATAATTTTGTTCGTTGAATTAGTTCGTGTATGTGTCTTGTGCTAAAAATTCCATGAGTTTTATATCTTGTTTTCTTTTTTATCTATGTTTGTGAATATGCTCTTTTCGTTTTTTCTTTTATCATATTGCGCAATTTGATAACATTCTTGTATTAGTGTAGTATTTCGTTCAGTGTAGTGTGTCGTATTAAGTGTTTGTTTACATCGGAAGCTCCACTCTTCAACGGACGCCATGTTGGACTTCCGCTCTAGCGTTTCCGGATAAGAAAATATCTGGGGACGAGGCTCAACAACTTTCTAATTGGTTCACGCACTTGTGTTGATATCACGTGATTTTGTTGTCATCGTGTGCTCCTTCAGCGCACCGGTTGTGTTTATTTTTTTTTGGTTCCGCGACGTCGCTTCGCTTCCTGCTCACAAATCTTTCATTTCGGGATAAGATGTAATAATGTGTTGATATTTTTCTACTGGTGGTGTCGAGAACTAGGGCCCAGTTTTTGGTTCCACTATGCGAAAAAATCACACATCCACGCATTCTTATCTCCAAGAATGATTATTAAAAATTTTCCTCCCATTAATCTATTTCTGAATTTCATTCTTTGAGGAAAACTGAGCGACATGAAAAACATTTTTTCCCCATCTTCTTAAACATTCGTTAACGGTTTTTAGTGGAAATTGTGTAGTTATAGTTTTGTACGTGTTCTGTATATGTATGTGTCTTTGGAACGAGAGCTAAAAAGAATTTGAACATATGCAAATGGCTTAAAATTACTTTTAATCTATGAGTGAAACTAAAACATGTGTGAACTAAATTATTCACTTCATTTTAAAACTTAAATTTATATCATCATCATCATCATTGTCAACCATTATCAATCCACTGCTGGACGAAGGTCTCTCCAAGTTTCCTCCACAGCGGTCTGTCTTGTGCCAGTCTCCTCCATGTCCCCCCTGCATACTTTCGAATTTCATCCACCCATCTCCCATGTGGTCTTCTTCTGGGTCTTTTCCTGTCCCTTGGAATCCAATCTAAAATTTCGGCTGTCCATCTATGGTCTGTTCTTCTGGCAGTATGTCCAGCCCATTGCCATTTCAGGGATTTAACTCTGATCATGATGTCTTCCACTCTTGTCATTTTTCGGATCCACGTGTTCCTCTTCTTATCTCTCCTGGTTACACCAAGCATGCACCTCTCCATGCTTCTTTGAGTTGTCTGCAGCCTTTGTATGTCTCTTTTAGCTAAGGTCCACGTCTCTGCACCATACGTAAGCACTGGAAGGATGCATTGATCAAACACTTTTCTTTTAAGACATAATGGCATATTGCTCTTGAAAATTATGCTGTTTCTTCCAAAAGCTCTCCAGGCAAGTTTTGTACGCCGATTAATTTCTTCACCAATGTGACCCTCACTTGATATCTGCTGTCCAAGATAAATGTATGTGTCTGTTATCTCCAGCTTTTCTCCATCAATCGATAAATCTTCATTTCTTGTAAAAGCATTGAACATCACTTTTGTCTTCTGAAAGTTCATTTTTAATCCCACTTCTTTACTCTTGTCAGCAAGTTCCTGGATCATACTCTGTAGCTCTGATGGGGTAGTTGCAAAAATGACTATGTCATCAGCAAAACGAAGGTGGGTTAGATAATCTCCATTAATCTTTATCCCCTTGTTTTCCCAGCTCAGCGACTGAAAAACACTCGCCAATGTGGCATTAAAGAGCTTCGGAGATATGGTGTCACCTTGTCTCACTCCCTTTCCAATTTTTACGTGTGTTGTATTTTCAACCAGCCTAATCTTTGCACTTGCATTTTCATAGATGTTATTAATAATATTAATGTATGCATCTTCAATACCGCAGGTTTTCAGAGCCATTGTAACTGCCGATGGTTTCACCAAATCAAAGGCTTTTTCATAATCGATAAAAGCCATGCACAATGGAAGTTCATATTCCCTCGCTCTTTCAATTAGTTCTCTCAGCACGTGGATATGATCTATTGTGCTGTAGCCACTCCTGAATCCAGCTTGTTCTCTCGGTTGAGCCATGTCCAGTGTTACCTTCAAGCGGTGTGAAAGAACTTTAGTGAAGATTTTATAAACTACTGATAGGAGGCTGATAGGTCTGTAGTTTCCGAGATCCTCAATGTCACCTTTCTTATGTAGCAGGATCATTGTAGCGGTGTTCCAATCCTCAGGAATCTTTCCTTCATTAAGGCATCGAGTGAAAATTTGGGCGAGTACTGTTTCGATTTCTCCACTTGCTTCTTGTATGATGTCTACAGTAATTCCATCTTCTCCTGGAGCTTTTCCCCGCTTCATGTTCTTGATTGCATGTGCAACTTCTGCTGGAAGTACTGGAGGAACTCTGGTACTGGTATCTTTCATGATGTCTGGAGTGCATGTATCATCCCTTTCATATAATTTGGAGTAGAAATCTTTCACTCTTGTCAAAATTTCGCCTCTATTTCTTGTTACAGAACCATCTTCTTTTCTCAGTGCCATAATCTGTTTTCTTCCCTTACTGAGATGTCTCTTTGCTATCTTTAGGCTTTGGTTGTTTTCAATTGCTTTCCTCACTAGTTCACAGTTGAATTTTCTTACGTCTTCAGTGATACTTTTTCTTACTGTCTTGCATAGCTCTATATATTCCACTTTGGAAGTCACATCTTCTTTAGTTGTCCTCATCTCTCTTCTTTTTGCATCAACATTTTCGTTTTTCCTGATAATTTATTTACATGCAACTTGTTCTTAGACCCAGCTAATTTTGTTGCTGTTTCCATAAGAGCTTTGGTTACTTTTCTGTTAACTTCAGAGATGTCCACTTCTTCTGATGTTAGGCCTTCTAAAGCAGAGAACCTGTTCTTCAGTTCCAACTTGAAGGTATTATGGTGTTTTTTAAGGTTGGTTATGTCGATAGATTTTGTTTGTCTTATGAGCTTGCCACGTTCAAGTTTCGTGTTGAGGTGCATCTTACATCTCACCAATCTATGGTCACTACCTGTGTTGAACTTGTTTAGCACACTGCAGTCTTCTATGACGAATTTTTTGTTACACATAATAAAATCAATTTCACTTTTCTTCCCATTTGGATGTCTCCATGTCCATTTCCTGTGTGGCTTTTTCTTGAAGAAGGAGTTCAAGATGAAAACCCTTCTGCCTCTGCAAACTCAACGAGAGTATTTCCACGCTGGTTTCTGTTGCCGTGACCGAATTTACCTACTGAAGTTTCATTCTGTTGCTGTTGCCCTATTTTTGCATTGAAATCTCCCATAATTATTTTCAAGTGCTGCTTACCTTTATTATTTAGATGACAAATTTCCTCATAAAATTCTTCAATTTCTTCTTCAGGATGACTTGTGGTGGGTGCATAAGTTTGAATAATCTGAGCCTGGTATCTTTTCGAGAGTTGGATAACAAGTCGTGCAGCTCTGTCAGAGGAACTTTCAACTTCTACAACTTTATCCTTCAGTTTCTTGTTTATTATAAATCCAACACCACTAGTTCTGCCAGTATCTGTCCCACGATAGTAGAAGAGATGTCCACTTTTCAGTTCGATGAGATCTTCTCCTTTTCTCCTTACCTCACTTAGCCCCACGATGTCCCACTTGATCCTTTGTAGTTCCTCTTCCAATTCAAGAAGCCTTGAATCAGAAGATAGGGAGCGTCCATTGTACGTAGCCAAGGTCAGCATCAGATGGCAGCCTAGTCCGGTCCTCCGGGGATTCTTAGCACCCTCTGCCTTCATGTCGCACTGGCCGCTGCCTTGGCCAGGTACATTCCAGCTGCCGGAGACTGAGGGCCAAGATTTAAGTTGTGGAATCATTTTGGAGGGGTTTGGCCATAACTCACCACGTTGGCCAAGCGGGTTGGTGAGTGTGGGATAGCATTTCCTCTAATCCCGATGGTATAGTTATACCGCTATTGGCGGTCGTCAGGGCCCCTTTAGTGGGAACAGGATGCACCACGAGAAGGCGGGGGTTGGCATTTGTCAAGGAGAGGCTGTGATGTTACGCATCACCTGACCTTACATCCCTAAATTTATATATATATATATATATATATGTATATGTGTGTGTGTGTAGTAAATTATGAACATTGGAATCGTAAAGTGAACTCGCGCATAATTAATTAAATTAAATTAAGCTTACATTATGACTGAGATTAAATAGTGTGTGGTGAGAAGCATTTATTGGTACAAAAATTCAGGTGTGTTAGCAAGACACAACAAAATTTGGGATAGAATCGTGCACTGTCAGTAGAATAATTATTTTTTTTAAGGAAAATAATTTTTTTCCCGAATTCTAAAATTTCCTATTTAGCAATTTGTAAATGAAATGATGTGAACATTTTTGTATTGTGTTTCGAAAAATATTGAGTGTTCATGATGTAAAATTTCTTGTGAATATGATGGGATTCCCGGAATTTGCACCATTTCGTTTTTTCGCTAGACGGGGAGTCGCCAAAATAACATATAAGAATTTCCCTTCCTGTAAGCCCAGAAATTCCTTTGGAAGAAGTAACCTTGCACGCTTGAATACACTAGAAACCCACAGGACAATAGCAGGTAGAATTCCAAGAATTTTCGCAAAGCCATGGTCAAGAGCCAGAGAGGCCCAGCAAAATCTTCAACCCCTACCCCACACACACACACTCCCTATGAACCCTTTGCCCTCAAGTTACAGAAAGCATGACAGTATGACTTTCAGCCAAAAGCGTAGCTGAAACCCATAGCGTCCCTTTTGGCGCCTGCGCGCTGGTGCTTTGAAAAAGTTTGAGCTAAGGAGAATTTTCTCTCTTGACCCTTCACTCTGACACTTGCTCCAAAAGTTTTCAGAATGTAACACCTCACTTGCTTGGGTTGGACTGAGGTCAGCAAGCGCTGACCGGCGAAAATAATAGCACCAAATTTCATGGCCAAGCGCTGTAGAGTCTCCAATGCCTTGACCAGATAGTGGACTGGTGTACGCTTACGACTGATAGTCATCTTGTTCCCCGTCCTGAAGGCGAACATCCACGATGCCGATGACTGAGGAACCCATTGCTTGAAGGAGGGAAGCAGAAAATAACGAGAAACCAAGCAGCTGTCCTTTTTGACGTTTGAGTACTCGGATGTCTCCCACAGACAACTATATGCTTAGCCGTTGCTTACCCTCTATCCCATTCGAAGTCAGGAATAGAAAGCCTGGAACAGTAAATTAAACTGCAGTGTGACTTGTGCTACTGAACCGACGATTTATGAGCCTTCTGGGAAATATAACAACCTCGCATTGGTCATCAACTCGACGACGCTGAAGAAACCCTTCAGGGAAAATAAAGGTAATTTTGTAAATATACTATTCATTTTGTCGTCGTGTCCAACCGACTCAATCGCTTTTGAAATTCCAGAAAAATGTTGCTGCCTTAATTAACTGAAAGAAAAAAACACAAAACAAAACATTATACAACTTTTGAAACTAATATTGTTTGAAAATACTTTAGTGTGTTGACAATTGACACGGTCCCTAAAAGGTGTATGGTTGTGAAAAATGAAATTTATCAAGTATATTAAAATAAGGGAGAGTTAAGTTTCTTTTGAAGTAACACAAAATGATATAAAAGTAAAGAAATTCGGAAAAAGTCGTAGTGCTTTACAATCTGAGAAACCTCAGTGCTTATTTGATTTTTGGCTAAGGTGTATTATTTCTTTTGTATTGTGCATGATGTCTTGTGAAGGTACCTAAAAAAGGAAAATGTCAAGTGTAGAACACGTATTTTTCTTAGAAAGGAATAATAATTGAATGACACTGAACTTTTAACTAAAAATTATAAATTGAAATGTGAAAATTTTGAATACTAATCGAATCACAAAATTGTATTATCAATCTGAAATATACACCCAACAAAATTGAAATTGTACTCTAAATCTCATTTTTGGCACTATGGGTGAATTGTGAAAATAAAACAAAAGAAATAAAAATCTGTAAAATTCTCAACAAAATTTTGATCAGGCTAGAGACCTGATTAACATTAAATACACTGCCGGAAAATGAAAAAAGAACACCAAGAAAGAGACGTCTGATACCAACTAAATTTAAACAGCATAATAGCGGAATACAGAGGATCACGTGATCAAAACATTATGGCAAAATACAACTGTATTTGCTGGTAAACTGAAAAACAACCTTTCCATGTAACATGGGTAGTACGAGGTTGAACCGCCATGACCTGCGTCACACTGTGCAATTCTGGCATGGGGTCTGTCGTACAGATGTTGGATGTAAGTTTGCGGTATTGAGTTCCAAGCATCCTCAGCCTGGCCACGTAAATCTGGGATGGTCGTGTCTGGCCGTGGAGACCGGATAATTCGTTGTCCCCTAAAATCCCACACGTGCTCAATGGGGGACAAATCCGGTGAACGTGCAGGCCATGGAAGTTGTCTCACACCCTGAAGTGCATGTGCAGTTGCACGTGCCGTGTGTATGCGTGCGTTATCTTGCTGGAAAACACCACGATGGACCAACCTTTCAAATTGCACAACAACGGGCTGAATGATGTTGTTGATGTAGGAGGTGCTGTTTAACGTACTCGGTACAGACACTAGTTCTGTACGGGAGTGATAGCTGATCGCTTCCCACACCAGGAGACCAGGTGCAGGCCCTGCGTGTCGCTGGCGGATGCAAGAAGGGTGGAGACGATCCCCTGAGCGTCTGAGAACACTCATGCGGCCATCGGAGGCTCCCAAGCAGAATCTGCTTTCATCGCTGAACATGAAAGATCGCCATTGCGTTCTCCAGTGCAAACGCTGGCGACACCACTGCAGCCGTTTCTGACGGTGGGCTGGAGTCAGTGGTACACATGCCAGAGGCACACGTGCAGGCAGTCCTGCATCCAGTAGACGGTTGCGGATTGTTCGCACAGTCACCTCAGGTGCAACGGCAGCTCAGATTTGCGTCGCAGTGGATGTTCTGCTTTACAACGCCGCTCTTCTTATGCGTCGATCGGTCTGCTCATCAGTCCGTCTGTGACTCCCGGTTCCACGTTTTCTCGTGTGGGAATGTTCCTCGGATCATCCGCGCCACCATCGTACCAACACCATCGTACCAACTTCTCGTCCAATTCGCTCCGCAATACGACAATACGACCACCCGGCCTCGCGGAGTCCGACTAGACGACCTCGCTCAAAGTCCGATAACTGCTGAAATCCCACACGTCTTCAATGTCCAGGCTATACAGCTTCTTCAGGGTCTTCGCACGTGCCCGTACGCCGACGACTGATTAAATTCTCTTGGCCGTACTCCTTAAATACCACCGACGATAATTTGTATATTATGCCGTGCTGTGGTGGAAGCGCTCACCGGTTGGTCCCGAAATGAACATCACACCTATATAAACTCGACCCCATTAACATATGTAAATTTCATGATCGTCCGCTAAATCCTTCTTGGTGTTCTTTTTTTACTTTCGACCAGTAAATAACTGCAAGTCAGTTTTTTACAACTAAAAATTTTAAGTCACTTTTATTAATAGTATATGTGTGTTCAGTGAATTCAAAGTATTGATAAATAAATCTTGTGAATATTTTTTTGGTCAAGCTCATAAATCACCTGTGCACTTGTCAGAGTTCATGGATCTGAACCTGGTAAGTTAATCCACATATACTTTGAAAACGCAAATTGTACTGTTTTTACATGCATTTTCTTTTGTTCTTCCGCTAGGTTTTTTTATACATCACGTGCCATATTGTTCCACAGTATTTTGATACAAATATATTTACACTAAAACACATGGTCCTAGTGACAGATATTTTTTTCATTGTACAAAATCCTATTTATATCAGCTATATAAACATTTGAAACTAATGAATATCAAAAATAAATTTATGTATTGTTTATATATTGTTTTCCAGTTATTTAGCGCAAACTTCTTTTGAAATTCCCTGTAGAATTTCCTGTTACAAAACGTTCCAGCATGATTCTGAATGATAAATTTGTATGATATAGGCAAACTATTATATCATTTTCTGAGCGAAAATCGCAAGCTGATTGCTTTAAACTTTCCAGACAGTTTTGTGTTTCCATGATTTTCGGCAACTGAACTATATACAATATTCTTTCTATATTTTCTAGTATAGAATGCTGTAGTTTAAAGCATAAGAACATAGAATGTTAGTGTTTTTCCAAACAAAATTCCAAAAAAAAAAAGAACAAAACTGCAATTAAAGACGTAAAAATGTTTCCTATTATTATCCTATGGAATCATTTTGAAAGAAGCCATTACTTATGTAAAGAAATTAAAAAATATATTGAATATCGACAATTAAACTACTCATACGCAACGAATTATTATTTAGGTAACAAAATTTAATTATAGCTAAATTTCCTTCAAAATAGGAAACTTCAGCTACTCGTGGAGTGGAACCCTTGTAAATTAGTTTCTAACTATAAAAGAAGTGGACACTGATTTAATTTGAATATTTAGGATAGCATTTCGTACAGAATACAAAAACATTTTTTTTCTCAACATCAGATGTAGCTTTGTTCAGAAAGAATTACGGACAAATTATAGATCATAATATGAAAACTAATAATTATTTTTAATAATTGATACACAATTCAATACAGTATTTTCAAAAGATAATGGAAAAATGGTTTCAAATTGCAGTGCAGCAATGAAATTTAAAAAATCAGAAGATAAGCTGAGTACTGACGAAACGATATTTCAACCAATACAGGAACCACTTAAAAAAACGTATGAATTACATGAGCAAGTATTCCAAAACGACTTGCGCAAATACAGACGAGTCCAGTTTGAGATAACACCGAATTAAGGAAATTCTGTGCAAACGGAAAGAAATCTAACACCCAGCAGAAATTCCATTAAAGAAATACATTTAATATCAATATAACGAAACTGTTTAATACGATATTTACTTCGCAGCGAAAAAATATAGTCACATTTCGAAAAAGAATATAATTTATAATAATGCTTATCGCTCTATTGAAAATATGAGAATCTGATTCCAGCGCTTTTTTGTTAAAAGAAACGAACACCCTACCTATGCAAGTCAAGTTTCTTTCTGCCATTGTGTCAGGAGCGGCTCGAGGCGGTTAGTGGACAAAAGAAATGCAGTACAGACATGGCAACCAGACTTTCAGCTAAGTCACTTTATACACTTCCGTACGTTGGTGCTTGCAAAATTTCTGCAACGTTCTTCGAAATGAAAGCGATTATTTTTGAAAGAAAATCAAAAATTTACCATCCATAAATTTATTTCTGATGTGAAAAAAGGGTTGGTGAGTGTGGGATAGCATTTCCTCTAATCGCGATAGTACAGTTATACCGCTATTGGCGGTCGTCAGAGCCCCTTTAGTGGGAACAGGATGCACCACGAGAAGGCGGCGTTGACATTTGTCAAGGAGAGGCTGTGATGTTACGCATTACCTGATCTTACATCCCGTTAAGAAATTAATCGGCCTACAAAACTTGGAGAGATAATAACATTTCAATTATTATCTCTCCTTTATATAACTTATTTTATAAGGAAATTATTGCAAACCTTATTATCCAATGTGTTATTTGGTAAATGTCAGGAAAATGAGTTTTTTTGTTTTAAATTTGAACAATTCAAATTTAAAAGGTTTACTTTGACTGGACTTCGCGTTTTAATATCGATGGCAAGTGCAGAGGTTATATAAATTTGAAAACTGTTCTTAAAAGGTGAAAAACTTTATACAATGTAATTGCAGTACTGAATGGATATTAAATGTTATTTCTACGTGCTCGTAGCATCTTGTTGAAGGTTTGAATTTCTTTTTTTTTTAAATCAAAAATTCCAATTCCAAAAATTTCTATCAATATTTTTACGCTTCTAAACTATTTTGACAATTTTCTTTTTAATGCATGAATCTGTAAGGTTCGCTATGGTATTTACATTCTAATGTATTTTTCAGCTGCGAAATGTTTAAGAAAGTAACAGAAGATTAAAAAGAATATATACTAAGAAACTGTAGATCCAGAGGGAAAAACGTCTCAGTATCGGAACACAGAATAGTTTGTAATATCGACAAAGGAGTTAATAGGAAAGCACCAAGCATTCACTAAGTAAAGGCATCGGCAAGTCAAAGCCTATCGAATATTTTATATTCACTATATTTAGAGGCTAGGTGTAAGCGCATTATCAGTAGAGCGAAAGCACCAGGTAAATTCCGGGTTTTAGAGAAAATACTTTAATCAGCTTTTGGTCTGTGGTTTTCCCAGATTTCCTAAATTTTTGAAAAAGGACACATTGCACGGAAATATTTAACTGAAATGTGTTGTGCTATTCAAAAAGAAAGACAAGCGTAAGTAAAAATTAAAAAAAAAGAAACAAATATAATTATGCCTTCACGACAACCGTAAAGCAGAAGTCTTTACTCACAGTGAAAATAGGAAATTTACTCTATCTGAAGCATATTTTTCTCTTTTCTGAGATATCTTTCAAATAATACGTTCAACGTAGTTATTTCCGTTTGATTGATTTTACCCGGAATATATATTTAAAGTTGGTAATATTACTACGCAAAATTTTGAATATCTACTACTGACACATATGGTTATTTATTAATGAAGATGTAATGGAAACACTGAGAAACACAGCGCTAATATACACTGACGGAAAAAAATCCCAACACCACGAAACAATAGTTGTAGAGGAATAAAATGGCGGCAATACATTTGTGTAGGTAACATATGTAATCGATTAAGGTTTCAAGATCACAGCTTAATGTAAGCGCGAGAAGAGCCATTTTAAATGTGAAATGCTGGTACATTAATAACCGGTATAACTGCCAGAATGTTAAATGCAAGCATGCAAACGTTCATGCATTGTGTCGTACAGGTGCTGGATGTCAGTTTGTGGGATGGAGTTCCATGCCTTTTGCACTTGGTTGGTCAATACAGGGACGGTTAATGCTGGTTGGAGGTGACGCTGGAGTTGTCGTCCAATGCTGTCCCAATCGTGCTCGATTGGAGAAAGATCTGGTGATCTAGCAGGCCACGGCAACATGTCGACACTCTGTAGAGCATGTTGGGTTACAACAGCGGTATGCAGGCGAGGGTTATCCTGTTGCAAAACACCCCCTGAAATGCTATTCATGAATGGCAGCACAACAGGTTGAATCACCGAAACGACGTACAACTGTGCCGTCAGGTTGCGTGGGATAACCACCGGAGTGCTCCTGCTATCATAGGAAATTGCTCCTCAGACCATAACTCCAGGTGTAGGTCCAGTGTGTCTCGGCCGCAGACAGGTTTGTTGCAGGCGCTCACGTGGCCTCCTTCTAACCAACACACGGCCATCACTGGCACCCAGGCAGAACCGGCTTTCATCAGAAAACACAACAAATCTTCACTCCGTCCTCCAATGAGCTCTAGCTTGACACCACTGAAGTCGCAAACGGCAGTGGTTTGGAGTAAGTGGAATGCACGCTACAGGGCGTCTGGTTCGGAGCTGTCCTTCAAGTAACCGATTTGTAACAGTTCGTTGTGTCACTGTGGTGGCAACTGCAGCTCGAATTGCTGCCGCAGGCTGCAGTACGATGCGCCTCGGCCATACGCCGTACATGGCGGTTTTCCCTCACAGTCGTGCCACGTGGCCGGCCGGAACCCGGTCTTCTTGAAGTAGTACCTTCCCTTGACCACCGCTGCCAATAATCATGCACATTGGCTACGTTCCTGCCAAGTCGTTCTGCAATATTGAGAAAGAAAATTCACCTTCTCGTAGCCCTATTACACGACCTCGTTCAAACTCCATGAGCTGTGGATAATGGCTTCTTCGTCTTCTTAAAGGCATTCTTAACTAACATCAACACACTACGTCGAATCTCAACGATAACTAACGCTCAAGAACGTTTCAGCGCGTATTTACAGCAAACCTGCTTTGCATATTTCGAGGGACGCTACTAGTGCCACACGTATGCGCCGAGCGCGAAATTTACGTAGACGTCATCTTACAGATGTACTCTCACCACCTACCAACTGTCGTTTATCTAACATAACCCCTTCTTGGTGTTGGGATTTTTTTTCCGTTAGTGTAGTTATCGTGTATCCATCTAATGGTTTTACCACAGTCCTGCTCTTACGTTTTACAAATTCATTATAAATGTCGTTGTTTAACTGCACAGAATTCTGACTACGGCTTACGTCGCGTTTCCTCATTCTGACATTTTATGATATTAAAATGTAGTTTATCTTTAAAAAAAACCATAATCAGATACAAAACGGAAATGCGCAGACATTCTTTGTTCGAATGTCTGTGTATTTCATTTATGATTAGTCTCGATATAAACTGAAGTGGCAAAGGTCATGGAATAACAGTATGCAAATTTTTAACTGCCGCTGCTGTCGTATAAAGGCTTCGATGTACGCCACGTGTTTTATTAGTTGCGAGTTGTAATCTCGTGAGTAAAGTTGAACAACCCCCAGCAGGGTTATGGCAAGCCGACGGTAATTATCAGAGTTGCAATAAGGCATGGTAGTGCGAGGCAGAGGAATGGGACATTCAATTTCCGAAGTTGTGCGAACATTCAACATTCTTCGATCCACGGTGCCGCGTGCGTACCGACAATATCCCATGGAAGGCATTACCACACTCCGTGGACAGTGTTAGTGGCCGACCACGGGTGCTGAATGACCTTGGCCGCCCCGGTTACGAAATGGTCTAAGCAATGACTTCTGTACATTCGTCCTAGATGAGTACGGGTTCGAATCTCGGTGAGGAATGGGTGTTGTGTTTGTCTTAGGGTGCTAGCTCTCTGCCTTACCTGGAACAAGTGGCCCTAAATTAGGGACGGGTGACTACCCATAGCCCACTGAGTTGCTCACTGTGGTCGTTAAACCTTAAATAAAAAAAAAAAGATTTATCGTGAACAGTGGCGTTTGACCAAGATTGTCCATGCTAATTGACAAGCAACACTAGCGCAAGTATCATTCGCATTCAATGCAGGAGACCACAGAGACATATCCATTAGGTCAGTGCAGCGTACTTTAGCGTCCATGGGTATGGGAGCAGAAGATCCACCCGGGTGTATTTATTAGCAACACAATATTGGACACAACACCTCATTTGAGCTCATGAACAGATAATTGGGCCCGGGAAAACCCAATATGTGCCGTTGTCCGATGAGTCAAGCTCCCAGTGGTTAGGGTTGCTGGTATCATGATGCAGACATCATGATACAGACATCATGATACCAGTAACCCAAGGCACTGTACTAGCTGGTGGTGGATCGATATATGTGCGAGTTATCTTCACATGACAGGGCTTATGTTCTCAGGTCCTTATGAACACGTCATTAACCGATGATGGAATTTTTGCTCTCCTGGTTGACCATTTGCAGCCCTTCATGGACTTTTTTTATTGGAAGTTTAACGACCACCATGAGCAACTCAATGGGCAGTCGCCCGTCCCTTATTTAGGGCCACTGGTTCCAGAGAAGTGTGAGAGTCAGCGCCGTAAGACAAAAACAACATCCATGCCGCACCGGGATTCGCAGTCGGACCCATCTCGTACGAATGATCAGTAGCCATCGCTTAGACCACTGCGCCACCGGGACGGCTTCATGGACTTCATGTGCCCTAACAATCAACAACGATGAGATTTCCCAGGTGGACAATGCACAGTGTTATAGAGCTCAAGTTGTCCCAAATAGGTTCGAGAAGCAATCTGGACAATTCCCACGGATGGTGTGGCAACTACGTTCGCCAGGCAGAAACCCAATAAACATTTGTGAGACCTGGTGGATAGGTGCATTCGCACCCATTATCCTGCTCCTACAAATACTGGAGAATTGTGGACGGCTATTCAGAAGGAATGGCTCAATATCTCTCCTAAAGACTTCCGGCCACTTGTGGAGACGATGCCACGTCGAGTTGCTGCAATTCTCCGGACTAGAGGATGTCCTACACGATACTAGGTACGCATTGCATGACTTCTGGCACTTCAGTTTATGTTCTACTGTTTCCAGAAACGTTTGTTATGTGAAAAAATACTCGTTCATATTTACAATGTGTAATGAAAAAGCTATTAGTTAAGTTATATGTCAACCATGTATGTTATCACACCGGCATAATGTAGTTTTATCCTGAAGTGGGCACATTACAAAGGGAAACATTGTAGCCCTATGCCGCGTGCTAATAACGGTGCACGGTAAAAATCAGAAATAGACAGGATCCTTTGATAAGACATGGGAACATAAAGGGATAAAACTTAGTTGAAGGATTTCACGCCAAAACGTCAAGAAAGGAAATTTTAAGATCATGCATGAGCTCATCACGGCAGGTGGTCATGCCGCTTCGCAGTAGCGCACCAGGAGTGCCTAGCTACCGGATAGTTAGCATAGGCTACTTCAATTACGTAGTAAAAATATTCCTAACTTTATATAGTCATTAATTGAGTATAAAGCATCCGGTTTAAATTAGGTGTGCAAGTCAAAGTATTCCTACGTTCGTTTTTAATAAAAACTATTCCTTTTGCGTAATTTATTCAGCATAGACAATTAAATAAATTACAATTGTATAAAGGCCGGTGAATGTCACATACTGTTAGTTGCTCTAAATTACTATCACGCAATTGCGCACGTTCTCTTCAGTGGTTCAGTAAGCAAACCTTAGAGGCGGGTGGTAAAGACATAATGCCTACTTAAGATTCACTGCCGGACAATTGCTAAGGACGGATGACAATAGCAACGATAGCAACCATAAAATGGAAGGCAGGAAAATGTGGAAATTAGCATAAGTGCGGGATACAGTAAGACGTGTTGTGCGTATACAAATTCTGGATTGCCGAACTTGTTCGTAACGTCATAGCGCTGATAACAGATATAAAGGATTTGACGCGTATTGACCGTTGTTGTTCAAACGCAAAGTTGAAAGGGAAAGAATCAATTGACGAACTTGCAATTTTCAGTATGTCTTTCCGACATCACCTAGATGATTTTACGCGTGGCCGTATTATTGGCAAGAGTGAAGAAAGGCGAAAAATAACAGAAGTTGCCAGGAAGTTCGACGTCAGCCACAGTGTTGTTTCAAGGCTTTGGAAATCATTTCAAACAAATGGAGAGTGTAGCAAACGTCACGGGGGAGGTCGTGTTCGCAGTACGACACCTGCAGAAGATCGGTACTTAGTGCTATCAACAAAAAGACACCGGCGCAGCACAGCTAGTGAGGTAGAAAATAAGTTTATGGCTGCTACTGGCAAGCGGATCTCCCGAAAACTTGTCGCCAGACGTTTTCATGAAGGAGGACTATACGCCCGCCGTCCTGTTGTGTGCATCCCATTGTTCAGACGTCACCGTACCGCCCGTTTGCAAAGGTGCCATCAACATCGCAATTGGACTGATAACGACTGGTCTGCTGTCCTCTTCTCAGATGGGAGTAGATACAGTTTATCGTCTGATTGTCGACGACAACTGATCTGGCGTGATGGTGGTACTGCATACTGTCCAGAAAACGTACAGGAAAGGGACCGATATCCGACATGTAGTGTCCTGGTATGGGCTGGCATCGTGATCAATGGCCGTACGTCCCTCTATGTGCTTCCAACTGGGACTATGACTGGCCAACGATTCATTAATGATGTTCTGCTACCTCATGTTCGCATGTTACGTGGTGCTGTCGGTGATAGATTCATTTTCATGGACGACAACGCAACATGTCATCAAACAGTCGCTGTCCAGGAGTGTTTTGAGAGCGAGGATATTCAACGCCTCGTATGGCCAGCACGTTCTGCAGATCTGAATCCCATTGAAAATGTGTGGGATGCTTTGGGGAGGAGTCTTGCTGGTCGTCAATGCCCTCCAATAAACAAGGACACCCTCATCCGTGCACTGACAGAGGAATGGGAGAAATTACCCCAACAGCTGCTTGATAATGTTGTGCAAAGCATGACACGACGTGTGCAATCTTGCATCGCCCTCCATGGTGGCCATATCCCGTATTGACATCTTACGCCGGAACGTCTGCGGACGGTAATTGCATTTCTTCAGCGTTTACGTATTCTGCACAAAATGGCCTGTTTGTCCCTTGAACACGTTCCAAAGCCTTCTGGATTTCAGAGCACAATAAATTGTCTTTCTTGTAATGTCCTGGCATTATGACATTATTTTATTTCACTTGGCATCCAAACACACTTACTTTTTTATGCACTATATAGCCGTTTATGATCCGTCCTTAGCAATTGTCCAGCAGTGTAGTATAATTGGCAGATTATATCTTCTAGGTAAAAAAATCCATTGATAACAATTTGATATAACGTAATTTCGGAACACGAAATTTTCTGTGTAGCCAATGAATACAAATAAGATCGGTTTTCGGAAGTTACTCGGCGTTTACTCCACAAGTTCTTCCTGCATGGACTGAAGCGAACATATAAATATCTGAGGCTTAATGGATACATATTTAAGGCAAGTGGACGAAATAATCTACTTAGCAAAATAACTAAGTTCTGTTGAACCTGTCTGTTTATTACAACTTTATTTCGGAACAATCAAATTATTGTTCAATGATTAAAACCTTGTGCTTGATCAACATGATGTATGTGCGTTCTGTACAAGTATATACAATAGGTGGAAATTATTGGTCTACAGGTATTTGTAAGTATATGGGTGCACCGGCATGTTCAAGGAAACTTTCCAGTAGCAGCGGGAGGTCATGACGAAAGAAGTACAGACAGAAATCACCTGGAAACCTATTGGGAAGCACAAATGGTTCTATGACGCTATCACCTAAATCACCAGACTGCAAATTGATTGGGAACTGATCCTTGTGTTGTTATTTCTGGATGGCGAAGGAATTTCCCGCTGCCACCCCAGGGAAGTTGCAGAAGCTGCAAATACCGTGCCTGATGAATGAGGCATCATTGATGAATAAAACATTGCAAAGGAAGCTGAGATTGCGCAGTCATCGATGTATCAGCAACCAGTGGAATGCAATTTTCGGTGAAAAGTCCCTCGCCCCAAGGGCCTGGACTCGCTGGGTATGGTAGTACTGTATCCGGTTGTCTCACAGAACTCTACAGACGGCAATTGGACTCGTAATCGTCAGAAAGCTATTTTCGTTGTTTGATACCGCGTCTTATTTTATTTTTGTCAACAGTCACTCGTCCAGTCACGGATCTTGGTCAGTTCTTGCCTCAACTCTGGTGCAGCAAACTGAGATGACAGAGTCAGTGTTAAACGCTGCTGGTATAGCAAAACCTTGCGCCGATGTAGGTGCTTTCGGTTTTGACCGTTCTCGGTATACATATGCACTGTGAGACCTGCCTTTCATTTGCAGGACCACACATGAAATGCATGTCAGCTATCTCCGCTATTGTCAATGCAGCAGCTATAACATCTTGTAATAACAGTACGGAACACACTTCGGTATTTCCCCCAATGTACGCGGTTGCCTCCCACCTGATAACAGATGCCACCCAAAGGAGATGAGTCCTTTGGACCGTGATACAGTTACGGTAGCATTTGCGTGTTTTCTGCGATATGTGAGGAGCTGCTTCCTGTACCGATACCAAAGCTTTTGCGTTAACCATGTTAGCATCATACAACAGGTCACTGACAGTTTTGTGGAAGACAGTTCCGTGCACGTGGGTGTCCCATAGATTTTTCAATACCTTCCGTGAAACATCTCAAAGGCATTTGATTTTCGGGTACAATTAGGTACACTCAACCCACATCCTCCCCTAAATTATTCTTTTCGATGTTCCCAGAAGCTCAGAGTGCAGTTTTGTTCTCCAAGAACCGGTGTGGTTCGTTTTCTAGTTTGAGAAAAGGTGTAGGGGGTATTTTCGGGATGGAAAGATTTGCAGCCCCTCAAAAAATTTCGCCCTCGTGACGGCTTCCCCAGTGGTCAGAAAGCAACCAAAACATTGGAACGCCGGTTGTCGGAAACAGCTTCGTCTCCATTCTGGAATCCTTGAATGAAATATCAATTATCTCAGAAACGATTTGTTTCAGGACCTATGCTGGCTACGATTTCTATGTCAGTTTCGATGAGTACTATGTTTCCATTTATAAACAGAACTTCTGAACCATTCTCTATATTACAGGTAACAGAGATATCTGACAGTTTTTAGTTTTAAAAAATATGCATAAAAATGTATTGCATTATTTATCTGAATTGACGTTTCAAAATGAACTTATACTTGCGCATTTTAAAAGGCATCAACATTAAGCATAAACTGCTCGTAGGAATTCAGGGAGCTCGGGTTTCTGTAATGACTGTCATGTGCGACTGACGTTGTTGAACATGAAATATTTTTATAAGATACAGTGGAATACTCAATAATATGGGTAAAGAATTTCTCATTAGCGAATGTCTTTGCAATTTTGTCATTTAATGCACATTATCGATATGTTATGCAACAATAAGCACACCTGTACAACAAGAAAAAAGTGACATTTCAAGGCGGTAACTGACCTCGAGTAGCGTGTGAGATCCCGTCAAACGGTAGAGATTGCTGCTGATCTGTGTTATATGATATTATTGAAGTTAATGAGTGCGTTTCTGGGCTTCCTTCACTACTCCTAAATGTGGCGGTCTCCAGTTCACGAACAGTCAACGTAGGGGCCTGGGAGCTGCAAGGCGTCTGACAAGTGTGTCTTAGACATACTGAACTCGAGTTAAGTCAGGGAAGCGTACTGGCCACTCTATACCCTCGATTCCCTCCACTTGATACACGCTTTCCACTAGCTTAGCCATATAAGAGCGAGCGTTATCGTCTATGTAAAGAAATGAATCACGACGGCTGCAGTCTACGACATGACACTAGATCTGATCACCTCATCTCTCTATCTTTGGGCCATCAGTCTGGCATTTCGGATGATGTACAAATCTGTTTTTTTTATTGCGGGTTTAACAACTACCGTGAGGAAATCAATGGGCTAAAAGCAGTCACTCGTCCCTAATTTATGGCCGCTGGTTCCAGTAAATAAAGAGAACCAGAGCTGTAAGACAAGTACAACACCAAGCCTTACCAGGATTCGAAACCGGACCCCTTTCGGACGAATGATCAGAAGCCATCGCTTAGACCATGGCGCCACTGGAACATCGTAGACATACTTATGTCCACCCAGACCATTGATCCATTTCAGGGTTAATGTGGCGACTTTTAATGTGCAGTTTGCTGAACATTACAATAGGAAAAAGAGAGATGAACATAGGAAAAAGGAAGATAAACACGTGGTTTCGAAAAATGACCAAACGGCAGTATCGCCTTCATCATGAGAATAAAATTCGTGAAATGGCAACGGGTTCGATATACAGCCAGAAAAATGGACCATAGTTGGACAACAAAAATATTGGACTGGATACCAAGCGACAGACAAACACACACAAGAGGACTACGTGGAATGGGTTTAAATGAATTTCGAAAAAAATGTCAGATTGGCAAGAATTAAACTGGTTGACGACCGACTTTGTGGAAGAAACTTTCACAGATTTTTATCCAGTAGCAGATTAATAATGACTGACAACGATGCTGCTGCCGATTGTGTTTCTTAAATGTAACCTGTTTGAAATAAAATACCAATCAGATTATATTTCACTTTAATATCATAAAACTTATGTACTGTAATTTATTGAACAGCAAGAATTTGATCATTATTATGAATTCTATTTAACTGTTCGGTTGCCCTTAGTTAGGCATCTGATTTTTTCTACAAGTAGAAAAGATGGAGTGATATTCATTTCCATTGAGAAAATATTTACTCTACTAAGGTTACTCCAGTGTTCCTCTGATAAGTACCGCGCAAAAGCGTTTGCAAAAATTTCATTTGACATTATCAGTGATTTAGCACACGTCAATTTTCGACTCACTAAAGACGTAATAATACAGTTATTATTCTTAAACTAAGTGTAAGAAAAATTGTAATAATATATATATATATATAATGTGGGGTAACTTTAACATGTACACAAACGTGCAAGCTGTCATGAGTATTCATATGTGACTTCTAACACCGATATGTCAAATTTCGAGAAAAAGCATTGCTTAAAAAAAATAGTTTTAGTTTTTTTTGGAATATATATATCTACGTGTACTATTACAGATGTCTTTGTAACTCTCACCGCCAACCTAATTAAGATATGTAGTAGAACAGGACTGAAGTGCATAAATAAATACATTTAGGTTCCAAAACATTTTTCGCCGCACACTGATCCTTAAAAATCTAAGTTTGAAACAAATAACTTATCGGAGAGTTAATATGCCGAATTAGTATGTGTAAAGAAAGCTGTTATATATTTTGAACAAATCATAACAACGTACAAACCTTTGGCATGATATCGAAGAAAAAGATTTCAAGCTCGCTTCTTATCTTACGTTTTCCAACGTTACTTCAGAGAAATAATATTAATTTTTGATTTATTCTTTTTATAATCTTGTATAAGATGTTATCCGATAGTTTCTCTACCTGCCGAAAAGCTATGTTTATCCCAAAGTGCGTCCACAGGACTATGTAGTAATAAAAATTTATATTTCCCCTAGCTGCATCCTACCGTTTGGTGAAGAATTTGCAATTGTATGTTTACTGGAATTGTTTGCACATATCGCTGTTTCAGAGCCACTGTAAAATAGTGCTGATCTACCTTTGGGGAACGTTGGCGAAAATGTTTCCCTTATTGTACTATTAGAACGACACGTAGATTACGGCATACAACAGCCAACAATAACAACGGCTGCCGATGGTCTGTCGCCTGTTAGAAATCGCTAAACCTAGCAAAGAAATTGTGAGGTTTATCATTCGCTTGCAAATCGGAAATGTCCTCCATTTACCCGACGCTAAAGAGGTTTCGTAATGTTTAAATAACAGTCCGAATTGAAAAATAAACGTTAGAAAAAAAAGAGTTAATATCAAAACTATAAAAACTTGCGTATCCCTCCCCCCCCCCAACACCCCCGAAAAAACATTAACCATAAAAATAAATTTGGGAAAAAAATAGCACACTGCATCTCAAGAATTGCTGATGAACACGATTCTCTGCACCAATAAAATAAAAATTGAGAGTTAGCTCAGAATACCTCAATACCTCAAATGGAGGAACACGACAGCCAAATGGAACGAAATTATTAAAAAATGTGTCCGACCAATTTCGGTCCAACAGAAGAAAAATCGTTTTTCAATGTGTAATCGAGATATCTGCTGAAACTGTTAGTAAAAAAATTAGAGACAATTCTTCATATGACCAATATTATAGATTACTTACTTTAGATTGCTCTCCTATATTTATCAAGGAACTTTCTTACACATAACTAAATGTATCTGTAGCCAGAGCAGCAGACTCCGAAAAGGTAAAAACGCATGTAACTCAGACAGTAATGAATATCTTTTTCACCCAATAATTTTTTTCGACAAAGGTCTCAGTATTCTTGGTAAGTCAGTCTTCGGTTATTATTCTCCGTTCTATCATTAGATTACCGAGCTTTAAAACTGGAAAATACGTACTTAAAATGGTAAAAAAACACTAGTATTCCGAATTTATTGGCTTAAAATAGAATTCAAAGATTCCTAGCTTTGTTTTAAATAAAGCGATTTTGAACTGTTATAACCCAGTTTGACGTAAAAAATGCGTCGCTATTGTGTCCTTCGAGGACAATATTCGTCAGCGGCCATGATCATACGTGAACTGAAGAGATCTGTGGAAAAAGTCTGGATTATATTCTGAGACAAAATATGGAATTGCTATCTGTTGCTCAGTGTAAGCTAAACTTCGTACAAATTTAAATCCAATTTGAAGTTAACCTTGGCAGAAACACTGATTACAGCATTTGCCAGATATTTTAAAAGGGGAAAGGAATACTTGCTTTTAAAACAACACTCAGTAGATAAAACATGACAGATACTAACCAAATAAGGTGTTGGTACTCCTCTTGCAAAAATAACAGACTCTGCATTTTGAGGCATCGACTCCATCAGATCCTGGAGAGTTTCCGCATGTAATGCTATCCATGCATGATTCAGCATTGTCTACACCTCGTACCTAGATATCGGTCCAGCATCAACAGATCAGATGTTCCGCTTAAAGTCAAACCAGAGGGCTCCCACGCGGTTTACATTAGGGGACCATGGGGGCCACGGGATGGTGGTATACCCAGTTGAGTGTTCTTCGACCCATGCCTTAGTGGTTGCTACACGTCGATGGGTCGGCGCTTTGTCTTTCTGAAACAGACAAATTGCAGTAAGATGCGCAAAAGCCAAGAAAGCGTGTGGATGATAAAGGTAGCTCACTGGGTATTGGGTATAGTTTTTTCTGGGTATGGCTTTTTCACTGGGAATAGCTCTTCGATTTTATTGGCAAAGAAATCGCTGTTAGGTTTTTCTGGCAACATGTAGAGCCTATTGCCATTTCAGGGATTTTACTCTAAATCATGACATCTTCCACTCTGGTCTTGTCATCTTCTTTATCCATGAGTTACTCTTCTTGTCTTTTCTGGTGAAAATAAGCACGCTTATCTCCATGCTCTTTCAGATGTCCGCTATCTCTGTACGTTTATTTTAATTAAAGTCCACGTCTCTTCTGCGTACGCAAATGCTGGAAGAATGCATTGTTAAACACTTTTCTTTTAAGACATTATGGCATATTGCTCTACAAGGTTGAACTGTTTCTTCCAAAAGATTTTCAACCAAGTCTTATATGTTGATTAATCTCTTCATCAGTGTGACTTTTACTTGATATCTGCTCTCCAAGGTAAGTGCAGATATCGGTTATCTCCAGCTTTTCCGTATCAGTCGATTTATCTTCATTCCTTGTTGAAGCATTGGACATGAATTTTATCTTTTGAAAGTTCGTTTCTAATCCCAATTCTTTACTCTTGTTAGCAAGTTCATGGAGCATAAACTGCAGTTCTGAAGTGTAGTTGCAAAAATGACTACGTCATCAGCAAAACGAAGGTGGGTTAAATAATTTGTATTAGTTTTATTCCTTTGATTTCGCAGTTCAATGATTGAAAGAGATTATGCAATGTGACATTAAATCGTTTGGAAGATATAGTGTCAGCTTGTCTCATTAGTTTTCCAATTTTCATTCGTGCGGTATCGTCAAATAACCGAATCTTTGCACTTGCATTTTCATAGATGTTACTAATAATACTAATGTAAACATCTTCAATACCGCAGGATTTCAAAGCCATTGTAACTGTTGATGTTTTCACGGAATCAACTGCCGTTTAATAATCGATAAGAGCCATAGGTAATGGGAATACACATTGCCTCGTTCTTTCATTTAGTTCATTCAGCAAATGGATTTAATCTGCAGTGCTGTAGCTACTCCTAAATCCAGCCTCTTCTCTCGATTGAGTCATGTCCACTGTTACATTCAAGCGATATGAAAGAACCTTAGTGTAGATCTTACAAACCACAGTTTGTAAGATCTACACTAAGGTTTGTTTTGGGTATATAACCACAGTATATACCCAAAACAAAATTTCATTGTACGCGTATGTGAGGCGTTCTCCGTTTGAGCATGTTAATCTGCTACAAGCAGATGGCATCAAATTAAACAAACGTCCACCAGGTCATATATCTTCCGATTATCGAGGAGCAGGTATTTATTTACATTCCTTGTTATTGCAATAACAAGGAATGTAAATAAATACATACTCCACGCTAACCTTGCAGTGAACATTAGGATAGGTAATAATCCTTTGCACAGTAATCTTAAAATTACATTTTATGGTATGTACAAATCATCTAAAAATATGCCTCGCCATGTCTTATCATATAGAAAATATTCCAGCTTCCGCTAGGCCTGTGCGTAAATGCGCTGCTGTTAAGTCCAGCAATTTCCACAGAGAAGAATGGAAGTAACATGGAGTTTTTTAACAACACTGGCAGCAAAGGTTGCATCCGCTAGTTTATAATTGTCTATAATATTTCTGATTGCAGAAATAATGCGTGCGTGCTCTTTAACAAAAATGAGCTATCTGTGGGATTTAAACTGATTTTTGATTTGTTTTATCTGTTTGATCTGAAAATATCATTTTTCACCGATAATGAAAATATCATTTCCATCTAACTTTCTACGTAAATATACACTAAGTGGTCACTTTATTATGACCACCTCCTCAGTACTTCGTTGACCCACCTTTTGCCTTTAATACTGCGTCAATCCTTAGTGGCATGGACTCCACAAGATGTTGGTAGGTGGTTTGTGGAATCTGAGACCATGCTTGAATAATAGCCCTTTCCAGGATTGAGAGACTGCAGGGTTGTGGATCCAGCTGTCTGATGGCTCGTTCAACTTCACCCCACAAATTCTCAATGACGTTGAGATCTGAAGATTGTGGGAGCCACTTAAGCAAGGGAATCTCACCGGCATGTTCCTGAAACCAATCCTGTATAATACGAGCAATGGCAGCACGCACTATCTTGTTGAAAGTAGCCATCGCCATTGGGATAAACCATCCACATGACAGGATGTACTTGGTCCGCAACGATGTTAAGATATGATGTGCCAGTCAGACGTTGATCAACACGAATTAAAGGGCCCAAAGCTTGCCAGGAAAACATTCCCCAAACCATATCGTGGCCTCCACCAGCTTGAAGGGTTGTAGCAATACATTTGGGGTCTATGCTTTCGTACTGTTTCCGGCATATTCTCGCTCGGCCATCGGCATGGTGCAACTCAAAACGTGATTCATCGGACTACATAATTTGTTTCCAACTATCGACTGTCCAATCGTTGTGCTCCTGTGCGAACTGGAGACGTTTTCTCTTGTTACATGCAGACAGCAAACGTGTTCGAATAGGCCTTCGGCTGCCGTATCCCATCCGATGCACTTTACGACGAACATTGCATGCAGAGATCATTTGAGGGGATCCTTGATTAAGATGGGCTGTAATTTGCGGTACTGTTACCCTTCCGTTGGCTGTTACCAGTCTGGGCACTCTCCATTCCGCCCGAGCAGTAACTAGTCGATGACGACCACACGTTGCACGTAGAGACCCTGATTTTTGGCTGACAGTCTAGCCTTTTTACACTTTAACAAAAGCTGCTCTAGAACATTTCACGAATGCGGTGGTTTCGGTGATACTCGCTCCATGGCTCCGAGCTCCTACAATCATCCCACGTTGAAAGTCCGTCAAATCGCATTTTTTACCCATCTCGTCACCCAAAAATCACTTCTGCTACTGTCGCAAGCACTAAGCTCTCCTAGCCTCGCCTTCTGGCGGCAACAGCGTGCAGCCATAGCACATTTGCTTAAAACTGTCAGGTGGTCATAATAAAGTGGTTACTCAGTGTATAATCCAGTGTCTAATATTTTTCGCCACGTCTTATTTTTTTATACGTGCTTATTCTTTCCGTATAACCGTTCATCAGTCTATCATTGTGTCACAATGCGTGCAGACGTAATATCTCTCCTTTCGTTTATCAAATTTAACTTTTAATACCCGTGAATACCCTTTCATTTACACTTGCATGTCCAACATTTTTTTACTATTTCTCTACGTTCTTTTTAAAATTATTCTTACTGAGGTATGTTGGTGATATAGTTAGTATTTCATAATTTTTGTTATTTTATTGCATCATTTGGATGGTATGTTCTTTTAATTACTTTAAAAAATAAAAAAATATGTAAGAAGTTTTGAGTTTTATATTCTGAAAATAAAGTATTTAAAAATTAAAAATTCTCTGAGGGATTTTGATGGATGAATTTTAATTTATGCTTCGCCTTCGGTAGGCATATTTGAGGGAGTATGAATTCCAGAAACACCTGGCAATTCAAATGCTATACAACTGCAGCCACTTTTAAAGTTCTTCATAAATATGGATCACTCACAAGTCCAAGGACTCTTTCACTGCTGTTGGTTTTCACGGCCGAAACATAACTCCTACATTATCCAATTTTATGTCTATAGGAAATGAATCATTGCGTAGGAAACTGCTGATTTTGCGGCTTTGCTTCTTCGTACGGTCCTGAAAGTATATTAGCCTTTCCTTCATAATGTGTTGCATTCAAAGCTAAATAAGCGTTCTGTTGTTTTTCCACAGCAGAGGAAGTCCTTACAAATCCAGATTTTTAAAGCGGCGTTACTTCGCTAATTTTTGCTATCACAAAAGGTCGTTTGGAATGAACCATGCACTTTGCAGAACAAAAAGCGAGTATCTATATAGTTTGAATCTTAATACTATAAAGAAATGTTATACATATCCATCTCTACGCTGCTACTGCCACTACCAATGTCTTAGAGAATTTCCATTATATACTGCAGAAAAAAATTCATTCCGAATTTTAAAGATCCCGAGTCATCCATCGATATCCTTAATATCGTTCATTTTTATACCTTGTGCGATATTACCTTACGCGATATTGCGCGTACTTTCGCTTAGTAATGAACTAGATGCCGAAACGTTTTTTACGATATGCAATTCGCAAACCACTCTACTGCATTTTGTTAATTCGTTCGGTTCAATTTTAACGCCGTTTGCTTTTGCACACGGGTTTTTCACATTGAAACAAATAGTAGCGGAGTGCTTCATTTATCCTGTTTAAATCTATTATTTCTGTATTTCGGAAAACGTTCTTATGACGTTCTGCTAAGTGACAAACAGTAAATCTTTTTCTTTCGCTCTTCTGAAAAACTTTCAAAAGT
Source organism: Macrothele yani (assembly GCA_039090855.1). NCBI lineage: Eukaryota > Metazoa > Arthropoda > Arachnida > Araneae > Macrothelidae > Macrothele > Macrothele yani. The sequence continues at coordinate 109,404,303 of CM077015.1, read as the reverse complement.
TCTGCGAATGATAATAACTTTTATTTTCCTTTTACTGTTTTTGATAAAACTGCAAGAATTCCTTCACGAAAAAAAGCTACAGTCGAAATGTGCTCCTCTTGTTTATTGATGCATTTCCCCTGATACTGCAGATATTTCAATGACATTTTTCAGAAAAATATTTCACGAAAATGTGGTGAAAAGGGACGCAGTACATCAAAAGATGATTTTTGTATGCCAAACTTTTTATCTCAAATAAAAGAGAGGGGTTCTTCAAATTCAGAAAATTAGTGGGATCTAATGATACACTCATATTAAAAAATTAAGGATCACTTATATTTCAATATCATACATTGATCACAGCAGAATATGGATGAAAACATTTTACCAAGGAGTAAACAAAATTAAAAATTGCATGTATACTCATAAATAAACATGAATTTGTGCTTATCAACGGAGAAAATTGCTAAAAGAACAAAACATAAAATTATCTGGCATTAGCTCACATTAAATAAAATTGACACAAAAAAATATATTTCATAGATTATTTTATTAGGGTATGTGTCAACCCTGACTGCAATGCACGATTGGCATCGTTGGGCTATGGGTTTCTCGAGACTGTTTAGGAGATCCTCTGAGACATTTCTCCATTCTTCTATCAGCGTCGTATCCTGGCCTCTTTTGTGCCAAGTGGTAGATTGCGTTCCGCAATGTGCCATTCCAGAGTGTCACAAGCATTTTCGACTGGATTCAGTTCGTAGGATTACTCGGAAATCCATTCTGTCTATCTCCCTGCTCTCCAAGAGTTCATCAACACATGATGATCGATGAGGACGGGCGTTATCGTCCATAAAAACGAAAGGATTTTCCACTGCAACATAAAACAACCTTATGTGTTTAAAAATGCCCGCACAACAACGCTGGCCATTGATTAAAACTTTCACCAACACTAGGAGCTCTGTACTCTATTGATCGTAATCCCGACAAGATCATTACTCTACCACCCTTGTAATGGCCAATGTATACGATTTTTCTGGATGAATAGCCTTTGCGACCTTCTTGCCAGATGTATTGCCACCTAAAGTCAGACGATAAACAAACTTTCTTTTTTCTTCTGTGAACAGAACATTAGTCCATTGCTCTTCACCCCACGTGAAGTGTGCAGTACACTGCCAATGATGAGTTGCTTTGCGTGCTTTGGTATATGGAATACAATGTACAGGTCTTAAGACATAGGATAGGATATTAATCTAACGTCCTCTCACGGTTCGCGTGTCAGTGTTTCATAACAGGATATTTTTAGTGCACGTGTTTTATTTCAGCTATTTAGTTTACTTGCCAACAGTTATTCGCAAGATCTTTCAGCCGGTATAACAAGATAAGACCTTTTGATGAAGCGGGTTTGCTTGGTCGACCACTTTTGAACCATCTAGTAGCAATTCCATGTTCATAAAATTCGTTCTAGATCCGTGAAAATGCACTCTGTTCAGTTCAGAACTCCTTCGCTACGTCTCTCGCTGTCCACACTTCTTCCAGTTTACTCTATCAACAGTTCGACCATGGGTAATCATCCACATGCGTTCTTTTAGATGTATTGCAAAAATCCACTGTAACAAGAAAAAGTCAGATCCATACTTGAATACCTACAACACATGACATTTCTTCGTCTCGTTGTTCATCTTTTATTGTCGATCGGCAGTACACAGCTGTCACGAGATTCGTGACAATTTGTATATGACTAAACACTCTCCATGGTTACTTATTACGTGCTTCGATGATGTCAAAATGTTTCCATGGCTAACCAACGACTTGCGAGTCTGAAATGTAACTTTGTTTCTTTGATTAAAACAGCTGTGTGTTTTGCAGTCCAAATGCACGAGCAGTTCTCCTTGCACTTCTTTATCCCTCACTAGAAGTGGATTACTCCATAAAAACTTTAATAACCTTTCCATGCATCGTAGTTTAGTTGATTTTAGATATACCCGTGGATTTAAACACGCGTTTGAATGGAGATTAGTGTTAGAGTAGTCCATAAGAAAGATAAAAATAATGTGTTTGTTACAGTGAAATTTATTGTACAGTTAGCAAGCGCAGAAAATCTAGAACGGAACCTGCAAGGTCTGAAGCACGAGACATGACCACATATTCCAAGCACTGTAACCCATCCGCTCACTCACGGAAAGGGATTTAAGCATACAGGAGTCTGGAGATCGCATTAAATAATTTCCTTCTCACGTCAAATTAATCTTTTACGAACTAATTAAAAATACTCCTACCTTTTCCCTTAAGCATTTCACTGGGTCTACAGTAATGCAAACGCTTCTTCCCGAAACATATTTGCTTCATCAAAATGTGTTTTACTAATCTTGTTTCTCCAGTCAAAACTCACCTAAACAACAACCTAAAATTTTAAGGAACGTAATATCGGGTGGATCTCACTTGGGACTGATAAGGGGTGCACAACGACCGTTGTTAAGAGGTCTCATTTTCAGTAGTTGCCTTTTTTGTCTAATCTAACTGCAGCTGCTCTATAAGAAACATTTTTTGCCGTTTTTTGGAAGTGTTCGTTATGTATTAGTTTTATACGTATGCGGACATTTCACTGATACATACACTTGAAACGTGCACGGTCATCACGCGGAGATTTTCTAATTCACATTTGAAATGTTATTTTCCTACTTTTTAATTACCATAGTGGCAAAATCTGAAACACAAGCAGCTCTGCATTAATCTAAACGGCATGGAGCATCGCGGTAATACTTGGAAGTCAATAAACTATGAATATAATTACTATAGGCATTTAGGTTTGTCATAATTTCATACTTTTGCGCCGAAAGAAAAATAGCGTTCAGAAGAGTCTCTTTCTTTCTACAAATTGTTGAAGCAAAATAGAATCGTAATTATTTGGGGGCATATCCGGTGAAATCGTTTTATGGAAGATCGATAAAATTGAAAAAATTGGATTTTCAATGACACCGTTTTTTAAAACTGAAGAAAATAAGTCACAGTCAGAAAAAATAAAAACATAAGGCAAAACGAAGATACCTCGACTTTTAGTGTAACATAAAATGCTCTGTTGTGTAGACTATGACACAAAGTAATTCCTTATAATTATTTTTCATTCCTACTTGAGATTTGCAGTTTAAATGATTATATCCAAGAAATGCATTGTTCAATATCGAAATCAATTATTCTTCATAAAATCTGAGCAAAAATATGTTGGGGCTGTTCAAATGTAATGCATCTGTTGGAAAGTTTCAAAGACAAGAGCATTGTTAAATATATGTTAGGAGAAACTACAATCGACTTATCGATCGAGAGTAAAATTTTCGAAAACGAGCGAGAAATATCGTAGCAAAAACATCCATAAGAATGTAGTCTGTTTGTAGATTGCAGAAATAAAAATAAAGGACGCAACACAAATCAGTCCGATATAACTCGTTCAAAAACATGCAAAACGGTCTTGATTAGAAAATCAAACATTTAAATAACTTTCTATGAAACTATTTATAAAATCATTACAATATAAAGTAATCTGAGTTTAGTAGTCTGCGCTTTCCTGCTTTTATATCCGCTATTGTAAAATTACGCGTGAACAAAATTTTCTTTCGTAAACGATTGGACAGTATAAGTCGTTTTCGGTTTTTTACTTAGAAAAAAAGACTACGTGTGCATTCATGTTTAGAGCACTTGTAATATTTATTCTGGCGTTTGCATAAAATTCGCCTTTGAGTAGGCTTTGAAATTTAACGCTGTCCTACAACAACTCATTTAAATACCGAAATCCCATTTCTCTTAAAGTTAACATATATCTGTAGGGTGCAGACATTGGGCTTGTAATGATAATTACACAAATGTTTCTTATGATTCGCAATTAAATTTAGTTTCTTCACGTGAATTCATTTTCGCTTATCTAAATACGTAAATTTGTGCTGATCTTTCTTCAATCTCTTAGGATGTATTATTTAAAATCCTGGATATAGAAACTCCCACAGCATGCGTGAGTCGATATGACCCATGATAGACTTCATTGTTGGAAAACCCACAAAGAATGACGGGGAAATGTTCCCGGTTAGTGTTCTAAAGTATCCTTGCCGTGCGACATTTATCCAGAATTCACAGACAAAGTGCGTCATATAGGGGCGTTAAGTCGTCAACCAATTGCGTTTTAAACCGTTTGTAAACACGGTCTTCTGATGTTGTCAGCATGAGGATGGGGGTTTAATGCTGAAGCAAAATCAAGAATGCCGCCCCATTGGCGCAGTGTCCTTAGCGATAGCTTCTGATCACACGACTGTAATGTGTCCGGGTTCGACACCCGGTGAGGCATGGACGTTCTGTTGAAGTACGGCCCTGGTTCTCTCCCTTCCCAGGAACAAGTGGCCTAAATTAGGGACGGGCGACAGCTTATAACCCACTGAGTTGCTCACCGTGGTCGTTAACTCCCGATCAAAAAAGAAAAAAAGAATCAGCAATACCCCGGAGAAAGGACACAAAAAGTTGCTCAGGCATCTTATCTTGTATCGTCGTATCTGCATTGCAACCACCATCATTTTTAGGGATTAACCGCCATTGGAACTGAATGCTACTCAAAATATGACACCAGATTCAAGACCCCTATGGCGCTCCTGTATGTCAGAAAGAACAGCCAGGCTAAACGTTATTTACAGACCTTCAATCGGCGACCGTCGTCGTTGAGACAGAAACCAGACTTAAAGTTGACTGCGACATACGACATTTCTCCATTCGCTCCGCAGCTTATGTCATGCGTGGAACCACTGAAACATTAAGTAAGAGCGTGGAAGCTACCCGTGGAGACAGTCGTTTTAACGTAGGACGAAAGCACAGACAACCCACAGAAATCCGGTGATTCACAGTCCTTGTCGAACCGGGAGGTTCTTGCTTGTCAGTACACCTCTCGGAATGTCAGTCTCTGGGGCATGTGGTGCAGCTTCGTCTTGCCGTTAAGTGTGTGATAGGGTTGTTCGAATGTCAGCCTGCTTGTACCTGTCTCAGTACGGTGACACATGTTATCTTCCTCCTAACACTGACTCCATGTTAGGCAAACCGTTGTTGCGTCCCAATGCTTTGACGCTGCAATACGGGGCTGTGACTAAGTAGTTGTTCGTACCCGTACAGTGAACCCTCAGATAAATTTGACCAGTTTATTGTTTGATTCCCTACGACGTCGCCCAGGCGTTCTCATTACTGGCCCGTGCTTTCGCGATCGAGATCCCACCGATGCACTGGTCCACGCGCACAGAGAAAACAATACTGTTCTTGGCTTTCCGAAACAGTTTTGTTCTAAATCTTTCTAGAGTCTCGTGCGATTAAATCGCAAATACAATCATTTACGGTCGATACCTACTTATTAGTTCTCATGGCGTTTTGACAAGCATTTCCTGGTGTGGCATTTTGTATGTCGAGCAATTCGTTTGCTATTGTGCCTAACTATATTGTAATTTGCATCTTTTCCCTCTTAAAGCACTGGATTGTAAACAGTTTAAACAACAAATTATAAATCATTGTTTAAAAAGTTTTTACCAATGAAACAATTATTATAAAAGTGTAATTAAAGTTTTCATCGATTCCTACGCATGCATTTTTGCAATTTCACTTCTATCGATTAAGGTAGAGGAAGCATACTACTAGGTAATATCAAAAGAAATGTATGGAAACTTAAATTTCATTTAATGGTGAGATCGCAACCTTTACAGCAAATATCGATAATTAAGAATAAATGCATTACCAGGCATTGATAATTTTTACGTTTTTTTTTTAATTTTGGTTGGAGATTTGACGACCACCGTGTGCAACTCACTGGGTTATCAGCAGTCGTCCGTCCCTAATTTAGGGTCACTGGTTCCAGGGAAGGGAGAGAGCCAGTACCGTAAGACAAACACAACATCCATACCTTACCGGGATTTGAACCCGCACCCCTTTCGGAAGAATGATCAGAGGCCATCGCTAAGACAACTTCGCCACCGGGGATGCTTTACGTTTTTAAGGAAGTTATAACGCTTTAAAGTAATCCATTCCTGGATGCATCTTTAAGAACAATTCGATTTCATCCGTGTAATATTTATATCAATAGCTAAATTTTGCATTTAGTTTAAACTGATAGAGGAAAATACGAGGAACTCTTCCTTCTGGAAAAAAATGATTTCACCAAAGTCTCTTCTTGTTTTGCCACTTTTTGACAGGACTTCTCCGGAAAATTTAGTTTCAGTCTCAGAAAAAGTTCCCTTGGCAGTGTGCAGGTTCTTTTTTTGCAGCACGTTTCATCGGAAGTGATATGGGAACGATTATGTTTACTTTAAACACATCCTTCAACTACATGTCGTACAAAATACAATTGATATGCACATTTGATCCTAAATGCGTTCTCAACCGGTTAAAATGAAAATTTGTTTGCTCTGATTCACTTTTATCTCATTCTCTGCATTAAAGCCATATAACTCGTACATCGAAAAATCATGTCATTTGAAAACATAATAACGTTTAAGTCCTTGGCTGCTTCGTGCATTTAAATCTCCAAATGCCCATTGCTGCAGTCAAAACCAAATTTTCACCAGCATCACGTTTGACTATTTTGTATTCCAAAACTCAGAGCATATATATCTTCCAACGAATTCTCTATCTGAGAACCAAATTAGTTATTGTGCTTCCTTTCTACAAATTACAAGATATTGAATAAAAAAAGTATCAATTTATTTTTGAAAGCAGTATTTTGCAACTAAATGTCAATGAAAATTTACTCACATTTTGTGTCACTTCAAAAAATATCGTTGAATGTTAAATGGGCTTTAGATTGTCTTCGACTCTAGTTTATGTACAAACAAATTGGATATGCTTAGAGAGTAAACCTGCTCTCATAGTAGTTTCGATTTCCTTCAAGGCATTCGTAGCAATCGGACAAGGATGCCACTTGAAGAACTAATTAAAAGACTTATAACGCAACTGTTCTTCGTGTGCGAGAGTGGTGTTACGCTATGTCTAAAACCATGACAAAGGAAATGTTGAACTAAATGAGAATGCGATGCAATAGTTACACGTGATAGCTCAAATTAAGGTTTTACGGCCCGACGAAACATATACAGAAGTCAAACTTACGATAAATTTTTTGTTAGTGCAGCCACGATTCATGAAATCAACAACATAATACTGCTAGTATTACCCTTCACATATAGTACCTTAATTCTCTATTGTATATAGCTGAACAAAGATCGAACATCTCTACACACACACACACACGCATACATTAAGCAACTGCTGTATCGTCCTTTTTATCTATCTTTCTTATCACATTCATAGTCGCTCTCTTAACTTCAAAGGTGTTGCCAACCTCATTCATGTTAGAGAGAAGATATCACGTTAATTTTGGAAAGTGCAAAAGAGAACAAACTCAAATTTACATAGGAAAGGGAAAAAAAAAATGAAAGGTAAATTAGAATATACGTCACAGGCTCAATAATGTTCACAGATTTAATGCAAATAAATGTTGTTAGAACGAAAACGACTAACTTACTTCTAAGGAAATAAAAATATGATAACAGATAAAATACTTCGTCCACGTACTATTCCAAAGCGATATGAAAATGTTTGAATCAATATTTCTGCTATTTTTTGAAATAACAAATAATTCATGTATACTATTTAGAAGAAACAATTATCACCTAAAGTTTCCACTCAACCATCTCGCCTCCGAGCTTCGACATACCTCGTGAGCTGATATAAGGCTTCACGCCTCATCTGCTGCAAAAGGAAGAAGTGGAATTCAACCATTTCGCTCTATTTGATCCGCGGTTATTCCAGCCGAATAGGACGAGCATTTCCTTGATTTTGGGTAGCATTTAAAATATTTTAAGAGAAGCAAATTTCATCAACTTATGATGAAATGAACGAAAAGGACTGACTGCTAATTTTTTGAAATAGCAATAAATATTTTTCTGCTTTCCCCCAGAGAATATTTGCAGATACTTGTACGTGTTCAGAAAAAAAGAGATTTTCTTTCAAGATAAGCAAATCACAGAATTATTATTAATATGGCATACTGTCACATAGCAATGTTCATTTAAACATGTGAGGTTTCGTTGGTCCTAGTAAAATCAAAATTCCCAAATGTTTCTACCAACCTCTTTGGGTCTCATCACCTGGAGATGTTATACTGAAATACTGTTTGGTGCCTGCATCTTAATCTCGATCACGAAGGAAAGATAAAAAGATCAACCTAACAGACTCAATACATCTAGAAATATATTCCAATGTTGCACAATAAAAAGAGCCATCAATGAATAGCTGTGAGCACTGTTAGACGATGGGTTATTCCCCAAAAACTCTACTTTACAAATATCACTCTGAAGAGTTACACACAGTTTTCTCTCGAAGAACTCTAAACTTTACTTCAAAAAGACACCTGAAGCACTGACGCTCATGTTGATTACCACGAAATGTAACGCAGGGCAATGGGTTACGAAAAAGGCACAAACTTGACACTTTCCAGGAGCACATTGTATTTTTCACTTGATGAACACCGAAATTACTGTTTCATTTGAAAATAACTGCAAAACGCAGAAACGAAACACTGAAAAAAAAAAAACACGAAATTGATATCTTTATGTGAAACACTATTTCCTCACAGCACTGGTACGATGAAAATCACACACACAGTACTTGAATCACTGCAAAGATATTTCTGATGATGTCAGAAACTGGAAATTCCAGCGAAAAAAAAAACAGTTTTCCTTCCCCTGCTAAACTTATGTAAGGGTATGCGGAGGATGACCAGCACTTCCAGGCACTTAACGGTATCAAACTATGTCTCAATATTAACACAGCACCGGTAAGCTTACATTACAATTTCTTTGTTAACTGCCTCCATTATGTAGGTAAGGAAGACGTTAGGACCTGCCGCGTTTTATAATCTCCAACAATATACGGACTAATGAAGGGCGTCTTGTTAATGTGAATACAGCATTCGGCACCAAAAAGTACGGTTTTCAAAAATATATATACTTAATTTTGCAGATAATTTACTGAAAAATTCAATTCAATTTGAGCCGTCCTCATTAACATGATGTTGATTAAATAGCCACGTTATGGGATGTTCTCTGACACCTACATGAGACAGGTGTTGAGCGATTTTAAATCATACATCAACAAGAAAATGTTTGTCCAATACTTATTAATTTTCGATCAGCTGTAATACGCATTACTATGCCTTACGCCTAACAGCATTGTGTTCAATAAAAGCAATTTAAGTGACCGGGAGACATTACAAATTGTTATCAATTACAACTGTATTTAACGAGAGCAAAATTAATCTGACAAACTTTTTAAATAAAAATGTATATTTTCATTAACTTTCACAAAAGTCGTACCCATCGCAGAGTAACACAACGAGACGAATTTTAGGTTTAAATATGTAAAAAGTGGAAGTAATAATAATGAAGGATTGTTTTCATTTGTCTATCATATGGTTAAGATATATTGATGCTATCAAATTTCAATATAGCACATGCATCCGGTGAGTTTATTGAGAGAAACCTTTTGAATAAAATAGCGAATAGGGGAGCACATGCAGTATAATTCATAAACAAAGCAGAGTTCAAAAGATTTCATAAACAAAACGTTATTGTTATTATTTTATTTCATTTTCACATCTACAGCAATGGCATCTGTAGCATGGTCCACTTGTCATTACGGGCATAAAGTCAAGTGCATCCATAGTCACTCATGGTTTAATAATCGTCGTACGATGTTGCACGTATAGAGAATTACTGCTTCTCAGACTTTGGGCCTTTGGTCTTGTAGACCTAAAGCATCAAGCTGAGTTACATGAGTCTGAGGAATCATACCATTTGCAGAGATAACCAATGGACGTACGTGAACTGTTTCAGCTTTCACATCTCTTTAATCTCAGCAGCCAGTTCCACATACTTGTTGATTTTTGTTGTATATGTATCCTGAATATTGCGCTCTAACGGTACCGATATGTCGATAATGAGGCTGCCTTTTGCCATATGGCACTATGCCTGGACGATTAGCAGAGATCATTACGTCTGTTTTAATTTCACGGTCCTAATATAATTTCTATTGTTTATAACATGGTACTTCTGATATTAATAGTTCTGTATCATGCGCTAATTGTTGGTGTATCAACTTAGAAAAATTGTTAAGTGGCTGCATATAATCAACGTTTGCTAGCGTGGTGCATTCTCCGCAGATGTTTTCAGTGAAGTCACTGCCCATACCACATTTCCTACATTTGTCACTTTGCAGATTCTATTTTGAAATGTATTTTTTATAATTTTTGGTTGCAATTACATTGTCTTGAAAAGTCTTTGTATTTGTCCAGATGCGGAAATGGGAGTAAAAAGAACTTCACATGGCTCATCCAAAGCATCTAGACTGGCCACAAGTTGACAAGAAAGCCTCGATCCATTATAAACCCAATAGCCTCTACATATAATTTTCCTGGCGTCAGTCACTGGTTTGAGATTCAAAGATTCGGCTGTATTTTCAAACAGCCGAATCTTTGCACTTGCATTTTAACTTCTTAAAACAAGCTTATATATGTATATATGACTTATTTTAAAAATATGAAACTGGAAGCCGTTCTTTTATGAAATAAAGGAATAAAAATCAAATTGAATTTCCTAAGATTATCAGTGAAAATAAGTCTTACTAGAAAGATTACAGATTATAACCTTTGTTTCATCACACTGAATATACAAATAGCATCTTGAAAGTAAAATGTCTCGTCCCTCATGAGATTTTTATTTGTAACAGCAAAAATGTGAAACTTGGTGGTATAATGCCTGCACATACTATTAATAATGCTAGCCTTTCAAAGTATTATTTTCCAAAATTGTGGAGACCACAGCGGAAAATGGCTGTGCTGTATAGTCAGATACCTTGTGTAAATTTCCCCCTTTTTGGGGGGCAATAAGGCATAAACGGCGGACGAAAAGTGTTATTTCTTCTTACTGCCTATTGTCCATCACTTTCTATACATTTCCGCCATCTTCAAACCCATTGGTAAAACTATTTCGGAAAATTTCCTGAGGCTGTCATTTCACCCATGAGCTCATAGCCAGTTTAACTTCTGTCACCTTGTCGAAACGTTCCCCACCAAGGATGTATTTCAAAGGGGCAAACGGGAAAAAGTGTCAGGGACCCAAATCAGTAATGTAAGTGGTTAGGTCATCACCGTCCACCCCATGTTGACAATAGCCTGTGAAGTCTCGATTAAGGTGTGGGGACGTGCGTTATTATCGTGTAAAACAACATTATGAAGTGGAATGTCACGTCTTCTCCTTCTGATAGCTTTCTTTAGCTTCTTCAATGTCTGTGCAGTAATTCACTAAGAGATAGTAGCGCATAATGAGCACTGCTTATTGTTGCATCCCGTTCGAGGAACACAACCAAAATGACACCACGTTTGTCACAGAAAATTGTCACCGTCACTTTTCCTGCTGAACGAGCTGTTTTTACCTTTTTCTCTCCAGGTGAATATGTGCAGTGCAATTCCACTGACGCACGTTTTGTTTCTGGTTCATGAAAGAACACTCAGAATTTATTATCTTCAAAATATTACAGAACAATGCCTCACGTTCCTTCTCATAACAGTCGAAGTGGTTCCGGCACATGTGCACCCTTTGATGATATTGTTCACCGGTTAGGTTTATTCGGATACACTTTGAACAAATGTTTTTCTAACCCAGAACACTTATTAATGGTTCCATAGCACTATAACCACAATCAATTGCGTTACACAACTCCTGGATGTTAACACGACTATCATCTGTGATGATGTCTTTATCAACGCAGTTGCGGGTCTTCCACTCCGTTGTTTGTCCGACACTATACTTTATCCCTCTCAAAACCTCTTCATCCCTCATTTGAACATTCTTGATATCGATTGTGGCAACTCCATGCACCCCACGAGTATTCTGTGGATTTCTGAAGCCTCACATCCCTCTTTTTCCAGGACTTCAGTTACGGCTCTCTGCTTTTCGCTGTTATTCTTGATCTTTATTATCGATTCTGAAAAAAGTTGTTCCCACATTGGTAATATATTGCAGTACATCTCAGTGCAGTTTCATTAAAATCACTTCGAAACTTTGAAAGCCTTTTAAGGAGGAGGAATTATTTTCAGGATGCCCCTAGAATTTTTTTGTATTTCTGAGCCGCTGTGCCATCACAATTTCTCTTTTATCAAACTACCATAAATCGGTAACTTTTCCCATTCTAATTCAGAACACATTACTAAACAAAAGTCGGTCCTCGGTTTGTATATATACTGCTCTGTAATTTCACCTGAGCCACCGTTCGGTTTCCAGGCGTGTTCATTTTTATAGGGTTGGTTGGTCATAATGTAATGGCTCATCGGTGTATTCAGTTTTCGAAGAATAGGAGACAAACACTCAGGATATCGTAAACACTACTCCTAAATTATATGGTGAACTTCTAACGGTATCTGATTCTAAAGGGAAACAGATAATATGTAGTTGGTATATATTGTTAATAGGAAGAGGGTTGATCAATAATTCAGTAAGAGATAGTAGACTGCAGCGAATCCGAGTCTGATATGGGCTCATGAGAAAAATGTATGAATGCTGTATGGCGCTGTTTGATTAATCAAATTTTTCAAAAATAATGGAATTTTAATTTGCTATAATCATTTTTCCATTGGTTTTGCAATTATGGATACCTGGTAAGGGGACGCTGTCAGAATGATGTTTAGAAATTTTGCCTTTCTTGATTTTCAAAAGTTTTTCTTAAAGTCAAATAAGTTACAGGAATGTTTTTCTGTATTGCTTCCCTTGTCACTCTTCTTTTCAACATCAACTTCGTTTCCCACAGAAACATTATATTTAAAGAACAGTGGTGTCTTAAAGATTCTCCATTGTGTGCATCTCCACTTATAGATGAACTTTTCAATCAACATAGCTTTGTACTGCAGGACATTCTTTGCGGGAGAAATGGCGAACTTCATGCTTTTCAAATAATGCACAGTTCACCTGCTCGGACAAGTACAGAAAAAATATTTTACCTCCTGCTTATTCCTTCCGAATTTTGTGTAAAAATGCATTACTCCCTCACATCTCCTAAATCATTTTTAACAACTTTGATTCTCATTTTCTCATTATGCCGCAAGAGGCTGTAACGTAAGTTGACGTTTCAAAGATGATATCTGAATTTTGAAATTCCTTGTTAAAGCCATTCCTTGGTATGACTTTTCTTTATGAACAATATTTCTTCTCACTTTCTTTTACGAATGATTGACGATTTTTCCAAGAGTGCACGTAAAAATTATGTCACACGTTTCTCCATATATTTTTAACACATTTATTTGAAGAATACTATTTTCCTCTGAATTCGGTCGCTATCATGAAGATCCGTAAAGTTTGTGAACCTGTGTAAGTCAGACTTCTCCCAATAGTGCGCGTTATTTTAGCATTATATCTCCGGCAGTTTTAGTGGTGGTAGAAAATTAGTTATTATTTTATTTTATTTTGTTTCCTGATCAAATTATCATTAAAACCAGATTTTTACGTAATTTGCAGTTTTCACTCCAACTTGTAAGGGCATTCTTTTACTATTGAATACCTTCTTTTTTAGAAATGTAATTAAAACATCTGTTTTGTATCAAAACCAAAACAAATGGTTTGGTGTTTAAAACCTGAGAATCCGATGTTGGCTTTGTTATTGATTTTTGTTTGTTTTCTCAAAGATGCATATATAGTATTATTGCACCAGAAATAAGAACCTCTTAGTAAATTGTTCGAAACTATGATTTAAAACATTTCTTCAATGAAGATGTGTTAATATTATTGTACACAATTTTTTCTTTACTTTTGCCTTTGAGTAAGGTTTCTAAGAAAATAAAGCTTAATTTGCTATGTTCTGTATTCCAGAAATTACTTCAAACTAAATTTAAACTGCTATTATACAAATATTCAAGAGTGTCGCTGTTGAAAAAGGTAACCTTTTTCTAATGTTTGCTTAAACATAATATTTTTAGTTTTGTAACTTGAGCTTGAATTTCGGTATGTAAGATATTGCTCTGAAAATAAAATATTATGCCCATCTTTGGCTAAGAATTTTAAAGGTTATGTGTTTAGAAATGTTATAGACTTATTTCATCGCCGGAAATCTACTACTCGACTTCTTTATTACGGCAGGAGGATGTGTATATCACCAGAGAGACAGTTTTACACACTACACAAAAGCCACAGAGAAGGCTGTCATGCCAATAATTATTAGTTTCATAATGTACGTTTGCGCGACATACAAGCGTTCAAAAATTGCTTTCTTGCTTAATTTGCACCAATTAATTTTTGAAGTAAAATTCCTCAGTGGCTCGTCAAAATTTTGTAGGTATGGATACTACAAAAAAATTCAAATACAGCTAGAATATTGCTTCGTATAATTTAATCTGCTATCAACACGCCATAACGAAGTTATGGTTTCGTAAACCTTCTAGAGAAGAATGCAACTGTCCCAAATATTTAGAATCAAACAACATTTTAAATATATCAAACAATGAAACGAGCGCTCGATCTACACTGAAAAGAGAAAACATGTTTTGAAATTTAATGACCGCTGTAGTGATGAATCGATTAATGTCATCGAAAGCCTTTGCAAGGACTCAGCATATTTTTACCATGTTTTAAGCTATTATTAAAACACCTTGTTTCAAACGAGGGATGAAAGCAAAATGCTGACTTATTTTTATGTTCTTTAAACACTGATGAAGGCTTAAATTCCTTGTAGTAACCAAAACATATTTCATTACCAAAAATGAATGTTCGACTTACCTCAAAACACGTTTTATATCACTTCGATACATAAAGTTAGATAACGCTACAGTGAATCAATACCTGCACGTTATAGAGCTGAAAATTATTTTTCGAACACGAAATTATTTACACAATATCTTCAAAGGAGACGCAAAAATAAAAAGGATATATTTTCAGATGAGGAAAAAATGATGACATTAATTAGGATTGTTTATAAATTGAAGGATTATCGTGCAGTCCAGGAACAAATAGTACTTAATTTCACTGTCCTACTTAGTTTTGTGGAAAGGTCTGCATTCCTGAAGGCAAATTGCAGTACATTGCAAATTATTCAAAAATTTTGGTATGCTCAGATCGGAATCAGCTGGTAGTCCCTTATTTAAGCACAGAGGGTTCATGATGGTTCATTACTTGATAACAGGTGGCTCACGATGACCAGCGTTTGGCGATTTTTGAGAAGCGGAAGCCGGAAGTTTTGATTTGCTGCACGGTGTTCTGTTTGCAGACAAGAGAGGGTAATGACTATATGCACCGGCAAACTTGGGTAGCTCTAAAGCCATCAGAACATTTGATAGACCAGTGTCATTGGTAAGGTTGAAAGTATAGACTGCAAATCGAAATAAGTATATAGTCGCATTCCTCGGAGTAACTAAACCGTGAAGGCTGATGATTTGGCAAATGAATCTATACAGTCGTGGAGTGAATACGTTTCAATCGTACGTCACACCAATGGAATACGTTCCAGATGCGTCTAGGAATTCGTTCTCACTCTGTCACGAAGCAAGAAGACAGATTTTCAGTAGTAACTGCAAAACGAAGTTCCCGCACAACGACCGCTCAGCCTGATATCTGCCTCCTGCTAGCACAAGAACACGGATATCTCTCATTATATTTTCATCGAAAAAAACTGTGGCAAGACCACTGCGACATATATGGCTATATGCCCGAAGGTTTGTAGTCTGCGTCCCTCTATCCAGAGCCCAACGAAGCACATGTTCTCAGTGTTGTCGTATCCACAGATATTGAGCACGTCATCAATTGGCCAATGTTCTCTTAATAAATGAGAGTTGTTTCAGCCTGTCCTCGGATTCTAGATGCCAGTTGGTCTGGCGTGATAGTAGTATTTCGTACCAGTGCCAGCATGTGCAGGAACGCAACAACTTCGGCTGTACGGGAATGACAGTGTGGGGCAGCATTATTATTAATAGGCGCACCGGTACTGGAAAATGGAACAATGACGGGCGAATGATATTGCAACGAAGTTATTCTACGTCACTATCGAATATCATTACTGTTTGGAAAATAAACTCCTTCTTCAGATAAATAAGGAATTTAAATTTTTTATGCGTTACTTTGTGGGAACAGTCCCTTAGTAAATTAGGTGCAAATTAGAAAAATAATATAAGTGCAGCAGTAATCCAAAATTATTCGAGTAGAACAAAAATCACTTTTTCAAGCTTTCGTACATCAACCAGATGGCTTTTTCAGAGAAGACAGTAGTTCCTGTTTTTCTTCCTTGAAAAATCCATCAAGTTGATATGCCAAAGCTTGCAAAACTGATTTTTATTATACGCCAATAATTCGGAAAACTACCATATTTATATTAATTTTCTTCACAGCGGGTGTATAGTACCTCCTTATTAAAAAGATTCAAATTTTCATTTAGATGAAAAACATTGTGTTTAGTACAAAACATTTTTAGGGGGAAACGCTCATAGGAATTAAACGGACTAAGCCTTTGTTTACGTTCCAACATTTGTGTTGCTGTAAGTTGGCTTCAGGGCGCTTACAAGCAATCCTTCAGTCTGCTGTTATTCTGCGCTTTGCGAAATTAATGTTGAGCGATGCTGCAGTTTTTCTCCCAAGGCGTCATAGAAAACTCACCCTCCCGTTAGACAATGGAGTTCAAATAGAGATCGTAATTTCCTATCTGGATAGGATGGTTTTTGTTGCTGTTTATCAATCCATCGGTATTCGGGGAGATACACATTTTTCTAAGGATCTTCTACCAATTGAGGGCAAAACAAACGTCGAAGCATAAAAACAAGGTTAGCTGCAAGAGTAAATTTGAGATTTAAATCGCCATTGAATTGCATGCTCTGCACACGGAAAACCAAGAAAGTGTTAGTGTTTCATTTCTAAACATGATTACATCAATTGAAACGCAGTATACATTCAAGGTACTATGTGAACACAACTCATGCTCCGCAACGTCGGACATTACACTAGGTAAACGACGTTTAAAGTAATGTGGGCTTCGATCGTTAGTATACCTTGCAATACTACAATATTAGCACAAAACAAAACCTAGAACGACGGAATTTAACATATGTGTACGAAGTTTAAAGTAACAGTTGGTTTGAACGCTAATACAACTTGAGGTCATCTCCCAGTGACATTTCCACGACCAAGCTGGCCACGATACAGGCACCCCAAGTTGCCACCGTCATCAAGACTTAAACACGGTTGCACGCCCCCCACCGTGGCTCACAACACCGGTATCCATCTTCAGTCCGGTAATCAAACACAACCATTAGCTGTCTGTGAAGAAGACAGTCCTGGGCAAACATGCACCAGCAACATGCAATGATTAAGACATGATTTCCAAAATATCTTATCATTGAAAATGTCAACACATACTGCTTACATAAAGAATTAGCAGCGAGTTCAAGATTTCAGCTAAAAAATGTAGAAAACAATTTTTTAATTAAATAAATATGTTTCACTTTTAAAACAGAATACTGCTCTTAAATGCGAATATAACGAGGCTTAGTCTCAGCGTTCTTGCAGCACATTGGAAATATTTTGAGGGCGGAAATTGGAATAGGTTTAAGAAGCGGAAACAGTATGTCCTGATATGAAAGAATAAAAGAAAAGTGAGGTGAAATGAAGTAGAGAAAATACGTCCAGATAGGAAAAATAAAAGAAAGTTTTAGGAAATATCCAGTTACAGGAACACACATTCTACGTTCCGAAAGATGTTACAAGGGCTCCTATCACACCAATCTTACTCTCGGTGTCTCTCTGAAACTTTGGAATTTTGTGCTCTTTAAATGATGAGAAAAAAAAATTAACAGTGGAGCTGGAAAATAAGCGGGAAGAGAAATCAATCGGGGATAATCAGACACCAAGTACTGCCACCGGACTTTAAAAGAGACGTTTTTTTATTTTTTATTATTATAATATTCACCAGCATGGACTAAAATTCGAATCTATAACTATAAAACGATAGAACTGTGGGTGGGGGGATGTAGATCTTGAAGTCGGAGAGGAATATCGTAATAGGAAAGACTAACAGAAATGTGACGAAATTTAAAGTTGTTCGAATTTTGTGCTTGATATTAACAATATATGAGTTATGGTTAATCCTGTTAAACTGCATACCCCAAACATAATCAATTTAAAAAACATAATCCGCATTTTAGACGCAGAGTGATCTGAGGCATCGGGTATCTGTTTGTCGCCAGCACAAAATAACACTACGATCTTTGTGCTGATTCTCCCGACAGTGGTAACGCTCTGCGTTTCAAAATTCTTCACACGGTACATTGACGTCTTGATTTGTCTCTTCATTTGTTATATCGACCTTCTGTGTGTATAGGAATTTAGACACCAAGTGTTTCACAATGTAGCTTTTATGAATCTTAACGAACGTTTCTTACAATACAGGGAACTGAAAAAGAACAGCGTTAGAGACTCGTGTCTTAAATTAATGTATTCTTTAAAAACATTTCTGTTGTTTAAATAAAGAAAATATTTGAAATTTCCATGAAAAAGGAAAAAAGAAGAAAAAAAGTCCGCGATATACCGGATTTTCTGAAATTTTAATCTTCAGGAATAAAAAATATCGCGAAATGGAAATTAATTTAATTTTTAGCCGATGTCGACATACAGAACAAATCTTATCCTATTCGAGAAAAAATGGTCGCCCAGCAAATGTTCACCATAAAACTCCTTTGTTAGTATAGACATTTTTAAGTTTCTGGTAACCTCTATACTAATTATGATGTCCGACTACGTTGTTTCCGGCCTTAGGTCAATAACACCACTGTGGTACCTCTTTCCTTCCGAAGTTCAGCTCACGTCTATCCTCTTACCACAGGGTGGAGCCAAAGACTCCAAATGAAAGCAGCAAATATTTGCACTTTGAAAACATAGTCTCCTATCCCCCAGCTCACCCTGAGATTCATCAAAATATCCATCGTGCACGGTACTGCATGGCCGGCCTGAAACAAATTAGACATCAAAAATCAAAATCAAGTTCACAAAACCACCTCGCACACAGAGCTAGATAAATCAACGCCAACGATGATACGCAAAACGTGTCCCACTTATAAAGGGATTGACTGCGCTGATTCCACAACCAACACAGAAGTAACGACAAGAAAAACAACAATCAAAAAGTACAAACTGTTTTTACAACGTCAGGAAACCAACTGGAAACCCATTTTGCAAGAATTGTTTTTAAATCATTTGTCGACAAGAACAGACCAGATGATACTGCCAAAAAGACAGTAGTTTAAATCTGTTCTGGGCGTTTTTAAAAAAAGTCCAAAACAATTTAAAATTTTTTCCGGAAATTTGAAAATAAATAAGTAAACGAAATTAAACATCCAACGAACGAAACAAACTCGGAACGTATTACATAGGATTGCAAATTTAGAAAACCTCCAACAACAGCGTTTTGTCTCATACAACACAAATTAGTTGCGAAAGGAATGAAACCAATGTTATTCAGAAATTGCTCAATAGAATGCCGTTTCGCAGATTTCTCCTCAGCTGCAGGAACATCGAAGCTTTTTAGAAAGGGAATCGACATTTGTACTGCGCAGTTGAAATCTCCTTATCTCTGATTTGCGCATGACGTTTTGCTGAAAACAGAAGGCCATGAAGGAACTTGTCGGACACTAGACTAATTCAAGAAGTTCTGCTATTCATGTAATTTTCGATAATTAAAGACGTATTTTCCATACCTGGTGAATACAAACAGTGTGGACACTTGTTTTTTCAGTCACTGAGTTTTTCTAAGTTCTTCAAAAGCGATCATTCTCAATTTTTTAATTACTTGTTTCACTAAAACTTCTACGCTTTATCGTATAGTCAGATAACCGAAGGTTCAAAAATTATTTCCCATATTTTTGCGTGACGTTTTGAGTTGAACTGAAATACAAACGATAATGGTGAAGAAAAATTGTAACAATTTGCTCTAAACATTTTTCTGATGCGTGTTTATTCGTGATTCCAAATGATATTTGCTTGGATTGTTCTACGCTTTATCGTATAGTCAGATAACCGAAGGTTCAAAAATTATTTCCCATATTTTTGCGTGACGTTTTGAGTTGAACTGAAATACAAACGATAATGGTGAAGAAAAATTGTAACAATTTGCTCTAAACATTTTTCTGATGCGTGTTTATTCGTGATTCTAAATGATATTTGCTTGGATTGTTCTACGCTTTATCGTATAGTCAGATAACCGAAGGTTCAAAAATTATTTCCCATATTTTTGCGTGACGTTTTGAGTTGAACTGAAATACAAACGATAATGGTGAAGAAAAATTGTAACAATTTGCTCTAAACATTTTTCTGATGCGTGTTTATTCGTGATTCTAAATGATATTTGCTTGGATTGTTCTACGCTTTATCGTATAGTCAGATAACCGAAGGTTCAAAAATTATTTCCCATATTTTTGCGTGACGTTTTGAGTTGAACTGAAATACAAACGATAATGGTGAAGAAAAATTGTAACAATTTGCTCTAAACATTTTTCTGATGCGTGTTTATTCGTGATTCCAAATGATATTTGCTTGGATTGTCTCGCAAAAGATGTTATATCATATGTAGGAAATATCCAGACATTCGAGTTTAGATAAACACATTTCACATAAGAGCAATCATATTCTTTCATATATGGCTCCTGAAGAGAAGGAGGATGTAATGCTCAGCTGTGAATATTTCAAGAGCTATGATGGAATCTTTTTAGCTGCTGCTTCTTTTTTCTTTAAGCATAAGTTGTATATTCCATCACTATTTCCTAATTTCAGTCATCTTTCTTATTTGCTGAATGTGCTGAAAATGCCATCTTCTCACGACATTGATCATAGGCTTGAGTCAAAGTGAATGATGAGAATCACTTTAATTACGCAAAGAAATAGTAATAAATGTATCAATATTGGTTAAAACGTCACACGAGATCTTTCCTCCCAGCGACAGCGACTGGCACATCATCGTGTGAAAGTTAAAGTCCTATGATAGTGCAAAAAACCTTCTAAAAAAGGTTTCGTGATCTGCTGCTGCTCTTTATATGTACAACACCTCTGATACTTAGATGTAATGAGCATGCGCCTTGATAATGTTGCACGTCACTCGATGTTTTCAAGGAATGATACCAGTGGGGGTAGGGTGAAGAAAGGGGGTCGAGACAGTTATGCATTTGAGGAAATAAAAAAACCCTATGTGATTGTTGTATTTTATTTAAAAAATTTAAAAAATTGACTTCCGATATAAAGGATAAACTTTTGGCGTCTTCATTACAGCACACTGAATAGTTTTAGAAGGTGTACTAACTCTCCATAAATAAAGTTGAGTTTTTAGCATTATTACTGGATATGACACAGGATTAATCCCATAGATTGTGTTCCTCGTTTCAAGAAACGTGATGGGACAGTTGAATCTGAGAAAGTTCTTGCGTTATATTTATGATCCTTCAATTGAATTCATAAAGACCTCACTGTGGAAGCTATATAGAATTGGTCTTGGTCTATTGTATCCACAGATTTCAAGGGGATTTTATAAACCCCATGCCTGCTGCCATTTGAGATTGCATCACGGCCTTTTCTTACGACGGATAATATATGTTGTGTCCTAACACCAAATTCCAAGCAATATTTCTTACAAGCATTCCTTAGAATGTAAACTATGCCTGTGATGTAATCAATCAAACCAATATGTGTCCTTATATTTTGTTCTTTCATTAATGTGATACTTGCGGAACTTCTTATGTTCCTATGAATTTGGTGTATCATATCCGTGGAGTATCCATGGTCTCTGATATGCCCATAATTTTGTTAAGTTCACGCTGTCTAGCCACATTTCTGGAGGAATGAATATAAGCTATTCCCATTAAAAAATCACCGGAAGAAAATGCCTACGTAGTGGGGTGTGCTGAGTGAAATGGGATGCAAATAGGGAATTCATTTAGTTTTTGGTAAACGGAGAATGAAAAAGTCTGTGTTGTACCATCTCATTATAGCATCAAGTCCAAAAAAGGTTAAGAGTGATTTTGTTCATGTTCGATGGTGAAATTGATGCCTTCAACCTTTGAAGACATTGCTTCAGCAAATTTGGGAAGGAGTCTTGACCATGTGTCCAAAGGATGAGGATGTCGTCTATATAATGAAGATATAGACTCGGCTTTAAAAGTATATCTTGCATAACTTGCTCCTCGAGTAATTATAGAACAATCTGATATAAATTGTGGGGAGCCGACACCATGCTGTTTCAAGCAACTACACAAGATTGAAACGCAAAAATTGACCAATAACGCAAGACAACAGGCACAATTTTCCGTTTAAACGCAGAAACTTAACCACGCTAAGCATTGCATTCTTCCAATTAAATCTGCGCTAAAAGTAGTTATAAAAAAATTGCCGAAATTCAATTTCATGACATAAAATCAGGTAACATGTAGAACATGATGCAAAATTCAGGGACGCACAAGGTCAAAAATTGTGAGATACACTTTTTAGAAATCAGAATTGATATAAAAGAAACTAAAAATTACAGTAATGCGGTTCTTTTTGAAACTTTTTACGTAAAATATACCTATCTGTTCGACAGGCGAAGATGCTCTTCGCGACGATAAGGGTGGTAATATTTCCCGCATAGCATGTGCCACAGCAGCCGGTGGTGTAACCAGAAAGATACCCGCAAAACAGATTAGATCTAGCCGCAGCACGTATGAGACATGGCCGGCAAGTTTGACTAATTGTGGTGAACACGGAACGATACCTGAAAAACAAATTATACTTAGCCGTGACACAAATGCAGAGGGGAGGTAAACTTCGCTTTCACAGGGGATGG
This sequence comes from Macrothele yani, assembly GCA_039090855.1. NCBI lineage: Eukaryota > Metazoa > Arthropoda > Arachnida > Araneae > Macrothelidae > Macrothele > Macrothele yani. The sequence continues at coordinate 109,381,434 of CM077015.1, read as the reverse complement.
GAGTCATCTTCTCATAACTGCTTTGAAAAGTAATGACATTTATTAACTGTTGTGGTACTTACCCAGGGTTCATCTTTAGATTGTGGGGCAGAGAGCGTTTGTTCTGAGCTGCAAAACCATTTTTATAAGATATCATTACTTTTCTGAATTTCGGAAATATCCTTTGTCACCACCAAATTTTATAAACTGAAATTATTTTCCGTTACATTTTGGGAAGAAAATACTTGCAAAACCTGCTATTTACTTTGAAAAAGAATTTTTACATATAATATGACCGCGCAAACGTTAATTATGACACTGAATTAACAAATACTTTTATTTAGATTCATTTTCATTAACGGTATTACGCATAAACCGGAATATGGTTACAAAAGAGACGCATACAAACTGTTAAATCTGTTTATTTTCGTGTTGTAGTAAGCGCAAAGATTCTCCAAGCCTTCGCACACTACTGGGAGACTTTTTCAAGGCTCTCAGTAGTTTTTTAAAATAACATGAGTGACCTCACGAGCTTATTAGATGAATTTTTATCCCGCAATTATAGGATGCATCGCAATGGGTTTCCATGAAAACCATTGATAGTTCAGTAGACACCATGACATTTCATCCTAGTTTTATGAGAAGGATTGCGACTGTTTTCCTGAAAGCTGTCTCTTTGAATTCAGCGCAAGGGGCAAATCTTCTAGTATTCTTCCAGACAGGAGCGGCCGATGAATGCATGTTTTTTCTGGCGAGGGCTGTATTCGGCATATCTTAGTTGACACTTTGCATGTGTTCTTTACATCTTAGGTCTAAGGATCGCTTTGTCATTCCGATATGTGTACATCTTTTCCGTGTTGTCAGGATATACCAACGATATGGCTGACACACCAGCCTTTTCTTTATCACACTGTCTTTCCTTGCATGTGTGAGAAGCAAAGGTGAGTATGTACGCTATAAAGCGTCTGACTCACTATCTGTCTTTTAATGTGTGCGAAATAAATGGCGGGTGAGTACGCTATACCGTTGGTATAACCTGACAACACAGAAAAGATATATTTCAGAACGACAAAGCGATCCCTGGACAATAGATGTAAAGAACACGTACGAAGTGTGAACCAAGACCTGCAAAATACAGCCCTCGACAGGGAAGTCATGCATTGTTCAGACGCTGCTGTATGGAATAATATTGGATAATTGTCCCTTACACGAATTTGAAAGAGATAGCCATCAGGGAAACAGTTGATATCCAATCCAGGAAACTGGCATGCCAGTTTCCTTGCATGCATGCAATGATATGGTCTCTACTGAATTGCCAATGGTTTGGGATGCGTTATTAAAAAAGGGAAACACATTGCGCCGCACCGTAACATTAGGTGATAAAAATTCATGAAATATGCTCGTGATGTCACCCACGTTATTTTCAAAATCATCTTTACTCCTTACGTGTTCCGATTACCTGCATTTTACGTAAACCATTGCCTTGAAATAGCCTCTCAGTGAAGTGTGAAAGCTTGGCGAACCTTTGTGCTTACTACACTACAAAATTGAATGACTTTTATACGCTAAATGCGTCTTTTGAGTATTCATTGTCATTTACTGATATTAAGGTAACATTTTTAGTCTAAGTTATTTTAGTCCAATTAATTAAGATCAGACATATCATATTACGAAATGAGTGTCTGACCCCAGGTCTTAAACAACCCTTAGAAATAGAAAGCTAGGAGATTTGGGCTAGACTGTCCGATAGGAAGGTGACACGGAAGGGAGGTAGAAAAAGGGAGGAAGACGTCCTTATTTGTTACCCGGGGATCAGTACCCGGGGTCCGACGGCTTCACGCGGCTTTCTAAAGCACGGCCGATATTTAGTGGTTCGAGCATTCGTACCTGCCAGAGATCAAACCTGAGGTTTCTCCGTAACAGTCACGAACGTTGAGAACTTGGCCATCGACGGCCCTAGTCTAATTAATTAATAACCAGACAAGATTATATTATTCTTTTGTGGCTACTGTTTTCTTCCAAAAAAAGATATGAATATAAACTGGTGTTCAAAACTTTAGCAGGAAGATGAGGAATTATCATAACTGCAGAACGAGGTGGCAGAACGGACCGAACGACAACTCAGGAGATAGACTAGGGTCCAGTACGATAGGGCATGCGCATATATGCAGCATAACGTAGGGGGAGGGGGAGTGGCGGAGGAGTAATAAGGCGGTGTACGCTCAGCAATTCGGTGAAAGCTATTGCACGGTGTACATCGGTTCGAATGACGTCGAGTTGCTGCCACCGTGTGATATGGCCAACAGGCAATCTAGTAGACGCTATCTTGATGGCTTTACCCGAGGTTGCGTCATTGGGAAGTTTGAAAAAGGTTGAAGTGTGGCCGAGGAACACGTGCGGGAACTTCTTCAGAGACGCTTGGCAACACGTCACCAGCCGGCAGCAACGATTCCGTAGCTGCGATTGGTGCTACAAGAGGAATAGGAAGCGATGCCTCAACAGCTCCTTGACAACTTCGTCTTCAGCATGGACAGACGTTGTAGAACCTGCAACGCAGTCAGGGGTGATCATATCCCCTACTAAAGACTGGATTTTTCTTGGCAGCCGCCTGTCACATGAACGTTTCTGTCTTCTGTCCAGTTGTGATCGAAGCTACTTTTCCAATAAAGTGCCTTTGGATTCCTTGTTTGGACGGTTTTGCTCACTTGTCCAGTATTTTTACATCTTGGGAATCTTATGGTATGATTTGAGTCTATGTGGAGCACTTCTGCACGACATTACATTCGAAAAACCGTATCGTCCTTACGTTTCGCACGCCAGTGTACAATGACAATTATATGCACTTTATTTTGATGAAATTAGCTGTTTCGAATTCTGTACGATGAGGAAAGGCGTCGGAAACACATACCGGGTCACTTTTTGGTATCCGTGAGGTGTAGGCCTAATCGTCTATCTCGATCCTTTCGCATCAACCTGCCGTAGTCGTGCTGATTTCGAAGATCACGGTTCAGCCGGTAATCATGCCGTCATTGAAGCCGCTGACTGCATCTCCGTGTGTTGCATATATAAATAAATTTTATGTAAAACCTTTTAAAAATGAATATATTAGTGTAGTTTTATGCTTATTTTATGTAATTTATGATTTAAAAAAAAACTGTACGTCACATTTTTTGAGCATTTTTCTTCCTAAATATTTCGCCATGATAACAAAACACGTTAACTTCAACATTTCTTTACAGAGTAATTCCATCTGTCATAAATTCAACGTACATGCCTTTCGAAAAGGATTCCGAGAGAAGATGTAGAGTGGAAACACTTCTAGAACTTATATACTTCTGTTTAATAAAACATTTTTTTGCAGAAATAACTGAAAATTATAACGAAAACCAGTGTCAATGGTTGTAGGTATAGAAATAAAGGTAACATTATTTAGAAAAAAGACACACAACATTTGTGAATAACACATATGTCTAATAAACAGAAGTCGCAGTATTATTTTCATTTTAAATAATTATGAACATTTATTTTGGTTGTTCAGTACCTGTAGATGCAATTTTCCGCGAATGCCATATGCTATGAGTAGAACCGCATCTCCCATGAATCTTCTTATATCTCCACGTTAAGCAGTGTAGTTCCATCTCTGAAACACAAAACGGGTAGCCTCGTCTATGCATTTTATATAACACTATAAAAAAAGCAGTGCAAATGGGAAAAACAATTAAACTAAGCATTGACTAGCGATCCAACTAAGCATGTCAAATGAAGTCAACCGCACAGTTGTCCCAATAGTCAGATGCGACTGGAATAATCGTTCGAGCCCGGATGAGGCATGGGGTAGCGCGCCTACCCCATAAGCCCCTCTTTCTTTAAGCCCCCTCTTTCTTAACCCCCTATTTCCTCTACGAATTTAAATTGTATATCCTGTTTTCCATTTCTAGAGGACATTCCTTTCGGCTTTGGAACGGAAAATTAGAGGAAACTCTGAGTCTTTTGGTGCACAGATTCTAGTTTCTCTGTGTGACGTACGTTTAGACCAAATAGCAGAACCACAATGCAGATGAATTTATTTATATATGATTAAAATACAGTTGAGCTGTTAACACTATGGAATTTTAAAATACCTGATTACCCTTTTATTTTTGTATGTTCTTGCATTTTGCATATACGATAATACTAACATCAAAACATTATAACTCGTACTGCAAAGCATTACGCTCACACTATATTTCAGCAGACGAAGTAATAATTTATTGGGAAACTCTCTAACAGTTTTACTTCTGAATGACGTTCGTCGAGGTTCTACTAAACCTCGACGAACTGGAAGAACCTCAACGAACTGGAACTTTAAACTGGTTGTACTCAATCTCTTTTAAACACTATAAAATAAATCTCAGCTATAATTAAAAAAACTATGTTTTTAGTATATTTGCAATTATTTCAACAGTTTAAAGTTTACTTAGGAACTCATGACCGAACAGACGACTTTTAATTCTGATTAATAAATAAATACATCGCTCTTTCCACGTTCCAGAAGCACACAGCAACCGAAAAATTGTTTTTCAGCCGCCGCTGTGGAAACGAACCAACAGAACTCTCGGTATCGCGCCGAGTGCGTTACCTTTACGCCACGGGGGCCAACAATCTACGGTGCTATGTGTATTTTTAAAGTCAGCTACTGACATCATAAATCCGTAAGATGGGCTCAGCTACTGAGACGTCTCCATCTGGTGGGCATTAACGGCACTAGCTATATATATATATATTATAGCAGTTAAATCCAAAGGGCGAGATCCAAGTGAAAATATTTGGAATATTTTCACCTATTAATTCTGATATATGAAACACCGTTTTATTAGAGACAAACCTGAATTCTAAGTCGAGAAACTGATATAACGTTGAACAATTTGACAGATCCGAACTTAGTCTGCAACAAAAAAACGAAAAACTGAGTTTTCAAACTCCCTTAGGAAAATCAATTGTGACGTTGGCATGTTGAAGTTTAAATTATACACTTGATGGACATGTCTTGGTTTCTGAACGCAAATTAAAAATCAAATTTAAAATTTATTCATGTGCTGAATACCAGTTCCTTTCATTTTACTTCAAATATTAAAATAAAAAGACCGTATCGTTATTTTTATAATGCAAATGTTTAACTCTAAAACTCTACTTGCATGCTCTCACATAAAGACAATGTCCTTGATGTATAGGAATGTAGCGATCATTCCACGAATTCAAGTGTTCAGCGCCCAGTTTTGCTAACCATTTTTCTGGATGTTAATGAGACCCATAGTGCAGAGGATAACTCATATCTGCTGGAAACTCTATGTGAAACAGAAAAGACTGCGCAAAGAGTCGAATCATTAGAAATATTTCTCATTTCCTCCGTTATGTTTCCGTGAATTGGTAAAAACAAGACTAACGTGTTGAAGATATTGTAGCCATATGGGTACGAAAGTAGACCCTAATGTTCTAGCTCCTTGATGCCAAAAAATATTTTTTGTATAAAGCTGTGACTAACATATTTTACTGTCATAAAACGTAATACGTATGAATAAAAATACCAAACCCATCGAAAGCTTATTCTCTCACATCAAATTCGGGAGGTTGACGTTATGTTGAATCACGGATTCAATTTTGCCTACTGAGAGGCGTTGGGACAAATTGCCACAAGACTTGATACAGTAGTAAAGTTTTTGTTTACTCTAATACCACCGTGAGCAACTGAATGTCGCCCGTCCCTAATTTAGGGTCACTGGTTCCCGGCAAAGGATCAAGCCTGTGCAGTAACACAAACATAACATCCATGCCTCACAGGGTTTCGCACCCCGATCCCTTTCCGACGAATGATCAGAGGCCATTGCTTAGACAACTGCGTCTCTAAGAAGGAATAAGGGCAACAGTGTAATTTAGAATATATAAATTTTCCTTTTACTTTAAAGTAACATTTTAAATTTAAGCATTTAGAGATCTTCCAGAAAATTTACATAATTATCATAATGGAAATTATTCAGTACAACCTTGTGATTGCTGGCGTTGTAATATATTATTTCGGCTCAAATATGATTATATCTTTTTATGAGGAAATTAAGTAAAATCCTTTTTCCGAAAGTTTCAATAATTTTATTCATAAGTATTATGAACTGAAACATTCAAACAAATGAGATATCATAAAATGGTACAATGAATATCTTAGCCGTGAACCCATTTGTGTCTGCACTGCCACGAGTTTTCACTTATCTCGTCCGTTGATAGATGGCGGTGAGATTTGCTGTTAGAGAGGCAATTATGTGAATGAGGAACGCTATCTTACAGAATCTGTCATCGTTGATGAATTGTACGGATCCATTTAAATAACATTTGTTTCTCATAAGCTCATAATATTTTATTTTCTGATTAAAGGCTTAACCACACCGTGAGCAACTCAATGGGCTGTAAGAAGTCGACTGGGCCTATTTTAGGGTCGCTGGTTCCAGGGAAAGGAGAGAACCAGCACCGAAAGAGGTACACATTATTCATCCATGCCTCACCAGTACTCAAACCCGGACACAACACGAACCTATACTATACCAATAGTTAATAATAAACCACATCCATCAATATATTGCATATTTGACAAACATTTATAAGCTTCAACATTAGCTATGAAGATTAACAAGTACTTAAAAGATAGCAGTGTGATGAAACTAGAACAAATGATTGTTTTATAAAATCTCAAGGATTCGAAGGCCAAGTTATTATAAGTAGTATTGCGGTGAGTCAGTCTTTTAACAAGAAAATAATCTTGAGCGTGGCTTATGTTGATTAGAAGAAAGCATTTGACTAAATTCCAGATGTTTATCATATAGACATACAGATTGCATACAAAGTGGACAATGCGAATATTCAGTTGCTTCAACAAGCCATGTCTGCGTGTCACACAAATCTCTCTATAGGAGATGGAACGGAAATGATAGTTTCCAGAAGTAACAGAATAAGTAGAGGGTCCTTGTGACGTAGTGGTCTAAGCGATGGCTTCTAATCATTCGTCCGACATGGGTCAGTGTTCGAATCTTGGTAAGGTGTGGACGCTGTGGTGTTTGTTTTACTGAACTGGCTCCCTCTCTTTCCTGGAACCAGCGGCAGTAAATTGGGGATGATGACTGCTTATAGACCAGTGTGTTTGCTAATGGTTATCGTTAAACCCCCAACGGAAAAAAATGGTAAACGTGTACTTTAGCGTCCTAAATTATTCCGTCCGAGATATGTAACTGTGTAGGAAAAGTGCGACGTACAATTTTTTAAGCAGGAAAAATAATAAGGAAAAGGTGCAAAAATATAGTATTTATAGATAAAAGGAGAGACATTTTCCAAAATATTTACCTGGGAGTACGAGGGCTTGAAAGATTACGTGCGGTAGGCCTAAGACGACGCAGCGGCGACGGAGTGAAGGTGGAGTCCGGTGAACGGAAGCTTCAGTGAGAAAGTCAAGTAACGGGCGGAAATAATACAGAAGGAAACGGTTGAGAAGTACGTAGTCACGGAAACGTCTGGTAGGAATACGCTGAAGAAAAGAGGTTGAATTTACGTAACATTGTATGTCGTGTTTCTAGCCTTTTCAGCAGTTAGTGGCTCTTTCCAATGTCGTACGTCTCCATACTTCATTTCGGATTTCGTCAGGGCTTAAAAGTTCATTATCCTGTACAATACAACAATAAGCTCTAGGTCTCCCTGCCATACTGCGATTTCTGAATTGAAGAAGCTCCTTTATTTTCCAAAATATCTGTTTCAGGAAGAAAAATTATGAGCTACGATGTACGGAAGCACAGCACAACTACTAATAAAGTGCTTCAAGAAATCAACTAACCCTGTACATCTTTGAAACCATAAGTAAAACGTGGGGTTCAACCGTAACCAAATGTTCTTAATCAACACTTCGGTCGTACATGAAAACATTTACATTCCTTCATTTCTTTCCAAGCCAAACACAGCATTTGGACATGTTGGTTCTTTTCTAGACAAAATGAAAGCATGTATATGAGGAAATAAAATGGTATTGCATAAAATATGTTTGGAGCTTAAATTAATTATTTAACATAAATATGTCACAAATAGACTTCATTTCTCTTACACTTATTTATAGGAAAAATTTTATTAGATAAAGATATTTATTTGTGTTTTTGTAATATCACCACTTTTTGATCTATTATAAGTTTCTTCCGCTGTATTATGCAGAATATCAAATTGTGTGTGTAAGACTTTCTCTACAAGTTTGTTAATTATGTCTACCAGGCGTGTACGTAGAGGACTTTCCTCGAGGTCTGGATTCCCTTCTCCAGGTGCTTCTCAGATAATAAGGTTGTACCTGATACCAAAATAAGAGAATATTGTATATCCAAATATAACAGCTGAATCAAATTACCAAAATTGGTCGAAAAGGAACAAGGTTATACACAGTGAAAAATAACGGATATAGTGAAGATGTTATATAGAAAGTTAAACCAATAATAATGAACAGAATGTTCACCAAAAATTAAAACAAAACTTACAGAAGAACAGTTCACTCAGAGATGGCTGTCATGGTAAACTAACAGGTACGCCAAAAATACAATATTTGAATTTAAACTGAACTGAAAGAAATAACGACACAAAGTTAACTTTAAACAGTAAAGGATATGTCTGTTATTGGAAAGTAATGCAAATGATAATTAAGAAAGCAGCCAAATGACGCTGCTGTACTAGAGTGTTGCAGAATAATCAGCAACCAAGCAAAGTCAATGCCATGATACCGCTTTTGCCTTTTTTTTTAATATTATAAATTTAATCCTGTTATTGTTAAAACCAGTCAAAATTTTAGCGTTAATATTTAGCATTAAATATAATAGTGAATTTGTTTTATTTTTATTCACAGTGTAAATACTGATTTCACAACAGCGCGTTTAGTTTTGATCACAGTGTGAATAGCGCAGCATTTATTTTTGACCACAGGGCAGATAACTTATCCAGTTTTGTGCGTAGGTAAAAATGTTTATTATAGTTTTCTAGAACTAATAAGCATATACACACATATCATCATCATCATCATCGTCAACCATTATCAATCCACTGCTGGACGAAGGTCTCCCCAAGTTGAAACGATTAGGGAACATAAAGATGTAGTTAAGTTCTAGAGTGCTGATTGTACCTGCTTAACATCGAAGCAGCTAACGGCCAATTTTATTATCAAACTCTCGAAATTATCAAAAATTCCCCAGCCCAAGGAAGTAAATTCAGGTTTATCTAACTTCCTGGAACGATGGATTAAAAAGGTCTAAGTACAGATCACAGTTTCTCTTGATGACCTATAAATCCTGTCTCGCAACTGAAGCAACTTACCAAGCAGCAATAACGGTCAACAGGAGGTTCTTCTCGTCTGAGTGGGCATGCGCCCCACCGACAAGGCTGGAAGAGAGACAGAAAAATCTTCCCGCTCAAAGGTTCGCTCTCCTTTTGGAGCTCAACGAAAAAAAACCCTTCGTGATTTTGATTCCTTGTTCTCCTGTCGCGGCAATTTCTCCTATCCGTGACAAGAAAATGTCTGTCTGTCTCCATGTGTAGATGACACCTATCTCCCTCAGTATTTTTTGGTGATCAATGCACTTTCATTATCTCCATAACTAATGATCGCATTAATGCTTCGAGCACGCACGATCATTTAACGTTAGAAGTCCGTAAGATTGCGTCGTTTTCTCATTATTTCTTGCGCACTGCACATCATTAGCCTCTGCATGCTTAAAGCGTTCCCTGTCTTTTCCGTTTCGGCAATCTTGCCTCAGCAGCTCTGTAACTTAACTTATCGGTGTAAAATGGCCTGGTGGTCATAATTATTTGCCCACTCATTGCATTTGTTGATTCTGCGGCTTTATGTTTGCGAATAAATAAAGATTTCACAAATTAGATGGCATAAGAGTTATGCACTGAAGAGCCAAAATATTATGAGGACCTGTCTAATATGATGTTGGTCCTCCACGTTCAGATAAAGCTGCTCTTATCCGGCAAGACATGAACTCTACAACTTTTCTGAAAATGTTTTGAGATTTCTGGTACCAACACGTTACTAGCAGATCCTTTAACTCTTGTAAATTACGAGGTTCGTCTGTCGTAGATGTTTAGGCAATAGACGGCTTCACAAATTCTCCTTGGTGATGGCCATGATGTATTCCTTTACCATTCCTTTTCCAGTAAAGGGTATGCAATGGAGTTTTGGTTAAGTCTGTCATAATATACGGCAAAAGTATTGTAATGAATTTCTAGTTTTTTGTACTCTGTTGGACACTGGGAACGGTAGCAGTACAGTGGCTGCGGAACAATTAGCGATGCGATTCTGTTGTTCTGTATCTACTCCGTCGCAATGTGTCTGCTTGTCTGTATTAATGAAACTTTCAGAAAAAAACCTTACAATTTTATTGTCTAATTGGGAAGGGAAGTCATTCCCATTTATGAAAGAAACAAATCCGCCGTGAAAGTGCGAAGTGTAAGAAAACTCTAGTCCGGAATACTCTGTTTATTATAAGCGAGATACTTTCTTTGAAGATTTAACTTCAATTATAACCTCGACGGCAAAGTTATCATTAGTTCATTAGTCCTTTCCAAATTTATGAAGAATAATAAGCAAATAACAGTTAACATGTTCTGCTTACAAAGTGGATTTGATATTGAGAGATTAAATATTAAATTTACAATGTATTTGAAAAAAGTTTTGTGTGCATCAGTTTTAAGAAAACGAAACTGAAATGTGTTGCATATAAACACAAATGTATCCGAGAAACGACTTCTGTACTTCAATATCTGCGCAATGAAATTTTGTTTGCTGAGCTGTTTGGAATGTAGCACAAATTGGAAAGCAAAACCTGTATATATAGTTTGCATTTTTCTTAATGGGGTGTCTTTACTAAAGCTTTATTCATGATAACTTCTATCCGAACAGATTATGTCTGTAAAGACTCAAGTTCTAATTCATTGTGAGATCTGAATATATTGTACTTTTCTGCTTCCTTCTTTGTTGACCTAACAAAATCTATATAAACAAGGGAATCTAGCATGAGCACATTATTTTTTAATGCTTCAGTTGATGTGAGTATGTGGGTGAAGCTATTAAACAGCATTGACTTAACAAAATTTTGTATGAAACAGATGTTTGAAGACAACATTAAAACGATCATAACAAATATGCAGGTTATTTACAATGTATTATTAATCCGTAAGTAGAATATTTAGAGTGACTGAGTAATACTCTGTTTTCAAAAAGTATACACCATAAAATGTCAGGATAATGAGGAATGTTGGACTAATTTAATTTTTTCAGTGCCTGTGCGAAGCGTTCCTTGGATTACCTTTTTTAAGGTTCCTGTCCCTTTAAGGTTACTCACTTATAGTGCTAGGTTTCAGTATTTTATTTTTTTTAAATAAGTAAAAAATAAAGAATTGTAACTTCATTTGTGCCCTTTGTGATTCCTTGATTACTTTGAAGTGGGTGAATGCTCACCTTGTACGAATATTGGAAGCAAGTAATCTGTAAAAATTATATCTTGACATAAATTGCTGTCATAATACAATAAACAAGTTGTTTCATCTTCTGCGGTAGGAGGTGAACTTACAGTATGTCATAAATGCATCATGTCTAAGGTTAATTACAACAGATCTTTCATGAAAGTTCCCGATTTTGAACAGGTCCTGCCAGACTAACCATAAAGATTTATTACTATATATGTGTAAGTGGTAGTCTTAAACACCTGAAATAAATATTGCATCATTCTTGTTTCTTAAATCAGAACACGCGTAATTAAAAAAAACATGCGTAAAAGGCATTTGCTAGTATGAGCCTTCGCTTTACGGTTTAAAACGGTATTGATGTGTGCATTCTGTTCTATCATCAGAAATTTGTTGAATTCTCTTTGTAAAAAATATTGATTTTACTTGTAGTGTATGCTACAAAGCCATTAACCAGGCATGTGTATCGTACGGCCCACGAGTCACATCCTGCACCTGCCCTAATTTTATTTGGCCTGCGAGGTCTTTTCCAAATTTAACTTAATCTAGCATGCAGCCACCTACGGGATGTTAGGTTTTTCTGTAATCAAAGTGAGGGTGCACTTTAGATGTCGGCCCATTGAAGAATCACGTAGATAAACCGCAGCACGTCGATAGTAATATCTGCCTTTGAATCACGGGAAGAGAAGCAAGTGGTCCGGACGCCTGAAGGGCCGATGGCTGGCAGAGTCAGACGACAGCTGCAATTCTTTTTGTCTGACGGGAGGAGGAAGTTGCAAGTAAGAAGACCCTCTGCAGAGACCGACTGAAAAAAGGGTTGGAAAATCGCCATTGTGCCGTTGTTGTGCGTGATGCAACGATGCAGTACCGTCGCCCATAACTGTCAGTATTGGATTGAGCGTTTTATGAAGTTGTAACAGTCTGGTTTATTATATTTAACTATATTGATACCTAGTGGAATATTGCAATTTTTTATATTAGTTTTATTTTGTTATACTTATGCAGGCGTTTGAAGTTATTAAGATGATATCATTGAAGAAGAGGAAAGTGAACAGTGAGTGTCGTGTCTTTCAAGGGAAGTGGTCTTATTACTTTTTTGTCACGCAGAAGGAAAACCCTGTTTGTTTGACTTGTTTGAAACTATTTCCTTTGTGAAAGAATACACCCTGAAAAAGCATTATAATAGCAAGAACGCTAATTACACCAATTTAAAAGGTCATCAGAGAAAAAATAAGATACAAAATTTGAAGAAGAATAAATCTGCGGTGCAGACGTTTTTCTACAAACAGGGTAATAAAGCTGACAAAACTGTTAGGTCAAGCTGCATTAAAATTGCAAAGACTCAAAGCTATATTTCGAAGGAGTCTTTGTCAAAGAATGTCTTAGTACTGTCATTGACGTACTGTGTCCTGATAAAACAAGAATATTGAACAAAAAATAATTTCTCATTGAACTATCACTAAGTGGAGAGTGCTCATGACAGAGGTATTTGACGGCGTTCTTTAATCAAGTTTTCGACCGCACGTGTTCTTACGCCTATGAAAAATGCGTTTCAACCTTGGCATCACTCTTTGGGAATTCTGTTAGTATCATACTCCCTGTTACACTAGATGCTGCAAACGTTCGTGTAGCCTAGCGAATAATGTTTCTTTCGAAATTTGTAGAGTGCGAATGTATTTCCCTAGTGTTTTAGTTTTATGCATTTCACTAGTGTACACGAACGTTTGCTTAATCAGGTGTAACAAGGAGTATGATACTAACAGAATTCGCAAAGAGTCATACCAAGGTTAAAATGCATTTTTAAAGACGAATGCATTTTTTAGTGAATGCATTTCACTAGTGTTTTAGTTTTTATGATTGTGCCATTTAAATACTAACCCAATAAAAGTATAAGAACCAGTTTGGTACAAAATGTGCTTTGAAAATTCGAAAAGATATATTAGTCGACTGTGCAGAGCTTTAGTTGAATTTAATGGGCGACAGTTTAAATGCATCGGAACAATTGAGTTATTTTTTAGACTTAAATGCATCTTTTTTTGTATCTCTCATGTTTAAGACAAAGATTCGTAAGACTGACAAAGCAATGGTTAATATTCAAATTAAAGCGAACTAAACTGAAGGATTACTGGAAAGCATGTGTACTTCGAAGAAATTCGGGACTTTCTCATAGAAGTTCAACGAAATTCCAACGAAATGAAAGCAAATGCAGTTCAGCTCTTGATTCTTAAACCAGTTTGAGTGTTGTACAAATTAACTGAAGTATGGCAGAAAGCGAAGATTTCCGATCACAGAAGAACTTCAGTGCTCTTGTAGATTCTTAACAAATAAGAGACATGAAGATTGATGCACCTAGATTTATGAGACATAATTTCGAATGCACTTCCTCAAGTTGCTTGTAAGAGGATCACGCTTTTACAGTTTCATATTGTCAATAGAGTAACCTACTGAAATGCTTTTATGTAAAGATTAGCTGTAATTGCAAGGCTTCGAATCATCTTGTTCTAGAGTAAGTAATGTAGTCTATTTCAAATAGAATAAAGCTTGAACAAAATCCCATAGCCCTATTTTTTGACGTTGTACTGCGTTTTACACAGCGGATAGTATGGGGCGATTTACAGCCTACCGCCTGTGAAAAAACAGGTTTTAATTGAAATCATTATAGCGCTAAAAATACGTGTCGTACCCTAATCGGGTTAGTCTAATCGTATAGAACATGCAGTTCAATTCGCATACTGTGCAATGCATCTTTCCCGCCAAGTTGTAATCGCTCCCAATGCGATGATGCAATATTTCCGGGTGTACCACGCTTTTGACACAGTCTATCTCGTCAACCGTGAGCGCGACACGTCTGTGCGTTGTATCATTTTAAAGCTCTCGACGTGATCTATTCATATATACGAAGAAAATTTCGCAGTGGTTTGAACTGAACATTTTAAAAATTGTTTTCTTGCGAACAGTTGAACATTTCTGATAATATTGCGATACATCTAGACAACCGTGAGCGCAAAACGACTGTGCGAGGTATCATTTTAAAGCTCTCGACGAGATCTATTCAAATGTATAAAAAACATACCGCAGTGATTTAAACTAATTTTTTTAAGAAATGTTTTTGTGTGAACGGGTTAACATTTTCGACAATGCCGCGGAATGTGCAGAATGAACGCAAGCAAAAGTGGAGAAAATCAAAACGAGAGGCAAGTGATGAGGAATGTAAGAAGCCCAAGAACACAGAGCAACACGTTATGCAACTCGTGTATCGATCTGCTTTGTGTTCACAATGTATCCAGCATTATTTGTAAATATTATGCAAGCTTCTTTTCATACCATAGACTTGTGTTGGCTATACAAAATTAAATAAACGCTTTGAAACCATACTCGACTAGCTTATTTCAATTCTCCAATCTGCAAGTTGTAGTACCACGTTCCGAACTAACGTCTCAATCAGAATTGAGTCTACGTGTATTTTTTTTTTAGTTTACCATGAAATCATTGCGACTCCATCGCGTCGATGAATAAAATGTTTGGGTATGAAAATTTAAATAGATTTTTGCGCCAATGTAAAGAATGCTTTTAAAACCACGTTTTTGCAAAAAAGAAAAATGAAGTACCTCGAGAAATTCATTCCATCTTGTTGAAACTCAGAGTGCATGTACCTCAGGAGCTAATATGCAAATGATTAAGAAATAACGAGCATTGACTAAACAGTGGTTCGTCACAGTTCTTGAGGACCGCGCATCGAGAAGGGTTTGTCAAGAACAAAGCTCGGACGCAGAAACAAATATGACAGCGGATTGCAGTTGCATTGCCCTCCACTGCCTGCGAATGGGCCTGCACGTAAGATTCCTGCACAATATGAACAGCTGAACGAGTTTTAAGGAGGGCGTACAATTGGGTTTGCAGAAGCCGCTTGGTCAAGTCGCCGTGTGGCAAAGCATTTGGGTCGAAGTGACGGGGCAATCCGACGATGTTGGGGCAAATATTTCGAGGATGGCATAATCCAGTCGCACGCTTTTAGTAGACAGTCGAGGGTAACGAAAGAACACGATGCTTTAGCGATTGGTAGAGCCGCACAGACAGAACCCAACTTGCCACTCTGAACTATTTCTGGGCAAGTTGCGTCGTCTACAGGTGCGGAAGTGGTCACATCCGGACCAGATTCAGATGACTTACGGCAAGGGAGCAAGTCCGCCGCTGACCAGTTTCAGACGAGTTATACCCGAGGAAACCACTCCGCCGCCAATTACTGACTATCGATATTTTTTATATATTTATTATTTCTTTCATACTGAAGTGTGAAATTCATTTTTTTCAGGATTGTTACAGTTCTCTTCTACTCCCTTACAAATTTGATGTATTCACATATTTATTTATCCCTAAAATACATAACTTTCATTTTGTACAATAATTATTTTATTTTCAGAATTTATGGAGTAATGTTTTTTTTTCAGTTGGAACGGGTTTCTGAAACTCATTCATTAGTTTGCGAAAATACAATATTGTATTGATCATCCAATATTTTTTTAGAAAAATTCCCTTTTAATTTTTCCATCGGGACATCAAACAATTTTCCACATTATATTTGCTTAAGATATTTTTGTGCTTTTGCAATAAAGCCGGCATAAAGTTGAGTTCTATCTAATTACCCGGAAGCAGACAAGATCTATTAAACATGCACCGCCTTAAGAGCAAGGTTACAGATATTTCTCATGCCGCCCTTGTGACGCATTACCCTACGCGCTGGCTTCTGTTCATACGTCCGAAGTGGGTTGAGGTTTGAGTTCCATGAGGAATGGATGTTGAATTGGTCTACCGGCACTGGCTATCTCTCTTCCGTAGAACCCGTGGCCCTTAATCAGGTGCGGGTGATTTCTTGTAGCCATCGAGTTTCAAACACAGGTGTTTAACCTTCGAACAAAAAAGAAAAAGTGATCATGTACAATGGTAACATGACTTATTAGCGGATTGTTTTTCAATGGTTTGAGATGGACACTTAAATATATCGTCAGTTTACTTCCCACTTAAAAAAACACGAAATACCACTGCAACAAAGAGAAACCTGTTCAAGAATACTGTAGTTAGCAAATCATGCAACTAATGTGTACTTATATTCGTTTTTATTGTGCTTGTTATTCTAGGATGGTCCGCTGGAAATAAAAAAAGTAAGAATTTCTTAGAATTGTATTACATAATTTATTGTTTGAAGCCAAATTCTAGTGAAAGAGAAATTTCTCCACGATCTCCAAAAGAAATTACCAGTTCGTCTATAGACCACGTTTTTGTGATAAGAGAAAGTTGGGCTTAACCTTCAAACACTGATGCTATCAACGGAAGAACTGTAGCTAGAAAACACAGTATGAGGAGTAAAATCACCTGTTTGAGAATATAGATATTTATTATGAATCAAGAAATAAATACGGGATTACACCATGTAATACAAATTTTGAAGATGACAATCCGATTTTTGGTGAAAATGTGAAAAGGATGTTAAGTCAGATAATATCCGAAAACTTGAAAATGTCATCGTCCTTTAACGGGACTCGAATCCGCGTCTCCCTGATAGCCCCTAGGTAGGCTAACCACTACACCATCCAGAACGTGCAAGTCTCAAGTTTCCGATTAATTTGAATATTTTCAAAGTTTCGGATATTATCTGACTTACAACCTTGTCACATTTACACCAAAAATCGGATTGTCATCTTCAAAATTTGTATTACATGGTGTAATCCCGTATTTATTTCATGATTTATCTGCTTCTCCGGGCAATCACGGGAAATGATTCTTAACCTCCAGTTTCGCTAAACATGAATGCCGGTTGTCTCGACTAGCGAATCCTGTGATGGCTACATTCAAATTAATCGGAAACTTGAGACTTGGTCGTTTTGGGTGGTGTAGTGGTTAGCATACCCGGGCGCTATCTGGAATTTTTACACCAAAAATCTGATTTTTATCTACAAAATTTGTATAGATATTTATTCACTACTGTTTGTGAAAAGTGCAGCATCAAGAAGGAACCATGCGATTCAAATGAAATTCATACCTCACATAACTGATATGACTGCCCATAAGTGATTTAAATCCTATAACAATACAACAATTCTTACCTGCACATATAAGTATATTGGGAAACCTCCGTGAGCTGCAATAAGAGTTTCTAGACGGCGTGGCATTGAATCGAAAAGGCGTTGTATGGTGACATGGGTAAATGCCTGTCAGGCGCAATGTATGCGAGTCCACAGATCATTGGTACTGACCGCTGGAGGACTTTGATAGGCCAGTTGCTGAAAGACCATATCCCAGACATTTTCATAAAACGACGTATCTGGCAAACGTGTAGGCAAGGGAAGAAGCGGTATCTGCTATGCGGCGAAAAGGGCTTGAGCATTCCTGGCTACATGTGGTCGGGCATTGTTCTGCTCGAATATAGCATCAGGAGTGCTCTGAAGGAAGGGTATGACTTCTGATGTAGCAATAGCTATTGCTACATCACCTTCCCTGATGTAGCAAAAGCTAGTGAGATTGCCTTCAAGTCGAAACAGCCATGATCGCGAATGCTGGAAGAAGGAGCTCACCACAGTAAGGTCCAATGCGTATGCGGCCATCATGGTGTTCCAAGTTGAATCGGAACTCGTTAAAAAACATGATCAGCACGCCAGTTTTTTTAATTGAAAACCCCATTCCAGCATGAGGCTTCGATGGTTCAGGGTTAAAGGTATCCTCTGTGAAGCATACGGCGTAAACCTGTGGAGAAAGACAATGCCACACCTGTGGTAGTGCTCCACTGTTGTGCTAACACGTGCGAAGATATGGAACGGTTGGTCACTGTCATGCGGACGTAGTGTCTATTATTCTGTGGTGTCGTCACATTTCTCGGTAAACTGCAGGGTTGTCGAAGCACCTGGTTCTCCTCGATCTACTGCAGCCGCATGCGAATCATTGTCGTGGTGTTAAATCCCGTCCGACCACATTGTCGTGGTACGAAAATGCACCTTCACGCAGACCAATCATTCGTCCCCTTTCAAACTACCGTGTGGTGATATTGCTCATTTCGTCGTTGCCGGGGCGTTATCAAAACTTGGAGACCCTTTGACAACTCGCTCTCCGCGATGCACTGCAGGTGAATATCCTAAACAGCCCTCTCTCTATGCATCTCACTCGAGAGTCCAGAGGGCGGTTACGCGCCAAGACATGAAACATGACTATCCACTTCTAATCATTTGAATGTCCTTCCCTGCTCTATATATCCTCTAAGTTTCACGTGAATTCCGTCATTGTGTTTCAAATTTCACAAGCAGTAGTTTATTCCATGTTGTACTGCAGAGAAAGAGAGAGAGATTTTGAAAGCATCTCATTATGTCACATATTAGAAATTTCCTCTTAGGAATATATAAATAAATGTATAAACTGAAACCATTATAAATACTGCCCTTTAAATTTGTATGACCATTTACACATCTTCCATCTTAGGTACCTTTACTTACCGAATTTATAAAGTAAATAAAAAGTTGCGGACAAAAATGTTTGCACATCACTGTAAACTGTTTTCCGGAAAGTGTGTGCAAAAATTCACTAAAGAAAATAATAGGATGAAGTAATGCTCATTATTAAATATTTCTCGCCGAAATAAATTTTTCATGTTCAGGAATTGAACGAATTTCAGGAATGCCATAATGATAAGCAATAAATTACGCGGTTAAATAAAATATGGCTCGCCACGAGTTACGGAATGTATTTTTGTTATAATAATGTTGATTAAATACTCTTTATATCAATAAGTTTCAAAATTTATTTTATTAATTTTGTAGGAAAATATTATCTGCAAATCGTAATATGTCTAAATTTATCTATCAACGGTTTCTTTAATTAGGAGTATAACTACAAAGAAGCACTTTTCAGTGAACAATTTTTGAAAGCATTTGATTTGTTAAAGATCATAACTTTTTACAAAATCGAATGATTTGTATTCCAAATCTTTATTGGGATTCTAAAGAATATTTAGATAATTTTTGTAAAGACATATTTCTTTATTTTACCCGACAGCTGAAGAGCTTGATACATAGCCAATTACCATGAACCAGTGGTTTTTGCACCATACGTAACCCCAAGTAGCATTATCAGTAACTTTGTGTTCTCT
Organism: Macrothele yani; assembly: GCA_039090855.1. Taxonomy (NCBI): domain Eukaryota; kingdom Metazoa; phylum Arthropoda; class Arachnida; order Araneae; family Macrothelidae; genus Macrothele; species Macrothele yani. Next base: position 109,361,816 of record CM077015.1, on the reverse strand, counting down.
AATAATTTCCTTCCAGTCGCTTTAATATGCTAAATCTAAGGTGTTAAATGATAAGGAATTATCGTGTTGTATATGATGATATATTTTTAAAGGGTCCTTTAATAAAAAAACTATCGATTGACAGACTCGAATGCTAAAGTGTCATAGGTCAGTGATACAACTGTACATATTTTGTTATATCAACTCAGAAAAATTAATTGAAGAAAAGAAATATGATTCATTCGTAGATACACATGTTTACTGCTACAAAAGAGCAGCTCTCATTCACATATTGTATGTCAGATAGCACTTTCTCAAAAGACATTTCACCAATCCTGGTTCTGAATGTAAAAAATAGAAAAGGTATTTATTTCTAATTTATACAAAGAAGAACAGAAGAACCAGCAATGTCGGAAGCATCTTGGAACTTGTGATCAAATTCCATTTAATGTGGACCAACATTTTTACAAGGAAAAAATGAGATAAAATTGATCCCCACAGATGGGAAATAAAAGCAATCCACCCATGGTGATACAGGTTTTACACAAAACAAGAAACATATCAATAGTCTGATAAAGTGCTTTTAAAGACATACTCTCTCGAAGGATATAATTCATGAACATGTACTACCACAGCGGCAAAACAGTAATTTTGAAAGTTGTCTCTTAAGAGCTCCATCGCTACCTGGAATCAGAGAAGCCTAACTAAAGGCGAAATATATTTTGCAAGACCAAAAGAGAAAAATATATAATTTTACTATTTCAATTACAAGTATGTAGAGAATTTCAAGAAAAGACTAAAAGCGAAGTTAAATTCATTCTAAATTAAAAATGCAGAAAAGCAACTGTAGAAGCACCTTGAAACTTCCAAAACGGCGCAAAATTTCATATAATAAACAAGAAGAAAATTTCACTCCACATAACTTATAATACTTGCTTTTTGATTGGTAGCTATACGCTTCATCAAAAATGAACCGATTATTCTGTTTTATTCTGTTCCCATATAGTTGTTACAGGATTTGCATTAATATACTTTTATTTTAAATAAACTGATAATCCTCCGAATACCTGGAGTCAGTGAATAAACAAAGGCATTGCTCTTTTCACGTTTAGCAACGCATAGCAACGGAAAACAAAATTTCCCGGCTGCGGCCGAATAACAATTTTTCTGTTGCTGTGAGTTGCTAAACCTGGAAATAGCGATTTCTTTGTTTATTTAAATATACTTTCATTCGCAATGTTTTAAGATTTCAACTTTACATTTGTTATTTTTACCGTCACTTTTTCCAAACGAAAAATTGGATGGTGGATTTTTAAAGTTTATTTGCAGAGGTAAAGAAATCACGAATGTAACAGCCGGATGTAAAAAAATCACGAGTGTAACTTAATTTTTATTGCATTTTTAGTTAGCTCATCATCATCATCATCATTGTCAACCATTATCAATCCACTGCTGGACGAAGGTCTCCCCAAGTTTCCTCCACAACGGTCTGTCTTGTGCCAGTCTCCTCCATGTCACCCCTGCATACTTTCGAATTTCATCCACCCATCTCCCATGTGGTCTTCTTCTGGGTCTTTTCCTGTCAATTGGAATCCAATCTAAAATTTCGGCTGTCCATCGATGATCTGTCCTTCTGGCAGTATGTCCAGCCCATTGCCATTTCAGGGATTTAACTCTGATCATGATGTCTTCCACTCTTGTCATTTTCGGATCCACGAGTTCCTCTTCTTATCTCTCCTGGTTACACCAAGCATGCACCTCTCCATGCTTCTTTGAGTTGTCTGCAGCCTTTGTATGTCTCTTTTAGTTAAGGTCCACGTCTCTGCACCATACGTAAGCACTGGAAGGATGCATTGATCAAACACTTTTCTTTTAAGACATAATGGCATATTGCTCTTGAAAATTATGCTGTTTCTTCCAAAAGCTCTCCAGGCAAGTTTTGTACGCCGATTAATTTCTTCATCAATGTGACCCTCACTTGATATCTGCTGTCCAAGATAAACGTACGTGTCTGTTATCTCCAGCTTTTCTCCATCAATCGATAAATCTTCATTTCTTGTAAAAGCATTGAACATCACTTTTGTCTTCCGAAAGTTCATTTTTAATCCCACTTCTTTACTCTTGTCAGCAAGTTCCTGGATCATACTCTGCAGCTCTGATGGGCTAGTTGCAAAAATGACTACGTCATCAGCAAAACGAAGGTGGGTTAGATAATCTCCATTAATCTTTATCCCCTTGTTTTCCCAGCTCAGTGACTGAAAAACACCCTCCAATGTAGCATTAAAGAGCTTCGGAGATATGGTGTCACCTTGTCTCACTCCCTTTCCAATTTTTATGTGTGTTGTATTTTCAAACAGCCGAATCTTTGCACTTGCATTTTCATAGATGTTATTAATAATATTAATGTATGCATCTTCAATACCGCAGGTTTTCAGAGCCATTGTAACTGCTGATGGTTTCACCGAATCAAAGGCTTTTTCATAATCGATAAAAGCCATGCACAATGGAAGTTCATATTCCCTCGCTCTTTCAATTAGTTCTCTCAGCACATGGATATGATCTATTGTGCTGTAGCCACTCCTGAATCCAGCTTGTTCTCTCGGTTGAGCCATGTCCAGTGTTACCTTCAAGCGGTGTGAAAGAACTTTAGTGAAGATTTTATAAACTACTGATAGGAGGCTGATAGGTCTGTAGTTTCCGAGATCCTCAATGTCACCTTTCTTATGTAGCAGGATCATTGTAGCGGTGTTCCAATCCTCAGGAATCTTTCCTTCATTAAGGCATCGAGTGAAAATTTGGGCGAGTACTGTTTCGATTTCTCCACTTGCTTCTTGTATGATGTCTACAGTAATTCCATCTTCTCCTGGAGCTTTTCCCCGCTTCATGTTCTTGATTGCATGTGCAACTTCTGCTGGAAGGACTGGAGGAACTCTGGTACTGGTATCTTTCATGATGTCTGGAGTGCATGTATCATCCCTTTCATATAATTTGGAGTAGAAATCTTTCACTCTTGTCAAAATTTCGCCTCTATTTCTTGTTACAGAACCATCTTCTTTTCTCAGTGCCATAATCTGTTTTCTTCCCTTACTGAGATGTCCCTTTGCTATCTTTAGGCTTTGGTTGTTTTCAATTGCTTTCCTCACTAGTTCACAGTTGAATTTTCTTACGTCTTCAGTGATACTTTTTCGTACTGTCTTGCATAGCTCTATATATTCCACTTTGGAAGTCGCATCTGCTTTAGTTGTCCTCATCTCTCTTCTTTTTTGCATCAACATTTTCGTTTTTCCTGATAATTTATTTACATGCAACTTGTTCTTAGACCCAGCTAATTTTGTTGCTGTTTCCATAAGAGCTTTGGTTACTTTTCTGTTAACTTCAGAGATGTCCACTTCTTCCGATGTTAGGCCTTCTAAAGCAGAGAACCTGTTCTTCAGTTCCAACTTGAAGGTATTATGGTGTTTTTTAAGGTTGGTTATGTCAATAGATTTTGTTTGTCTTATAAGCTTGCCACGTTCAAGTTTAGTGTTGAGGTGCATCTTACATCTCACCAATCTATGGTCACTACCTGTGTTGAACTTGTTTAGCACACTGCAGTCTTCCATGACGAATTTTTTGTTACACATAATAAAATCAATTTCATTTGTCGTCCCATTTGGATGTCTCCATGTCCATTTCCTGTGTGGCTTTTTCTTGAAGGAGTTCAAGATGAAAAACCCTTCTGCCTCTGCAAACTCAACGAGAGTATTTACACGCTGGTTTCTGTTGCCGTGACCGAATTTACCTACTGAAGTTTCATTCTGTTGCCGTTGCCCTATTTTTGCATTGAAATCTCCCATAATTATTTTCAAGTGCTGCTTACCTTTATTATTTAGATGACAAATTTCCTCATAAAATTCTTCAATTTCTTCTTCAGGATGACTTGTGGTGGGTGCATAAGTTTGAATAATCTGAGCCTGGTATCTTTTCGAGAGTTGGATAACGAGTCGTGCAGCTCTGTCAGAGGAACTTTCAACTTCTACAACTTTATCCTTCAGTTTCTTGTTTATTATAAATCCAACACCACTAGTTCTGCCAGTATCTGTCCCACGATAGTAGAAGAGATGTCCACTTTTCAGTTCGATGAGATCTTCTCCTTTTCTCCTTACCTCACTTAGCCCCACGATGTCCCACTTGATCCTTTGTAGTTCCTCTTCCAATTCAAGAAGCCTTGAATCAGAAGATAGGGAGCGTCCATTGTACGTTGCCAAGGTCAGCATCAGATGGCAGCCTAGTCCGGTCCTCCGGGGATTCTTAGCACCCTCTGCCTTCATGTCGCACTGGCCGCTGCCTTGGCCAGGTACATTCCAGCTGCCGGAGACTGAGGGCCAAGATTTAAGTTGTGGAGTCATTTTGGAGGGGTTTGGCCATAACTCACCACGCTGGCCAAGCGGGTTGGTGAGTGTGGGATAGAATTTCCTCTAATCCCGATGGTATAGTTATACCGCTATTGGCGGTCGTCAGAGCCCCTTTAGTAGGAACAGGATGCACCACGAGAAGGCGGGGTTGACATTTGTCAAGGAGAGGCTGTGATGTTACGCATCACCTGACCTTACATCCCTAGCTCATATAATGGTATATGTATATAAATATAGCTCATATAATGGTATATGTATATAAAACCAAAACCTCAGTGCACGATAAAACAGGATTTAAAAAACAGGTAATTTGGACTAATATTGAAGACATATTTGTATCTTCAAAACCATTGTCAAAACATGTGGTGCTCCGCGTTTAAAATCCAAGCTCCACATGTTATTGCCCTCAGCTTTTTTGAGTGAGGTCTTCGACTTTTACTGCAGCTGCGAAGTGACACTGATATGAACTTCATGCCCATGATATTTTCTAATTTGGATGATACGCTATATGTACTACCTCTTTCACCTTGTGGTACGAACGCTTTCTGTGGAACGTGAACTTGTTTTATGACAAACATAAATATAGTTTTGAAAACACGAAACCTTACAGGGTTTGTTTTGTAATAAACTTTAGCACAAATATATATATTATAAACCAGCCAGTAAAAATCTGATACCATCTCGCGTTGTAAGAACACAGATAAAAGAACCATCCTCGAATTTGAAATGTTTGGGTTATAAGATTTATAATTTTGGTTTTGCGCATTCAGCTCAAAGTCAAACTACATACCGAGAACCAATTTAAAAATAACTTTATTCTAATCGCAGACGGGCTCTCATTCGTCCCTGTAGAAATTTTGATTCAAACTTTACTGAGTTATTTTCTTTCCAGCATTTTGTGCTGCATTAGGTGAATCATACTACAGTTTTTCTTGAATTGTCGAATTGTAGATGTCATTATGTTTTCATTCAAAATAAATATAAATAAACAAATAAATACATAAATGTTTCCCCTGCTGCAGTCGTTCCACGAGTTACTATTCTATCGATCTTTAAATGCTAAGAACTGAAAACAAAATTTCTGAAATGGTAGTTATGAAATATTTGTTTCTATGTTCAAGAAATCCATGTGTTTTATTCACAGCGATTTCAAGTAAGCTTTTGATGATTAACTGAAAAGAATCAGAACTGCTCAAACGTACACGATGCATTACATTCATTCCCTTGGCTTCCATAATAAGATCTAGTTGTGACTGAGAGATTTGCGTCCTTATCTGTCCAATAAGGTACGTTCTCAAAATATTTTCATACTATCAGAGTAGAAACTATTACTAACTATAAAACAGGCATAAAAATTGTATATTTGAAAACGTCAATTCTAAACATTTCGATTGAAAAACTTCATGGCATGCTTTACTGACCGAAACGTTCTTGTCTGTGGTATACAATTTTTTCTGAGCAAAAGATTCCATGTTTAAAAAATCTTATTATAACGGACACTGAAACACTAAAAAAATCTTTAAAAATGAAACATAATAATAGTATGCGTAAATTCCAGAGCCTTTAAATAGGAAAATAAATGAGTCCAGTCAAATATGATTAGTGCGGAAAACTAAGTGCTGCTTCATTTTAGATGATAAAGCCTTTTGACAAAATTTTTTGCAAATGACTCATTCTACTATATTTACTTTGGTCTTGACATTTAGTTGGGAAATCCAAAAGTTTGTGTTCTGCGGATTGTCTTCTCCCTTGGAACATCGCATGCGCCTTTCAGAGACTGAAGGAATTTAAACAAGCCATGAGGATTCCGACAAAATGTGTGCTAGTAATTAATCAAATCCTTGATGTTTCATCATATGTGGGAAACAGTGTTAAACATAAATATACATTTCCGTACAATTCTTGACCATCTTGAAAAACATTTTGGGATCCAGCTCGAAGCTTGTACCATTCCTCTCGCTTCATTTCTCCATAACAAAAAAAAAAAAAAACGATATTTTCTCCGGTTGCGGGCATGTTTAGTGACCACGCTAGAAATGTTTTCTATATAATCCACCTTCCTATTTTGTAATATATTAAGGAAATGTATCAAAAAAATGTTTAAAACTGACTACCGAATTCTATTAGATTAGACTCACAAAATCACGTGACCATAACTTACGTTAAAATAATATCGTGATATCTCTCGTGTCCATGAATCTGGGAGTAAAGCATAACTGCACATATCCTCTGAACTTTAGTTACATAACTCTCTTTTTGACTTTTTATGCAGGTGTTTTTGAAATAATTGGTCAGTCTTCGGGAACTTGCTTTGCCGCTGCGTCTGATGAACAAAATGCCATTAAAATATAGTGACGGAAACCGTTTTCGTTCTCGACTGACAATATATTCAGGCAACGAATGCCTCACAGGTGAACAACAGTATATAGGTTTGCTTCAACCAAATCTTAATGAAGGTGAAAATGAAAATGAAAAAATAGAATAACTAATAGATGATCAACAATTTTTTAGCCTTTTTATACAAATTTGCTATTTTTAAAATTTGAAGACACAATAAACCTAAAGTTTACGCATAAAAATTGATATTTTTGTTAACGATACTTCAAGTATGCACATGATAATAAATGAATTGAAATGATGCTTTCAGTAAGTTATCGATAAAATTATGTTATACAAAAACTTTATATTTCGGAAAAATACGTTTGAATAACCAATACGTAAATTGTAAAACGCGTTTACCTAGACAAAGGAGAAAGCTGTAGAAACCCTTCAAAGAGACTTCCTATTATGCGTTTTGCGTAAGTATAACAAAGAACCATGAAAGCCGATTTTACCGCCCCGGTGGCGCAGTGGTCTAAGGCGCTGGCCTCTGATCATTCGTCCGTAAGGGGTCCGGGTTCGAATCCCGGTCAGGCATGGATGTTGTGTTTGTCTTACGGCACTGGCTCTCTCCCTTCCCTGGAACCAGTGACACTAAATTAGGGACGGGCGACTGCTTATAGCCCATTGAGTTGCTCACGGTGGTCGTTAAACCTCCAATCAAAAAAAAAAAAAGAAAGCCGATTTCAACGTCCGTATGTAAATTTTTGGTTTAGTTCATGCCTTAAAGTTAATTCATTTTCGTTTCACGCATGCCCAAGACTGCAGTAGGAAACGAATTATAAAATTTTGCGTATACTTTTAAGCATATAAACAGGAGGCCCCACTTCCGGACTTATGAAAATAAACCATCTTAGCCTGAACACACAAAAATATACGGCATACTTCCTAAATCGTTTTTAAACACACAAAATTGTAAAGCATACTTCCTAAACCGTTTTCAAACACACAAAAATGTACTGCATACTTCCTAAATCATTCTTTACATGCTGAGAACACTCTTTTACTTCCCAATCACGGTACCTACCCTACACTACTGGCTCATTACTGGATTCCTACGACGTCACGGTGATTTCCTTGGCTAGCCTGCTTCAGAATGAAAAAAATCGTCCAGTGTCCAAAGATTGTTATTAAACATGAAATACCGAAAAACCGAGGTGTTGAAACATATTGTTGTGCAAAACTTTAGGAAGAAGTGGAAAAGAAAAATTCGCCGGATATATTATCCTCGCCCAAACACAAATTAATTCAGTACAATATCTTCGAACAAGATCAAAAGCACATGCGTGATAATGTAGTGACTGTAGGATTCACTTTGTGGTCCACTTCAGTATCAAAAAATTTGAAATGAGTACCAATGAGTATTGCTAGCATTTCCTTTTTCAGAAACCCAATATCAGGGTAGGACTGGAGTTAACATAGCAGGTGGGTCAGTTTAAAAGTATTGGCCCTATTCTTTTTCTCATCCTGCTTTTGAGCTTCACAATACACATAAAAAACTATTATTAGTAAAGAATTTGATAATTTCGTCAATAATTAAAATACGATAATTAATAAAGAGAAACTGTACACGAACTATACTCAAAATAGTATAACTATACTTGTGATCCGAATTTCACGGCATAGGATAGAAAATCCAGGCTTCCAAGCTTTCGCAGATCGACCAAGTGGCTCTCTCGTTGAAGGTTAACAACAAACTGAATAATAGAACACTTCAAGCAGCCTGGGTGACGCAGTGGTCTAACGATGGCCTCTGACCATTCGTACACGATGAGTCCAGGTTCGAATCCCAGTAAGGCATAGATGTTGTGTTTTCTTACTGCACTGCTTCTCTCCTTTCCTCGGAGCCAGTAGCCCAAAATTTGGGATGGACAACTGCTTATAGCGAACTGCGTTGCTCACGGTTGTCGTTAAATTCCCAATCCAAAAAAAAAAAAAAAGAAACTTTTTAACAATTTGAACACGCTGACTTAACTAGACAATAAATAAATAGATGTGAATGAAATTATTTATTCGCAGAAACAGGGCTTCATGTTAGTTGGGCACGCGATTTCGCAGGAGAAAACGCAGCACAATTTGCCGACCTGGTCCCAAACTCCTGGCAATTCCAGTGTGTCTCTAACATTGCCAACTTCACTGTTGGTAATGATCTCTAAGGTTTCACAGCTGGCAGTAGATTTAGGCATGGAGTAAGAAGATAATTTCTTTATATCATTCCACATAGGCTCAGCGAACTCGAACTTGATTTCTCCGGACTTCTCTGGTTACTTTATCATCCCTTGTACTGTACACAATGTCTGCACAGTACATAAATGTATATACATTATCTACCAACAAGTAATTGGACACCTGTGATAGCAAAGGAAAACGAAGTTTATTCACCTTAAATAGTTGGTGCAGCCTCTACGAGCAGCGATTACAGCTGCAACTCTTCGGGGCATACTCTCAACCAGGCGTTGTACGACGGCTAGCGGTATTTTCTTCCTCTTAGCGTGGAGAAGACAGGCCATTTCCTTCACCGATTTCGGACGGTGGAGGCACCCCTTAAGTCGACGCTCCAACTCGTCCCAGAGGTGCTCGATAGGGTTAAGGTCCGGGCTCTGCGCAGACCAGTCCATTCGATTAACCCCATTGTCACCATACCAAACCATGGTGGACCTAGCAACATCACAGGTGGCATTATCATCCTGAAAGTAACATGGGTCCACCCCGTAAAACTGCTACAACGTAGGAAGCGCATGGTCATCCAAAATGGTGCAGTTGGTCTCGGCGTAGAGTCTATCAGTAATTGCGACCAAGAGTCCCGTGCCATACCAGGAGAAACACACCCATAGCATAAGTCCACCGCCGCCAAACTTCACAGTTGGCACAATACATTCCGGCTGGAGGCGTTCTCCAGGCAGACCGCAAACCCAGGCCCTGCCGCCCAAACGGTAGAGCGTGAACCTAAATTCGTCGCTCCAGAGAACCTGTTTCCACTGTTCAACGATACACTGTCGACGTTGTTTGCACTACGTTAGCCGAGCAGTGCTATTGGACTTGGTGATCAAAGGCTTGTGGGCGATAGCACGTCCATGATAACCGAGCAGATGGACTTCCTTACGAATGGTACTTATTGAAAGAACACTCCCGGATGCCTGTTGAAACTACTCGCGGATGTGGCCCATCGATTTGGGGTGGTTCTTCCGAATTTCTCTGGCCAGCACCCGTCGGTCTCTAACTCCCAGTTGTGTGGGTCTGCCGGGTCGGGGCACATTCCGACAGTCACCTCTCATCTTCCACTGGCCAATCACGTAGGCCAGTATCGATTTTGGGTACTTCAACTCGCTGGATACGTTACGTATGGATCGACCATTTCCAGTGACACCCGACGATTATACCTTTCTCGAAATCATAAAGCTCCCAACTGCGTGGCATCAAGCATGCGACTGGTTGTGTTGTTGTTTCCCACACGATATTTAACGGTGGCTACCGTGACGTGTTTCAGGACCGTAGATATCGTCGATTGCAGGGGTGTCCAATTACTTGTTGGTAGATAGTGTGTGTATATATATATATATATATATATATATAGTGTTCGCCTATAATTTAGATACCGTTGTGAGGTACGTCGCTCTTAGTATCTTTGGGACTTTTGAAAGAAGACCATGTAATAGAAGACACTATGTCAGACGCAATGTAACTTTTTGAACTTGTAAAATAATATTTTTAAATGTTTAATTTGTGATGTGCGTCGGTCTTAATCACATTTAAGGGGGCTTAAGCAGCCGAATCCTCCTCCGTGTTGCGCCAATTGTAGTGCATACCATAGATGGCGACATACGTTATCTTGAATAGGGTGCGCTGAAATTAAATAACTTGGGAGATTTTTTTAGTTGCGTTGCTTTTTTTAATAATAATAATAATCCGGCAATTGCCATTACTCTATGCAGGTCACTATTATTAATAATATTACCGACATTGTAAATTACATAGATATTGGTAGTTTCACTAAAACTATAGCAAATAATTTTCAATATGTATTTTTTTAAGACAAAAAATGGTAAACATTTTTCTTCATATTTTGATCCAAGTTGAGGATACCCAGAACCAATTGAAAAGATGTAAAACTGTGTTTTGAGAATGTCAAACTGCTGACGGATGAAATAATTTTTATTATTCGAGTCTCCACTTCTTGTAAGTACAGGTAGATGTCGCCACATGAGATATATCAAACGTGTCCTAGATGCCTGACATGATTTAGTATGAAATAACGGCATTGTTAACATTATTATTCAGGTGATTAGTAATTACTGTATTATAAAAATTGGTAATAACAGAGTAACAATTAATTTGCAATATTTAGCTTCATTTCATTACTGCTACAGATAGAGTAAGAATACCCCAGTAGTTTCTAGCTTTTCAGCAGTTTTTTGTACTTTTCCTCCGATTCCAAATAACCAGAAATGAAGCCATCTTTATCAATATTGTAATCCCTCAAAAATTAATGGAAAACGTCATTTAATGGATCCTCCATAATCTTCAGAGAAACTTCAAAATCGCTAATGTGAGCCCCGTTCCACGTTGAACCATCTGATGAAAACCAATTAGATTGCTTGTAAATCGTTTTTCATCATCTTTTATCGCAAAGCCGCAGTTGACTAAATCTGTGACGTCAGCATCGTATCTTGGCCTTGTGAACTTAGCATCTCCCAAAAACAACAACTTCATACAAAAGATACAGTTGCGGGTATCACAAATCTCTGTTCCTAGGCTACAATTAAGCTTTTAAGGGAAAAAAATTAAAATCCCTATAACACTGAAGGACAAAATTAGGAACTTCTAAAAATTCAATATTCTTCTCAAAAAGTGGGAAAAATCAGATCTCGGAAATGTCAAAATTCCATCAGTAGACTATGGTCAATATCATTAGAACAGCAACACTGCTTAACGTTCCAATCAGACGGACGGCAGAACTTGCAGATATTTGTGATTCGGTCGTTCTTACCTGTCAGGAATCGAACCTGGTGTGTATCGTGGCAGTCAGGAAAGTTGACCACTGGGCCATCCACAACCGGATGCATAAAAAAATAAACCATTTCAAATTAATAAAAAAAGTTTCCAATTATAAAGTATAAAATGTTTATGCAATCATAGTGAATTATAGGATTTTTTTAAATCCCGCGCGTATTTCTTATTAACATGTTTTAAGAGCTCTGAGTATTTGAATGTATTCTTCAAAACGATATTATGGGTACTATTTCCAATCTTTCCTAGAGTATTGCCTATTACGTAAAGAGAGAAGATAAGTGCATGTACAATGGTACAGAAATCCAATTAAAACAGAGAGCAGATGCATTTCTGTCCATCTGTTAAGACAGATTTTAATATGTACACCACTCTTATCTACCTAATCTAATCTTTATTTCCTAGCCGGAACTTTTAGCGCTCCCAGTGTAAAAGAAAACGGAGTAAAGGTCTGCCGTCAGGCTCTGTTTTCATCGCCGGGACACGACGCTGCACCTCCCGGGGGATTTCAAGGTTGCTTGTATCAGTACATTGCCCACATTCTTCGAAATTTTATTTTGTTCAAAATTTCACGATGACACGTAATTTTGAGTTCTTCCCTAAGCATTGATAAAATATGGTTTAAATTTCTAAAACTTCTGCGACAAAGATTATTTAGATACCGTGCAAATAGCTTAACTGAAACTCTTCAGGATTTGGAAACTTCATTTTTGTCTTTTTGTACATTTTCTCTCGAATAGAGTTAAGATAACGGTTGATTAGTGCAATACGACGTGCTGTACGACAACTAGGGGTGTTGTAGCTGGCTTTAACAGTTACCAAAAGAATTACAATGAACAACTATCTTGCTAATAAAAAAACTAAACACCATGACGAACATCAGGAAAAGTATAAAACCATTTAATTTTCGTTCGGTGGAGGATTACTGATATAGGAAATAGAATGCATGCCACATGAAATGCTTATGGACAATTAGTAATTGCGAACACAAAAGGTGCTGAAATTTCAGCACAGTTGTTAAAACTTTGGTTTTATGATAAAAATATTACTATATTTGAAATATTTATCCTAATATTGCATCGTAAAAAACGACCAAATGTATAACGGTCGCTGAGAAATGACACACGATACTGCAGAAAGAATAACTGGAAGATTCCTTCCGGAGAAGCATATCCTCAAAAGTAAATTATCAAAAAAATAACGAGAGCAAACAACAAAGATCTGATATTTGAAGAAATCAGGTATAGTTTATATGTTAACCTGATATCCACCGATTCAATCCTGTTGCTAATAAATTTTGCCAAATCAAAAGATGAGATTCAATTTATGATTCTGCAACTTTTCAACCTTTTTCTATAATTTATCAAAACGTTTTCTCTAAAATGTATATCAAGGTATTTTTGCGCGGTTTCCTTGATTTATATGAAAACAATATATATTTTAATTAACTGTGCTACTCTGCATTGCATTCATTTTTCATATTTTTTCTTAATGTAGTTATAATTTCGCCGCCAAGAAATGTATGTTAATTCATCATCATCATCTATATGTACAAAAAAAGCTGTCTATACATGCGATAAAAGCAAACCACGTCTTCAATAATCAAATCAAAATTCAATTTTTCTACAAATTAAAAGCGGGTTTAAAAGCAGACTAGCGCTTTCGGGGATCTCCCGTTCCCATCTACTGGTCAAAGCGCCACGGAATCCAACAGAATCAACCCTTATATACTAGAAACCACGACCCATTATGCACCACGTCAAAAAAAGACCGTGATGTCACAGTATAAGCACAGATTATAAAATTTCAATCCCAATTGAATATACTTAAATATAAGAATACAAAATATTTACAAAATGTACGGTTCCGATGTTTCTAAATTCCTCATGTGTCAAAGTCTCTTGTGGTTTTTTTTATTTGATTTTGATTGGACTGTTTTAACGACCACCATGATCAACTCAATGTGCTATAAGCAGTCGCCCGTCCCTAATTTAGGGTCACTGGCTCCAGGGAAGGGCGAGAGCCAGTGCCGTAAGACAAGCACAACATCCATGCCACACCGGGATTCGAACCCGGACCCTGTTCGGACGAATGATCAGAGGCCATCGCTTAGACCACTGCGCCACCGGGGCGGCAGTCTCTTGTGGAGCAACCATTTTTCGCCAAGGTCTTCGTACAAATGTGAAGAGATCTAAATTACAACAGTTGTCTCCGTATGCAATAATATATAAACTTTCTGAAAAGAAAACAGTACTTTTGTTGACATTGGATTTCAAGATTTTAACGTTCTCCCAAACAGGGGTGTAACCATGCTGTTTAACTGCCATAGTAAAGGCAGTAATGATAGTTCCTGTCCTGACGGGGTACTTGTGTTCACCCAACCGGGTATTCAGAGTCTTCAATGTAGAACCTATATAAAATTTGTCAATAACACCCGAAACCTCATGGCCGAGCGGAATGCAGTAAACACCATATTTCGTGAGTTTGGGTACTTTACCTCTGTGATTTCTCAGTAAGGTAAATACATTTTTAGTGCAAACTCTAAATCTCAAATTATGTCTATGGCATATCTTCTTGAAGGTGTTAACTATTGGAGGGAGATAATCCACCTTTCCAACATATCTAGAGGTTTTATTGTCCGTGGACGAGGTCATGAATCTCAAATATGGTGAACCTTCTCAATAGACCGGGAAGGTAGTGCTCTAAGTAGCCGAACATTCGCGCTATGGTTGAGGCCTTAGACACTTCGTCTTGTCTTGCTCGGTTGGAAGAAGAGTGTGTGAATGCACGTTTGATTAGAAATCGAAGTGATGATGCATTTTGTTCAGGGAGGCGAGAAGAGTTAAACGGTATGATACATGGTATGAACGTAGGTTTACGGTACACGGAGTATTTAATCTGGTGAGTGTTGAGGTCCCTGGATAACAAAAAATCAAGAAAAGGAAGCTTGCCCCCCTGCTCAAGTTCTTTCGTAAATTTTATTGTGAGAAAAAGTGGAGATAAGCGGTCAATGAAAACATCCATTTGGGGAAGCGAATAGGGCCGAAAAAGTGGCATGTCATCAACATACCTGATTATTAGTAATGGTTGAAGTGGAAAATCCAGCAAACCTTTGTCCTCCTAGGATTGTAAAAGAATCTCCGCCAGCACAGGGGAGAGTGGGAGCCCATGGGTACACCCTCTCTCTGTTGATAAATTCTATTATCAAATTTAAAATACGATCTTCTTGGCACTAATTTCAGTGCTGAAAGAATGGCATCATTTTCCAGCGGAGAGATAGAACTATCTTCTTGTAATTTTTCGGCAATAATAGAATGCACCAGATCAAGTGGTACATTTGGATATAGTGCAGCAACGTCCAGAGATGCCATAACAAAGCTAGTTTGTGGAGGGTCAAATTCCTTGATTCGCTCAAAAGCCTGAGTAGAGCTTTTAATTGGCACCGTGGAATGGAGTGTAAGGTGTTTCAAGTATGATGCTAGCATAGACTGAAGTGTTCTCGTTGGACTAGCATACCCTGATACTAACAATCTGAGGGGTTGATTTGGTTTATGTAGTTTCAGTTTACAAAATACATCTGGCACTCTAGGTCCCACAAGTGGTTTCATTTTTGATGACACAGAAGCAGGAAGGAAACCTTGGTTTCGAAGTTTACTTAATTCAGCTATAGTGGCAGAGGTTGGATCTGATTTGAGCACTCGGTGGGGGATTAGCTCTATAGCCTGTGACATCTTATCAAAGTAGTCAGCCTTATCCATAATGATGATCTGTTGGGTCTTATCCACGCCAACAAAAGACAGGTTTGGGTTCTTATCTAACTGAAGTAGCTGATCCCTTTCGTACCTTAAATTCTGTAGAGAAGTGGTCATTTAAAAATAGATTTTACCAGTTTTTGACGTGAAAAATCACGTTCATCCTCTGGCAAGGCATTAATAATATTTCCAATCTGAGGTAAAGAGTGCATAGGTGAAAACGTCGATTTGTGGAAACTGATCTTGAAACCTATATTTAAGGCTGCATGTTGACCCTCTGTCAGTTGAACTGAGCTGAGGTTCAAAAAGGTCTTGGGTGTAGGAAATTAAACCGAGGAGGCAGGAAAAGGAACGAAGTGATGAAGCCAGGAAGAGTTTCTTGAGACCAAGTCACTGGGTTTTTTGATATGTCTTTGATTAATGGCATTTATTTCACTCTGCAAAGAAGTAAAAAATATCATCAAATTCTTACCCAGAATGATGTGATGTGTAAGATCAGCCATAAGGAGGTATGCACCAAAAGATTTGCGGTTGAGTAAATCACTGTAAGCTCGTTTTCTTCTGATTTCTG
The DNA here is from genome assembly GCA_039090855.1 of Macrothele yani. Classification (NCBI taxonomy): domain Eukaryota; kingdom Metazoa; phylum Arthropoda; class Arachnida; order Araneae; family Macrothelidae; genus Macrothele; species Macrothele yani. Next base: position 109,345,734 of record CM077015.1, on the reverse strand, counting down.
CATTCAAACATCTTCTTTTAGCGTTGACAATTACTCGTGTATCTCGTTGGGAAACCAGATGAGTGTTTATTCTGAGGAATTTAGGTATTTCTTTTAACGATAGACAGTTGGTGAGGAAGCTTAGATGTGCTTCATTGATAAAAAGCATTTTACGAAGCGCACAAAAGGTCTGGGTCAGACTCTCCATGTCCCGTGCGTTTACAAATGCCATGTAGCTATAAGAGCCACACTAAATATCAGTTTGCAGCTATATGACTTAAATAGGAAATATTTTCGCATGGAATGGTATATGTACAAAATAAGCTGTCTATACATGCGATAAAAGCAAACCACGTCTTCAATAAGCAAATCAAAATCAAGTTATTTACAAATTAAATGCGGGTTTAAAAGCAGACTAGCGCTTTCGGGGATCTCCCGTCCCCATCTACTGGTCAAAGCGCCACGGGATCCAACAGAGTCAACCCTTATATACTAGATAACACGACCCATCATGCACCACTTCACCAACCGACCGTGATGTCACAGTATAAGCACTGATTATAAAATTTCAATCTCAATTCAATGTACTTAAATATAAGAATACGAAATATTTTCACATCACGGTCTGTTGGGGACGTGGTGCGTGATTGACATCACGGTCTGTTGGGGACGTGGTGCGTGATTGACATCACGGTCTGCTGGTGACGTGGTGCATGATGCGTCGTGTTATCTGGTATATAAGGGTTAACTCTGGTGGATCCCATGGCGCTTTGACCGGTAGATGGGGACGGGAGATCCCAGCAAGCGCTAGTCTGCTTTTAAACCCGCTTTTAATTTGTAAATAAATTGAATTTGATTTGCTTATTGAAGATGTGGTTTGCTTTTATCGCATGTATAGACAGCTTATTTTGTACATATACCATTTCATGCGAAAATATTTCCTATTTAAGTCATATAGCTGCAAACTGATATTTAGTGTGGCTCTTATAGCTACATGGCATTTGTAAACGCACGGGATATGGAGAGTCTGACCAAGACCTTTTGTGGGCTTCGTAAAAAGCTTTTTATCAATGAAGCACATCTAAGCTTCCTCACCAACTGTCGATCTTTAAAGGTACTACCTAAATTCCTCAGATAAACACTCATCTGGTTTCCCAAAGAGATGCACGAGTAATTGTCAAACGCTGAACGAAGACGTTTGAATGCAGAAATCAAAAGAAAACGAGCTTACAGCGATTTACTCAACCGCAAATCTTTTGGTGCATACCTCCCTATGGATGATCTTACACATCACATAATTTTGGGTAAGAATTTGATGATATTTTTTACTTCTTTGCAGACTGAAATAAATGCTATTAATCAAAGCATATCAAAAAACTCTGTGACTTGGTGTCAAGAAGCTCTTCCTGGCTTCAACACTCCATTCCTTTTCTTGCCTCCTTGGTAAAATTTCCTACACCCAAGACGTATTTGAACCTCAGCTCAGTTCAACTGACAGAGGGTCAACATGCAGCCTTAAATACAGGTCTCAAGTTCGGTTTCCCCAACTCGAAGTTTTCGGTTCTACGTCAATTCGTCGCGTGCGTCAATTCGTCGACTGCGTCAATTCGTCGCGCGTCAATTCGTCGCCTACGTCAATTCGTCACGCGTCAATTCGTCGACTACGTCAATTCGTCGACTACGTCAATTCGTCGCGTTTACAGATTTTGGTTACATACAAAACGAATGCAGGAAAACGTACGATTTCGAACGTCTTGCTCCCTGATCAAATTTATAAAGTTTGGACACGCAGCCAGGATAGGAATATTACGTTTTTCTTTGGCACTAAAACTATTAGACGGTAAACGGTTTTTGGAAAGGGGCAGGGCCCGGTTGGTCAGAGCCCCCCATATACAAAATTTTCGTAAAAACTGTTTTCAATTCAGAACCACCAAATCAGGTATCCTATCTCATAGTACTCTAACTTAGACGGTTGTCGGTTTTTGGAACGGGTCAAGGCCCGGGGAGTCAGAGCTAACCCCCCCCCCCCCGTACATACAAAATTTTCGTAAATTCTAGTTTTCATTTCAGAACCATCAAATTTGGTATCATGAAACTCTAACTTAGACGCTAGACGGTTTTTGGAAGGGGTTGGAGCCAGCAGGGTCGGAGCCCCCCCCCTTCATAAAATATTTCGTAAAATCGACAGTTTTCATCTTAGAACCACCAAATTTGGTATACTATCTTATGGCACTCTAACTTAGACGGCAGACCGTTTTTGGAACGGGTCAAGGCCCGGGGTGAGAACCCCCCATACAAAATTTTCTTAAAAACTACAGTTTTCAATTCAGAACCACCTAATCTGGTATACTATCTCACGGTACTCTAACTTAGACGCTAGACGGTTTGGGGAAGGGGTTGGAGCCCGGGGGGCAGACCCCCCTAATAAACACTTTTTCGTAAAATCTACAGTTTTCAATTTAGAACCACCAAATTTGGTATACTATCTCATGGTACTCTAACTTAGACGCTAGACGGTTTTTGGAAGGGGTTGGAGCCAGCGGGGTCGGAGCCATCCCCCCCTTCATAAAAAATTTCGTAAAATCGACAGTTTTCATCTTAGAACCACCAAATTTTGTATACTATCTTATGGTACTCTAACTTAGACGGCAGACCGTTTTTGGAACGGGTCAAGGCCCGGGGGTGAGAACCCCCACATACAAAATTTTTCTTAAAAACTACAGTTTTCAATTCAGAACCACCTAATCTGGTATACTATCTCATGGTACTCTAACTTAGACGCTAGACGGTTTTTGGAAGGGGTTGGAGCCTGGGGGTCCGCACCCCCCGAATAAACACTTTTTCGTAAAATTTACAGTTTTCAATTTAGAACCACCAAATTTGGTATACTATCTCATGGTACTCTATCTTAGACGGTTGTCGGTTTTTGGAACGGGACAAGGCCCGGGGAGTTAGAGCTCCCCCCCCTACATACAAAATTTTCGTAAAATCTAGTTTTCATTTCAGAACCATCAAATTTGGTATCATGAAACTCTAACTTAGACGCTAGCCGGTTTTTGGAAGGGGTTGGAGCCCGCGGGGTCGGAGCCCTCCCTCATAAAAAATTTCGTAAAATCTACAGTTTTCTTCTTAGAACCACCAAATTTGGTATACTATCGTATGGTACTCTAACTTAGACAGCAGACCGTTTTTGGAACGGGTCAAAATACCCAAAACATGGTAAGAAATTATGTTTAAAGCACAATGAAGGTATACGACAGGAGAAATATATGTTTTTAAAACTTAATACAAGTGTCAAAACTGAAATAAAAAGAAAGAAAAAGAAATATTCCAAATTTCATTGTTACTTTAGATATTTTGACCTGTTGACATTTCGTAAATTCTACTTGCACTCGGTCAAAAAATATTACTTACAAGGACTCTTTAGTAACTCTTAATCGCTGTGGTCGTATTTATAAGGTTTGCATAACAAATCAAGTTAACAATGTTGCGCTTTCACTTACCGTCTCCCGCTAAGTTAGAGTTTCATGACACAAAATTTGGTGGTTCTGAATTGAAAAATAAAGATTTTAAGAAAATTTTGTATGTGGGGGGGGGGGTCTTACCCCCGGGCCTTGATCCGTTCCAAAAACCTTCTACCGTCTAAGTTAGAGTACCATGAGATAATATACAAAATTTGGTAATTCTAAATTGAAAACTATAGATTTTACGAAAGTTTTGTAGGGGGGGGGGTAACCACCCTTGTCCCGAATCGTTCTGAAAACCGTCTACCGTTTAATTTAGAACACCATTATATAGTATACCAAATTTGGTAGCTCTAAATCTGAAACTTTAGTTTTTACGAAAAATATTTATGGGCGGAGGGACTCTGACCCCGTGCCCGACCCGTTCCAAAAACCGTCTACCGTCTAAGTATAAGTACCATGAGAGAGTATGCCAAATTTGGTGGTTCTAAATTGAAAACTGTAGATTTTACGCGACATTTTTATGGGGGGGGGGCTTTACCCCCGGGCTCCAACTCCTTCCAAAAACCGTCTAGCGTCTAAGATAGAGTACCATGAGATAGTATACCAAATTTGGCGGTTCTAAATTGAAAACTGTAGTATTTACGAAAACGTTTTTATTCGGGGGTCTGACCCCCGGGCTCCAATCCCTTCCCAAAACCGTCTAACGTCTAAGTTAGAGTACCATGAGATAGTATTCCAGATTAGGTGGTTCTGAATTGAAAACTGTAGTTTTTAAGAAAATTTTGTATGTGGGGGGCTCTGACCCCCGGGCCTTGACTCGTTCCAAAAACGGTCGGCCGACTAAGTTAGAGTACGATAAGACAGTATACCAAATTTGGTGGTTCTAAGATAAAAACTGTAGATTTTACGAAATTTTTATGAGGGGGGCCGACCCCCGGGCTGCAACCCCTTGAAAAAACTTTCTAGCGTCTATGATAGAGTACCATGAGATAGTATAGACAAATTTGGCGGTTCTAAATTGAAAACTGTAGTATTTACGAAAAAGTTTTTATTCGGGGGGTCTGACCCCCGGGCTCCAACCCCTTCCAAAAACCGTCTAGCGTCTAAGTTAAAGTACCATGAGATAGTATACCAGATTAGGTGGTTCTGAATTGAAAACTGTAGTTTTTAAGAAAATTTTGTATGTGGGGGCTTTGACCGGTTCCAAAAAACGGTCTGCCGACTAAGTTAGAGTACGATAAGATAGTATACCAAATTTGGTGGTTCTAAGATAAAAACTGTCGATTTTACGAAATTTTTATGAGGGGGGGCCGACCCCCGGGCTGCAACCCCTTCAAAAACTTTCTAGCGTCTAAGATAGAGTACCATGAGATAGTATACCAAATTTAGCGGTTCTAAATTGAAAACTGTAGTATTTACGAAAAAGTTTTTATTCGGGGGGTCTGACCCCCGAGCTCCAACCCCTTCCAAAAACCGTCTAGCGTCTAAGTTAGAGTACCATGAGATAGTATACCAGATTAGGTGGTTCTGAATTGAAAACTGTAGTTTTTAAGAAAATTTTGTATGTGGGGGCTCTGACCCCCCCCGGCCCTCGACCCGTTCCAAAACCGGTCTGCCGACTAAGTTAGAGTACCATAAGATAGTATACCAAATTTGGTGGTTCTAAGATAAAAACTGTAGATTTTACGAAATTTTTATGAGGGGGGGGGGCCGGCCCAGCGGGCTCCAACCCCTTCCAAAAACCGTCTAGCGTCTAAGTTAGAGTAACATGAGATAGTATACCCGATTAGGTGGTTCTGAATTGAAAACTGTAGTTTTTAAGAAAATGTTGTATGTGGGGGCTCTGATCCCCCCGTACCTTGACCCGTTCCAAAAACGGTCTGCCGACTAAGTTAGAGTACCATAAGATAGTATACCAAATTCGGTGGTTCTAAGATGAAAACTGTAGATTTTACGAAATTTTTTATGAGGGGGGCTCCGAACCCGCGGGCACCAACCCCTACCAAAAACCGTCTAGCGTCTAAGTTAGAGTTTCATGATAGCAAATTTAATGGTTCTGAAATGAAAACTAGATTTTACGAAAATTTTGTATGTACGGGGGGGGGGGGCTCTGACTCCCGGGCCTTGACCCGTTCCAAAAACTGACAACCGTCTAAGTTAGAGTACTATGAGATAGGATACCTGATTTGGTGGTTCTGAATTGAAAACTGTAGATCTTACGAATATTTTGTGTATGGGGCGCTCTGACCAACCGGGCCCCTGACCCGTTCCAAGAACCGCTTACCGTCTAATATTTTTAGTGCCAAAGAAAAACGTAATATTCCTATCCTGTCTGCGTGTCCAAACTTTATAAATTTGATCAGGGAGCAAGACGTTCGAAATCGTACGTTTTTCCTGCATTCGTTTTGTATGTAAAGAAAATCTGTAAACGCGACGAATTGACGTAGTCGACGAATTTGTCCGCGACTAATTGACGCGCGACGAATCGTCGTGGTCGACGAATTGACGCGCGACGAATTGACGCAGGCGACGAATTGACCCAGGCGACGAATTGACGTAGTCGACGAATTGACGCACGCGACGAATTGACGTGACACCGAAGTTTTCACCTGTGCACTCTTTACCTCAGATTGAAAACATTATTAATGCCTTGCCAGAGGATGAACGTGCTTTTTCACGTCATAAACTGGTAAAATATATTTCTAAAATTACCACTTCTCCTCAGAATTTAAAGCGATCAGCTACTTCAGTTAGCTAAGAACCCAAACCTGTCAATTGTTGGCGCGGATAAGACCCAACAGATCATCATTATGGATAAGGCTGACTACTTTGATAAGATGTCACAGGCTATAGAGCTAATCCCCCACCGAATGCTCAAATTTGATCCAACCTCTGCCACTATAGCTGAATTAAGTAAACTTCGAAACCAAGGTTTCCTTCCTGCCTCAGTGTCATCAAAAATGAAACCACCTGTGGGACCTAGAGTGCCAGAAGTATTTGGTAAACTGACACTACATAAACCAAATCAACTCCTCAGATTGTTAGTATCAGGATATGCTAGTCCAACGAGACCATTTGAGACTATGCTAGCTAGCATCATACTTGAAACACCTTACACTCCATTCCACGGTGTCAATTAAAAGCTCTACTTAGGCTCTTGAGCGAATCAAGGAACTTGACATTCCACAAACTGGCTTTATTATGGCATCTCTGGACGTTGTTTCACTGTTTCCAAATGTACCACTTGATCTGGTGCATTCTATTATTGCCGAAAAATTACAAGAAGATAGTTCTATCTCTCCGCTGGAAACAGATGTCATTCGTTCAGCACTGAAATTAGTGGCAAGAAGATCGTATTTTAAATTTAATGATAGAATTTACCAACAGAGATAGGGTGCACCCATGGGCCTCCCACTCTCCCCTGTGCTGGCGGAGATTCTTTTACAATCCTAGGAGGACAAAGGTTTGCTAGATTTTCCACTTCAACCATTACTAATAATCAGGTATGTTGATGATATGCTACTTTTTTGGCCCTATTCGCTTCCCCAACTGGATGTTTTCATTGACCACTTATCTTCACTTTTTTCCACAATAAAATTTACGAAAGAACTTGAGCAGGGGGCAAGCTTCCTTTTCCTGATTTTTTGTTATCAAGGGACGTCAACACTCACCAGATTAAATACTCCGTGTACCGTAAACCTACGTTCATACCATGTATCATACCGTTTAACTCTTCTCACACCCCTGAACAAAAAGCATCATCACTTTGATTTCTAATCAAAGGTACATGCACACACTTTTCTTTCAACCGAGCAAGACAAGACGAACTCTCTAAGGCCTCAAGCATGGCACGGATTTTTGGGTACCCAGAGCACTACCTTCCCGGTATTTTGAGAAGGTTTACTAGATTGAGATTCACGACCGTGTCCACGACAATAAAACTACTAGATATGTTGGAAAGGGGGATTATCTCCATCCAATAGGTAACACCGTCATGAAGATATGCCATAGACATAATTTGACATTTGGAGTTTGCACTAAAAATGTATTTACTTTACTGAGAAATGACAGAGATATAAAGTACCCAAACTCATGAATTATGGTGTATACTGCATTCCGCTCGGCCATGAGGTTTCAGGTGATATTGACAAATTATATATAGGTTCTACCATTAGGACTCTGAATACCCGGTTGGGTGAACACAAATACACCCTCAGGACAGGAACTATTAATACTGCCTTTGCTATGGCAGTTAAATAGCATGGTTACACCCCTGTTTGGGAGAACGTTAAAATCTTGAACTCCAATGTCAACAGAAGTACTCTTTTCTTTTCAGAAAGTTTATATATTATTGCATACGGAGACAACTGTTGTAATTTAGATCTCCTCACATTTGTACCAAGACCTTGGCGAAAAATGGTTGCTCTACAAGAGACTTCGACACATGAGGAATTTTGAAACATCGGAACAGTACATTTTGTAAATATGTTGTATTCTTATATGTAAGTATATTGAATTGGGATTGAAATTTTATAATCTGTGCTTATACTGTGACATCACGGTCTGATGGTGACGTGGTGCATGATTGGTCGTGTTATCTAGTATATAAGGAATAGCTCTGTTGGATCCCGTTGCGCTTTGACCAGTAGATGGGGACGGGATATCCCCGAAAGCGCTAGTCTGCTTTTAAACCCGCATTTGATTTGTAAATAACTTGATTTTGATTTGCTTATTGAAGACGTGGTTTGCTTTTGTCGCATGTATAGACAGCTTATTTTGTACATATACCATTCCATGCGAAAATATTTCCTATTTGTCATCACCATCACTGTCAACCATTATCAATCCACTGCTGGACGAAGGTCTCCACAAGTTTCCTCCAGAAGGGTCTGTCTTGTGCCAGTCTCCTCCATATCACTCCCGCATACTTTCGAATTTCATCCACCCATCTCGCATAAGGTCTTCTTCTGGGTCTTTTCCTGTCCCTTGGAATCCAATCTAAAAATTCGGCTGTCCATCGATGTTCTGTCCTTCTGGCAGTATGTCCAGCTCATTGCTATCTCAGGGATTTAACTCTGATCATGATGTCTTCCACTCTTGTCATTTTTCGGGTCCACGAGTTCCTCTTCTTATCTCTCCTGGTTACACGAAGCATGCACCTCTTCATGCTTCGTTGAGTTGTCTGCAGCCTTTGTATGTCTCTTTTTGTTAAGACCCACGTCTCTGCACCATACGTAAGCACTGGAAAGATGCATTGATCAAACTCTTTTCTTTTAAGATATAATAGCATATTGCTCTTGAAAATTATGCTGTTTCTTCCAAAAGCTCTCCAGAGACGTTTTATACGCCGATTAATTTCTTCGTCAATGTGACCCTAACTTGATATCTGCTGTCCAAGATAAACGTACGTGTCTATTATCTCCAGCTTTTCTCCATCAATCGATAAATCTTCATTTCTTGTAAAAGCATTGAACACCACTTTTGTCTTCTGAAAGTTCATTTTTAATCCCACTTCTTTACTCTTGTCAGCAAGTTCCTGGATCATATTCTGCATCTCTAATGGGGTAGTTGTAAAAATGACTACGTCATCAGCAAAAAGAAGGTGCGTTAGATAATCTACATTAATCTTTATCCATATCTTTTCCCAGTTCAGTGACTGAAAGATATTTTCCAATGTGGCATTAAAGAGCTTCGGAGATATGGTGTCACCTTGTCTCACTCAATTACCAATTTTTACGTGTGTTGTATTTTCAAACAGCCGAATCTTTGCACTTGCATTTTCGTAGATGTTATTAATAATAGTAATGTATGCATCTTCAATACCGCAAGATTTCAGAGCCATTTAAACTCCTGATGGTTTCACCGAATCAAAGGCGTTCTAATAATTGATAAAAGCCATGCACAATGGAAGTTCATATTCCCTCGCTCTTTCAATTAGTTCTCTCAGTACGTGGATATGATCTATTGTGCTGTAACAACTCCTGAATCCAGCTTGTTCTCTCGGTTGAGCCATGTCCAGTGTAACCTGCAAGCGGTGTGAACGAACTTTAGTGAAGATTTTATAAACCACTGAAAGGAGTCTGATAGGTCTGTAGTTCCTGAGTTCCTCAATGTCACCTTTTTTATGTAGCAGGATCATTGTAGCGTTGTTCCAATCCTCAGGAATCGTGCCTTCATTAAGGCATCGAGTGAAATTTTGGGTGATTACTGTTTCGATTTCTCCACTTGCTTCTTGTGTGATGTCTACAGTAATTCCATCTTCTCCTGGAGCTTTTCCCTGCTGCATTTTCTTGATTGCATGTGCAACTTCTGCTGGGAGGACTGGAAGAACTCTGGTACGTTTTATGATGTCCGGAGTACATGTATCATTCCTTTCATATAATTTGGAGTAGAAATCTTTCACTCTCGTCAATATTTCGCCTCTATTTCTTGTTGCAGAACCATCTTCTTTTCTCAGTGCCATAATCTGTTTTTTTCCCTTACTGAGATGTCCCTTTGCTATCTTTAGGCTTTGGTTGTTTTCAATTGCTTTGCTCACTAGTTCACAGTTGAATTTCCTTACGTCTTCAGTTATACTTTTTCGTACTGTATTGCATAGCTCTATATATTCCACTTTGGAAGTCCCATCTGCTTTAGTTGTCCTCATCTCTCTTCTTTTTGCATCAACATTTTGGTTTTTCCTGATAATTTGTTCATATGTAGCTTGTTCTTTTACCCAGCTAATTTTGTTGTTGTTTCCATAAGAGCTTTGGTTACTTTTCTGTTAACTTCAGAAATATCCACTTCTTACGATGTTAGACCTTCTAAAGAAGAGAATCTGTTCTTGAATTCCAATTTGAAGGTATTATGGTGTTTTTTAAGGTTGGTTTTGCCAATACATTTTGTTTATCTTATGAGCTTGCCACGTTCGAGTTTAGTGTCAAGGTGCATCTTACAGCTCTCCAATCTATGGTCACTACACTACCTGTGTTGAACTTGTTTAGCACACTGCAGTCTTCTATGATGAATTTTTTGTTACACATAATAAAATCAATTTCACTTGTCGTCCCATTTGGTTGTCTCAATGTCCATTTCCTGTGTGGCTTTTTCTTGAAAAAGGAGTTCAAGGTGAAAAACCCTTCTGCCTCTGCATACTGTACGAGAGTATTTCCACGCTGGTTTCTGTTGCCTTGACAGAATTTACCTACTGAAGTTTCATCCTGTTGCCGTTGCCCAATTTTTGCATTGAAATCTCCCAAAATTATCTTTAAGTGCTGCTTACCTTTATTATTTAGATGACGTATTTTCTTATAAAATTCTTCAATTTTTTCTTCAGGATGACTTGTGTTGGGTGCATAAGTTTGAATATCCTGATTCTTGTATCTTCTCGAGAGTTGGATAACGAGTCGTGCAGCTCTGTCAGAGGAACTTTTTACTTCTACAACTTTATCCTTCAGTTTCTTGTTTATTATAAATCCAACATTCATAGTTCTACCAGTACCTATCCCACGATAGTAGAAAAGATGTCCACTTTTCAGTTCAATGAGATCTTCTGTTTTTCTCCTTACCTCACTTAGCCCGACGATTTCCCACTTGATCCTTTGTAGTTCCTGTTCCAATTCAAGAAGCCTTGAATCAGAAGATAAAGAGCGTTCATTATACGTAACCAAAGTCAGCATGAGATGGCAGCCTAGAACGGTCCTCCGGTGATTCTTAGCACCCTCTGCCTTCATGTCGCACTGGCGTATGTTCATTATTAGATTATATATGCTTGACAACTTTAGGAACAAATAAGTGGCAGTTTTATATCTAAAAATATAGTTTCCTTTGTAGCATATTGCAGGAATTCGGGTACTTTCTCTTATCATCTTACACATTTACCGCACTGAAAAGCCTTCATTAGCTCCGAATTTTAAACGCAAAACGGGAGAGAGGAATACAGAGTTCACATGATGTATCCAATCCTTCACGTTTTTTACGTCCCGTAATTGCAACTCCTAGATGTAAACAACCTTATTAATTAAACACTATTTAATTAAAAAAGCTTGCCAACAGAATATCCTGTAAGTACAGTGCTGGCCACCCAAAAAGCAACGCCAAGAAGGAGACGAGATAGCAAAGCCAGATGTACTGCGCACATAACAACAGATACAAAGATGAAACGATTGTGATTATAGACCCGTGCGACTTGCGAAACACGCCGATATCAATAGTTCGTGTGCCCCCCGTGGCTGGCAATAACGGCCGCTACACGCCGCGACATCGAACAAAAGAGGCTTTAAATGTGGGCTTGGGGTATGTCGGTCCAGGCTGCTTCCACACGTTGCCACAGTTACTCAGGCGTAGCCGCGGGTGGTGCTTGCCTAGCCACTCGGTTGCCGCTCAGCGACCAGACGTGTTCGATAGGCGACATATCGGGAGAACAGGCGGGAAACGGCAGAAGTGACCCCTGGTAGGCCTTGAAGAATTGTTGCACGATGCGTGCAACGTGCGGGCGCGAATTGTCCTGTTGAAACGTTGCCGCTGACAGGTACGGCAGGTAAGGGAGGACTACATGCTCAAAACGTTGGAGATGTAGCAGTTGCTGTTCAGTGTACCGGCAATGCGTACCAGAGGGGTGTGGGTGTCATATCCAATTGCGCCCCACACCATAACGATAGGCGACGGACCGTTATAGTGATGCATAATGCAGGTGCCATACAGTGTCTCGCCGCGATTCCTCCACACGCGGATCCGACCATCGTGGTGTTGCAGGCAGAAGCGTGATTCGTCGGAGAAGACAATGTCCTGCCATTCCGTAGTACTAGAGCGACGTTCAACAGCCTACTGCCGCCGCACTCGCCGCTGGTGTAACGTCAATGGTAATCGGAGCAATGGGTGCCGTGCGACAAGTTCCCACTCCTGCAGTTGATGTCCAACTATACGTGCTGACACAGGTTGTTGCGCAACGTACCCAAATTCCTGCGCTAACGTTCGTGATGTACCGGTGCGAGCCGTCAATGCCATCCGCATAACATGCCGGTCCTCTCGTTCAGTGGTGTGCCGCGTCCGCGGCAATCGCTCATGTCGGTCCGTCCATTCCTGCTGCACCCACCGAATCTATACTCGCCTCATTGTGGCTCGATGTGGTTTCACACAGGCGCCGATGTCGCAGTACGATAAGCCGCTGTCGCGATAAGCCACTAGTCGTCCTCTGTCGTACTCCGAAGCGTGCTGGAATGACTGCCGTGTTCTGCAACGAGGCATCAGGAAGCTTCCCACGCACAGGTCCGGCAGCACAACACAACATTTCATTATTTACACCCCGCCTTCTGTGCAACCTTCTTATAGTGCTTCTCGGTAGCGTGTCGGGCGCACATGATTTGCATATGCCCTGCAATGCTAATCGTTTGCATGCCCTCTTGCGGGCGACGCATGCTGCGAATTTCAGGCCAAACGGAAGCTTCGTTCTTGGTGATGCATTTTGGGTGGCCAGCTGTGTGTATCGCTTAGGTACATCACAGTAAGAAAATATCGTTGAACATGCCGCGAAATTTGCATCCTGAAGTACGGTGAAAGAGAAGAAATTCAAAAAAGCAGTAATAAATGATTCCAGTTTTTACCTAAATAAACTAGGATTTTAAACCCTATTTACCTTATTAGTTTTCTAGAATGTTGGTAACATATTATTTGCTTTCCATAAGCCTGTGCCTATATCAGAACGAAGTGTAAAATTCGATTGTCTTAAAATTATTGCTTTCAAATTATTGCTTTGAAGTTATTGTCTTAAGTTCATTGTTTTCAAAAGTTACTGGTTGATATTCACCTTCTCTACCAGAAGAAGCTTTTTGTTTCCATCTTGTTGAACTACATTTACATGTAATAGATTTTAGTATTTTTTTTTTTTTATATTTAAAATATAAGTGCTTTATTTAAACTGACTGAGCGTACATCACCCTAGAAAATAAGCGTTTATGGTGAAAAGAATCAGCAAAACATACATATTGAGAAATGGTCGTTTGCTATTTGCGAAGCAGTAAGGCATAGGAATTGTCAATTAATAATTCACTTTAGTCACTATTCTCCGAGTTTTGTTCGCCGGATGACTTATCATCCATCTTACATAAAGGCACTGAAATCTTCGTAATGCTTTGAAATAGGTTGTTCATAAATCTACGACAAGCATTTCATCTCTACGTAATTTCACTATTTTAACACCTCTAAACATCACACGATATTATGACTTTATTTTTATTTGAATAGCCGTCACATTTGCCAAAACGTACAAGTTGTTAAATAAGATAACATGTGGTACTGTTGGAAATTTTTTATCGAAGAAGTAACGAAAGTTTACACAAGAAAACAGATATACAGAAAAGGGTTGCACAGTTAAATAGGAATCGTGCCGTGTATTGAAACAGGCATCTCAATGGCAACAAAAGAGTAGAAAGGAGAGAAAGGAAAACCCAGTTGTTTTGTTGTTGTTGTTTGAAGCACCATTCTGATTTCAAGATTTTGAATAAATTTAAATAGACGGAATGCAAAATATGTGCCAGTTAGTGTTTCTTTAAAAAAATTACTGTTCTTGATGTTACTTAAAATTCACAATAAAAGTAACTATAGCTATAATCTGTTATGTTTTACTAAGCATTTCGTCTTGTTTATCTATACCTGGAAGAAAAGAGTCTTGTGAAAAGTTTATCTATACCTGGAAGAAAAGAGTCCTGTGAAAAGACTTTGGGCATCCAATACCAAGAGTGCTACAGTGCCCTCCGCTAGAAAGACTTTCAGCCATTTTTTTTAAAAAAAGCGAGAAGAATACTTTCAATCGTTCGTTGTTGAAGGTTTTATGTTAAAGCCCTTAGTGTTTGTGATTTCGGATATTCGTCTAACTGCAATACAAAAAACACGATTTAAGAGACTATATATCTCGTGCAATTATAAAATCAATCTTATATGTGAAGCTGTCTCAGAAAGATGTAGACCACTTCGATCTAATACAACTAAGCCTCAGATGTATAAGATATGTATTTACATCTAAAACCAGTATGTACAGATAACAGCAACTTTAAAAACAGGCAAAATCTTTCAAGTCTTCTCAAGGCTCATTATCAAACCAAAGTGCAGTACAATATTCAGTGAACAAGACCATATATCACTGAAGCGATGAAAGATTTCCGTCTTTAGCACGATTTAATATGATTAAAAGATGAGAAATATATACAATTAAAAAACATGAGCACTTTCGAGGCAGCGGCTGCCTCTTCTTCAGATGTAACAAATAGATACACATTTAATCTATATATAATATATATCATTGCATTGTGGGAAGCATGGTAAGTTAGCCAATAGTAATCTACATGCGTCAAAAATGTTGCGTATACTGTTGGCACAATGTTCTGAAGAGAAAAACATGGAAATATATAATAGAAATAAATGGTGTAGGGTGAACATTCAATTTTAAGTTTGTATTACAATTTATAATTTACATTTTTAATAAGGGATTTCCAAACGTTATGTAACTCATAGGGGGCATGTTCATTACAACATTGCTCACCGGAGGCCTCTATATACACACTTTCAGCAATTAAAAGATCACCAGGTTTACTAGGAGTATTAATTATTCTTACATTGCTCCAGTTGGGATTAAGGTCATCTTATGTAACAGATTTGGCTAGTGATGTACAATTCATGCCAGTTTTAATATTGTATTTGTGTTCTTTAATTCGTAATGCAATATTGCGTTTTGTAGAACCCACATAATTAGACCATATATGCACAAGAAAGCGACCATCATTCATCTGTAATTGTAGCAACATCTAGGTGTGCGTGTAATTTAAACATAAAATTAACTTTTCCAATACTTTATCTAAATATTCGGTGGTTTCAATGTCCTAACGTATTGATGCCAATGTAATGGTAAGTTACTGGACAAGTCTTCATTGCAACATAGATCGTTAAACCATGTGATAAATAGTGATTCTGTTAAAAATGTATCGCGTTTATTTTTCCTAAAAGCTAGATGATTCACGTTTTCCCCACGTGGGTTATATTATCCTTTATCTATTAAAACTATCGGATATTTTGATAAAATATCAGGAACTTTCAGTCCTGTGTTTACAATACATGTACACTAGATGTTGCTATAGTTACAGATGCATAACGGTCTCTTGTTTTTACGTGTACCTTCTTGTTCACTGCACATCGGGCGGCATTTCGGCTTGGTAATTAGTCTTGTAAGGACTGGAAAGCCGTTCTTGCTTGTTTTTAAAGTTGCTTTTATCTGTACATGCTGGTTTTAGATGTAAATAAGTATCTTATAATTCTGAAGCTTGCGTGTGTTAGAAAGAAGTGTTCTGCATCGTGCTGAGATAGCTTCACATTTAAGGTTAATACAGCCTTTACGTTGGAGCTATATCTGTTTTCATGGAAAACCTGGCTGCATTAATTACAATGTATGGCCCCTATTACAAAAATGTTCCCTAGCAGAATCGAAGTTATGCGCGAAGTACGCTACAGATTTTATTTTGGTCCTGCAGACAAAAACGATAACCCAGATCCCTTTTTAAGCATCCCTTGTGCAGTTACCGAACATTAGTGATGAATTTCCGTTTCGGGTGGGAATTCCGTCTTTCCAAAATTTGTGAAAACGGAAATTAGGATTGTAAAAATCTCTACCGGAATCGTTTTTTTTTCTCTCTCGTAATTTTTGTAATGTTCTTATTACTTTTATATACCGTTTGCATCAATAAATGTTTGTATTTAAAATTTAGAATTCAATTGAAATTAAAGCCAAACTAAGGCCGTAATCTTAAATTATTTTTCTCTCGGTATTTCCTCTGCCGTGTATTGCTTTTAAATACCCCTTTGTTTTATTAATATTTGTGTTTCAGTTAGAAAAATGAAAAACAAAAATCCGAAAATGGTAGTTCGACGGAGAGATAATTTCTTCCGAAATGTTTTTTTCTTTTCCCGCGATGAATCTCTGCCCAGTATGACTGATAAACATCGTTTTGTTGCAGAAATGTTTGCGTATCATTGTTAAAATGGGAGCAGATGTTTCGGAAAGTCAAAGCTAAAAAAGACATAGAAGAAGACCACATGGAAGACATGAATGACATTCAGACGCATGCCGGAGTAACATGGAGAAACTGGCTTAGAACAGAGCGTTGTGGAAGAAATTTTGGGAGACCTTAATCAAGAAGCTGATTGATAATGATTTAATGGTTGATAATGAAGGTGATGATTTATATTTGTTTGTGCATGTGTGTGTGAAATAGAGAGGGAGAGAGAGAGAGCGCGCGCGAGAGAGATAGGGGAAATAAACCCAATTTCATACACTAATTTTTTTAAAAATAAAAACTCCCATTTATTTCTTCAGAAAAAATAAATTATATATATTCTGAATATTTTTTTTAAGTTTTCCCAAAGACAAAATGTATCTTGTTTCCATCTCATTGAAGAGCAGGAGAAGTGAATTAACCATCCAATTGTTGCAAGTTGGAGTCTTATAACTAATTTACGAAAAGTAAACACGATTGCAATCTAAGCTCTCTGAAAGCATATCATCAGATCTGGCTTCCTTAATCTACAATGCGATTTTTTACACAGATTTGGACTGTAGGAAAATATACATAATCATTTTTTAGGAACCTAGCAAAAGGCGTGATTAAGTTAAAAATTCAAGAAAAAGACTAAAACCTATCTGTGATCAATTATTTAGGTAAATTATTTACAAAATTTTATACTGCAAACTTTGGTAGAATTCAAGATAAGATGGGAAACATGCAGATACTAAGCCTGCGGAATGTATACCTATACAAAACATGCGGAAAATTTTCTCCCTTGCCGATACACAAATGTTTCACATTGTGAAACGGTTTCATGGAAGCTACGGGGAAACAATTCTTCTTCCAGTTTTCTCTCAGCGGTGGAGATGTAAACCTGAGGCGGAAAATAAATTCCCCTTTCCTGTCCTTCTTTCCTCATTTCCATGAAGCAAGGGATTGCGGGAAACGGCTAAACTTCCTGTTACGAATATCATGCCCCTGGGTAGTATTAAGTGACTCAAATACATTGCGTGACATAGAAATCTCCCCACCCAGAAGGAATCAGGATGGAGCGATGAAATACGGCATGCAAATAGAAATACGTAAGTGTTCACTTTGATTTAATTTTCATCCACGTACCGTGTTTAGCAGATGAGATAATTCAGCACGATGGGTACACCTCAGCAAGTGGTTGCACAGCCACGAACGGCAATATAGGCAGCAATGCGGCGTGCCAATGAATCAAACAGTCGTCTGATATCATCTTGAGGAATGGAACACCAAGCACGGTTGATTTGCTTCCATAATTTATCGAAATCGAGCGAAGACAAATTCAATGGCAGACGACGTCCAATGTGGTCCCACGGGATTTCGATTGGAGATAAATCGGGTGCTTTTGCTGGCCATGACAGAGCTTGAGCATGCTACAAAACCTGTCTGGAGGGCCGAAGAGTGTATATACGGAGTTAATTTCCATGAAAATTGGGTTCTGTAGGCCATTCAGGAAAGGTCTCGAAATGGGCTGCAGAACCTCGTTCACGTATAATACAGCTGCCAGTGTACCCGTGAAGCGGAACAGATATGACCTGTGCCACGCACAATAGCACCCTACACAGTAATGCCTGCTTGACGAGCGATGTGGTGGTCGCGAACGAAACCGGAATCCGTCTGCTCACCAGGATTTTTCCAGGCAGAGATCCTTCGATGGTCAGCTCTCAGACAGGACCGAATTCATGACTGAAGACAACAGTTGTCAAATTGTGACCCCAGCTCCCATGACTCCGGAACCAAGCCAGACGGGCGCTGCAATGGCTGACCTTCAATGACAGGCGACGTAACGGTTCCTCACTCTGCAGGTCTGCTACATGTAACCTTCGGTTTACAGTTCTGGTCCTTATGGCGAAGTCCATGACTGATCATCAAGCACGTCGAATATCGGCTGTAGTGCTCCCTAGTGACGAACAATCCGCTGGTCCAGGTGGGCTGACGTCTGTCGGACAGCCCCAATACCTCTCCGACGCTCGTACGAACATTCCTGTATCCAGTTGTGCAAAAAGCATTCAATAGTTCGGGCATCTGGTTGCACATGCGCAGCGATACGACGTGTAGACCAGTCAGCTTCACAGATGAGATAATTCAGCACAGTGTGTTCACCTCAGCAAGTAGTTGCATAGCCACGAACGTCAATACAGGCAGCAATACGGCGTGCCAATGATTCAGACAGTCGTCTGATATCATCTTGAGGAATGAAACACCAAGCACGGTTGACTTGCTCCCATAATTTATCGAGATCGTGCGTAAGCTAATTGAATGGCAGACGATGTCCAATGTGGTCCCATAGGATTTCGATTGGAGAAAAATCGGATGATCTTGAACATGCTGCAAAACCTCTCCGGACGGCCGAGGAGTGTATATACGGAGTTAATTTCCTGGAAAATAAGGTGCTGCAAGCCATTCAGGAGAGGTGTCGAAATGGGCTGTAGAACCTCGTTCACGTATAATACAGCTGCCAGTGTACCCGTGATGCGGAACAGAGATGACCAGTGCCACGCGCAATAGCACCTTACACAGTAATGCCTGCTTGACGAGCGATGTGGTGGTCGCGAACGAAACCGGAATCCGTCTGCTCACTAGGATTTCTCCAGGCAGAGATCGTTCGATAGTCAGCTCTCAGACAGAACCGGATTCATGACTGAAGACCACAGTTGTCAAATTGTGACCCCAGCTCCCATGACTCCGGAACCAAGCCAGACGAGCGCTGCAATGACTGACCGTCAATGACAGTCGACGTAACGGT
Source organism: Macrothele yani (assembly GCA_039090855.1). Taxonomy (NCBI): domain Eukaryota; kingdom Metazoa; phylum Arthropoda; class Arachnida; order Araneae; family Macrothelidae; genus Macrothele; species Macrothele yani. The sequence continues at coordinate 109,326,484 of CM077015.1, read as the reverse complement.
TGCTCACTGTGCAGGTCTGCCACATATAGCCTTCGGTTTACAGTTCGGGTCGTTATGGCGACGTCCATGGCTGATCATCAAGCACGTCGAATATCGGCTGCAGTGCTTCCTAGTGACGAACATTCCGCTGGCTTAGGTGGGCTGACGTCGGTCGGACAGCCCCAATACCTCTCCGAAGCCTGTACGAACTATCCTTCATCCACTTGTGCAAAAAGTGTTCAACAGTTCGCGCATGTCGTTGCACATGCGCAGCGGTACTACGTGTAGACCAGCCCGCTTCACACAGGCCTGCAATTCTTCCTCTCTGGAAAGCATCGAAACTGCTATAAACATTGTGACGGTGTGTACCCGGCATTTTCAGCCTTCTCTGAACAGTTTCAGAGCACTAACAACAAATCTTAAATGTCCGCGACACTTCCATCTGAGACTAAACATTACCACCCCGGTTGCTGCTCGAGTTTTTATCTCGCGGAAAAGAAAGAAAAAGTCAAATTTTGTTTGTTACTGCGTCTGAAGACCTGTCATTCATAATCGAATGTGCAAAAACGTGTTGATGAAAATTTAAGCAATAATTTTTCGAAAACAGAAACTTCTTTCTCATGTGGTAACTAGGCAATATCATGTGTTCGGAAATTTCTGAGTAATAATGATTATAGTAAGTTTAAGGTGGAACCTATTTTGTGTGCCACAATAAAGCGCTCGCTACAGAGGGAATGAAGTGAATTATAGATGCATATACCCAGAACTTTGACACAGGTGTAGCTTCAAAGAAATGTAGTAACACAATTTAAAGGTTTTTTGACTTGCTGAAAAAACAATTTCTCCTTTGATGGTCAAACTTACTGACGGCTGCTTATGTTCTAATCTAGCGATTATCACCCAGCGTTTTAGCCGTAAGAGCTAAAATCCGTTGGCACGGGTTTATTAGGAAGCGTATGTGATAGCGACTTTTCAAATATATCGTACTGATACTAATCAGAGACTTAAAAATCATGAATTCAAATGACAGTGTCATAAACAGTTTAGCTAATTAACAAACCAAGAGTAATTGCTGGAACAATAACAGACAACGAGAACTAAATTATTGTTTTAAATACTGTTCTTTGAAAGAAGTTTGGTCCAGAACACAATAAACATATACAATCTAGTTATAGGCTCACACTTACCATGAAAGATCCGGAAGATGACGTAATAAGAACGTGAATAACCGTAATCCGATTCACTATCGACGCGACATCGCGACATCTAGCGGACCTGGTGCAAACCAGTAATTCACTCAATAATAACTGTTTGTAGAAGCCTCTACCAATTGTTGTTAGATGGCGCTCTACAGTAGTGTTTAGGGCGTGAACTTTCCCCCGCACGACCGCCGCCTGTCTGGCGCACGTGTCTGTTTCGCGCGGTCTCAACCGGAAGTAACCTGAGCTTTCGCACCAGCGTCCGTGCCATTCCTCCCTGGTTTCCGACCATCTAGAAATGAAAATCTCAGTCCAGATTTTTCGAGGCCACCAGATCCTTTAAATATGCTCATCCGTTGTCATCTGTGACTCCTTCGGCGGTTAGCAGTCTGTTTTGAGAATGCTCTGTCGCTGCATTTGTGCATTTGTAAGTTTTCGGCGTATCAAATGAAAATTGTTGTGATTAAATGAAGTGAAGTTTTTGGAGTTTTTCTTCTCGTATGTATTTTTAAAAATGGATCGGCTTTTTGCTAAACAGTAAAAACCGATCCATTCACTTAGTTTTTATGACATCGGTCGCTGTCATAAAAACTAAGTATTGCGCAAAAATCAATGTGGAGAAGGGCATGAGGCTGGCTGTGTCCAGTTCGATTCCAAGATTTGAGAAAATGTGCGGAGATCAACAAGTTCATCCATCACACTAATTATAATTAGTTGAATTTTTCAATTACATTTTTTTGTGATCTTCAATACGTGTTTTATTTATGTTTACCTAAGTGTATTTGTTAGAATTTTATATAGGCAAAATGTACTTGTTAGAACTTGATATAGGCAAAGCGTACTTGTAGAATTTGACATAGGGCGCCTTGGGAAAATTTGGTTTCAGCAAGGGCGCCGAGAATCGAAAAAGTTACGGAACCACTATTTTGCGGTTTAATAAGTCCCGGAGAATAGTTCATATTGCATAACTAAACAACACATAACTTACCCAGTGACCGCCCTCTGAAACAGGAGTGCCGCAAAATTAATAAGAAACGATCGGAAATGCAAATAATATTTTCCAAGGAACTTTCCCAAGCAATTTTGTTCTGGAAATTACCTTTAGCAAATCATAATTATATGAAATAATGAAATATAATGAAAGCATCGTATATTTCATCCTCATAATCAGGTTAAACTCAAAGAAAGAATAACAAGGTTTTGCTACTGAATACAAAACCTACGACTGGGTTTCAAATGCTCGTTTGCTTCGAAATCTTCTCAATTGCAGGGCTTTCACAAACAAACCGCAGTACATCTACAGTTATGCCCAAAACATGTAACAAAATTAGTCCATCGATATTTTTCTTTGTAATCGTGTCCTCCATGGTAGACGCTTTTTATTCTCCGAAATGTTTAATTGCTCTTTTCCAAGTGATGATCTGCTGTTTCTTATGTTGCTTTACATCTAGCCATAAGAATAAACATCCGTTCGGTACTTTACAATGTGGTGTGCTTTTATAGATCCATTTTTTCACATGCAAAGTTATCAATCAAAAAGGCACTACTTACATGAAATGAAAAATATGCATTTGAGTACTCACAGTTCTTGAATAGATCGGCTGATTAATTATGAAAACTGAAAACAAGTGTCTAAAGCAAGTAGATATGAGCAATCACTATTCGTTTCAAAAGTATATTGTTTAAAGAAATGGACGGACTGGTAGGCAAAAGCTTTATTTTGTACGAAAAGCTCAAAAACACTAAAAAGCTTTAGGAATAACTCGATTTCCATCAGACTTTCAAATCAATCTTCACATATGAATCTATGGCACTATCATTTTTTATTCCCCAACTTGTAAAGTAGTTAAATTCTTACGTGCTTAACTTCTGTCGTGTTCAGATTTTTTTCTTTTAAGATATGATCCTTAATTTGTATTGGTTATTTATGGTAAACCTTTTATCGGGATTCGAAACTTCTTCGATACACTCACCCTTACAGCCGTTTTCCAATTGCCCATTTCCTGATGATTTTCGTTCCTGTGCTTCAGATTCTTCTAAACACGTTTTTGTGTGTTGTGCAGCGCAGGCATGATCGGAGGGAATCCAAATAATCGCGATCGATTGCCAATTCAGAGCAAAGTAATTCTCGAGCAGGTAATTTGTGAGTAGGTTTCTGAAATTTTCACAAGAAGATAGCTATTTGTTTGCGTAGTATGGTGCATATTCAAGAAATATATAGTCCTAGGCCTTGTATCATTTATCTGACTCAGGTGATTGAGCACAACCTATATGTCAGATATACAAATATGGCTCCTGGCAAAAGGCATCGAAGAAGTTTTTGTAGAAAGATTTTAAGGGTAACAAAATAAGGCTTTCCGTTTTTGTTTTAATGGGTATTTTAATTATCGTTGATTTTTTTTTCATCTAAGGCATCCCAAACTATGAAACTTGGCGTTGGGCAGGTATGATGTGCAAAATATACGCCGCAAGGTGTCGTTCATCACGAAATCTTCAAATACGTACATGATTATGAGGGTGCGTAACGTTGAATCGTGACAATTCAAAAAACACCACTTGTTGACAATCAGTCCGTCCATTGCGTGATTTTTGTATTATCCGTGGCCTGAGGTTTATTTCGTTGCTCTACTGAGGCCTGAGGTGTATTTCGTTGAGGATCAGAGGAATGCGTAGCAATGTGCTGCTAGCGCCCAGTCCCTGATTAAGCAGACGACGTGGAACTGTGCCGTAAAATAAAGCCAGACTTGTGACAGGGCTCCACTGCCGCGCTTACGCCGTGTATGGCGTTGTGCGATCGATAGCTGTTATGCTGTAGCCGTGTACGTCATACCGTACAATCATGAGACTTTGCGGCCCATTTCGCTGATTTCTGTACATCGGAGCCTTATCTGTCCACTGACGCAACATTAGCATCCTGTATTGGCGTTTTGTCTCGTATCAATGGCAATTTCTTGTGGGGAAATACGCTATTCTACGTTTTGGTTATTTCGCATGTAAATTTACAAAATTCCGAATGTAGAATCGCATTAGTCAACAAACCTCATGGGGATATATGTCAGATTTGCTTTCAATATTTCACATCGGTTAGAATAAATTTTCAACGTTTATTCACAATTAAATGCTTTATTAACGTCGACTATAGTTTCGCAAAGCATTTGGCTCGGCTTCATCAGGACTAATGGAGCGTAAGCTTTCAAATCATTGCATCATCATCAGAGTTCTGACGGTCACCGATTTTGATAAGTTACTTCCACATGCTTAAAAGAAATGGTGTAGACGTCATGTCGCTGACAAGTCGTGAAAAATTCCGGTATTTGTGGAAAGCTTTTAATATACTAAGCTTGGTGGCTGAATTCGGTTTATCAATAAGCGTAGCGTCTCCAAACAAAACTTCGTGGTTATTTTGGTGACAATGTTGGGCTGTTGATGATTTCTTCAGTTCATATTTCCATACCCAAGTCTTGTGTTTCTTGAAAATCTTGCGAATATGGACTGAAAAAATCATCTTACTGTGCGGTAAAATATGTAAATTTTTGTTTACAAATGTTTTAAAATTTGAATTCTTGTGGATCCGAACAGCACTTTGCCCAGAACCTTTCGTTCATCAATTGGATGATGTTGTGCAGGTAGTGCATTAGTACAAAGCACTGAATTTTGATCGTTTTTCAGAGACGGTTCGATGTTCGAATCCCTGGTGACCAGCGACGAGACTTGGGTCATGTATGCTATTCCATAAACTAAGAACGTCAAGTCTAAATGGTTTCAAAGAGTTCCCCACTGTCGAAGAAATTCAAAGCAGTGCAGTTTGCGTGAACCAAACACTACTGTATGCTTTGACGCAAACGAGATACTCCTGGTGGAGTTGCTTGCATATAAACAAAACTACAATGTAATCAGAATATTACACTGCCCCAAGAAAAGGCAAACTTCCACCCGTAATGTTCAAGAAGTCGTAGTAAATCTGTCGAAGCTATTGATCCCGATGAAAATGTGATATGCTTTTTCAGAATGGCTTCTTGGCAGAATTTAGTACTTGGAAACTTATGAGTTGTGTAACTACTTTTACAATGCTGTAGTTTTGACGTGATATCTCGGCTGTTGAAGTAATGGATGTTTTCGTTTGAACTATGTACTGAGTTATTTCTGTGCTATCTAAGTATGAACTAATTTTGACAGATCAATAATAAATCTCAGAAAATGAAATTATGGTTGACATTTTCTTTATAACATTCCATTGAATTTAAGCACAGCGGGTAGCATAATGCGCTAACATCCAAGTGAAGGTTTTGCTTAGAATGTTTGAAATATTTGTTTCCATTTCTAGTGGGTCACTCAAAAAGAATAAAACTGTTCCTTAGAGACTTACCAGTTTTTATAAAGAACATACCGAGAATAATTGAATGGTAGAAAAATTTAATTGTATATATTATTATTATTTCATTTCTGTGGTAAACATGAGCTTCCTGATTTATTTTTTTGTTAGTAAATCAGTTTTCTTTGATATTTAAAATTTCCTTAATGGATTTTATGATTGCAATACTTGTGATGTTGAGATAGATATAGTAGATCATAAAATAATATGTATAATTTTAATGGATATTGCTGATTAATTTTAAGGTTTCCTTGTACTCAACAGAGATTTCCAATCGAACCAATGGAAGGCAATATGAAAGCAAACTATAGGTGACTGCGGGCAGATAATTATCGACCTTTTAAACTCGTGATAAAATCGTTGAATCGGCAATTTACGTGCTCCTGTTGATAAAGACACAAGCCAACATAGTTGAATCGACATTTTGATCTGTTTCACTGCGTTTTTTATAATGGAATGAAAATAATGATAGATAACATTATTTCTTCCCCAAAATTCCAAAATAATTTATACAACGTATGAAACCAGATATTTTACGCATTTCAGCATATTTTTTTCTGGTTCTCTTATTGATTTTAGTAAATCTGGGAAACAGCTGTTGTGATAATGTTTGAGGACATCATCGCAATGAAATAAGGTTATATAGTGCTGTGAGTCTAATACTTTGTTGGAACCTGTAATTTATGCTCCATTCTCTAAAATAGTTTAAAGTTTTTATATCACAAATACTTTTGGAAAAAAAAATCAGCGAAGTGTTGTATACTATTCTTTGTCCGGAAACAGACAGTTTTTTAACGGGGGCTACATTTTCTCAGAATACATGTTTCTGTCGTTTCTTTTAATTTTCTTAAGCATTTCGTAGCTGAGAAATAGAACAGGAAAGTAAAATACATGGTGGACCTCCATAGCTGTATGGCGAAATGCAGACATACCTTAAACAACTGCGGAATAACAAAACCAGAATCGTCTGTCACGACTAATAAGTGTTGTAATGGGTATTTCCTTAATTCAGTTAGTCGTCTAGGGGTTTATTTTCCGACTTCGCAGTGTTGTCAATTCAAACAAAATTACTCTCTGTTTTTATGGAACGGCATTCGTATCTTGGAAATTCAAGGAATGGCAGAATCAAGACCATTGAAAGAACAGCCGCTAACATAGATCAGTTACTTGAATAACAAAAACAAACCAGAGAGCAGGAGAATACCTGCTTTGCAAAGTATTCATGGTCAGTACACTTGCGCCATGTGACAATCCAGGCACTTTGTCATGGTGTGAAACTAAAGAGAGGGCAAGTAATAATTTGTCGGAACATCCAACTTCCCTATTTAAGTCCCACCAAATAAACATGAATCGCCTTTCCCTCTTTGTCCTGCAAAATATCTGAAGTGGAATATGAAGACAACGGGAATTTATTGGTGTTCATAAAATTGGAGAATTACCCAATATTTTTTTATGAAAGGTGAACAACTTCCCAGAAAATTCGAATATAATGGAAATCCTACATCAACACGGCTTTTTCTTTTCATTTCATTCTTCCTTTAGTAATCAGTTATGTAGGCAGTGGATTTTAAGGTGTGTCGTAAAATGAGAAAATAACTGAACATCTTTTTTGCTTACGTATGGTATATTCTCAGAAAAATAATTTAATTTAAATTTAATATCAGTGTTACTCCGCTGTTGTTAAAGCCTTCCAGAAAGGGAAGTATGAATTCCATGAAACTACAATTTAAGCTGAAGGAAAGATAGCCGTTTATTACCGCAACCATGATGATTTGCGATGGCACGTCCCAAATCGTTAAGGAATATCATTGACGCTTCCCATAATAGACAGCTGTATTAGTATTCTTCAGTAATGTTTTTTTTTTTTTTTTAATTGCGAAGCTTTCTTTTTTTTATTTTAGGTAACACCAACTAATTATGAGGATTAAGATTTTAACACTTTTCCTTTTGAATATTTTATTTGTACATGAACTCCATTCTTCTTTCCTTTTGTGTGAACTTGAGTGTTACATCTTTATAAAATGTTACTTCCGAGTACTTTTTTCATATTTAAAAGAATATTTTTTTCTATTGACAAAGCACCCAAGTTGCTGAAGCGTACTTGTCCTTGTGTGGTTTTAAGATATTCTTTGATTCTTTTTAATGCGGAAAAGCTTCTTTCGGTAGATTCAGTTGTTGATAGAAACGTTGATATTAATTCTGCTAATTTGTAGACCTCACTAAACAAAATGTCCAAATCATCCAACTTAATGTAACAAGTAATGGATCTTACTGGTTTATTTCTGTATTCATCAAGTGTATAAAACACATTCAGTTCATTTTTGAGTCGAACTGTATCAAAATGTGAACAATAAAGTTGTTTAAATTCTGACAGTAGATTTTCAGGACCTATCGCCGATTTAAAGTGTATCTGTTACTGTAGGACGCGCTATCCACACACCACCCCTACCGCACAAACTGCAGGAACTGCGTGAGAAAATTCAAACTGCATGGGATGGCTTACCGCAGGACACCATTAGGAGCTTGTACAAATCCATGCCGAGACGTCTTGCATGCTGTGTGAGCAAACATGGCGACGCTACGCTATACTGCGAGACAGTACTTACTAGCGTGTAGATCACTTGCGTAACTTTTCGAACGAAACACACAACGGCAGGAATTTTAAATCCGAGGAACGTAAATAGTTACACAGCCCAACAACAACAAAAAAAATTCTGGTGCCTCGGAAGTTAGACTTATTCTTGGGTATATTTGGGGAGCTGATTCCAAAAACAGCGTAAATTTTGCCCTATCAGCTCTAGTTTTGGAGATAGGGCATACCCGCCCTTTATGCTGATGTGCAGAAATATTTTTATGTGCGTAAAGTCAGTGTATATTGTTATTTTATGAGTGTAAAGCAAGTGTCGGTTTGTCTAATTGGGAGTTTGTGAGCAACTATGCAATCAGATAATTTAATGTGATATACTTTGGTTTGCAGATTGCGTAGGCGCCATGGTTTCCCCACGAAGAAGTTGCTTGAATTATCCAGATGTATTTTGCGACATTTGTTGCAAGTACACCCATAAAGAAAGTAGGAAACCAGTTTCTGAGTTTGTGAAGACGGCATATCTTGGTTATTTTGGTGTTCAGCTTGGAAACCAAGATACGTCGTGGGCTCCCCATATTGCATGCAAAACTTTCACGGAGCATTTACAGGGGTTATAAATGCAAAATGGTGCACTCTGAAATTTGGAATACCAATGGTGTGGAGGGAACCTAAAAATCACCATGATGACTGTTATTTTCATCTTGTCAACATCAAGGGCCTCAATCGAAACAATCTAAGCAATTGGATATTTCCTGACCTCGATTCAGCAAGACGATCGCATCCACACTCAAATGAGGTACCCATTCCATCTTTCATTCACCTACCAGTGCTGTCAGAGGATGAGGAATATAGCATGTTTGATCACATACAAGATAACAGCAGTGGGGAAAGTGACAGTGATTTTGTAAGAACTTCATCAAGTGTTCAACCTTTTAACCAACATGAACTGAGTGACCTAATCAGGTACGTGCACCTCTGAAAGAAGTCTTCAGAATCGCTGGCCTCCAGGTTGAATCAAAAGAATTTACTTCAATCTGGAACCAACATTATGCTTCACCATAGAAGAGAAAAGGATTTGCTGACCTTTTTCTTTAAGGACAAAAACCTAGTGATCTGCAATGGTGTAAGTGGCCTTCTCAGGAAAATGGTTCTATCATCATACATGCCAAATGAATGGCGCCTTTTCATTGATAGCTCCAAGCGGAATTTAAAATGTGTTCTTTTACACAACGGCATCAGAAATGGCTCAAATCCAATTGGTCACTCGGCCAGCATGACAGAGACGTACGAGGCAATCTCCCTCTAGTCTTGGAAAACTGAAGTATCAAGAACATCAAAGGATGATTTGTGTAGACCTAAAGATGTTACAATTTCTCATTGGTGAGCAAAGTAACTACACAAAATATCCGTGTTTTACATGTCTTTGGGACAGCAGAGCCAAACACGACCACTGGATAAGAAAATAGTGGACTTTCAGAAAAGATATGGTAGTTGAAGAACAAAATGTCATTAAGGAACCTCTGGTAAGCAGAGACAAAACCATCCTGCCATCTTTACATATCAAGCAAGGCCTAATGAGACAATTTGTAAAGGCGTTGAACACAGAAGGTTTGTGCTTCGGAAATTTATCACGTACATTTCCTAGACTTAGCACGGAAAAACTGAAAGTAGGGATTTTTGATAGTCTCCAGGTAAAGCAGCTTATAAACGATCCATATTTAATAGATTCAATGGCTAACATTGAGTCTTTTGCCTATTCTCCGTTTGTTCTCGTAGTAAAACATTTTTTTGCCAAATATAAGGCAGACAACTACTCTGAATTAGTTGAGGACATGCTTTCCAATTTTAATAACTCCGCTGTAATATGAGCATCAAGGTCCATTACCTACACAGCCACCTAGACCGCTTTCCAGAAAACCTTGGTGATTTAAGCGATGAGCAAAGTGAAATATTTCACCACGACATAAAATCTATGGAAGACAGATACCAGGGTAAGTGGGATACCCACATGATGGCAGATTACTGCTGGAACCTTCAACTTGACTGTCCTCGTAGCTCTCACTCTAGAAAGTCCTATTAAAACGTTTCCCCTATGTTAAATGAGTGATCAGTTTATATGCTTTTGTGTTGAAATATACAGATTTAGTAATATGTGCTTGTTTCAATAATATGTTATTTCGTATCAGTATTTGTCAATATCAAGTCAAAAATAGTCCTATAAAATACGTTTTACATATGTTGAATGACTGATCATTTTATGGGCTATTGTGTTGAAATATACAGATTTAGTAATATGTGCTTCTTTCAATAGTACGTATATGGTATCAATATTTGTCATGATCATAGTCAAAAATAGCGAATAATGCGATGGAGAATCCCGAAATTTGACGGATGACCGGTGGAATCAGCTTACAGGGTGGATATGCCCTATCTCCAAAACTAGAGCTGATAGGGCAAAACTGATGCCATTTTTGGGATCAGCATCCCAATATTTGAAAATAATAGGTTTAAATTTCAAGGCACCAAAATGTATGTTGGGCAGTGTTATTAATCTATATGGCTATTGAAGTAAGAACATAATCCTAGTAATATTAAAGCCATATACAGGATGTATAGGAAAGCCCTTAAACAGGGAAATAACTTTTGAACGCAAAATCCTAGAGTTGTGGAAGTAGTGTGTACATATAATAAAGTGACTATGTTATATCAGATGAGACCGATTGCAGCACACCCAGCGGGGAATTTTGGAAATTAGCTATCCTATCGCGAGAACCAAAAGAGATAGCGAAAAAAGGTCAATAGCAAACGTGTAGAACGTCACCGATTTAGTATGAAATAACGCCATACATTCACCAAAAACTCCAATAGAAGTCCGGATATGCAGATCTCTCAGTATTCGATCACCGGCATAAATACCTCACTCATCGCGTGAAAAAGTGAGATATTATAACGTAATGCAAATTTACTAATAAGACTAAAGAATGTACGTGTCAGGAAAGTACAATTTATTGTGTACTGTACAGTAAAGTAGTAGGAACTTCATACAGCAGTAGGACATAATGAAGAAAAAAACACATAATAATGTTCTAGAAATACAAAATGTTAGTACTAATACTTAAGCATTCGCAATGTGTCCAACATCGGCAGCAATACACATCTGTATTCGAGCTAGAACTTCTTGTTAGACGTTCTGCAGCATTTCAGGTGTTACGTTACTGCATGCTTGAATAATACGGGTTTGTAGAAATTTGACATACACGACCAAATGTAAGGCCGCACGTCGCATTGATGTTTCTCGTACGGCAGTGTGGGTGGGCCAGCGCACAGGGCAGGACGTCCACTGGCTGCACGTGCACACCTGCAAGTGTCAGGCTACCTTAACGGGAACGATTTGTATTGCTCCCGGTTTCTCTCAGCAGGCGAACGACATTGATGATAGTAGCCGCAGTAGGATGAGAACGATTAAAGAAACGTAATGCATATTGGCGTGGTGCCTCCATTGCCCGACGACCGCATTACCCGTACAACATAACCATCTCGCAGTACTCCTCGTTGGTATAACTAGCCATGTGTATACTCGAAGATCCAGTCCCCGCACTGTCTGACAAACCTTACCTGACCGCCAATTTGTGCTTCCCGATGAGGTATGACGTAGCGTTTCTTTTTGCATACTTTCATCCATCCTTCGCGGTTTTGCAGGCAAAATTCTTTTACAGATTTTACGTTTTGCGATGTCATGGGTGACGTATTTATGCCGGTGATCGAAATACCTAGAGATCTGCATTTCTGGACTTCTATTGGAGTTTTTGGTGAATGTATGGCGTCATTTCATACTAAATCGATGACGCACTACACGTTTGCCGTTGACCTTTTTTTGCTATATCTCTTGGTTCTCGCGATAGGATAGGTAACTTCCAAAATTCGACGCTAGGGGTGCTGCAATCGGTCTCATCTGACAGAACATAGTCACTTTACTACATGTGCACACTACTTTCACAATTCTAGCATTTTGCGTTCAAAAGTTATTTACCTGTTTAAGGACTTTCCTATACACTCTGTATGCTAATACCAAAGTGATATGCGCCCGATCAAATGATTCGCTCCAGATTTTTTATTAGTTGATATGAATTTCAAAAATTGCATTTGTTTTACATCAGATTCAGCATAAAAAACTGAAAAAAGAAAACAAATGCTGCGTATTTCAACGGGCCGGCGAATTCCATTAAATCTGCTAATCCACATTTGATGGAAACTGAAATAATACATTTGCATTAAGCAGTGAGCCCGCTGTCGCGTTTTAAAATAGAAGCACGATAAATAAATATCCGCAAACACAACCATGTGTTTATTTAAAGTTTTTTATTCCTCCCCATGAAATATTTCTTTACTGCCTTTGCAAAATACGGCATTTTCTTTAGAACCACTGATAGATGTGTCCAGAAAGTGAAATAAAATATCTTCATGAACTAGAATTCCGACTTTTTCAAAAAACACCCATGTTTTAACGGAGAATTTTCCTTCATGGTGAATATTGTAAACACTTGTTAAAACCTTCCTTAATACTGTCACCGTTTAATTTAAGGGGCATTTTTGCTCGAAGACGTTCAATCCTTTTCTTAAATTGCAAATATTATTTCTATGACTAAAACGCCTAAATACTATTTTATTAACGCAGCGAACGGTTTTGTGTCCTAATAATCTAAAGGTTGTCCGTTCACGTAATTTAATGCAAATGCATGCAGTATACTTGCAATCTTTCACACTGAAGTGAAAATGTAGAGGAAAAACTGTTGGAATACATATATTTTTACTTTTTTCATAGCTCAAACCACCAGAACATTTACAGACATGCCTAGTAGAAGCAAACATTTTAATACAGTTTCAGTAATACGTTCTGTATATTTGCAGCAAAAGCAATTGATCATGCGATTTAGGAAATATTTAAGTTTAATATTTGAAATATTTGGAATATCTTTATTTAGGTACTTCTTAATATGCTGTTCACATCTATAAATTTCTTTGACTTCTGCCATTTAGTTGGCCTCCATTGATTTTAGAGCACTCGCAGTTTTTAGGTATTCCAATTTTGATTTCACTGATTCGAGAGTTAATGATGTGTGCAGGTTCACTGTACCGCGTCTGAAAATAAGAGCAAAGAGCGCGTGTTCCGGAATGCCCTTAGTGTCTGGCGGCCGCTCCAGGATTCTTCGAACATCCTCAAGACTTATCATTCTTCTCTTTCTATAAGTTTATAAACTGTTTGACACGGGAATCAGTCACAATTACAAATAAATATTTATGAAATCTTAAGAAAAAGACTTATTTCTACTAAATATTCATACTTTATGTCAGAATTAGTGGGAAACAAAATGGAATAATATTATTTTAAGTCAAAAATTTTGAATCTGAACGTGGTGAATACTTTATTGCAAAATTTTAAGTTTCGGATAGTACATTTTACACACATTTCAAAGTTAAAGAAAACGTGTTTACCATCTTTGGATTATTGCAGCTCTTCGGCCATTTAATGTATTCTTAACTACTGAAGTTAAAAAAAAAATATTTCGAGCAGTCTAGATTTGTGACTGATAAAACACATTCTCTATTGCAGCTTTAGTGCATATTTCATTTATGTATCCAATTAACGCACTGATCCTACATCCTGAACAACGTATACTACAATGCGTACGACACTTTTGCGATTCCTGAAAACTATGTAAGTTATTTGAAAAAAGAGAGATTAAAAAAAGCCCAACTAAAGTTTTGTATCCATGAAAACAAAAAATTAAGTTTAAGTTTACCCAATGTGCACTTATTTTACATACATATTTTTTTTTAATATTAACGAGAAAGCTAAGTTTTGTCTCACGTATATCTTCGGCGAGGACTATTTTGGACTTCACTAATTAGGTGGCAACTTTTTAATTTGCTTCGTTCAGTATAGGGAATTTCTCCATCAAATATTAAAATCCACTACGCCCTTTATCCGTAGCTTTGACAAAAAAAATTATTTCATGAAGCCGAACTTGATATGGCGTAAGGGCAACAAAAGTTTGTCGGAATCAATGAAGGATTTATATTTCACACCTTTTCTCCCAGGCACTGAACATTGTATCAACGGCCACTCTTTCACTTCATAATGATGTTTCCTATCCCGACTGTAGGACAAAATTGGTATATTGTGGATGCATTCCTATTTGCAGTCTAATTACATTGAGGTCATAGAGCAATTGATAGATTTGAGGAGAAGATCCATATTCCCGTGAGTTCGTTTCATACGCGCGGCACAGATCGGTGTTAGAATATATCAATGAATTCAAAATATATCAATGGATTTACCCACTGAGAGTGTTTCTAGCGTTATACGAAATTGCACGTTAAACTCCATTACGATGGATGTCGTCAAATCTGTTGCTCGACGAAATAAATGTTTAACATCCTTTCAAGTAAGTATCTCTACTTATCCCACTCAAATCCGTTGCCCTCATAAGAATGTAGGTGTTCACTTATGCTTTTACATTGCTACTCTGATTATGTGTTTCCTTGATTGAAATTCTATTGATTATATCCATTGATGAGCTTTTCAATTCTTCAGCATTACACACAGCATTTATGTGCCTTGGTGTTAAATAGAAACTTCCGCATAGACATAGTTTCTAACTAGTATCCCCCATTTACTGGAATTGTTATTTCGAAGAAAAGTAGTTTCTCTGTGACTTGCCACAATGTTTTGTAGCCTGCTGCTTAGGATCTTAGCAATACGTTCCAATTGATAGTATGCTATGTGTTTAAGTCTTAGCTTGTTATTTTACGCCGGAGTTTAGGTGGTATTGTTCATTTTACTCACAATCAATGCTGAACTTTCTGAAATATTTACTTTTTCTGTCAGTGGTCCGCGTTTGCACTTCTCTCAATTTCATTCAACGTTTCACTCTCTGTTCGACCAACTTGTTGCAATATATTTTTATCTATTGTCTGAGGGGCCGAAATACATTTTTTTTACCTTGTAGGAAAAGTGTCTATCATTACCTCCCTTTGAGCACATTAGCTTCCGAGATAGATCCTCAACGATACTGCTGTGCATATGCAGCCATAGTTTTATTCCCTTAAGTATTGATGATTCTTTTATTCTATGCTACACGAATTTGAACCACATTTGTACGCGCACAATTTCCTTACATCATATTCTAAATATTTCTGTCTTCGCCGAATGCATGTAAATGATATTGTTATACCGCAGAATTAACTTGATATTTATGTTCGGAGAATCCTATGCTACAGGTCCGCACGTCTACCTGACTGAAATACGGGAACACTTATTTCAGGAAAATTGATTGTTTCATTTCTTAAGTATCTTTACCGGAGTTTGACTCTTAACATAGTTGTAAGTGCGCTAATTGTAACTGCTCTAAATTGCTCAATTAGTGCTTTACTTTAGGTACTAGATTTTCTGAACCTAAAACAGCATAAAAAGATTACACTCAGGATTTCAGAAAAGAGGGCGAACACTCAGATATATTTAAAGATCTGTCTGTTTCCGTTAAAATGAATTATAGTTGTCATACAGCAGTAAGTAGTTTTATTGAAAAACGTTCAAAGCGTTTATTACTTAGGTTGTTGACAGCTAATCAACAGGGCAAAGGACTGAAACTGAATGTAAGGGATAAGAATTCACGTAGCAGGAAAAACAAAATATTATCATAAGTGAAAGAGTAACGTTATGAGCCACAGAGTAATGATAGCAGCAAAAATGACAAGTTATGTCACAACGCTTTTATTCGACACTAGCTCTCCCTACGAACACTCTTCACTGAGAGTTTAAGCATATTCCCCAACAAATTTGTAATTGCTTTCAAAAATGTTTCACTGATTTCCGCCGATCTGACTTTCTTTGCTGAAGATTTCACTTTGCTATCTTTTAATAGTTCTGAATCATTACTGAGAAAAGCTTTAGACTATATCTAGCTCACATGAGTTGCTGGCATGCCACATAAAAGCTATTGACAGATATAAGTCAGCAAAATATGAGGAATGATTCTACTATTTAACTGAAATCACTGTCTCCATCTGCGGGACACGTATTCCATTAGCTTAGAGACGACACGGCGTTTCTCAATGATGTTTTGAGAGGGAGTGAGCGTGCATGGGTATCGCATAAAGCTAATTTCACAAAGCTCAGAATAAATTTTGCGTAAGAATGATAAACAGACTTTCTAAAATTAAATGGCAATTATTTTCCATAATTGTGGTCTTCGTGATGTAAGTCAACAGAGCTGAACAACCGCTCAGAGAATGTCAGAATTCAATCGCAGTTCAAAAAATTGAGACACTAGTTTCACACGAACAGTGTAGAGCGATATCGGCAAACTGTTCTTTCGAAATATTAGCAATAATTAATAAACACCATGAAGAAAAAGGACAAATCTCACTAAAGTTTAATTGAATGAGAAATTCATTATTTTCCACGTAGGTGAGTATGGTAAAAATCTGCGCTAGATTCTTGTGTGGGGACTAATGGAAACAACTCATGGAAATCGTGTTTCTTCCTAAGGGTTTTTAGGGTTTGCCGGGCGTAAAATATATATCATTTTAATATAAATCAAAACGATTAGTGCCTCCTATTATTTCAATGTCTTGTGAAATATAGTTTTGTAATAACAAGTGTTTGAGATAGGTAAAAATGATATCTCTCTATAATATATATGTTACAGAAAAAAATCATGTAAACGGAAACTAAATTTTCAGTTTATTACTTCTAAAAAGATTTATAATAATTATTGTTACAACACCAACTTCCGTTTTGCACCGTAAATTACCCTAAAAGTAACAGCCCTTAATCAGGCTGTGTATTAAATTGTGGTTAATCATCCTTGAATGTGTTGTTGCAGTAACAGCGACTTCCTGTTATTGCAACTGCCAGAATAACAGTAATTATATACGTTATTTTCGGGAACAGTTATTCATTATTCAACGTCATTTCTAATTAGATACAAGATTTTAGTATAAGTTCAGAAAAATGACACATTTAATTGGGTAACGGATTGATGAGCCCACCTTTCCATCTGACTAATGACTTTGAATACGAATCTATGATAATCGGTTGGAATTCTAATCAGGAAGCTCTTTATGAATAGGAACAATTTCACTTTATCTTTAGAGACGCAAGAAAAAGATTGCTCTAGTTGCTCATCATTATTGCAGAGTGTGAGTAATTATTAGTTTCCAAAACCACTAATATTTCCTCGGTGTGTAGGATGATTAAAAATGACAATCCGACGAATGAGTAGTAACAAGGAATTCCACAGTGTAATAATGAGGGTGGGAGGCCTTCCCTACCTTCACTGTTAACTATCATTACACACTGCTTAACGTGCTTAACAAATTGATAACTACGTAAAAATTATAAATACAGTATATTTGATTGTGTCAATACATTTTGCTATTGGTAACAATAATCAAATAATAATAATTCTCCTAAACATAATGCCTTACTTCAAAAGTAATACAAAGATCAGTCGAGAAGCATGTCGGAACGAAAATTGGTATTGCTGTTTATATACACAAACAAATTCAGCTTATCATCAGACAGACGAGATATTCTTTTATTTAAAATTGGTCCAGCTTTTAAGAAAATACGGTCGCAAGGAACTGAAATGAAAGTCACTGTAAATTTCTGTTTTATCAATGAAGTTGAATGTGGATACATGTATCAATTTACTTTCCAGCATTCCATAGGATTTTTGTCTCTTGGCAATACGTCATCATTTAATAATCGTTGGACATCTACAATGGATTTTTAGTTACCGATGGCTGGATTTTCTGAACCTTTTTATCAAGGATATGCCATATTCATAACTGATCAGTAGACTGGGTTTTCACTTGGGAAGACGTTTTGGTTTTTGCCCCCGAATTTATGTTTTCAGCAACCATATAAACAATCATGCGTTTAACGGTGGCTTTCAGGGTAAGTTCAAACATTACATCTTTGAAATATATATCGAAACAGCTGATGTTAAGAATGTGTTGCTGCTGCATACATTTACAAATCTTACTTTAATTTGTTCATTGAATTTTAGTAAAACTGCTCTGGTTACGTCACAAAATTCGCGCTTCAGCAGTTCGGTGTAAACGTTTCTGTAACCCTTTAGATAAACATATGACTAAAGAATATGTTACGTAATTTCCCCTACTTACACTTTTTGAAACATTCTCAAACGGTTTTAAAATTTCTACAATTTCTGTGCAAATTTTCTATTCCTCAACTGTCAAAACCGGAAGGCACAAACCGTTTGTTTGTAGCAAAGCAATCGAAGATTTCACAGCATCCTCGAAATCGAAGAACCTGCTGAGCATATAAAAAGTCGCATTTCCTTGAGTTTGAACACTTTCAATCAATTTCTATGGAGTTTCTGCTGTGTTTTCTTTAATTTTAAAGATGCTGTTGCGCTTCGTTCCAAAAACGGCACAATGGTTTTGACTTTTTAACGTAACGAAACAATCTGCTTGATTCCATCTACATCTACCGGATTAAAGATGTGAGCGGAACAACTTACATGCTTCTATTTCAACATATTTTTATTGTATTTTTGGTGTTTTTGCCGATATCGGACACAGCTAACATAATTTTTCTCTCGAAATGCCGTTGTCTTGCGACACGCTTTAATATATAGCCAAAGTTCTCACTCATGAGATGACCGCTGAAATAATTGCAGTCCAATAAAACAGATTTCACTGCAAAATTATCTTCGAGGTAGTATGCTATAACACTTATAAGGCTTTCGTTATTTTTATTGATATCCAACAATCTGTCGTCACTGTTACAGTATTAATATCCTTCAAAAAAGTTTCTATACAAGATTTTAATTGCTCATACATTAAGAGCAGCATTAATTTCGATATCATTTTCCTGTCTAACAGGGTATATTGAGAATTCAGTGCATTAAAAAAACCGAAATCTGGCATCGTCAACAATGGGAAATGGCTGAAAATCTGTGATGAACTTTTGCATTAAGCAGTTATCAATTTGTTTGTTTGCATTTACAGTCATTTTCTTTGGCACAAAAGAATGGAGCGTGTGTTTTGTTCGCCTTTTCGTTTTGCAGGTCTGGCTATTCGGTTTGATTCACATTCATTGATTTAAATATCACTTTCACTGTTATTACCAATAGCTGTGATATTTGGACAGCACTGTTGTCTTCTTTTGCATATCTGTTATGGTCTAAAGAAGGTTTTAATTTAACAGTCGGATTTCTCAAGTTTATAAGTGAAGGTTTTAACTTAACAATCATATAATTCCTCAAGTTTATAAGTGAAGATTTGGAGGAAAAGAGTTTTTTTTTTGCGAATGACACACAATGCCTTAAAATATTGCCATATATATGAATATTTTCTATTCATTTCATTTACTAATGACGAACAGAACTCACCATTTGCAAGTAAAATTCAAAAATACATTTCGTGGTTTTTCCCAACTACGCGACTAATACGGAATACACTCGCAGGAAACGTATTATTAAAACCACTGGATGAAAAGAGGAAAAGCATTTCACGATCACAAACGAGCAGTTATGTTACAGTTCGCGCAGTACACCTAACCTGATAACGGGAGAAACGCTACGGCGACCTATTCAGACCAACTGCACGAGTATTTGTACGCCAATTCGAAGAGCGAAATGTCGTATTCGGCCGTTTATCACAAAACTTATAGGGTGGTACTTGTTTAGAAAAAATAGGGGATTCTTGTTTAGAAAGAAAACGATAAAGTGTTACGTTTGCACAGTTTTGTTAAAATGTTGATTTAATTTGCTCATGTTAAAGTGCACCTAATTAAATTATCAAATTGTCTTACCTTGCACTTGTTACAGAGGTTCATTTCCGGTAAGGCTATTGTAATCGTCACTGTAAGGCTCAGCTTCGTCAGATGAATACCCTATTGTAAACAGTACTGCTTCAAATGTGTATTGTGATTCTGCAATTCCGTCCAACATCCACATTTCGTTTTCTTCCTGTATTACGTGTTCAACACACTTAGCCCAAGAAGAAGCTGAAACTTTCGCGATACCTTTGTCAGTAAGTTTTATACATTCCTCTCTTTCGAAAGTGCGATTCTCCGCAGAAATATATCCTTTTACTTGGCTCCACGCAAGTTCAATGGGATTTAACTCGCATTGATATGCAGGCAGGCGAAGCTCTGCTCGGTAGAGTCACGTTATTGTGACCACAGCTAATATCCAGAGTAACCGCCGTGTGTAGTGCGGATAGAAGCCAGATGGGCTGTGAGTGATTCAGCAAAGTGCTAGAAGGAGCTCACAGTTATGTAGAGCCATGCTGACTGCGGTGCATCTGACAGCTGTCATAGGGTGCGTGGAGGAGATTCCATAGAGAGAACAACACAATCGAAGTTGTTCCACAGATGCTAAATTGAGTGTAAGTCTGGGGAATTAGGGAGCCAGTGAAGTACTTCGAAGTCTCCATTGTGCTCTTCTAACCACTCTTGGACATTTCTAGTTTTGTGTCACGTCGCATTGCCGTTCTGGAAGTTTCCAACCTCCTCAGGGAAGACAATCAGCATATATAGGTGCTGGTGGTCTGGAAGAATGTCTTCATAACGACTTCGGTTCATAGTAACTTCCACAAGTATGAGTGGACACAAGAAATGGCCCGAAAGCATTCCTCAGACCACAACACCGTCCCCACCAGCATGGTATCTTCCAGGAATGGTTGAAGAGTGTTTGTTCATCGATGTTTCTAGCCTTATACCCCAACGTCCATCCGTTCGATGAAGCAGGAAAGGTTGCTTATCGGAGACGGCAATCCTTTGTTAATCAGCGGAGGTCCAATTCCGATACTGCCGTGCATATGTAAGTCTTTTCTGCCGATGCACCTTTGTTAGCCCAGGTGCAGTGACCATTCGTCTGCATCGGAGTCCCATACACAGCAGGGTTCGCTGAACTGTCGTTCTAGACACACTCCCGGAAGCCCATTGGTTCATTCGGCAAGTGACTTGCTCCACTGTAGCCTGTCGATCGGCTCTCACGCACCTTCGAAGTCGACGTTCACCTCTCACCTAAATGGCTTGCAACGCTCCGTAGTTTACACGTCGCTTATACGCAATCGAGGCATTTCTCCAATCACGATACACTTTAACCACAACAGCATGCGAACAGTTCACAAATTGCACTGTTTCAGAAATACTGCCAGCCTTGGCCGGAAATTCGGTAATCATCCCATTTTGCAAATCTGATAAATCATATCTTTTACCCATGACAGCAACGAGTGATATGTTTTCAGAATGCCTACATCACACTTTATATACCTTCGAATCCAGCGCACGATGCGTGCCTTCTTTCGTTGGCTACGAGTTGTTTACGTCTAAAGTAGGAGGTGGTTACAGTAATGTTACTCGACTGTGTATACGTTCATGTTGAACCACAATTTTGTCAATTCTGTAAGCTTCATAAACTCTTTTTTTATCCGTCACAAGTTTCAAAAGTTTTACTTTAAGCATGTCAGAATTCCAGTATATATTTTTCTCAGTCAACCATGATTGTATGTCGCCCTCTTTTGTTGCACTGGTTGGAAACTGCTCCACGTGCACATTGTTATAAAGCATTGTTTCAAAACAATTATGCTTCTTGGCTAGAGTTGGGGGAGGAATCTTTTCACAAACCACTCTTCATAATGTGGACTATTAATTTCTCCATGGTAATCACCTACATTTTTTTGGCTTAAAAAATGTCAGCACATCTTGTAAAAAACCGTCTTCATTCCCACAATGTATTATAATTTATCTCGAACCTTTGCCCGTTGGAGGTATCAATCCCGACGTTAAACCAATTAAAAATGCCTTTTTGTTGCATTTCAGAGTTTAATACTGCCATATGTGTTCTTCAGTGTGTCCAATGTTCACCAACGTTCTTTAGTGCAGTACATCGTTCGACCTTCGGAACCGTAACGCTGTACACTTCTCAAATAGTAAGGCGCCACTGCTGAATATCATCAAGCTCCATTAACATTGAGCAATGATTCCTTTTCTGAAAGACAAACCCCAAATCCTTCATTAAATTTCTGAGACACCTAACGCTGAAATTCGGAATATCATCGTCTTCATTTATAGCACGTATTACTTTAAAAGCAGTTGGAATTTCATTTTTGAAATAAAAGGAGTGCACTTTTTTACGAATTGCCCTTTTTGTAAATTCATCATATATTTGTTTTCTTCTCTGAGGGTTTATTTTGAAAAAACGTTTTTTCCCCGTGAGCCGAAATTTGCCATTTTTTTCATCTCAGTCTTTATTCCGTTAATACTGGCCGATGAAACGCCGGTTAAATTAGTACAGAACTGAACAGTTTCATTTTTCCATTTAACATGATTCTGTTCTCTGAGCTTTGAATACACATTTAAGCCGATAACCTTAGAAGAACTGCGTAAAGGTTTTCTATCAGTATGCGGCTGAAAAGTATAAACACACGAATCTGAAAAAGACGCCATAACTACGAAATAACTGCATACCCATTTGAAGAGTTACGTGACCGAAATGAATTGGCGAGACTCCAGACAGCAGAACCGGTTTCCCAGAATTCCACTGAACGCCAACCGTAGTCCCTCAAAGAGAGAGAAGCCAAAAGAATGTGCACATTATTTTATGACGTCATACTATGGCTCGCTTGCTGTAGTGGATATTCTTTCGTAAGTGCATTACAGACCACGTTTTAATTGCACAAAAATCCATTCGTTCTAACATTTCAACCATTATTTTTATGTTTTATTATCTGAAAAGTATATTTTATCATTTTTGTTAATAGGCGAAAGTGCGAACTATATTGCAATGGCGGAGACATCCTGCTGTAGGCTTTCCACCCATTATCAGGTTAGGTGTGCCTGGATTATAGTTAAGGAATTGCAGGAAAAGCGCACGGGCACCGTGATCTACGAATGGGCAGTGAAGGGAATAGCAGCGACTGTTATTTTTTACTGAATCACAGATGAAACCAGCAGATCGTCACCTTACTGTTCCTGGAAATAACCGGTTTTACACACGCTCAATAACAGGCAGTAATTTCTACCTCCCAATAACAGTGACGGAATAACAGGCTGTTATCAGATTTCCCATCACTACTACTTAAGAGGTTGTTTTCCTAATTCTAATACAATTTTGCGTAATGTAGCTGCTTAGCTTCCATTTTTTTGAAACAGGCCATGAAGTTAACAGAGTTTTTACAACTGGGTAAACCGATTTTCTTGATTTGATTCACTAAAACTATTCCTTTTGCTACCGATTCCAACCTTTTGGTAGTTTAATATTACGGTTTAGAGAAAGATTCGATTCTGACATGGTGTATGATAGTCAGGTGATTCAACTCGCCACACAGTTAACAGTTATAAAAATTGATCGTAATGACATAGCACTTCAGGCGGTTTGTAGGAGTTATGGGCCGATGGTTTACCCTAGTTATCGTAGAAATAGATAGCATTCATTATTTCTTCAGTGCTAAATTTGTATTTATCACAACTGTATTTCACTAGTTTCATTTTGTACATGTGTGGTACTGAAATTTTCAAAACTTTTCTTGAAAGCACGTCAACTTTTTTTAATTTAGAAAGCGACAAAATTTATACAGCAGCTATGTGCAAGACTAGGATCGATTTAATATGTGCAATTTTTAAATGGTGTGAAAGCGTATTGTATTGAACTTTCGGTCAGGTTATTTGACATGTCCAGAACTTGTATGAACTTTTTAAACCTGACAGATGATTAATTACCTTGGTTACTATTATTATTTATCCTTTGTTTTTGAAGAATTAGGGTAGTGCAAGGAGTTTACAGTGTACATCATGTGTACGCGCCGCCATTTAAAATTGAAAAAATGGCAATGTGTATGAGTAAATGCTGTCACTCTGAGGAATATATTTCACTTGCGCTCTTTTTTTCCCAATAAATACAAGCTTTTTTAAGGTGGAAAAAACAATAAACCGCGCTCTGTACTTGCTGTTCTATTTATAAAAGTGAAATTATCCTACATAGAGCTGTTGAAGCATGAAATGCAATGCGTGCTTACTAAATTGTGCATATATCAAACAGAAATATAAACGTATATTGCTATAATTATAAACATCACACCTGGTAGCCACAAATGTGCATATATACGAAGCGGTTCAAGTTTTCCTTTTTCATTTAAAAGCAAAACAGCAAACTTTAAAACGAATAATTCTACCTCTTCGTCCTATAAAAAAGCACAAAGTTGTCTGGAGTCAACTGAAAAGATGTTGGTCGCGCCATTTAGTGACAGGTAACAATAACGGGCGAATTTTGTTTCCAGAGTTGTACTACCTGAATATCGTACACCTTGGTTTCAGGGTAATTAGTTCTAAGTCTGATTCTTTCGTTTATTTGGATCAGTGATTCTTCTGTAGTAGCAAACGATTTCTATTTTAGTAAACGATTCTTACCAGATCCCTTCGTTTGTCGAGAGTTTCCCGTTCAGTCGACTGTTTTTAATTTAAATTTCATTTTAATTCTTATAGAAAAAGTTTTCTTTTGTTTCTTTATAAATTCCTTTCGAAACGTTTACGTATTATGTTGCGTTTGGACATTTCTGCATAACGTAGAATTTTCTGGAAATATCATAAACATCACCAAGATACCGTGCATACCTTTTGATGTCTAGTAAAGGGTAATTATACCGATTCATTCAGAGAATCGGATCTTCTGCAGAATCGATTCTGTTCAGGAAAGATTCATTCCCCAATTATTCAGGATTCTAATTCGTTCTTTTCGAACGATGCATTTCTATGCTATTGAAAAGATAAAAGAATTTGTTGATTCGTTTCTGTCAAACGCAATATCTCTATGGTAAGGACAAAAAAAGGGCTTGAAAAACAAATTATTTTGGACGGATGAAATTATATTTCTTTTAGCATTCCGGCAAACTAATATAACTTCGTACCCAAATTTTTAAATTTTCACTAATTTTTAGGAAAAAATTTTCATAATTAGTGTTAAAATTGTATGAACTAAAAAAACTGTTTTGATAGAACAACATCTCATTTATGAAGCTGTTAATTTTCATTTCTTCATAACAGGTCATGCAACGTATGTTTCTTCCAGTAAACCTGAAAACAGGGCCTACAAAATTAAGTATTCAAAGGATAAAGTTTTACTTGTTCTGGTGTCACTCCTGTGAATTTCTCCAATGCTTATGTAAAGTCTGGGTTCTAGTCGAAAATCCACAAACTTTAATCTAAAATTTCTTTAATTTTTACTGTCCTTATTCTCCCTTTATTTATAAAATCCGTTGTCAAAAACTAGTGCAGGTTAAACAAATTCAGTACATAATTAAGAATCGCGCGGGTTTACCTCGGAGGCTCATATTTCACGTATGAGGCACACTATTATTTTAAAACGCTTCTGCAATTCCTTGTCTACTTTAGAAAGCAAATCGGAATTTGGAGATGCATTTTATTTGAAACGTTAACGTTTTTCTACATAATAGCTTTACTTTTGAAAGTTAAACAATTGTTTTACATTTGGTGACCATCGTAAAATCTCGATAGAAGCCTCATGTGGAATTACACTGAAAATGGCTTTTAATCAGAGCACAGCCTGTAAAATGTTCTGTTTATGGGTTTGAATAATGTGGATATTTAAACAAAGATTTTAACGCTTACAGCTGTCTAGCTTCGTCTATGTCATTTTCTGAAAAATATATAATTTAGGAATTATTGTGACAATGTGATGAACTATAACGCCACAAATGACATCCAAGAGCTATAGAAGATATCACAAACCGAGCATCAAAACAAGCATTCCAAATAAAAAGAAAACTATAATTTAATGACAAACACAGTCCTTCCGTCCTACAATTTTGAGAAGCAATGGTAGAGCATTGATGAAACCCATATACTGAATGAAACACTATGTGCACGTATATTAATCGAACTTTGAAACCAGTCGATAATGTTGAAATAGTCACATTCTATTGCAGTGTCCCTTAAGATAACGTATTTTTACGGTTTTCTGAGAGTTACTCATGAAGTAAAGTCTATCAAACTTAGGTCAATATGTATCCGATAATTATCACGCTTTCAGAAATTCCACTAGCACTTTTATGTTAGGTGCGTGCAACAAAAAAAATTTCAACTCTCTTTTTAATTTTGAACAAAACCACATTTTTTTTTCTTACACCCACAAAGAGAATGTGAATGGAAATGTTCCAGAATAAAATTACAATAGAATGTAACTGCTCCTGGTTTCGACGAAATTGAAAGTACTCCAACAATATTTCAGAATCATCCAAAATTTATTCTGATATGCTAGAAATAAAGCTTGCGTGAATTCATAAAATAATTTATAGCGACTGGGCCAGAAACAGAAAACTCCGTCTTTTGTATTATCCTGTCTGTCGGTACAGAATTCGAAAATTACTTTGTACTTTTTTAATTTCACACAGTGTTTTAGAGTTTTTTCCGGCTACAAAACCCAAAGCATGACAGCGTGCAGTTCAATACTCGAAATATGGATTATTATAAAAAATGGTATTATCTTGGGTTTTTAATTGATGAACATCTGATTTGCAGTTCACCTTTAAATAGACTTGCTCTCTGAAGTTGTCCACATTATGAATATGTTTCTCTGCGCCAGAGTTCAGTACTGCCAAAGTAAATCAGCGGAATCGTGTTCAGAAACGTTTTCTGTTCGATTATGCAAATTGAATTATAAAGAGACTCATGCTTGAAAGTTTTTGTTGATAATTTACAATGAATGTTGTAGATTTATAAGATTACTTGATCGAAACGCATTTCTACTAGGATAAACACTGGCATCACTTAATGCATGGAGGTAGAAATAAGAGGAGACGCTGTCTCCAACTCTTCCCATGTTAGCAAAGTGAAGCCGAGTTTATACGCTTCCGTTTTAAAAGTAATACCGCCAGCTTTTTCGTGGTTACCCTCAAGATGCAAAAGTAGACGATTTTCTGTAGAAAAGCATTAGTGATACCCTGTTCGTTTTCTTAAGATTTTACATTGTGTTAAAGTATAAGCGGAATAGGAAATCAGTGGAATAAGTTTGATAAATTCTTAGGTTTACCCGAAATGAATTTTAGTACAAAAACTAAGATTTTCATGGAGAAAAAGAGATCTAAAAAAGCGTCTTCGTAACGACTGAGACGTATATGAAATGACGATTTAAAATGTGTTTAGATTAGACGTAATTTTATAAAGCATTTAAAATATTTCTCTGTCTTAGCGGATTATCGCAAAATATTGTTTATTATAGAAATAGTAACGGTTGAACTTCAGATAATTTGTATTATGAGTGAATGTTTTCAAAAGATCGCGTTTTAAAGGGAAGGAACACTTTGGCCCTGTTGTCAGGAGGAAAATTAAAGTAAACGATATTCCAAATTAAATAAACGATATTACTTGAAGAGCTATTGCTAGTGATCTTAAGCAAATAAACAAGGGTAGGGGGAGAATATTCTCATTGAACATTATTATTAAAACAAAAGTTCATAAAATATCTAGATTTTATTTCCAAGCCTTTATAGAAAAAACGGGGAATCTGCGAGCTAGCTGAAAAACATTTAAAAAAATCAAACGCAAAATATGTTACTGTACTCTCATTTTATTTTTTATAATTGCTTTAAGCACTTGACTGATTTTAGTTTCTTCTGATGGAGGTAGGAAATTCCAACTGGTTTCGTTAGAACTGTGGTGGGCTTCAAAAGATGTAAATGTAAATAATTTTAAAACTGCAAGGAATACAATAGCCTTAATACGAAGGGAACTTTTTTCAGGGGGAGTGGTTAACTTTTTAAAAGGGTGCAGTTTAAAAATATAGCAAGAAAATATACAATTTATTTGTTCGTGGAAACAGGATTTACAAGTCCTGCTGGTAGTAAAGGAAATCTGAGTTGATAAAATGTCTTTGTAAAAACAGATTTAGAAAAGCAGCAGAAATAATTCCTACTGTAGATCTCTTTAAAAATAAATCCAACTGCATTCAGAATTCAAAAAGTAGGAACTGTACACCAAATTAAACTCAAAATAGTATAACTATATACTAAAAATCCGAAAATTTATTGGCGTAGAATAAATAATCAAAATTTCCAAGCTTTCGTACATCAAGCAGATGGCTTTCTCAAGGAAGGTAGACAGCTAACTGCAAACAGGATAATAGAACGTTTCAACACTTTAAACGCGGTGACTTGACTAGACAATAAATGATTAGGAGCAAACGTGATATTTCGAAAAAACGAGGTCACGTTGGTTGGGCACGCGGTACTGTGGTAGAAATCTCAGCATTATTTGAAGAATTGACTCCAAATACGTGGTAACTCCAGAGAGACGCTATCGTTGCAAGCCTCGCAGCTGGTCAAGATTTCCAAGGTTTCGCGAATGGCAGTAGATTTGGGTGTGGAGTGTGAAGCTAATTTCTTTACATCATTCCATATAGGATCGGCAACCTTGAACTTGACTTCTCTTGATAGGGCAGTGGTTATTTTCCCGTCTCTTGTATCCCTTTTATGTTTGCTGATTCTAATTCCAAACGAACGCTCGGTCATTCCGATGTAGTATCGCCTGGAGCCATCGGGATATTTTAGTGGGATGGCATAAAGGCCTGTCTCATTGAGAAGACGGGGCTTGTCAATATTTCTCTCAAGCATCGTGTATAAAGATGCCGGAGACCTTATGCCGACACCGAATTTCATCCTTCTGAGCGCGTTTTTGAGTTGATAGGAAATATTTGGTACGTACGGAATAGAGTCCAGGTAGCGAAGTTGCGGCATAGAAATATTATTAGCACTGCTGGTTCTGGCTTTCTCGATAAAGTTAAGCATCTGGTTCGAAGTATATCCTGGCTCAGTGGCCGATTCGACGATGTTACTTAGTTCGGATTGTCCAGAACCGGCATCGGATGAGATAGCGAAGGCTCTTCTAATTCGTGAACGGAATAAGGCTGTCTTGTAATCAGCAGGGCAGAATGAACTGCGGAGCATCAGTTTGGGAACGGAGGTGGGTTTATAATAGACTTCCGTATGAAGGCGGTTGTCATGCGATTTGCTCACTGAGACGTCGAAATACGGTAAGGTACCATTGTGTTAAAGCTCCATGGTGAAATTGATTGTAGGGTGTATACAATTTATTTTATCGAGGAAAAACGGGAGAGTATCACGTCCGTGTGGCCATATGAAAAATACGTCGTCTGCGTATGGTAGCCAGATGGTAGGTCTTGGGGTGATGTTGATGAATATATGTTGCTCAATGGGGCAAAGTATTGCTTCCGCAAGGACGGCTGAGAGATAAGATCCCATCGGAGCGCAATTTGCTTGCTTATAAATTTGCCCTCGGAAACTGAAGTAGCTGGAATTTGAGACCAAGTCCATTAATTTCAGTCTTCCTTTTCATCCAGACACAGCAAGAAACTGGATTACCTGAAGTCTTCCTAGACTCCTAAACCTAAAGACTTCACCATTCTGTTCGTCAATATCTCTAACCGAACGCTCACCGGATAGGAAACTAAAGTTTTGGAACTTGGACCAAAGTTTTGCTTCCGATCGAGACCGAACCCAAAAAGCGTCGTTTCTGAGTTTGAGACCATAATATCGCGAATTCCAGAAGACAACAAAGATGAACTACGTCAACGGTGTTGCTTTAGGTTAAAATCGTGGTACAATCATAAGCAATCGTTTAATAATATCAAAATTCCAAGGACGATTTCCAACCTTAGAAATGATCCCTCCATAATATTGTCGCTAACGGACAAATCCGGCGAGATAGCGATAACGGACGCAAGGGACTATAATAAAAAAACTAGAAGAATTTATATCCGATTCTGGATCTATGAGCTTACGAAGGAATCCTCTAAATTCTTGGATTGCACAGGTAAAAAGAACTGCAAGGTCAACTGGTATTCCAGATGATCTCAAGAAATCCGCCAAATTACCGCCTGGCCCTCAGATCCCAAAACTCTTCGGCAGACTTAAACACCACAAACCCCGCAATCCATTGAGCCCGAAAGTTTCCAGAACATTCGCACCGACGTACCACTTAGAAAAAGCGCTAACCAAATTATTAACTAATCATCTACCGGAGTGAGACTTTATAATAAACTTCACTTTAGATTTTATCCTGAAAATCAAGCAGCTCACAGTTGAACAACGCGACATTATCGGCAGTTTCGACGTAGTTTCTCTTTATCCATCGATCCCCGTACCGGAAGCCAACAGAACATTGAAAGAGGCTATATCTAATTTATCGGTTTATTCTCAGGAGTCTTGCCTCAGCATCTTCAAATTAATGGACTTGGTCTCAAATTCCAGCTACTTCGGTTTCCGAGGGCAAATTTATAAGCATGTAAATGGCGTTCCGATGGGATCTTGTTTCTCAGCCGTCCTTGCGGAAGCAATAATTCGCCCCATTGAGCAACATATATTCACCAACATCACCCCAAGACCTACCTCCTGGGTACGATACGCAGACGACGTATTTTTCATATGGCCACACGGAAAGGAGACTCTCCCGTTTTTTATCGATAAATTAAATTGTATGCATCCTACAATCAATTTCACCATGGAGCTTGAAAACAATGGTACCTTACCTTATCTCGACGTCTCAGTGAGCTGAGATTCCACCAACGTGACCTCGCTTCCTTGGCCAGCTAGGTCACCTGACCTCGATCCCATCGAGCACATCTAAGATGCCATCGAGAGAGTGATGTTCGAGGCTCTGACGCCCCTCCATCAAATCTTCGTGAAGTGTGGGACCTTGTTCAGGGGTGGTGGATCCATATGCTTCCCAAAACATCCGGTGTTTTGTGGAGTCCATGCCGAATCGAATCGCCTCTGTCATTAGGGCGAAAGTTGGTGCTACACGCTACTAGACAAGTATCTCTAATTCAATTGCCCTTCAGTGTATATTTACATACAAAATCATAATGCTAAAAAATATGTTTACAAAGTTATAGCTCCATTGGGGCCAGAAGCATAAAACTTCACTGTAAAACACTCATGCTTGGTCACTTTACAAGTGTTTCCTCGTTCATTTGTCTCTTACTTCCATTCTTGTTTAATATTTTAAATGTATGTGCCTCCTTCACATATTCATCTGCTGTTTTTAGTATCAACATAACTTTTGTTTCATATAGAAAATAGCTATGTTGTTCTTAAGGAGATATCAACAGTGATGCTTTTCACTGTCACATAATTCCAAGAAACTGTGAGTCCAGTGACTGACATGCAAAAGTCACTGTTTTAATGCAGTCTGCTGCTCCAGAAAATCTGTATATCTACTGTGAAATTTAATTTTCATTAAAGAAGCTCCAATGCTATTACTTAACTGATCTTATCCAACTTGGCTATTACTTTATAAAGAGTATTTTTATTGTCAACGATCTACAGTCTAGTACACTAAACAAGTGTACCAGATTGTAGGTCGTAGACAATTCTACAGTCTAGTACACTTACCAAGCCCAAAAACAGGAGGAGGGGAATACAGACAGATGAACTTTTGGTATATGCAGCTAATTCCTAACCCCTATAATCGTCAATGTGATGTGAAGTTTTTGAAAATGAACAGTCATGGTTCTAGGTGTGTTGCTAATAATTCAAAGACGATTATCTTTATGTTACAATGATATTGAACATAATTTAAAACGTGAAATTATGAATATGAATCCGAATACATAACCTACATTATTCCCGAAACATTTGCTACAACTTTCGCAAAACAGTTCTCTACAACCTATGTACGTATACATATCAATTTCGTAAATTTGCCACAAATTCAGAAAACTACATAAAAAGCTAAAAACGAGAAACACGCAGCAACTATCACAACCATACGCTATAAACGATTGAAATCCAAAAAACCTAAGCATTTATACGTAGAAAACATAAAATAAAGTGATACTAACCAGTAGAAAGTGATACCAGGTGGTTTTTTTATAATTTATTTGCACAGCCAAATGCCACGCAATATCCCATCGAAACTAATTATGAGTACACTAAAGTATGCTGTCAAACACACAAAAAATATGTGCTGGTAAACAACTTTAACAAAAATATGAGCTTCTAAAAATCACAAATGTTCAATTATTTCCTAGGGTTGTCACGACCAAGAGGGTAACCAAGCACGCGGAGCGATATCATAACAGTTAACAGGTCGGCGTCTCCTATATTTCCTACCTCCATGGTCATAAGTATCGTTAGTTTTCCACCTCTAGACAGAACCGAGGAAACGAATGCAGCTGTGGAAATTGTGTTTAATAAAATGAGTTTCCGAAAAAATTAGCGACGATTTAAAAAGAAGTAATACCAGTTTGCGATTGTACAATTGCCGTGGATTGTACAAGTTTACCGGAGCTAAAACAAAGGAAACCTAATCTGTTAGAAAAAGAAAAAGAAAAAACACACCCCATTTTTGAAGCCTTTTTTCGACTTTACCGTAATTATGCATTTATAGATGTGGCGTTAGCTAACTAATTCATTCCTTCCATAGTCATGCAGATCTGTCGTTGTAAAAAAAACGAATCAACAAATTGAGTCATTTGGAAAACAAATCTTTCTTGAACAGAATCGATCCCACAAAAGAGCAGATTCCTTAAATGAACCAGTAGAATAACTCATTACTAGACATCAAAATTTTTCCCACTGTGTCTCGGTGATGTTCGTGATCTTTTCAGAAAATTCTCACTTATTCAGAAGTGTTTAAATGCAATAAATTGCGTAAACGTTTCGAAAAGAAGTTAGAAAAAAGTTTTCGAAAGGAGACTGATAAAAAAGATTTCTGTCAGAACTAAAATCAAATTTAAACTTAAAAATAGACCACTGCAAAGGGAACTGTCAACGAACAAAAGGATCTGGTTCAGAGCCATTTACGGAGATGCAAATCAAACTACAAACCAGAAGAACCACTGTCCGAAACGAATGAACGCTTTTTGAAAGCCTCCTATTGAACCGGTCATTTCCATTTGTAACAATTAAAATGCCAAAAGTCATGGGATACATACCTAGTATCGTGCAGATCCTCCTTTAGCAAGGCGAAGTGCATTAACTCGATGTGTAATCGATTCCACAAGAAGCCGGATGATTTCTGGAGAGATGTTGAGCTACGCATTCTAAACAGCCACCCACAGTTCATTGGTATTTGCAGATGCAGGATCTTTGGTGAGAATGGATCTTCCCACCATGTTCCATAAGGTCTCTATTGGGTTTATTTCTGGCGAATGTGGTGGCCACACCATCCCTCGAAACTGTTCAGAATGCTTCTGAACACAATTTGGGCAACCTAGGCCCGATGGCATGCCGCATTGTCCGTTTGGAAAATCTCATCGTTTTAGGGATACATGAAGTCCACGAAGGGCTACAAATGGTCACCAAAAGGCAACAAAGTGAATATCGTTTAATGACCTGTTTATGAGGACCAGAGGACCTAATCCCTGACACGTGAAGACACCGCACACATGTATGGAACCACTACCAGCTTGCACAGTGCCATGTGGACAGCTTGGGTCCATGGCCCTATACGGTCTGCTCCACAACTGAACCCTACCATTTGCTGGTAGCATTTGGTAGCGTGACTTATCGCACCAGGCCACATGTTGCCGGTATTCCAGGGTCAAGTTACCATGTTCAAGAGCACAGGTGAGGCGCTGTGTCCGATGACGTTGTGTTAACAAAGGCACTACGGTGGGTCTTGTGCTTCCATTACCCATGGACGCTAAATTACGCTGCACTGATCTGGTGGATATGTCTCTGGTACCTCTTGCATTGAATGTGGATGTTATCTGAATGCGGATGTCTGTTAGCTTGGGCAATCTTGGTCAG
Source organism: Macrothele yani (assembly GCA_039090855.1). Taxonomy (NCBI): domain Eukaryota; kingdom Metazoa; phylum Arthropoda; class Arachnida; order Araneae; family Macrothelidae; genus Macrothele; species Macrothele yani. The sequence goes on along the minus strand of CM077015.1, from coordinate 109,292,520 downwards.
ACGTCGCCGGTCACAGCCATTTAGCACCCGCGGTCGGCCAATACGCTGTCCAATGTGGGTGATAAGGCCTTCAATGAGGTATTCGTGTTACACACGTAACGCCGTGGTTTGAGAAATGTTGAAAGTTTGCACAACTTCGGAAATTGAATATCCGATCCGTCTGGTTCGCACTACCATGCCTCGTTCGAACTCTGATAATTCGCGTCGGCTTGTCATAATCCTTCTGGGAGCAGTTCAGCCTGACTCACGGGATTACACCTCACAACTGGCGAAAGTCGTGGCATGCGTCGAATCGTTTATTTGACAGCAGCGACAGTTAGAAATTTTCGTACTGCTATCCCATGACTTTTGGTACTTCAATGTAAATCAGGATGACATAGTATAAATTTATCGTCATTTTTTACTACCAAGTTCCCTTCAATAGTGTACCTTGCATTTCTAACTATTTCATAGGTACCTATGAAAATAGCTGTATTACGTAACAATTAGCTTTGAACGTTTTCCAGAAAGCAAACCTAAACTTTTGTTGTACATTGGTTCAACTTTATTTCGGTTGAACATATTTCTTAACATCTGTGAAAAATAAGAATTTTGTTCAAAATGTAATGTTCTTATTTTACCAATTTTGATCTCTTAGGATGTATAACACTTCTATTTGTGTGGACCAAGTGGAAAATTGACCAATGCCAAATGTGTCCATTTCGTAATGATGTACACCTAAGAATGTGGCATAATTACCATACAAAAAAATATATGTATACTATTAAAAACAAATTTGGTGGTTATTAAACAGAGAAAATTTAATAAATAATCTCTCTACTGAGTGATAAAAGTTTACCCCAAGACTGTGTAAAGTAATAAATATGTTGCAGAAGTTATAACTTACGTTGTGTAGTTTCTATAGAATAACACATTTGCGAATGTCGATCTTTAGAAGGATGTGTTTTTGTTAGAATCTTTGCAACATGCAGTTTTACTTTTTCTTTATTAATATGCATTTTTTGTGGAATGTAAAGTAGGACGGAAATCAGGTAACCACGTTGATCACTCTACCCGAACATATTTTAACTTAGGAATACCATACAATGTTTTCAATTGCAATTTTAAATGCAGAATCGATGTGTTCACATCAACGGCGTTTATTATCATATGAGTCACAGTTGTCGTCCATACGAATAAGCTCAGATCCATGCGTAGAATATCATCAAAGACAAATGTACTGATGCCCACCGACTATGACAAAAGACTCAATGGAATTCGGCGATCTTTCTTTAATTGATTCCTCACTTCTTCGATTTTCCCGCTGTCCGCACAATGGAGGGTCGCCCAAATATCAGATCATCATCAAACGGTACCGGCCCGTCGTGAAACCGTGCGTGCCATTCGGAATTTGTTCTGCCCAAAAAAGCTGTGTTCATACTCCTTTTTTAACATTCTGCAAATATCAGTAGCTGAATTACCAAATTTCCAACAAAAACTGATGTTTACCCTCTGCCTTTAAACTGCTAAAATAAAATGGCACGCGAACGCTTGCTATGATATTCTTAATGCCCGTCTGCCGACTGTCGATACCGGTATAAACCTGTTTTAATCTGTTCGCTGATTGGCCAAGGACTGCTCTCTTTTGGTGTACACGTGATATCTTTGTCCCACTTCAGACATATCAGTTACGTTGTTACTCCTGGAACTTATTGGACGTAGGTTGTATATTTTTTCATTATTTTTTCTTCTGAAACTTCCTGAAGACACTGCGGTATATTTGATACGACGCCGAGGGCAACCAGTGTTCCGAGCACCACACTTCAATAAACAGTGTCCTAGAGATACATATTCATAATCATGCAAAATTACGAGGTCTCAACTACTCACTCCCTGTGAATACAAATAATTTCCAATAAATAGAAGTATAGTAACAAAAAAAAATCAAAACAAAATTGAAAATCCATGCATACAATTTTAATCTACCCGGGAAATCAAACAAACATTTCCTCTTCAATTACCATTTTTCAGGAAAGTATAGTTTAATGTCATAACAAAATGTTCAAAATAATACTATACAATTTTATGCTTTTTTAAATTTTAAATTGTACTTGATTTTTAAAATTATAATACTGTTACATTCAATTTATATAACTCTTATACTGGAGTCAATTTTAATTTTTATGCGATCAATTACACAAAATGTATACAAAATACTAAAATAAACAACATTTCAGAATAGTTTCCAGTAAAATATTAGAAACAAAAAATTCAGAGAGTCTGGTGACAAAAATTTTGTGTTGCATCCAAAGCTGTCCAATTCATTTACCAAAAGCCTTTTAGGTGGCTCAATTTTATACCTATGTCCTATTTATTCATGCAATAATTTACTAACGAAAATATACATATGAAAGCTGTATAATTGCTGAGGTAACTTAAATGTTAAATAAATCGCAAACATATATTATTTGTTGTCATAAAGCCCAACACGTTGTATCAGAGAAACCACCCTCCGGCATTTTATTTCCCATGGATACATTCCATAATGCAATCGTTCCATATCACTGAAGGTTGATCAGCTAACTTGGTTTGTGAGATATGAAATATTCCTCTGCGACAAAGCGCTGTTTCCATAGTTCATCGGTTTCCGCGAATTCCCTGTGTGTTATGCTTTTCATGACGCATTATAACGAGATAAAATGTTACTTCTCGATTGTTCTTTCTTAGGGTTGCAGACTTGCAAATGATTATGCTAAAACGCACTTTGATGATATTATAAATATTTTAAATGTTGGAACGAAATTCGAATGAATCTTTATTAATTATTCAAGCACCCATTGTGAGATTTCTGCTGCCAAAAACACATGCGGTATACGTGTGTTCGGGGTTCTTCAAAATCTCAAAAAATCAACAAGTACTACTTGTAACCCGTTTGGTACATTTCGATTTCTAACCCCACAAGCTTTGTATAATAATGTATGGCATATTATTTAATGTTTCACATTGTTATTATGCAAATCATCTTTGTTGTAGATGACTACATATTATCTTCGAAAATCACTATTGTTGAAGATGACTGCCACGTGCCACATATTTTAGTACATTAGTCACCTTTTTCTAGAATTTCCTAATCGTTTCCCATCATAATTTCATCACTCGTTTAAGGTGACCAGCGCGATTTTCTTCCTCCTCTTTCTTATCTTTTCTATGCATTGCGCTATGCATTATGACTGGAATTTTCATACTACACTAGGGGAAAGTGAAAAAAGAACACCAAGAAGGAGACGTTTGATACCAAAGAAATTTATACAGCATAATAACGGAATACAGAGGATAACGTGATCAAAACATTATGACAAAATACAGCTGTATTTTCTGGTAAACTGAAAAATAACTTTTCCATGTAACATGGATAGTACGAGGTTGAACCGTTAAGAACTGCGTCACACTGAGCAATTCTTCCATGGACTCTCTCGTACAGATGTTGGATGTAAGTTTGGGGTATTGAGTTCCAAGTATCCTCAAATTGAACGCGTAAATCCAGGATGGTCGTGGCTGGGCGTGGAAACCGGATAAGTCGTTGTCATATAAAATCCCTCACGTGCTTAATGGGGGACGAATCCGGTTAACGTGCAGCCCATGGAAATTGTCTCACACCCAGAAGTGCATGTTGCGTTGCACGTGTCGTGTGTGGGCGTGCGTTATCTTTCTGGAACACACCACGATGGACCGACCTCACAAATGGCACAACAACGGGCTGAATGATGTTGATTTAGGAGGTGCTGTTTAACGTACCCGGTACAAACACTAGTTGTGTACGGGAGCGATAGCTGATCGCTCCCCACATTAGGAGACAGGTGTAGTCCCTGTGTGTCGCCGGCGGATGCAAGAAGGGTGGAGACGTTCCCCTGTGCGTCTGCGAACACGCATACGGCGATCGGAGTCTCCCAAGTAGAATCTGCTTTCATCTCTGAACGCGACAGATCGCCATTGCGATCTCCAGTGGAGGCATTGGCGTTGGCGATAATACTGCAGCCGTTCTTAACGGTGGGCAGGAACCAGAGGCATACGTGCACGTAGTTCTGCATCCAGTAGACGGTTGCGGATTGTTCGCACACTCACCTCAGGTGCAACGGCAGCTCGGATTTGCGTCGCAGTGGATGTTCTGCTTGACAACACCGCTCTTTCCTTGCGTCGATCGGTCCGCTCATCAGCCCGTCTGTAACTTCCGGTTTCACGTCTTCTCGAGTGGGAATGTTCCTCGAACCATCTACGCCACCATCGTACCACCACCGTTACTTCCCGTCCGATTCGCTCCGCAATACGACGATACGACAACCCGGACTCGCGGAGTCCGGCTAGACGACTTCGCTCAAAGTCCGATAACTGCGGAAATCGTACACGTCTTCCATTTCAAGTCATTGCAGCTTCTTCAGAGTCTTCTCACGTGTCCGTACGCCGACGACTGATTACATTCACTTCGCCGTACTCCTTAAATACCTCTGACGATAATTTGCATATTATGCCGTGCTGTGGCGTAAATGCTCACCGGTTGTTCCCTAAATTAACATCACACCTACGTAATCTCCACCATATTAACATATGTAAATTTCATGATCGTCCGCCAATACCTTCTTGGTGTTCTTTTTTCACTTTCCGCCAGTGTGGAATGAATTACCTAGCAGTGGCACAAATGTTTAATAATTATATAGATGTTTAAATAGGAATAGTGTACGAAATAATTACTTCATACAATGAGAAGTAAAAAGCAGCATGCTTGCTTTGTGTCCAGCAATGAAGAGAAAATACATTGCGAATGAGTACCTCACGTGCATAAGAAGCGGTGCCGATATTTAACACATAGTATGTTGTGGCGATTTGCTGGCTGAGGTAAAGGTGATTTGCTGACGAATTGTTATACGTCTTGAATTGTGTTATTTAAAACAATAAAAACAAATCTGAGATACATCATAAAATAATTAGCTATATCTCAGAGCGCCCAATTACCGAATACTTAGTGTATGTTTGTACTCAGGCGAACAAACGTAGTAATTATATAGCTATTTTCCCGTAGCCTTTAATAAATACAAATGACTCAAATGATCAGACAGATGATTTGTTTATCTCGACCGCTCAAAAGGTGATCATCTTTTATTTCTCGTGTAACTAGTTGCTTTAGGAAGTTGAAATAAATATCATTGAACGGAGGAGCTTTTAAGTTTGAAGGAAAACATCCCCGTTTTCTACGATAATGGAATATCAAAATATTATCATTGTGAATTGCAGCGGAACCTTCTTAAAGCTTCACTCTAACCTTTCGCGTGGAGTTATTGCGGATCAGACTTTCTGGAATACCTGCACAATGAACATTTCCTTGAGAAAACGTTAATTCGCAGTTCGGACTATCGCAAATAAACCAAGTGAATCAAAGGCTTCAAATCGTTTCAGACAAACATTTTAAACAATTATGTTCTCATAAAAATGCGTCTTTCCATGAGTCCACTTAACATTCTGTACATTTTCAGGTCATAGGATTCCATACGAAACTACCACATCAAAATTTTGTTACAACTCTCCACTCGTTAGCTCTCTGTTTCTTTGTTCCTCACTTCTCTCGAAGAAGTGGATTACATGCTTTTCAACCACATGGATTATTTGGCGTTACACTGCCGTAAAACATACATGTTTGAGTCAGTTTCACCGTGCAGTTTTTTGGGGGAAATGGGTGTTTAACGACTACCGCGAGCAAATCAAAGGGTTAAAAAGCAGACTCCACCTTCTAATTTAGTATACGTCATTCCACGTAAGGAAGAGTGCTAGTTCTGCGAGACTAACACGTCATCCATACTTCTCCAGGTATATTGAAACTCGAGATATTTCGTACGAATTACTGGAAGCCAACGCCTTCTAACACTCATTTATGAGGGAGCCGAATTTGTGGTTGATTGATCCAGTCACTTTCTTAAGTGTGATAGAATATAACAGTGTGGTCATATGTATAGATGTGTTGAAAAGATAAAACCGTACTCTACCGCTGGAACATTTTTCTAGTGGATAGGAGCGCTTTTCCGTCCAGTGAATTTATCTCGTGTGTTAACGGTTTATCATATGGGTAGCTAATACAGACTAATGACTCCCGCCTTATCTCGATCTTGATTGTGACTAAAATCAGTAGCAATGAGAAAGATTGTAAATTTGTATTGAAGGTATTCGAAGTTCTTGGTTTAGGAGTAATTCATATTGTTTGGGGACAAAAATCGAAAATGTGATACAAAGCTCATAGAAATAAAGAAGTCCTGTTTCACTCCTGGACCTCCAGAATTTTTAGTTTAATGCTTAATGAATTTAAATAAAACAAAATGTGATAAACATTATATTGTTGCGGTGCTTTTCTTGTTCCTATGATTCGTGAATAACAGTGGTTCTCAATGGGAGATATGCGTATCCCTTGGGAAATCAAGAATTTTTTTTTAATGTTACATCAAAAATTGGTTGATTTTTAGATTGCAGAATTTAATCAGGCAGAATAACCGGGCGACAGTAAAATCAATGAGTATTTCATAGCCGCAAGTTTTTAAGTTCAGTCCGAGGAAAGTTCGTCCGCAAGACATTGTAGGATTATCACATGGGTTATTTCATTGTTATGAATTCTTAGATATCATCCAACACCCCAGTACGTACTGTATCTTACTTTTCATACAGTAAACAACGAATCAGATTTTCTTTAAAAACTTTCCGTAAGACTGGGCTTATCTTTGCTGCCAGTTATGAAGCACAGTTATTCAAGCATTAATGCTACCCCTTTAGTCGTATGCAAGTTTCTGTTTAGTTTCTTATTTAGTGTTCCAAATTGGTGCACTCAGCTGTTTAGTTTTATTTTCCTATTTCCTTATATGTGTAAGCAGACGCTGAACATCAGATGTTGGTGATGATGTATTATAAGGGGAAGAACATCAAAATTTTTTCCTCTAAAGATACTTGCAGGAAGGCTTCCAATAATTTTTTCTCACTTCACGCCTGCGTAATCTGTTTGCTGGAGAACTGACTTTCGCAACGCTAGGAATGAGTATTGTTGATTCATGAGGATTAGCAGATGTATTATGTTTACCGTCAATTTCTCCTGAAAGGTTTTAAGTCCAGATTCTGTTTTCAATTTCTATTCACACATTTATAGAAAAAAATTGCAATTTTAAATCATGAAAATAGCAAAAAGTTCAATTCCTGGTGGAATTTCTTGCATTCTTTTACTTTGAAATATTCCGTTTGTTGATATTTCAGTCCACAGGTTTTTTGGATATCAGGATATTTAGGAAATTGGTGCTAAATTTTATCTGAACGTTTAGTCTTTCAGTTGTAGGTTAAACACCCTTCTCTTACGCGTCAAGTCATATTGAGCTACACTGATGTAGGTCAGGAAATTATTCACAGCGGTTGTTGAAAACCAAAATGAAACAGTAATTTGTTATGAAGTATTTTTGAAAATTTTGAAGAAAATAAACTACACAGTTATAAAGTATGTTAACAAATTATAAAAAGAAATTAGTTATGAAGCACGTCTACAAGCCATACAGATCTAGTAAGTCATTATGCAGAATGTTTACAAATCATGAAGAAAAGTACGGAACACTTTGAATTAGGTTAACCAATTACGCAGAAGCAATATGAAATACGTTTTAAAACTATGAAACACAATTATTAATACGTATTTTTACAAATGATGAATAAACAATAACTGTGAAATAAATACATACATTGTCATTTCTCTTTACATAACAGCATTTAACAATAAAAAGACATATAGCAAGCATTGTTTTGAGTTGTGTCTTCTGAAATTCGTTTTCCAAGTCGTGAATCCCCTGTGACGCCCTGTTCAATTCGGGAGAACGAAGATTTCTGTATCTTGAACAGTAATCCTAGGAGCTATTCATAGAGATAGCTACTGGGATTATCACTTACTTGAAATTGCCAGGGTCTAACCGACATAAGCAGAGTGCAAGTAATGTAGCGATGAGTATAATATCTAACAGGAGTGTATTCCATGTTTTTTTCACATATTCTCATAAATGTTTGAACGAAATATCATTTTATTCTGACCTAGTAACAACGTATTAGGTATAGCAGTACTGAAAAGATGGGCATTTGTGCTAGCCCTCTGCAACTGTGAAAGCTGCCATCCTAATTTTTCTTATTACTTTTCTGTTTGTGTGGGGGGTACCTTTTACAATGATTTATTGGTTGCCTAAGCAGATTGCTATGCGCGCAACTTTTTAGTTGAAGTTTTGAATTCTTATTCTCGCTCAAGCTGTTTTCAACATTAATAATGACTATTCGGTAATCTTAAATTTGAGAACAGCGAATGTTTTTCTCCTTTGTTTTTTTCAAACAGCAACATCTTATTTCAGCCAGCGACCTATACCAACGATCGGTGAACCAGAAATTGTGTTACATATTTCAAATTCCGCTTCAACTGTAAGGTTTCAATATATATTTTTTAGTTTTCAGAATTTTTAGTAAACATATCTTTTATTGTGAACGTACGTAACTTACACAATATTTACTTCAGTTCTTACCGTTTAGATTCAATTTCTGTGGTTTTCCTCTTATCTGAGACAATTATTCAATGATAGTCAAATAGACGTTGATGGCAGATGGAAGCCGAATTGATCATGCATGTAGACATTTCTCAGAAAACTTGAAAACTGCATTGCCTTGGAAAGGGAATTTAACCAGTATCCCTGAATGAATGTACATTCGGGAGATGTGGGTTTGGGACATCCAAGCAAGTGAGACTATGTCTGAGGGCCAAGCAATCCTCAGTTGCGTGTATGTTCCTATTTTAAGGCGGTGTAACGGTAATATAAATAAAGGAAAAACCGGAGTTACTGGTTCGAATCGCGTTCCACGACGATATAACTTTGAAGTTTTCTGAGGTATGAAAAATGGAGATAAGTGTTGTTGGGTATTTACCCACTTGCGTGGGCAATGGCTCTTTAGTACTATCCTGCGCGACCCGAAAGAAGCAGCGTGAACGTGATGTCGTGCCGAGAGAAATGTCGCCCACCAGTGTAGTGTCTTTCCCTTTGGCATATTCTCTTAAATGAATGAACGAGACAGATTTTGCGTGTAGCCCTAGTCATACGAAAAGACAAAAATTTTTTTAATGGAATTTGGAAGTTTCGCAGCAGGAATGGAGTCAGTGTTTATTTGCCGGTGATTTATATTCTCATAAGTTTATGGACCATATGGGCTTTTTTTTTAATCTGGCCTCAGTGAAATCAAGTTTCTCATATGTCTATATGCTGTTTTAAAAACGAATGTGGAAGGTTTTGACAGCACGAATGGAGTCAGTGTTCCTTACGCGGTGATTTATATCATCATAAAGGTATGAAACACATTGCCATTTACTCTGGTCACAGGGAAATCAAGAAACACATATATTTATATGCTGTTTGAAAATGGAAGTCGTAATGCGTTCACAGCACTAGTGGAATCTGTGTTCTTTTCAAGGTGGTTCATTTTGTAATAAGCGTATGGACCACATAGGCTACAGAGAAATCAAGAGACACATATGTTTATATGCTTTTTATGATGTCCTTTGAGAGCAGAAAATATGCAGAAGTCGGACTGCGACAAATCTGGGCTGCAGGAACGGTGTTCAAGAACTTCAAACCCAATTTTCTGTATAGCCACATAATTTACAGCATTGCTTTAGGTTTTGCGTTGTTGTGCTGCAGAATCATTTGCTTTTCCCTCCACGCATGTGAGCTTATACTTTTCTTTTGTTGTCTTAAGGTAAAGACCTAACTCTCAAATTTGATAGTCGCACTTGTGACCATATGTTCGTCATGAATAAAGTGTCTATAGCTCCAGAACACATACACTATTCTTTATCAAAAATGCAACAACCTGAAAGTCTGTTTGTATTAGCCTCAAACACACACGTTATGTACAACAGGTTGGGCCATGCAAATATTTAAATGTCAGTGAAACTGGGAATGCGGTTTTGCAGCAGCAGGATCTGAACTGTCCAGCATTTGGTGTAAAGAGCAGGCTCAAACGCAATGCCGCAATAAGTGAAGAACAGACATTGAGTCTAAAGTCTGTTACTTGTGTCTCGGTATGCACGTCCCCTAAGAAGTTCACATTATGAAAACCTGACGTACTTTGAGAGAAGCTGGGATGATAGATGCTGGATTTTCCTACAGCGAAATTTACAGTCGTACGAGGCGAAATGCTAACACAGTGAAGGGAACGTGACGTCAATGGACAGATGAGGCTCGGATGGATGCACAGAAATCCGAAAAATGAACGGCAAAGTCGCAAGACTTCCCGTGATAACTGATACATTTTTTGCATGGCAGTGATCGGAAGAATTGGAGAACTGGAACCGGTCAGGCTTCGTCCTCAAGCATATAATAGTTCGATGTCGTCTGCTTAACAGGGGTCGATAGCAGCCCACTAGTGAGCGTTCTTTCGACTCTCAGCCAAAGACACCTCAGGATGCAATGGGATCTCGAATCTACACATTTGCACGTTTCTTGGCAACAGGCCATGTTTTTAGATGACTCGCGATTCAGTTTAATGCTCCATGATGGTCTCATACATACATTACATATTCGAAGACACGGTACTGAATGTCACTTTGCAGAGTGCATCTCGAAGCGTCATGATGCTCCAACGCCCCGCGTCATGGTTTGAGGCGCCACTCGATTCAATTTGCGATCTCGTCTTATACCAATTGAGGTATCCCCCAATAGTCAGCGATACATTAGGAATGATTTAGAGTGAAAGGTGATAGGTTTCTTTCAAAGTTGACATGGAACTATATTAAAGCAATTGTCGGTCGCATGTGACCTGCAATGGCCACGACCTCTTCCATGCACGGCAGATTCCACTTCTTCTCACACCTGCACGTTCAGCGGATATTTTCCCGATCGTATTTCTGGGACATCATAGCTAAATGACTGGAACGTCAATCGCCTCTGCCAGTCACCACAAAATAACTCTGTCATTGCATGTAAGCAGCCTGGCAGGCTGTTTCACAGGACAATATCGAAAACTTTTTCCGTTCAATGTCACGCCGCGTAGAGCCTAACATTTTTGCTCGAGGGAGCACCACACGATACTGAGTTTTGAAACAAAAACATCTTGTATAGCTTTACAATGCAATCTGTTGTCTCCTTAACATGAGAAATCTGTGATATCAATTTCATTTGAAAGTAGCAATTTTTTTCTTACGACGCACCGTTTTTGAGATATTTTACAAAAACGACCTACGTTGTTTACAGACTACGAACTACAGCCATTACGTATTCTATGGGTTTACTATCGTGGGGAAAACTGCAAAGCATCAAAATGCAATTTTGGGAAGGCTTTTGTCAAATTAGCATCAGGTTCTCATACTTTAGCAGATCGCAAGTAGAAATTGCTACGTTTATCTAATACGTGATGAAATAATTTTCGGCGATAGTATAGTAAAACATATTGTATAGTAGCAATAAAATTAATCATTGTTACGCCACTTACGTAATATACTTCCGTTTCATCAAATTTTAGCTTGTTATTGTCTTTATTACTGTCAGGAAAGATGTATAGTATTTGAAGGGATCCGAAAGCAAAGCCGTCTTCCGTCCGATCTGAGCCAGTTAAAGAGCTGTCTGGTAAAACCTGAAACATGTCGATGCAATTCAACACCTTGTGGAATCTCTGCATTCATGAAAACAGCTTCCCGTACTCTAATTGGGCTGAAGGAGGTAGTGTAACCTGATATTGAATACACGTTTTTAAGTCCATCACCGGTATGTGTATATTAATCCAAATCCTCCTGTGAAAGTGTTCTTAAAAATCACGTATTTTTAAAATCAGATGGATGTGTAGTATGGTCTCAGCTTCCTGAAGAAATGTTTTTAATCATCTGACGAAAGGTAATTTCATTTTTGCCGAATCGTCACAGATATTTTAGCTGGCGAAATATTATTTACGAACAGAGCTATGCAATATCTTACGCAAATTCATTATTATCGGAAGCGCAGGAAAATATGAGTATATTATTAAATACATCTGTTTTTAATAAAAGCTGTATCATACTTCAGCATTTGCAGGGAAACAATTTCTGGGCAGATTAACACTCCACAACATTTCCTGTCAGAATCTGAAGTAGGAAAACAATAACTCAATATATTAAAGAGTACACTTTTTTTTAAAAGCTTGTTGCATATTATTACTCCCTGCGATTAGAATCGTAATGAAAATGATACAAAATGAAAAGGTGTTCAGCAAATTTCTCAAGATATACTTAATGCGCTTATCACACCCAAAAAATTAATTAAATGTTATTCCTTCTTAACAGCGAGAATTTACAAGAGAAATATAGGAATTGGAGTAATAGCTTCAACGGCGTTTGTCGTATAATAATATTGTTACTCACGTTTATTCATAACTGTGTCGCTAATGATCAGCAGACAGAGTATCACTTTGTCCCACTATTTATTCCCGATACTCCAGTGTATATTCGCATTTAAATCAATTATATTTGTTATATAATGAAAATTCTGTATTAAAGATCCCCGTAAGCCATTAAAACAGTTATTTATTGCTATTCAAATTGTCCGCAGTAAACTAAGTGTATAATAACACAAAGACTCAATATCCTTAACGACTATCACACTATTACATAAAAGTCTGAAATTATTATAACGCACATATAGTCATTAATTGTTCATTATCAAATGAATTCAAAAAGATACATACAACTGTAGTTTGCATTCACTATTTCACTTCCTGATAATAAGTTGAGTAGTAGACACAGTGCAAGCAGAACTTCACTAAAACCGATTCCACACAATAAACAGTTCAAAGGTCAAACAGAAATACGTGCTCCTTAAAAGTCTTGTAGTAGAATATTCATTTCCTGAATCAAGCTTTGTCAACCAGTCACCATCAACCATAGTCTTCGATACATGTTTCGGAGCACTTACCTATGTCCATTTTCAACGGATAATTCACTCCTCAATTGTGAAGTTCCCGACTGTAATTGCAGTAAGCGATAGGTATACTTCATGAAAGTACACTACGTTGTTCGTTGTCCATTTGTTCTGTCCTCACTATTGCATTGCCATCGTGTGAACAGGAGTCGTATTCACGGCTCAAATTATTATTGCATTTTCCAATTAATTTCTTCATTCCTTTTGAACCCCAGTTTCTTCTTTCTTTACTTGTTAGGAAATCCCACGCGTAGGGTAGTTCCAAAGGGGCTCGTTCATTTCAGTTATTGCTTTTTGTTTTCTCAATCATCACACTCTCCGACAACAGAATCTTCTTATACGAACTGTGTGAAGTAAACACCTTAGCTTCCTCCCATATGGGTGTAGAATTCTAATTTAAACAGTATCTAATTAGTGATGTCTTCTGATTAGCTTGCCTGCAGTTTCTTTGATGTGCTTCAATCCTGGTTTGCAATCGCTCCTTAGTGCTTCCAATATATATGATAGTTTTACTTTTAGTGGTAATATTCACTGTTGGTATTCCGTACGTTCCTGCTAATTGCCAATATTGCGTTTTATCATAACCAGGAGTAAGGAAGCGACTATTATCTGTTACTATATCTGGAAATCCATCATTAATTTTATTGTATTCATTCTGTAAAATGTTAGTCAATGGTAGTATGTAAGGAAAAGTTCCACAATTTCGCATGTCTCTTTTTATTGCATTATTATTTCTGGGTTCATTAATGCTAACTTTGTGATTATTATATGTCTTCCATATCTCATTTCTTTTATTTCCAAAGTCAGTACCAAGGTTCATTATGCATTCTATCTCAGCTTGTTCCAAGGTTTAATTGGAGTTTACAACAATTCATAACGAAATGTAATGGATATTATCCTACAATACAAGTCACTTGTGAGCGGAAAGTTGAGAGACAACATGGTTGCCTTGATATTATATAAATAAGAAAGCACGATTCTCTAGATTTCACAGTTTACAGGAATCAAACGTATATTCCGCTATTATACCGTTTCATTCAAATCATCCTAAACATTATAAATATCCAAGTTCCGATATTTTATTCCAAGAGCAGTATCTCACATCTCCAATGCAACCTTGGGACATGCTGTGATAGAATGGATAATGAACATTGCTACAATGAAAAGAGATATGCAACATTCTGGAAATTCTCCTGACATACCACCATTAAATAATATTTTGCGAAAAGAATACATTAAAATTAATAAAAGATTTGCATATATAGTGACAGATAATAATCGCTTTCTTCCTTCTGGTTATGATGAAACGCCATACATTAAAAGAGGAAGAACTTACGGGATACCAACAGTGAAAATTACCACTACAAATGAAACTAGCATATATATTGGAAATACTAAGAGACGATTGAAAACAAGGATTGAAGAACATCAAAGAAACTGCAGGCAAGTCATTCAAAAGACATCACTCATTAGGTACTGTTTAAATCAGAATTCTACACCCATGTGTGGGGAAGGTAAGGTTTTAACTTCATACAGTTCGCATAAAAAGATTCAGGTGTCGCACAGTGTGATGATAGAGAAAACAAAAAAGCTATAACTGTAATGAACAAGACCCTCTGGAACTACCCTATGCTTGGCGTTTCCTAACAGCTAAAGAAATATGATACCGGGACTCAAAAGGAATGAAGAACTTATCCGGATATTACAATAATAATTTGAGAATTGAATATGACTTCTATTCACAAGATGGCACTGCAATATTGGGAACAGGTCAAGTGGACAACAAACAATGTAGTGAAGACCTTCATGAAAAAAAATACACCCAGGAGTTTCTTCAGTTACAGTCGGGAGCTTCACAACTGAGGACTGAATAATCTGTTGAAAATGGACATAGATAAGTTCTCCGAAACATGTACAGAAGACTGCGGTGGATGGTAACTGGTTGACAAGGTTTGATTCAGGAAACGAATATTCTATTATAAGTCTTTTAAAGTGTACATATTTCTATTTGACCTCTGAACTGTTTATTGCGTATAAGCGGTTTTAGTGAAGTTCTGCTTGCACTGTGTCTAAATTCAACTTATTATCAGGAAGTGAAATACTGAATGCAAACTACATTGGATTAAGTGTGTTTTTGAATTCATTGGAAAACGAACAATTAATGACTATATGTGCATTATAAGAATTTCGAAACATTACTTAAACAGACTTTTATGTAAAACTGTAATTTAAGTATATTGAGTCTTAGTGTTGTTATACACTTAGTTCACTGTGGACAATTTGAATAAAAATACAAGACTGTTTTAATGGCTTACGGGGATCTTTAATACAGCATTTTCATTATATAACAAACAGAATTGATTTAAATCCGAATATATACTGGAGCATCGGGAATAAATAGTGAAACAATATGATACTCTGTTGGCTGGTCATTATCGAGACAGTTATGAATCAACGTACGGCATACGCCGTTGAAGAACTGAATAAGCCACCACGTATATGTATACGTTCCTGTGTTCCCCTTATTGTGAGGCAAACTTTATGAAATGTACATGATAATTTAGGAATTGGAGTTTTTTCTATTTTCTTATCGTTTTCATCATTCGGGATAAAATGAGTGTTTGTATCTATTCTCGATCAAAGTACTCGGTAATAAAGCGTTATTTATGACTGTATTTGGGACCACATTTAGAAATTTTCTGAAATATAGTTGCAACGCTTTTTTAATGTTCTTGTAAGATTAATGTTTAGCTGACGATATATTTGCATAACCGAAAATAGTTTCCACTTTATATTCACCATCATTAGATTTTGTGAATGCATTTTCCTCTTGTTAAATCTTTTATTTGACAAATTTTTCTTCATATTTTAGTGTTGTTATACTAGGTTCCATCATTTTTAGCACGTCTTTTGTAAAAAAGTTCGTGCTCCTGTTATCGGTTTGTCCGTCCGTCCGTCGGCCTGTACCCACAATATCTCAGCAACTATTAGTCCGATTTGAAATTTTTTTTTTGCATTGGGAAGCTTGATATATGCAAATCATGATCCTTTATTTCGTTTTTTTTACGATGTACAATTTTTCCGCCAGAGGGCGTAAATGCAGATGTCGTCGAATTAAAAAAATACGTTTGATTCCACATATTTGCATCTAAACATCCGTTGAAAAAAAGTGTATATCTTTCGATTCCATTTATGTCGAAGAGTATTTTAGATATAGTTACTTTTTCAAATTACGCATAGATTTTCTGCTAGGGGGCGTAAAAGTAAATTACATTTTTCCCGATAGCTCTTTTTCTAAAACTTCGATTTGAAAAATTGTTTCTTCAGCGAATACATCTTCTGATGGAAAATCTTTTGCATATAATTTCAAATTTTTGGTAAAGAATACTTTGGTTACCAGGGGGCGTAAGTGTAAATGTTTGCTTCTGATGTGCTTGCCATAAAATCGTAGCTTCTAAAATAACTAATAAAAAATTATGTCGTGGACTGATGCCACTCACATCGATAAAACGTTTCGGAATATCTTCTTCCTAAAATATTCCACAGTTTCTCCGCCAGGGGGCGTAGAGGTACACCTTATTTTTGTCAATATCTCTACTTCTAGGAATCCGATTTGAAAAATTCCTTCTTTGTTGGATAGTGTTTCCGTGTGACATGTTCTTCATAATTTCAAAATTTTCAAGTAATTCATAGACTTTCCGCTAGGGGACGTAGCGGTAAATTGCGTTTTCCCATATGTCTCTGCTTCTAAATCTCCGATTTGAAAAATTCTTTCTGCGCCGTATACAGCTCCGGATGGGAAATCGTTTGCATATAATTTCTAATTTTTGTAAAAAAATAGTTTGGCCACCAGGGGGCGTAAATCTTAATTTCCGTTTCAATGGTATTTGCAGCAAAATGTGTGCTTCTAAATTCTCGATTGAAAAAAACGTCGTTTGTTGACCGATACTACTCTTGTCGACAAACCTTTTAAGAACATTTTCTTCTTGAAAAAAATGCATGGTTTCTACGCCAGGGGGCGTAGATGTATATCTTATTTTTGTCAATATCTCTACTTCTAAGCGTACGATTTGAAAAATTCCTTCATTGCTGGATAGTGTTTCCGATGCGAAATATGTTTCCTATAAATTCAAAATTTTCAAGTATATCATACGCTTATCGCTAGGGGGCACAAAGGTGAATTGCGTTTTCTGCCTTATTTCTGCTCTTAAAGATCTGATTTGAAACATTCTTACTGTATCGCATACAATACCTGATGGAAAATATTTTTCACATAATTTCTAATGTTCAGTAAATAACGGTTTAGCACCAGGGGTCATATGTGTTAATTTCTGCTTCTGAAGTATTTGTTGCAAAATCTGGGCTCCTGAAAACTCGACTAATTTTTTTCTTCGTCCGATACCGCTTATACGGATAAACCTTTTGAGAATACTTACTTCCTAAAATAATGCATGGATTTCCCACCAGGGGACGTAAAGTCACATCTTATTTTTGTCGATATCTCTGTTTCTAAGAGTTAGTAAGCTAACGATTCCGTTTACAGCCATATCTGAGGGATTAAAAACCCGATTGAAAATCTTCTTTCCTTAGTCAGATCTATTGTTTTCGGTACCGGTTCGATTGACTTTGAATAGCTTTGATAAATTTAATTTGCGTCAGAACGGATATAAACGACGTGCTTATTACACCCGAAAATCGGTGTCAACTTTCTTGTTTCAAATAAATTCAGTAATGTGTCAAGCTTATATCTAACATTTTAAGAGATTTATATTTATTTTAAAAACTGCTTGTTAAAACAACCAGTGAAGACCATGTTTATCAAATATATATATCCAGAAATCGCAATTATATATCTATTTCTTATCCATAAATCGAAATTATATATCTACTTTAAATCATATGTAAACATTATCGAATTTTTCGATTTTGTTTCTTTTTTCCAAAAACAACTGTGCATTACTTTAAACTTGAAGGGTAGTACCAATACTGCGCTTCTAGTTACTGTCTTCTCAACCAAGGTAGCAACAATTTCCTTTGCGGTAACCGTATTAATTCCCCAAATTACTGTTTTTTAGTGAGACACACAGTCATATTATTAAAGCATCGAAAGTGTTTCTTTTTTCTCTCAGTAATGAGATCCGCGCGTTAGGATTGCACAATGATAAAACTGAATGCAGGATTTACTTTAGTGCACGGTTTAATATTTGGACTTTTTTGTAAATAACCTAAATACTACAATTTTTTTAGCCACGAATATGGGTGATGTTTGATTTCGTATTGCGCCTTTTAATAGGCTAATGTTCTTCCAATTTTTTTTTCTATGTTATGTTAGAAAGTGCTGCAAAACGGATCTTGCAAGTGAAATATACATACATTTCGAAAGTAATTTCTCCATATATACAGTGTAAATGCTTGTTGGTGCAAAAGCATACGTTTCTACAGCACAAAATTACAGCAGGCTTACCAATGTACCTATCATTTTTCTTCATGCTAATAAACAGGGAGGAAAGCAATAGACTTGAAATTCTGCGAACAGTATCACCTGAATGATTATAAACTGTCATATTTAACCTAAAAAAACTACCCTGAAACAATGAAATGTAAAAGACGTGGGTAAAAATATTTCAAGGTATAATCACGTTCTTGCTTTGCGAATACAATACAGTAAAACCTCATGAACGGACACTCCAGCAAAGCAGAATCCTTTCAGCGGACAGATTTGTGTCTGATTTCTATTACCGAAATGTTTGCAATTCTGCATGTTTACGACCAATAGCGGAAAAAGGCACTTTTATATGCTGTACACCGATGAGCCAATAAATTATGACCACCCCCAGGCTAGATAAATGAGTGCACAAGGAGATTGAACGGTGTCGCAGGTGAAGTTCACAGAGCAGTTATACAACCGGAGAACCGGCTTTTAGTAGAGTGTTCGGAGTTAGAATGGGAAAATCTGCCGATTTATGGAAGTTCGATAAAGGACAAGTTGTGGTGACATTGTACTTTGGAACTACGATCTCGGAAACGGTGTGGCTTATGGGTTCTTTATGTGCCGCTGTAGTGATCACGTATCAAAAGTAGTGCACAGATGGCCAAAAAACGAACCGTCGTCCAGCCGTGTGTCGTCTGCAGATCATTGATGCAAGACGGGAATGTCGCGCATTTTTCACAAGGACTGCAGGGCCACAGTGGGACAAACCCTCGCAGCTACAACAGTGGTGATCAGTGCAATGTGTCACAGGACACAGTTCATTGCAGCTTTCTGCGCTTGGGCTGGCGTAACAGAACATCCAGTCGGATCCTCATGCTCATTGCACGTCATCGCCAGCAACGCATAAAGTAGGACCAATATCTTTGAGATTGGGCAGTGGATGGTTGGAAGAAAGGGGTTTGGTCTGACGAATCAAGATTCCTGGTGCATCGCGTAAACGGTCGAGCGCGGATACTCCGATTTCCAAAGGAGGCTATGGCACATGGATACACCTTTGGGCGGAAACAGGTCGGCTGTGGCGGTTTTATGCTGTCGGCGATATTTTCTTGAGACACTTTACGCCCTATTATCCCAATAGCACAATCTCTGACAGCTGTCAGATATCTAAACATCGTTGCGGACGAAGTTCCCTCATTCCTGGCAACTGTGTGCCTTGATTGTGATGGCCATTACCAACAGACTAATGCGCCATGCCACACTTCAAGAATCGCCGAGGAATGGTTCTAGGAACATGCTGGCGACTGCCTGTTAATACCCTGCTTTCCAAATTTACCTGACGATGAATCAAATAGAACGTTTGTGGTTCGACTTGGTAAAGCGGGTTCGTGCTAAAGCACCACCACCCCGAAGCGTACGAGAAATGTAGCACCTGCTGTTGACATTATGATACAAGATACTGCAGGATACCAGTCGCCACCGCATCGAATCGATGTTTCGCCGAGTGGTTGCTTTTTTCCGGGTAAATTGGCTCCTACATATTATTAGGTATGTAGTCATGATGTAATGGTGCATCGGGGTGTATCAAAACTGTTAAACTCATGAAACGGCAACTCTTTAACTTAATTGATATGAGCTAATTCTTAGATATTAAAGCGAAAAATTGAAATTTGATGAGCAATTTGGTGAACTGTTCTCTTTGATGTGTAGTTTAATTTCTGGGTTCGGGAGGCCCACATGACCTGAAGTGCCCCGGGCCCCCAATGATCGAAATCCGGCCCTGATGAGATCCAACGATTCGTTCTGCTAACGTGATGCTCTGTCCCATCCAGCTGCATGTAGTAACTGAAACGTCATACATCGGAAAAAGCGAGAGTTTTTCGCTCCTGATGTCTCATATTGTAAAACCCATTCACATTTACGACAAATTTGTCGGTTAAAATAGAGACGAGCTGTATATGAAGTGGGCGTGAAATGTTAAAGACCATTCTCTCTAAGATGTAACAGGCTCGGTATACTAAAATTCTCCTTTTTATACCATTTTTGTACCACGCGATAACCTGACGCTTTGAAATTTTTCTGTCACATCGTACAATCCTCTCCAGCAGCAGTTATCCTCGACTATTGGCCAGTTCGTTTCCTTTGAGAGCCCGTTATTTTGTGCAACACTCATTGTATACCTCGATGTAACTGATCTTTCATAGCCGAGGTGGTTTTCCTTGTCTGATATGTTAGCACCTACACGCATAGTGTGCAGTACCATCCCGCTTTCAAACCTGTTTAAACCACGAGTCTTTCCCATATTCCTGCTAGACACCTAATCCTTTACAATGTGTTGTTTATAAAAGCATCTGAATATCATTATTTCGTTTGTAATTGCAGATGAACCGAGTCGGTTTGCTGTTGTTTTCTGCTAATAATTTTCGCATTCACTTTATGCTTTCGTAACTTATTTGTTCCTGTATTATTGGATGTTTCCTTTTGCAGTAAAGATTATTTAATTATATTATTCCGAAAATATAGTTCAATAAGTATTTTTCTGGTTTAAAATTTGAAGTTTACGAGGAAATATGGTAATTTTTGAAAGATGTCGTAGTCTCATAATCAACGTGTTTATACTCAGAAGGAGGTACCATAGGTATGTACAGTGATGGAAACGGAGCACTAATTATTGGGATTGTGCAGGATAATTTGACCATGCTCAGAGAAGTGACTTTTAATTCAGCTGCCTATGTCGCAATAGGCAAAGGTTTCCACCACTTCTTCTTCGTTAATATCTTTGTTTAGAACCTCGATCATGTTTAAGAGCATTTCAAGTGCCTTGTACAATTTCTTTCAGGACGATAACGAAATACGTGACCTAACGGACTTCGAAATATAACTTATTATTGATGGATGGCCCAGTGGTGCCTCCGTGATAACATTCTCCATGGTAGTGGGCCTAACGAGAGCTACTGTGTCTAGCGTCATGACAGCATATCTTGTTCGTGCAAATGCCTCGTTGGCGAAAAAGAAGAGGAGCCAAAAAACGACCCTAACTGATAGAGACAAAAGAGCAGTGATGACGATTGTTAACCGTAATAAGAAGCCAACGTCGCCAAAAATTGGTGCGGAGGTCAATCTGTATCTCCAGACTCCCGTATCAACGAAAATAGTATGCAGGAAACTGCATAAACAAGATATTCACGGCAGAGGTGCTATTGCAAAACATCTGAATACCAAGGTGAGTGCACAACGGCGATGGCAGTAATACCAGGAGCACACAACGTGGACTGCCAATGCATGGAAGCATTTAATATAGTCGGATGAATCCACATTCACAATATTTCCCACCGGAGGATATGTTTATGTGTGAACAACACCGGCAGAAACGCAAAACCCAGACTGTCTGCTTCCACCAGTGCAGCATGTTGCTGGTTCTGTTTTGTTCTGGGCGGTCATATCATAGTTCTTAGTAGGTCTCCAGATCACCTTGAAAAGGCGAACAACTGGCAGGACGTATGAAGCTATTTCGGTTGAAGAAGTCCATTCAATGGCACAGGCACTTTCTCCTGCAGGGCATGCCATCTATCGGGATGATAACGTCCCAATTCACAGTTCTCCGGATGTTCAATAATGGTTTGAAGAACATGACGAAAAACGCTCACACCTTCCTTGGCGTCCCCAATCACCAGACATAAATATCATCGAGCCCTTGAGGTCTGTAATGGAAAAGAGAGTAAAATCCCGTTATACTCCTCCTGCATTTCTCAAAGATCTGATGCAATTTGTGCACGAAGAGTGGTGTAACATCCCACTAAACACCATCCAGGATTTGTATGCGTTCATTTAAAGGAGGATTCAGGTGGTTTGGAAGGGCAAAGGTGATCACACACCCTATTAGGTACATAAAACCTTCTTTTCCTAGGCGTTTCTACTCTGTCCAACCTCACTACGCGCAGCGGTGAGAGCATTTAAGGACAAGCAGATGACATAGCTATGAAGTGCGTTCTTTCGCTTCGGTGGTACATTTAACTTTATTTACTGTTGTTAGTTTTTATTAGGGTCGTCATTCGACCGGTTCTCTGTGATGCAGAAAATTCACTTTTGCAGTTTCATTGTGCTTTAAAAAGGATATGTTGCGCAAGAAAAATGTAGCCGTTGTGTCAAGGAAAAAAGTAAGTGTTAAAACTTACATCCTTTAAGTAATTTCCAACAAATCAGTTTATTGCTGTTGTACGTGTTTTCCAATAAATTTCATAATCCAATTCACTCCTATTATTTTGATAGAAACGATTCCTAATTTTGCTCTTGCATTGTGCCCATCAAGAAATAAGAAAACGAAGGGAAATGTGGTTTTTTATTATTTTCACACGAATGGCCGAAATGCGAAGAAAAATACACTATCGATGAGAAACACTCCTACATTTTCCCTAAGTATTTTTTTAAGGTAACTATGAACATGATTTGAAATCAGAACTTCTCGATGTCCCATCGAGAAAACAGAAAATGATTGAATTCTAGAGCATTTTCTAACATAATAGTTCAGAGTAGGAACAGCCCTCTTGCTGCAGTTACGCATGTTAGTGGAAACATGTCACTAGATTCTGTAATAATACAGAAAATCTTGATTTAGGTAATGGGTTGTGTAATAAGTCTAACCGAGTAAACAGAAGCGTTACCTGTGTATTTCTTAGGCGTATTATAGTTCTTTATTGTGAAAAGTCTTGCCTGGTGCACTCATGACTTGAAATTAGCCCAAAACCAGAAATCCACTCATGTCAGATCTAGAAACAGCGATGGCCACGGGTTGCAGAACTTATTAGTCTTACGAATATGGTGACAAAAAGCTTATACAGGAGACACGATGACAGCTGGCTCACCATCTTGCATAAACGTGACAGAGTGCAGCATACGTGGTGTTGCATGCATGGCTTCACGTTTTCACCAAGGGTTTTCATATAACCTTTCGGCATTTATTAACCCTTTTTTGCCAGCACCTCCTGGGGAATGGCTCCTTAAAGAAAAAAAATCCTAAAAAAAACCAGATGCAGTGAAACCACGCCGCGCCATAACACTTGATAAATGCAGTAGTTCCTCAGTGTCCGCATGGGGGTTGACCTGTGCCCATATTTTTATATTATGAATGTTAGAGGGACTATTAAAAACTTGCTTCCTAACTCCGTAATATTTTCAACATTAGCGGATCCTCAAATTTCTTGGCCAGATCTCATTTTAAAAATTCCTCCTACTGTATGGTTTCTACCGTTAACAGCTTATTGAAATTTGCACTTCGTATAAGTAAACATTTAACACCCCGTGAAGGATTTGTTACTGATGCTCTTGGTATTCCAAAACGCCTTGTCCTTTCATGAGCACTGTATGATTCCCTTGTCGTCTGAGATGCTACTTCGTCATTTTAGCATGCCGAATTATTCGAACGGAAGTCATTTAAATTCCAGTTTTTGTAAACTGTCTCACAAGACCCTGCAAACAGGCACACGTGATAGAACGTTAGCCTAACTGTAGTCCTTTTATGTTAGGTAATTTCGAAGATTTTGTGCTGCTTCTCCGCTTACATGAAACAGCTTCACTAACAAGTCTGTATCTCACATCGTGGCAACACGCCATTTGAGCCAAGTTTTCAATAAGGATATTCACAGATTATTAATAGCTGCAGCTACTTGCATGTCCCTTATTCTCTGTTCGCATGTGATCCGTTCCTCTCGTCGATATTTCGAACTATTTGTTTTTTTCCTAAGTGAACTGATCCAATGTTCTGAAGATTTTCGGGCGAACCGTGTTGCGTTAAATGCATTTGTTGCTGGGTTTTTTTTGTAAAGTTTAGAAAATCAAATGGACTTATTATCCGCCAGGATAATACACAATGTATACAACCCGCTTGTAACATCTTGTCCTTTTTACTGCAGAAATTTATGCGAACAAGACATGAACGCCACAGTAATCATTTTAAAGCTACAAAAACGATCTTACTTTTCGACAGGATATTGATTACAAACTAGATATTTAAAAAATGTAAAACATGCACAGGGAAATATCACTATCATTTGATACAATTATTCCTACACCAGTAGGGACATTTCGCACCAGAGAATTTTCGTTTCATCCAAACAAAGTTATCAGTTTGACATGAAAACTGCACCTTATTGCTTTGCCTATCTTAGCAGGAAATTATTTTTGCAGCAGTGATGACAAAAGCATTAAAAGCCAAAATTTGAAGACTAACATCTTCATGAAGCATGCTTTTCTGTGTTTCTTCTGAAATTATATCTGTTCTCATGTCCATTCAAACAGAGCTCTGAAAGTTTTTCATGAATTTAATTTTCTGAAATTTCTCTGTCCTTTTGCTTTTTGAGAACTTCAGTGACCATTCTTTGGAGTGCAAGACATTGAATTTTTCGATCTCCAAACCAATGGCTTTCAAAACAAATATCGGTCACAAATCGAAAGGATGCTGCAATACGAAATAAACATTTGTCTTTAACTTTTCCTTATGAAACCTATAGAGCAACATACGACAAATGTGGTTTCTTTATGGTTCTCTTTCTATTAGTTCTGGGCTAAAATTACGAAAAGGTGAAAGCAGTTCACATCCGATCTTACAGCAAACTACGGTGAGAACAAACAGTATAATTTAAGGAACCCGGTTTTCGGATTGGAAATATCCTATACATTTGTGGTCATTCTTTGAAATCATGACCATAATTTTTGCTGCTTTTCCTGTGACGTGTGCTTTTGTCCGAAAATGGTATTCACAGGCTAAGAATTTCTCTGAGATAATATCTTCTTCGAATCCCACCAAATGACATAACAATTAAGCAAATATGCAATTCATTTATTTAACCTCATTTTTGCAAAAAAAAATAAAATAAAAAAAAATCCATGTTTAAGAAGTCGTGTTTGATCCATATATTTCAAAAAGAAACAAAAACTTAAAGTTTGGTTAAAGATCGAAACGTATTTCTTTTATGCAACTGAAAGTGTTACATTTCCCCAAAAGTTTTCGTTCCGTTGTTTTTCTGAAATTTTGAAATTATGAGCAAAACGAGCGACATTCTTAATGTACCTTGAACGGAATAACGTGAAGGAACTATTATCTCCAAAAATTGAAATGATAACATAAATCCCAAGAAAGGTAAATGTTTCACAAATGAACTCTGCAGTGCCCATGTGTGGGAGCATGGTTTGTCCACACGCCAGATTTAATCATTGGTCCATTTTATTGGAAATTTTCTCCCGAAAGATACCAATGAAATGCTTTATTACCAGTGAACTATACTACGCTGTTCCGCAAAAACCTGTTATTTTTGAGCAATACTTTCATCTGCCCACCGGGATTATGAATGCATTGCTCAGCCAAATAAGGATCTCATAATTTTAGAAAATACTGAATTTTCTAAAAATATATGTCACCAGTTTTGTTGATTTGCAATCTGTACTCACGCATGAAGACCGGTTTCGAAAGTCAAAATCGGAAAAATGAAATACTTCTTTCAATGTTTTCTTCACCGGAGAAATGATAAATCGCATACAATAAACGCATAATTCCATAAGGTGTTCCTCGTTCTGGGCCAACTCGCTCATCTGACCGTACTCCTTGTGGTTTCATGCTTTGGGGGCACGTGAGTGAAATGTTTCATTGGTATAGCATACGCTCTTATTCAGATCTGAAGACGTATATCAAACCCAATATGCTCGACATTTATCACATGAGTCGAGTAGCCGTATCACATGATCTCGCTCGTTCGGAGCATGCCATCTATTCTGTGGGCACAATTTTCACCAGATCTTGTTTTCAAACTATTATGATTTCAATAATCTTTATGTTCAGTCACATGCCTGTGTTCTTGTGCATGTCCAGCCACGTTGTTCCCTCACCGGAGTAAATTTGGACATTCTCCTCCCCACCCCCAGATAAATCGTTTCCTCATGTTCTCAATAAGTAACACACAAAGTTTCATTGAGATGTATTCAAATCTAGCTTTTCTCGACACATCAGATCAGCGATATTTATTTTGCAACTACGCGGCATATACGTATAATTAAAAACGTATAATATGTAACGGAACGTATCAATACTCATTAGGCAAATGTAGTCTTTTCAGGATTAGGCTAACAATCAACACGCCAGGAAATGAAATCCGTGTTTGGATATCACAGCGAACGGTATATGAGCATGCAAGCAAATTTTTACGTAAAGGGGTAATGAATTAAATTTAATATCAATGAGTGTATCCATATGATTAATTCATCTTAAAAACAACGTTCATCAGAACTTACAAAGTGAGAAAGGTTAAAATCGTAGTAATTCATTAGCACATAAATTCTGCTGATTTTTTTTATAAAATGTGCATTTTCAATCAAAATATACGATTGATTTTTGTATAGTTCCATTCACAAACGCATTCTTCAAATTTATTAAGAAACCCTTTTTTGGTCTTATAGTATAAGACTGTCATAGAAATCAATTTATCCAAACTTCAGTTATTTACATACAAACAAACGTGTATCATTTCACTTTTCGAAAACAATATCACTGTTCCTCATCAACGTCTGCGCAGTTAAATCGCGCTATTTAATAGGACTTATGAATGAAATGGGCTGGACATACTGCCAGAAGGACAGACCATCGATGGACAGCCGACATTTTAGATTGAATTTAAAGGGACAGGAAAAGACCCAGAAGAAGACCACATGCGAGATGGGTGGATGAAATTCGAAAGTATGCAGGGGTGGCATGGAGGAGACTAGCATAAGACAGACCGTTGTGGAGAAAACTTGGGGAGACCTTCGTCCAGCATTGGATTGATAATGGTTGACAATGATGATATTGATGATGATGAATGAAACTAATAGAAGAATATTCAGGAGGCAACTGTTGTGTTACTTACACGTATAGAAACGGTGTGATAATTGATTCTAAAAGTAACCAGCCTGGTTCATCTTGACACAGCCGGAGAGACCAGATTATTACATATTAAGTGACACAAATGTACTTTACTATTGTCCCTGAACCAAATTTTATGTGCTTCACGGTTTTTAACAGAGATGTCACCATTTTCGTAAATCACCGAAATCTAGATTTGAAATTTTTCATAGTACCTTTCTGCAATGCTTTAGGTATACAAAAATTATAAGAGAAAAACGTCTTGTCTAAAGTCTCACTTGAAATAGAAATTGATTTTCTGAACATTACTTGAAAGAGAAATTATTTTGTAAACGTTATGCAGTCTTATCGTGGATCAAGAAAATATAAAGAACAGTGTTTTGGACTTCAAAGATTTATCAGCGGAAATCATATATCCTGCCTTTCTCAATACACTGACCTATTACTAGAACACATGTTAGCTGCGGGTGGCTTGCAGAGGATGTTCGCGTAGTTTAGAACGATTTTTCTGTAAAATAATTAATTATAAAATACAATTATTGCTTTCTTAAAGTTCTATATGATAGCCGTTTCAGTAGACAACGAACCTACATTTAAATTTCCAAGATAACATGGCATTTCTTAAAATTGGTAGTGGTATTTCTTTCCACACCTCTTCCACTGCTTTCCATAGTCCAATCATTGTTTTACGTCTGTGTTTCGGAAACGCTCGTTTTAGCAGCTTGAGATCACAAAGTCCTTTGGTGTCACATTAGGATACTTTGAAGGAATATGAGCAAAATGCATGGACTTGATATCCGACTATTTCTTTCATTTTTTTCAGAAATGGAATGGTGTATGTGGATGTAGTAATGGTAGCCTAATCCCCTGGTATCTACTCTTTGAACACTATGGATAAAATTATTATACTTCGTCTGAAAATATACGAGTTAGAACATTTTATTTGCAATATGTACAATTGATTTTAACGTCATTCTTAACTTTTCTTAACTTTTACTTCCCATAGTAAGTAAAGCCAGCAATATAATCATGAATTCATTACTGAAACTTGCTTTTAATGCGTGGATTCAAGTTTGTAAATTTTTGGTCTTTTGCCTTAGGAAATCGGCGTTTTTTTCGTTACAGTCGTTAAGGTAATTCCATAATTAATCAATAATCACAATACATTTCCATTTGTCTCCGGGTAAGTAAATTTCATCAAGAAGTCTGCACCGTGTTAAGCAGCTAGCCACGTGCTTAGGCGAAATGCTGGGTAATTTTTTTCACATTCAGATCTTTGTTTGTTACCTTGTTTATAGCTTACATGTGATGAACAGAATTTTAAAAATTTAGCAATTGTTTTAATGTCGAAGGATTTTCATTCAGGACCAGAGATCTTACCTTTGAAATAGTCATAAAAGTAGGAACCTTTTTTGAGGTGCATTTCACTAGCCCCCACCACGGAATTTTTTAATTTTTCAGACACCATTCGTTTGTACCACGTATGAACCGGAATGAACTCGGTTTTTTTCGTTTGAACCGCAAAAGTTTTGGAGATATTTAAAAAACAAAGTGGGGGGGCTGGTGAAATGGTACCCCCAAAAAATAGATATTTCAAATTTCATCATAGCCATTCGTTAATAAATCGTATGAACCGGAATGAACTCCATTTTCATCGTTTGAACCACAATAGTTTTTGAGATATTTAACAAATAATATTGAGAATTTGCATATAAATATAGGAGGCCGACCATTTCACCAGCTCCCCACCATGGAAATTCAAAATTTCGAAATAGCCATTCGTTAGTAAATCGTATGAACCGGAATGAACTCCATTTCTATCGTTTGAACCGCAATAGTTTTTGAGATATTTAACAAATAATATTGAGAATTTGCATATATACAGAAAGACCGACCATTTCACCAGCTCCCCACCATGGAAATTCAAAATTTCAAAATAGGCATTCGTTAGCAAATTGTATGAACTGAAAAGAACTCCATTTTCATCGTTTGAACCGCAATAGTTTTTGAGATATTTAAAAAATAATGTTGCAGGCCAATCATTTCACCCCCCTCATCATGGAAATTCAAAAGTCCGAAATAGCCATTCGTTAGTAAATCGTATGAACAGGAATGAACTCCATTTTTATCGTTTGAACCGCAATAGTTTTTGAAATATTTAATAAATAACAGAATTTACATATACGCACAGAGACCGACCATTTCACCAGCCCCCACCCCCCATGGAAATTCAAAATTTCAAAATAGCCATTCGTTAGCAAATCGTATAAACCGAAAAGAACTCCATTTTCATCGTTTGAACCACAATAGTTTTTGAGATATTTAAAAAAGAATGTCACAGGCCTACACCATTTACCCCCCCCCCCCTTCATCATGGAAATTCAAAATTCCGAAATAGCCATTCGTTAGTAAATCGTATGAACAGGAATGAACTCCATTTTTATCGTTTGAACCGCAATAGTTTTTGAGATATTTAAAAAATAATATTGAGAATTTGCATACATACAGAGAGACCGACCATTTCACCAGCTCCCCCACCATGGAAATTCAAAATTTCAAAATAGCCATTCGTTAGCAAATCGTATGAACCGAAAAGAACTCCATTTTCATCGTTTGAACCGCAATAGTTTTTGAGATATTAAAAAAAGAATGTTACAGGCCATTTCATCCCCCCTCATCATGGAAATTTAAAATTCCGAAATAGCCATTCGTTAGTAAATCGTATGAACAGGAATGAACTCCATTTTCATCGTTTGTACCGCAATAATTTTTCAGATATTTAAAAAAGAATGTTACAGATCATTTCATCCCCCTCCCCCTCATCATGGAAATTCAAAATTCCGAAATAGCCATT
Organism: Macrothele yani; assembly: GCA_039090855.1. Classification (NCBI taxonomy): domain Eukaryota; kingdom Metazoa; phylum Arthropoda; class Arachnida; order Araneae; family Macrothelidae; genus Macrothele; species Macrothele yani. Next base: position 109,262,389 of record CM077015.1, on the reverse strand, counting down.
CGTTAGCAAATCGTATGAACTGAAAAGAACTCCATTTTCATCGTTTGAACCGCAATAATTTTTGAGATATTTAAAAAAGAATGTCACAGGCCTACACCATTTACCCCCCCCCCCCTTCATCATGGAAATCCAAAATTCTGAAATAGCCATTCGTTAGTCAATCGTATGAACAGGAATGAACTCCATTTTTATCGTTTGAACCGCAATAGTTTTTGAGATATTTAAAAAATAATATTGAGATTTTGCATATATACAGAGAGACCCGACCATTTCACCAGCCCCCCACCATGGAAATTCAAAATTTCAAAATAGCCATTCGTTAGCAAATCGTATGAACCGAAAAGAACTCCATTTTCATCGTTTGAACCGCAATAGTTTTTGAGATATTAAAAAAAGAATGTTACAGGCCATTTCATCCCCCCCCCCTCATCATGGAAATTTAAAATTCCGAAATAGCCATTCGTTAGTAAATCGTATGAACAGGAATGAACTCAATTTTTATCGTTTGAACCGCAATAGTTTTTGAGATATTTAAAAAATAATATTGAGAATTTGCATACATACAGAGAGACCGACCATTTCACCAGCCCCCCCCCCCCCACCATGGAAATTCAAAATTTCAAAATAGCCATTCGTTAGCAAATCGTATGAACCGAAAAGAACTCTATTTTCATCGTTTGAACCGCAATAATTTTTGAGATATTTAAAAAAGAATGTTACAGGCCATTTCATCCCCCGTCCCCCCTCATCATGGAAATTTAAAATTCCGAAATAGCCATTCGTTAGCAAATCGTATGAACTGAAAAGAACTCCATTTTCATCGTTTGAACCGCAATAATTTTTGAGATATTTAAAAAAGAATAATACAGATCATTTCATCCCCCTCCCCCCTGAACATGGAAATTTAAATTTCCGAAATAGCCATTCGTTAGTAAATCGTATGAACAGGAATGAGCTCCATTTTTATCGTTTGAACAGCAATAGTTTTTGAGATATTTCAAAAATAACATTGAGAATTTGCACATATACAGAGAGACCGACCATTTCACCAGCCCTCCCCCCTCCCCACCATGGAAATTCAAAATTTCAAAATAGCCATTTGTTAGCTAATCGTATAAACCGAAAAGAACTCCATTTTCATCGTTTGAACCACAATAGTTTTTGAGATATTTAACAAATAATGTTACAGGCCTACCATTTCACCCCCCCCTCATCACGGAAATTCAAAATTCCGAAATAGCCATTCGTTAGTAAATCGTATGAACAGGAATGGACTCCATTTTTATCGTTTGAACCGCAATAGTTTTTGAAATATTTAATAAATAATATTGAGAATTTGCATATATACAGAGACCGACCATTTCAACCCCCCCCCCCCCCCATGGAAATTCAAAATTTCAAAATAGCCATTCGTTAGCAAATCGTATGAACCGAAAAGAACTCCATTTTCATCGTTTGAACCGCAATAGTTTTTGAGGTATTGAAAAAAGCATGTTACAAGCCTACACCATTAACCCCCCCCTCACCATGGAATTCGAAATTTCATAGCCATTCGTTAGTAAATCGTATGGCCGCCCCGGTGGCGCAGTGGTCTAAGGCGTTGGCCTCTGATCATTCGTCCGTAAAGAGTCCGGGTTCGAATCCCGGTCAGGCATGGATGTTGTGTTTGTCTTACGGCACTGGCTCTCTCCCTTCCCTGGAACCAGTGACCCTAAATTGGGGACGGGCGACTGCTTGTAGCCCATTGAGTTGCTCACGGTGGTCGTTAAACCTCCAATCAAAAAAAAAAATCGTATGAACCGAAAAGAACTCCATTATTATCGTTTGAACCGCAATAGTGTTTGACATACCTACATAAAAAAAGGATTCAGAAAATATGGAGCCGACAATTTCCCCTCCCCCATGGAATTTCAAAATTTCAGAATGGCATTCGTTAGTAAATCGTATGAACCGGGAAAACTCTGTAAGAGCGAACGTGTCGTCACGTGACTTAGCGCCGCCTCCTACTTAAGTATCCGAGGAGCACGCGCAACGGGGGCTCTCACAACAAGCAGAGAGTTCGTTTACTCTTCACGGAAATACACACTCTCTCTCTCTCTCTCTCACTCTGTTCGAGCGAACGAACGAAACCTCCCCCACTTTACTATATATTTATATATATATATATATATATCTGTGAATCGGGGAGGCAGAGCGACAACAGCTGGTTATACGGAAGTTTATCCACTTTCAGACATAATTTGAAAAGAACGCTTGGTTAACACATATACGAAACACTTATTCTTCATCAACTATAATTTTGATGGCGGCGGATTACTCGCTCTTGAAAGTGACCTCGTTATGACTGGACCTGGCAAAGATGGTGGAACGCGCAAGATAAGGTGATCGAATTCTGTAGAAATCTCACCCTGCGTTGGCGTCCTAACTTAGGGTCTCCTTGTCACTAGACAGACCTCTATCTTATCGATGCTTCAGGACTAGTCTTCTAGCTATCCTTCTCTAATCGATGCTTCAGTGGACTGTACTAAGTCCATAATTCCGTAGTATATCATCACCTACTCTACCGGTATCCCTGACTCTGGTAGATTCCTTCTGTAGCGGCGACCTACTTCATCTAGGTCGGTGCCCGCTCTTTCCCCGTGGACTCCGAGAGCCCACCACACCATCCACGCAAACGCGTTCCTTTCTATCGGAGGACTATCACCTTCGCTCTCCGAAGACAGACTGCTCGAACATGTCCACTCGGAGCGACCTCTTCGCCCCCCTTCACGCTGCTCCTTCTTCAAGGGCGACGGCGCTGACCTTCAACATGCTGCTCTCCTCTCGCGCCACGTGTCACCTCTCGCGCCCTTCACCTGCCCCATCCCTAGTCGTTTTCCGGGAATCGGGCTCCTGGACCTTTAAATCCACCTTGCGCATTCCTCGCTTATCCTCAGGCTATACATTATTGAGTGCCTCCTTCCGAGAAAGCAATCCTATCGTCGTAGTACATCCGTAGCAATACAATACACATTGTTATAACTATACAAAAGAGTATGTCTGCATTTCAGACTTGTAGGCGCCAAGTGAAAATGAACAATGTACCTGTGAAAGTCACAGCGTCCTTGGCGATACTTTCAGTTCGTAGAACAAGTCCTCGCCCTTTCTAAGGCGTGAGAACCTGAAGTATTTTGTCATACATCTCGCCTTCCCCCCCAAAAAGGATTAAACATATTTACGAATTCTCTGTCGCCATTTTGGGAACTTGCGATGTTTTCTTTGGTAAAAAAACCACATAATGTTTATCATTGAAATGAATTAACATCGCTAATGTGTCCGTTCTTACAAACTCCATGTTTATCTTTTGAACCCCGATAGCTTTTGAGATGTTTAAAAATGTTCCACGATTTCAGCTGTCCCCACCCCCACCCCCACCCCCGGACATTTCCTGTTTCAGAATAGCTATTCGTTAGCATCGTGTGAACCGGAAGGAGCTACATCTTTATCGGTCGAATCTGGATAGTTTCTGAGATATTTGTATAAAGGGTAATGGAGGATGATGAAGAAGTAATTTATTTTCAAAAAGTCTTGTATTCATTCCTGTCATTATCTTAAAGATCTCTCCGTTCCTAGCTTTGAACCATAGCAGTTGAAAAGACATTCCAAAAAAAACGTGACGGTTTCAACATTTCTTCAATGTGTCTCAAAGACCAGAACACAAGAGAACCGGAAAATGCATGGCATAGTAAAACAGCCAAAATCTCGGAGCGGAAACAAACGACGCAATCCAGTCTGTAGTAAACATACAGTACAAGGCATCACAGAAAGAAACGGAGCATGGCAGAGGCACAAAGCAGTCTGTTACATTACAATCGTGCAGGTGCATTTCACCAGGCCCCCCACCACGGAAATTTTTAATTTTTCAGACACCATTCGTTTGTACCACGTATGAACCGGAATGAACTCGGTTTTTTCGTTTGAACCGCAAAAGTTTTGGAGATATTTAAAAAACAAAGTGGGGGGGCTGGTGAAACGATAGCCCCCCACCATGGAATTTTTAAATTTTTTTTGCACCATTCGTTTGTACCACGTATGAACCGGAATGAACTCAATTTTTTTCGTTTGAACCGCAATAGTTTTTGAGTTATTTAAAAAACAAAGTGGCGTGCTGGTGAAATGGTACCCCCAAAAAATAGATATTTCAAATTTCAGCATAGCCATTCGTTAATAAATCGTATGAACCGGAATGAACTCCATTTTCATCGTTTGAACCACAATAGTTTTTGAGATATTTAACAAATAATATTGAGAATTTGCATATAAATATAGGAGGCCGACCATTTCACCAGCCCCCTCACCATGGAAATTCAAAATTTCGAAATAGCCATTCGTTAGTAAATCGTATGAACCGGAATGAACTCCATTTCTATCGTTTGAACCGCAATAGTTTTTGAGATATTTAACAAATAATATTGAGAATTTGCATATATACAGAAAGACCGACCATTTCACCAGCCCCCCACCATGGATATTCAAAATTTCAAAATAGGCATTCGTTAGCAAATTGTATGAACTGAAAAGAACTCCATTTTCATCGTTTGAACCGCAATAGTTTTTGAGATATTTAAAAAATAATGTTGCAGGCCAATCATTTCACCCCCCCCCCCTCATAATGGAAATTCAAAATTCCGAAATAGCCATTCGTTAGTAAATCGTATGAACAGGAATGAACTCCATTTTTATCGTTTGAACCGCAATAGTTTTTGAAATATTTAATAAATAACAGAATTTACATATACGCACAGAGACCGACCATTTCACCAGCCCCCCACCCCCCATGGAAATTCAAAATTTCAAAATAGCCATTCGTTAGCAAATCGTATGAACCGAAAAGAACTCCATTTTCATCGTTTGAACCACAATAGTTTTTGAGATATTTAAAAAAGAATGTCACAGGCCTACACCATTTACCACCCCCCCCTTCATCATGGAAATTCAAAATTCCGAAATAGCTATTCGTTAGTAAATCGTATGAACAGGAATGAACTCCATTTTTATCGTTTGAACCGCAATAGTTTTTGAGATATTTAAAAAATAATATTGAGATTTTGCATATATACAGAGAGACCGACGATTTCACCAGCCCCCCACCATGGAAATTCAAAATTTCAAAATAGCCATTCGTTAGCAAATCGTATGAACCGAAAAGAACTCCATTTTCATCGTTTGAACCGCAATAATTTTTGAGATATTAAAAAAAGAATGTTACAGGCCATTTCATCCCGCCCCCCTCATTAAGGAAATTTAAAATTCCGAAATAGCCATTCGTTAGTAAATCGTATGAACAGGAATGAACTCCATTTTTATCGTTTGGACCGCAATAGTTTTTGAGATATTTAAAAAAAAATATTGAGAATTTGCATACATACAGAGAGACATCACAGGCCTACACCATTTACCCCCCCCCCCTTCATCATGGAAATTCAAAATTCCGAAATAGCCATTCGTTAGTAAATCGTATGAACAGGAATGAACTCCATTTTTATCGTTTGAACCGCAATAGTTTTTGAGATATTTAAAAAATAATATTGAGATTTTGCATATATACAGAGAGACCGACGATTTCACCAGCCCCCCACCATGGAAATTCAAAATTTCAAAATAGCCATTCGTTAGCAAATCGTATGAACTGAAAAGAACTCCATTTTCATCGTTTGAACCGCAATAATTTTTGAGATATTAAAAAAAGAATGTTACAGGCCATTTCATCCCGCCCCCCCTCATTAAGGAAATTTAAAATTCCGAAATAGCCATTCGTTAGCAAATCATATGAACTAAAAAGAACTCCATTTTCATCGTTTGAACCGCAATAATTTTTGAGATATTTAAAAAAGAATGTCACAGGCCTACACCATTTACCCCCCCCCCTCATCGTGGAAATTCAAAATTCCGAAATAGCCATTCGTTAGCAAATCGCATGAACTGAAAAGAACTCCATTTCATCGTTTGAACCGCAATAATTTTTGAGATATTTAAAAAAGAATGTTACAGATCATTTCATCCCCTCCCCCCCCTGAACATGGAAATTTAAATTTCCGAAATAGCCATTCGTTAGTAAATCGTATGAACAGGAATGAACTCCATTTTTATCGTTTGAACAGCAATAGTTTTTGAAATATTTAAAAAATAATATTGAGAATTTGCATACATACAGAGAGACCGACCATTTCACCAGCCCCCCCCCACCATGGAAATTCAAAATTTCAAAATAGCCATTCGTTAGCAAATCGTATGAACCGAAAAGAACTCCATTTTCATCGTTTGAACCGCAATAGTTATTGAGATATTTAAAAAAGAATGTCACAGGCCTACAATATTTACCCCCCACCCCCACCCCCATTCATCATGGAAATTCAAAATTTCAAAATAACCATTCGTTAGCAAATCGTATGAACCGAAAAGAACTCTATTTTCATCGTTTGAACCACAATAATTTTTGAGATATTTAAAAAAGAATGTTACAGGCCATTTCATCCCCCTCCCCCCTCATCATGGAAATTTAAAATTCCGAAATAGCCATTCCTTAGCAAATCGTATGAACTGAAAAGAACTCCATTTTCATCGTTTGAACCGCAATAATTTTTCAGATATTTAAAAAAGAATGTTACAGGCCATTTCTTCCCCCATCCCCCTCATCATGGAAATTCAAAATTCCGAAATAGCCATTCGTTAGCAAATCGTATGAACTGAAGAGAACTCCATTTTCATCGTTTGAACCGCAATAATTTTTGAGATATTTAAAAAAGAATGTTTCAGATCATTTCATCCCCCTCCCCCCTCATCATGGAAATTCAGAATTCCGAAATAGCCATTCGTTAGCAAATCGTATGAACTGAAAAGAACTCCATTTTCATCGTTTGAACCGCAATAGTTTTTGAGATATTTAAAAAAGAATGTTACAGATCATTTCATCCCCCCATCATGGAAATTCAAAATTCCGAAATAGCCATTCGTTAGCAAATCGCATGAACTGAAAAGAACTCCATTTTCATCGTTTGAACCGCAATAATTTTTGAGATATTTAAAAAAGAATGTTACAGATCATTTCATCCCCCTCCCCCCTGAACATGGAAATTTAAATTTCCGAAATAGCCATTCGTTAGCATATCGTATGAACAGGAATGAGCTCCATTTTTATCGTTTGAACCGCAATAGATTTTGAGATATTTAAAAAATAATATTGAGAATTTGCACATATACAGAGAGACCGACCATTTCACCAGCCCTCCCCCCTCCCCACCATGGAAATTCAAAATTTCAAAATAGTCATTTGTTAGCTAATCGTATAAACCGAAAAGAACTCCATTTTCATCGTTTGAAACGCAATAGTTTTTGAGATATTTAACAAATAATGTTACAGGCCTACCATTTCACCCCCCCCGCTCATCATGGAAATTCAAAATTCCGAAATAGCCATTCGTTAGTAAATCGTATGAACAGGAACGGACTCCATTTTTATCGTTTGAACCGCAATAGTTTTTGAAATATTTAATAAATAATATTGAGAATTTGCATATTACAGAGACCGACCATTTCACCCCCCCCCCATGGAAATTCAAAATTTCAAAATAGCCATTCGTTAGCAAATCGTATGAACCGAAAAGAACTCCATTTGCATTCTTTGAACAGCAATAGTTTTTGAGGTATTGAATAAAGGATGTTACAAGCCTACACCATTAACCCCCCCTCACCATGGAATTCGAAATTTCATAGCCATTCGTTAGTAAATCGTATGGCCGCCCCGGTGGCGCAGTGGTCTAAGGCGTTGGCCTCTGATCATTCGTCCGTAAAGAGTCCGGGTTCGAATCCCGGTCAGGCATGGATGTTGTGTTTGTCTTACGGCACTGGCTCTCTCCCTTCCCTGGAACCAGTGACCCTAAATTGGGGACGGGCGACTGCTTGTAGCCCATTGAGTTGCTCACTGTGGTCGGTAAACCTCCAATCAAAAAAAAAATCGTATGAACCGAAAAGAACTCCATTATTATCGTTTGAACCGCAATAGTGTTTGACATACCTACATAAAAAACGGATTCAGAAAATATGGAGCCGACAATTTCCCCCTCCCCCCATGGAATTTCAAAATTTCGAAATGCCATTCGTTAGTAAGTCGTATGAACCGGGAAAACTCTGTAAGAGCGAACGTGTCGTCACGTGACTTAGCGCCGCCTCCTACTTAAGTATCCGAGGAGCACGCGCAACGGGGGCTCTCACAACAAGCAGAGAGTTCGTTTACTCTTCCCGGAAATACACTCTCTCTCTCTCTCTCACTCTGTTCGAGCGAACAAACGAAACCTCCCCCACTTTACTATATATATATATATATATATATATATATATATATCTGTGAATCGGGGAGGCAGAGCGACAACAGCTGGTTATACGGAAGTTTATCCACTTTCAGACATAATTTGAAAAGAACGCTTGGTTAACACATATACGAAACTCTTATTCTTCATCAACTAGAATTTTGATGGCGGCGGATTACTCGCTCTTGAAAGTGACCTCGTTATGACTGGACCTGGCAAAGATCGTGGAACGCGCAAGATGAGGTGATCGAATTCTGTAAAAATCTCACCCTGCGTTGGCGTCCTAACTTAGCGTCTCCTTGACACTAGATAGGCCTCTATCTTATCGATGCTTCAGGACTAGTCTTCTAGCTATCCTTCTCTAGTCGATGCTTCAGTGGACTGTACTAAGTCCACAATTCCGTAGTATATCATCAGGTACTCTACCGGTATCCCTGACTCGGGTAGATTCCTTCTGTAGCGGCGACCTATTTCATCTAGGTCGGTGCCCGCTCTTTCCCCGTGGACTCCGAGAGCCCACCACACCATCCACGCAAACGCATTCCTTTCTATCGGAGGACTATCACCTTTGCTCTCCGAAGACAGACTGCTCGAACAGGTCCACTCGGAGCGACCTCTTCGCCCCCCTTCACGCTGCTCCTTCTTCAAGGGCGACGGCGCTGACCTTCAACATGCTGCTCTCCTCTCGCGCCACGTGTCACCTCTCGCGCCCTTCACCTGCCCCATCCCTAGTCGTTTTCCGGGAATCGGGCTCCTGGACCTTTAAATCCACCTTGCGCATTCCTCGCTTATCCTCAGGCTATACATTATTGAGTGCCTCCTTCCGAGAAAGCAATCCTATCGTCGTAGTACATCCGTAGCAATACAATACACAGTGTTATAACTATACAAAAGAGTATGTCTGCATTTCAGACTTGTAGGCGCCAAGTGAAAATGAACAATGTACCTGTGAAAGTCACAGCGTCCTTGGCGATACTTTCAGTTCGTAGAACAAGTCCTCGCCCTTTCTAAGGCGTGAGAACCTGAAGTCTTTTGTCATACATCTCGCCTTCCCCCCCCAAAAAAGGATTAAACGTATTTACGAATTCTCTGTCGCCATTTTGGGAACTTGCGATGTTTTCTTTGGTCAAAAAAAACCACATAATGTTTATCATTGAAATGAATTAACATCGCTAATGTGTCCGTTCTTACATACTCCATGTTTATCTTTTGAACCCCGATAGTTTTTGAGATGTTTAAAAATGTTCCACGATTTCAGCTGCCCCCACCCCCACCCCCACCCCCACCCCCACCCCCGGACATTTCCTGTTTCAGAATAGCTATTCGTTAGCATCATGTGAACCGGAAGGAGCTACATCTTTATCGTTCGAATCTGGATAGTTTCTGAGATATTTGTATAAAGGGTAATGGAGGATGATGAAGAAGTAATTTATTTTCAAAAAGTCTTGTATTCGTTTCTGTCATTTTCTTAAAGATCTCTCCGTTTCTGGCTTTGAACCGCAGCAGTTGAAAAGACATTCCAAAAAGAACGTGACGGTTTCAACATTTCTTCAATGTGTCTCAAAGACCAGAACACAAGAGAACCGGAAAATGCATGGCATAGTAAAACAGCCAAAATCTCGGAGCGGAAACAAACGACGCAATCCAGTCTGTAGTAAACATACAGTACAAGGCATCACAGAAAGAAACGGAGCATGGCAGAGGCACAAAGCAGTCTGTTACATTACAATCGTGCGCTGTAGTCGGTGGCAGATACAACACGAGGCGAAGCACACAGGGAACAGTCACTGAGCAGAGGAACGGCTGAGCCAGCAAATAGAGAAAGCACCATACCTGGAACCACGGAGCAACATGATGAGTAGAAAACCCAGGAACTATTCCTTCTTCCTTTTAAGGAAAAAACGAAATTATTGGTGCGAAATTATTGCTGTCCATCTGTGGTTATTGGGCGCCATCCTCCGACAAAAGAGAAATAATGGTACTAATGCCACATTGAAAAGAAAAACATTAAGGAAAAACTATTACTTTCTTTAAAATTGGCATTTTCTGTCTAACAGTGGCATAGCAGTTAGACATACTGCACAAAACATAGCAGGGTAGGAAGCAACACATGGCTCTCCGGGAAAATCGGGCAGGGGGCATGCTTGAACCACAGAAAAACAGAAGCAGAACGAACGGTGCGAGGCAGTTGGTGATGGTCATGTAAAGCGGATGCAGGCAGGACATCGTAAGACAAAACACACAGAAAAAGGTCACAAAGCAGAATGATGAGGGGAAAAAAACGAGGCACGAGAGAAAACACTTCACAAAGAGGAGAACGAAACAACAAGGGCTCAAAGAGACAGGGAAAAACATAGCTAAGAAAACACAACAGAAATCAATCATCAAACAAAACCACACAGGAGCTAATCAGGTGGACACCGAAGAAGGAGACGATGTTGAGCATGAAAAATGAAGTGGTCAAGATCACCATAGTAACATTCAACTTCCGGGTAAGAGCCCGAAAGGTGAAAAAATGCAAAGTAAAAAGCACTAAGATTGTCAACCAGAGATGAGTAAACTGCCGGATCGATGGAAGCAATAAAGTGATTAAGTGGAGCATCGTGAGAAGAGTCAAAGAACAATGGGAAAGCGGCATCTAGAGAAAGAGTCTGCGTAAACTCGGGAACAACTTAAAGGTGAGCAAGAAGATCAGGCACAACAGAGGGACTGTCAAGAACGCGAGCAAAAGTGACGGCAGCAGGATCAGGAGCGGAGCCTTGCGAAGAACGATGAGGAGGAGACATAACCACAGCGGCACGCTTAGCGCGAATCTTGCGACTAGACCGATGACGACGCTTCTTATTAGGAGCAATACCAGTAGGGAAATGTTGACGAAGAGGACGAGACGACGTAGAAGGAACAACAGGCGGCGTCTCGGGAATCTGGCGAGGTGAATAGGGTACAAAGTCGGATGACACATGTAAGGAGGTAACTGCAGGAACAACAGAACCCGGGGAGGGTGGGGTTTCAAACGAGTCTAGAAGAGAAGCTGTGCGAAAGAGCGGGGACTGATCATGGCGACCAGAAGGTGAAACAAAGACAACGGCACTAGAAGCATCAGAAGAGCCCCGAGAAGGTGAAAAGGGCGGAGAGCACACCGGAGTACTGGAACCAGTGGAGGAAAGATGAGCGTCTGAGGGTGGCGAAGCCGACGTACGCAGCGGCGATGGTGGAGCAGAAAATCCCGGGATCGGGATAGACGAGGTGACTTGCGAAAACAAAGAAGGCAGCACCTGAACAGGCGGAGAAGGTGCAGCAACAGGATGTGACAAAGCGCAAACATCAGACGATGAAAAAGAAAGAAATACAGACGAAGGCACCGAAACAGGAGCAGTAGATCCAGATGTACCCACAACAGACGATGCTGGCGAGGAAGGAAAAAGACCAACGGAGGCAGATGATGGAGATGGAGACTAAGAAGGTGTGAACGGACCAGGCGAAAGCGTGGTGACTGGAAGCGAAGAAAGACGTTCTGTGACGGGAACTTGAGCAGCCGTTGAAGAAGACTAGGAAGAAATGAGGGGACATTGCGAGAAATGGTGACCATGCTGTTTACATGAGATGCAATGATAGGCAGTGAATACGTTGATTGCGACGTTGTGATGACAACAAATCACCAGAAAAGTTGTGGGGCAGTAAGAAACAGTCTGTGTCAGGGAAAAAAACTAAGTCTTTGCGGCGGAAGCCAAAATAAGGACGATCACCTTGATCAACATGGGCGGCGGGTATCTTGCGGATATCACCAAGAACGCGGCCACACCGAGAAGGAAAAGCATGTAAAAACTCATCGGAAACGTCCGGAGGTACAGGTTACAAATTAAGAAAAACGGGAGAATGTGCAAGGGGGATAGGGACCAAGCTATGATCTCCAACGGAAAGGCTAGTCGATAGGACTTGAGGAACAAACTCAGGTGAAAAAATATATACAAGAATGGACTTAGGCTTGCTGGCGAAATGTGTAATTGCACCGGAAGGGAGAAACGACAATGCAGACATATACTGTATAGACGTGCAACTTGACATTGGGTAAGGCGTCGAACTTGACACTTAAACTAAGAGTTGAAAGCATTGTACGTGTGCAATAAGCGTGGAACCTTGACGTGAAATATAGGAGTCCATGGCTGTCGCGAGGAAAGTCGGAGACGTTGAACACGGATCTGTAGCAGGATGAGGAGAAGAGCAGTCCTGCGACGCATCCAAAACACTTGGAGGACAAGTCATCGAAGCAGCATATAGTGACGTGAGAGGGAAATAGAATTTAGAAGCAGAAGCACAGGCCATGGACAATGTGTAGAAATGCACGGTGAAGGGCACACAGATCCACTATAACAAGGTGGAGCACCAGGAAGGCGATCAGCATACCGAAGAAGGCAGCGCAGAGAACCACTGTCAATGGGTGGAACACAAGGAAGGTAATCCACACAGAGGTGAAGGCAGCGCAGAGAACCATTAACGATGATTGAAGCGCAAACACGGAAGGCAAACGTAGACACAGCAGCAGGAAGGCTACTACATGCAGCAGACAGTTTTAGAGCAAAAAGTCAAGGCGAGTCACGATGGGCAGATTGTCAACAGGCCCAACGAGATGAATTGTAAACAGGCCCAACGAAATGAATTGTAAACAGGCCCAACGAAATGAATTGTAAACAGGCCCAACGAGATGAATTATAAAGGAATATCGGCAAAATATGCATGTACCAACTCGAAAAAATGACTAGGAAGAGAGCGCAGACATTCATGCACGAGAGAAACACAAATTAATTCGGCGGTGGGCGCTAGATACAGGCGGAGCACAAAATGCAGAGCTCGAAAGGGCGTGGCTAGCAGAGCAACGTGACGGAATGCTGTGTGAGTCAAATATCGTACAAAGACAATTGTTTGGATGGGACCATTTCAAGAATGTTTGTTTTAAATTTAAGGGTGCATCTGCTTTGCACTTCCTTTCGACCGAAGCGTGTTAAAGTGGAAAAGTTTCCTGCACGTTCTTTAAAAACTAAAGGATGTACTTATACCTTCACTATATACATGCATCTGTCTGTATACGTTTATCTGTGTACCTCTAAGTCTGATTTAATATCAGCCTCTTTTTGCTTTGTGAAGCTAGAACAGTGAGAACGATGATCCTAGCATTTTAATCTTTATCTGATCCATAATTTCGCCGCCAAGAGCGAAATGCAAATTCCACCGATTTCAAAATATATTTTGCTTCATATCGTTGCTCAAAAATCAGATTGAAACACTTTCGACGCCTATTGAATGTACCATTTTTATGTACAGCTTATTATATCTTAATATTACCGAATTTTTCTGTTACGACGAGCGTTTAATACGTACATTACTGTTTGTGAAAATTGCAACGCCAAAAAAGAATCGCACTATTCAAAAGAACATTATATCACAGATTCCTCATGGTGCAGGAGATAACTGATTTTATTTTTAGATCTATAGAAGATTTTGTCAATTCAAATCTCAGTACTATTTGTTCAGTTGCTGCCTACCAAAGATGGTAGGCAGCAACTGAACAAATAACTAGTATACGAATGAATAATTAATACACACAATTGACGTAGATTTGGGACATCAAACAGATGGCATGGCTCTTTCCACGGTTTTAAGTGAGTCACGGGAAAAGTATCATCGGCCGCCAACGGAAATCGAACCAAGGGTCTTCCAGTTACTCGCTGGACATGCTACCACTGCACCAATTGCTTCTTACCATCTTTGGGGAATCCCCACCATTGTGCGGGTCTCCAAGAAGCAACCAGCCATGTGGTTTGGCAATTAATCACATGTGAGTCTGGAGAATTTGAGGCCGCTGCGGTGCAGTGGTAGCATGTCCAGCGCGTAACTGGAAGACCCTGAATTCAATTCCCGGTGGCGGCCGATGATAGTTTTTCCGTGACTCACTTAAAAACGTGGAAAGAGAAATGACTTCTGTTTGATGTTCCTAATCCACGTCGATTGTGTGTATTAATGCAGGACAATTACAGAGGCATCTGTGGCACGTAATCCGGTCATCTTCAATAGCGCGTCGCACCGCTTCGTGCGGTGATACATGTTGCAATATGGTCCAGCATAGAGACGAACAGACGCCTGATGTCCTGCTGAAGAGGGCCCACACTTGTTGGACGGTGTGCTCCATATCCCGGATAGTGCGGCACAGAGTCAACCGGCGTTTCAACTGGTCCCACGCATGCTCGATAGAGGACATGTTCGGTGAGCGGGCAGGCCATGGAACTGTATGGACATGACGTAGGCAGTCCTAGAAAACCCGAGCCGTGTGCGGGATGGCACTATCCTGCTGGTATAGCGCACCTAGAATTCCGCCCAGGAGTGGGAGCACATGGGGCCATATGATCTCATCCACATACCGCTGGCCCGACAATGATCCACGTACCACTACTAGAGCTGATCGGCTATCGTAGGCAATAAACCATAAAGGCTCCCTAGACCATAATGCCTGCAGTGGGGTAGGTGGGACGCTCGATAGCAAGGTTGGAATTGTGCCGTTGACCCCGGGACCTCCACACCCGGACACAATGATCATCTGTCCCCAAAACGAACCGACACCAATCGCTTTACACCACACGTCGCCAGTCTGTGGCGTTCCACGTTGCTCTCGCCTGGCACCATTGCAAACGGAGCCGGCGATGATCCAGTGTTAATGGCAGAACACGTAAGAGGCGCTGGGATCGCAGATTCGCTTCCGCGAGGCTTCAGGAAATGGCTCGTTGGCACACAAGAGCCGCTACATTTGCCTGGGGAGAGGACAGGGTTCTCGTGGGATCCATTCGTGCCTACCGTATGAACTGTCGATCCTCTCTACGGATGGTCCTCCTGGTTCGTTCGGAGACACCCGCCGTGTGGCAGTGCCGTCACGTGTCCACTGCTCCCAACACAGTCGGACGGTATGGTCAGAACGATCCACGTGGTCGGTTATACGGCGCGCCGACCGACCTGCTGTTTTCAGCCCGATGATCAGGCCTCTCTCAAAGCCCGTAAGTTGCGTACATCGACGTCTCTGGTGTCTACCCGGCATTCTTGTCACTCTATACTCTTGCTTGCGCCGGCCGGTGCTTTTCTCTTTCATGGGGTATCGACTACACGCCGGTTTATAAGGCTGCCGGTTCGTGCTAGCAGCGCCGCCACAAGGTGTGCGGTTATGCGCACTCGCACCAAACGCACCCTAGCTATTTGCAAAGTTTCGCGGTTGTAGCATGTTTTCTTCTAGGTGTGCAAATTTCTTGTCCACGAGAGTACAAGAAGCAAGTGGAAGAATTGAAACTTCACTCGCCCAAGTTTTCACCAGCTGTCTCAACGAAGGTAAGATTCCTGAGTATTGGGATAATGGTACAATGATCCTGCTACATAAAAAAG
Organism: Macrothele yani; assembly: GCA_039090855.1. Lineage (NCBI taxonomy): Eukaryota > Metazoa > Arthropoda > Arachnida > Araneae > Macrothelidae > Macrothele > Macrothele yani. Next base: position 109,246,625 of record CM077015.1, on the reverse strand, counting down.
GTGACGTTGAGGATCTCAGGACCTACAGGCTCATCAGCCTCCTATCAGTTATTTATAAAATTTTCACTTAGGTTCTTTTACATCGCATGAAGGTAAAACTGGACATGGCTCAAGCAAGAGAAGAAGCTGAATTCAGCAGTGGCTACAGCACTGAAGATCATGTCCATGTACTTAGAGAACTAACTGAAAGAACAAGAGAATATGAACTCCCATTATGCAAGGCTTCTATTGATTATAAAAAGGCCTTCGATTCCGTAAAACCATCAGCAGTTACAACTGCTTTGAAAACCTGCGGTATTGCAGATGCATACATTAGCATTATTAATAGTATCTCGGAAAATGCAATTGCAAAAGTTTGGATATTTGAGGATGCAGCACTAATAAAAATTGGAAAGCTAGTGTGACAAAGTAAAATCATATCTCCCAAACTCTTTAATCCCACATAGTAAAATATTTTTTAATTACTGAACTAGGACAAAGAAAAAAATATTTATGCAGATAATTTAAATCACGTTCGTTTTGCTGATGACGTTGTCATTTTTGCAACTACGACTTCTGAAACGCAGAATACGATCCAGGAACTTGCTGACAAGGGTAAAGAAGTGGAATTAAAAATGAACTTTCAGAAGGCAAAAGTGACGTATATTGCTTTTACAAGAAACGAAGATTTATTTATTGCTGGTGAAAAGCTTGAGACAACCGATACCTACATTTATCTTGGGCAGCAGATATGAAGTAAGGATCACATTGATGAAGAAATTAATCGGCGTGTAAAACTTGGATGGATAGTTTTTGGAAGAAGAAGTACAATTTTTACGAAAGGTATGCCATTGTGTCTTAAAAGATAAGGGTTTAATCAGTTCATCCTGCCAGTGCTTACGTATGGAGCAGAGACATGGACCTTAACTAAACAAGTTAGTAAAATAATGCAATACATTGAATATGATACGCTTTCCAACATACCAGAAATAATTACTCAAGTTATGAGAATAATGGCTGTGGAATAAATCTAGGTCCTGTGCCCTGACCTTTGATCCCATTTCGATGATATTCAACAGAACCGGTTCGGTATACCTCCGAAATAACATGATAACGTTTTGTCGCAATCGAAGCATTTTTACGTAAGTTATGATGCATAAGGACTATGGAATAGATCCCGCTCCTGTGTCCTAACCTTTGACCCTATTTTGTCCATTTTCCATAGGGTTTGTCCCCAGGGGGTTCCCTACCCCATACTAAAATTTCACCGAAATCGAACCATTTTTACGTGAGTTATCATGCCGACAGACGGACGGAAAACGCCGAAGCATATACGCTTCTTCAACCTACGGTTGGAAAGCGTAAAAGATAAACAAAGACTGCAGACAACGCAAAAAACCCTGGAGAGAATCATGCTTGGTGTAAACAGGAAAGATAAGCAGAGGAACTTATGGATAAGGAAAACGACAAGAGTTGACATCATGAAAACAATGAAATCACTGAAATGGTGAGGGCATGACATGTTGCTAGAAGAACGACCACCGACGGAAAACCGAAATTTTAGAATGAATTTCGAGGGACAGGAAAAGACCCAGAAGAAGACCCTATGGTAGATTGATGGATGAAATTCGAAAGCATAGAGGTGTGTCATCGAGGAGACATGCTCAAGACAGACAATTGTGGAAGAAACTTGGGGAGACCTTCATTCAGTAGTGGATTCAAAGCAGTTGACAATGATGATGATATATATATATATATATCATTGTCAACCATTATCAATCCACTGCTGGACGAAGGTCTCCCCAAATTTCCTCCACAACGGTCTGTCTGGTGCCAGCCTCCTCCATGTCACTCCCGCATACTTTCGAATTTCATCCACCCATCTCCCATGTGGTCTTCTTCTGGGTCTTTTCCTGTCCCTTGGAATCCAATCTAAAATTTCGGCTGTCCATCGATGGTCTGTCCTTCTAGCAGAATGTCCAGCCCATTGCTATTTCAGGGATTTTACTCTGATCATGATGTCTTCCACTCTCGTCATTTTTCGGATTCACGAGTTCCTCTTCTTATCTCTCCTGGTTACACCAAGCATGCACCTGTCCATGCTGCTTTGAGTTGTCTGCAGCCTTTGTATGTCTCTTTTAGTTAAGGTCCACGTCTCTGCACCATACGTAAGCACTAGAAGGATGCATTGATCAAACACTTTTCTTTTAAGACATAATGGCATATTGCTCTTAAAAATTATGATGTTTCTTCAAAAAGCTCTCCAGGCAAGTTTTGTACGCCGACTAATTTCTTCATCAATGTGACCCTCACTTGATATCTGCTGTCCAAGATAAACGTACGTGTCTGTTATCTCCAGCTTTTCTCCATCAATCGATAAATCTTCATTTCTTGTAAAAGCATTGAACATCACTTTTGTCTTCTGGAAGTTCATTTTTAATCCCACTTCTTTACTCTTGTCAGTTCCTGGATCGTGGATCATACTCTGCAGCTCTGATGGGGTAGTTGCAAAAATGACTACGTTATCAGCAAAACGAAGGTGGGTTAGATAATCTCCATTAATCTTTATCCCTTTGTTTTCTCAGTTCAGTACTGAAAGACCTTTTCCAATGTGGCATTAAAGAGCTTCGCAGATGTGGTGTCACCTTGTCTCACTCCTTTTCCAATTTTTATGTGTGTTGTATTTTCAAACAGCCGAATATTTGCACTTGCATTTTCATAGATGTTATTAATAATATTAATGTATGCATCTTCAATACCGCAGGATTTCAGAGCAATTATAACTGCTGATGGTTTCACCGAATCAAAGGCTTTTTCATAATCGATAAAAGCCATGCACAATGGAAGTTCATATTCCTTCGCTCTTTCAATTAGTTCTCTCAGGACGTGGATATGATCTATTGTGCTGTAGCCACTCCTGAATCCAGCTTGTTCTCTCGGTTGAGCCATGTTCAGTGTTACCTTCAAGCGGTGTGAAAGAACTTTAGTGAAGATTTTATAAACCACTGATAGGAGGCTGATAGGTCTGTAGTTCCTGAGATCCTCAATGTCACCTTTTTTATGTAGCAGGATCATTGTAGCGTTGTTCCAATCCTCAGGAATCTTCCCTTCATTAAGGCATCGAGTGAAAATTTGGGCGAGTACTGTTTCGATTTCTCCACTTGCTTCTTGTATGGTGTCTACAGTAATTCCATCTTCTCCTGGAACTTTCCCACGCTTCATGTTCTTGATTGCATGCGCAACTTCTGCTGGGAGGACTGGAAGAACTCTGGTACTGGTACCTTTTATGATGTCAGGAGAACATGTTTCATCCCTTTCATATAATTTGGAGTAGAAATCTTTCACTCTTGTCAAAATTTCGCCTCTATTTCTTGTTACAGAACCATCTTCTTTGCTCAGTGCCATAATCTGTTTTCTTCCCTTACTGAAATGTCGCTTTGCTATCTTTAGGCTTTGGTTGTTTTCATTTGCTTTCCTCACTAGTTCGCAGTTGAATTTCCTTACGTCTTTAGTGATAATTTTTTGTACTGTCTTGCATAGCTCTATATATTCCACTTTGGAAGTCACATCTTCTTTAGTTGTCCTCATCTCTCTTCTTTTTTGCATCAACATTTTGGTTTTTCCTGATGATTTGTACACATGCAACTTGTTCTTAGACCCAGCTCATTTTGTTGGTGTTTCCATAAGAGTTTTGGTTACTTTTCTGTTAACTTCAGAAATATCCACTTCTTTCAATGTTAGGCGTTCTAAAGCAGAGAATCTGTTCTTCAGTTCCAACTTAAAGGTATTATGGTGTTTTTTAAGGTTGGTTATGTCAATACATTTTGTTTGTCTTATGAGCTTGCCACGTGCGAGTTTAGTGTTGAGGTGCATCTTACATCTCACCAATCTATGGTCACTACCTGTGTTGAACTTGTTCAGCACACTGAAGTCTTCGTTGACGAATTTTTTGTTACACATAATAAAATCAATTTCACTTGTTATCCCATTTGGATGTCTCCATGTCCATTTCCCGTGTGGCTTTTTCTTGAAAAAGGAGTTCAAGATGAAAAACCCTTCTGCCTCTGCAAACTCAACGAGAGTATTTCCACGCTGGTTTCTGTTGCCGTGAGCGAATTTACCTACTGAAGTTTCATTCTGTGGCCATTGCCCTGTTTTTGCATTGAAATCTCCCAAAATTATCTTCAAGTGGTGCTTACCTTTATTATTTAGATGACGAATTTCCTCATTTAATTCTTCAATTTCTTCTTCAGGATGACTTGTGGTGGGTGCATAAGTTTGAATAATCTGAGCCTTGTATCTTCTCGAGAGTTGGATAACGAGTCGCCCAGTTCTGTCAAAGGCACTTTCAACTTCTACAACTTCATACTTCAGGTTCTTGTTTATTATAAATCCAACACCACTAGTTCTGCCAGTATGTGTCCCACGATAGTAGAGGAGATGTCCACTTTTCCGTTCAATGAGATTTTCTCCTTTTCTCCTTACCTCACTTAGCCCGACGATGTCCCACTTGATCCTTTGTAGTTCCTTTTCCAATTCAAGAAGCCTTGAATCAGGAGATAGGGAGCATCCATTGTAAGTAGCCAAGGTCAGCATCAGATAGCAGCCTAGTCCGGTCATCCAAGGATTCTTAGCACCCTCTGCCTTCATGTCGCACTGGCCGCAGCCTTGGCCAGGTACATTCGAGCTGCCGGAGACTGAGGGTCAAGATTTAAGTTGTAGAGTCATTTTGGTGGGGTTTGGCCATAACTCACCACGCTGGCCAAGCGTGTTGGTGAGTGTGGGATAGCATTTCCTCTTATCCCGATGGTATAGTTATACCGCTATTGGCGGTATAACTATATATATATATATATATATATAAACGAACGAAGAGTTACATCCGCAGGTGCGGCAGAATTAACACGCATCCCATTGCTTGGAAAGACGACGCATCCCATTGCTTGGAAAGACGACGCATCCCATTGCTGGGAAAGACGACGCATACCGTCTGGAAAGAGGAACTTTAGTTTCTCCTTGAACCATTTGGATCTGTCAACATGAAAGTCACATGTTGACAGATCCGGGCTATAGGCTGGGTGGTGCAGAACCTCTCACCATTTCCGTGCTAACGCATCCTGCATAATGTGTGCAACAGAATCACACCACGCGAAAGCATGCCAGGTCACCCATTCTTGATTGCTTTATGCAGCTTGTCCACTGTGTCGATGTAGTGGTTGGCATTGCTGTTCACGTGAGGCTCTTTAAAGTCCACCAACAAAAGCCCTTCATGGTCAAAAAATGCGGTCAGCATAACCTCCCCGGCGGAGTCCTGTGACTTGAATTTTATGTGTTTTGGTGATCCTGGATGTTTCCATTGCATGTTCGCTGGTTTGCTGGATGGCTCAAAGTGGTGGCACCGCGATTCGTCACCTCCCACTATGCGCGATATAAATGCATCACCCTCTGCTTTGTAACACAGCAAGTGGTTCAAACTCCAACCAATACATTCTTCCTTATGGTGGTCAGTCAGCATCCGCGGGATTAATTGTAAACATACTTTCCGATATTGCAGTATCTTCGTAACCACAGTTTTAACTGTAACAAATGTCATAGCAAAGTCCTCCGTTTGCGAACGTCAGCCCCGACGACGGTGTGGGCGCATTGTTTGTGTTATTCGCACGCTCCCCGCCGATCAAGGTGATCGTCCTTATTTAGGCCTCCGACGCCAAGCCTTAGTTCTCTTCCCTGATATGGACCCAATTACTTCCTGCCCCACTGCTTTCCAGGTGCTTTGTGTTCATCACAACGTCGTTATAAACGTGTTCACTGCGTATCATTGCTTCTCATGTAAAACGCCTGGTCATCATCGCTTGCAGTGTCCGCTCACCTCTTCTTGTTCTTCCTCAGCGGCTGCTCAAGTGCCCATCACAGAACCCCTTCTTCACTTCCGGTCACCACGCCTGCGCTTGTTTCGCTTCCACCTTCTTAGTCGCCATCTCGATTGTTGTTGCCTTCCTCTGCAGGTCTTTTTCCTTCTCCACTAGCGTTGCCTCTTGTGGATACATCTGGATCTACTGCTCCTGCTTCGGTGCCTTCGTCTGTCTTGCTTTCTTCTTCGTCGTCTGTTGTCTGTGCTTTGTCACATCCCGTTGCCGACCTTTCTCCGCCTGTTCAGGTGCTGCCTTCTTTGTTTTCGCACGTCACCTTGTCAATCCCAACCCCGGGATTCTCTGCTCCATCATCTTCGCTGTGTACGTCAGCCTCGCCACCCTCAGACGCTCATCCTTTCTTCAGCCGTTCCAGTACTCCGGTGTGCTCTCCGCCCGTTTCAATTTCTCCGAGCTCTTCTGATGCCTCTAGTATTGTTGCCTTCCTTTCGATTTCTGGTCCCGTGATCTGTCCCCGCTTTCCAGCACAGCTACTCTTCTGGATTTGTGTGAAGCCTCACCTTCACCAGCTCCTGTTGCCCCATCAGTTGCCTCTTTGCTTGCGTTGTGCGCACATGATCCAGATCTTCCTTGTCAGACTTCTCACTTGCTGTCGGTTACTCCTTCTTCATCACCACGTCCCTGTTGGTACTGCTTCTAATAAGAAGTGCCGTCGTCGCTCTAATCGAGAGACTCGTACTAAGCGAACCGCGGTCGCTCAGCCTTCTCTTCATCGTCCTTCAGGTTCCGCTCCTAATTCTACTGTTGCTGCTTTCGCCGACCTTATTAGTACTCCCTCCGTTTCCACTGCAATTGTCGCTCGCCTCCAAGCTGTCCCTGGGTATTCGAAGATTCTCTTCCCAAATGCTGCCAACCCTTGTTCTTTGCCTCTTCTTGTGACGCTGGTTTGGATCCCCTTCTTGACTCACATGATCCAGCTGATTACTCGAATATGATCGAGGATATTCGCTGCTTCCTCCAAGTTTTCGTTGACCTCACGAGATCTTACCCCTGAGATATTTCGTTATTACAGTTTTCTTAATTGCTACCTTGGTGATACTCAAAATCGCCTCATTGATCTGGTTCTGACCGATTAGTTTCTGTCTGCATTTGCATGATGTTTCGCTTCCTGCCGTCTTTGCCTTGCTGCTGTTCCGTCTTACTCCTTTGCATGTTTCTGTTATGCGTTGTACCCAACCTTTTTCTTTCCGTTGTATCCTATGTACCGCCATGTTTTCTCCACATCTCGGTTCTTTCAAACATCCGCCCGGTGCTTACTTCCGTGAACCCGTCACATGGTTTTGTTCACAGAGCTTCTTCCTGTGTGCATTGTTATGCGCGATTCTTCTCTTATACCTTTCGTCACTGTCCTGGATTGCCCTATGTTGCTGTTCACACCCAGTTAGTTTTTTCAGGTGTTCCGTGGGTTTGTTTTTCCTGTCTCGTCGAGTATTTGTCTTATGTCATGCCACGTGCCTCAGCATACCTTCTACTGTTGTGCTACGTTACTTGCTCATCCAGTGTGACTCATCTCGTCAGATACTTACCGTTATTGCTTTGCCTCATGCTAATTGATTGTCCCATACTGTTACCTACACCATGCCATTTTTGCAAGTGTTATCTGTTGCACCTCGTTTTCTGCTTTTCATGCTGCGCCCCGGAGCATGAAAAGCAGCCTCCAGTTCGATGTATTCTCCATCTCCATGTCCGTCGTTCCTTCTGCTCAGTGACTGTTCCAGTGTGCTTCGCCTATCACAGATTGCCTTGTGCTGCTCGTTCAGCTTCGTTTATCTTTGTATGTCCTGATTGGCTTTTACAGACTGCTTTGTGCTGCTCGTCCAGTACCGTTATTCTTATTGTTTTATCATGCCATGTATTTTCCGTTCTCATGTGTACTAGTCCTCGATACCTAATAAAGCAACGTCACGTTGTTTTTGGAATGTCTTTTCAACTGCTGCGGTTCAAAGCTAGAAACGGGGAGTTCTTTCAGCTAATGTCAGGAACGAATGAAAGACTTTGTGCAAAACAAATTACTTCTTCATTATCCTCCATTACCCTTATTACAAATATCTCAAAAACTATCAAGATTCGAATAATGAAGAAAGAGGTCTTTCTGATTCACACCATGCTAACGAATAGCTATCCTGAAATGGGAAATGTCCAGGTTGGGGTGGGCGAGGGGGGGGAAGGCAGGTGAAATCGTGGGCTACTAACATTCTTTTTTAAACATCTCCAAAACTATTGCTATTCAAACTATGAAAATGACGTTTATTCCGGTTCACACCATTTACTAACGAATGACTATCTTGAAATTTTTAATGAATTTACATGGTGAGAGGGGGGGGTCGGTCTCGAATATATATATACATAAATTCTCAATATTGTTATTTTTTTCTCAAAAACTCTTGTGGTTCAAACGATGAAAATGGATTTCCCCTCGGTTCATACGACTTGCTAACGAATGGCTATTTTGAAATTTTGAATTTTTCTATGGCGGTGTGTGCAATGGTCGTCCCCCAATTTTCTCAAACTTTTTTTTTTTTTAAATCTATCAAAAACTGTTGGCCGCTCCGGTGACGCAGTGGTCTAAGCGACGGACTCTGATCATTCGTTCGAACAGGGTACGGGTTCGAATCCCGGTGAGGCATTAATGTTGTGTTTGTTTTACGGCACTGGCTCTCTCCCTTCCCTGGAACCAGTGACCCTGAATTAGGGACGAGCGACTGCTTATAGCCCATTGAGTGGCTCACGGTGGTCGTTAAATCTCCAATAAAAAAAAACTGTTGCGGTTCAAACGATAAAAATGGAGTTCATTCCTATTCATACGATTTACTAACGAATGGCTATTTCGGAATTTTTAATTTCCATGATGAGAGGGGGGGGGGGGGATGAAATGGTAGGCCTGTAACATTCTTTTTAAATATCTCAAAAACTATTGCGGTTCAAACGATGAAAATGGAGTTCTTTTCGGTTCATACGATTTGCTAACGAATGGCTTTTTTGAAATTTTGAATTTCCATGGGGGGGGGGGGATGGTCGGTCTCTCTGTATATTTGCAAATTCTCAATATTATTTATTAAATATTTCAAAAACTATTGCGCTTCAAACGATGAAAATGGAGTTCTTTTCGGTTCATACGATTTGCTAACGAATGGCTATTTTGAAATTTTGAATTTCCATGGTAAGGGGGCTGGTGAAATGGTCGGTCTCTCTGTATATATGCAAATTTTCAATATTATTTTTTAAATATCTCAAAAACTATTGCGGTTCAAACGATAAAAATGTAGTTCATTCCTGTTCATACGATTTACTAACGAATGGCTATTTCGGAATTTCAAATTTCTATGATGAGGGGGGGGAGGGATGAAATGGCCTGTAACATTCTTTTTTAAATATCTCAAAAATTATTGCGGTTCAAACGATGAAAATGGAGTTCTTTTCGGTTCATACGATTTGCTAACGAATGGCTATTTTGAAATTTTGAATTTCCATGGTGGGGGGCTGGTGAAATGGTCGGTCTCTCTGTATATATGCAAAATCGCAATATTATTTTTTAAATATCTCAGAAACTATTGCGGTTCAAACGATAGAAATGGAGTTCGTTCATGTTCATACGATTTACTAACGAATGGCTATTTCGGAATTTCAAATTTCCATGATGAGGGGGAAGGGGGATGAAATGGCCTGCAACATTCTTTTTTAAATATCTCAAAATTTATTGCGGTTCAAACGATAAAAATGTAGTTCATTCCTGTTCATACGATTTACTAACGAATGGCTATTTCGGAATTTCAAATTTCTATGATGAGGGGGGGGGAGGGATGAAATGGCCTGTAACATTCTTTTTTAAATATCTCAAAAATTATTGCGGTTCAAACGATGAAAATGGAGTTCTTTTCGGTTCATACGATTTCCTAACGAATGGCTATTTTGAAATTTTGAATTTCCATGGGGGTGGGGGGCTGGTGAAATCGTCGGTCTCTCTGTATATATGCAAAATCTCAATATTATTTTTTAAATATCTCAAAAACTATTGCGGTTCAAACGATAAAAATGGAGTTCATTCCTGTTCATACGATTTACTAACGAATGGCTATTTCGGAATTTTGAATTTCCATGATGAAGGGGGGTAAATGGTGTAGGCCTGTGACATTCTTTTTTAAATATCTCAAAAACTATTGTGGTTCAAACGATGAAAATGGAGTTCTTTTCGGTTCATATGATTTGCTAACGAATGGCTATTTTGAAATTTTGAATTTCCATGGGGGTGGGGGGCTGGTGATATGGTCGGTCTCTGTGCGTATATGTAAATTCTATTATTTATTTAATAGGCCAACGCCTTAGACCACTGCGCCACCGGGGCGGCAAAATGGAGTTCATTCCTGTTCATACGATTTACTAACGAATGGCTATTTCGGAATTTTGAATTTCCATGATGAGGGGGGGGTGAAATGATTGGCCTGCAACATTATTTTTTAAATATCTCAAAAACTATTGCGATTCAAACGATGAAAATGGAGTTCTTTTCAGTTCATACAATTTGCTAACGAATGCCTATTTTGAAATTTTGAATTTCCATAGTGGGGGGCTGGTGATATGGTCGGTCTTTCTGTATATATGCAAATTCTCAATATTATTTGTTAAATATCTCAAAAACTATTGCGGTTCAAACGATAGAAATGGAGTTCATTCCGGTTCATACGATTTACTAACAAATGGCTATTTCGAAATTTTGAATTTCCATGGTGGGGGGCTGGTGAAATGGTCGGCCTCCTATATTTATATGCAAATTCTCAATATTATTTGTTAAATATCTCAAAAACTATTGTGGTTCAAACGATGAAAATGGAGTTCATTCCGGTTCATACGATTTATTAACGAATGGCTATGCTGAAATTTGAAATATCTATTTTTTGGGGGTACCATTTCTCCAGCCCCCACTTTGTTTTTTAAATAACTCAAAAACTATTGCGGTTCAAACGAAAAAAATTGAGTTCATTCCGGTTCATACGTGGTACAAACGAATGGTGCAAAAAAAATTTAAAAATTCCATGGTGGGGGGCTATCGTTTCACCAGCCCCCCCCACTTTGATTTTTAAATATCTCCAAAACTTTTGCGGTTCAAACGAAAAAACCGAGTTCATTCCGGTTCATACGTGGTACAAACGAATGGTGTCTGAAAAATTAAAAAAATCCGTGGTGGGGGGGCTGGTGAAATGCACCTCCTTTTTTGGATATTCGTTTTGGAGTTATTTACAATGTTAAATAGTAATACTTGCCGAATTCTACAACTTTTAGTAACAATATTGTGGAGACAAAAACATTATCTTCTATCCACAGCTTGTTTACGTACGCCAGTTCACCAGAAGGCGGTATTTATCGGCAGCAGACGTTTTCTTCGTGTTCAACAAACACGCTGTTGCGAGTTTAAATTCTTAGAACATCTTTTATTTTTTGTAACTTCCTATTAAAACGTTCTGTGAATATCCCCTGTACTTGTAGAATGTATTTAATTTCCTAAAATGGGATATCACATTTTTTGTTGTGAAGTAAATGAACCCATATGAAGAACGACAATTACAAATTCGAAAAAATAAATATTTCAATCAATGCTCTCGAGAGCAGAGAAATTAAAAAACACCTACTCTACTGAGGAATAAAATTTTTAAAGACACTTTCTTTTGCTGGAACGGTATTGAAATATTCTGAAGGTTCTCTTTTTTGGAGACACATATCCATTAACAGGAGCTGGACATAACTCGTGCCTCGATAGGGAACCAAAAGTTACATTTAGGTTTGCCCCGTAACTATGAATTATTTGTCCAGGTGACGTGTGTTCTCTGCAGGAAATTGTTAGTCCATGTTTCATAAAGTATTTGTCTAACGATTGGCCTTATACCTATTACTATTTATTTTATATTTATGTAGTTGTGTTTCCATGTTTATTACATAACTTTCAGTAAAATTATTGTAAAAACAATGACATATATTTATTCTGATAATAAGTTCGAATCGCATAGAAATATTGTGACATCAAGTTAAATGAGATTCATCTCACCAATACATTTTCTGGAAACTAGAAATTGGTGCACATGAACTCCTTAAGAACCTTGCAAACTTCCAAAATCACTGTGACTTACATAAATGTGTATTTATATAAACGAAAAAGAAAAATCTAAAATGTATTATTCTTACACGCAGGAAATAATAAGCTGTGCCAAAATAGCATAAAATATTTTAAACCTCTAAAAAAATTTTTTAATAGAAAGTCCATGGGACCTAATATTCAATACCGAAATATCCAAAGGACGACACATTTCGTATTGGCGAAATAAGCAGGCAATACAGTTGAATGCCATATAATTACTTAACAATTATTTTTATATTTTACACCTTATTTTAACTACACTGCTGTCCACCCAAAATGCATCACCAAGAAGGAAGCATCCCATTGCCCTGAAATTCGCAGCATGCGTCGCCCGCGAGAAGGCATGCAAACGAATAGCATTGCAGGGCATATGCAAATCATGTGCGCCCAGCTCGCCACCGAGAAACACTATATGATCGGTGCACAGGAGGCGGGGTGTAAGAAGTGGAAGTGTGTTGTGCTGCCGGACCAGTGCGTGGGAAGCTTCCTAATGCCTCGTCTCAGAATACCGCAGTTATTTCAACACCTTTCGGAGTTCGACAGAGGATGAATAGTGGCTTATCGCGACAGCGGTTTATCGTACCGAGACATCGGCTCCCGTGTGGGACGGCATCCAGCCACAGTGAGGGGAGTATGGATTCGGTGGGTTCAGGAGTGACGGACGGGGGGACGTGAGCGATTGCCTCAACCGCGGCTCACCACCAAACGAGAGGACTGGCATGTTGTGTGGCGGGTATTGACGGCTCGCACCGCCACATCACGAAAGTTAGCGCAGGAATTAGGGTGTGTTGCGCAACAACCTGTGTCAGCACGTACCGTTCGACGTCGTCTGCAGGAGCGGGACTTGTCGCACGGCGCCCATTGCTCCGATTACCATTAACGTTACACCACCGGTGAGTGCGGTGCTAGTGGGCCGTTGAACGCTCGACTACATAATGGCACGACATTGTGTTCTCCGACGAATTCAATGCTCGACTACATAATGGCACGACATTGTCTTCTCCGACTAATCCCGCTTCTTCCTGCAATACCACGATGGTCGGATACAAGTGTGCCGGCACGGCGGCGAGAGACTGCATGACGCCTGCTTTATGCATCGCCATACCAGTCCGACGCCTGGCGTTAGGGTTTGGGGCGCAATTGGATATGGCACCCGCACCTTCCTGGTACGCATCGCCGGTACACTTAACAGCCACCGCTACATATCCGACGTTTTCGAGCCTGTAGTCCTCCCTTACCTGCAGGACCTTCCAGGTAAGGGGTGACTACAGGCTCCACGTTTGAACAGGGCAATGTGCGCCTGCTCGTGGCACACATCGTGCAACAATTCTTCACGGCCCACCAGGTGTCACCGCTGCCGCGGCCCGCCTGTTCTCCCGATATGTCGCCCATCGAACACGTCTGGTCGTTGATCGGCAACCTAGTGGCCCGGCAAGCACCACACGCGGCTACGCCTGATTAACCGTGGCAACGTGTGGAAGCAGCCTGGACCGACATACCCCAAGCCCACATCCAAAGCCTCTTTCGTTCGATGTCCCGGCGTGTAGCGGCCGTTATTGCTAGCCATGGGGACCACACGATCTATTGATGTCTGGGTGTTCCGTAAGTCGCACGGGCCTGTAAGCTCAATCGTTTCATCTTCGTATCTGTTGTTATGTGTCCAGTACATCTGGCTTTGCTATCTCGTGTCCTTCTTGGTGTTGTATTTTGGGTGGCCAGCGGTGTAATTCTAAATTTTTATTTTACATTTCACTTCAAATCGGTATTACAAATAGAAGTTGCAAAGTGCATTTGACCTATCTACAGGATTGCTGATTTTGAACAAATTCTGTCTTTCTAAGTACTATGCAATATTAATAATACAGACTCTATTCTTAAGCGTTATTTGTATACGTATCTGAGGAAATTATGTTTTTCTAATTTAAAATGATGGATATGTGGATGTTGTATCAAACAATATCATGATTTTGTTGTTATCTTTATTATTGCTATAGTAAATTAAATACTTCTTGAAAATAAAACCAAATTTATGTTTGTGTAATTTCATAAATACTGAAACTTAAGATAATTTTGATCCAGCTTTAGTAGGATTAATAATACTTTTAATATACCTTTATTTATACAAACATGGCAAACTCGTATCATCATCATCATCATCATCATTGTCAACCATTATCAATCCACTGCTGGACGAAGGTCTCCCCAAGTTTCCTCCACAACGGTCTGTCTTGTGCCAGTCTCCTCCATGTCACTCCCGCATATTTACGAATTTCATCCACCCATCTCCCATGTGGTCTTTTTCTGGGTCTTTTCCTGTCCCTTGGAATCCAATCTAAAATTTCGGCTGTCCATCTATGGTCTGTCCTTCTGGCAGTATGTCCAGCCCATTGCCATTTCAGGGATTTAACTCTGATCATGATGTCTTCCACTCTCGTCATTTTTCGGATCCACGAGTTCCTCTTCTTATCTCTCCTGGTTATACCAAGCATGCACCTGTCCATGCTGCTTTGAGTTGTCTGCAGCTTTTGTATGTCTCTTTTAGTTAAGGTCCACGTCTCTGCACCATACGTAAGCACTGGAAGGATGCATTGATCAAACACTTTTCTTTTAAGACATAATGGCATATTGCTCTTGAAAATTATGCTGTTTCTTCCAAAAGCTCTCCAGGCAAGTTTTGTACGCCGATTAATTTCTTCATCAATGTGACCCTCACTTGATATCTGCTGTCCAAGATAAACATACGTATCTGTTATCTCCAGTTTTTCTCCATCAATCGATAAATCTTCATTTCTTGTAAAAGCATTGAACATCACTTTTGTCTTCTGAAAGTTCATTTTTAATCCCACTTCTTTACTCTTGTCAGCAAGTTCCTGGATCATACTCTGCAGCTCTGATGGGGTAGTTGCAAAAATGACTACGTCATCAGCAAAACGAAGGTGGGTTAGATAATCTCCATTAATCTTTATCCCTTTGTTTTCCCAGTTCAGTGATTGAAAGACATTTTCCAATGTGGCATTAAAGAGCTTCGGAGATATGGTGTCACCTTGTCTCACTCCCTTTCCAAATTTTATGTGTGTTGTATTTTCAAACAGCCGAATCTTTGCACTTGCATTTTCATAGATGTTATTAATAATATTAATGTATGCATCTTCAATACCGCAGGATTTCAGAGCCGTGGTAACTGCTGATGGTTTCACCGAATCAAAGGCTTTTTCATAATCGATAAAAGCCATGCACAATGGAAGTTCATATTCCCTCGCTCTTTCAATCAGTTCTCTCAGTACGTGGATATGATCTATTGTGCTGTAGCCACTCCTGAATCCAGCTTGTTCTCTCGGTTGAGCCATGTCCAGTGTTACCTTCAAGCGGTGTGAAAGAACTTTAGTGAAGATTTTATAAACCACTGATAGGAGGCTGATAGGTCTGTAGTTCCTGAGATCCTCAATGTCACCTTTTTTATGTAGCAGGATCATTGTAGCATTGTTCCAATCCTCAGGAATCTTCCCTTCATTAAGGCATCGAGTGAAAATTTGGGCGAGTACTGTTTCAATTTCTCCACTTGCTTCTTGTATGATGTCTATAGTAATTCCATCTTTTCCTGGAGCTTAATGATTTTTAAAAATTATTAAGCTCCAGGAAATGATTTCTAAACTCGTATAATGATTTTTAAATGATCGTTCCGAAGTGATACACCAGTTTATTAGAAGAATTATGAAAAGTCATGCAAAACCTTATGTGTTGTTAATTGTAGTGATTAACTTAGACTTTCTGTACTAATCTCTTTAACGAGAAGTTGTTCCTACCAGCTGAAACGCATCAGAAGTTGTACATAAGAAACTGGACTCTTGAGCGTAGGCCCACCAAAGCTAATTCCAAACCCGGCTAATCAACTCAGCGGTGTGTCGGAGGGGGGCAGTGTTCAATAATTACTTGACTTGGTAGACCCAGCTTCGCAGGCCACAACAAGCAGGCTACGGATTCCTGATCACAAGGAATGTCGAAGATCCCGTCTTACTGTGTAACCCAGCAGGACAGCAATAATCTCAATAATTCTGCATGTAATATTCTCCTTCGGATGTAAACACGTTAGTAAATAAAACTTCTCGATGATTCCATGTCCGCGAGACTTAACAGGAATCTGTTTTGTACTATACAAGTATTCTTGTTAAACCGAATTACGATTCTCTGTGCTTCTGCTCAAAATATTCTGTGGATTTAAACTGTTCAGGTTTTTTCTCTTGGTGGAGGTAAAGCTAACGACCACAATGAGACACTCCATGGGGTATAAGCAGTCTCCCGTCCCTAATTTAGGTCTACTGATTCCACGGAACGGAGACAACCAGTGACGTGAGATAAACACCACATCCATGCCTCACCGGGATTCGAACCCGGAAAAATTCCAGATGAAATATCAGAAGCCAGCGCTTTGGCTCCCAAGACAATGCGGCAGCTCGGTCTATGTTGCAAGACTTTCCCGGGTGATTAGTAATAAAACTAAAGATTTTTAATCACATTTTTCTACAATTATCAAACGGCGTACAACAGTCGTATCCATCTCTAGTATGTTAGCGTAAAAATATCCTAGGAAAAGATGAACAGATAGTAGTTTACTTTTTTCCATAAAACGTTTTTATATAGTTCGTATTAGAGGTATGAAAAAGTTTTCTCCGTTTTAAGGAGAAAGGAGATATGAACGATAACGAAACCAATACACATTTATTCAACGTAATATTGGCCGTTAGCATCAATTATATTTTGCCATTTTTCAGAAAACAAATGAATGCCCCTATGATAGAAGGACTCGGGTTTTGAGCAGAAGAACGCAGTGACGACATTTTCCGCGTCTGGAACTGTGGTGAACCGCTGTAGGTCTAGGATATGTTCATAGAGCGAAACAAATGAAAATCTGAAGGCGCAATGTCCGCGGAGTAGGACAGATGCGGTAAAACCTCCCAGTGTAACTGTTCAAGGGTTGATTTCGTGGTGGCACCGACATGTGGTCTGGCATTATCGTGTAAGGGGATGACTCGGTGGTGTCCTTCCCCTGTTCATGGGCAATTTTGCTCATTTGCGGCGTTACGTTTCATCAACTGATCGCTATATCGTTGTGCAGTAATTGTTTCACCCGGTTTCAATAGTTCGAAGCACAGCACTCCATGCATATCCCACCACACACAACCAACATCACTTTTTTCCCGTGTATATTCTGTTTTGCAGTGGACGTTGATGGCTGGCCTCGGTCGACCCATTATCGCTTGCAAACGGAGTTGTTGCAATAGACCCATTTTTCATCCCCGGTGACAACCATCCACAAGAAATGTTTCCCTTGCAACCTCTTCAGCACCGACATCCAGATGCCCAAACGCTGACCAATATTACTCTCTGTTAAATTATGCGTAACCTACTTACCAATCTTCTGGATCTTCCCCAAGGCGTGTAGACGCCGTACTACCGTCTATTGGGCCATTTTCAAACGTTTTGCTAGTTGTGTGGTCGATTGTGTGGCATCCTCTTGTAACAGCGATTCCAGCTCCTCGTCTGCCTGTTCCTTTAGTCTACATGCACCTGGCTCATCTTCCTAGCTTAGATCACCTTTCTTGTACCTGGAAAACTATTCTCGACATGTCCTCTCACCCACAACCGTTTCGCCACACGCCTGACATATTGAAACGTATGCTTCAATCGCCCTTTTTTTCCAAATTAAACATGAATAACAAACAGTGCCGCAAATAAACTTTATCGATGGCTATGTTTGGCTTCATGTACGAACTGACAGCACGGGTAGCCGGCCTGTTAGACCCCTATAGCGCTCGCTAGCGGGGTCGGCGGAAACTTTTGCCTACCCCTAATATTTGATTTTATGTAGTTCGAAATATTTTTTTACGTCTTGCACTACAGACCTCGCCTCACTGGTTTGGCTAAACTTTCATTGCTTATATTATTCAAAAGTTGCTAAAATCATCATGTTATTTAAAGTTGTGAGAATCTCCTATTAAGCGGGTGATTGTGCTTGACGAGGAAACAAGAGAGTTGTAGGTCTTTTAATTTTCCTTTAAGCGAGTAAAATGAAATGGTAGTTATCCCCTATAGTTATAGACGAATATGTTTAAAATATTTCCAAAATCAACACGCAGTCGTGAAATGTTCGTGCTGGCGTGATATGCCATTGGTTGTTAATTTCAATTAGTGTCCTTGAGAGAAGTTCCAGATTAAGGAAAATAAAGGAATTACAGTCCTCTTCCTTGGGTGTGTTAGGGATAAATAAATAAAGTAAATTGATCCAGAGGGACATACGAATGTGTAAAAAAAAAAAAAAAAACAGTACTCCAGTGTGAGAGCGAAAGTACTGGTCACGTGCCGTGGCCCCGCCTCCTACTTATGACTCTGAGGCGTCAACGCTACAGGTGCATCTCACAATCACAAAGAATCGTTTCTGTTTCTTTGAAACACTCCCTAAACTCTATTCGGGCGAGCAAACGAAGCTTCCCCCACTTTGTTATGATATATCGATCCAGGAAGGATGATCAAAACAGCTGAAGGAACAGAATAATAATCACAACTACGATAGAAGGATCTTGATAGGATTTATCAACACACAAAAACATTTATTAAATAATCAGTTAGGTTCTGACGGCGGTGGATTAATCTTCCTTTAGCATCAGGTTTCACTAAGTCTTCGATCTGACGGGTACGCAGACAGGAAATCGAGGATAATCACTTCCGAAGAAAAATATCTAAATCCTAGCTTTCGACGTTGACGTTCCAGAGAGAATCTACCTACTATTAGGTAGATCTGTATCTCTGAGAATATTATTATTGGCCTAACTCGTGCCGCCCTGTCGTTACGAATTTAATCTTAGCCAGTACTAGAAATGGACTTGTAGTTGAGGAATATCTAAAACGCAAGCAGGATTCCCTTACCGGGACCTGTACCGCTGCAACCAAAAACCGTATCTCTCCAAAGACAGTGCGCTGGCTAACCTCAACCAGAGCCTCGGACCTCCGTCTAAATGGGGCGTCCGTCTGCTCACAAAAAAAAAAGGAAAACGCTTCGCGTCCCCTTACCGCTGAACAACTCTCTCCGCTAGACGAAAGCAGACTAACTAACTGGTTCCTCCTAAGAGACCCGCTCTCCTCACCTCCTCCACACTACGCATGCACGAAGCCTCCGGCGCCGACACTGCTTTCTCGCCAAGCTGCTGATGTGGCGTTCTTCTCCTGCCCAGCGTCCCTACTTTGATGGCACGCGCCTGCTAATCCTCGGCGTCGGCGAGGCGTACTTAACTGATGCGTTTTAATCCCACCTTTCGTGTCCCTGCGGTCGGTCAGATCTATCCATTAGGAAGTGCACCCTTTGAGAAAGTAATCCTACCGCTTAAATACATCTTTGCATTAACACAATATACATTGTTATATCTACACATAGGTCAATGGGTGGTTTTCCAGTCTTTTAGGCGTCTGTACAACGCTGCCAATGTACGGCGAAAGTTGCGGTATAATTGAAGATGTTTATCAGTTCGTTGGCAAGGCCTGTATCTCTGAGAATATCTCCCTTTCTAAGGCGTGAGAAAACTGAGGTTCTTTGTCTGAGGCCATCGACATCGAAAAAATGTTCTCGAACCTTCTATTGCCTTCTGAGGCATTGTACTCTGTCTTCCTTTTCCTTTGTGCAAAAGTAGCATAATGTTCAGTTCATTATATCTTATCATAATTATTATGACCGTTCTTACATTCGGATAACAAAGTAATGCTCTGATGAGTGAAATGAAAAAAAATATTTTTCTCGAGTATACGAATAATACCGTTAACAACTTATAAGGTCAATAAATTCGTCTCCCTTTGAGTGGGCCTTGAATGAGACAGGACAAGAGACATGAGGCAGATGCACCAACCTTGCATTTCCAGGAATGAGACGGGAGAAGAAGCACGAGGTAAATGCACCAACCTTGTAGTTCCACGAATAAGACAGGACAAGAGCATGAGGCAAGTGCACCAACCCTGCACTTCCAGTAATGAAACAGAACAAGAGCCATGATGCAAATGCACCAACCTTGCATTTTTCTTTACTGGAACCCACTTTTGTCTCGGACAATGGATTAAGGGCCACCGCTCAGATCATCCTGCCACCGGGTTGTCCGAGAATATTTTAAAACATGTGCTCGCATACTGTTCACAGCAAGAAAGTCTAACACCAGATTTTCTCATTTAACAAAAAAATCTGTGGCATTCGTACAATTCCTGTGATGGCACTTCGGCGATCGATAATCTGGATTTCTTTATGTATTCTTACTTTTAATAACGCCTCCGAATAAACCCATGCCGAAATTATGAATGTAATTCGATCCTCTACCTTTGAAGCCAATACCTCTCCAGCACTGTATTTAAACTATTGAAACGCTAATTTTTCAGCCGATACAAACCGTAAATTCGTTTGGGTTTAACGATCAGTAACTATTTTCAGTTGGCTATCATGAGATTATGTTTTCTCAATGTTTCTTCACTCTTCTACTTTTTCTCTTCAGTTCCAAATAATGTGCTCAAACGCAGCAGGCTTTCATAATTTGACGTTTTACTATTTGATTTAAAATATAAGAACAAACAATTATTTCTACTTCATGTGCGAAGTAAGTTTAAAGTGAAAATCGTGTACTTTATTCGATGCAAATCAACTCGCATTGTTAGAGGAGACAATAACGGGTTTGCTCCATTCAATGCTCCTGACACTAACATGAGAGATATAAAGTTTGATGTGTAGTTATTATACATACGTGAATATTGTAGAGATCCATGATTTGGTAGAGATAAACATATTCTGTTATAATTTATCACCAAGAAACACCAGTTAGAATAACAGTACAGAATATTGGCGACGACTAAAGTTAAAAACTTACTAAAGGCGATAGATGCTCACACTGCCGTAAAGAATGATTTGACTAAATTTCAACAAAAATGAACAAACTTAATTAATTTTAAAACAGTATTTTGTAACCCAAGGACAAAAGCGCGCACTAAGCTGTACTAGAAAGCCATGTCTTTCAGAGAAGATATGGTCAAATATTTTTTTAAAAGCCAGCTGTGTAAAAAAATATTTGGCAAAAATAAATAAAATAAAGGTTGTAATTTTTCAAATACAACATCAAGAACAAGATTTAGATCAAATTCCTCACTACAACGCTAAAAGGCATAGAACCATGGTACTCAGTCATTGTGAGAGTGATATCTTAAATCTTTACTTCTTGTGAGTTCATTCATCGTTCTTCCCAGAGGTCCCGTATTGAGCTTTCGAAACCATATAATGTTTCTAGAAAGTTCTGAAAAGAGAGCGAGACATTCAAACAATCACTAGTCATTATAGCATTTAATTTATGACTACCAAGCTTGCGGTGTTAAGATAGAATCAGAAAAACAACCTTTCGCACAATAAAATGTTTATTATACTTCGACTATAGTTTCGCAGAGCTTTTGGCTCGGCTTCCAAAATCTCGGAATTGTTTTTGAACTCATGGGGTCGAAAGGAATTTGCATGTGCTGCGACTTCGGTAGGGGACCCAATAGTGGGGGACTAAGTGACTATTCACAGGTCTTTTGGCAAAGCACCAGAACAGAGTGTGAGCTCTTCAACCATTCAACGATCTCGATAAATCGTTTACGAAAGACTCTGGCCCACCATTCAAATTTGCTTCACTAGCGTATATTTCTCATAAAATGTTCCAATATTAATACTTAGCTGACTCCGGGATTCTAACTTACATTACGTTTGGCATTATCATTTTTTTTGTTAGAGGTTTAACGACCACCGTGAGCAACTCAATGACTATAAGCAGTCACCCGTCATTAATTTAGGGTCACTGGTTCCAGTGAAGGGAGAGAGCCAGTGCCGTTAGACAACTTCCATGCCTCACCAGGATTGTAACCCGGACCCCTTTCGGACGAATGATGAGAGGCCATCGCTTAGACCTATGCGCCACCGGTGCGCCAGGCATTATCATTGTCCTTAATCCTGTTACTATATATTGTATAACACTTCAAGCCAAAACATTGGCGTAAAAGAGTTCCTGACATTTATGAAGAATAATTTAATTATCTCATTTAAAAAATCAATTTTCTGAATAATAAAGTGAAAATTTTGTACATAAACGTACTTCCTTTGTAAATTAGCTAAACATGAATGGCAGGCTATATAAAAGAGAAGCATGTCTTAAATCGAACCACAAAACATAATTTCATCGTCACCATGAACGAATATTTTTGATTTAGGTATTTCATAATGCAAATATTTCTAATATTTAAACCAAAACATTGCGCGTATGAACAAACTTGTAAATACTGGATACCAAAAGTTCTGCTACCTTTAAGATTCAACAATTGAATAATGACATCCGAATTTCACATCCAATTTACTCATTACGAATCATATATGGATAATATCCTGTTTCATTTCTAACACAAATCGTTCATACTGCCTCTCTCCCAAGATACTATGATATAGCCTCAAACAGCCAATTTAGTTTTTCACTTAAATTTTTGATTTAGTTATGCATTTTTTCTAGCACATTTTGTTTATCGGATGGCTCCATTCTAATCAACGTAACATTGCAACCACTCCCGTATGTATAAAGCGGATGGTTACTTAAAAGGTAACTAATCATGAATATTGTAGCTTCACTAATTTCAATTTTCCACGATTTAAGGATATAAACGGAAGAGATACGAATGAGGTGCCGTAGCGTGACTGAAAAGAGGTTTTTGTTTGGAGGCACAGAACATTTTGTATACTATTTGTGTTCAGGTGTATCATCAGCTTAAGAGTTTAAATCAAGAGCTTAAAGTTTAACATTCTACAGCTTCGCGTTTCACAAACGTTTTTCGCTGCTAACACCGGTTTCATATGCTGCCCGAGAATGCATATGGACACTTGTATCGTACACGCATATCGACACAGTGGTTTCTGAGAATAACAGAGTATGTCGTTCTCGAAATATTAGTGGCCAGAATTTCTCGATGAAATTTAGATGCTGGTCGATCTTCCTTCAATCGCAAATAATACAAATTTGAATAGATAACAGGAGTTCAAACAGTAAAAGACAGTTGTCACTAAATGTTTTATATTTCAACAGTTCTCCTGAAAAAAGAAAAGCCCCTCTAAAATGTTCTTAACATGTGAAAATCGCCCAAAAATATATTCTAACAAGCTAAAAACTATAAATTAAGGAATTCAAACTGTTTCCTATTCATATTTCAAAAACTATATTTCATACTTTTTTAATCTGTCTATTATACCTTTTAACAATTTTCCTTGGGAAGAACCTGCATTCAAAAAATGAATTGGGAAACATATTGACAAAAGTAATTACATAGTTTTGCCAAAAAATACTGTCGGAAAACTGACCCGCCTGTTCCAACTGATTCATATGTATTTTGTGTTGCTGAACCCTAAAATGTTACACATTATTTTGCTCCATCATGCACAGATTTCTACCAAATAAGGACTAAATAGCATACTGTTACAGGTTACCGTATACAAAAAAAAATTAACAAAAAAAATCATTTAATGTAACTGAATATTTTAACATCTTAAAACTTGAATTAATTCAGTAAAAAACTATACAGTATGTATTCTTGTTCAGCCTTATGAAATCGTCTTTTCTTGTCTTGAACACTTATTCTGGTGCGTTTTCGTTTTTGGGTGGTTTCCGGTGTCTCCCACAATAGCATTCAACAGTAGTACATAT
Organism: Macrothele yani; assembly: GCA_039090855.1. NCBI lineage: Eukaryota > Metazoa > Arthropoda > Arachnida > Araneae > Macrothelidae > Macrothele > Macrothele yani. The sequence continues at coordinate 109,222,857 of CM077015.1, read as the reverse complement.
ACTTTTTATAAGCAAATGTCCTTGTTATCTACGTCCCATATCTCTACTGCCTTGGTGGAACTTTCCCTCCTTGTTCTACGCTGAAGGCTCCCTAGTTTTCAGGAAAATAGTTCACATGGGAATGCAGTAAATGCATTTTTAAGTTATTCTCGCAACCCTGAGTTTTAAATGCCTTCACCATACGTTCCTCAGCGTGCTTGTAGTTTGGATCCTAGATACCGCCTAAAAATTTTCAATGGCATCCTTACAGGATAGCAAAGCCAACTTTTCCGTTTCGTTCATGGTCTTAGTGAACAAAAACTATTTTGGATATCCCAATCTACGAAGATTCCTTCTTTCAGTTTGTCATCAGATAAATTTAGCAAATTGGAACACAAATATTTGAGGCATTCGCCATATTCAGGAAGAGATTGAACGAATTGTTTTATGAAACCTAATTTCGTATGCAGGGGCGGTAAAAGGATACTGTTACTAGGAACCAAACTTTCCCGGATAACGTTTTTCCCCCAGGCCTGAGTGCGTCTCAACGTGGCCGGTATGTTTTATTTCAGTGAAATTGTGTATTACGGCTATGCCAAGAGTAAAAGAAGGAGGATCATTTTGTGTAACCCGATTGCTAGCCTAAGAGTATTGTCAATACTATGAAATCACCGCATATTAAACACTTGTGGTTATCATACCGGATTTTTTCAAAAAACAATAAATTTGTGCATACATTTCCTGCAGGATAACAAAATGTCCGACCGGCACTGAGGCATAATCATGACCATTGTGTAGCAAGACTGCTTTAAGTCTCCGTTCTGTTGTGTCAATAAACAGTCGCCAATCGAGTGAATTGTAAGGCATTTCAAATTGTTTCATCAACCTGTCTGCCACGGTATCTGTTCCATGAGAAAGACGTACCAGATAGTAGCAAATGTTTTTATTTCAGCCTGGATCCTAATAACTCCCATGTCTCTTTTGAAAGACCTAGATCCTTTATTAAGTCTTTTAGTTCCTTTTGGGAATAAAGAAAGATAGAAAGATTTGGATCTGTTTCACTTTCAAACTCTGGAGTTGATTCCACAAGAGACGAACTTTCAATTGCTTCATCTAATTCCAAACAAAGTCATCTAAGAAATCTAGAGGCTTCATGACAGGTAATTACTATTATGCGGGACTGGCCGAGTAGAAAACTCTCAAGATTAGGGTAAGTTAGATGAAAATTTTGTTCGTACTGAAGTTTTAAACAGTTAGAGGAGAGAATGAACTAATATAGCCTGGAAACGAAATCTTCGATATTTCCAGAAAGACTAAATGAACTTCTGCGAAAATACACTGACGGAAAAAAAATCCCAACACCACGAAAAAATAGTTGTAGAGGGATGAAATGGCGGCAATACATTTGTACAGGTAACATATGTAATAGATTAAGGTTTCAAGATCACAGCTTAATGTAAGCGCGAGAAGAGCCATCTTAAATGTGAAATTCTGGTACATTAATAACCGGTGTAACCGCCAGAATGTTGAATGCAAGCATGCAAACGTACATGCATTGTGTCCTACAGGTGCTAGATGTCAGTTTGTGGGATGGAGTTCCATGCCTGTTGCACTTGGTCGGTCAATACAGGGACGGTTAGTGCTGGTTGCGGGTGACGCTGGAGTTGTCGTCCAATGATGTCCCATACGTGATCGATTGGAGAAAGATCTGGTGATCTAGCAGGCCACGGCAACATGTCGACACTCTCTAGAGCATGTTAGGTTACAACAGCGGTATGCGGGCGAGCGTTATCCTGTTGGAAAACACCCCCTCGAATGCTGTTCATGAATGGCAGCACAACAGGTTGAATCACCAGACCGACGTACAACTGTGCCGTCTGGGTGCGTGGGATAACCACGAGAGTGCTCCTGCTGTCATAGGAAATTGCTCTCCAGACCATAACTCTAGGTGTAGGTCCAGTGTGTCTCGGCCGCAGACAGGTTGGTTGCAGGCGCTCACCTGGCCTCCTTCTAACCAACACACGGCCATCACTGGCACCCAGGCGGAACCGGGTTTCATCAGAAAACACACCAGATCTCCACTCCGTCCTCCAATGAGCTATAGCTTGACACCACTGACGTCGCAAACGGCAGTGGTTTGGAGTAAGTGGAATGCACGCTACAGGGCGTATGGCTCGCAGCTGTCCTTCAAGTAACCGATTTGTAACAGTTCGTTGTGTCACTGTGGTGGCAACTGCAGCTTGAATTGCTGCCGCAGACGCAGTACGATGCGCCACGGCCATACGCCGTACACAGCCGTCTTCCTTCTCAGTAGTGCCACGTGGTAGGCCAGAACCCGGTCTTCTTGAGGCAGTACCTTCCTTTGACCACCGCTGCCAACAATCATGCACAGTGGCTACATTCCTGCCAAGTCTTTCTGCAATATTGTGGAAAGAAAATCCACCTTCTCGTAGCCCTATTACACGACCTAGTTCAAACTCCGTGAGCTGTTGATAATGGTTTCTTCGTCTTCTTAAAGGCATTCTTGACTAACATCAACACACTACGTCGAATCTCAACGATAACTAACGATCACGAACGTTACATCGCGTATTTACAGCAAACCTGCTTTGCATGTTCCGAGGGGCGCTACTAGCGCCACACGTATGCGCCGAGCGCCAAATTTGCATAGACGTCATCTGACAGATGTACTCTCACCGCCTACCAACTGCAGTTTATCTAACACAACCCCTTCTTTATGTTGGGATTTTTTTTCCGTCAGTGTATTTTATTTGAATAATTTATATCTGAAGGCCACAGATGTTAATTTCTCATTAAATGGAAATTTTCGATTTCGCCATCCGTTGTTCGGCTTCGGGTCAACAAAACCGCAGAAACTAATTTTTTTTTTTTTTTGCAACGGGGTTGAAGAACTATCAAATTCAAAGGGTAGATCCATAACATCTGCCTGTTTCTAATTTTGTGAACGTGCTCCCTGGGATAATATTGTGCCAGAGCACAGTTTCGTGTCATATGCCTCATACAGGCTGGAACTCGTGCACATCTCGGAAGAACCGTCAGAGAGAAACACATTTAACACTCAAGTAAGTCCCGGTATTCACTTGTAAATCTGGTGTTGCAAATAAAAATTAAATCTCCTAATCAACTACTCCGTGAACGAAGCTTCAGATAATACATATTTAAAATATTATTTTACGAATAACATATTTCAGTTTTACCATTTAAAATAACACTACTCTCGCAAAATCTAAAACTGGATGGCTGCATAAATTTACAAATAAATGTTTTAGATCAAACTGTTAGATAACAAAAACATAAATTTGAAAAGCACCTACCGAGAGTTCCATGCAAGGTTAATTTGCCAAACCCTAGGTAGATTTGTGAAAACTGTTTTTAAATGATGTGCTCTCTGACTTGGCGATAAATTCTACTAACACATTCATTGTACATATAAAATCACACCGTAAGGGGGAATCCCCTTTGCATTGAGAGACTATAGTGCAAAGGTTATTAACCTTTCGAACTTGGCAGGTGTCTTACAAGGGGGAAATTAGAGGTTGAGAAATTCTTGGACACGTCCTGTACAGAGAATGCAATGCCTCTCACAAGACTTAGCTTTATGATTACGTTCGATAACATTCACACGTTATATGAGTTGAAACAGCGAAGCAAGCTGAAAGCTAATCGAAATTTGAAAATTTTGTGAAAATTTGCACGCATCTTTCCATATAAACAGAATTTATTAATATAAATGAAATGTTAGTAGAAATTTGTGGAAGATGAAGCTTTGCATATATATTTTTATTATAGCTTGACAAAAATATTTATATTGTAGCTGACAACAACCCTTGCTATGTACATTATGGTTGTATATGTGCTCAAATGAACACAAGAATAATATTTCACTAGCAAGGACGTAGAAGCCGTGATTTTTCCTGATTTTTAAGAAAGAAAAGGCGAGTGAAGCTGCAAACTTGAAAACAACAAGTTCAGATATATTTACAGTAAGATAAAATAATGGTTATTCTAAAGCTCTTTGTGATGATGTGCGAAGACAGCGAAGAAACAAATGAAGACAAGCAGACACAAATTTCTAATCTTACAACAAGTTTTAAAATATATTGTAATTATACACTTTTGTTTTTCCGAAATTTTGATACACCACATTTTGCTTTAAAACACATAAGCACTGAGTTTGATTTTGGGATTAAATGTAAATATTAATCCAATGTTAAATAATATCAGAAATTATAAGAAGAAAAATATATTTCATAAAGTTCTAAATTGCTGCGATGTACTATCTAAACGCGATATTTTAGTCAGGTCCAACCCATCGGTTCTGTTTCACATTTTATACCTGAGCAGTCTAAGACTATGCTCATTCGTACAGTATATTAGCGTAAAGTACAATATTTATATTTTATTTTGTGTTTTCCTCAAATTATTTTAAAAGGTCCGAGAAAACGTTGAAGGATCAAAGTATCCTTTGACAACATCCAAACACTCTGTTTTGAAATGCGAATGTACAGCCATCGTTGTGACTGCTTGAAGTAGTACTGCTAAAGTTATATCAATTGGATTTCATTTCATTCGGAAAAGCTAAGAAAAGGATGTGAAATCTGGCTTACATCCATAGTTCGTGAATTCTTAAGTTACGATAGTAAAATGTTATGTCTGGTATGAATCTCTTTATTTTTCACAGTGAGCCAATATTCGCTCACTGTGTGAAGTTGTGAAGCATATCCAACTTAATGGCCGAGAACGCCATTTTCACAGCAAAATTTTTCGAACGCGTACATCTTTAATACACTGGTATGCAAAAATTAAGGACGAAAGATAACAGCGGAACGAGCAGGCAGAACGGACCGAAAGACCACTCAGGAAATAGACTAGGGTCCCGTACCGTAGGGCATGTGCATATATGCAGCATGACGTAGGGGGCGGGGAGTGTCGAAAATGTATAAAACACACGGGCGGTGTACGCTCAGCAATTTTGGTGAAAGTTATTTCACGGTGTACATCGGTTTGAACGACGTCGAGTTGCTGCCACCGTGTGATATGGCCAACAGGCAATCCAGTAGACGACATCTGGATGATTTTACCCGAGGTCTCGTCATTGGGAAGTTGGAAGAAAGTCGAAGTGTGACTAATGGGGCCGAGTAGTTCGGGATCGCTCACAGCATCGTTTTACGAACTTGGAGAGCATTTCAAACGACAGAAACAGCTGTCCGAGAGTTTATCAGTGGTTGTCCACGAGCAACCACGATGGCGGACGACCAGTATATTGTCCTACAGGCGAGAAGAGACAGACGGCAGACAGCGGGAGAAATCGCAAGACGCATGCAACAGACACCTAGACGTCCGTTATCGCGTTTTACCGTGGCCAGGAGGCTACACAAAGGTGGTCTATTTGCACGACGACCAGTACGGTGTGTGCCATTAACGCCTGCTCATCGGAGACAGCGGTTTCTGTGGTACCAGGAACACAAGAACTGGACACATCAGCAATGGGGTCGAGTTCTCTTTACGGATGAGAGCCGATTTAGTCTCACGAGCGATTCTGGACCTATACACATCTGGAGGGAGCAGGGAACACACAATCTAACCTCCAAAATCATCGAAAAGGACCGGTTTGGAGGTGGCGGAGTTCTCGTTTGGGGAGGTATCATGCTTGATAGCCGTACTGACCTCAAAATCTTCCAACGACGTTCAGTCACTGGTGTCCGCTATTTTACCGAGGTTCTCCTTAGTCACATGCGTCTGTTTAGAGGTGCTGCGGGTCCTGAGTTCCTCTTCGTGGACGACAACGCTGCACCTCATCGTACAGTAGCTGTCGCAGAGCTGTTGGAGGGTATATATATATTTAACGCATGGATTGGCCAGCAAGGTCCCCGGACCTAAATCCAAACGAACACGTGTGGAACCTTCTCGGGAGAAGGTTGGCAGCACATCACCAGCCGCCATCAACGGTTCCGCAGCTAGGATTGGCGCTACAAGAGGAATGGGCCACGATGCCTTAACAGCTCCTTAACATCCTCTACCTCAGCTGGACAAACGTTGTAAATCCTGCCACACAGTCAGGGGTGATCATACCCCCTACTAAAGACTGGATTTTTCTTGGCAGCCGCCTGTCACATGGACGTTTCTTTCCAGTTGTACTCGAAGCTACCTTTTCAATTAAGTGCCTTTGTATCTTTGGGGTAATTAAATGAATTTATAATGAGCCCCAAATATATTCCATATCTCTTTAATAATAAGAATCAAAATTGATATATACATCTCACATCACTGCGTCTACAGTAACGAACTTCTTCGAATAGCTAACAGATCATGAACTAAACATCACAAAGCGCAAGTCTCTTCTATCTGCTGCTGAGCGCGAGAGCTGTTTAGATTTTACACCTACCTTGCAGGTGACGTAGGTGGACAGATCCAAGCGCCATCTGCCGGCCGGCGGCCACAGGACTCCCCCACCAATGACAATGATAAATATATATAAAAACTCCAGGTGTTTATACATATGAGTTAAATCTTACCTGGCGACCAGATCGAGTTCGATATGGTATAATGTGTTTTGAGGGGGAGCCTGCAGAGCTGGGTACAGGAGAAAGTCTGGAGTCCAGAGAATGTCGTGGCATCACTGAATTTGGAGAAGTCCGTTCTCGATCGGCAGAGTTCAAAAGAACCTCTGGAGGAGACACAAAATGTGAAGACACTTCTGTATTTGGAGATTGTTGTGATGTGGTGGTAGACTGTCGAGGAACAGTTCAGGCGTTTTCATCAAAGAACATAAAAGCGGGTTTAAGCCGATCAATATTGATCACCCTTGGTTTGTTGTTAATAAGGAGACGAAAGGTTTTCTCGTTGCGGCAAAGCACTGAAAATGGACCATCGTACGGTGACTAAAGTAGTTTCTTGACGGCGTCACGGCGTACGAACACATGTGAAAAATTGTGCAGGTCCCGATGAACAAAAATTAGCGGTTTGCAGTGATGCTTAACAGGCACTGGGGAGACACTGGCCATAGAGTGCCGAAGCTGCCCGACGAATGTTGCAGGATCCATAGACTCCGTGGTTTCTTGCAGGAACTGTCGTGGCAAGCGAAGAGTAGAGCCATATAAAAGTTGAGCACAGGTAGCTTGCAGTTCTGGCTTCAAAGTAGTGCGTAAGCCCAGAAGCACGGTCGGAAGAATATCGACCCACTGCGGCGTAGCATGACATTTATTGTCAGCTTTAAGAACACGATGAAAACACTCTACCATGACATTTGCAGAGAGATTATACGGTGTTGCGAGAATTCTCTGTGCTCCTAGTAAGTTATAAAATGAGCGAAAAAGTTGAGATTCGAATTGTCGTCCTTGATTTGTAGTAATTTTAAGCGGAGCGCCAAAGCGAGAAATCTAACCATTGTAGAAAGCTTTAGTGAACGTGTATCCTGTGATGTCAGGAATGGGAATGGCTTCAGGCCATCTGGAAAATCTTTCGATCATGGTGAGACAGTAAGAAAAACCTGGTGATACAGGTACTGGACCAACAATGTCAAGGATAACATGTTCAAAGCGTGCTGACGGTGTAACGAAAGTACCAGGTGGAGAAAAGGTATGTCGTGTCACCTTAGATTTCTGACGTGCCAGGCATGATCTACCACAGGAGGAAATTTCTGATATCATGGATATCCATACAAAACGTTGCTGGATAGCTTTGATAGTTGATCGTATGCTGGGATGTGTGAGGTTATGCACGCTGTCAAAGATAGATCGACGGAAGCTCTTCGGGACAAAGGGGAGAACTACAGCTGTCGAGACATCACAATAAAACTGAGTGGATAAGTCAGAGACCTGAATTTGCCTGAAAGTATGGACTGAAGTAGAGGATCACTGTTTTGCTCTATCGACATGTCGATGAAGTTAACTGGAGATTTCAAAGTAATCGTGTTGATCCTGGAGAACGAATCAGCAATCAGGTTTGTAGAACCAGGAATATACTAAATATCTGTGGTGAATTGTGCAATGCAATCCAGATGACGCATCTGTCTAGGTGAAGCTTTATCTGATTTCTGCTGAAAAGCATATATTAGTGGCTTGTGGTCGGTGAAAATGGTGAAGTGTGCGCCTTCCAGCATGTGACGAAAATGCTTCACTGCCGAGTATGCGCCCAGGAGTTCACGATCATATGCACTATAGTTTTGCTGTGCTGTATTTAACTTTTTGGAGAAGACTCCAAGTGGTTGCCAACCTTCTTGAGTGTGTTGTTGTAAAACCGCACCAAGTGCAGTATCCGAGGCGTCGAACATTAGACCTGGCTTAGCATCAGGCATCGGATGTGCTAGAAGAGCCCCTGTGCCAGAGCTTGCTTACATTGTGTGAAGGAATCACGTGCGTCATCAGAAAAGGTGATTGATCTGTTGGTTTTTTTATTTGAACCTTTAAGATACTCATGCAGTGGTTCCTGCACCTGAGCTGCGTGCGGAACAAATCTGCGATAAAAGTTCATGATACCAAGGAACCGACGAAGGTCATGAACGGTGGTAGGTTCAGGGTAAGCTAATAGAGTGTCCACTCGCTCTTGAAGGAGCATGATACCTTTAGGTGAGATAGTATGACCAAGGAATACTATAGTGGACTGACACAACACGCATTTGGAGGGATTGAGTTGAATACTGTAGTCAGCAAGTCTTTGGAAAACTAAGCTCAAATGATGTTGATGTACTTCTGCATTAGTCGAAGCGATAAGAATATCGTCGAGATATGTGGTACAAAAATCCAGATCCTGTAGGACAGTGTTAATGAAACGTTGAAAGGTTTGGCGTGCACTTTTGAGTTCGAACGGCATGTAAAAGAACTCGAACAAGCCAAATGGCGTAATGACAGCCGTCTTCGGAACGTCCTCTGTCTTTACAGGGATCTGATGATATGCCCTGATTAAATCAAGTTTGGATAATATTGTCTTAGATGCTAGAAATTGGGTAACATCTTGTATATGGGGTACAGGGTACCTGTCTGGTAGAGTAAATGCATTCAGGCGCCTGTAGTCTCCAGAGGGTCTCCAGTCTCCGAAATGTTTAGGAACCATGTGTATGGGACTGGCACAACAGCTTTTAGAGGGACGACAAATACCTTGCGAGAGCAAGAATTGAAATTCCTTCTTGGCGCATGCAAGTTTTTAGGGAGGTAACCGCCTAGGCTTAGAAAAGACTGGGGTTCAGGTAGTCTCGATGTGGTGAAACGCCGTGATCTTTATGTTTTGGCATACAATCTGTACTTACGAGCTGTGGAAACGTTTTTAATATTTCGTGGAAATCTGAAGTGCCAGAGACAGCGGTAATTCCAGTAGCGGATTGCGAAGTAGCGTGGCCTGAAGATTTTAGCTTTGTTATCGTGTCGATCAGACAATGATATTTCATATCCACCAACAAACCAAAGTGCTGAAGAAAATCAGCTCCGATAATAGGAAGAGAAACTGACGCAATGACAAATGGCCAGGAACATTTTCGACGCAAATTGGGATCTAAGGACAGTAGACGTGTGCCGTACATGTTAATAACAGAACGATGTGCAGAAAAAAATTTCAACTTCTCCAGCTGTTTCGGTTTGGGTGAAGAGACTGGAATAACAGATACATCTGCCCCAGTATCGATCAAAAATTTTAGACCAGTAGATCTATCGACCAACATGAGTCTGTGCTGTTTTAGGCCTTCGCCACTTGCGGCCATAAGGGGCGGCCCTTCTAGTTTTCCGACTGAAAAGAACAAGATGATTTACACTTGGTAGCAGAGTCCTTAAGGGTTCTGTGATACCAGCAAACTTGAGATGTTGGCTTGTAATGGTTCTGTCTTCGAACAGCGGGAGAATATCTACGACTCTCACGCGATGTCGAACGTGTTCGATTGGAGGAATCTAACTGTGCAGAACGTTTTGCTACTTGTGATGTGAGGTGTTCGATTTGTTTCTGAAGCACAGGAGCATGACAAATATGCTGTGAAGTATCAACAACGTTCATTTCAGAAGATACGTCAGCAATTTCACGAATTTTGTCAGCTATTACTGCTAATTGTGTTAAATCATCACCGCTGACGGTTAAGATATGTTGCATTCTCTTAGGCAAACGCTAAAGCCATAGGAACTTAAGTATCGCTGCATCTAATTGCTTATGAGCAAGATCTTTCATTCTATGTAATAACTGCGATGGTTTAGAATCACCCAATTCTAATTCTTGCAATAAAAGTCTGAGTGTCCGATCCTCAGAGTCGGCAAACTGAGCAATAAGACGCTTTTTCAAAGTAATATATTTATCTGCAGGTGGGGGGTTGCAATATAATGTCACTAATTTGCTCAAGAATATAACTTTCGATTGATGCTACTACATGATGAAACTTAGTATAATCGTTGGAAATTCCTGCCGTGGAAAACTGTTACTTAATCTGAGCGAGCCACAGAGCAGGGTCATTCTTCCAAAATGGAGGACATTTCAACGTCACACGCGCCCCTGAGACTTCGGCATTTTCGGAATCCGGCATTATGAAACGATTCGAGTGCCGTTGAATCAGGCATGCAACGCTTTAGAAATAATTAATTTCCTACCTTCGCCAGAAAAATAGCAGAATCCACAGTGTGCATCGTTGCGCTGTGTGCAGTTCAGAAACAGGAGGGAGCCATTACGCCAGAACGAAAGATAAAGCGAAATAGTGGAAAGCAGCCATGTTGAAAAAAAAAAAAAACGAACCACTAAACAGCTCGCAGGTCGAAATAGAAAAGCGAACATACTCTGAGCAACGTTCGGCGTTCGAGATCACTTCCAGGTGACTTCTGGGCTTCGTACGCAGTCCGGGTTACCACTCTGGGGTAATCAAATGAATTTAGAATGAGCCCCAAATATATTCCATATCTCTTTAATAATAAGAATCAAAATTGATATATACATCTCACGTCACTGCGTCTACAGTAACGAACTTCTTCGAATAGCTAACAGATCATGAACTAAACATCACAAAGTGCAAGTCTCTTCTCTCTGCTGCTGAGCGCGAGAGCTGTTTAAATTTTACACCTACCTTGCAGGTGACGTAGGTGACAGATCCAAGCGCCATCTGCCGGCCGGCGGCCACATATCCTTTGGATTCCTTGTTTGGACGGTTTTATTCACTTGTACCATATTCTTACATCTTGTTGATCTTATGGTATGATTTGAGTCGATGTGGAGCCCTTCTGCACGACGTTACATTCGAAAAACCGTCTCATCCTTAATTTTTGCGTGTCAGTGTAATATGAATTGGGTTTCTTGGGCTTGAAATATGGGTCCTCATTTCACGGATTTCGGCCTGGGGAGAGCAGCACATCTCTGATATACTTATGAAAGTTAGGATGTCATTTAGACGCAAATCATAGAATGTTGTTAGCTTACCAGTGGATTTAGCATCCGTTATGGCAATTAAAATGTTCTCCATGTACAAAAAAGCTCTTGGGTTTGTGGCACCTCTACGCCGCTTTGAAATTTTTGATACATACTGAGCCGGTAGAGTTTGAAACAACATTTTCTTAGACGATTTCTACATCTTTTTGATATAGAAATATGTACGAACATTTATAACATGATTGCGAGATATAATTTGCACATTATTTAGGAACAAAGCATAAAGTTCGATAACACGCGAGTCATTCTTTCCCGCCATCTTACCTTTTGTATGTTTCCATTTTGGCTGGCCACAAGGCAGTTATAAGAAATATACATCCCAAGTGAAGATTTATCTGATCGCTGTAATCTGATGGTAAATGACCATGTATCGTAAGCACTAAAGTTTCAATCGTAGAAAGTTCCTGCACTACCGGAGTACGAAATTTTACTGAGGGAGAAAGTATGCCAGTGAAAGGTTATGCCATTTTTCATTGAGAGTTAAACAATGGCATGCGAGTTAACAAGAATTCTTCAGTCAAAAATCTACAACCTTCAGCTCTTACGGAGGACAAAAACTGTGTTCCGATTGGCGAGAGGTGCTTAACAACTTTGATAATTGCCTTACCGCTAGTCTGGGAAGCATGACAAGCCTTAAGCACGAAAAACTAGAAATGTGCGATGTTTCACGACCTGTGATTTGATCACTGTTATTGAAAAATCACAGGTAACACCTGCTACTGAAAACCTTAAGTAACCGTAATTGTAACAGCCAACTGCATATACGGTCCTAACTCTGTCACTGCCGCCCAGCATGCTCTTCGTGATGTGTCACAGCGCCGTGTTAACTGTTGCCTGCTCCTGTTATTCGCTATCTGCTATTGTGATGTGTACTCCTGCCACCAGCTGCTCATGATTTTGTCACAGCGTTGCTTCTCAGCTGAATTTGTGAATTCGCTGTTATTTAATTCTTGGGCAAGTGCACTTCGTAATAGGTGATCCAAATGTCTCATCGTCAAGAAAAAAAAATAATATTGTTTCGAATCATCCGACGGTTAAACTAAAATTACCGGTAGATTAAAAAAAAGTTGACAGAATAAACTAAAATTTCTTAGATTCCTAGTACACTATTTTATTTAAATTTAAGTTTTTCTCGGGATTTTTCGGAAAGGGGCGGGGGTGGTGAGGGATGCCTTTCGAAACTGAATATTTTTTTAAATTTGTTCCAGAATTATACTGGAATTCTGTAAAATAAGCATATAACTGTATGCTGGATACCTAAATAAAAAATCTAAAAAACAATTTTGAGTTGTTGTTTCCTTATTTTTATTTTATTTTGACGTTCACAATGCTGTAAAGCTCCTGGAATGTGATTTACATTTTTTTCAACTCGGCATTGAGGCGTGGTTCACCATACAAGCGTTAATTATTCACTGTCAATTTGGTCTTGAACCAATGTGGCAATGCATCTATATAATATCTTCATCATCAACCATTATCAATCTACTGCTGGATGAAGGTTAAATCAAATTTCTTCCACAATTGTCTGTCTTGGGCCTGTCTCCTTCATGTCACTCCAGCATACTTTCGAATTTCATCCATCCATCTCTCATGGGATCTTCTTCTGCGTCTTTTCCTGTCCCTCGGAATCCAGTCTAAAATTTAGGTTGTCCATCGGTGGTCCGTTCTTCCTGCAACATGTCCAGTCCATTGCTATTTCGGTGATTTCACTCTGGTCATGATGTCGTCCACTCCTGTCATTTTCCTTATGCACAAGTTCCTCTTCTTAGCTCTGCTGGTTGCACCAAGCGTGCATATCTGCAGGCTTCTTTGAGTTCTCTGCAGTCTTTGCGTGTCCTTTTTAGTTAAGGTCCATGTCTCTGTTCCATACGTAAGCACTAGCAGGATGCTTTAATTAAACACTTTTCCTTTGAGACATAATGGCATACTGCTTTTAAAAATTGTAGTTTCTTCCAAAAGCTCTCCATCCAAGTTTTATACGCCGATTATTTTCTTCATCAATGTTACCCTTACTTGATATCTGCTGCTCAAGATAAAAGTAGGAATAGCTTGTCTCAAGCTTTTCTCCATCAATCGATAAATCTTTGTTTCTTGTAAAATTATTGTTGTACATCATTTTTGTCTTCTGAAAGTTCATTTTTAATCCCAGTTATTTACTCTTGTCAGCAAGTTCTTGGATTATATTCCGCAGGTCTGAAGGTGTAGTTGCAAAGATGACTCCGTCATCAACAAAACGAAAGTGCGTTAAGTAACCTCCATAAATCTTTATCCGTTTGTTTTCCCAGTTCTAAACTTGAAAGACATTTTGCAATGTGGCGTTAAAAAGCTTGGGAGATATGGTGTCACCTTGTCTCACACCCCTATTGCAATTCTAATTTGTGCTGTATCCTGAAATATCCGAACCTTTGCACTTGCATTGTCATAAATGTTATTAATAATGATAATGTATGCATCTTCAATACCGCAGGATTTCAAAGCCATTGTTACTGCTGATGGTTTCACGGAATCAAAGGCCTTTTCACAGTCAACAAAAGCCACGCATAATGGGCGTTCATATTCTCTTGTTCTTTCAATTAGTTGTCTCAGTACATGGATATAATCTATAGTGATGCAGCCACTCCCGAATCCAGCCTGTTCTCGTGGTTGGGCCATGTCTAGTATTACCTTCAAGTGATGTGAAAGAACCTTAGTGAAGATTATATAAACCACTGAGAGGAGTCTGATGGGCCTGTAGTTTCTGAGCTCCTCAACGTCACCTAATTTATGGAGCAGGATGATTGAAGCATTGTTCCAATGCTCAGAAATCTTCCATTGATTAAGACATCTGGTGAAAACTTGGGCGAGTGTAGTTTCAATTTCTCCACTTGCTTCTCCTATTATATCCACAGTAATTCCATCTTCTCCTAGAGCTCTTCCCCGTTTCATGTTCTCAATTGCATATGTAACTTCTGCAGGAAGGATTGGAGGGATTTTGGCATTGGTACCTGTCGTAATGTCTGGAATATATGTATCATCCTTTTCATATAGTTTTGAATAAAAGTATTTCACCCTTGTCAAAATTTCGCTTATATTTCTTGTTACAGTGCCATCTTTTTTCTCAGAGCCATTATCTGTTTTCTTCCCTTACTGAGATGTTCTTTTGCTCTCTTCAGGCTGTTGTTGTTTTCAATTGCTTTCCTCACTAGTTCACAATAAAATTTCCTTATGTCTATAGTGATACCTTTTCGCACTGTCTTGCATAGCTCCACATATTTCGCGTTGGAAGTTACGGCTTTATTTGACCTCATCTCCCTTCTCTTTTGCATCAACATTTTAGTTTTTCTGAAATTTCCTTCATACGTAACTTGTTTTTAGTACCACCTATTTTTGTTGCTGTTTCAATTAGAGCCTTGGTGAGTTCTCTGTTAACTTCAGAAACGTTCACTTTTTCCGATTTTAGACCTTCTAAAGCTGAGAATATGTTCCTCATTTCAAACTTGAATGTCTTGTGATGATTTTTAAGTTTTGTCTTATGAGTTTGCCACGTTCGAGTTTAGTGTTGAGGTGCATCTTACATCTCACCAATCTATGATCACAACCTATGTTGAACTTGTTTAGCACACTGCAGTCTTCTATGACGAATTTTTTGTTACACATAATAAAATCAATTTCACTTGTCGTCCCATTCGGATGTCTCTATGCCCATTTCCTGTGAGGCTTTTCCTTGAAAAAGGAGTTCATGGTGAAAAAACTTTCTGCTTCTGCAAATTCTATGAGAGTATTTCCACGTTGATTTCTCTTCCCGTAACCGAATTTACCAACCGAAGTTTAATTCCGTTGCTGCTGCCCTACTTTTTCATTCAAATCCCCCATAATGATCTTCAAGTGCTGTTTGCCGTTGTTATTTAGATTCCAATTACCTCGTAAAATTCTTCAATTTCTTCTTCAGGGTGACTCGTGGTGGGTGCATAAGCTTGAATAATAGTGGCCTGGTATCTTCTCGAGAGTTAGATAACGAGACGTGCAGCTCTGTCAGAGGAACTTGCAACTTCTACCACTTTATCCTTCAATTTCTTGTTTATTATAAATCCAACACCACAAGTTATGCCAGTAGCTGTCCCACGATAATAGAAGTGATGTCCACATTTCAGTTCAATAAGATCTTCACGTTTTCTCCTTTTAGCCCGACGATGTCACACTTGATCCTTTGTAGTTAATCTTCCAATTCAAAAAGCCTTGAATCGAAAGATAGGGACCGTCCGTTATAGGGTAGCCTAGGTCAGCATCAAATGGCAGCCTAGTCCGGTCATCAGCTGATTCTTGACTCCTTCTGCTTTCATGTCGCACTGGCCGCTGCTTGGCCAGGTACATTCCAGCTGCCGAAGACTGAGGGCCAAGTTTGAAATTGTGTAAGCATCTTTGAGGGGGTTTGGCCATAACTCACTACGCTGGCCAAGCAGGTTGGTGAGTGTGGGATTATATAATATATAATCTATATAATATACAAGTGGTTAAACGAACCTTTACGTAAATCCCGTCAATCAGGACGTAATGAGTTGCTCAAACTAAAATATCCCTTTACTTACAAAATGTGTTGCTTGATTTTCATTATTTCTTCGCCTATAAATTTCCTAAATCGCTTCATCCCCATCACCTGCAAAAAATATTTCGGTAATAACCGATTTTCACAATATGAAATTATGACTTACTACTAGTGGGTACATATAAGGACCAACATTTCTCTCATACAACTTTATGTGTGATGTGTCCGTATCTTCTTACTTAATCAGAAAACCAACAAATTCTTAATTTTGTAGTCTGTTCCAGCCAATAATACATGTACAGCCAAGACACACACATATGTATGCCCAATTACATGTATGACAGCACACTCACACTGCCGTTGTAACTTTGGCTAATTCTGCTATTACGTTCCTATGACAGAAATGAAAGGACCGGGACTCCAATCACGGTTAAATAGCACTGTAACGTTAGTAGGAATCATAGTTTGCGCCGTGATCACCAAGTAGCAGTTAAACTCATCTCTACGAAAAACACGAAACCAGTTCTTCTCCTGAGCTGCTGTCACAGATTCCTAAACCCATGAAGTTTTATACTGAAACTTTTCAGTTTCTTCCTTTCTTTAACATGCATACACTGTTAGGTAGCTAAGCATTTAGGTTTCCTATATATATATATATATATTTTTTTTTTCTGAAAACATTACTCCATACTCTCTAGCATTAAATATTTCAATACAACACAGAAGTTTTGAATCATATTTCTTTGAAAATTCCAGTGCGAATGCTTTTTTTCAAAGCTCCGCAAGCTATTTACGTAAAAAAAGTGAGTAAAAAAATTACTACTGAGTTTCTCGCCTAAATATCATCCTTTTAAGAAGTTTGGTATTCGGAAATCGTAAACATGATGTTTATTTTAGAATAATAATAAAAACGGTTCGCACAATGAAATGTTTATTATACATCGACTATAGTTTCGCACGGCGTTTGGCTTTGCTTCCTCAGGACGAATGGACCGTAAACATTCAAATCATTGTGACATCATCAGAATTCTGACGGTCACGGGTTTTGGTGAGTTGTTTCCACGCGCTTGAAAGAAATCGAATCGACATCATGTCGTTGACAAGCCGTGACAAGTTCCAGTATATGTGGAAAGCTTCTAATATATTAAGCTTGATAGTTGAGTCCGGTTTATCAATAAGCGTAGCGTTTTCCAAACAAAAATTTATGGTTATTTTCATGACAATTTTGAGCGGTAGACGTCTTCTTCAGTTCACAGTTCCGTACATAGGTCTTGTGTTCTTTCACACGGAAATTTAAAGACCTGCGGGTCTGTCCTATATATGAAAGTCCACATTCACAAGGTATCTGATAATTTCCCCAGCAGTTTAAATCTTGTTAAATCTTGGACGTCGTCTTTTGATCCGTAAAAATCCATCTTGTTTATGGGTTTGAAAATGACTTTGAAATTAAAACTTTTAAGGATTTTTGAAATTTCGAAGCAAACCTGAGGAACAAATGGGATTACTGACCAATTATTACGTATTGGGAGGTCTACAGGCATGAGCGTGCAGACAGGGTTTGGTTTCCTAAATTTTTGGACAGCTTTGTCTATAACGGAACGGCTGTATCCTCTGTGTGATGCAATTCGTTTAAGAAAATCAAGCTCTTTCTGTAAGGAATCTTCAGTTGAGCAAATATGTATTGAACGATATACGTATGTAAAGAAGGGAGATATCTTTTGTTTCCATGGAAGATTTGATGTTGCATGAGTGGGTAAGGAAACAGCAAATGGTTTACGATAAACTGTTGTACTAAAGGATCCTTGAGAGCGTGACACAAGGAAATCAAGGAATGGTAAGCAGCCATCATTTTCAGTTTCATATGTGAACTGTATGTGAGGATCAATTGAATTGATAAGTTCAAATAATTTAGGTATCTCCGAGTTCATGCCATTCCAGAGAACAAAAGTATCATCTACATATCGAATCCACAGGTCAAATGTAACAAGCTGAAATAGTTGGTATTCAAAGTGGCGCATGTAGACTTCGCATAAAATAGAGGACAGCGGGCTACCCATTGCAAGGCCTTCTGTCTATTTAAAAAATCTTCCACGAAAAAGCAAACTATTTTGTCTTATGCAATTCCCACTAGTCTTAAAATTTCTTCTATTTTCGGTTGGCTGAAATGATGTTCTTTGAGACTTGCTTTTGATGCTTGTAGAGCTCCATTCACTGGGATACTTGTGAACATGGATTTCACATCGAAGTATAACATGAACTGATCGTTGAATGGATGTCGCGTTAGCCGATTGAAAAAATCAATGGAATTTTTTACAGATGTTGTGTTGGAAGAAGTCGTTAAAGTTGATAGTTTCGAAGATAGAAATTTGGCCAAATTATGTGTAACTGATCCTATATTGCTGACTATGGGACAAAAGGGGACACCAATCTTGTGTAACTTCGGAAGTGCATAGAAACGGGGACAACGGGAATATGAGGGTTTCAGATGATTTTTTGAGGTTTGGTCAAGGGTTACACAACTTGTTACCACTTTCCGAACTTCCTTTAATTGTTTCTCCGATGGGTCATTTTGTATTTCCTTGTACGGTCCCTCGGAAATAAGGTTTTCGACCTCTGCCTCGTAATGTTTCTTGTCCAGAATAACAACATGTTCTCCTTTATCAGCTTCAGTGATGATAGTATCGCGCTTTGATCGCAATTATTTTAGACCTTATTGTATTCTTCCTTGTTGAGATTCAGTTTAAAATCTGGAATGGACTTTGCCGTTATTGTCTGGCTAACGCAATGTCTAATCGTTTCTTTTTGATCTGTATTTAGATCGTTTTTTATCACGAACTCTTCAACCGACGCAATGATATTGGATATTGGTACGTTTTCTGAAATCGCAAAATTCGAATTGTAACTTAAAATCCGTTTTTAAATTTCGTTCGGGTTAAAACTAGAAAGGTTAGATATTACTTCCTTATCCGGAAAGATATCCTCAATTTGTGAAGTAGAATTTTATTTAAGGTTGCTGTTATTTGATAATTTTTCAAATTTTCGTTCTAATGTCATTTTATGAGTAAATGACGTATTGGAACTCCTAGACCAAGTTTTGCAGTCCAGGTCAGAAAAATCTGGTAATGTTTTAGCCATTAAAGAGTGCAGATTGTACTGTTCGACCTCAACGTTTGCGATATTCTTTATGTATCTTTAATGATAGCTCTTACTAGTGCAAACGAAACATTAGATATGGCTTTGTTGATGTTGTGGGAAGGTCCTAGGTTGCCTTTCACCCAGATAAAATTTGGTAGTATCTTGCACCTTCTCTTGCATCGAAACAAATAGATTAAGTGGTTCAGCAATTTGAATTTCTTTATCCTCAGCCTGGAAAAACGGTTGATTGTCGCAGACAGTGATTTCGTCATGATCGAGATTAGGAACTGGATTCAAGTTCCTATAGAAAGTCATATCGGTATTAGATAAGTCCACAAAAACGGAAGCGAAGCAAATATGTTATATGATCGGCTCCAGGTGTAAGATACATCAATATGCTTACGCTCCAAATTGTAGTCAAAAGTCCAGTTGACACCTAAATTATATATAATTTATGACTACCAAAGCTTGCGGTGTTAAGATAGAAAAATAATAACAACGTTTCGCACAATAAAATGTTTATTATACATCGACTATAGTTTCGCAAAGCGTTTGGCTTTGCTTCCTCAGGACGAATGGAGCGTAAATATTCAAATCATTGAGACATCATTAGAATTCTGACGGTCACGGGTTTTGGCGAGTTGTTTCCACGCGCTTGAAAGAAATGTAGTCGACGTCATGTCGTTGACATGCCGTGACGAGTTCCGGTATATGTGGAAAGCTTCTAATATATTAAGCTTGATAGTCGAGTCCGGTTTATCAATAAGCGTAGCGTTTCCAAACAAAAATTTATGGTTATTTTCGTGATAATGTTGAGCTACAGACGACTTCTTCAGTTCACAGTTCCGTACATAGGTCTTGTGTTTAAAAACGGATTTTAAGTTAGAATTCGAATTTTGCGATTTAAAAAAACGTGCCAATATCCAACCATTGCGTCGGTTGAGAAGTCCGTGATAAAACGCGATCTAAATACAGATCAAAAAGAAACGATTGGACATTGCGTTAGCCAGACAATAACGGCAAAGTCCATTCCACCATTTAAATTGAATCTCAACAAGGAAGAAATCAATGCTCTAAAAGAATTGCAGTCAAATCGCGATATTATCATCACTAAATCTGATAAAGGAGGAAAAGTTGTTATTCTGGACAAGAAACATTACGAGGCAGACGTCGAAAAACTTATTTCCGAGGGACCGTACAAGGAAATGACAAATGACCCATCGGAGAAACAATTAAAGGAAGTTCGGAAAGTGGTAACAAGTTGTGTAACCCTTGACCAAACCTCAAAAAATCATCTGAAGCCTTCATATTCCCGTTGTCCCCGTTTCTATGCACTTCCGAAGTTACACAAAATTGGTGTCCACTTTTGACCCATAGTCAGCAATATAGGATCAGTTACACATAATTTGGCCAAATTTCTATCTTCGAAACTATCAACTTTAACGACTTCTTCGAACACAACATCTGTAAAACATTCCATTGATTTTTTCAATCGGCTAACGCGACATCCATTCAACGATCAGTTCATGTTGTCTTTCGATGTGAAATCCATGTTCACATGTATCCAAGTGAATATAGCTCTGCAAGCAGTGAAAGCAAGTCGCAAAGAACATCATTTCAGCCAACCTGAAATAGAAGGAATTTTGAGACTAGTGGAAATTTGTATAAGACAAAACAGTTTGCTTTTTCGTGGAAGATTTTTTAAATAGACAGAAGGCCTTGCAATGTGTAGCCCTCTGTCCTCTATTTTATGCGAAGTCTACATGCGCCACTTTGAATACCAACTATTTCAGCTTGTTACATTTGATCTATGGATTCGATATGTAGATGATACTTTTGTTCTTTGGAATAGCATGAACTCGGTAATACCTAAATTGTTTGAACTTATCAATTCAATTGATCCTCATATACAATTCACATATGAGAATGAAAATGATGGCTGCTTACTATTCCTTGATGCCCTTGTGTCACGCTCTCAAGGATCACTTTAGTACAACAGTTTATCAAAAACCATTTGCTGTTTCCTTACCGACTCATGCAACATCAAATCATCGATGGAAACAAAAGATATCTTCCTTCTTTACATACGTATATCGTTCAATACATATTTGCTCAACTGAAGATTTCTTACAGAAAGAACTTGATTTTCTTAAACGAATTGCAGCACACAGAGGATTCAGCCCTTCCGTTCTAGACAAAGCTGTCCAAAAATTTAGGAAACCAAACCCTGTCTGCACGCTCATGCCTGTAGACCTCCCAATACGCAAAAATTGGTCAGTTATCCCATTTGTTCCTCAGGTTTGCTTCGAAATTTCAAAAATCCTTAAAAGTTTTAATTTCAAAGTTATTTTCAAACCCATAAACAAGATGGATTTTTACGGATCAAAAGACGAAGTCCAAGATTTAAACTGCAGGGGAAATTATCAGATACCTTGTGAATGTGGACTTTCATATATAGGACAGACCCGCAGGTCTTAAAATTTCCGTGTGAAAGAACACAAGACCTATGTACGGAACTGTGAACTGAAGAAGTCGTCTACAGCTCAAAATTGTCATGAAAATAACCATAAATTTTTGTTTGGAAACGCTACGCTTATTGATAAACCGGGCTCAACTATCAAGCTTAATATATTAGAAGCTTTCCACATATACTGGAACTTGTCACGGCTTGTCAACGACATGATGTCGATTCGATTTCTTTCAAGCGCGTGGAAACAACTCACTAAAACCCGTGACCGTCGCAATTTTGATGATGTCACGATGATTTGAATGTTTACGCTCCATTCGTCCTGAGGAAGCAAAACCAAACACTTGCGAAAGTATAGTCGATGTATAATAAACATTTTATTGTGCGAAACGTTGTTATTATTATATTATCTTAACACCGCAAGCTTTGTAGTCATAAATTATATGGAGTTTATTGTTCGTTATTTTAAATCGGACGCAAATTTTACAGTGCTTCCGACATGAAGTTGTGAAATGTGTCACGAGCGCTCCAAAAAGCCATGTGATATGCTCGTTGAAAGATGTTTTTCTAGTGCACCAAATTAATAATGCAATTTTAGAACAGAAAGTCGATAAGTGATATCGCATTGACCCTCACGGACTGACGCCAAATGAAGTAAACCGGCGAATAGATGTGTGCTCCAAACTCCTAGAAACCCCGTGCGATGTACGTTTCATCAAAAGAATTGGTACGTGCGATAAAAAAAATGTTTTTTTTTCGTAATCCTAGCATACAACTGCAGTGGTTGATCCCGGGGCAGCTTCCAGAACCAGTTGCCAAACGTGGGCACTTCGAGAACAATGCTCTGTGTTTTATGGAATTTCGAGGGAATAATCAATTACGAATTCGTTCCAGACGGTCGGACGATGAACGGCGACCTCCACTCTGAACGTCTGGAGCGGATATATGCCCTTTTGGAGAAGAAGTATGCGGCACTCGTAAACAGAAAGCGCGTTCTCATACAACATAGAAACACTCGGCCTGATACCGCGCTAACGACCCAGATAAAACTCCAGGAAATCGAGGGCATTGAACTGATTCCATGCCCAGCATTTAGTCCGGCCCTTGCCACGTCGGATAATTACCTGTTCCGGTCCATGACTCACTTCCTTCGCTGGTGTCACTTCAACCACCAGGATTAGTTGGAAGCTGGGTTGAAGGAGTTATTCGCCTCGAAGGACAAGTACCTTCGCGGAATAAAACAACTGGCAGACAGATAGCTAAAGACGGTGCAAGACGATGGCCAATACTTTGAATGTTAGTCAGCTTCCGTTGTAAAAGTACGTATGAAGACGTAACGCGATCCAACTATTGCAAACTATTTGACTCAACCTCTGTACACTAATTTCCATATCGAAAGGTTAAATAAATTCAAATCATATTATCTTCCTCCACGATTTGATTTGATGCTTTCCATTGTTCATATTTTTTGATAAATTGTGCAATAAAGTTTCCTTCGATATTTTTGTTTTACAACATATTCTACGCCCGAAAATGAGAAGACTCTATTCCTCAGAGAGATTTTATTCATTTTATTCCTTATAAAACACCAAAAAAAATACATTTTTTTTAAAGAAATCAGAGAAAATGACACATTTTCTAACTTTGCGAACTGAATGATCTTGTTTCATTGGTTTTACAGAAACCAATGAAACAAGATCATTCCGTTCGCGGGGAACACAGCAGTATCCAATTTATAGTTGAAGTATTATATTTGGAAACAATTTATGCATATTTACTGCCGTGATATGAGATTAACTTAGATAAAATGATAATGTGATATGCAATGCTTTTTTAATTTTTTTCTTCAAACCGTGAAGGACAAATACGTCATTCAGTTTTACAGGATAAGCTGATACACATGAACATCAAAAGAGATACAGCAGGTCCCTCTTATAACGATCCCTTGTTTATCCAGATCTCGGATTTAGCGATCACAGCAGACACTGTTGTGTGGTATAATGTTATTTGAAAGACAATTTTATAATTTTTAACGAAAACTAATTGAGAAAATCTCAAATTTAACGAGGTAGAAAAGCTAAGATGATCATAAGTTCTTTGCCTCGAAGGACAAGGACTGGCACCCTCGCGGGACCGAAGAACTGGCAGACAAAAATAAAGATGGTGTAACACGATGCCCTATACTTTAAATTCTGGTCAGCTTTCGTTGCAAGGGTACGTATGAAGACATGAAGTGATTAAAATATTGCAAAGCGTTCGTCTCACGCTTTGAAATTAGGTGAAAACAGAATACTAAATTCAAATTCAAAATGAGTTCATTACAGCAAGAACAGGACAAACAAATAAATATTTTGATACCCTGAAAACTAAATTTCAGTACAATACCTATTTCAGCACAGTTTAAACATAGCTTGCTTAATCACTTAGCATTGAGCCAAAGAAAATGCATGTACTCTAACATTCTAATTTCAGCAACTTCGAATTATCTTTCCTATGGAACACCCATTACTTCCTGATTTCAAACTAGACTGGACGTACGGCGTCGCGTCTTTCCCGTCTTACAGAGCTGCGATCAGCGATCTTCACACGAGTAAATATTGTTAGGGCAAGAAATCCAAAGTCATGTTTGAGTTATTGAGGATTCGCCTCAAAATTTAAGCCTGCATTTCTTGTGTAATTGATCTTAATGCAACGACATATATGTTTTTATTTTCCTTTGCTAATGCCTTATGAATACTGAGTACAAAAGTGTCGTTTTAAGTGCAAAACTGTCATTTACGAATATTACAAATATTTACTTTCAGTATTTAACTGAAAACAATATTTACTTTCAGTATTTAACGGAAAACAATGTTTACTTATAAACACAATGCGCAATGTTAGAACTTTTAATTCCATAGTAGTTCAAATTTAAAGAAACATATTTAACATGTTGTGTTGTGAATCAAGAGCAAAAAGTAGTAAAGGGAGAATAACTACATAATTATTTTCATAAATTACGTCTCCGAATATCCCAAGTATTTATCTGTTAGCTATCAAGTGGAATATCTCTTTGTCAGGTGGCATTGCAAGTCGCTTTCATCAGAAACTTTTGCGATTTCCATTTGTAAGCAGAAAGGAATCAGAGCGCAGTGACAGTAGTTTCAAATTTATGTACAAAAACGAACCAGTTTCAATAACGTTGATCATCGCGCCAAATGATTTAGGCCATTCAGAGTGAGTCCGAGCTCTCAGACTGATGCTTCCTCAACTATCAAGAAGGGCGTGGTCATAAAATTAGGAAACTGGACGCGATGAAGCAGTTCCCGACTTTGCGTGGACAGCCGCGACTGTTTATTTTATTACCTACGGACACACAGTCGGAAGGGGCAAAGGAACTGGTTCCCCACAAGTGCCGTTCGAAGTGCACTTGTAAAAAAACAATAATTTCAACGCTCTGAAGACACCGACATATAGATAAAATAAATAAGTGATTTTTTTCATAATAAAGAAGTACATAATGAAACCAGAATTAGTTTTCATTTTGCTTAAAACGTTTTCTAGCAGCTATTAATTTCATCAGGGTAAGTACTTGTTCTAAAATTCCAAGTTCTCTAGGTACCATTTCTGGTCAAAAAGATAGACACACAACGCTAGTTGGCAAAAATACGAAACAACTTCTGAGATAGCATAACTAGAATATTAAAAATAATATAATAAAAGATAGCTCTAAAGGGCTAATTAATTGGGACTTTTCTGCTTTTCGTTTGTGCTATCTCCCCTCCCTCCCCCATCCCCAAGAATGCTAACGTTTTCTCTTTTCATTGTGTAAATTAAACAACTATATATTTCCAAATATAATGAATTACTACTTATGTTTGCAAACCAAAGTACTGTAACTAATTTTTAACCATTACACGAAAATTAAGAACGGTATATATTTTTTAATGTATCCAACAGGACTGTCTTACAAAAGTGTGTTTAAAATCTTAAAGACATGCTAATCCAAATTCAACATAGTTCGGCAAATATATCATGTATACAGAATGTAGATTCTCCACTCGATTCAGATTAAGTTTGTGAAGGGAATATTTTAGCCTTATGCATTCTTTGAGAGAATAGGATACTAGCAAAGAAAAAACAAATACTTTGCTCACCCGAAAAACAATCGTAATGCGATAAATAACATAGTTAATCTACCCTAATTGAAATTTCGATGATCATGTAACCCCGTTATTGCGTTTACGAATGAACATGGTATTTCTGAATGTTCCACATTTTCATGGTATTTCTGTTCTTCCAATTTTTTTTCGTTGAACAACTGAAACTTCGGGATGTTAGACTGTATTTTCGACTTCAACTAGGGTGTACTCTACTTTTTGGAGAAAATTTGCTTTTATATTCAAATTTTATGAAATTTCCTATCACACATTTGAAAGTCCTGTCTGAAAAATGACGTTATCCCGTTACTGTAATAGTTCGGCGATTCGTTTTTGATGAAATATAATGTTATTTTTCGTCTTTTAGATAGTATCTCATAAATGCAGGAAAATAGAGAAAGTCGAGCAGATGCAAAGTCCAAGTTAGAAAATGAGTCTAGTAAACAGAGTCAGTATGAACCTGTTAAAGGTTGCGATTGCAACCACATGTGCAACAGAAATAGCTACCAGTTGTGCAACAGAAATAGTTACTATGATTGTTTTTAAAGGTACTTTAATCAATATGAATTTAACATTACTAATCCATTTTTGTACTAATTGTATATTTTTATGGCATTTTACTAAATTCAGTACATCTCGTAAATTACGAAGGTAAGTTTCAAAAGAAATAAAGCATTTATATTACTGGATTGTTATGTATCTTGCAAAAACAACTTCATGTACTCACATTTTTTCTCTATTCTGCCACAGCAAATAGAAGGTAGGTCGTCATGCTTTAACCAGATATGTAAACATTCGTGTTTTATTCAGCGGACGTGAATTATACGAGAATATTTTCTTTTGTATTGGAGTTTTAACGATCACCGTAAGCAGCTCAATGGGCAATAAGCAGTCGCCCGTCCTTAATTTAGGGTCACTTGTCCCAGGGAAGGGAGAGAGCCAGTGCCGTAAGACAAACACAACATCCATGCCTCACCGGGATTCGAACCCGGACCCCTTTCGTGCGAACGATCGAAAGCCATCGCTTAGACCACTGCGCCACCGGCGCAGCAGAATATTCTTTATTTCGTTACGTAAATTCTAAGTTTAAAAATATGGCTGTAATTGTTCCAGAGTCGGAAATATGTATTTCACTAAACGACGGATAATTTTCGATGTATTGCAGCATCGGCATTTCATTTCATTGCGTTTGATTTATCCCATTACGCCATAAACATCAGTATCACTCTTAACTTCAAGAAGCGAAATGAATCTTATAAAAAAATCCATTTTAGATGTTGCTTCGCTGAATTGGAGATGAGCATATTCGTTGGGCACCATCGAAACCTATCGAAATGTGGTTAAATATGTTGGTTTTAAACCGTAATTCAAGGAAGAATGAAAAAAAAAACATTTTAGTAATCTATAAACTATAAAGCCCAAACACTAAAACGTGTCATACTGTTGTTTATCATTCTACACTACAAATTTCTTTAAATTCTCCTTCGAAATAAGCTAGTGTTTTGTCAACGACTCCAGTCTGACACCTTTTCTTTACAAAGCTACTGGGTGTAAAAGCTTTTTGTTTGAATCAAGAAGAAAACGCACACCTAAAGCTTAAATTTATCATTTCCGACATGAAATTAAAATTCTTCCTTACAAAGACAAATCTGAATTGAGATTCCACTTCTTGTTATTGTCCTAACATTGCTTGAAGTCTCAAGGAATATTTATGGCAGCATCCCCTGCCGCCGCGTGGTGATGTAGGGCAATAAGAATTGGCTTCTCAAACAGAAATAACTTCTGCAATTGAAATATGAATTTCTCTAAAAGATATACGAACTTTCACATAAAGCAGGCATTTCGAGTAACCGCACAAATAAAGTACACTATAAGTTGCAGAGATTCCAGGATCTCGTCACAGAAATTAAATATAAGGAAGTCCACTAGTCCATGTATTGGGAGAATCCGCCAGAATTTGCAAATTTCTATGTGACGAGCACATGAACTTTGAAGAAAAAACTGCGAATGCATTAAACCACTATAACGTATTTTTTATTACTTTTCTTAGATTTAAGTTTTTCACTTGAATCCTATCAAAAACAATTTATTTTCACCGACGGAAAAGCATTGTTTAAATGTACAGTGATTTTTCCCGAAAACCTTCTGACAAATATCTCCTGTGGCATGTCTCAATAATCTAACAAAAAGAGTTATAACGCAACAAATGTGGATATACAATTGCGCTTTTGACAATTCCATTAACTGAACATTTATCTTTACCTTACGTCTGGGAAACTGGTGATTCTGCTCACACACCAATAGCCTGAGTGTCACGTAATTTAAAACTTGCATATTGGGTCTGTTTAGCTGAAGGCCATTTTATTGCATTAAAAGTTATTAAGCATTCAACCACGCATCAAACTGATCCAAAATATTGTGAGTAAAAATAGTTATCATTATGCTGAGTCCATAAGCTGGTAGATGGCAGGAAATCATGTAACTCAGTACTATTAAGTTTTTTCATGTAGCAAGCAAAATCGTGTTTCCGTATTCTTTTCGAGCGGCACTTAATTTTTCTTGCGATAGCATAAGCTTTCAAATCGGCAGTAAATCTTGATCAAATTTGAGTGAAACCGTATATGGCACCCTTATGATGAAAATATCCTATATTTTGCAATATACAAATTTGTATTAAACGGTATATTTTAATATTCTTACAAGTACGATTTTGCTGGTTTGAATTCCTGCGCTGTCTAAAAGAGCAATAAAACGGTAGATAAATCTTCTCCGATAGCAGAGAAAAAAGTCTTTCGTTACACATATTACGGTTCAGAAAAATATTCGCATTTTGTCGAATATTAACAATTAGCATATGAAAAACGTTTGTATTAGAAATACAGTGTTGTGAAAGGTTTTCTCTATTTCAAAGATGCTTGCTAAATATATTTAAACAAATTGTTTAAAGAGATATATTAATGAAAAGCACTACTTAAGTAGATAAATGTGTTATTAATAATTGAATATATTTTCGTAGATTCCCCATTGCTGAAATTGTTGTCAGAAGGCAAATGTCCTCCAAGATGAAACCAATCATGAAACGAATGCTACTGAAAATGCAAAAGTAATTTGTGACGCAGAGAGGATCATAATCACGTGAGATCATTTCTGCACCAGACGAAGTATTTCCTCTCTGTGAGCCCGTTGCCACGATAATTTAGTAGTATGTGCGAAACATGATAGAGATATTTCATTTGTAAAAGGGCCGTCCGTAAGCTCAAACGTTTTTACAACTGTTTTTTCTTGTTATTAGTATATCTGTTTGTAGAAAATGCGTCTCTCTAGTACTTTTGTATTTTATTCGTACATTTCCGGCTCATCAGTTATGTTCAAACTTGCCGGTTGCGAAGCAAACAGAATTTCAGAAATAATATGAATCTGATAGTACCAAATTTGCCTTATTAAATTTTACATATTTCTTTTCTCAGAAAAAAAGCGAAAGTCTCCAAATCTAAAGAAACGGTTGGGACATTAATGAAAAATGCGTTTTGGTATCAATTGTATCTAATATATCTATTGTGATATCCACTGTTTCAGTTGTGATATTTCAGCATCACCTATTATTAGCGTGTATAAATTCTGTTTATGGTTGTTTTATTAGACAGAGGGCAATGTAAAAATTAACTTTTTTTTCCTTTCTCATATAGTTTTCATTTAGGCAATTATTGCACGATAAACCTTGTATTAGTATTTCATTTTTTTAAGAAGTTTAGAATTAAAAATATGCTTTTTGAGATGATTATTTCGGTGCCAAATTTTCAACTCACTCTCCAGTTGGAAACAAAAAATATTTCATGCTTTTTTTTTATTTTAAACGAAAGAACAAAACATTAAAACGAACAAAATGATGTGAGGAAACTGCTGTGATCACGAATTGACTCTGCTTTAAACAATATTTTGATCCGCACACCTGCAACACATTTTGTTGTACATGCCAATCTATCTCTAAGTTTTTGTAGCATTTTCATATGTGATTCTCCTTGCGTTTCATAATGTTTGAATGTGTAAAAAACTTTTGAGTTCCACTCTTACACTTTGTACACTTCTACAGTTTCATTAGAAATAAGAAACTTGGTTGTTCCATTGGGTCATAAGTATAATTCAATTCTTTTAACTGATAGTATTCCTCGTTTTTTTAATTTTATGTCGGGTTCGTGTAATACATAAAAAGGGTTCAACAACTGAGGAGGCCAATTACCGTCCTTTATCTAAAATTTCTACATTCGCTAAAAGTTTGTAAAGGCTTATTTTGAATAGGACGTTATGCTTTATTCACACCAACAATATTTTTAATAGTTTTCGTAAATGCAACTGAACTGAGGCAGCGTTGTTGCATGTATTAAATTTCTTACATTTTAACTTTGATCGTTGAAGTTGCGTCGTGGGTATTTTTTGTGATTTGTCTAACGCATTCGATACCGTTTGTCATATTTTGTTAACCAACTTGCACAATATTAGGATTAGGGTAGTACAATTTACATTGTTTAAAAACTACCTTTCTGATAAGAGGCAGTTAGTTCAGATACAAGGTTTTTGTTCTAGTGTTGAGCCAGTAAAATATGGTGTTCCTCAGGGATCAGTTTTGAGTGCTATTCTTTTTTTTTTTTTTTTTTTTGTATTATGTATGACATTGTTAATGTTTCCTCTAGTTCACACCAGGTTTTATTTGCATATGATACCAATTTATTGCGTTTCGGGTAATTCTGTGTTTGAGTTGCTGCTCGTTTTAATTTGGACCTTCAGGGGTACTTTTTTTGGATTTGTTCTAATTCTGCTACCATAAATGTAACTAAAACAAATTGTGGTTTCTTTTCTGGTTGCAGATTTCGGTTAACTACCCCTTCTGGTGTTGTCTTGAAAAGGG
Source organism: Macrothele yani (assembly GCA_039090855.1). Taxonomy (NCBI): domain Eukaryota; kingdom Metazoa; phylum Arthropoda; class Arachnida; order Araneae; family Macrothelidae; genus Macrothele; species Macrothele yani. The sequence continues at coordinate 109,192,306 of CM077015.1, read as the reverse complement.
TTCCCTTTGTCTTTCATACAAAAGTGAAATTCTTGGGTGTGCGTTTATATGAGAACATACTTAGCGACTCGCATGTTGAACACTTGGCGGCTGGTCTGAGCATCTGTGTTATTGTCGGTTAGGATCAAGTTGGCCCTATATTTTTCATTTATGTATCCATTATTGTCTTGTGTTCTGGCTTGGGGCCAGAACACGAAGAGTAGTGTTAACAGAATTTATGCCCTACAAAATATAATAATTCGTTCGATATATTTTTCGATTGATATTGAAATTTTTTCGATCATTATCATATTCTATTTATTGATAAATTATTTAATTCCAAACCTTTGTTATTTAGGCATGAAATAGTTTATGCAAATGGGTATTCTAACGTAATAACATCGCATCATTTTTCTCATCTTTACGATATTCCACGATACACTACGTTTGTGATCCCTAGAGCACACAAAACGTTTTTGTTGAATAACATCTGCGCAACTTGCACTCGTCTGTGAAATGAGTTGCCGTTCCATATTAGATCTATGATAAACTACACTGTTTTTAAAAGAGTGTTGAGTGGTTTCTTTTTGTTTGCTTAAATATTGTTTTACTACAACAGTAATATTTATTTTAACACAGTCGGCAGTTATACTGAAATTGAGGATGTCTCGACTTGGTATATTATCTGTTGGGGATTAGGGGCTCGTCAGGAGAAATAGTTTAGCCTTTTTCCTGGCCCAGTGCTATACTGTACCACACGTTTTTGTGTATATATATATATATATTGTGCTTCTGATTGTACCTGTATTTATACATATTATTGTTAGTATTTGTTTACTTCAATAGATTCTTCCCCTTTATTATGATTGTGGTACAAACGAACAAACTATATTTATTGTAGTTTACTTACTTATAGCTCATTGTATTTTATTTATAGCTAAGACGTATTATCATTTATTTCTTGTAATTTCCTTCACTAATAAGTGTCGCAAATGACTTGGATGTCTTGATGTATTAACATTATGTTTTAGAAACTTTCCGGTTTGTGTTGCTACGGTGTTCGATGTATTTAATGCTGTGTGGTGCTGTGTAGCAAAAACATTACAATAAATACAAATTAAAATATTTGTCTTCGCACCGTACGAAAAGATATGTTTAGCATTATTTTTATTGAAAACCCAACTTTCATTGTCCAATTTCCTCACCTTTCACATCTTTAAGCAACAGTCCAGAAAGAAAACAAACTCGGGTATAGTAAAATGAAATGAAATCAGTTAGAAATGATGTACTCGTTATCGAAGAAGTGACGAACACGTCTGGAACGTATTCATTCCAGCTGCATTTAGTGGTCCCTACACTGTTGTAACTTTTGGTCTAAGAGACAAGGACATCAGAAAGGTTGCCTTCCCACTTTGCTTTGTTATTAAAAACTGCCATTTATGGCAATAATTGACACTTGTCCTTTCTGCTGCTAAAGAGGTATAACAATTCCCACAAACCTAAGAAAGGAGAGAGAAGATGTTTAAATGATGCGATATACGTGTGAGTCGGGATACTCCTTCGCCATTCATGATTATGTCGCACAGCACATCTTAAAGAACTTAATTTGACTGCTTAACATGACATGTACGGTACATGCTGTTGTTATGAGAGGGGAAGAGGAATTGTTTTACCGCAGAAACAGCTTTCTTAAAATCCGCAAAATATTTGACCATTACTCTTTCAAGAGCTCAGAAAATTCTAGACTATTGTATCCGCATGCTAGGGCTCATTTTTGTTACCATTTGGTTCACATAGGCTGCCTGTTTATCTGATTAAATCGATATGGAGGCTCACCCGAAATGTGAAGAATCACTAAATTACAGATTATACATTATCTGTCTCTGTGGATGAATATCGCTGTAAGAAGTGTGCAGCTGCTAAGCTGGTTCGCCACAGTATGGCAAAAGATAGGAAGGAGAAAGTGGAAAGGCATGAACTGGCTTTTTGGAAAGATAGGAAGTCCTTCTGGAAGTACATGAGACTCAGGAAAAATAGGGGAAACAAAGTTGTAAGTTGTGTGAAGAATGAGATTAGGGAAATGATATGGGAGCCCAATGAGTTAAGTGACAGATGGGGTGAATACTTCTGTGAGTTATTAGATCAGGAAAGCAGAGATGATTCTGAGACTGACGCAGATATATTCACAATAAGGGATGAAAGCACTGGAATGATCTCAAGAGAATTAGTGTGTAAAGCTTTAAAATCTCTTCAGAATGGTAAGGCTCCGGGAGTTGATGTCATAACTGCAGAGATGTTGAAATATGGTGGTGACTCTGTAATTCACTGGTTAACTGAAATTTGCCAGTTCTGCTGGGAGCTAGGAATGGTCCCTCGGGATTGGAAGGATGCTATCATTGTTCCCTTGTATAAGGGAAAAGGTGATCAGACTGAATGCAAGAACTATCATGGAATTAGCCTACTGAGTGTGCCAGGGAAAGTGTTTGGTAAGGTTGTTATTGAAAAAGTACGGAGTCTTACATCATTGAAAGTGTGGGATGTTCAGAGTGGTTTTATCCCTGCTAAAGGCGGCACTAACCAGATTTTTGCATTACGCATGATGATTGAAAAGTATATGGCTGTTGGGTAGAACGTTGTTACTGCCTTCATAGATTTGGAGAAAGCTTACGACCGAGTGAATAGGACACTTTTGTGGAAGGTATTGAATGAATATGGTGTTACTGGGAATCTACTTAATAGTGTAAAAGCCATGTATGCTTGTACTAGAGCTTGTGTACGAATGAATGGTGTTTTATCAAAATGGTTTTCCATTGGTGCCGAATTAGACAAGGTTGTGTAATGCCACCATGGCTGTTTAATACACACTATCTACCAAAAAGTAATTGGATACCCCTGTATTGACGATATCTGCGGTCATGATACACGTCACGGCCGCCGCCGTTAAATATCGTGTGGGAAACAACCACGCAACCAGTCGCATGCAAGATGCCATGCAGTTCGGAGCTCTCTGATTTCGAGAAAGGTGTAATCGTCGGGTATCACAGAAATGGCCGACCCATACGTGACATATCCAGCGAGTTGAAGTACCCAAAATCGACAGTGGCCTACGTGATTGGCAAGTGGAAGATGAGTGGTGACTGTCGGAATGTGTGCCGACCCGGCAGACCCACAAATTTGGGAGTTAGAGAACGACGGGTGCTGGCCAGAGACATTCGGAAGAACCGCACCAAATCGACGGGCCACATCTGCGAGGAGTTTCAACAGGCATCGGGGAGTGTTTTTCGATTAATACCTTTCGTAAGGAAGCCCATATGCTAGGTTATAATGGACGTGCTACCGCCCACAAGCCTTTGATCACCAGGTCCAATAGCGCTGCTCGGCTAACGTGGTGCAAAGAACGTTAACAGTGGACCGTTGAACAGTGGAAACAGGTTCTCTGGAGCGACGAATCAAGGTTTACCCTCTACCGTTCGGATGGCAGGGTCTGTGTTTGGCGTCTGCCTGGAGAACGCCTCCTGTCGGAGTGTATTGTCCCAATTGTGAAGTTCGGCGCCGGTGGAATTATGCTATGGAGGTGTTTATCCTTATATGGCACGGGACCGTTGGCCGCAATTCCTACGTTGTGGCACTTTTGCTGGTCCACCCCGTAAAAGTGCCACAACGTATATATATATATATATACGTTGTGGCACTTTTACGGGGTGGACCCATGTTACTTTCAGGATGAAAATGCCACCTGCCATGTTGCGAGGTCCACCATGGCTTGGTATGGTGACGATGGGGTTAATCTAATGGACTGGCCTGCGCAGAGCCAGGACTTTAACCCTATCGAGCACCTCTGGGACGAGTTGGAGCGTCGACTTAAGGAGTGCCCCCACCGTCCGGAAATGGTGATGGAACTGACGTGTCTTCTCCAAGCCGAGTGGAAGAAAACACCGCTAGCCGTCGTACAACGCCTGATTGAGAGTATGTCCTGGAGGGTCGCAGCTGTAATTGCCACTCGTGGCGGCTTCACCAACTAGTTAAGGTGAATAAACTTCGTTTTCCTTTGCTATGACAGACGTCCAATTACTTGTTAGTACATAGTGTATTTATGGATGTATGCATGCGTGATGCCAAAATAGATAATAGTGGTTTATGTCTTGGTGATATCCGTGTGTGCAGATTGCTGTATGCTGATGACACTGTCCCTTTGGCAGAGAGCAAGGGTGAGTTGCAGAGTGTGTTGACACGGATGCACGAAGTTTGCATGAAATTCAAACAGAGTATAAATAAGGGAAAACCCAAAGTTATGGTGTTTGAGAGCGGAACGGGTAGCACTGAATGTAATGTAAGTATAAATGGCACTGTGATTGACCAGGTGAGTGCGTTTGTGTATTGAGGAAGCATGTTTGACAGAGCGAACAAGTTGGATGGTGAAATCAGTAGGCGAGTGAAATCTTCTTTGAAAGTCAGAGCTGCTCTGGGAGGTTTTCACAAGAATGATGGGTTCTCTAGAGAATCCCGCATGGCTGTGTATGAAACTGTAATTGTTCCTACTGTGATATATGGCAGTGAAACCTGGGTACTGCAGAAGAAACATAGGAGTCGTTTGTGTGCTGGAGAAATGCGTTACTTACGTGGGGTTTGTGGCAAGACACGATATGATTGTGTGAGAAATGAAGATGTATTGCAATTGTGTGATGTGAAGCAAAATGTTGTTAGCAAGGTGGAGACCAATATGCTTTGGGGGTTTGGCCATGTTGAAAGAATGAGTGATGAAATGCTTATTAAGAAAATATTTTCAGCCCAAGTGGCGGGAACTAAAGGCAGAGGAAGGCCAAGGAAGACATGGGTGGATCAGATTCAGGAGTGTCTGCATGAGAAAAGGATTATGAGTATGAAGTATAAAAGATCTTGTGTACGGCGTGTAATGGATTTCCGTGAAGCACGAGTTGTATGTCAAGATCGCTCTAAATGGAGAAGTTTGATACGACAACAATAAGTAAAAATATCTGGAAGTTTGTATTTCTTTTTGGAGCTAACTTCTGAATCTCAGAGAACAGCTTAGGGATATGTATGTATGTATGTACCAAATATAAAAAACGTAGCATGGGTAACGAAATACGGGAAAAACTCATATTAACGTGAATTAATGTCGGACATTTTACAATTCCATAAATGAAACATTAATTTGTGATGTAGAGCATTTCTATACTGCAAATTTACAAATATTTTATTCAATAACTTTCACCGTTATCTTTCTTCCTAACAATTTGGCTCCATTTACTTGCACTTCCTGTAAGGTGCATTAAGTAGAGACATTTGGAAAGTATATTTTTATGATGATATTTTTCTCAAAACATCCAAGATGTCCACTGCGTAATTTCGAAATTGGGAGAGAACGGCCACCAGTAGCTTGACGTTTACTCTAGGAAGCGTATTTCTATTAAACAAGAGAGAGTTAACATTTAGGATTCTTATGACCACATCTACGGCGCAATTCGCATTATCACATCTGCTATGATATTAAACGAACACAGATCAGTAATAATTTGTTCGTAAAATCTGAATCAAAGATTATATGTCATATAAAAATGCAGGTTAAATTAAAAAACAAAATAATGTCGAAGATAATAAGAAAAAAATATTTGTACTGCCTGGTATTCAGCTACAGATTTTTCGCAAAAAAATGTTGTAATGATAACAGCAGTAGAAAATTGCATAACTTACAACTATTCTTTGCATTTAACTGTTTAACCCAAAGCTTGCATTCTGGCATCCTCAAGGTAATAATACGAACATATTTTGTCCTTTCGCTAAATTTCTTAATGAGGTAAGACGTTCGCACTGAGATCGAGCGTCCACGCCTTTTGTCAGTTTCGAAATCTTCCCAGCCATTCTTAATGAGTGCATGCCATCGGATTATTGGCGCACGACATAGTCCATTGTCCCCCTACAGATCACGTAACAATTTCACTGCTTCAGATGCAGTTTTACCGAGTTTCAAACAAAACTGGGTATTTTATCTCTGCTCCATGACGGAGTTGTGAGATTGTTCTACCACCGAATGATGTTTTGCACAGCGTAATCATCTGCACAATTCTCATGCAAACGCTGTTGCCAACGCATAGCTGATAATAGACTTATGGCAATACCATGCTTTCTACACACATGTGTTTCGACGGTGATTTAAAAAAATCAGTCTCATTATTTAATTGCCACACTGGGTAATTACTACAAACACATTCCGAAATATTTTATATGCACGAAGTAGAAATGAAAGATCTTAATGAAGTGCTTGTTTGCCAATATACATCCTTGTGAAACATCATAGATATTTATTGTCTGAAAATATTCAGAATTTTTGCATTTTCAAAATTTTCGGTGTAAAATATTTTCCTGAGTTATCCACCTGTGTTATTGAATCGATATGAAACGTGAAAATGTCTCTTCAGTTTTATTGCATTTGGTTAACAACAAAACTCATCTTTTCTGAGCATCTACAATTTACAATAGATAAATCGAAATGAATGCCTTCAAGCTATATTAAATTTAGATTGCTCCGCTGAAAAAAATACCAACGACTAATCGTGTGAACATACAAATGTATCATTATGTTTTCAGCATGAATAAAATTTTCGCAAAATGTAAGTCGGCTTAGAACCGGTTAGTAATGTTTCACTCGATAAACTAAGAGATTATAACGACAGAATTCCTTTTAATTTGAAGTACCAAATATGATTTAAGATACTATATGAAATGCAAAAATGTAGTTTTTTCGGAAACCTCCGTCTTGAGCATCAGAAGAAAGAAAAAATATTTCCATACATAGGTACTGAAAGTTTGCCGTTTAGTGACTTTATGTTTTTGTTTAACCCTCCGACAGGCTGATGAAAAAATTCATTTGCCTCAGCTTCCTTTCAAAAGGAAATGTAATTATTAAAACGGAAAACACTAGTCATACATTCCCAAACTTCTGAGAATGTAAAGAGTTTTTACTTTATGTTGTATGGAAATATTCTGTATTGATAAATTTTATACGAAAAATATTTCTGAGAAAATGTAATTATGCAAAAATTATTGCTTAAACTTTCAGTTTAATATCTGTAAATAAAATTTTAATTTTGTGAATTTTAACTTCTCCATCTTTCCATTATGTTGCTGTTGTTAACTAGCAGCCTTTCACTAGGCTTCGTTTGAAGTGCCGTTAGGGTAAGGTGTTGTGGTTTAACGTATACGTTTTTCAGTAACAATTCATGGGAAACAAGAAGTTCAGGTTAAGCTGCTATTTTCCTCCAATCAACGTAGCAGCTTGTTAATTGGTTGTTTAAGAGACCTCGTACAAACAGGTATATACCCAAATTTTGAAGGTGACAATCCGATTTTTGGAGTAAATGTGATAAGGATGCTAAGTCAGATAATATGCGAAAACTTGAAAAAGTTCCATCGTCCTGGAGCGCGACTCGAAGCCGCGTCTCCCAGAAAACGCCCGGGTATGCTAACTATTACACCACCTAGACCGACCAAGTTTCAAGTTTCCGATCAATTTGAATATAACCATCACAGGATTCGCTAGTGAAGCGACCGGCATTCATGTTTAGCAAATCTAGAGGTTAAGAATCTTATCCCGTGTTTGCCCGGAGAAGCAGATACATCATGAAAGAAATACGGGATTACGCCATATAATACAAATTTTGAAGATGACAATCCGATTCTTCGCGTAAATGTGACAAGGATGGTACCAAGTCAGATAATATCCGAAAAGTTAAAAAAAATTCATGGTCCTGGAGCGGGACTCAAATCCGCGTCTCCCAGAAAACGCCTGGGTATGCTAACCACTACACCACCCGGAATCGGAAACTTGAAACTTGGTCGATCTGGGTGTTGTAGTGGTTAGCATACCAGGGCATTTTCTAGAAGACGCGGACTCGAGTCCCGCTCCAGGACGATAAACATTTTTCAAGTTTTCGACATTATCTGAATTACCATCCGTGTCACATTTACGCCGAAAATCGGAATGTCATCTTCAAAATTTGTATTATATGGCGTAATCCCGTATTTCTTTCATGAAGTATATACCCATTTGCAGGTGAAGCATCGGGACATTTTATTTTCTTCAGGTCTCTTTTAACGAAATTGTTAGCAGATACGCTTCTGAGGATTTACATTAGCGTTCGGATGAGGTATTCCTCAAAGAGGAAGTAACATTATTCACACATACTTGAATAATATTTAGATGAAACTATGAAACACTAAAAAAAAGAATGACATCAATTTTAACTTAGAACTTTTATTTCCACAGAATTCTAGAAATTTCATAAAATTTTAGAAATTTCATAAAATTTTAGAAATTTCATAAAATTTTAGAAATTTCATAAAATTTTAGAAATTTCATAAAATTTTAGAAATTTCATTTTTAACTTACATTTCCTAAATAGACAAAATAAAATCGGATGGAGACGCTTCGAAAGTTAATTTGAAATTATGATAACTATCTCTTAGCGCTGCCAATCCCTAGTATGTCTGCTCGACTTGATATTTGTTTCCAGGATTTGGGAGAAGAGGGCTAGTTAGGACCGTTTGTCATTTTCCCTCTTTTCATCCCTGTTGTTGCTCATCTGCTAAATAATCACCTTTTCTTAATCTATGTAATTTGTATGCGACAACTAAAAGGAAATGAATGAAATGAAAAACAAAATGAAAAAATAATGCATGCTACACGTATGGGTCACTAAATTAGAAACTCTTACTCAATATTGTTTTGGATCTCCTATACCCCGAGTTACGGAACGTATGTCATTTAGCATAGATTCCACTAGGTGTCGAAGTTGATCTCCGTCTAGAGTATACCAGGCGTTCACCACGCAATTTTTTAACAGGCGCTGATTTGACGGAAGGGAAATTAGGTCCCTGGCATTTTTCTCTAATGTCACATACCGTTTTAGTGGGATTCATGTATGGGCTTTGTGAGGGACATTAAAGATGGTGGAAGTCGCTGTCATGCTCGTTGAACTACCCATGAACACATTTTCCTGAGGAGGTCACTAGCACTATCGTCCATTAAAGTGCCGTACGCTGCTAGATACAAGGCAATAATACACAATGGACTTGATCGGTAACAATTTTCAAATAATCTGTGTAGGACATTCGATCTTACATTAATAGCAATGGTTCCCTTACGCACCAACAGAACATTCGGCACACCACAACATCACCTCCAGAAATATGCATTGTGTTGAAAGGTATGCTGGGTTTTTTTTTCATGGGGCCCCAGCCAAATTCTCGGCCAATCGTTGATACAGAATAAGGGTTTCTGCGACTCACAGGACGACATCACATTTCCCAGTCTTCCAATGTCGAGTCATGGTGTTCTTGACACCTCTGTATCTGAATTCTATGATTATTCGAAGAAATCAGTGGTTTCCGTACAGACATGGGACTGTCAGCACCGATCCTCTTCAGTCAAGTTCAAATAGTTTATTGAGATATGGGTCGCGAATGTCAATCATTGAATGTTTTGGACAATTGTTGTACAAGGCAAGTTCTGTCAAGCCAATTCAGACAACGGCGAGCTCTTTTTGAAAAATTGTCTTCGCGTCGCAATTACTGGCCCTCTTAGACAAACAATGTGGGTCACTTTTCACAGATACAAGACCCGCGATACCTCACGTTTTGAGAAATAAGTAAGTTCTGCTGTTTTCAAAGTCGTCACTCCAGTCAGACGGGCACTGCTGTCTACCAAAAAAAAAACTACTTTATGCACTACAAAGTTGAAATTGTGATTCCTTCTATTCGTGAAAATTATAACAGTGATAAGTCAAATAATATCCGAAAACTTGATAATTCCATCGTCTTGGAGTGGGAATCGAACCCGCGATTCCAGGTTTCCTTCCGAGTATGCTAACCACTATTCCACCCAGAACGACGAAATCCCAAGCTTCTGAGTCTTTTGAATTTATCACATCACAGGAATCGCCAGTCGAAGCAAAGTCATTGATATTTAAAACTGAAATTACTCGGGAACTAGAGATTTGGCCGTTCTAGGTAGTGTAGTGGTTACTATACTCGTGCGCAAACTCGGACTAGCGGGTTCGACTCCCCTGCAGGATGATGAAGTTTTCAAGTCTTTGAATATTCTTTGAATAGACTGAATCACACCAGTAGAGTGAATCACAACTTCAAATTTGTATTGTACACTGATGTATTCCCGTATTTCATGGTTCATTCTTTATACACTTTCTACTTACATATTATTTTCCAAAAGAAAAGGGGAAGGATTTTTTTACAAACTTGTGCTAAACTAAAATCATTACTTATTTTCCGTTACCAGACAATGCACATTTAAAAACTGACAAAAATAATTTCCATACGTGAATACTTTACATGCGGCGGCATTGATTAAACATGTATTTCATTTCTCTAAGGAATATCGAATCCAGTAGATGCAGTCCCGAAAAGTCAACTCACTGTCCTCTATTTTCAGTGTTGGCATAAATAGTTTTAGATCTTGTTTTACGGGTCTTTCCACCCCTCCCCCGAAAAAAGTTGAATTAAATCAAAATTTCGGGCTTTATATTTATGTGAGCGATGTTGACAGATTTTTTCAGATGGCGATAATATCATGTGCAATATTAGCAATTTCTACTCCACTTCTGTAAAATATTTAAAGTTTCCAAATTTGTGTTTTTCTGTCAGATAGTATTTAGACATTTTACATGCAATTTTTAATAAATTAAAACGAGATTCTTCAAAAAGTATTCCGAAACCTTTAGATTCCTCATTTATTGATATAAATATGTTGTGCGTCATTTTTTTGAAAATATCTGCTAAAGTTTCCTGGTTAATATTCTTTTACTACTGCCTATTTTGTTTCTTCCCGCCGTTTTACAATACCGCTCATATAAATCAGCAATGCACTTTATAGATTTCTAATCACTGGCGAAAAGAACCAAATCATGAGCCAAAGCTAAGATTTTAAGTGACCTGCGCTAGAGCATCAGAGAGAGGAACATCTTGGTATGTCTCAAATTTTTGAACATTCGAATGAACACAGTTAGCTATTGATGTTTAAACGACTGTGGAAAGAGGTGAGCCTTGAATAATTAACAAATTATTGTGGAGTGAATGTAGTCCTTTCCACAAACATTAAAAGAATGCTTGTATCTGAGTAAAATGTTTGTTTGTAAAAAGCTACGGAAACCTTACCGTACAAAATCAAAGCTCAGAAACAGGAAAGATGTGAAACATTATTATATCTAAATTAAGGAGTAAGTACTGAATTTGAAATTTGTAAAAAGGGAACATCACACATTCAGACACACGCGAACGAAATGCAAATTTCATACACTTGCTCAAACATTTTACGTAGATTCTCAATGATATGTACAGTTAGGATAGCAACTGGAGAATTGCCAACAATTACCATGAAAATCTGGGTAGTTAACAGCATATTTAATATGAAATTGTAGCAAATAGTAACTATACTAGTCATGCGATTTATTGGCGTACCCTCCCCCCCCGTGGGACTGCGAGATTTTATTGTTTACTTTGTGAGTGACTTAAGATGCCCTAGGAGTTAAGAGAAGTAAGGAGCAGCACCGCTGCATCTAACGGCTCTTCTTAGAGCCAGTAGCTCCAACAAGGTTGATATCTCACATTGCACCTTCCCGGGCTCTGGTGACTTTGTCGTGGTCGGGGGCTCCTTTTCTTAAGGAAAGGTCTAACACCAGAGCCAGCCAAGAGCATTTGCTCAGAGCCTCTCACTCCACTCCGCAAGGATGGGGGACAAGGAACATTTGAACCAGAGTGCAGAAGATACGGATACATTTGAAGCATTGTTTTTCAAGTTAAATGAGATTCTTGATGACCCACAAACTAGAGTATCTCATAATGTTAGAGGCCAGCTCCGACCCTATATGGATGGGCTGAATCTGGCATACCTGAATTTAATGCTTTAGAATGCAGCATTAGTGGATCGTCTAGATGAGCGTGAGAAAATCATGGAAGTGGCCACCACCCCCGCACCGGGGAAATCTTACGCCCAAGTGGCAGCAGGAAGAACTAAAGAAGGAAAGAAAAGGACCACTAAGCACACACTCCTGGTATTTCCCACGCAACAGGGAAAAACCTCAGCAGAGGTGAAGGTAAAGAAGGTGACAGGTGGAGGAATCTTGATAGAGTGCACCAGCGCAGAGGGGCAGCAAAAGCTTATAAGTGAGTTCAGGGAAAGAAAAGTCCTCACCGAATCATACACGGTGAAAAGGCCAGTTACTAAAACGCCCAGAATGATTATTTATCGTACAGAACCAGGGTATGAAAGAGAACAACTAGAGAGTGACTTTTCCCGACAAAATGACCTAAAACAACCAGCAGAGTTTTCAGTCTTGTTCCCAATCAAAGGAAAGGAGAAACGGATCCACTGGGTGATGGAACTGGGCCCTGCAGATTTCCGTACCTAAGTGAAAAAAGGTAGATTCAATCTCGCCTTGCGAATTCTCTCAACGAAAGAATTCCTCCGGTAAACCCGCTGCTTTAAATGCAACGGGTTTGGGCACTATAGAGCGATGTGCCCTGAGGCCATGGAGACGTGCTCCAATTGGTCGCCAGGACGGGCACAAACACTGGAAATGCGCGAATAGCGCCTGTTGCCCTAACTGCACTAAGGCAAATGCCAAGTACAAACTCAGACTGGACGCAAGACACTCCAGTATGGACACATCATGCTCATGCCTACAACGAGAGTTAGAAGTCCAACGAGGGAGAATTGACTACGGATGAAGAGCCGACAACCAACATGGGACTGTGTGCCCAAGGAAGACAGGGACCTTGCTCCCTTGTAACCTGGAACACAGATTTATTTCGATGTAAATGTCTTGACTGTGAAATGTACTGCAAAAGTGTGTTTATTCTTTACTGTGTGTGCACATGTCTACTGTTCTGTAACTGTGTAAACGGATTAAAGGCTTCGGCCCATGTAAAAAATTTCGCGTGGCGAATCGATCTCCCATAAGTCGCTCAATAGAATACACGGTCCATCGTGTGCGACCTACCCAGGTTGCACCACTTGTCAGGGTGTCCGAAGCTGCGGTTTCTTGCTCGGGATTGATACTGTATCGTATACCGATGGTAAACGCAGAGAGAGAGTTCCGTCTAACCCTGTAGAGCCAGTATTTTGGTTTAACAGGATAGAGGAATCATCACTTATTCATTGGCGTAGGGATATGTACATAAGCTTTTCCAAGCTTTCACACATCAATCAGATGGGTTTTTAAAGGAAGTTAGACAGAAACTGCAAACTGAATAACAGAACGCTTTAACAATTGGACTTCACAACAAAAAATTTGACGTTACATACATTTAAAAATACTACGTATCACGTTGGTTGTGAACGCGGTTTCTCGGTAAGGAGAAGGTTTTACTTCAAGAACTGGTTCTACATTCGTGGCAACTCGAGGTAGACGCTATCATTGCAAGCATCATTGTTGTTGATGATCTGCAACGTTTTCCTAATAGATGTACATTTAGGGGCAGAGTAGGTAGCTAATACCTTCATATCATCCTACATCGGAGTATCGGACTTGAATTTGATGTCTCTGGATAGGGCAGCGGCTAATTTACCGTACTTTGCGTTCCTTTAATGCTCGGTGACTCTGATTTCTACGCCAGTAAATCAGATCACTAGTACAAGTACTATTTTCTATATAATGGGTGTACTGTTCCTCGTTATCAAAGAAAATATACCATACTGCAGGCACCAAGATTTTTCTCCTGCAATAAATCTGAGCAAAAACCGTGATCCTTAGCTACATTGCCCAGTAGATCGGAAGAGTTGGATAAACGGGCCTCTTTTTGGTCATCATTCAGAATGTGGGTACTAAGTTTTCCATTTTTTTAGAACTTTGCGTACAGTCACATGACAGATGACAGATAGACTTACAGATGTTCACAGAGTCAGCCAAAAATATCCCCCTTTAATCGGCTGCCTTTGTTTAACTGATTTCAAACCTTGTCGATTATTTCGTCTGTCCTCACACTGGAGGAACGTCCAGAACTCGGATCATCATCAAAGAATTTCCTCCATCAAGAAACAGTAAATACGAATCGAAACCTCTTCTGCCGGTTAATGCTGTGTCTCCATACGCTGCCTTTAACTTTCTGTAAATCTCAGTCGCTAGTTTGCAAATTTCTAACAACAACGGTTGTATACGCTCTGCTCTACTATGAGTAAAGATATGGGGCAACAACGCTTGCTATGACTCTTTTCAAGCTCTGTTGCAGAGTGTCGGCACCGGTATAAACGGGTTTCCATCTGCCCGATAATTGTCCAATGTATATAATTTATGACTCTAAGCTTGCTGTGTTAAGATAGAATAATAAAAACAACGTTTCACACAATAAATTGTTTAAATATTTTATAGTGCGAAACGTCGCTATTATATTATTATTCTATCTAATTGTCAAAGGATTGGTGTCTTCTGGCATTCGCGTGATAAAAAGTGCATGCAAGGAGACAGTTATGTCGTCGTTACTCGAACTTAATGGACGTAGGTTGTAAGGTCAATGTTTTTATATTAACTTTCAGTTTTAGAAGAATATATACCGGACAGAGAAACTAATGAAAACAATACCGTACAATTTTCCTCACTTCATGAGTGTATTTGAAATTGTAGTTATTTATTTAACGACATATTATATACATATCAAATCGTATTATAAAGCTTTTTGCTCGCTTAGCTGTCAAAGAATGAATCGGCTTGCCATAACTTTCTTCGTATAGCTGTGGTAAAAAATCAACACAGTCTCGTCGACGCATTGGTCTAAGCCAGTGGTTCGCAAAGGGTGCGCCGCGGCGACCTGGGGACCCGCGGCTTCCACACATGGCGGCGCGAAATATTACAAAATTTTCATAATTTTATTTCCATTTTCAATGCAATGTGACAGGATGCGACATCGCAACATCTAGCGGACCTGATGCAAACCAGTAACTCACTTAGTAATAACTGTTTGCAGAAGCTTCTACAAATGGTTATTACATGGCCCTCTACAGTAATGTTACAAGCCTGAGGTTTTCCGCCGCACGACTGCCGCCCGACGGGCGCACGTGTGTGTTCCCCGCGACCGTTACCGGAAGTAGCCTGAGCTTTCGCACCGGCCTCGTGCTTCTGATAAACATTCCTCTCTCATTCTTCGAGCGTCTAGAAATGATACTATCAGTCCAGATTTTTCGAGAAGGTCACCAGACCCTTTGCAAAAGCTTATCCGTTGTCATGTGTGACTCATTTGGCGCTTAGCAGTCTGTTATGTTAATGCTCTGTCGCTGAGTTTGGCGTTTGTAAGCTTTCGGCTTTTCAACTGAACATTGTTGTGATTAAAGTGAAGGGAAGTTTTTGACGTTTTTCTTCGCGTATGTATTTTCAAAAATGGATCGGTTTTTACTAAAGAGTAATAAGCGTTGTGAAAGTGAAAATAAAGGGAGCACACCGTCAAATAGTGGCAGGAATGTGACGAAGCGTAAATATCGAAAATATGATGACAGTTATTCAGACTTTGATTTTACGCCCACAGAAGTAAATGTTGAAGAGCGCCGCAGTGTGTATTGTGTATGAAAGTTTTGGCGCCAGAGTGCATGCTACCAAGTAAGTTGAAACGCCATTTAGAAACCAATCCCAGAATGCTCAGTAAATATCGTGATTGCTTTACGCGAAAGTTACAAAAGTTAAATCAATAGAAAGGTAGTTTTTATAAGTAGGCATCAATACCAAGCAATGCTTTGCCAGCATCTTACAAGGTGGCACTTAGAATCGCAAAATGTTAGAAGCCTCTTACCATCGCAGAAGAACTCATTCTAACGGCTGCTGTAGATATGGTGAACGTGATGATCGGTGATCGGTGCTAGGAAGCCGATTTCAAATGTGCCTTTGCCCAATAACACTATCAGTCGCAGAATGCAGTATATAGCAGAGGACCTCAATGATCAGTTAATTGAAAAAATAAAAGGTAAGGAATTTGGGTTGCAGCTGGATGAGAACAGAGATAACAATAATGATGCTCACTTGATTTGCTATGTATGGTTTATAGATGGTGAAAACCTTGTAGAAGACCTTCTCTTTTTTAAAAGTATCACTGGTAATGCTAAGGCGCAAGAGTTGTTCGAGATACTTGATACTTTCATATCCTAAAATAATTTGGAGTGGACTAAGTGCGTTGGTACGTGTACTGATGGTGCTCGTTCTATGTCCGGCTGTTGTGGAGGATTGCCGGCACTTATTCGAAACAAAGCCCCTGGTGCACTGTGGATCCATTGCGTTATTTACAGGGAAGCACCCTAGTCAAAATATCTGAGTCCTACATTGACCCAGGTCTTCGAATATGTAGTTAATGAAGTAAACTTTATAAAAACTCGGCTGCTGAAGGCAAGGTTCTTCAAAAAAACTATGTGAATATATGGGATTCGAGCACACGTCTTTGTGGCACTACAGCACTTTGCGATGGCTCTCTCGCAGGAATGTGTTGTCCCGTATGTTTGAACTGCGACAGGAGGTTTATACTTTTCTTTTAGAGGAAGACCACAAGTATACCGTAAATTTTGTTAATGAAGATATTTTGGTAAAACTAGCATACTTTTATGATATTTTTGAAAAGATGAATGCTCTGAATCTCTCCCTGCAGGAAAGCAACATGCACCTTTTAAAGTCGATTGTGCAAATTTCGGCTTTTATAAAAAAAAACTAAACTATGGAAAACAAAAATGAATGAAGACAGAGGTAAATAATTTTCCACTTTGTTGCAACAGTTTTTGACCTTCAATGGAGTTGATCTCTCGCGAGGCATGAAATCCATTTTTGAAGAACGCTTATCACAGCTTATCACCTGGTTTCAGAAATATTTTCAAAATGATAATATCGGGAATTTTTTATGGATTCAGGATCCATTTCACGCCACTGCTCCATCAGAATTTACTGCTGCAGAAGAAAATAATCGTATTGAGTTGTCTTGCGACATTATGTTGAAATCAAAATTTACCAGCATGGAGTTACCTGAACTTTGGATATTAGTAAGAGATGAATATCCCCTTCTAAGTGGTAAATCGCACCGAATTTTAATCCATTTCCGACTTTCTTATTTTTGTGAAGCTGGGTTTTTAACGGTCCCTGTGGTAGAAACTAAGTGTCGCGCGAAAATCAATAAGCAGAAGGAAATGAGGGTGGCTGCGTCCAGTTTGATTACAAGATTTGTGAAAATGTGCTGTGATCAAAAGACTCATCCATCCCGATAATTATAATAAGTCGAATTTTTTCAATTACATTTTTTGTGATCTTCAATACGTGTTTTATTTATTTTTACCTAAGTGTACTTCTTAGAATTCGACATAGGCAAAGTGTACTTGTTAGAATTTGACATGAAGGCGTTTTTGGCAGACCAGGATTCAATATATTTACTGAATCTAGGTTTTTTTCGGTTGTCGGAAAAGTCATTACGTATTTTAACCATGTTTTGCAAATGTCATTTATTGAGAGAAAGAACAAAGATCAATCAATGATATAATGCCTGTTTTGTTCGATAACCTTTTGCCGTCTTTCAGTGAGCTGCCGAATGCCTCGTTCATAGAAGTGCCTATCTTTCGTGGCGTAAAACTGTACAAGGTGCTGATTTACAGCCTCATCCGAATTGAACGTTATACCACGCAAGGACTGTTGAAGAGAGCGAAACAAGTGAAAGTCTGAAGGGGCAAAGTCAGGCGAGTATGCTGGGTGTGGCAACACTTCCCACAAAAGCTGAAATAATTTTTGGAGGGTGATGAAACTTGTGTGTGGTCTCGCGTTGTCGTGATGGAACACAAAATCTTTAATACGAACGAGCTCTGGACGTTTCTGGATGATGGATTCGTTCAAACTCACCAATTTCCGACAGTACACATTCGAATTGCGTGTTTGGTTTCGTGGTAGGAGCTCGAAAAATACGACGCCTTTAAAATCCCACCACACTGAGATCAGAACCTTCCGCTGATAAATGTCTGTTTTGGATGTCGTTTGAAGCAAAGCAGCACGTCGGGACCAAGACCGTTTGCGCAGCACATTATTGTACACAATTCCCTTTTCTTCACCAGTTATCAGTCGCTTCAAAAAAGGATCGTTTTCCTCACGTTTAATGAGTATATCGCATATGTTTATACGCTCCGTCAATTGAACTTCTTTGAGTTCATGAGGAACCCACACATCGAGCCTGCTTACGTATCTCAGCTTCTTCAGGTGGTCGTGAACGCTTGAATGATGGATATGCAATGTGTTTGCAATCTCTAGTGTCGTATAACGTGTGTTTGACTGGATCAATGCCTTGATTTGGTCGTCATCAAATTCGGTTGGCCTCCCGGACTGAGGAGCATTGTTGAGGTCAAAATTACCAGCACGGAATTTAGCGAACCACCGCTGGCACTGACGTTCTTCTAGAGCATCATCACCGTACACTTTACGCACCTTTTCACAAGCTTGACGCGCGTTCTTCCCTTTATGGAAGTAAAAGAGTAAAATATGGCGAAAATTAACAGTTTGGTTTTCCATCTTCCACTTGATGTTAAATCTCCACAAATCAACCGCATCAATCACCATTCCTTTTGAACTGCAGCTAGAACTAGCACCTGGGGAATGCAATAGCGATATCAGAGCTGCGCATGCTGTTAGTACTTCCAAAACCGCCCAGCCGCCAATGGGTGCCAAAATACGTCATGACGTTTACGACAACCCAATACATTTCTATATTTTGTTTTCAAAAAAATATCGAAAAGTGATTTCAGAATCTTGTGAATAGAACTTTAGTGTGTTTTAAATTATTAAAAACCCTTTGTGCAACATGCAAATTTTATCGTCCTGAAGCGTTTCGAAAATTCATTAAATGTTCACTGTGAGATAAGAAAGGATACATAATTTACTTTTTTCAACTCATGAAGAACTTCATAAACCATGAAATTAATCACACACCTGTTAGTTACAACTACCCATTTTGACAAAGAATTCACCAATGCCCCATGGCCTTAATTCAGAGCCTGCTGATGGCCACCTGTGATACCGCCCTCCATAATTCCTGTATCTCGTTTCTGCAGTTATTTTCATGTGTGGTTTTCCTTGTGTTTTCTGACGCCGTTCAAGCATATCTCATATATATTAATTTGGTGATAGATTCGGTATCCTGGCAGGCTTCTCCAGGAATTTCCCTGCGCTTAAACATTCTTTCCTGATATTACTGGTATGCATAAATTTTAATGAAAAATGTCAATAACGTTTTTGTTACAAATACATCAGAAGCACGAATAAACTCTTACGGCGCCGGGTGGCCAAACCATTCCTTATCAAATTGGAAATAGTAAGCGAAACATTTCACATGAGGAGCTGTATCTCTATGCAGGTAACATTTTTTAAATCGGACTTTCAGTAGCAGGGATATCGGAGAAACGCAATTTATCAATACGACTTCTAGAGGGAAGTATATAAATAACGTGAAAAATAAAATGACTTCGTGATGCATAATATCGAAAGGAATAAATATTTATTTCAATAGTATATTTGGAAGCAAATAAATGCAATAAAAAGTATTGTGAATGCGGTATAAATTGCTTTTACGCGCAATGCAAATCATGAGCATCGAAAAAAAATCGGAATGCAAGGGTCATCCTTCTCACATTTCAAGCTTCACAATACATATTGGAGCAACGAAGGTCAAATATTCACTGCCAGCAACTATGGCGGAAAAAGAAAGTTTCATGAAGAAAATCCGCTTATGACATAAAGTGTATCTGGATAACGATACTTCCTTAACGCGCATTCCTTAGAGATAGACAAGATGGATATTGGCACAAAGTCGTACATTGTCGAGCACAACGACATACATTGAAGAGCAATTGAAATAGAGATAACTGTCTAGTAACCTGTACCACCACCTTTCGCCTGATGACGTCGGCGATTCGTCTCGGCATGGACTCGACAAGACACCGGAAGCGTTGGGACGCCATATGGATCGCGACCCCTGAACAAGCTCACACACTTAAGGGATATTTGATGGAGGGGGATCAGAGCCTCGAACATCTCTCTCGATGGCATCCCATATGTGCTCGATGGGACTGAGGTCAGGTGACCTAGCTAGTCAAGGAAGCGATGTCACGTCAGTGGAGTGTTCATCCAACCATTCCGATATAATTCGGGAGCGATGGCACGGTGCAGCCATCGCTCCCGAATTTTGTCTTGTTACAGGATGAGGTACCCAATGAGATGTTGAAGATGCACAAACGGGAGCAAATGGTCGTTCAGGATATCCCAGTAACGTTGACCTGTGAGGGACGATGTCACACGTACAAGGGGTCCCATTTTAGTCCACGTAAACAGTCCCTAGACGAGAATGCCACCCCCACTAGTTTGAAGACTACCATGCTGGCCTGAAGGATACATCACTTCATGTGGTTTGCACCGTACTCGTATCCTGCCATCCGCATGTACCAACGTGAATCTCAACTCATCAGTCCAGGCAACATTTTTCCACATGTCTAGAGTCCAGAGGCGATGTTCCCGCGCCCATGCTAATCTTTGCTGTGATGTGCAGTCACCAGCGGTACCCTGGTGGGACGATGGCTTCTGTACCCCATAGCGGGGAGATGGTTCTGGATGGTGTGGCTGCTTACACGTTTTGTGCACCAGCGATAAATTGCCAAGTGATTTCTTGCACTGTGGCCCGTCTGTTCGCTGTTACAATGCTAGCTAGCCGACGATGACCCAGCTCATCCGCACGCTGTTGTCTACGGCAGTTGGCCCTTGCAGGGATAGTTTTACTCGGATCGATGTACCACCCGAGACACAGTGGCTCATGAAACACCCAGTGCCTGCAGGACTCCCAAAATGGAGTGACTCATTTGTCGGGCCCCGACAATTTGCCCACGATCAAATGCGCTTAGATTCTTCGCCTTACCCATACTGCGTCCGACTCTTACTGATTCCCGTCGCATCACTACTTATATTGTCGGATCGCTACATACGTCATGTCGTTTCCGTTTACAGTGCTACCCACAGCGCCACATTTGCATAACGCCAGCTGTCTTTGATGCAATTGCTTATCAGTGTACATACGTGGCGATAATATGAGTGATCAGTTTTTAACAAAACCATTGCAATATGGAAAGCATCCATTTGTCTCTTCTTAACAAAAAATTAAACAGGTTCGGGTATTATTCTCCCAAGTCTGATAGTTCATTTCTTCAGTGGTGCAATGAGGTATATAAAAACTTTTGCTTTCAGCATTCATATTCCAGGTACGCTCCATCGTACACATCATTCCGAACGAGATGGCCGTCCGTTACTCCACTAAAGAACGTCGGTCACGCATACACACTAGCAGAATAGTGTCTTGCTGTAGCGCAAAGCAGATCCACGTTGCTCCAAATATATTCAAAAATCAATTAACCGTTATGTTTCTTTGAATGTTAAATATCGATTCGGACTTTAGAGAAGATTTACATCAAAAATGTGCTTTCAATCCCAGTTTTCGTTTTTCACCGTGCTGTACAAACATCCTAGCTATAGCTTCCGTTTTGTGCGTCAGAGTTCAAACTTATCTGTTCCACTGAGAAGGGATCCTAAGAATCGCCTGGGTTACTGTGCCGGCGTCATGGTGTCACCTTAGCCCGGGATAACATACACATCTGCCACGCAGTTATTGGAATTTTTTGTAATTTTATTTCAATAACGAATACATTACTGCATTTCATTGTAAATAATCTTTCATTTCTTAAAATGTGTTTGCCAATATTTTGGTATTTTTTCCTTACTCAAAATTGGCCCGCATTACTCTTTCGTACTGGGCTGTATAATACTTTGCAGTATATTATTATAAAAATTGCTTATATTAAAATTTAATGGCAAAGTTGTTTCATTCATATTACGCATTTTCATTATATTGGAAGGAACCTCCTTTTGGGAAGGTCTGTGGAGTAATTTCATGCTATGCTGTCTAAGGAAACACTTTTAGCGTACAACGAAGTGTTGATCATTTATGTGCTATTGCTAAAACACTTATGTGCCTTTTTTTTCTAGGAACATCATCCTCATTTTAGATAAGTGAAAGAGCGTATGTCGTTTAGGTACCGCAGCTTGAGTTAACTAATGCCATAAGTACTGTCGCTACATGTTTCATATATCCCTTCAATGCTTCTTTCTTCAGTTCGATAAAAAAATCACTTTAATTTTTTATCATTGGCCTAAATGTATAACGTCAATTATCTATGATTAGCTGCAAGGAATAACAACATTTTTGAAACCTTTGAGATTTAAAATGGGCAATTACTGTAATACCTTCAGGAAGGTAACACTCAAACAAAATTTAGGTGTGACATTTGGAAAAATAATATAGCTATGTCACAGATTTTAAACTTAGAGTCGTTCAAAAGTTTGGTGGGCCTCATACAGACACCCTTATCTGTACGGAAATGGTCCAAGGCACCCCAAACGTTTAGTTAGAGAAGAAATTAACATAAAATGTAATGGTTGCTGTTATACATGGCATTACATCTGGAAGAATAGTTTTAACCTCAGGAAACGGTCATGTATTAAACTAACACTGTATTAAACTAACACTGTCATGTATTAACTAACACTTGTTGAATAATTTGATGGCATCAGCATAACTTAGCAAGATGAGAGGTTGAAATGATAATTGTGTTTATTACTATTTCTTCTATATTTTATTAGTTTACACTTAAATTACGCCTCGTTGTGTTACTCTACATTGAGCACGTTTTTGTGGAAGTTAATGAAATATTAATTTTCATTTAAGAAATCCATCAGATAAATTTTTGTTTCGTTAAAAACTTGGTAATGATTTAGAACTGAGGTGTCCAAACCTTTTTGCTTCCCTAGGCCACTTTGGAAGTAAAAGAACTGTCTTGGGGCACACACAAAATACACTAACACTAAAGCTAGCTGATGAGCAAACAAGTTAGTAAAATCATGCAATGCATTTATTATGATGAGCTTTCCAACATACTAGAAATCATTACTCAAGTTATTACTCAAGTTATGAGGAAAATGGCTGTAGAATATATCTCACTCCTGTGCCCTGACCTTTGATCCCATTTCGACTATATTCAACAGAACTGGTTCAGTATACCTCCGAAATAACATGATAAAGTTTTGTCGCAATCGAAGTAATATTACGTAAGTTCTGATGCATAAGGTCTATGGTATAGATCCCGCTACTGTGTCCAACATTTGTTCGCATTTCGCCCATTTTCAACAGGATTCGTCACCAAGCAGGTCCCTACAACATACTAACATATAATCCAATTCGAAACATGTTTACGTAAGTTATAACGCATAATTGCGGTGGAAGTGATTCCGCTCCTATGTCCTGACCTTTGACCACCATTTCGCCAATTTTCAACAGGGTTTGTCCCCAGGTGGTCCCCTACCACATACTAAAATTTTATCGAAATCGAAAGTTTTTTACGTTAGTTATGCCGCATAAGTGTAGTGGAATGGATCCCGCTCCAATGTCCTGACATTTGACCCCATTTCGTTCACTTTCAATGGGGTTCCTTCCCAGGTGTTACCCTACCACATACTAACATTTCATCGAAATCGAACGATTTTTACGCGAGTTATGGTGCGGACGATCATACGCACACAACGCGTGACGTTATGAGGCAGATGGGAATGGCGACCATCTGCTCTCAAGAGTGTGACGACCAAAAACTTTTTTTTTTTGCTTGGAGGTTTAACGACTACCGTGAGCAACTCAATGGGCTATAAGCAGTCGTCCGTCCCTAATTTAGGGTCACTGGTTCCAGAGAAGGGAGAGAGAGCCAGTGCCGTAAGACAAACACAACATCCATGCCTCACCGGGATTCCAACCTGGACACCGTTTGGACGAATGATCAGAGGCCATCGCTTAGACCACTGCGCCACCGGGGCGGCCCTAAAACTTTAATAGGATCCACACGCAACGCGTGACGTAATGAGACAGATGGCATGACCGTGCGCCAACATCTAATGGGAAGACGCCATGACACTACACTAAAAACGTGGTAAATCGGGGTGGTTATTTAACCAACTAAACAAATTTTCCTAAAGTCGAGATCAAGCTAAATCGATTTCTAGTACCAGAAAACGGTAGGGTAACGACTTTCATCAAAATCCTTACGGCTGTTTTCAAAATAAAATTTACATACATACAAGAATTGCTCCTTTAAAGTGAACGTCAAGTAATTTTGCTTCCTGTACTTCGAAAGGAAAAATGTCTGTACGCATTTTTATCCCAATTAATGCGTTCCCAAGGATGAAAATTTTAACACTGATTAAAATATCTTCAATTTATAACTTGCAATAGTTAATATTTTCTAAAACATAACCATAATTATGCAATCCAACATTTGTTCGTCTGCTAATGCCATCAAAGCACAGGTTGCGCCATCCTTTTTCTGGTTTCAACACCACCAAAGGAAAAGTTATTGATTTTTAATATAATTATGTTTATGTTTTAGAAAATATTAAGTATTCCAAGTTATAATATGAAGTTATTTTAATCGATGTTCAAATTTTCATCCTTGGGAACTCATTAATTGTGAAGGAAATGTGTACAAAGTTCTTCCAGTTAAAGTATAGGAAGCAAAATTACTTGACGTCCACCTTAATATTATGGGATAAGGGCGATGGAATGGATCGCAATCCTATGGCCTGACCTTTGACTCCATTTCGTCTATTTTCAATAGGGATCGTCCCCAGGTAGTCCCCTACCACATACTGAAATTTCATCGAAATCTAATCATTTTTACGCACGTTAGGACGCATAAGGGCAATGGAATGCATGCCGCTCTTATGTCCTGATCTTTATCCCTAATTCACACATTTTGAACAGGATTCATCCCCAGGCGGTCCCCTATCACGTAGTAAAATGTCATTGAAATCGAACCATATTTACGCAAGTTATGACGTATAAGTGCAATGGAATAGATCCCGCTCCTCCGTGGTAACCTTTGACCTCATTTGTTCCATTTCAAAAGGGTTTGTCCCCAGTTTGTCCCCTACCACATAGTAAAATCTCATCGAAATCGAACCATTTTTACGTCAGTTATCGTGCGGACAGGCTAACCGACAAAGCTGGAGCATATACGCTTCTTCAACCTACGGTTGGAAAGCGTAAAAAATTAAAAACAAGATAGTAAAATCATGCAATGCATTGATTATAATACGCTTTCCAACATTACAGAAATCATTACTCAAGTTATGAGAATAATATCTGTGGAATAAATATCGGTCCTGTGCCCTGACCTTTGATCCCATTTCAATGATATTCAACAGAACCAGTTCGGTATACCTCCGAAATAACATGATAAAGTTTTGTCGCAATCGAAGCATTTTTACGTAAGTTATAATGCATAAGGGCTATGGAATAGATCCCGCTCCTGTGTCCTAACCTTTGATCCCATTTCATCCATTTTCAATAAGGTTTGTCGCCAGGTAGTCCCCTACCACATACTAAAATTTCATCGCAATCGAAACTTTTTTACGTTAGTTATGGCGCATAATAGCATTGGAGCGGATCCCTTTCCTATGTACTGACCTTTGACCCATTTCGTTCACTTTAAATAGGGTTCCTTCTTAGGTGATCACCAACAAGATACTAAAATTTCATCGAAATCCAACGATTTTTACGCGAGTTATCGTGCTGACGGACATACGTACACAACGAGTGACGTAATGAGGCAGATGGGATTAGCGACCATCTGCCCGCCGCAAGAGTGTGACGTCATAAATCTTTAATAGAATCCACACACAACGCGTGACGTAAACAGACAGATGGTGCGACCGCGCGCCAACATTCTCAAACGCGAGTTGTGAGGTCATAAGATTTCTAAGCATTGGTAACATTAATGGAACAACGCCATCACTAAAAACGTTATAAATCGGTATGGTTATTTAACCCACTAAACAAATTTTCTAAAGTCGAGATCAAGCTAAATCAATTTCTAGTACCAGAAAACCGTAGGTTAACGACTTTCATCTAAATTCTTAGAGCCGTTTTAAAAATAAAATGTACATACATATATACAAGAATTGCTACTTTAAGGTGGACGTCAAGTAACTTTGCTTCCTATAATTCCAATGGAAAAACGTTTGTACACATTTTCTTCACCATTAATGCGTTCCCAAGGATGAAAATTTGAACATCGATTAAAATATCTTCATTTTATAACTTGCAATACTTAATATTTTCTAAAACATAACTATAATTATGAAATTCAGCATTTGGTTGTCTACTGACGTCATGAAAATACAGGTCGCGCCATCTTTTTTTTGGACAATTAATGCATTCACAAGGATGAAAATTTCAACATCGATTAAAAGAGCTTCATTTTATAACTTGGAAAACTTAATATTTTTTAAACCATAGCCGTAATTATGCAATCCAACATTTTTTGTCGACTGACGTCATCAAAGTACAGGTCGCGCCATCTTTTCTCTGGTTTCAACACTACCAAAGGAAAAGTTATTGATTTTTAATATAATTATGGTTATGTTTTAGAAAATATTGAGTTTTCCAAGTTATAATATGAAGTTATTTTAAACGATGTTCAAATTTTCATCCTTGGGAACACATTAATTGTGAAGAAAATGTGTACAAAAGTTTTTCCATTGGAAGTATAGAAAGCAAAATTACTTGACGTTCACCTTAATAATATGGGATAAGGACAATGGAATGGATTGCAATCCTATGTCCTGATCTTTGACCACATTTCGTCCATTTTCAATAGGGTTCGTCCCCAGGTGGTCCCCTACTACATACTGAAACTTCATCGAAATCGAACCATTTATACGCAGGTTATGACGCATAAGGGCAATGGATTGCATCCCGATCTTATGTCCTGACCTTTGACCCCACTTCACCCATTTTTAAAAAGCGTTTGTCCCCAGGCGATATCCTACCACATAGTAAACGTTCATTGAAATCGAACCATATTTACGCAAGTTTCGACGCATAAGGGTAATGGAGTGATCCCGCTCCTACGTCGTGACCTTTCATCTCATTTGTCCCATTTTCAATAGGGTTCGTCCCCGGGTGGTCCCCTACCACATACTAAAATTTCATCAAAATCGACCCATTTTTACCCCAGTTATCGTGCGGACAGGTGGATGGACAAAGCTGGAGCATATACGCTTCTTCAACCTACGGTTGGAAAGCGTAAAAAAGTGTCCGTGCATAATTTCCGTGATATCTGCCAACACAAATAAGAAAAAAAAGGTCCTCGTGTAATAATTCAAATTATGCTGCAACCCGTTCGGAATGTGTTTTAAAATCGTCGAGAAGGTGACAAGTTAGCGATCACTGGTATATAAAATATACACATTAAAAAAATGAAACTTTATAATATTTTTATTGATATTTTTTTTTATAAATGTAGAGAAAATCCGGCAACATAAAACTAGTGGGATATTTGACATTGGTTCTGAGAAACTAATGCATCAGTATCTGGTTCGATGGAAGTAATTGAAATTCTCAGTACATTCTCAACGTGCTCATCAGGATTTCGATTTCAATTTTACGGTTCGTGTGCTTCATCCGTGAATATAGTTGCTAACAAATGGAGATGCTGCCACAGACTGATGACATGAATAAGGCGTGATTGTGAAGTGAGGGATATTTGTCTCTAGGAAGATAAGTCTTATAAAGGTGACATGATCAAATTTTTCTTTAAATGGAATAGCTGATTGCAGCGCTATGCATTCCATTTGAAAATTAGCAAGTAACATATTTATGTCGACTGAAAATGGAGTCACAAATATATCAAACTACTGATTATTTTCCCGGAAATATAGAAACCTGTTTTTCAATTCTTGTATCCAATAGGAAAGTAAAGATGCATATATTTCTTAATTTACAGGACCGTGTTTGGTTAACGTGTCGAAATAAATGAAATTCACTGGCGGAAAGTGAAAAACGAACACCAAGAAAGATTTGGCGGACGATCATGAAATTTACATATGATAATAAGGTCGAGTTTACGTAGGTGTGATGTTAATTTCGGGACAAACCGGTGAGCGCTTACACCACAGCACGGCATGATATGCAAATTATCGTCGGTGGTATTGAAGGAGTACGGCGAAGTGAATGTAATCAGTCGTCGGCGTACGGACACGTGCGAAGACTCTGAAGATGCTGCAATACCTGGACATGGAAGACGTGTACGATTTCATCAGTTATCGGACTTTGAGCGAGGTCGTCTAGTCGGACTCCGCGAGGCCGGGTGGCCGTATCGTCGTATTGCGGAGCGAATTGACGGAAAGTATCGGTGGTGGTACGATGGTAGCGTAGATGGTCCGAGGAACATTCCCACACGAGAAGACGTGGAAACGGGAGTCACAGACGGACTGATGAGCGGACCGATAGACGCATAAGAAGAGAGGTGTTGTCAAGCAGAACATCAACTGCGACGCAAATAGGAGCTGCCGTTGCACCTGAGGTAAATGTGCGAATAATCCGCAAACCTTTACTGGATGCAGGACTACGTGCACGTGTGTCTCTGCCATGTGTACCTCTGACTCCAGCCCACCGTCCGAAACGGCTGCAGTGGTGTCGCCAACGTCTGCAGTGGAGAACGCAATGGCGATCTGTCGTGTTGAGCGATGAAAGCAGATTCTGCTTGCGAGCCTCCGATCGCCGTATGCCTGTTCGCAAACACACGGGGGAGCGTCTCCACCCTTCTTGCATCCGCCAGCGACACACAGGGCCTACACCTGGTCTCCTGGTGTGGGAAGCGATCAGCTATCACTCCCGTACACAACTAGTGTTTGTACCAGGTACGTTAAACAGCACGTCCTACATCAACAACATCATTCAGCCCGTTGTTGTGCCATTTGTAAGATCGGTCTATCGTGGTGTTTTCCAGCAAGATAACACACGCTTACACACGGCACGTGCAACGCAACATGCACTTCAGCGTGTGAGACAACTTCCATAGCTTTCACGTTCACCGGATTTGTCCCCCATTGAGCACGTGTGGGATTTTATGGGACAACGACTTATCCTGTCTCCACGGCCAGCCACGACCATCCACGATTTACGCGTTCAGGTTGAGGATGCTTGGAACTCAATACCCCAAACTTACCTCCAACATCTCTACGACAGACTCCATGCCAGAATTGCACAGTGTGACGCAGTTCATGGCGGTTCAATCTCCAACTAACCATGTTACATGGAAATGTTATTTTTCAGTTTACCAGAAAATACAGCTGTATTTTGCCATAATGTTTTGATCACGTTATCCTCTGTATTCCGTCATTATGCTGTATAAATGTCGTTGGTATCAGACGTCTCCTTCGTGGTGTTCTTCTTTCCATTTCCGCCAGTGTTGTTTGCTTCAATTTGAGCTTGCCATAGTTTCAGTTTTCATTTGGTACGCTGTTATGGTTTGAAAAATTATATTGATAAGTTGGTTTTCACCTTGAAGACGCATGTTTGACGCATTTAAACGAGCCGTCAATTCCACTAAAAAGGCTAAATCTGTAAGCCAGTTTTCATCGTCAAATTCTGATACAAATTTTGTTTTTCATAGCATAAACGACTTGATTTCATGTAGCAAATCATAAAATATTTTGATCATTTTCCCTCGACTTAACCATATTACTTCCGATGATTCATACCCTTGGCCCTTATGAAATTCACAGTCTTTATTACAATTTGCTTGCCGTTATCTATTTTTTAAAGCTTTTGCGCTTAAATTTTCTTGATGTACTATGTAATGATACTTCATCAAACGTGGGGTAAAATCGTTTATCAATTCAAAAGTAACGTAGTTGTGTCAAAACGAAACATTATCATTTGCTGTGTGGACGAAGGAGGGTTTGGAAATAGAAGCATGCAGCTCTTTAGGTTGAGTCACAGCTTTAGGCCAGCGCAGGTACGTGAGAATAGAAACTCTGCGGCCAAAAACACCTACACGGATCCACATTGCCGTGCAAGACGTTTTTTAGGAAGAAGCTCATGAGCGAAGCAAATTTTCTTTGTGAAGAAAATATTGAGACCAAAGGTTCGCCCGTAAATCGCCCGAAATTGTTGGAAGTGGGGGCGATGTTGTAGCATGACAACGCATCGGGTCGTGGTGCACTGTCGGTGGTGGAACGTTTATCGAAATATGACTATGAAACTTTTTCCCACCATCCATACTGCCCAGATCTCAGTCCATCCGAATGATAAAAACTCGGCTCTGTGGCATCCGCTGCGAATCACTGGACGAAATGTCACTGGTCGTGACCCGAGTAATATGACACCTGAAAAAAGATGGCATACTGCGGGGCACACTAAACTACAATAAGGTAAGTTTTCTCAGTTACTTCAAACTTCTCCCAAAAAGGGGCAGTGTGCAGAACTTTTAATATCACCCTCGTAGAAATCCTGATTTGTTTCAGAAATGTCATATTCTTTCTCCAAAAATAACGTTAAGTGATCCTCATAAGCAGAACTCTTTTCAGGAATGAGAAATATTTATATGTTGTTTAGGAATTCTTCCAACATCAAGACAAATAATGCTGGAGATCGGGGGATTACTGTCTCACTCTTCTACACATTGCGATACTTTCTGTTAAGTGTCCTGCAACTAGGACTTTGTCATTACATATATTACGCAGCATATCAATAATTATCATCATCATCATCAGCATCATCAATGTCAACCATTATCAATCCACTGCTGGACGACGGTCTCCCCAAGTTTCCTCCACAACGGTCAGTCTTGTGCCAGTCTCCTCCATGTCACTCCCGCATACTTTCGAATTTCATCCACCCATCTCCCATGTGGTCTTTTTCTGGATCTTTTCCTCTCCCTTGGAATCCAATCTAAATTTTCTGCTGTCCATCGATGGTCTGTCTTTCTGGCAGTATGCCCAGTCCATTGCCATTTCAGGAATTTAACTCGGATCATGATATCTTCCACCCTTGTCATTTTTCGGATCCACGAGTTCCTCTTCTTATCTCTCCTAGATACACCAAGCATGCACCTCTCCATGCTTCTTTGAGTTGTCTGCAGCCTTTGTATATCTCTTTTAGTTAAGGTCCACGTCTCTGCACCATACGTAAGCACTGAAAGGATGCATTGATCAAATACTTTTCTTTTAAGACAAAATGGCATATTGTACTTGCAAGTTTTGTACGCCGATTAATTTCTTCATCAATGTGACCCTCACTTGATATCTGCTGTCCAAGATAAAGGTACTTGTTTGTTATCTCCAGCTTTTCACCATGAATCGATAAATCTTCATTTCTTGTAAAAGCATTGAACATCACTTTTGTCTTCTGAAAATTCATTTTTAATCCCACTTCTTTACTCTTCTCAGCAAGTTCCTGGATCATAATCTGCAGCTCTGATGGGGTAATTGCAAAAATGACTACGTCATTTTTGCTTTCTTTATGAATTTGGAAATCTCGTTTTCAAAGTTTTGGTAGAGTTCCACTTATACACTGGGGGAAAGTGAAAAAAGAACACCAAGAAGGAGACGTCTGATACCAACGAAATTTGTACAGCACAATAATGGAATACAGAGGATAACGTGATCAAAACATTATGGAAAAATACAGCTGTATTTTCTGGTAAACTGAAAAATAAAATTTTTATGTAACATGGTTAGTACGAGGTTGAACCGCCATGAACTGCGTCACACTGTGCAATTCTGGCATGGAGTCTGTCGTATAGATGTTGGATGAAAGTGTGGGGTATTGAGTTCCAAGCATTTTCAACCTGAACGCGTAAATCGTGGATGGTCGTTGCTGGCCGTGGAGACCGGAGAAGTCGTTGTCCCATAAAATCCCACACGTGCTCAATGGGGGACAAATCCGTTGAACGTGCAGGCCATGGAAGTTGTCTCATACCCTGAAGTGTATGTTGCGTTGCACGTGCCGTGTGTGGGCGTGCGTTATCTTGCTGGAAAACACCACGATGGACCGATTTTACAAATGGCACAACAACGGGCTGAATGATGTAGTTGATGTAGGAGGTGCTGTTTAAGGTACCCGGTACAAACACTAGTTGTGTACGTAAGTGATAACTGATCGCTCCCTACAACAGGAGAACAGAGGTAGGCCCTGTGTGTCGCTGGCTGATGCAAGAAGGGTGGAGACGCTCCCCTGTGCTTCTGCGAACACGCATACGGCCATCGGAGGACCCTAAGCAGAATCTGCTTTTATCGCTGAACACGACTGATCGCCATAGCGTTCTCCAGTGCAGACGTTGGCGACACCACTGCAGCCGTTCCTGACGGTGGGCTGGAATCGGAGGTACACATGCGAGAGGCACACGTGCAAGTAGTTCTGCATCCGGTAGGTGGTTGCGGATTGTTTGCACAGTCACCTCAGGTTCAAAGACCATCTACGCCACCATCGTACCACTACCGATACTTCCCGTCCAATTCGCTGCGCAATACGGCGATACGGCCACCCGACCTCGCGGAGTCCGACTAGACGACCTCGCTCAAAGTCCGACAACTGCGGAAACCGTACACTTCTTCCATGTCCAGGCATTGCAGCATCTACAGGGTCTCCGCACGTGTCTGTAGGCCGACGACTGATTACATTCACTTCGCCGTACTCTTTAAATACCACCGACGATAATTTGCATGGTATGCCATGCTGTGGCGTAGGCGCTCACCGGTTGGTCCCGAAATTAACATCCCACCTACGTAAACTCGACCCCATTAACATATGTAAATTTCACGATTGTCCGCCAATTCCTTCTTGGTGTTCTTTTTTTACTTTCCGCCAGTGTATAACATCTGATTCTGGCTATCTTAAGTTCTTTAGTTTTTTAATAACAGCTGAAGTTTCCGAAATTTCAAAACGAAGTTCTAGGTCATTCATTTCATCCTCTTCTGTACTTTGGATGGCTCCCAGTCATTCTCGAAAGTTTTTCAAGTCCGTTGAATAGGAATTCAACAAATCCGAGGAATACCAAATATGAGTCTTTTTTACCTTTTACCTTTCTGTTTCACTTGATCATCCATATAGGACAGAGGAATTTCCGCCGATTTATAAGATTCCTTCTTTAAAAAAATGTTTTGAGTTTTACTCCATGAGAATATGTTCCATAATCATTCTCTCTTTAATCTGTCCAACGACGTCTACACAAATTTCTGCAGTTTCTTTTTGTCTTTATTTACCATTTCATAACGAAGGACCAGTCAAAGTCGAATTTTTTCCAGGGACACCAACACAACAAAATGTATCTTTAGAAAGAATGTAATACATAAATTGATTTATTTATATAAAATTGAAGGTAATTAGGTTGATGTGCATTTTCTTGCATAGTATAATCACACATGTAAAAATGTCAGTAAATTATCATGGAATGACTGTTCTATAGTAAGAATGCAATGAGAACGATTGACGGTATGACAAATGAGGTTTCAATTAACTGCTCACACTAGAAGCCCTATTCAGGCTTATGACGTGTGCAGCTAATTGAAATATCTTAAAAACAAAGAAAATTCGAATAAATCTTCGCGCAGAACGATAATAAAAATATCTGTTCCATTGTTATTTTATTTTTCGTTTTGAATAAAAGATCACGCATTTTTTGTTTAAAATGTCTTGTCTTTCGGAAATCTAAGTTAATTTAGTTTAACTATTGCTGTGCAACAAATATACTTAGACATACGTTACTGTCCCGCAAGTGCCGACGTGTTCAGGATTAGCTCAAACATTGCAGGTTGAGTGATACATGGAAGAAATGAGGTTATTTGAAGGAGACTACCTATTATAACGTGTCCCATTATGGCTTGGTGATTTCGATTTTTGTAATTTACAGCCATAAGTCGTGATTACTTGAGGAAAATCTTCAGCTTCTGTCTTGCAGTTTTTATGAAAGGAAAGTTTTCCAAAATAGTTTTTTGTTAAAAAACTGGGTAACCTTTTCAGATACTATGCGTTTAATTTTTCATTAACTGTGCGAGCCGAAAGCACATGCGTTCGGCACGCGACAGGCCAACTTCCGCATAGCAGACAAATTCAAAATGGGCAAATTTATTCAAACTTTTCTGGCAATTTCAGGGTGATATTTTTTTCCCTACATTCAGTTGTTAGGATCTCATATTTGTAGTCCTATGTGGCGCCGGTATTTACCTATGGTTCCAAATCAGGCATTGAAAGGGAACGAATTGTCTAGCTGTTAATAAACGTGAGTATTGCAGTTTAAACCTACTCTGAGTGAAAAGTTCAGAAGTGTAAAATTAAGAAGAATGTTCAACTCTGAGCTTGAATCAAAGAGTGACTTGCCGAGCATAACTAAAGATGAATATCCAGTTTCAGTAATTAATCAATTTTGCAACTATAAAACTGAAAGTATCTGACTCGTGGCACAGCACTCTTGTCTTCAAATAAATGTGCATTAAGGGCCTACCAATCTTCCTTTTGGCAATCAACAGAATGATCAACAGAGAACCATCTAGTTTATGAGATATGAACAAACTGTTTTTGGGTCATTTCCATGATATGTAATAAAGATTTCAACTGTTCTGTATGTTTGTTCGATCTGCTAATGTTTTGGAATATTTTGTTTAAAGTTTCCTCGTATTTTACCAGATGTACGATACGATCTGTGGCCTAAGACCATGCTAATGCCAATCTGTATATACAACACAGAGGTAGGAGATTATATGTGAAGGATCTTGTTTCAGTAACACTTACACACCAGATTGTATACCAAACATATTGCTTGAACTGTCAGTGGAAATTCCAGAAAATTTTATTTTTTAACAAGTATAACAATGAACTTTACATATTGTATGCTATCATACACGACATGACAAAATTATCTTGGCTTTCGTTTATCATTACTGAAAACCAAGAACTTGATTTAACCGAGTTTACGATATAAACTTGCTCTACTGCTGCTATTGCTTTCTGTGTATCATGCGCACTATTAGCACTCTCATCGTTTGCATGATTATGCGCATTTAACGAACGCTTGTGTTCAGAACCGAAATCAATGCACAGCTCCTTCAAACTTTTGAATTTCCTTTTGGACAAACTTTCCTTAACTTAAGCATAAACGATATCCATAGCAGAGGTGACTGTATTTGCTTGTTTTGAACAAGCCACGGAAACAGATTTCTTCGAGTACTATTTCTAAACAGAATTTTGCTGTCCATGGAAATTCGGTATTCGGTTAAGGAACAAGCAATAATATCTTTACTTCCTAAAAGGATGAAGGCTTCCGGTCAGAAAAATATTTATCTGTGTTAAAACCCACTTTCATAGTATAATATAAATATCAAATAAATAAGTACTGAAAAGTAAATTATCCAAACATTTTTTGTTTGGTACAATCCATTATTACATTGTTTGTACGGTCTGTATAAAATTTTGAAATTTGATTGAGTATTATAAAAGCCTTAAAACTACTTCATTTTGACCCGATGTTATTAAAAGCTAAATAATACGTACCAGAGGAAAAGTGAATAAACTTATGTGTAAGTACATAATTAAACTTTGATGTATATGTATGTACACATTGGAAATATGTAGAATGTTGAATAAAATGATATTAATGCTTTCCAACAATGAAGAAATGAAAGTGATTTATTTTTTGGCATTCCTCTATTGTACTTGTTTTTTAAAAGGAATAGCGTTTCTCGTATGTTCCGCTGATTGTTAGTTTTCCTTTTTTTCTTTTGCATTGATTTTTTGTAATCGCCTTTAATCATCGGCACTACTTTCGTTACGCCCGTTCGTTTAGCATTGATAACGGAAGAAGACGTGGGCATGTATTTTAGGTAATTAGGTTAATTGGCCAAAACATCTCGTAGCGGTGATCGGCGCCCCATACAACCGGAGATTTGGTATCCGCCGTGACTTAAAACGAAGACCTAATATTTTCCGTTAGATATGCCAAATCGCTATTATAGCGATAAGAAACTCGAAATCAGGAAATACCTGAGGCTGCTATAGTTTGAATAATCCCCAACAAGAACACGGCCCAACGGCACTCGAATCACATCATGATGTTTTGTCTGAATTCTTTCAAATTCCGCCTGAACATAGGAACTTTTAAAAGAAATTTATGCAAAAGGGAGAAATATAAAAATACTCAATATTACTATTTTTAATAGGATATAGAGCAAAATCGTCTCACCTTCAGCAAAGGCGATTTTCTTCCCATCATTTTTGCATAATTTATAAGTAAAGACGCAAACGTTCTCATGCTTTGCTACGTCTTCGAACTGACAGCCTTTTTTTACTTCTCTATTAAGGACAGAGA
This sequence comes from Macrothele yani, assembly GCA_039090855.1. Taxonomy (NCBI): domain Eukaryota; kingdom Metazoa; phylum Arthropoda; class Arachnida; order Araneae; family Macrothelidae; genus Macrothele; species Macrothele yani. Next base: position 109,156,071 of record CM077015.1, on the reverse strand, counting down.
AATAATTTTTGGTCGATTCTTCATTACTGATCTTTTGATTTGCAGGCGATCTACCCAGCCACTTTTCCACAGTTTAGTACAGTTTGATGTATTGAAAAACACAAAACGTTTTCTGAAACAAACGAAGATAAAGCAAACACATGTTCCCATTTCACGTGCAGGTGATAAAAACAGAAGTCACGTCAGTGTCCGTCAGTATGCTGCACGTCACTTGCAAATGGCCCCAGAATGCATAGCAAATTTTGCACCTTCCATAGCAACGAGTAGTTAAGGCCCCTTTCCCGAGAACCCAAGGAGGTTGAAACATTCGACCCATCAGATCGCGTGACACACGTATGTTTTATTGGGATTCTTTTTTTTTTATCTACCCCAGTCATAAACATCGAGAGTTTTCCGGCAAACTTTCGTCATCACAATTTGGGGGATTCTCCGACGAGCTCGTTAGCGAAATTCAAGTTTTTATCGCAAATTGCGACAAAAACGAGCTGCAGGTTAAATCCAGGTGTGGAAATAGTAAATTCTAGAGAAAATCGAAGTTGAAAAGAAGCCTCTCTTTTAAAAATGATTCGTGTCTTTTTTTATTAGTGAGGATCAAAGCCAGTATTATTTGAGAGATTTCATTCGGATTACATTTGATTTTTTTTTGTTTAGAACAAGTTGCGAACTAAAGCTTAAGTAATTTAAAAATACACTGTATCAACCATCCAAGAAAATTTCAATGTCAATGACAAAATTTAATAACATTATGTTTGGAACTAACTACTGCATGTCTTTTATTTTGCAATGTTTAATAACTTTTTGCTTTAAACTTGATAATATTTAACAATAAAAGATAGCAAGATGTATCATATTGGCAATAAATGAATTAATCAGTTATGTTACTTTCATTTAGTTTGATTTTTACAAATTGTGAACTTGAATTTGTAGGTATTCTTTAGAATTATATTGATTCAGGGCTTTTATACGTTAGTGAATAAAAAGAAAGTGACGTAACACTTGACTCATCTGAGTTTAAAATCTCTTTTAATGGGGCAAGTAAAAATACACGAAAACTGAAGACCATTCGCGCCCAACTATAAGGCTTCATCTGGGCTAGATTATGAGGGACTTTGAACACTAACAGAACCGCTAAAGCAGTTAAAGAGATTTTGGACATATTGGGACAATAATTCCGTCCGTGTGGAAGTCAGTCAATGTTTGAAACATTCTCCCGTATTATAGAGGGACATTATCTGTTAATTTTCGGTGTTTGTTCAGGACGATATACAAAATGAAAATGTTCAAAATACGTGGTGTTAGTGAATAAATAAAGGCATCGCTAGTAGGCTAAGGAGACAGACGTCAAACGAGCTCGGCTACATATAGAGAGATCTGGGATACGGGTCGTCAGCGGTGACTAGATAACAATACTTCGGTTGCTATGTGTTAATAAAACGTGACTGGAGCAATGGCTTTGTTTATTGTTTGTTCAGGAGATTTCTCCAAATATCTGGCAGTTCCAAGAAAAAGCTTCCGTTGCACGGTTGCCGATAAGATATGAGTTCAGCCTGCCAGTAGAAAGTAAAAGTTCGGCAATTAATGTGTGTTTTATTTACGCCATTAAAGAAGATTTTAAACTCACAAGAGTCGTGTTATATTATAAAAATAGTGTAACGTAATCGGTAAAAATATAGTTCTCATCGATCTGATTTTAATATCAATACGTTTTGACTATCGATCACATCGATTTTAGAATTGATTTATTGCATGCTTCATAAACGTATTTTACACTCTTTGCCAAAACAAAAAAAAAGAAAAGAAAAAAACACCCAGAAGGAATTATCCAATCGAGATGAAAATTGGTATGGGCAATGTACATGTACAGTTATACGAGTGCAAGAAGTCAGTACCTTGTAACGCCATCTCTGGGTCGGAAAAAAGTGGTTACCTGCTATGACATACACACATACACGAATATTTATCTGAGGTATAGCATGCCAGATGATGTCCAAATTGAGGACAGTTCGTCGACATCCGTTGATGGGAGTATGTGGCGTCTCATTCAGTCCGAAACATGTTCGATCGGTGAAAACTCGTGCAATCGGGCTGGTCATGGAAGGGTGTCGACATTTAGGAGGCAAGACTGGGTGAGTCTTGCCGTTTGAGTCCAGGAATGTTCATTTGGAAATATTGCTGTGTGATGCTGCTGCAGGAATGACAAAATAGCAAGGAGAGGTATGTCGTCGACGTATAAGAAACTCACCGTCGCTTATTTAAAGCCACTGGTTCCAGGAATAAGAGATGAGCAGCGCCGTAAGTCAAACAAAAATTGCATGCTTCATCTTGGGTCGAACACAGATACATGTGAAACGAATATTCAGAATCCAAACCTTAGACCAGTGCGCCACCGGTATTGCCCAGTGTAAGGGTTGTGAGTTGTCACCCGCCTCTATTTTCTTTGTGTTTTAATGGAGGTAAGGGCTTTAAGCCTACAGTGAGCAAATCAGTCGGCTATTCTTCTAATTTAAAGCAACTGTTTTACTTTTATTTCAGGGTTTAACCACCACCGATAGCATCTCTGACAGCTAAAAGCAGCCGCCCGTTCGAAATTTAGGGTGACTGACTCCCTGAAGCAGAAAGTTCCGCAAGACAAACATACTACCAATAGCTCACCGAGATTTGAACCCAGGTCCAGCAGTCAGGAGCGTAAGATTAGAACACTACTTTGAAAAAATAAGAAGCCTGAGCATTGTACCACTTTTTCGCCAGCTTGGGCACACATCTTTGACGTCAACGACGAAAAATAAGAGCGAAACTTTGCACGGTACGGAAGTTAGCTCTGGTAAGAGTTCTGCAGTCACCATTTATGTCTCTAGAGATGTGTTGAAACGCAGTAGCGTTCAAGTTGATTAAAACAAAATTTCAAAACCAAAACATGAAGCAAATTCTCGAGGGAGAAATCAGCTAACGATTTTCTACTTGAATTATAGTTCCTAGCTAAAGTGCATAGCCTTTTCTAAGTGCTAACTTCGTGGGTTCAGCGTCCCTCTCCGTTAAGAGAAGAACTGTTCCACCGTGCGTCAGTTGGAGAAAACGCGGCCTCAATTTCAACACTCTTCTAGAAGACAGAAAATCATCTTAATGCGTTATTTTTCGTATTAAAGGATCATGTGCGAAATAATTCAGGAACTTTAGCATGTGATGTAAAAAACGAAGACAGAAACGAAAAGATATTTCCTTTAACGTAGCACTACGAAATGCAACTCTTTCATGGCAGGATACGTATATGGTTCCTCCGTAGTATTCCACCCGTAAATTGGCCGCCAACGCAAGAACGAATGGCCTTCGTTTCGTCGGAGTCTGATTTGTAGCCATCATCCAGGTGCGGTAACGCCCTGCTGCCTACTGAAATGCGTCGATGAACTGCTTTATGGATCGGTTACAGTTGTTCGCGAAAGAGGTTCCAGTCGGTATTTAATTCTCTTTCATGCAATTTTTAAAGAACCATGTTTAACGCATTCACACAGAGTCATCGGGCTCCTATCCGAAGAAGTCGATAGCTTGAGACAATCAATTCGAAAAATCAGGTTCGACTTCTCTATACGACTCCATTTTAAAACATTCATTACAACGAAACACCGGGTACTGACGTGTAAACCGCCGGATTTTCAACTTTACTTCATATAACTTTTTAGCACCAGCTGTCTCAATAAATGCAATAGTATTTCTAAATTTTGCAAGAAGAGGAATATATTTTTACGCTGCTTTTACAAGTAGCGGTGACATACCCCCACTGATTTTAAGCAAGAAGGCCTGCGCTTACTTTAATCACATTGGAAATCAAATATTTAATCATATTTTATTAGAATGAATATTAAGATTTGATGAATATTATTAATGTATCGAAATTTTATCCTCAATTGAAATAACGGATATCTATTGGACGCATTAGTCCAAAATCCAACAGAGTGAAATAATTACGAGAACCGGAGACCCCTCTATCAGCAGCGTGAATTGAAATATATCCCGAAAAAGCAAAACTCTTTTGTCAAATCAATCCAAACTTCAAGAAAGTGAAATTAGTAAAATAACTTGATACCGCAGCCCAGTTAAATCCCGTGAATTCCAGAATAGCCACGGAAAAGCGAAAATAAATTTAATAAATCATTGCAAAATCGAAGAAAACTGTTTGGAAACTCTGGTCCAGAAGACGATTTATTTCCTATATTTTTTGTGAAACACCGACAACCCAGGTTACCTCAGTTAGTTTTCTGACAAACTGCAAAATAGTGTTTGCCCGGCAATTAATTAGCTTCTTTGCACTTATAAAGACATGACTTCTAATCATTGTGTTGAATATGAGGTACAAATATCTAAAAGTCAGTTTCAGAACAAAGTGGTGGTCTTCTGTCAACTTTATTTAGCAAGGTCTGTGTATAATACCATAGAAAACGAATTTATGTTTGAAGGGAGTTAAATAATCGAAAAGTATTGAATTCCGCTGTGTTTTGAAGAGAAAAAGAGACGATAGGAAAATATCGGAATCGTGCGGGATGTATCGAAAATAAATAGACACGTGGTAATACATGGGTGCTGTAATAAGTCCATGTCTCCACGCAGAATTGGTAAAATCATAATTTACTTTTCAGATTATCGCCTAATCAAAGGCTTTTTTGTTGTGTACACCTTAATTTTACAAGACTAAAAACCATGGTATTAATTTTTTATATAATTATTTTTCTTTTCCTTTTAACTTGTATACTACTACGTTCAAGATGAAATACCGTATCTGGTTGTACAGTGTATTCAATGATACTTAGGAAGTCAAAAATCCAATACAGATATGTTAAAAAACCACAAAGGTTCTGTTGAAACACCATCCTGGATATTAGAGAAGATTTCTACTTCAAAGAAACGGCTTGATACAATTTCGTTTATGAGTTCAAACTTTTCTTCTTAAACTTTCGGGAAATATATTTCCTTTAATAATTACATTAGTGTAAAGTTTAATATTCAAGCATATAATCTCATTTGTGAATTTAAACGCTAGGATTGCAGTGCTATATTACCTATCAACACTAAGGATAAATAGGTACAGAAACGGATTATACATAAAAAAGATAAATGTGGAATTACCGAACATGAAAACTAAAATCATAAGCTTTGAAAACATACAATTAAAAAATCTTATGTATTGTTGTGTAATCATTATTGCAAGATTTCATTTGCAAGCTATACAAAGGAAAGTTTATTCAAATCCTACAAACTGTGACGCCAGAATTTTAATATTTTTACATGAAATACGTAAAACGAACAGCAATCATCATGGCTGTAAGTTATTGTGAAATGTTAAATATTGATATAAGCATGATATTTTCGAAAATTCAGGAAAAAATATTAGCAATACAATTATAAAATACTGAAATTGACTGCATTAAAAGCACAGGCTCATTGCTGGCATTATTTTAAGCAGCACCGATTCGTAGTTTAACATTTTCTTTTCCAAACTACACCTACCCTCTGAATACTTACTTCCTATTTTGTTAAATATGCGGATTGTGCAGCTTTATTTTGGTAGCAGATGTCATGTAAGTAATTATTGTCCAATATGAACAAATTTAAGTTTCCAGTTGCTTCACAGAATGGATGGGAAAGAACATTATTTTGGACACCAGTAGTTATAATAAAATCAGTAGCGTTGCGATATTTTTTTTTTTTTTTGCCAATTACTGTGTTCCCATCACTAAAACATGAGCAAGAACTTTGAGGGAAAACTTGTATTACGGTTTTTTAAGAATGTTAATCTTTTACGAAAATATCACAAAATTAATTTACTAATGAAAAAATTATATTTAAGCAGAAATATATATACATTACTGTAGAAGTCCAGTAAATACAGTGTGGGCAAAGCACTATACTTCGCAGAAAATGGAAAACCAAATATCACAGAATAAGTGCAGGTCTTCAAATTCGTGGGATTAAAAGAAATCAGTTTTCTTTGTACACCAAAAATATTGTATCAATGCAAAAATCAAAAGCTGTACCACAAATTATTGAATGATCCAGGATTTCCCAGCAGACATTTTTAGAAGGAATTATGAAAATTACATCATTAAACCTTTAACCGGCTGGAATGAATTAACTCGGGGAGTGTAAAATGGACAGAAATGCGCTGAAAACATGTCTGCTGCCTCAAAGGTGTGCCAACGGATCTGAAACAAATTAACCTGATCATAAAAGCGCTTTGCTTTAGCCTAAGAGAGATGTTTGACTCATTTGTTTGTACCGAACTGCCTGATGTTAGTTTCAGCTTACTAGGTGCACCTCATCATGCCCATTAACAAAGAAAAAAGGCTTGGAACAGTGCACTTATCACCAGCGAAAGATTTAATTTATGGTCGTTATTTCTTACATGTCCGTGGAGAAGGAGTAGTTCCGCCATAGCTTTAGTAACATTATTTAGTCATTGTTTAGGAAATCACAAAAGTTTTGGCATCATTTGTTTCAGGTACGTCAGTCGCTTAAAAGGTTAAACGAATCTCTATTCCGAAAAATATAAGAATTTTGATGAAATGCGTATTTAGCCTGGCATTGCACGCAAATTGCGTGAGGGTTAAATCGAAATAATTACTAGCTTGTGGGTTCTTCATCGACTGTGGTAAGACAACAGATGTTGAATGCTGCGCAACGCATTGGTTCTAACATCAATTTCAATTGTCTCATATAAGGTTTGCTTTATTTGAGACATGGTTTTTCTGCTTTCTGATCAGATATTTATTTGCAGAACTTTCCTGTCTCGTTCTGTTACCATCGGTGGTCTACATGGTTATGTCCTGACACATTGATTCCAGCCCTCTGCGATTTGCATATCAGACAACCTAAGTCCAAAATAGATATCACCGTAGCCGTAGAAACATCAGGTTCGTAGCTGTTGCTTATGTTACACCTTATTATAAATCAGCGCTGAAACTCTTATAAATCTTCTTATCGAGGTATTTTGAATTCTCAGTGGTACTGCTGTCTCATAATTTCCGTACGATAATATTTGTGTTGGTGCAGGTATCATGGTGTTTACTTAAGACGTAATTCGCTGTTAAGTGAAGGATGACGAAATATAATTCACATTTCACATTTCAAATCCAAAAATAGAATTACATGAGATGTATTATTTATGATAATATTTCACCTTCTCTTCTGAAATGCAAATCAACACCTACGAGATGTAATACACGAATGTACTTCATTCGGAGTCTCACACGTATCTGTATCCCTCTTCTCCATTGGCCAGAGAGACACAGATAATACTATTATGACTCAATAGAAAAAATACCTTCCTCAAGCTTTCAAAAACTGAAACGGTCTCAAAAGTCGACCACTACTCAAAAAAACACACTGCCTTCATTTGCATATGACGGTCAGGTTGCGATTTGAGATTAAATTCACCCTACCTTTGCTTACCACTTGCACAACTAAATAAAACTGCAGAAATGCTGGTTACAGGCTTTTGGTATTAAAGGTCATGTTATATTTAATTAAATTTTATTATATTATTATGAACTATTGTTCAAATAAATATCTGAAAACGGTGGTTGCCTCATTGAGATATTAGATTCGAAATGAATCCTTATCTCAAAAGAATGCTTGTTATGTCATTTAACACATCTCAACGATACGAGTACCAATTTTATTGTCGATGACACCATTTTTCTCATTTGGAAAATTTGATATCATTAAAATATTTTAAATAAAATATATATACGACAGAAATTTTATAGACGAACTTGGTGCATATTTTTCATGTCATTTTTCTAATATTAAATGATAACAAAATACCAACGGAAACACACCAGATTAAAAAATTCCAAACACCAAGAGTTTGAAACATCTGACATGTTCGAACGATTAAGTAGGATTTCCTCAGAGGTGAAGTGAACGAATAAAAAAGGTACTGAAACAACTATATCTAGTAAACTTACGGGAACAAATGAGGGTTTTTTTGTTTGTTATTTCCAATGTTTGTTGGCATGGAAGAATTTAATGCTATTATTGGCATATTTTCACTGTATTCCATTTAACCACTTCCTTCAGAAAACTTGAAAATTTTCATCGTCCTGGAGCGGGAATCGAACACGCATGTCCGCCAATTTTCGTTCGAGCATGCTAGTTATTACACTACACAGGACAAGGAAATTTCAAACAACTGAGCGTATGTATCTGAGAACCTTGAGATTTTCGCTAGTCGAAGCTATTCATGCCCGAGACGATCCGATGTGGCATAAATACCTTCCACTAGGGCACATCTGAAGGTTCTCAGATATCTACGTTCAGTTGCCGGGAATTTCCTTTTCCTGGGTAGTGTAATGACTACCATGCTCGACCGCAAATAGGGAGCTGCGGGTTCGATTTCCGCTACAGGAAGATGAAAAAAAAAAAAAAAGAAAAATTTTAAAGTTTTCTGAAAGAAGTGGTTACATAGAATACAGTGAAAATACCTCAATAATAGCATTACAATACCTACCATGTATTTGTGAAGAATTATTTCTTCGGGCAAATTCGTTTCCCAATTGTATATGAAGCATTTAGTACTGAATTGAAAATTATAAGTACTAGAAGTAAAGGTTTTACAGAACAGAAAGAGGTCAGTGATAGACTTTTGTGTTGGAAAACTCAGTAAAAGTGTTTAATATCTTCTGTTATGTAAATCAATGCCCATTTGCAAATCATTCATGCTATAAATGAATTTGCATTTGCTGTCCCTGTGGCGCAGTGGTCAAAGCGATGGCTTCTGATTATTCATCCGAGAGGGCTCCGGGTTAGAATCCCGGTGAAACATTGATGTTGTGTTTGTCTTACGGCACTGGTTCTCTCCCTTCCCTGGAATCAAATACCCTAATTTAGGGACGGGCTACTGCTTACAGCCCATTGAGTTGCACACGGTGATCGTTAAACCTCCAATCAAAAAAAGGAAAGAAAAAAAGGGAATTTGCATTTCGTAATGTAAAATCGATGCATTTGAACGCCATAAATATCTATGACGTCTAATTTTTTTTTGGTTTTCCCTTTCTCCATATCTTTTTTCTAAAAATAGGTTGAATGCATTAATTAGGACGGAAATATTAAAACAAACGATGGCCTACGAATCGTAAATGAAACATATAAAGTGATATTGAAAATGAAAGAACTGCATATACGGGTATATATGAGGTGTTTATGGAAAAGAGCAAAATTGTGGTACACTTGCACTTTATCAGTCAAAGCAATTTGAACACACCAGTTGTGCCACATTATTACCTCTAATACAATCATGTTCGGATTTATAGATGCAAACTGACTTTTTATTTGGATAAGGAGCTGCATTAGAACTTTTAGAACAAAGTTAAATAATGTATTGCACTGTATTTTAATGTTCAGTTTTAATCAGTGAATAAACTTTAAACAGGAAATAACATTGGCGCTCATACATTTACGATCTTCTAACGTTTTCGAAATGCTGCATCGAAATTCCATGTATCGGCGAGTTCATTGTATCAGTTGTTGGTGTCACGTTCCTGTGCTGTAAAAGAAACATACTCTCCATTCTTCATTCGGAATTTGAATGAAGATGCACGGTTAGCGGTCAGCATCCCTAAATCAGGGACGGGTAACTAACTGTTTATAACACTTAGACTTTCTCACGGTGGTCGTAAGATTCTTTAACCGTAGGAGGACAAAAAGTAGACGGATGGGGGTGCAATATTTTGAGGATTGCTCAGGAAGCAGAAATGCCCAGTTATGTTTCTGTATATGTGTTCCCTACTTTATGCTATAAATGCACTGCATCTCGTAAAAAATCCCCGAAGAGCTCAATATATCCCTCCGTTAGGTATGTTTGAGTATGCGATTTAAACCACGGATTTTTAATTTCCATATGAGTTACATCCTCAGCCGTGTCCAGTTGAGTACGAACAAAGAAACGAATTATGAGTTTAATAAAAATTGAAAAAAATCTTAAATAAATCACTTTTTCCACTCCCCGAAACAGAAACTTTATAAAATCCTTGTAAGAAAAGATAAACAAAGCAGGGTCAAGACAGGTTTCAGCGGTACTGATGTATGAAACAAATGAATGAAATTTATCAGAAAACGATTTAAAACTCTGAAAAATTTAAAAGTTGCAAACGCCTAAAGAACTGAAGCAAAATTATTGAATTTACCTGTCCATTTCCATGTGAAATAAAAAGAAAATGACAAAAATTATTAAATCAGCCCTTTTTCCTAATCACCGAGGAACTGTTATTCCAAAGAGAGGAAACATAATTAAATGCGAGACATACGAAAATATGTTAACATAGTGAAAACGTGGACCACTGAGTGTACTCAAAACGGAGGTACAGGTAAACATGTTCTTTGCATAGATATAGGAAACGGACGTCTAATTACAGAAAAGAACCCAAGACATAGGGCACTAAATTACAGGAAATAAAATTCCTGCAATGTAATCAATAGGACGTTCTTACTTTGTCTTTTGGTAATTTTCTTCGCCACACACCTGGCAAGCAGGTTTGGCAGGTTTCAATACATTTTACTTTAGCTCGAAGAAGAACTTAAGAGCTTTTTTTTTTTTTTTTTTGCTTGGAAGCTTTACACATGTAATTTATTTTTCAAGTTATATATGGCATATTACTGTATTTCCAACATTAGGCATATACATAGGTTCATTTAAATTTTTCCCATTAGGTTCTTATTGCAAAATACGTTTTGGCTTTTAATCACAAACCGATATGTTAAAATTATTAATGACGACCGGAAAGATTTGATTCTCGAGCTGAGTTTGAGCCAACATGTTTTTGGCTAAATGCCTCCAAGTAACCCCAAACGAACATGGTATTTAATTCTTGCATACTACATTATATACACTCCTTCTTAATAATGTGGTTTGTCATCCGTATTCTAAGTTACATACAACTGCATGTGAGTAACGTCATAACTGAACACATTGTTTTTTTACTGAATATCAAAAGATGTGTTAATCGTGTATGTTGATTCATCCATGGTTATTACTTTATATTCTTTTCAGACATCCAAGTAATCCTTAATTTGTAACGTGATTTTTACCAACTATGCTAAATACTTTCCTTTTCTATAAACAAGGTAGTGGCCTAGTCAGCTAGCTGCAAAATTAAAATTTACGATATGATTTCTCCTATGACCCCAAAGAAGGCAGCAAACATCGATCACAGCGAGACATAGGAACAAACCCTAGGACAGTGTGTGGACTGATGCCCGTACTCACTGTGAAAAGGTGGTAAGTGTTAACAGGGAATGAGCTTATTGTTAGAGAAAAAAACGCTTTAATTTGGGTGGTAAAACTCTATAGAGAATAAGCAAAGGGCCATTGCAGGGCAGATCTTATGTCATAGAAGACTGGATATGTACGGATAATATTCCATAGTAAAAGGAATGTTCGTGAATAAAGAAATGTGTGTATGACCACTTTGAGGGTACAACTATGGAGCCGACCAACAGATACCCGATAGATAACACCTTCCAATCAAATTTAACGAAAAGCCACCCAATCCATTAAAAAACGCTATTAACTAACGCTGTCACCCCCTAAATCCAAGTAAGTTTAAAAGTTATGTCTAACTACGTTTTAAAAACCATCTAAACAAACGAATAATATTATTTAATTTTGCAAATGTACGTTATTATTCTCTTTCGAAGGCCTCACGCATTTTTTTTTCATTTCGTTGAGGAACTATTCATATCGCGCAGTGGCATAAGGAGATACATGGTAGGAAAGGTAAACAAGCTCGCCGACACGTGGCGATTCCGAAGTGCTTCCATATCCTTTCCAAATCATAAGGTTTTTTTTTCTTTTATATTTATATTATGATGTTTTAAATGATGAAACTAGTTTCTGTGCTTCGTGAAGGCTGGTGTGCGACATTTGTAGAAACAAAGCGCATTATTATAGTGTGGAAGAAATATTCTTCTCAAAATAAGTGGGAAATATGTCATGATAATTAACACATCAATCTGGCATCTCTGAATCGACTGTATATACTGGCCTCACGTAATATCCATCACATCAGAAAACTTAAAATGTTTTCGCCCTGTAGCGAGAATCGAATCCGCATTTCCCGATTACCGTTCGAGCATGCTTACCGTCCTGGGTAATGTAACGGTTTGCATACTCGAACGGTAATCGGGAGATGCTGGTTCGATTTCCGCTGCAAGTTTTCTGATGTGATGGATTTTACGAGATAATAGTATATACAGTGAATTCAGAGATGTCTGATTGCTGTATCAATGCATTAGTACTCAAAACTGTTTCATGTGCTTAAAATCACATAAAAAGTAATAATTTTACCATAGAAAACAGGTTTTAATGACAAAATGTTTATATAAAAACATCTGTAGAGCTTTCTAGTAAGCAAGTATAGCACGACTGGACAGTGAATGCGCCAATTTTCTAAAAGCATGGCGAGTGCAAACTCGCAGCCTGTAGGAGCAAGCAGACCGATGACTAGGACTTAACCACAGAAGCACAAAGCACTGTTCTGTTGAATATCATTGAAATGGGGTCAAAGGTTGAGTCAGAGGAGCGAGATTTGTCCTTCAGCCATTATCCTCATAACTTGAGTAGTGATTTCTGGTATGTTGGAAAGCGTATCATAATCAATGCATTGCATGATTTTACTAACTTGTTGAACTTATTATTACTCACCTGTCTCTCTCTCTCTCTGATTCTCTATGAGATGCTTTTGGTTTTCATTCTTTTTGGTTTTTGATATATTTCAGCATTCTGAATCTAGACGGCTACGTCTGAACTCGGGTCTGCTATTTTTTTCTAGAACTCAAGTACAGTAGAGCCATGCTGTTCAGTTTTTTCGCCTGCGTACCCACAAAACAAATTTTCCAAATTTTATACTCCCAATATTTTTAGCAATCTTAGGTTGCCTAATGGAATTATTTAATACGAAAGATACATATGTATTGACAAAGAACATTGTTTAATGGCATAAGTATACAGGACTTGGAAACCGCCAAAGCTTAGTATGAATAATGAAAAAAATAGGCAATAATAATCTTATAAAATATCCATTTTGTGAGAAGCTGTTTACTTTTTATTTTTTTCCTGCTTTTTTTGAAGCTAGAAATTCTATTCGTGGAAGAATGTTAATTAGTGCATAGATGAGGCCCGGCTCTGGATCAAGGCAATTCATCACATTGGTTTTGATAGATATTAGTGTACAAAAGGCATGTCCACATACGTAGGTCGAATGAAATAGAATAAGCCAATAGCAATGTCACTTCAATAGGTCCGTGAACTCATTTCGAGCTACTTTCCAAAAATTGGAGACTGACATGTTATCAATTGTTGCCTTCAGTGTTCTATAAGCACATTTATATTAAGTCTTCTTTTACTTTGATGGAAAGATAAATGAAATGCATGCAATAGCATTAAAAACATTTAACACAATGATATGTTTTGTCCTGTGGAAAGTATTTCATTTTTTTAAATCTGTGGAAATAATTTCAAAGATGCTTCAATCAGCCAGACCAAGTGGTATTTAATGATTCCCAACAGGGTATCACTAACAGCGACTCCACTTTATTCAGTAAATTCACAAAGACATGGAAAAGTCGCAATATTTCTATCACCAATACATTTAACCAAAACAAATCCTTTTTATGAAACCCAATGATCTTACTCTATGTTTGAAAGGTATTTGGATCAAACACTTGGAGCTGTGGGTTCAGTATAATTAGTTTGCTGAAAATGTCCGCCAAGTAACTTAGTTGGCAAAGCCAGTCTTTATTTTTAAAATATGTGACCAGTTCAGATTTCAGTTCTGAGAGAAAATATATTACGTCTTCCCAAAATTCAAACAGTGTTAAAACACGACCTCGTAACAAACAGCTGTGTGTAACAGTAGTTGTGTATGTGCACATCCCATCTACTCACACATTTGCCTAATGGGACATGGTTTACCTTGACTTCACCATATTGATTACAGTAACATATTGTTCAATATTTCATGCCACTCTGGATTTTTTTATTTTATTGGTAATCAAATTTAATTTATGCGCAATTCAATGCATTGTTGTCATTGGACGTCGTGGTTAACTAAGCAAATTCGCTCAAAATGACCTGTCTTTCTTACCTAACATTGAAGCTCCTCCATCCGTGGATACATTGATACACTATTCCAACTGAAAAGCTAATTTAAGTCTTATAAAACTATGAACGGTTTGAAAAAATCTTCTCCCTTCGTAAGCTGTTGTACTCCTTTTTATCCGAGTATATAGAATATTTAAATGAATGATTTAATTCCTCAGGAGAGAAATAACAGGTCTCACAGATTTTATCCCAAAAATTGGAAATCAAAAAGAAATTTGAATTTTGCCGTTGAACGTCCATATGGATTGGAATTGAGGACAATATTATTCAACCTGTTACTTTTTGATGAAACAAACGGAAAGTTTGAAAAAAAATGCAGACAAATCGTATAATTGCCACAGATTTAATTTTGTAAATTGAATCAGATTTAAAACTTTTAGTATATTACGAAAATAGATTACTTCATAAAACATTTTATTTGTAAGTCTTGTTAAGAAATCATATTTGTGTTTTTTTAATTCATACTATCCCTTTGTAAAGTGCTGGCGAATATTACATTTTATGACCTACCTGTTACTCCTATCAATTCGCGTGTGGTTTGATGCGAATCCTAGTGGATGAGATGGTTCAAACGATCATCATCAAAATAAGATGGACGACCTGAGCGTGGGGAGTCGTTGAGGCCAAAATTGCCACCTCGGAACCGCTCAAACCTTTTTGGCTGCCCTTGGAGCAATATCATTCTCCCCACACACAACAGGAATTTGTCTAATAGCCTCGGCGGCAGTGGATCTCTTGTTAAACTCGGGCCAGATACATGTACTTGGAGTGACACTTTTCCAAAATAAGAAATCAACGCTGGCAAAGTTTCTACTAGTTTTGTACAGTTTTGTACACCCAAAATAAAATTTTGTACACCACCGGAAGTGGTACTTTTCGGCTTTCTAAAAGTGGCACTCCAAGTACATGCTGGAGTGTCACCTTTTCCAAATGGAAAGTAAATACTGCCAAAGTTTTGTACTAGTTTTGTACAGTTTTGTACACCCAAAAGAAAATTTTGTACACCACCGGAAGTGGTACTTTTTGACTCTCATTTGTGGTCCCCGAGCATGTACTTGGAGTGCCACTTTTCCAAAAACGAAAATAAACACTGCCAGACTGTTGTCCCGGCTTTGTACAGTTTTGTACACCCAAAAGAGAATTTTGTACGCCAACGGAAGTGGTACTTTTTGACTCTCCTTTGCGGCTCTCGAGCATGTATCTGGAGTGCCACTTTTACAGAATCGAAAAAACACACTGCCAGAGTGTTGTCCTAGTTTTGTACACCCAAAAGAAAATTGTGCACAACACCGGAAGTGGTACTTTTGGCTCTCCTTTGTGGCCTTCGAGCGCGTACTTGGAGTGCTACTTTACCAAAATCGAAAACAAACACTGCCAAAGTGTTGTCCTAGTTTTGTACAGTTTTGTACACCAATAAGAAAAATGTTGTACACCACCTGAAGTATTACTTTTTGACTCTCCTTCTCTGGCTCTCGAGCACGTACTTGGAGCGCCATATTTCCAAAATCGAAAATAAACACTGCCAGAATGGTGTACTAGTTTTGTACAGACAAAAGAGAGTTATGTACCCCTCCGGCGATGGTTCTCTTTGGTTGTCCAGCATGCTCTTAGAGTGTCATCTTTCGAAATTCGGAAGAAAACACAGTGCTATCTTTTTCCAGTTCATTACATACTTTTACTGAAGTATTACCTTTTGACTCTCCTTCTGTGGCTCTCGAGCATGTACTTGGAGCGTCATATTTCCAAAATCGAAAATAAACACTGCCAGAATGGTGTACTAGTTTTGTACAGACAAAAGAGAGTTATGTGCCCCTCCGGCGATGGTTCCTTTTGGTTGTCCAGCATGCTCTTAGAGTGTCATCTTTCGAAATTCGGAAGTAAACACAGTTCTATCTTTTTCCAGTTCATTACATACTTTTACTCCTTTTCATTATACACAACCAGCTGTTTTCGTGTTCATTATACGCAACTTTTATTTGTTCAAGGTCGCGAATTTCCGTGCGGTTGTCTTGTGTAAACTAAGAAATTACCGGAGCCTTCATTTGTATAGTAAAGGAAGAAAAGAAACAGTTTTTTGTTGCTTTGTTAAGCAATGCTTTCAGCAAAAGCATTTCGAAAACGCGAGGAAGAGGAATTCAAATCAGCACGTAGCATCGCTTCCAGTCTAGCAGCCATGCCGAGCAAGGTTGGGGGAGGGGGAAGTTGCAAAACACTCGGCGCATTCGCAGTGGCGTAACTAGCACAACTTTTGCCACCCCAGAAAATTTATTTCAGCACCCCTAAGCATAATAATTTTTCCAGAATTTCGAACACTAGGGAGTTTTTCACGATGTGTTTTGGGAAAATGGGGTTGTCAGGAAGTTAGGGAGACTGTCTGGAAAAGTAAAGAAACTACCTATTGAGCCCTGTAGTTTTAACTTTTAAAATAAATTTTGCAACAGAAGTAGATAATGCAAGGTTATCAATCAGCCAGTCAGATTTAACACTGTGAGCTGTCAGATGCATAATCATGAATATACGTTTTATTGCATTGAAACGAATTCGGTAAAATATATTTAAATGTTTAAGGTTAACATCTAACAGATTTTAGTGATCGTTATTGGATATGGTTGTATACAAACAGAGAATTCAGTATTCTACACTGCAAGAATGCAATATGGATTTCGTAGCTGCAGATATTAATTTTCATGTACAACCAAAATTTCAATGCAGGCCAGGAAAAAAGAGTGCGTGTGGAAATATAATGTGCAGGTATGTGATGTTTACAAATATAGGAGTACTATACCCAGTGTTCGAAGTTTGCCGGTATGGCATACCGGTAATTAACAAAAATGGAAGTGAGCATACCGGCAGTTAAAAAAACATTATTTACCATCCCGGTATGTAATAAATTATAAACCCTTCACAAACTACATAAAGAAATTAGGATGAAAGCACAAATTATAACGCAGAAATCGGCAAATGACATTTTTAACGGATAAAATTGATAATTAGCAGAGACCACAAACCCTTCAATCAAGGTTTTTTAATTTTTACATTAATTTTTTTAACATTATATAAAATAATTTTTCAATACCAATATATATATATATATATATATATATATATATATAATTATACGGAATGGTATGTATTTCTTTCGAAACCTCCTATTTATAATATATGGATCTATTTTCTACACCATACCGGCAGTAGCTCTGTGCCACTTCGACCACTGAGTGTACCATATAACTACATATTATAGATATGATATAAATTACAATTATATGATTAAATTACAAGTGGAAAACATTTTTTAATGCGATAAGTGGAAATATTCCAAAGTCAGAGAAAAAACATAACTATGGACGTTATTAAGTTTTGCACCATCAATTTCATGGCTGAACATTTCATGGCTGAACTACAACAACAAAAAAACGTCTGCACCATGCCAAAAGTTGTAGTTTGCCTAAGTACACGTTTTATTCAGAGCAACGATTGCGAAATAAATTGTTCATCCAAACCGAAACTGAACAATATATCCTTCTCTGATGAGATCAAGGTTCAACTTTGCATCAAGAAGGAACACAACAACGCTGATCGAAAGTAAACAGCATACCCTTGTCTGATAGGATGAAGGTTCAACTTTGACTGCAGCAAGAACTCAGTAACGCTGTCTCGATTCTCTCAAACTTGTGATATACCGGTTACGTATACGTTAACAAAAAAAGAACTGTGAGTTTGCGATAATCTGAAATTACAAAATTTATGTACATCGAAAAAAGCGTATAAATGAATTAATAAGCTATTATGGAATTGGAAAAGCTTAGAAACTACAGTAAAATATCGGGACTAATGCAGAATAACGTATAAATGTCAAAAAATATAACTGGAATACGCATAGCCGAAGTTTCATTGAATATCGTTTTATTTCTACAAAGCAATGCTTAAATTTAAAAATGTTGTTTAAACTGAAAACCACTAGATTGAAAAAAAAACATTGCGCAGAAATTGAAATTGCTTGAATTTCAGTGTGACGTATACCTATAACTTAACCTTTCTTTGGAGTTGCTTCTAAACTAAACATTTTCCCACAGAAGAGTTCGCTACTTCTCTAAACAGCTTGTACATTTTAGCGACACTGGCAGTGAGTCACAGCAAAATTTAATTTATAGAGACAACCTTGATTGTAAATAATGGGAGGGAGGTGTAGAGAGAGAAAGATTGCAAGTAATTGTGGGGAACTGATATAAAGAAAGAGATTTAGACGAATACGTATTGTTGCTATATGTTGATCTAAGAGCTATTTTGTGTCAAATGGTGAATCACAATGTGACGATATTTTATATAGATGACTTTCGAACTTTCATTGAGTGCAAAATTAAGGGAAAGAAAATTTTAAACATCAATCCTTTTGCTGATTCTTTTAACTTGGCCGTTTGGCTACTGGATTATTACAAAAGTGTGTTTTATATGCAACAAACTAGGAATATTAATCAAATTAGTTAACCATTTAAGCTACTGCTTCGAAAATCAAAAATTCTACAAGTAATTTTTTATGCAGTCATGGGATTATCCACAACTGACAATAGCCATTATACAATCCCAAAATATACAAATCTGTAATTCCAAAAAAAAAAAAAAAAAAAAGATAGAAGTCAGGTGCAAATAACTTCTATAAGACAAAAATTGGAAATTAAGAACTGTGATCTGCTTACATACGCTCCGAGATCATCAAATTTTACCATTCAGGAATCTTATAAAGGAATTCTTATATTTCAAAATGAAGCACGTTTCTTCCACTTACAAAACTAGCAGAAAACGTGCGTGAATATTTCGGATTTGTGGAATGTATGTCTGGTACTGAACTAAGACGGATGAAAAGTGTCACATCCGGTAAAGTACAAAACATTTTTTCGAGCTGAAAAAAAAATAAAATACGACGACTTTTTGTATTTTGGACTGCAAGTACGTGTTTAGCGGTACACTAAGTAGAAAAGTTCTACTATTGTTCTGTCCAGGAAAATAATTTTAAATTCCACGATAGAACATAAAAAATGTTAGTGGTGTCTATTTTCATTTTTCGAGAAACTTTTCTACGATGGCTTTCTAGGAAAACAAAGGCTAGTTTGCTTAGGCGTAGTAAGTGATCGGTTCTCTTTCGGTGGTGTACAAAACATTGTGTACAAAACCGTACAAAACTCGTACAACACCCTGGCAGTGTACATTTTCGATTTTAGAAAAAGGGCAGTACAAGAGCGCATGCCGGAGAGCCACTAAGGAGAGGTAAAAATAACCTCTTACGGTAGAGTACAGATTTTCTTTAGGATGCACACACCCTGGCAGTGTTTATTTTCGATTTTGAAAAAGTGGAACTCTGAGTACGTGCTGGTGAGCCAATAAAAACCACTTCCTGTGGTGTACAATTTTTCTTTTAGGTGTTCAAAACTGTACAACACTAGTGCAACATTCTGGCAGTGTTTATTTTCAATTTTGTAAATGTGGCACTACAAGTACATGCTCAAGGACCACAAAGGAGAGTAAAAAAGTACCACTTCCGGTGGTGTACAAAATGTTATTTTGGGTGTACAAAACTGCGCAAACTAGTGCAACATTTTTGCAGTGTTCATTTTCGATTTTGGAAAAGTGGCTCTCCAAGTACATGCTCGAGTACCACAAATGAGAGTCAAAAAGTACCACTTCCGGTGATGTACAACATTTTTTTGGGGTGTACAAAACTGTACAAAACTATAACAACACTCTGGCAGTGGTTTTTTTTTTTTTTTTTTTTTTTTGGAAAAGTGGCACTCCAAGTACATGTCCGAGAACCACGAATAAGAGCCAAAAAGTACCACATCCGGTGGTGTACAAAAACTTTTTTGGGGTGTAAAAAACTGTACAAAACTAGGACAACACTCTGGCAGTGTTTATTTTCGTTTTTGGAAAAGTGGCACTCCAAGTACATGCTCGAAGTGCACAAAGTAGAGTCAAAAAGTACCACTTAAGATGGTGTACACAATTTTCTTTTGGGTGTACCAAACTGTACAAACTAGGACAACAGTCTGGCAGTGTTTATTTTCGTTTTTGGAAAAGTGCCACTCCAAGTACATGGTGGAGAGCCACAAAGGAGTGTCAAAAAGTACCACTACCGGTGGTGTACAACATTTTCTTTTGGGTGTAAAAAACTGTACAAAACTAGTACAAAACTTTCGCAGCGTTGATTTCTTATTTTGGAAAAGTGGCACTCCAAGTATTTGTATCTATCCCCCGCCCCGGTGGTGCTGTGGTCTAAGCGCGGGCCTGTGACCATTCGTCTGTGATGGGTCCGGGTTCAAATCTCGGTGAGGCGTAGATGTGTTTGTCCTACTAAACTGGCTCTCTCCATTCCATGGAACAAGTCCATGCCACAAGTGGCATGGGACGAGCGACTAATTATAGCCCTTTGAGATGCTCACGGTGCGTTAAGCCTTCATTAAAAAAACAGAAAAGTAGCCACATCCATATATCCTATACAAATTGAGAGTTGTTCCTTTATGTTAACATGGAAAACTTCCCTTCCGTCCGAGATTGTTTTAATCTGTCCTTCGTGGTTCCTCTGAATGATGAGGTGAATCATGTCATCCGAGTGTCGAAATTAAAGTGGAACGCCTTCTGAAGAAATGTTTCTATCTAGTAGAATGTTTTTGGAGTATGTAATTGCCTCCACAAAGAATCAAACCCAGAAGTGTACCTCCCATAGAGGTTAGTGACAACAGATTGGCTCCGAAAAATTCAATAGTAAAACGCGCCATTGGATTAACATGGAACTAGTGAATAGCACCCTCAAACGAGGAAAACCACACTTTTTTCAATTTTTTAAGATTAAATTTCTCTGTGATGCAGCTTTTAATAGTTTTTGGTTATCGTATTCCATGACAGATGCTAACGAAGTTGTATGCTCGACCTACGGGAGCCTATAGAAAACTGGGTATTGGATCTCTATATATTTTCATATGAAATTGACGTGTAAAAGATTAGCTTTTCTTTTTTTTTATTACTACTTCACCTTGGATTTACCTTAGTCACGTTACCCAAAACATCATACCAATGTTGTATCAGCTTAAACAACAATTTTGATATGGATGCAACTCTGTACAAACCTACAGATCAAGAATAGAAGATTCAAAGCTCTGAAACAAAACTTTCAGTAGCAGACCAAGTGGCGCTGTGGACTAAGCGATGGCTTCTGATTTATTCGTTCTAGTTGGGTGCGGGTTTGAATCCCGGTGAGGCATGGATGTTGTGCTTGTCTTTCCGCACTGGCTGTCAACGTGTTACTTGTCCAACACTGGCTATTTTTGTACGTTGCTCACTTAGCAGTAGTAAAATCCATGTCTGATGCATACTTGTTCACAATGTTCTACATGATCAACACTGTCTATATCTGTGTAAATTGATAATTTCCCATGCTGTCAACCATGTATTATTTGTACTTGTTGCTGTGTAATTTCTGTCTCCTGATTGTGTCCGCCTGTATGTCTTTGTACCACCCAGTCCAATAAATCATTAAAAAAATAAAATAAAAAAACTCCAATAAAAAAAATGATAACAGAAGCTTCAGTAACTTGGATATCAGATTGCATTTACTGGTTTCCTTAAAATATTTTGTGCCCAGTGTGCAGTTCAATGAAATCTCGACAAACGGGAAGAGACTTGAATCCGTAGGTCCAGCCTTCTTGAAAATAGAAATGAACAGTTGTTCAGATAAGAAGGCATTAAAGCAGAATTAATGAAGAATTAGTGGTAAAGTGTATTTCTTGCATTTGGCTAATTGCCAAGTATGACGAAAGCTCAGACTCAAACTCTGAACTATAATTTTTATTAATTTCATTTAGTTTCAGTTTGGAATTTCCTAACTGTAATGACTTGGTGTGTCACGAATATTATAAATTACTTCAATTTTAGTTTAAATCTCTCTGTTTTGTGTGTTCCTCAATGTACATGGATGTGCACTTAAATAACTAGTTTTCATTAGCTTATTTACACCTTTACTTTACAGAATGTCTTGTTTTTGATAATTATTAATCTCAGTGATAGAAATCTGAGATTTCTCCGTAAATATAGAGGACATATTTGGGTGACATAATAACATTGATTAAATACTAATATGTCTCTGTGATATATGAATGAATACTGATATCATTTTTCAAATGGTATCTTGATAGTTTCTTCTGTTCTTTTGGTCATGAATTACACTACGTATTTTTAGATAAATGTGATTACCTGTTTCTACATTTAAAATAATTTTTACAATAATTTTCCTGAAGGAACAGGGGGCATCCATGTAATTCCAGAAGCACCTGGGGAAGCAAAACCGACGACCGACGACTAAACTACCATCCATACATTTCTGGCGAATTAGCAATTAACTTAGTTAAAGGCTCATATTTACTGCTAATAGCGCAACCAAAGCTAATACACAAGATACATATCACTCAGTATTTAATACTATTATTTTAGAAATAATACTAACAGTGTTTGTATGTTTAACTGGATACCTGCTTTCAGCATGTATGTTCATTTGTATACGATTCCTTGTTAATTTATTTTCGCAAACACGTATTCAAAATTTTCTTTAGATAGACATTGAGGTCAAACTATTTCTATAGAGCTACAATATTCACATAAATTTCTAGCGTTTTAGAAATATTAGCAAATGTAACAATTTAAAAATTCAAACCAAACGTTCTAAAATTTCGTAAACAAATTTTCCAAGAATCTTCCAGTTTTCAAGTTTAGGGAAAACATTATTAGTTTAAATGAGATATCTATCAATATTTGAACAATGAGCTGTGTTTGGAAGAAAATGTGATACTGGATTCGAATGGAACGATTCAAGCACAGAAAATTGATAAAGAAAATATCACTGTTCGAAAAAATTATTTTTTCGAAATTTCGGTGATGCATGATTACATTCGTTGACAGAAAAGCCGAGCAGATGGCGCAGTGGACTAACCGCTGAATTCTGATAATTATTCTTAGACTGGTCCGAGTTAAAATGCCGGTGAGTTATGAATATTTTATTCGGTTTACGGCACTGCCTATGTCTCTTTCCAGCAAGCAGTAGCCACAAATTCGGACTAGCGACTGCGTATGTTCCATAGAATATTAACGGTAATAGTTAACCCCCCCCCCCCACGCGAAGAAAAAAGACAAATATAATGTTATTTTGTTCCATGCCGTCTGTTAAAGAGAAAGATACGTAACACTTATAAGTTTCTGTATATAAAAAACTAATGGTAAGGTTTCCAATGTTCAGTTTTTTCGCTAATATTGCAAAACTCCGTTAAGAGGAAACTACCACAGTAGCAGTATAATTGATTCTGGAGGTATTATGTAAAGTTGAAAATGGCATACCTAACTATAGGAAAGATGAATTTCCCGCATCGGTGGCGCAGTGGTCTTAAGATGAGTCCGGATTCGAATCCCGGTGGGGCACGGATGTTTTGTTTGCCTTACGGAGCTGGCCCTTTCCTTTCCCTGGAACCAGTGGCCCAAACTTAGGGACGGGTGACTAGAGGATTATAGTCCACCGTGAGCCCATTGGGTTGTTCACGGTGGTCGATAAACATCCGATTAAAAAAAAAAGAAAAAAAAAGAGGCGTTTGTAGTCTTTACTGGGCACTGCCAAATGATAATTTTTTTCAGAAAGTGTACGTTATAATTTTCTTTGAGGTTACGTGATAGAGATATATCTACTCATGTTATGAATCACAGATTCACAGTTGCATCGACCATTTCTGCATTAGATCTACAGATCAGCCTGAACCTCAGATTTTTTTTGGTGACCTGAATTAGAACGAAAGACCATTTCACCGTATAGTCAGTTTTTCGAAAATTTATAATTTTGTTTTTGGAGATTTGTTGAAGTGTGCCGCGGGATTTTTGAAAAACCGGCGACAAAGTTTATAGGATTGTATTAAAAATTAACTTTCGATTCCTATGAAACTCCTCTCCGTATGTATGTCTTTTGAAATATACCATTAGTTATGAAGCCTAGGTCTGGGCCTTATTAGTAAATGTTAATCCTCCGAGTTAATTTTCACATAGAAAATCAAGGAAATAATGTTCAAATTTTACTCAACAGAATACAACAAATAGGCCTAGTTATAGACCCTATTAGTAGATACACATTGGCCACAGCAGCACGCGACCGGTTCACAAACTGCGCTCTCTCAGAAATACTGCCATCCTTGGCCCGAAAGCCGATATCCATCTCTTTTTGCAAATCTTATAACTCGCTCGATTTATCCGTGACAGCAACGATTGATACGTCTTCAGATTTCCTACACCACATCTTGTATACCCTCCACGTCAGCTCACGACACGCGCCTTCTTTCATTAGCTACGCGCTGTTGACGTCAAAAGTAAGAGATGGTCACAAAAATGTGCCTCGACTGTTTATATTCACTAACGACACCTTAAGACCGATCACCTGTCTACGGTATGGGAACGATTTATTTTTTGCATGACCTCACGGAAAGGAGGCTGCCACTTTTGCTGGATAAAAGTAATGTTTTTCACACTACGATCAACTTTACTATGGAGCTCGAGCACAATAATACCTTGCCTTTTCTTGATGTTTTACTAAGCAAATTTCCTGAAAGTTGCCTTCGTAGGAAGTCTATTATAAACCCTGATCAGTTCCGAAACTAATGCTTCGCAGCTCATTCTGCCCTGCTGATTACAAGACAGCGTTATTCGGTTTTCTAATCAAAAGAGCTTTTGCCGTCTCCTCCGATGTTCATTCCCGACAATGTAAATTAAAATACACTGAGTGGCCACTTTATTATGACCACCTGACAGTCTTAAACAAATGAGCTATGGCTGCATGCTGTTGCCGCCAGAGGGAGAGACTAGTATAAAAAGGGAAGCTTAGTGCTTGCGACAGTAGTAGAAGCGATGTTTGATTGACGAGATGGGTAAGAAATGCGATTTGACGGCCTTTTAACGTGGGATGATTGAAGGAGCTCGGAGCCATCGAGAGAGTATCACGGAAACCGCTGCATTCGCGAAATGTTCCAGAGCAGCTGTTGTTAAAATTGCTTAAAGACTGGACTGTCAGCCAAAAAACTGGGTCTCTACGTGCAACGTGTAGTAGTGACTGCTCGGACGGAAAATAGAGTGTCCAGACTGGTGACAGACAACAGAAGGGCAACAGTGCAGCAGATTACAGACCATCTTAATCAAGGATCCCCTCAAAGGATCTCTGCACGCACTGTTTGCCGTACACTGCATCGGATAGGATACGGTAGCCAAACGGTTGTTCGAACACCTTTGCTGTCTGCAGTTAACAAGAGAAAACGTCTCCAGTCCGCACAGGAGCACAAGGCTTGAACAGTCGATGATTGGAAACAAATTATGTGGTCTGGTGAATCACGTTTTCAGTTGCATCATGCCAATTCCCGAGTGAGAATTTGGCGAAAACAGCAGGGAAGCATGGACCCCAAATGCATTGCTACAACCCTTCAAGCTGGTGGAGGCAACGTTATGGTTTGGGGAATTTTGTCCTGGCATGTTGTGGGCCCTTTAACTCGTGTTGATCAACGTCTGACTGGCACATCATATCTAAACATCGTTGCAGAGCAAGTGCATCCTACCATGTGGATGGTTTATCCCAATATCGATGGCTACTCTTAACAAAATAATGCGTCCTGCCACAGTGCTCGTATTATACAGGACTGTTTTTAGGGACATGCCGGTGAGTTTGCTTTGCTTAGGTGGCCCGCACAATCTCCAGATCTCAACCATATTGAAAATTTGTGGGATGAAGTTGAACGAGCCATCAAACAGCTGGATCCACAACCTTGCAATCTCACACTCTTGGAAAGTGCTATTCATCAAGCATCGTCTCAGATTCAACAAACCACCTGTCAACATCTCGTGGAGTCCATGCCACAAAGAAACAACGCAGTATTAAAGGCAAAAGGTGGTCCAACGAAGTTCTGAGGGGGTGGTCATAATAAAATGGCCACTCAGTGCATAGCTATACAGAAAAAGAGTCACAACCGGTCATGTTATTCTCTCTACGCCGCAGCTAAGCTATCTGAGCTTAGCTCCGGTCATGTTATTCTCTCTACGCCGCAGCTAAGCTATCATAGCTTATCTGCAACGTCGCTCTTTGCGACGTTGCAGGTGTTTGTGCTATTCCTCTACAATATCGGGACTGCTGTAAGTGATACTACATTGGAATGTCCAAGCATTTATTTATAGTTAGAGTCAATGAACGTAAAAGGGACAAAATAAACCTTATAAAGTAAACATGGCCTATCGAGATAATCCAAATTCAAGTCCCTTTTTCATATGTGGGATCACATGAATAAATTAGCTTCTTACCCTACTCCTAAATGTAATGCCATTTGCGAAACTTTGAGTTCATTACCAACAATGAGTCCTGCGAAGACAGCACCTCGCTGGAGTTGCCACACTTTTGGAACAAGTTCTTCAAATAGTGAATGACTTTGTCTTCCTACCAGGATTCCGCGTGCTAAACGAACATGACGCCTCGTGTCTTCGAATGAATAATTACATTTACATCTGTTCAGTTATCACTACGTTTAGTTACCGCGTTCAAATTTTTGCAGCATTCTACTTTGAAGTTTGCGTTTTAAAGTTTACCTTCCACGAAAAGTTATCAGGTTGACTTGCGAAAGTACATCTATACGTTCGCTAGTCAACCTGGTAATTTTCAATCTTCTGAGTATAGTTAGTGTATAGGTCCATGTTACTAATTAATTAACGCCGTTAACGTTTATTAAGTTTTGAACAGCAGCGTACCTCCTCATATAGTAGGCAAAGCATTTTGGGATACAAACTTATGAATTAATTTATTTGGAAAAACGGTTCTCTAAAAAATAGAACTCATAGAAATGAGATAATAAATGTTTGGGGAAACCATGTGATTAATTGTAACACATTGTAAATTAAATTACAACTAAGTTTCAAACTACTGTTATCCGCCACGGCTTCTTTTAAGAGAAATACATTTATGTGGGTATTTTATCTATAAATAATTGGGGCCTTTAAATTTCAACATTGGAGTTGTGGATCAGAAAAAATATCAGTCAGTTTTTTCAGAATAAAATTGTGTGTCCAGTTTGATCCTCATCAGAATCCGCTATTATGCGTCACTTTTTTATGTGATGTTGTACTGCATATTCTAGCGCACTAGACGATACTGACACCTTGTACCATGTACCGTTTATTGCGATTTTACGCCACTACTCACGCACTACTCGCCTTCGTCTTTTGCTGCTCGTCTTTTATTCATAAATTTTTCAAGGCCGTGACGACATTCACAACTGCTTTACGTACACATGAAGATAATATATGCCCTGATAAAAGGAAACTCGTAGATGTTAACAAATAGCGCATTTTGCATACATACACTGACGGAAAAAAAATCCAAACACCAAGAAGGGGTTGTGTTAAATAAACGACAGTTGGTAGGCGGTGAGAGTACATCTGTAAGATGACGTCTATGTAAATGTCACCCTCGGCGCATAAGTGTGGCGCTAGTAGCGCCCCTCGGAACATGCAAAGCAGGTTTGCTGTAAATACGCGGTGTAACGTTCGTGAGCGTTATGTATCGTATAGATTTGAAGTAGTGTGTTGATGTTAGTCAAGAATGCATTTAAGAAGGCGAAGAAGCCATTATCAACAGCTCACGGAGTTTGGACGAGGTCGTGTAATAGGGCTACGAGAAGGTGGATTTTCTTTCCGCATTATTACAGACCGACTTGGCCGGAATGTAGCCACTGTGCACGATTGTTAGCAGCTGTGGTCAAGGGAAGGTACTGCCTCAAGAAGACCGGGTTCTGGCCGGCCACGTGGCACTACTGAGAGGGAAGACTGCCGTGTACGGCGTATGGCCGTAGCGCATCGTACCGCGTCTGCGGCAGCAGTTCGAGCTGCAGTTGCCACCACAGTGACACAACGAACTGTTACAAAACGGTTACTTGAAGGACAGCTCCCAGCCAGATGCCCTGTAGCGTGCATTCCACTTACTCCAAACCACTGCCGTTTGCGACGTCAGTGTTGTCAAGCTAGAGCTCATTGGAGGACGGAGTGGATTTTTTTGTGTTTTCTGACGAAAGCCGGTTCTCCCTGGGTGCCAGTTGAGCAATTTCGTATGACAGCAGGAGCACTTTCGTGGTTATCCCACGCACCCTGACGGCACAGTTGTACGTCGGTCTGGTGATTCCTCCTGTTGTGCTGCCATTCATGAACAGCATTTCAGGGGGTGTTTTCCAACAGGATAACGTTAGCCCGCATACCGCTGTTGTAACCCAACATGCTCTACAGAGTGTCGACATATTGCCGTGGCCTGCTAGATCTCCAGATCTTTCACCAATCGAGCACGTATCGGACATCATTGGACGACAACTCCAGCGTCACCCCCAACCAGCATTAACCGTCCCTGTATTGACCGACCAAGTGCAGCAGGCATGGAACTCCATCCCACAAACTGACATCCAGCACCTGTACGACACAATGCATGAACGTTTGCGTGCTTGCATTCAACATTCTGGCGGTTACACCGGTTTATAATGTACCAGCATTTCACATTTAAAATGGCTCTTCTCGCGCTTACATTAAGTTGTGATCTTGAAACCTTAATCGATTAAATATGTTACCTATACAAATGTATTACCGCCATTTCATTCCTCTACAACTATTTTTTCGTGATGTTGGGATTCTTTTTTCCGTCGGTGTATATAATGTGATTTCTGAGCTTCCCATTTTATGTAACAACGGATGCATCTTGGAAGCATTTCCCGCTTGTACTTAAATGGTATGTAAGCGCAGCACTTTTTCGCTTCACCTGAAGATGTGCTTGAGGGAAGCCCGAAAGATTTTGCGTGTGTCATTTAACTTGTTATAAGGTTAGCTAAGGATTTTAATTGTAAATAAAGTTCATCATTTTACTTGCAATTGAATCTTCATGACATGAAAGAAACCATGAAAGAAATACAGGATTACACCATATAATACACATTTTGAAGATGACAATCCGATTTTTGGTGTAAATGTGACAAGGATGGTAAGTCAGGGTTTATATAATATCAGAAAACTTGACAATTTCATCGTCCTTGAGCGGGACTCGAACCCACGTTTCCGAGATGCTAACCACTACACCACCAAGAACGGCCAAGTCTCAAGTTTCTGATTAATTTGAGTAAAACCATCACTAGATTGGCTAGTCAAAGCAACCAGCATTCATGTTTAGCGAATGTTGAGGTTAAGAATCCTATCCCGTGATTGCCCGGGGAGCAGATAAATCATGAAAGAAATACGGGATAACACCATATAATACAAATTTTGAAGATGACCATCCGATTTTTTTTTTGGCGCAGTGGGCTAAGCGATGGCCTCTGATCATTCGTCCGAAAGGGGTCCGGGTTCAAATCCCGGTGAGGCATGTATGTTGTGTTTGTCTTACGGCACTGGTTCTCTCCCTTCCCTGGAAACAGTTACCCTAAATTAGAGACGGGTGACTGCTTATAGCCCATTGCGTTGTTCACGGTGGTCGTTAAACCTTCAATCAAAAAAAAAATCAGATTTTTGATGTAAATGTAAATGGTTTACTGATCATCGTGCATAGACAGTTTTAACTTATATTTAATATATTCCACTCAAAACGACTTGAACGTATTCGGCTCGTTAATGGTAAACGCTCACATGAAGATCTGGTCCATCAGCGGCGTAGACGTGCAGAGGTCGTACTCTGGTACATGTTCCCCTAAAGGATTGAACATGAACCGTGCCACCGCTATTTTTACGCGGCATAAGCGTAGTGAGCTCGTTCTATGGGATTTCTCTGCCAGTCGTTTAAATTCGTTCTTTGTCACGGGGCATATTCCATTAAGAGAGTATAATCAGAGTTTCACCTGGACTAACTGAATTTTTAATCTCACAGAAATAGAAGGTTGCCTTTGTCCGTAGTTCATTGATTGTTGGAATTTTAAGCTTCATTTAACCCCGCTATGAATAGCCTTAAAATATAGCAGAACAAACAATCGAAATTCTATACTTCTTAGTTGCACCTGTGTTTTCTGCTAAATGTTATCTGAAAATTTCTTTACATGCGCGCACTTCAAGTCGCAGTAAACAAACAATCCTTTCACTCCAATTGTAATCCTTTGATTTCGTAATGTTCCTCGGTGAAATTATTTTTTGTTGCTAGCTTTTTCTCGAAAGTGAATTTTAATGTGCGGATCATTTGCTATTTTACCGGAAACCAATTTTTCTGCATTCGTGTAAGCAAGCTATTCAATTGAAATGAAGAGTGATAATAATGCATTTTTTACGCTTTCCAACCGTAGGTTGAAGAAGCGTATATGCTCCAGCTTTGTCGGTCCGTCCGTCTGTCCGCACGATAACTGGCGTAAAAATGGGTCGATTGCGATGAAATTTTAGTATGTGGTAGGGGACCACCCGGGGTGGGAGAAATGTGGTCAAAGGTCACGACGTAGGAGCGGGATCATTCCATTACCCTTATAAGTCTTAACTTGCATAAATATGGTTCGATTTCAATGAAAGTTAACTATATGGTAGGAGACCACCTAGGGACGAACCCTATTGAAAATGGGACCAATGGGGTCAAAGGTCACAACGTAGGAGCGGGATCATTCCATTACCCTTATGCGTCATAACTTGCGTAAATATGATTCGATTTCAATGAACGTTTCCTATGTGGTAGGAGACCGCCCGGGGACGAACCCTATTTAAAATGGGTGAAGTGGGGTCAAAGGTCAGGACATAAAATCGGGATGCATTCCATTGCCCTTATGCGTCATAAAGTGAGTAGAAATGGTTCGATTTCGATGAAATTTCCGTATGTAGTATGGGACCACTGGGGACGAACCCTATTGAAAATGGACAAAATGTGGTCAAAGGTCAGGACATAGGTTGCGATCCATTCCATTGTCCTTACCCCATATTAATAAGGTGGACGTCAAGTAATTTAACTTCGTATACTTTCAATGGAAAAACTTTTGTGCACATTTCCTTCACAATTAATGTGTTCCCAAAGATGAGAATTTGAACATCGATTAAAATAACTTCATATTATAACTTGGAAAACTTAATATCTTCTAAAACGTAACCATAGTTATATTAAAAATCAATTACTTTTCCTTTGGTGGTGCTGAAACCAGAGAAAAGATGACGCAACCTGTACTTTGATGACGTCAGTGGAAAAAAAATGTTGGATTCATAATTACGGTTATGGTTTAGAAAATATTAAGTATTCCAAGTTATGAAATGAAGCTATTTTAATCGATGATCTAATTTTCATCGTTGTGAACGCATTAATTGTCCAGAAAAAAGATGGCGCGACCTGTATTTTCATGACGTCAGAAGACAAACAAATGTTGAATTGCATAATTATGGTTATGTTTTAGAAAATATTAAGTATTGCAAGTTATAAAGTGAAGATATTTTATTCGATGTTCAAATTTTCATCCTTGGGAACGCATTAATTGTGAAGAAAATGTGTACAAAAGTTTTTCTATTGGAAGTATAGGAAGCAAAGTTACTTGACTTCCACCTTAAAGTAATAATTCTTGTATGTATGTATGTATGTACAGTTTATTTTGAAAACGGCTGTAAGAATTTTGATGAAAGTCGTTAACCTACCGTTTTCTGGTACTAGAAATCGATTTAACTTGATCTCGACTTTAGAAGAATTCGTTTGTGGGTGAAATAACCAACCCGAATTATAACGTTTTTAGTGATGGCGTTATTCCATTAATGTTACCAATGCTTAGAAATCTTATGACGTCACAACTCGCGTTTGAGAATGTTGGCGTGCGGTCATGCCATCTATATCATTACGTCACGTGTTGTTTGTGGATCCTATTAAAGATTTATGACGTCACACCTTGCTAGCAGATGGTCGCGATTCCCATCTGCCTCATTACGTCTCGCGTTGTGTGCGTATGTCCGTCAGCACGATAACTCGCGTAACAGCCGTTGGATTTCGATGAAATTTTAGTATCTGGTAGGGGATCACCTGGGAAGGAACCCTATTTAAAGTGAACGAAATGGGGTTAAAAGTCAGTTCATAGGAGAGGGATCCATTCCACTGCAGTTATGCGCCATAACTAACATAAAAAAGGTTCGATTTCGATGAAATTTTAGTATGTGGTAGAGGACCCCCAGGGGACGAAACTTATTGAAAATGGGTGAAGTGGGGTCAAAGGTCACGCCATAAGAGCCGGATCCATTTCATTGCCTTTATACGTCATAACATGCGTAAATATGGTTCGATTTCGATGAAATTTTAGTATGTGGTAGTGGACCTCCCGGGGACGAACCCTTTTGAAAATTGGCAAATTGGGGTCAAAGGTCAGGGAGAGCATAAGAGCGGGATTTATAGAATTGCCCTTATGCGTCATAACTTGCGTAAAAATGGTTCGATTTCGATGAATTTTTGGTATGTGGTAAGGAACCACCTGGGAACGAAACCTATTCAAAATTGGTGGAATTGGGTCAAAGGTCAGGACATAAAAGCGGGATTCATTTCATTGCCTTTATGCGTCATAACATGCGTAAATATAGTTCGATTTCGATGACATTTTAGTATGTGGTAGGGAACTACCTGGGAACGAAGCCTATTGAAAATGTGCGAATGGGGTCAAAGGTCAGGCAGGGCATAAAAGCGGTATTTATTCCATTGCACTTATGCGTCATAACGTGCGTAAAAATGGTTCGATTTCGATGAAATTTTAGTATTTGGTAAGGAACGACCTGGGTAACAATCCTTGGCCCGGATGACATCGGAGAGATAGCGTTGCGTGGATGCAAATAGGCCGTGGATATTTCTCCGAGGCACGCGTGCCCATTCGGTCTGTAGCAGCGGAGGAACGTCCGGCAGACGACGTACTATTGGGTCGGCACGTCGAACCTATCGATCAGAGCCCCACAAGTGAGGTCGGTGTTTGTTCGTAATAAATTCTTCAATTCACTAGGATACCCGGACCTACTTCCGCTGGTACACAGCAATTTCATTTCAGTAATTAAAATGTAAGTAAAGTTCAACAGCAATTGAATTTTACCTCTGTCAGAATGAATGCAATTGAACAATACCTTAAACATTCTGATTGCCATTTCGAAATATAGATGTAATTATTTATCACACCTAACACATCATGTATCATATATCGTGATACATGCTGGTTTCCAGAAAATTATTCAGTTCTTTCTATAGCAATATTCACGTGAACAGATCATTACTTAGAACTTTCCCTTTATTTCTAAATGAAACTAATCCCCAGGTTATATTTCAGTGCTGAAATATTATCTGTAATGATTTTGCTTCCAAATGAGGGGTTTCGTTTGCAACACATTTTGCGTGCATACACGCTTCATGACAGTGGATACGTTCTTCATGACATATTTTTTTCTACTACTGATCCATGAAACGTTCCCATTCCTTGGGCTCTGTACAGGTAACTCAAGCTTCAGGTACATCAATTGAATGTCTCACATTTTTTGTTTGTTTCACAACCATGTTACCGTTTATTATTTTGTCATTCCTTCCTGAATCTTCGCTAGCATGGTCTCTTCGGAGTTCCATCACCTTTCTTTTCTGCCACTTGTGTTCAATAATATTCATAGTTCACGCCTTATCATGTTATTATGTTTTTTTTGTCGCATGAGCAAACCTAGCCAAAATATGTGTTTTCATCATACTAACAAAGCTTTGTTTTACATTATGCATTTTCAACACATCTTGGTTCTCCATATAATCAAAACGAGTCGTGCTTCAAATTCCTTCATGCTGGAGGAAACAGATGAATACTCTATCTACTATGCAATACTCATGTTTAACACCAGTTCACGTTTTCATACAGAACCAATCCAGGTTTCTTTGCGAACATATCTTACCTATGGAATCGGCTTAGAGGAACTGTGATTTTTACATGAGAAAACACTAGCATCAAAACTGATGTGAATCTATCATTTTTCGAAATTATAGAGGGAGAACGCCTGATATTAGCTTTAGAATAATTTAATAAATCCTTAATTTAGTGTGTTACTATTCATCAGAGCATACAATGCAAACGTATTATCGATGAAGCAAGTTGTGATCTAAATATAATACATTATCGACGAAACAAGTTGTGATCTGAATACAGTATAATATATTATCGACGAAAAAAGTTGAGATCTTATTATAACACTTCTGTCTAAATTTGTTCGACAATAACGTAAATAAATTCCGTTTCAAATGTACAACGTTACATCGTAAATCCAATTCTTTCAGACTTTTTAAATACTAATGATTATTGTTTAAAGATATTATACTGCAAGTTATTATTCAGTTATACTGCAGATGATTCCAGATAGCGCGGTATAATGTATTACAGTAATTACATTTTATGAAGTAATTTGCTGATATTGATCTTACACACTTAATTGGTAGGTTCATAAAACTCAGGAAGGTAGGTAGAAAATAATAAAAAAAGAAGCTAATATTCACGAATGAAGGTACATAGTACTCATTTGCATGGGTGTAAGATTTCATTCTATTCACTCATTTTATTACCTTACTATGTAATGTTTGTTTCTGTAACTCAAAGTAACGTTTATAAAACGGTGGGAAAGTATTGCATACTCTGTTCTGGTTTTCGGCCATTTACGGCTGCTGTTGTCACGTGCCTCATTTGAAATCCAATCTCAGAATGCACAGCATTTATTTTAGATCAGGTAAGAACTTGTCAAATCCTGAGGCAGTGTGATTCACTCTCGTGATCAGTAAATCTCAGCCCACATTGCTGTTTTAAATCTTCAGAGGTGTACAGTTTAACGCTACGAAACTCTAACTTCCGGTATATGAAGTGTTAGAACATCGCCTATGATTCCTCAGTCACTGGTTTAATTTCGTTATCTCCTCTGCTTTAAATACATAACAGTTTATATTTTAATGTTACGGAACGTTCTTTCACGATATGGGCTCTGTTTTGACGCATTCAGCTATTCTTCTGCTACCGAGATTATTCATCTTTGACACTTAGGTTAAATACGTAATGATTCAAATTTTAAGGCAACATATCAAAGAAATAGTTCGTGGCAGTCCATAAAGTACGTCCGTGATTACAGGGGGAGGGGGAATTCCTGACAATCGGACCAAATGTGACATGGGGGTAGGGCGAGATTTAGTAATTTGGACATCCAGTGGCAAAAATATAGTGGATGGTGTTTCTTCGTTTTGTTTTGTCTTTTTCAGCACGTCATTTGTAAAAAAAAAGATCATGCTTAAGTTATCGGTTTTTCCGTCCGCCTGTACACACGATACTCTGCAGCTAATAGTACGATATGAAAAGCTCTTTTTGCATTAGGAAGCTTGAAATGTGCGAATGATGATCTTTTATTTCGTTTTATTTTACGATAAAAAATGTTGCCGATAGAGGGCGTAAAAGCAAACGATATCGTATTCAAAACACATTCTGTTCCATATATTTGCTCCTAAACATCCAGTTCAAAAAATTCTTTTACTTTTCGATTGCATACAAGTCGAAGATAATTTAAAGCATAATTACCTTTCCAAGTTACGAACAAATTATCCGCTAGGGGGCGTAAAAGCAAGTTTCTGTTCCCCAGATATTTCTGATTCTAAAACTCCGATTAAAAAAATTTTTCTTTCAGCTGACACAGCTCGTGATGGGAAATATTTTGCATATAATTTCTATATTCTGGTATGAAATGGTTTGACCACGAGGGGGCGTAAAGGTTGATTTCTACTCCTGCTGTATTTGTAGCAAAATATTAGCTTCTAAAATCTCGATTGAAGAAATTATTTCGTGGACCGATTCTACTCACGTAGACAAAGCTTTTGGAAATGTTTTTTTCTTAAAATAATGTATGATTTTTCCACCAGGGTTGTAGACTTGTATCCTGTTTTTGTCAATATCTCTGATTCTAATGATCAAGTTTGAAAATTTCTTCTTTGTTGGAGAGAGTTTATCGTGCGACATGTGTCTAATATAATTTCACAATTTTCAAGTAATTCATTTATTTTCTTCTAGGGGAGTAAAGGTAAATTGCCCTTTACCCGATATCTCTGTTTCTAAATCTCCGATTTGAAAACTTCTACACAGCTGCTGACGTAGAATTGTTTTGTTGTATTTTTTTTTATAAAATATATTTTGGCCGCCAGGGGGCGTAAGGGTTTAAGTTCTGTTTTGTAGGTATTTGCAACAAAATTTCGCTGAACATTTGAGAATATTTTCTTCTTAAAAATAATGCACCTTTCTCCACTAGAGGGCGTAGATGTCTATCTTATTTCTGTCAATATATCTTCCTCTAAAAGCCTGATTTAAAAAACTCCTTTTTTATTAGACATCGTTTCCGGTATATAATGTTTCTTACATAATTTCAAAATTTTCCAGTAATGCATAGTCTCTTCTCTTGGGGCGTAAAGATAAATTGCGTTTTCTTCGATACCTCTGCTTCTAAAATTCCGATTTAAAATTTTTTTCCTGCACCGGGTACATCTCTTTATAAGAAATGTTTTGCATATAATTTGTAATATTTAATAAAGAACGTTTGGTCACCAGTGAGCGTAAGAGTTAATTTATGCGTCCGTTGTATTGGAATAAAAACTGAGCTCCTCAAAACTCGATTGAAAAAAATATTCCAAGGACCAATTCCGCTCACATCGAGAAAACTTTTGAAAATACTTTCTTCTTAAAATAATGCATGGTTTTCTTGCAAGGGGGCTTAGATGCATATCTTGTATTTGTCGATATCTCTGCTTGTAATATCATGATTCGAAAAATTATTTCTTTGTGGGAGAGGGTTTCCCCTGCGAAATGTTTCGCATAAAATGTAATTTTTTTTCTTTAGGCAAAATTCTACCACTAGAGGACGTCAGCTGACATTTCCGTTTACAGCAATATATGCGGGATTAAAAACTCGACTAAAAACTCTTTCTTCGGTCAGATACTAGTGTTTTCCCTAACGGTTCCAGTGATTTTGAAAAGCTTTTTTAAATTTATTTCGCATCAGAACGGATTCAAAGGATGTGCTCATTACACCTGAAAATTCGGTGTTATCTTTCTTGTTTCTTCTTTTGATAGTTAAAAAAAGGTATGAAATTTTTCAGATTTTTGATGTTATTTAGCTAAATCACAATATTAAGTTTGGTAGTTGTACTACCTAACTATAGTGCTTTGTTCATGGTATGGTCGAGAGTGTTGAAACCTTGAATGCATGCGTTCATTTGTAGTTTTTTATTTCAGAATGATAAAGTTCCAGTAATATTTCGAAACAAATTTATGACTAAATAAAAATATTCTGGCGGCCACCCAAAATGCAATACCAAGAAGGAAGCATCCAATTGGCCTGAAATTCGCAGCATGCATAGCCCGCGAGAGGACGTGCAAACGATTAGCATTGCAGGGCATATGCAAATCATCTGCGCTCGGCACGCCACCGAGAAGCACTATCAGAAGGGTGCACAGGAGGCGGGGTGTAAGTAGTGGAAGTGTGTTGTGCTGCCAGACCTGTGCGTGGGAATCTTCCTGAAGCCTCGTCGCAGAATACGGCAGTCATTCCCGCACGTTTCGGAGTTCGACAGAGGACGAAAAGTGACATATCGCGTCAGCGGTTTATCGTACTGAGACATCAGCGCCCGTGTGGGACGACATACAGCCACAGTGAGGCGAGTATCGATTCGGTGGGTGCAGGAGAGACGGACGGACAGACGTGAGCGACATTGACGGCTCGCACCGCTACATCACGAACGTTAGCGCTGGAATTACTGTGTGTTGCGCTACAAGCTGTGTCAGCACGTACCGTTCGACGTCGGCGGCAGGAGCGGGGACTTGTCGCACGGCACCCATTGCTCCGGTTACCATTGACGTTACACCACTGGTGAGTGCGGCAGCAGTGGACCGCTGAACGCCGCACCTGGGCTACGCAATGGCACGACATTGTCTTCTCTGACGAATCCCGCTTCTGCCTGCAACACGACGATGATCGGATCCGCGTGTGGCGGCACCGCGGCAAGAGAATGTATGACGCCTGCATTATGCATCGCTATACCGGTCGGTCGCCTGGCCTTATCGTTTGGGGCGCAATTGGATTTGACACCCGCACCTCTCTAGTACGCATCGCCGGTACGCTCAACAGCCACTGCTACATCTCCGACGTTTTGGAGCCTGTAGTCCTCCCTTACCTGCAGGACATGCCAGCGGCCAAGTTTCAACCAGACAATGCGAACTGCTGCCGTATCCCGCCTGTTCTCCCGATAAGTCTCTCATCAAACACGTCTGGTCGCTGATCGGCAACCGAGTGGCCCGGCAAGCACCACCCACGGCTACGCCTGATGAACTGTGGGAACGTGTGGAAGCAGCCTGGATCAACATACCCCAAGCACACATCCAAAGCCTCTTTCTTTTGATGCCGGAGTGTGTA
Organism: Macrothele yani; assembly: GCA_039090855.1. Taxonomy (NCBI): domain Eukaryota; kingdom Metazoa; phylum Arthropoda; class Arachnida; order Araneae; family Macrothelidae; genus Macrothele; species Macrothele yani. Next base: position 109,117,481 of record CM077015.1, on the reverse strand, counting down.
GCGGCCGTTATTGCCAGCCATGGAGGCCACACGAACCATTTATGTCTGCGTGTTCCGCAAGTCGCACGGGCCTGTAAGCTCAATTGTTTCATCTTTGTATCTGTTGTTATGTGTCCAGTAAATCTGGCTTTGCTATCTGCTGTCCTTCTTGGTGTTGCATATTGGGTGGCCGGCAGTGTATTATCTGAAGATAAAGTGTAAATATATTATTGATTCCATTCAATAATTATATTTTTTCCTTCTGTTTCTCAACGAACTTCTAAAAGCAGTCGTCAAGAAAAGGGGGTTTGCGGGAATTAGTTCATACTGTTTAGTGGGAGGGGTGTCTCAACAATCGGACAAAATGTGACATGGGGAAGAGTCTAAAATAGTAAAAAATCACGGACGTACTTTATTGACGGCCTCTTGCCGGCATTGTGGTTCCGAAAGTTTGTGTAGCAATACGGAAAATTTATTTCATTAATGATTAGCTTTAATTATAGGATGTAATAAAGTTTATCAGTATCAAATAGAAATAACAATATAATACTTTTTTTTTTGCTTAAGGTTCAAAAACCAGTCGTTTTTCTATACGATGATTTATTAAATTTATGACACGCATAGAATTTAAGCTGCTTAAATAATTTTTCCTCAAATTTTTGACGATTGGTATGCTTCTTACTTATTTAACTGTTAAAACTTGGCTTTAACTCACATCTTCAGAGATACGTACAAATTGGAAATACCAATGCTACGCGAAATATCTCCTTTTGGAGATCTGACCTGATACCCCTTGCTGGAGATTGAGAAAAATGAAGAAGGCAAATACTTACCCATGTTTTATACAGTATTCATAATTTCCGTTTCATTATCAATTGGGTGTTGGTATTAAGAGCAGTGCACAGCGTCACTGTGTACATTCGAAACTGTTTCACATCAGCAGCTGGGATGAGTGTTGGCTATCCTTTTATCTTATTAGTTTTAGGGATTTATTGTTTAGATTTGAGACGGGAAACTGTTATTTACGTCATGCAGGGGACATCATGTTTGCAAACATTCACTAAAGAATTCCCTGAAATCATTAAAAAAACTATCGAACTGAAAAGTCGTTAAGGATTTTAACAGTAACGTAACTACTACTCCCTCAGCTACGTTTTATGAAGCAATTCGAACCCGCCCAAAAACAAACAAACAAGTAGTTAATCCAAAGATTCATATTCATCTGTAAGGAACGTGTGTCTTTGAATGTCAAGTTTCGCTTTTAAAAACTGGATATCCTACAGATTGAAGCCATTCGGCCTTTCGCTCTGCGTAATAATACGATATCTCCGCAATGGATTGTAATATGATCGCTGTGCAATTGGTTGTAAATGAAAGGAACGCTCTCTAATCACCTTCTCTCTGCCCTGCTGAGGAGGAGTGCGAGGCCACATAGGGTTTCTCCGAGCAGTACTTGAGCATGGTCGAAGTACGTGAGTCAACAGTCGGTCACCTAGGATTACGTACACGACAGGCGCCAACATTTTTTCACTGCAGCCGCATATCTGATAGTAGGTAAAGGAAAGTGATTTATGTTAGCATTGGACAAAATAATTACACGCTGATATTTCTTTTGGTTCTTCTTTATAGTAAGTATGTCTATTTCATTTACTGTGTAAAAACTTTAATATACAAGCGACCGACATCCATTAGCAAAATGTCACAAAAGTGTCAAGTTGAGCACATTATCGCGAAAGTAAAATTGAGAGCATACGAAGAACCTTCCAAAAGTCGACAAGTTCTTTCTGTCGCTGAATCAGTTATGTTCAATGCCGTTTCTGATGAAACGAATGATGATTTGTTTTGCACATCTGCTGTTCAAAGTTCAGATGCAGATATTTTATAAAAATCAAGCATTTCAGAAACAAGTGAAAGCAAAATGGGAGATTATCAAATTGCAAAACTCGGTGGAAGTTATCATGCGCGGATTGCTTCCTCTGACATCAATACTATTAGTTATGAAAGTGGTCAGTGCCTACCCGTCGATGAAAAATAATCGACTTTCCAAACACCCTCCCTGACTTCCTGAGCACCCAACCCACTCACCACATACACAAATACAGCTAAAAACACATCCTTTCCATGGAAAATTACTGAGCTTAGGAGTGCTAAAATAACTCTTGCGGGGGTTACTTACACCAATACCTTTTAAAACCTATTTTTGTTTCAACCCTTAAGAAGCTTTAACAAACAATTGAAATTTGTGTTCTATTTACGAAGTCTTTTAATCGTTCTCAAATTAATAAATCAGATTGGAACATGTCATATTTAACAGTTTATGAAACAGTGAATTACACCTTTGTAACTTATTGTTCATGAATGACTTCTCATAATTTGATTATTTATTAGCTCAGTTTTCGTATATCTTTTATGGCACTGGTGAAATGAAAGTACTATGGAAAGTAAGTCTTCCATAAACATTTTGTTCCTAAATAAAAGACAAAACATTTATTTTCGCACACTGCCAAATATTAGCAGAGTGCATTTTTTGTATTTCTCCACAAATCTCTCTATTCTAAAAAAGAGTAACTGCTGCTGTTTTAGAAATTTCGCGAATCTCTTGCTTTCCTAGCTCGCAACGCAAAACGTATTGAACACGAAAATATGAAATTTACATCGTTTGTAGAGAATTGTTTATAGAACACGCTGAAATAACCGTTTTACGGTTCTCGCGAAACTTCAAGAGCTATTGTATTTCAAAGTTAAGGTAAGCAAAAAAGTGCTATCAGGTCGCGTTCCGGACACACTAACAGCAAAAGAACCACAAAACGTAGTAGGCATGTAGTGCCGTGACCGAATTGGTGCATCTCGTTGCCCATTTTATTTATTTCGATTTAGTTTACGTGAAATTAAATTTCTAAATTTCACAAAATTTTTTATTTCGCGATGGGATCCATTTAAAAGAACGGATATATGGCAAACTATAAATTATAACGTAATGCAATTTTTACAGCATAAACTTACAACTATCGTCCCTTTTTTGCAAAAAAAAAAAAGTAAGAAAAAGTCATTTTCTGATTTTTAAGCATTTTTGAAAGGCACAAATGAAAGAAACGAACGGCTTGTCTGTCTTCACGATAACCACAGAGGAACGTTCTGGTCTCTTGACCTGCTGCTATGGTGACGCAGAGAATTTGTTATGCATATGTTTTGTTGGTAAAGCTATCTCAGTTGTTTAAGGTGGACGTCAAGTAATTTTGCTTCCTCCACTTCCAATGGAAAAATTTCTGTACACATTTTCTTCACAATTAATGCGTTCCCAAGGACGAAAATTTGAACATCGATTAAAATAGCTTCATTTTATAACTTGGAATACTTAATATTTTCTAAAACATAACCATATTTATGTAATCCAACATTTGTTTGCCTACTGACGTCATAAAAGTACATGTAGCGCCATCTTTTTTTCTGGTTGCAACACCACCAAAGGAAAAGTTATTGATTTTTTATATAATTATGGTTATGTTTTAGGAAATATTAAGTATTCCAAGTTATAATATGAAGTTATTTTAATCAATGTTCAAATTTTCATCCTTGGGAACACAATAATTGTGAAGGAAATGTGTACAAAAGTTTTTCCATTGGAAGTATAGGAAGCAAAATTACTTGACCTCCACCTTAACGGTTTAGCATAACGGCTTACGAAAATGCTTTTTGGACCGTTTCTGTTTTCCTTAGTGGTAAATTTAGTAAGTGCTATAGGTTCAAACGACAAAAGTCCGAATTTCCAAAAATTAACGACAGGAAAAATAACTCTGAAATTTCGGAATAACAACCGTTATTTGTTTAAACATGCACTAAAAATTGAAACTTATATGAATTTTCCAATTTTTAGCATGTCTTTTGTAAAAAAAGATCTTGCTTATGTCATCGGTTTGTCCGTCCGTCTGTACCCACGGTATCTCTGCAACTATTAGTCCGATTTGAAAAATTCTTTTTGCATTCGAAAGCTTGAAATATGCGAATGATGATCCTTTATTTCGTTTTTTTTACGATGTACAACTTCGCCGCTAGAGGGCGTAAATGCACATGATGTCGAATTCAAAAATACGTTTTATTCCACATATTTGCTTCTAAACATCCGATTGAGAAAATTCTTTTACCTTTGGATTCCATTTGTGTCGAAGGGTATTTTGGATATAGCATCTTTTTCAAATTGCGCATTGATTTTCCGCTAGGGGCGTAAAAATAAATTGCATTTTTACCGATAACTCTTCTTCAAAAACGCCGGTTTGATAAAAAAATTTCAGCGGATACATCTCCTGATGCACAATCTTTTGCAAATGATTTCGAATTTTTGGTAAAGAATACTTTGGCCACCATTGGGCGTAAGTTTTAATTTTTGTTTCTGATATATTTGCCATAAAATCTGAGCTTCTAAAATATCGATTGAAAAAATTCTTTCGTGGACTGATGCCACTCATATCGATAAACCTTTTCGGAATATTTTCTTCCTAAAATATTCAACAGTTTCTCCGCCAGGGGGCGTTGATGTATATCATATTTTTGTCAATATCTCGACTTCTAGGAGTCCGATTTGAAAAATCCTTTCTTTGTTGGATAGTGCTTTCCGCGTAACATGTTTTTCATATAATTTCAAAATTTTCAAGTAAATCTTAGACTTTCTGCTAGGGGGAGGAAAGGTAAATTGCGTTTTCCCATATATCTCTGCTTCTAAATCTCCGAATAGAAAAAATCTTTCTGCACCGGATACAGCTCCTGATGGGAAATCTTTTGCACAAAATTTCTAATATCTAATAAAAAAACTGGTTTGGCCGCCAGGGGGCGTAAAACTTAATCTCCGCTTCTGATGTATTTGCAGCAAAATATGAGCGTCAAATTCTCGATTGAAAACAACATCGTTTGTAGACCGATACTACTCGTGTCGACAAACCTTTTAGAAACATTTTCTTAAAATAGTGCATGTTTTATACGCCTGGGGGCGTAGATGTATATCTTATTTTTGTCAATGTCTCGACTTCTGGGAGTCCGATTTGAACAATTTCTATTTGGTTGGATAGTGTTTTCCGTGTCGCATGTTTTTCATATAATTTCAAAATTTTCACGCAATTCATAGACTTTCCACTCGGGGGCGTAAAGGTAAATTGGGGTTTCCCCTATATATCTCTGCTTCTAAATCTCCGATCTGAAAAATTCCTTCTGCACCGGATACAGCTCTTGATGGGAAATCGTTTGCATATAATTTCTAATTTTTGTAAAAAAATGGTTTGGCCTCCAGGGGGCGTAAACCTTAAATTCCGCTTCTGATGTATTTGCAGCAAAATATAGGCTTCTAAGTTCTCGATTGAAAATAACATCGTTTGTAGACCGGTACTACTCTTGTCGACAAACCTTTTAGAAACATTTTCTTCTTAAAATAGTGCACGGTTGTTACACCAGGTAGCGTAGATGAATATCTTATTTTTGTCAATTTCTCGACTTCTTAGAGTCCTATTTAAAAAATTCCTTCTTTGTTGGATAGTGTTTCTAGTGTGAAAGGTGTTCTCTATAAATTCAAAATTTTCAAGTAATTCATAGACTTTCCGCTAGGGGCGTAAAGGTAAATTGCGTTTTCCCCTATATCTCTGCTTCTAAATCTCCGATCTGAAACATTCTTTCTGCACCTGATACAGCTACTGATGGGGAATCGTTTGCACGTAGTTTAAAATTTTTGTAAAAGATTGTTTGGCCACCACGGGGCGTAAGTCTTAATTTCCGCTTCTGATGTATTTGCAGAAAAACATGAGCTTCTAAAATCTCGATTGAAAAAAGTCTTTTGTGGAGTAGAAAATAAATCTTTTTTCTACTCATGTCGACAAACATTTTAGGAACATTTTCTTCTTGAAATAATGCATGGTTTCTACGCCTGGGGCGTAGATGTATATCATTTTTGTGTCAATATCTGTACTTCTAAAAGTCCGATTTGAAAAATTCCTTCTTTGTTGGATAGTGTTTCCGATGCGAAATGTTTTTCCTATAAATTCAAAACTTTCAAGTAAATCATAGGCTTTCCGCTAGGGCGCAGAATGGTAAATTGCGTTTTCCTGTCCTAAAACTCTGATTTAAAAAATTCTTCCTGTATCACAAACAAGACCTGACGGAAAATATTTTTCCCGTAATTTCTGATGTTTGGTAAAAAAATGGTTTGGCCACCAGGGGTCATAAGTGTTAATTTATACTTCTGATGTATTTGTAGCAAAATCTGGGCTCCTGAAAACACGACTAAAATGTTTTTTCTTGGACCGATACCGCTCATATGGATAAACCTTTTGTGAATATTTTCTTCCTAAAATAATGCATGGTTTTCCCACCAAGGGACGTAAAATCATATCTTATTTTTGTCGATAACTCTGTTTCTAAGAGTTCGTAAGCTCACCATTCCGTTTACACCAATATATGAGGGATTCAAGACCCGGACTGAAAAACTTATTTCTTCCATCAGATACTATTATTTTCCATACCGGTTCCATTGACTTTGAATAGCTTTGATAAATTTAATTTTCGCCAGAACGGATTCAAAACACGTGCTTATTGCACCCGAAAATTCGGTGTCATCTTTCTTGTTATTTCATGTGATGTACTTGGAGATCGGGCTCCGCTTTGGAAGTCACATAGTGTTTAACATTTGTGTTAACATTTGTCTAGTGTTTAACATTTGTCTAGCTCATTTTCGTTGCTTACATATTATAATGTATTAAATTAATAAATTACTTAAACTGGAAATAGTTTTCAATTGATTCTAAATTTTTTTGAATCTTATTTTAGCTCTGGGTAGAAATAATTTTACGGATTGTAATCGCTGGTTCATGATCTGAAGCACCTTTTAGTTCAATAAATACCATTTTGTATTGCAATTTTGATATTTGTTACACTGAATTTTAAAATCATTTAAAAAGAAACAAAAACAGTTTCCTAAAGGAACTGATGTACTAACGAGAAACACTATCTATATACAGTGTTCCGAATTAGTGCAGAACAGATATATATTTCTTGGACGATCAATTGTGAAAGATATAGAAATTAAAGTGAACCTACTATTTTTTTTTTATTTCATTAAGTACGGTGTCTTTATCGTGTTTTTTGAATATGTTTTTTTCGGGTGCGTAAAACTACCACTGTGTTTAAATGAATGGGCTGTAAGCTATCTCCTGTCCATAATTTAGGGTTCTTGTTCAAAGAAAGGGAGAGAGCCGTTGCTTTTAATAATGCGCCACCTTCATGTATCAGCGGGATTCGAGCCCTTACCCATCTAACACGAATGGTAAGCAGCCATCTCTTATACCACTGCGCCATAGGAGCGCCCGTACACCATATTAAAACTCACGAGTGTAATTGTTCATCTACGGTTGCAGGGCAGAAATAATTTAAACTAATAGATCATGAGAACCCGCTTGGCCAGCGTGGTGAGTTATGGCCAAACCATTTCAAAATGACTCCACTACTTAAATCATGGCCCTCAGTCTACGGCAGCTGGAATGTTCCTTGCCAAGGCAGCAACCAGTACGACATGAAGGAAGAGGGTGCTAAGAATCCCCGGAGTACCGGACTAGGCTGCAATCTGATGCTGACCTTGGCTACGTATAATGGGCGCTCCCTATCTTCTAATTCAAGGCTCCTTGAATTGTAAGAGGAACTACAAAGGATCAAGTGGGACATCGTTGGGCTAAGTGAGGTAAGGAGAAAAGGAGAAGATCTCATTGAATTGAAAAGTAGACATCTCTTCTACTATCGTGGGACAGATACTGGCAAGACTAGTGGTGTTGGATTTATAATAAACAAGAAACTGAAGGATAAAGTTGTAGAAGATGAAAGTTCCCCTGACAGAGCTGCACGACTCGTTATCCAACTCTCGAGAAGATACAAGGCTCAGATTATTCAAACTTATGCACCCACCACAAGTCATCCTGAAGAAGAAATTGAAGAATTTTATGAGGAAGTTCGTCATCTAAATAATAAAGGTAAGCAGCACTTGAAGATGATTATGGGAGATTTCATTGCAAAAATAGGGCAACGGCAACACAATGAAACTTCAGTAGGTAAATTCGGTCACGGCAACAGAAACCAACGTGGAAATACTCGTTGAGTTTGCAGAGGCAGAAGGGTTTTTCATCTTGAACTACTTTTTCAAGAAAAAGCCACACAGGAAATGGATATGGAGACATCCAAATGGGACGACAAGTGAAATTGATTTTATTATGTGTAAAAAAACATTCGTCATGGAAGACTGCAGTGTGCTAAATAAGTTCAACACAGGTAGTGACCATAGGTATGTGAGATGTAAGATGCACCTCAACGCTAAACTTGAACGTGCCAAGCTCATTCGGTAAACAAAACGTATTGACACAACCAACCTTAAAAAGCACCATATCACCTTCAAAATGAAACTGAAGAACAGATTCTCTGCTTTAGAAGGCCTAACATCGGAAGAAGTGGATATTTCTGAAGTTAACAGAAATTTAACAAAAGCTCTAATGGAAACAGCAACAAAATTAGCTGGGTCTAAGAATATGTTGCATGCGAACAAATTATCAGGAAAAACCAAAATGTTGATGCAAAAAAGAAGAGAGATGAGGACAACTAAAGAAGATGTGACTTCCAAAGCGGAATATATAGAGCTATGCAAGACAGTACGAAAAAGTATCACTGAAGACGTAACAAAATTCAATTGTGAACTAGTGAGGAAAGCAATTGAAAACAACCAAAGCCTAAATATAGCAAAGGGACATCTCAGTAAGGGAAGAAAACATATTATAGCACTGAGAAAAGAAGATGGTTCTGTAACCAGAAATAGAGGCGAGATTTTGACAAGAGTGAAAGATTTCTACTCTACATTATATGAAAGGGATGATACATGTACTTCAGACATCATGGAAGGTACCAGTACCAGAGTTCTTCCAGTCCTTCCAGCAGAAGTTGCACATGCAATCAAGAACATGAAGCTGGGAAAAGCTCCAGGAGAAAATGGAATTACTGTAGACATCATATAAGAAGCAAGTGGAGAAATCGAAACAATACTCCCCCAAATTTTCACTCGATGCCTTAATGAAGTGAAGATTCCTGAGGATTGGCACAACGCTACAATGATCCTGCTACATAAAAAAGGTGACATTGAGTATCTCAGAAACAACAGACCTATCAGCCTCGTATCAGTGGTTTATAAAATCTTCACTAAATTTCTTTCACACCGTTTGAAGGTAACACTGGACATGGCTCAACCGAGAGAACAAGCTGGATTCAGGAGTGGCTACAGCACAATAGATTATATCCAAGTACTGAGAGAACTAATTGAAAGAGCGAGGGAATATGAACTTCCATTGTGCGTGGCTTTTACCGATTATGAAAAAGCCTTTGATTCGGTGAAACCGTTAGCAGTTACAATGGCTCTGAAATCCTGCGGTACTGAAGATGCATACATTAATATTAATAATAATATCTATGAAAATGCAAGTGCAAAGATTCGGCTATTTGAAAATACAACACACATAAAAATTGGAAAGGGAGTGAGACAAGGTGACACCATATCACCGAAGCTCCTTAATGCCACATTGGAAAATGTCTTTCAATCATTGTAATCGGAAAACAAAGGGATGAAGATTAATGTGGATTATATAACCCTCCTTCGTTTTGCTGAGGACGTAGTCATTTTTGCAAACTACCCCATCAGAGCTGCAGAGTATGATCCAGGAACTTGCTGACAAGAGTAAAGAAGTGAGTTAAAAATGATCTTTCAGAAGACAAAAGTGATGTTCAATGCTTTTACAAGAAATGAAAATTTATCGATTGATGGAAAAAAGCTGGAGATAACAGACACGTACGTTTGTCTTGGACAGCAGATATTAAGTGAGGGTCACATTCATGAAGAAATTATACGGCGTACAAAACCTGCTTGTAGAGCTTTTGGAAGAAACAGCATAATTTTCAAGAGCAATATGCCATTATGTCTTAAAAGAAAAGTGTTGATCAATGCATCATTCCAGTGCTTACGTATTGTGCAGAGGCGTGGACCTTAACTAAAAGAGACATACAAAGGTTGCAGACAACTCAAAAAAGCATGGAGAGGTGTATGCTTGGTGTTACCAGGAGAGATAAGAAGAGAAACTCGTGGATCAGAAAAATGACAAGAGTGGAAGACATCATGATCAGAGTTAAATCCCTGAAATGGCAATGGGCTGGACATACTGCCCGAAGGACAGACCATCGATGGACAGCCGAAATTTTAGATTGGATTCCAAGGGACAGGAAAAGATCCAGAAGAAGCCCACATGGGACATGGGTGGATAATATGCGAAAGTATGCGGGAGTGACAAGGAGGAGACTGGCACAAGACAGACCGTTGTGGAGAAAACTTGGGGAGACCTTCGTCCAGCAGTGGATTGATAATGGTTGACAATGATGGTGATGATGATGATGATATAACCTTTTGTGCTACTAAATGTATCTGTTTTGTATTTGTAAGCGAACTGAATCATCTGTTGTAAGGCAGCTGATTCGCAATAATAAATGTTATAAGACAATTACCTTAAAAAAGATTTAGTAGCCGCACCGGTGGCGTAGTGGTCTGAGCGATGGCCTCTGATAATTCGTCCGAACGGGGTCCGGGTTGGAATCCCGGTGAGGCATGGATGTTGTGTTTGTCTTTCGGCACTGGCTCTCTCCCTTCCCTGGAACCATTGACCCTAAATTAGGGACGGGCGACTGCTTATAGCCCATTGAGTTGCTCACGGTGGTCGTTAAACCTTCAATCAAAAAAAAAAAAAAAAAAAAAAAAAAAGATTTAGCCTAGATCGAAATTTTTGAAAAAGTATTACTCCTAAATTTTCCTTGATACTTTTTACGACATTGTTGTTGAACCATGAACGACAGCAACCAGTGCAGTTTACATGCACAAACATATTATTTCAGTTGTCGAGTGGTAGTCAGTTCTACAGCAAGTGTCTAGTATATCTACATTTGAGACTTTTTATATTCATTATGTCAACTACTGCTGTTACTTTCCTGATCCTTGATTTCTATTTTCTTTTCTTTCTTGCTTACATCAGAGCAGCAGTGGCGGATTTAAGTACTGTCAAACAAAGCGTACCTTGCAATGTGTGAAACACGATAATTGGAATTCTTCGAGTATCCAGTACATAGGATCTGATGTTCCGTAGGATGGTGCAGCTTGTTATTGGAATTCAATAACGGAACTTCAAATTAGCTTAAATGGTTCAGTCCTCTTGTAACGTACCAGGAGATGTGACGTACCTGCCAGAAGGACGCACACGACGTAAAGGCAGATAGGAATCAGAATAAAATGTCCGCGTAGCTCAATTGGTAGAGCAACTTATTCCGGAATGAGTGGACCCGGGTTCGAATCCTGGCGCGGATAAAAATGACGGAGAATTTCACTTCGTTATAATGGCGCCCGAACTATCCGGATGACCCGACCGTTCACAATCTCGCAATGGTGTGATGTTATTTCCACACCGCGAGATAGGAAAAATAAGAGCAGCACTTCGAAAAAAAAATAAAAAATAAGGGGGAGATGATGTAACGTACCAGGAGATGTGACGTACCTGCCAGAAGGACGCACACGACGTAAAGGCAGATAGGAATCAGAATAAAATGTCCGCGTAGCTCAATTGGTAGAGCAACTTATTCCGGAATGAGTGGACCCGGGTTCGAATCCTGGCGCGGATAAAAATGACGGAGAAATTCACTTCGTTATACTCTGAACAATTCGAAACTGGGTTTACATAGGGATACTGAATATATTTTTCTTCACGTTGAAATACACAGGGGTTCAAATACACTTTCTATTAAATTATTTATTAATATATTGTACAATTGGTACAAACTCCAATTATAGGCGTAATACAACTACGATATTAAAATTGCTAGCTTTCGCTGCCACAGGCAACTTCATCAGATTGTGGTACATAATGGTAATGGTACATAAACAAACAACATAATCTTAAAAATAAAATATTTTTAAAAACAAAACTCTAATCTGGTACGTGCGAAGTTCGCGCGAACCGGATTTTGATCATGGTTCGACAAGCAAGTGTTTTTTCGCTGGATGCTAAATATCTTGTACCAGATAGGGGAGATGTCTGTGGTAATGTCCGTTCCGTGTTTTAGGTAACGTCAGACTATAGAATTCCAATCGACTCCCTACCAACTATAGCTCTCCGGCTATCGTAGGGTGCTAGCTCTCGCATGCTGCTCTAAAGAGAAGTGACCCCTCTGGACTTAGCGTTTCTGGTGAGAGCTGCGGTCAACTTCTTGTTTTTAATGTCTCTCTGGTGTTCCAGCAAGCGGATCATTAAAGATCGTTTGGTCATTCCTATGTATAGTTTTCTGGAGGAGTATGGAAATTCCGCAGGAATCCCACATACTCCTGTTTGATTTGCCAACTCAATTTTGTCCCATGGTGCCGGTAGCAGAAGGGTCAGAGGTTTCGGGGTTCGAAACGCAACTTTGAGTTTATGCTTCTTTAGGGCGCTCAATAGCATATAAGCTACGCTCGGGACATGAGGGACTGACCCCAAAAAGTTTTCTACTCCCAAAGGTCCGATGCGCGTCGCACTTGCCGGTGCTTGTATCTCGCTTTACGGATAATTCCATTGACACATTCCACGTCGTAGATTGCGGCGAGATCAAGGTTCCTTGTATTGGCTCTTTCCTCTTCGATGTCTACCGGCTTAGACACTAGGCTGCAGGCGTGATATTCGTGGTGAGGAAAAACAGTATACTTGTGTGAAATGCGCCCCACAGAATCTGGCAAACTGGATTATGTAATAGGTGTGCAACATAATTATCGGCCACAGGCGCGACACGTTGACAGCAAATTATAGCGAATCGAATACATATCTAATCAGGGAAATAATCCCCGTCGTGTTGAAGACATTTAATTCATCGGTCAGGGAGCTGCCGAATGCCACTGTGGAAGAGAGAGGGCTGTTTCGGGTTCATAAAGTGATCAATACTTGTGTGGACCTTCTCAACAGAACTGAAGTGCGTATCACCCAGGTGATGTTGCAGGGAGCGAAAGAGGTGATAATCCGACGGGGCGAAGTCTGGGGAATACGCCGGGTGGAAAAGAATCTCCAATCCCAGGTCGGTGATCGTGTTCAAAGCGGTTTTTGCGGTGTGAGGACGCGCGTTATCCTGAAGCAACACCACCGATCATTTGCCCTTGTCGGTGTTAGGCGTTTGCGACTCCTCTGCGCATTCCAACAACCGAAGTCATTAGAAGGCGTTTTTACTACACAAGTAAGTACGTTAACTGGGATTTTAAACGAACCAGGGATTTTAAATTTAAATATTTTTTTATAAAATACTGCTAAAATGTTTATCATTTAATTTGTAATTCTTTCCCTTTGTAAATCATTATTTTTACGTTGAGCAGCAGTAGATACGAATGTACCCTTCCAGTAGGATTATCCTAACAGGAATCATCGAACCTTTGGGTAATTCTACTGGATTCATGATATTTCCCATTGTCTCAGATTTAAATATAATATTTCCTAATGGCACATATTTACCTAATATTGGCGTCAAGGCTTTTAGTTTCGAACATTCTTGTTACAAATACGAACATGTACCCAACGCTGCAGTGACTCTTCCGTAATAAAGGACTACCCTCAAAACGGTCTTAGAACCACGTAGTTTCGTCGTAAAAGAAAAGTTCCATACCATAAAGGAAAGCAATGCTGTTGAAACCCCATATGTCCTTTCGAAACTTGTGAAATTGAATAACTTTGGCTAAATATTTGCCAAACGCAGGCACATTTAAAATTTTATACTCATTCAAAAACAAACAAATTAACTTAAAACGCAGATGTAGGATGAAAACAGTTTCCACAGAAGGAATGCTTCCCTGCCTACGCAAAAAGTAAAATATTTAGTTTTTAATTCGTAAGGGATTTGTGATTTAAGTATAACACAAACCACGTACATGAGTTCGAATCACAGTCATAAACGGATGATGGAAGTCTGATTCACCTTCACCAGATAGCACTATGGTAGTGAGTAGCCATCTGTTTTAAAACGATCAGAAATGAAAGGTGAATGAAATAGATTATTTGACATAAAATAATTTGCAACAAAAGCAAATTTGTCGGGTACGCGTGTCTTTTCGGGGACTTTTGCATAAAAATCATATACACTAATTATTGCGTATCAGTAATCTGTCATAGTGAGAAAAATTTTAATCGGTGAAAAACATAAAGCTCAAGCAGACATTTCTCTGAATTAAGTAAGGGATTCCTATTGCTCCCGAAATGGTTGGGTCATGCCCCAAGTTAATTTGTTTTAAAACCGTGACGATTAAAGCAAAAGCAAATTTTGCGTCTGTTGTATTATAATCAATATCACCATTTTTCGTGTGTGTGTTTGTGTTGATTATTTTTTTATTTTTTTGAAAGTATTTGATATCGTTAATCCAAACTTTTTAATCAAAACATAAAATATCTTTAGGTAATTCTAGAAATTCCAGAAAAATAGGAATGAGCAATTTCCCATTTGAATTTACTTCGGAGTGCTCTGTCCATTATTGCAATTTTGCAGAAATACCAGTTTTCTACATTTAAACAACTAATGGACTTCATTACTTATGTGGCCATGTGGTGATGGACTGGATTTTTCATCTTATTTGAAAATAAAACAACGTTTACTTTGGTTCTTTTTTTACGCTTTAAATATGACACTGTATGTCGCTTTGACAAAGAAAGGCACTTGCAACATTGCTAAAATGCCTTTCGTCAGAAGAGCGCAAATTTAATCGTTGTTTTTACCGAAACTTTATCTTGCATCATACGATTTTTCCATATTTATGAGGAAGAAATGTAGCTTTCAAAAGAGCTAAATGCAGCTTTCAAAAGAGCTGCTAAGTTTTAATTCAGACAAAAAATGCGAATAAGTTCACTATTTTAAATTTGTATTTCACTATTTCAATTAATAAAAGGATTTTGTGTTTTGATTAATTTTAAAATATTTCAGGGGCTAATATAATTCCATTGTTTTCCATTACCTTCTTTAATGCTTTTCACCGATCATATCGATCAGAATTGTTTCAAAGATTTATTTAGCGACAGTACAGGGAGATTAGGTCTTGTAGTTGTACATACATTTTAGAACTGATAATTTTGAAATATTTTGAAGGGCAAATACAGTGTTTGAGATGTTGCCGAGTTTGTCAGTTCTTGAGTATCAAAAACAATTAATCTTATGTTAAGAAAACATCCAATAAAAGAAAGGTTTTAACACTTTACGTTTGAACACTTGGTTTGCAAAGACTTGATTCTCACATTCAGAGTTATAACTACGGATTTCAGCGCCCCGGTCAAACAACCAAGTATTGCTGCCCTACCTCTTTTCCTAACTTATATGAATGGCTTTTATTGATTATGAAAAGGCCTTTGATGATGGGAAATTATCAGCAGTTTTAATGGCTTTGAAATCCTGCGGTATGGAAAATGCATGCAATAATATTATTAATAACATATATAAAATGCAAGGGTAAAGGTTCATGTATTTGAGTATACAGCACCAATAAAATTGGAAAGGGAGTGAGACAAGGTGGTACCGTATCTCTCAAACTCTTCAATGCCACATTTAAAACTGTCTGTCAATCATTGAGCTAGTGAAACAAAGGGATAACGTTTAATGGAAAACTCAAGTTTCAAGTTTAAATCGCCTTCGTTTTGCTGATGATTTAGTAACTCTTAGATCTGCCTTTTTAGAACTGCAGCGCGTGATCAAGGAACTTACTGACAAGTGTAAAGAACTGGGATTAAAAATGAGTTTTCAGATGTAGAAACTAATATACAATGCTTTTACAAGAAATGAAGATTTATCAATTGATGGGTGAAATCTGGATATAACCGATACCTACCTTAAACCGATATTTTCCTTGGGCAACAGATTTCAAGCGAGGGTCGCTTTGATGAAGAAATTAATCGGCGTACAAAACTTGTTTAGAGAGGTTTTGAAAGAAGCAATACACAATTTTAAAGATCAACATGCCATTATTTCTTAAAAGAAAAAGCGTTTAATCATAAAATATACTACTTTTATCCAGTCCTCATAAGGATTTGTTTTTCATTTAGGAATTTTATTCATGTAAGACATGACCTTTTTTTGTTTAATTGGGTTTCTGCATTTTATTAAATGTTATCAGAAGTGTGCAAAGTGTGCCGCTTCTAAAAAATATTAATTTAATCAATTAATAATTTAATGAAGTCGCAATTCAAGTAGTTTTAGTAATTTAGGATAATGTATAGTTTAACCTAAATACCTTTGTTGTCACAGGTAAATATACTGAAAAACATATTTACATAAAGGAATCTAATTTTTGTAGTTTTGCACAGAAATCTAATCTTTCAAGGCATCAATTAACACCCTTATCCTCTGTATGAGGTTGAAGACACATCACTGTAGGTATTACTCACCACTTAGCATTTACATCATTTCTCAATTTCATGATTTTTCACTTGGATTACAAGATATTTCACTTGAATTACAAACTACGTCCGAAAAATTACGGGACTGACGCCCTAAAGATTAACAAAAAAGTATCACAGTGAAAATTAATGTTGGTCTCCTTCACACTACAGGCTTTCGGAATCAACGCACAATTTCTAGCGTGTCTGAAGATCTTGAAAACAATTTTGGATGGCACTTTCTAGGATGTGTGCAAGTTGTTTTGTCACGGTTGCTGGGATGGATGTAATGTGGCCATGATATTTTCCCTTTAGTGCCCGTTTTATCCTGGGTAATAATCCCCAGGTTTGTTGATCGTACTGCAGGCACCATGTTTCATCTACTGCAATATTTCTTCAGCAAAGATCAGGATTCTCAGCTGCAGTGCTCAGCAGGTCAGAACAGATAGCCGAAAGAGCGTCATTTTGGCCTTCATTCAAAATGCGGGGTACCAATCTGGCTTTTAAGTTTTCGTTTTCCCAGATCCTCACGTAATCTCATGACAGACTGACGTACTGTTGCACACAGACGCAATAAGGGTCTCACTCTATTTCGGCGATCTTTCATTACCTGATTACCCACTTTGTCGAATTTTTCCACTGTACCACATTGTAGGGCTGCCCAAATCACGGATCATCACCAAAGAATTCCTACCCGCTGCGAAACCGTGCAAGTGATTCCAGTACTCTGCTGCGGTAATGTTGTGTCTCTATACACTTCATTTAACATTCTATGAATTTCAGTAGCTGAGATAACAAGTTTCCAACAAAAATGGATGTTTACTCCCTGATCTTCCATGCTTAAAAACAAATGGCACGAGAACGCTTTCTATTTTTCTTTTAATGCTCGTCTGCCACCTCTGGGTACAGGTATAAACCAATTTCGAGCTGTTCGCTGATTTGCCAAAGATTGCTGTCTTTCGGCATACAAGGGCGATTTTTAATTCCAATACTGTTATGTCAGTTATGCTTCGGAACTTATTGAACATATATTGTGTATATCTTTTAACCGTTTCCCATTATGGTAAAGGATTTTATTGATCGTTTTAATGCAGTCAGTTTTTGGAAATGAATATTACCGTAAGACGATGAATGAGGATTTGCTTTTGGATAACTGTCAAACAAACACACTTACGGCGGGTGGTTAATATGAGCCATTTATCAAATTTTCTGTTTAAGTCTCTTAAAAACGGTAAAGAAAAACAAGAATAGTTCAGTGGCCCATGGAAATCTACTGAATTAAAAAAAAATGAAAGTAATCACCTTTTTTCGTCTGGCTTTCATTTTGCCTTAGCTTTTGATTCCCTAAATTGCGGTGGCGAGGCGGTATAAGCTCTGGCTTCTCTAAACAGACGAAGTCAACGCTCTTTCCTCGTTTTCCTTTAATTAACCCACAGCAGACGAAAAATTGTATTTCGGCACAGCTGGGATCCAACCCGAGATCTCTCGATAACTGGCCGAGGGAGTTCGCCTTACGCTACGGTGCCATCAATCTACGGCGCTATGTGTGTTTATGTGTCAGCATTTGACTTCACAAATCCGTAGGGATGGGCTCAGCAACTAAGACGTCTCCATCTGGTGGGGCTCAACGGCACAAGCTATTTAAATTATAGTTAATAAATCCAAAATGCGATAGAAATGGTGAACATTTTTCAAATTCGTGAAGACAATGTAAATCGACAAAATCATCGCTGTTTCCAGGTTTTTCTTTAGTTAACACACAGCAACCAAAAACTTGTATTTCGACACCGAATCCCAGATCTCTCGATATTGCCATCATAGCTTAAGCCGAACGTACTCCTCTAGTTATCATGAAATCTGGAATTCTATCCCAGCGGTGTCGAAATACAAATGTTTAGTTGCTGTTTGTTAATTAATCAAAAAGTTAGAAAGAGCGATGACTTTGTCTATTTACATTGTCGCCACATATTTTGGAAGATTTTTACCAGCTCTGGTTTCTGACCAATCGTCCCAGGAAAGTCCGGCTTCGAATACCAGTGATCTTGTGTTTGTCCTACAACACTGTTTCTCTCCCATCCCTGGAACTCATGACCCTAATATAGGGACGCCTGACTGCTTGTCATCGATTAAGTACCTCACAGTTGTTGTTGAACCACGAAACAACAACAAAAACCGACTTACTTTGATTGCTGCAGACATGTTGTTACCGGGAGGAACAGAAATTATTAAATTGTAATTTACTAAAAAAAGAGGCGTTCACATCAAGAGAGCACCACTCCAGCTTAATAAATTTTTAATCAGAAGACGGTTACAAAATGATTTACAGCTCCAGGATTTTTTCGCCGGAAATTCATATTACTAGTATTTTCACGGAATTAGAATTATTCGTTGATTAAGTTAAAAACTGGGGCGCTTTGGCTTTCGCGAAAGTCTGTGAAACAGTTTTCCATTATCAGCTCAAAGAAAGGGTTTTACGCACACGAAAAGTAAAGTACCGTACATTTGTATTCTCATCTTGTGTATTTATCTTTGTAGCTGTATCTCGCCATCTAACAATGGTATTGAAAAATTACTTTTCCTTCTTTATGTCATTTGCTACAGTAAAGATATGGAACATTACCATATTTAAATGACGCATAGTTTTTTTCTCTTTCTAACTATCTTCGTTTTCAGTAGACGAATTTCAAAAATTATGTTCTCTTAGAATAGATTTTGCTGAGAAGAATAACTTTAGTATATATTTAGCTTTTTCACTATTGAAATTTTTTCGTTAGGCGGCGAATATTTATGTTCTCTACATCGCTTTTCGAACTGTTCGATTTGACGATACCTTTGTTTGGTATTTTCATTCAGCTATGAGAATTTTATGCACAACTTCTTAATTTTCGCAACTTACTATACAGCTGCTGGTACCAGATTGTCGAGATTTCTATTTCCAGAAGTTCAATCGATTGCAGAAAATATGTTGATTCGGTGTATAACGGGTGGGAAAGAATTCAAAAGACGTTCTCGTTACGACATAAAATTGAGCCATCCATTATGTTTGTGCATTGGTAGTTCTTCTTGAAAACACTGAGGTGATTTTGTGGCTTTGCTGTGCAGTTTGATGTGAGTTGGGTAGATCACATAAAGCAGTGGTGGGTGTTTTTGGATCAGAACTTCAGTTTCAGTGCTCCCGTAACCAGTCACAAAATTTGTAATCACATGTTATGATATTACTGGTACAAAATAATTTCTGCTTCATTAAATTATTGAATAACATATTTCTAATTATCACATTTTTGAGTTTAATTTGCATATTAATTTTTGTTTAAATTTTTAAGATAAGCGGAAGTAACTTTATATCTTACATTATGTAGGCGATGCACATATTGTTGGTTTATTTTATTATAATAATTAAAAATAAATATAATTTAACCTTTTCGTGTCTTGCGTTGTACAGGTGATTGACGTGTATACTATATTATATTTAGATAGACTTGAAATATTTACGATATTAGCGATTCGCGTATAGTGTAACACTTGTTTTTCATGTAAAATCTGTATTTTAAGTCTTGTACAGAAATTTAGAACAGAAAATGCTTTTTGTGGTCATTGAAAATAAAAAATGCCATCTTTTGAGAATTTGCAAAGTAGGACTGATTTGGGGGTGTTAATCTCCGTTTGATCTCATTTAAGTTGAGCAGAGAAGCAAGTCTTCAGAGAAAGTGCTTTTATGACTGCTACTGAAGAATTGTACAACTTTAAAAAATTCATTGGTTCAACAGTGACTTACGAATAATAAAATTCATTCCCAGCTCAAAACTTGAGTTTAGGCATTTTTTAATATAGATTGTTTTATTGGTATTTTACTGCAGCATATTAGAAATCCAAATGAGAGTTACAAAAAGTATCAATATTTTACCCTTTGAATAAGCACGCACTCCTTGGTCACATATAAAGTACTATTTTTCAATAACATTTCTAATGAGGTGTGACTACAGAAAACAATTTATACGATAAGCGGATTTGACCACTTTCAGTAAAAGATAATTTCAGGAACTCTATTACAAACAAGCAGAGTGAATAATTTCATATTATTTTTTATTCGGATACATTACTGCTCGAAATGCAGAACAAAAACTCTACAGAAAATTTTTAAGAACACGTTTAGTAAAACTAAGAGATATTCCATTTAGTTGAAATTAAGGTTTGCGTGAAGTTACGGCTGCGATACATTCCAACTTCTTACTTAAAGGGAACAGGAAATTTTCACGGGTTCCTTAATTCCGAGCAGCACTATTCCTGATAAAACTACTCAGGAGTGTACCGCTGCGTACAGGCACATATAAACACTAGCCGTCTTTATGTTAATGAATTAAAAATTCTGATCTGGAAAAAATAATGCATACATGGTATATTTCATAGTATGTTTCTATTAAGAACGGTGTAACTAATGAAAATATCACATATGCTGTGCAAATTGTGTAATTGTAACTTTTGTGAGCTCTGTAATTTGAGTGTTATTTTAATCGTCTGGGTAAAGAATAGGAATTAAGATTTTACCTTTTCATTGTATCGAATCCAGTTATGTTCAGCATATTAAAAGACAAATTAAAAGACAGAAATTAGCAACAGTTTTATTTTTATTCTATTTTCTTTTTCTTTTTTTGTGCTTTTTTTTTCTTTTTTGAAAACTGAAGTTCTGATATTTAAGCACGAAAGTGAAAAGGTTGCAACAACTTAAAGCATATTTTTACAATCTTTTCAGCTTCAACTAAGAACAGCTTTGTGTATCGAGAGTTTTCTAAAAACGCTGAACATTACAGAAATAATAATTCGAGAACGGAAATACTAATTACTTTAGCCAACTAGCAGTATTTCTGATTCCTATAATAAAAGAACCATCATAACAGATTTTTTTAAAATTTCGGTTGAAAGACGACAACGTTTTTTCGGTTGTTGCACACTTTATGGCAAAGTTTGGAAGTTTAAAGCTCTTCGAATTACAGCTACTTAATCAGGAAATATTGAAAAATCTCGAATACGCGGAAAATTGGTTTATTTACCTGAACAGAAAAACATTTGTAACAAACATCTGTATTTTTGAGCACCAGATTTCACGATTCTTGGCTATATCAGCACCTGAGCGAATGACTGCAGAAAATAAAAAGCATTTATAACTTACACAATGACCGATAATACAGAACCTTCGTTTAAAGAAATTAGAAATGCTTGAAGTCGATCTACTAATTTGTTTTTAACAATGATCTGAAATAATGTTTTTTGCACAAATTATACCCCGAAACTGCAACAGTAACACTCCAGGTAAGGCAAGATTTTATCTGACTTGTGAAATGAATGGGATTTCTTTAGTTGAATAATATGTTGTAAATTCAGTTTTGCCTTAATATATTGTATTACATTCCTCCTGTTGCATTTTCTCTTCAGAAATTTGAATACTACGTATCAAAAAACACTGTGGTTCATAAGGTCGGCCTTTTGCACAATTCGAATGGTACGCATGCGCTTGAGTTTGTGCCCATGGGGTGCGTGAAGTAAATTCAAACTGGCAGATGACAGGAGCTAGCAGACTAGCTTTAAAAGACGTTCGCAGTAGTATGCTAATTCTGTGATTCTATGAATTTGCCCTTTTGCTTACACAAATCGTGTTGTTACAGCATTTAAATTATTTTTCTATAAAATATAATCCACATACAGTTTATTCGGAGATCTTTCCTCTGCCTTTCCTCGTGGGTGTTAACTAGATTTGGGTAAATATGTCGAAGAGAACACTCAAACTCGGGAACGAAGTGTACGATCCCGGAAATGGATGTACATTCATTCAACCCCACATCATTATGTAATTGAATTTGGAAAATAACAAAAACTCCGTTGGATTAATTACTACTAAAAATAATTCTGGAGTAAAGACAAATATAAAAGTCATAAGAGTGACTCTCTGCATTGTGAAGCTATAGTGTGTATTTTGGGAAAAACGGGAAATGTTAGCTGCACCGTTACTACTTAAAAGTAATCCACAACGATAACAATAATGATAATAGTAAAAGCGTCATCCTCAATTCATTTCTACGAAAGATAAAATATAAATATGAAAACCGTGTACAGCACCATGTGTCCATTCTCTTCAGGTAGCCGTATCTGCTCTTGGTGCTAAGTAGTTTCCGATTTGGCAGCAGACAGACTTCAAATGCTAGAAGAATTCAAACTCCTTGGAGGAAGTAAATGGGGCGTCCACTATTGGCGATTAGAGCGAGTGAAACCTCAGATGTTATTAGGGCGAGTTCAGAAACAATCAGAAGTTTCTAATTCCTGTAGTGCGTTACCGAAAATAAAGGATCTGTCGGGTCTCCTACATATGAAAATTACTCTGTATACTAGACACCCTTCTTTTGGAGACACGCTGTTTGAAAAGATGAGGAATCGCTCGCGATATCTTCTTGTTTGACGGAGATTTTTATTGGTCCATTTTGACGGGGATTCTTATTAGTTTCATTTCTGTGCATTGAAATATTCTGCTTTTTTCTGGATTTTCAAAAAATTTGCGCACCACTGAGTTATGATCCTGTTAAAAAGTCGAGTACACACAAAGATAATAGGTGTTGCTCAGTGGGGTACGATGGATCTCACTGGGCAATATATCTTATTGATAACACCTTCGCCAGAGTCTGAGTTTTCTTCAAAGGAAAACTGTTACACACTTTCGCCTTCTCCCGTTTTCAGAATATGAAGCCTTTTTTTTTTTTTTTTTTTTTTGATTGGAGGTTTAACGACCACCGTGAGCAACTCAATGGGCTATAAGCAGTCGCCCGTTCCTAATTTAAGGTCACTGGTTCCAGGGAAGGGAGAGAGCCAGTGCCGTAAGACAAACACAACATACATGCCTCACCGGGATTCGAACCCGGACCCCTCACGGACGAATGATCAGAGGCCAGCGCCTTAGACCACTGCGCTACCGGGGCAGCGAATATGAAGCCTTTGGGCAGTATGGCCAACAAGAGATACCATACGGTGGTTTGGTGCATCACGTAGGTTTTTGCTAATTGCACTTTTATATAAAATCATCGGTTGGTGAAACATGAACAAATAAAAAATGACTGAGAAAGATGGATTTAACCTGTTTATGTCAAAGTAGTCTTTTATTTTTTTGCCGTTTATAATGGAAAAGCTGGTGATTTTTTCAAATTCCTAATTTTTTTTTTTTTTTTTTTTTTTGATTGGAGGTTTAACGACCACCGTGAGCAACTCAATGGGCTATAAGCAGTCGCTCGTCCCTAATTTAGGGTCACTGGTTCCAGGGAAGGGAGAGAGCCAGTGCCGTAAGACAAACACAACATCCATGCCTAACCGGGATTCGAACCCTGACCCCTCACGGACGAATGATCAGAGGCCAACGCCTTAGACCACTGCGCCACCGGGGCGGGGCGGCTCCTAATTTTTTCGTATCAATAGCACACTTAGTAATTATATTTAAGCAATCTGTTATTTCGACATGCTTAAATCCCACTTACGTATACTATTATGGAACCAGTCGTTCCCTCAGTTGTACTTCCATAATAACATTATTAAAAACACAACTATAATGTAATTCTGCATAGTTTTTCACCCTATTAGCACATGTTTAGAGCTGCACAAGCTTCAAAAATTGAATTTCTCAACTAACACAACGGCCTTTCCATAAAAAACTGTAAGTAAAATCACACAAAATGAAGAAATATATGTACAGTAAAATATGTGTTATTCTTTCTCAAAGCATTTTCCCTCGGACGATATGCAACGGTTATATCATCCAGTTCAGTTTCCATAGCATGTGGCGAACGCATTTTGTAGAAGCTGCTTTAGCGACCCCTGTACAGCTTGAATAACATCATCATTTCTGTTGAATGTTGCGCCACGGAACTTCCCTTTCATTGTGGGAGACAACCAGAAATCACACGGGGCGAGGTGACACTTGTAGGCAGGCTGTGACATGATTTGAATACGGCATTTCGTAATGAACTGTTGTATACAGGCAAGCACATGTAGGCGGGCTTTATCACGGAGTAGCGTCCACTTCCCCACCAGTTCTGCTCGCTTAATCTACATGTATCGTCGCAGACGCTTCCAGACTGAAATATAATACTCAGCATTGACAGTAATTTGTGGAGGAACAGCATGCTGGAAGACTACATCTTTATGATCAAAGAAAATTACTATTATCACCTTCAAAGCAGATTCGGTTTGGCGGACATTTTTCAGAGGAAGCAAACCTTTGTGCTTCCAGACACTCGTTATGCGATTCATGAGAGGGTCGAAATTGTGGACAATTGTTAAATTGGCAGTTATTTGTGTGTTTAGAAAGTTTGGATCCTTTGCAATCGTTTGTTTCAACTCATGACACACCTGAACTCTGTCTAATAATTGTTCCTTTGTCTGGTGATGAGGTACCCATCTGGAACACACACGATGCGGTGGTAATTTGTCCCGCAGAATGCGGAATGCCAAAGTTTTTGAAACATTAATCGACGCCGCTGTGTCTTTACACGTCTATCGTTAATACTCTTGCAGGATTGTCCAAACAGTCTTAACAATACGCTCCGTAACATCACTTTCAGGTCGAGCAGGCCTATGACGGAGTTCTGTTAAGAAACTCCCTTTTTTGAAATCATGGTGCCATTTAAAATCGTTGACTCGGCCAAAATGTATCTTTGTAAGCTTTTTGCATTAAATCAGCTGTTTCTGGAGCTGTTTCACGCAAACGATGGCAAATTTTTATCGCACAACGCATTTCACTTCTTAACTCTGAATTACTCACCTCCATAGCTGTACGGCGAAATGCAGACATGCCTTAAAAACTGCGCAATAAGAAAACTAGAATCACCTATAACTGGTAATTACTGTTGCCATAAATACCGTACTTCCTTAATTCAGTTAGACGCCTGCGAGGATATTTTTCTCCTGCGCACAGTTGCCAAATAAAAAAAAAACTACTCTCAGTTTTTATGGAACGGCCTTTGTAATAACTGCATTTATTTTCGCAATGTCGAGTTTAGATATAAATTAATTCGACTACAGTGTAATTCTCTACATTTTTTCGCCCCAACCGCACATGTTTACTGCTGCACAAGCTTCAGAAATCAAATTTCGGGATTAAGAAATAAATAATTTAATTCATTTGTTTCAAAATACTTATTTCTTTCAGGAAAGGAAATTGAGAATCTGAAAATAACGTTTCCATATCTGTGCTCAAAAACAGATACAAAAACCACACAGTTCTACATACTAGGATGATGTTTCTTCGAGCGTGTGTTGAAACACATCCCGAAAGTCACGGAGTTCATCGCTTTCTTTTGATACACACAGAGTTTTTAAGTACGTATTTATTAAAACAAAATTGCTGTGCACTGAAACATATCTGTTTGCAGAGTTGATGTACTATTCTGAAATGGCTACTGATTATCTTATGAGTACTTCTCTTGTTCTAAAGCGATGCTTGAGATTTTTCATACTGACACTGGCAGACAAATGAATGCGTTAATAGAAATGCATAGAGTAATTATATGTAAGCTTTTGACGAATAGAAATGCATTTTGTAAAAGAAAGGAGTAACAGATACCGCAGGATGCGTGTTCACGCACTAGAAACTGTGTACTTCTTTATGAATCGACCTGTATAAACCAAATAAGAAATACAGACATAGTAGAAAAGTATCAAATGAGAACGACATCTACACAATTTCTCTCTCAAAAAAACAACAACCAACTTTTCTATAACTCTCGTTCAAAGTACCTTTTATTACGCCGTTTCCCATAATACTCTGAGCTCCACTATGCAAAACCAGGAAGAAGTGGTTCCCGAGGTCATTTTTAATCGCATTGAAACCAGTTAGTTTCATTATAATATGATTTTGATAGGGGTGTTAGTTTAAACTTTTTTTCATTGTCAATAACCGTGTTACTTAAAAATAACACGATGTTATTGACAATTTTATTAGAAAGTGATCAGATAAAAGGGTTATTGTCAAGAACAAAACATTTTAGTTAACAAGAAGTATTTATCCCTACTGTTTCAAAAACAAAATCGCAAATACGGCAGAAGTGCTTCTTGGCAAGTGGACTGATAGGGATTTATTTACCTTCAACATTTTACGTAAGCTGTAAATTTTGACCTAGTAATGCATGCAGTGATCTGTTCGGGAATGCTAATTATTGTCTTCATCGTTTCTATTTCGTACCTTACTACTTCTACTTTCTTCTGTAAAGGTGTTTCTACCGCCGTGCGAAAGGATGTCCATTCCTAATAAGCGAATAGAGATATAAAAGCAATTTGTGACGATTCCGTGTTTAAAGGATAAGCAGAAAGTAGCAATTCTCATAAGAGAAATTAAAAAGTGTATCATTTTTTCATTACTTTCTGTAGTGCGAGATTAGAGCGGTGTTGAAATATTTCCTTCTATGCAGAATATATTTCGGTTAATTGGGACACATCGGGACAGAGCATTTTAGTTCAATTAAGAAGCTGTCCCAATAAGCCAAGCTTTATCCCAAAGCGCTAACTTGGGAAGTGTTTCAAGAATTGTTCCAAATAACCATTTACCTGGATTAACCGATACCCGGTACGCCGGAATCTACTGTATTAAGAAATAATCACAATCCACAAAGTGACGAGAATGCATTTCTACAATGCAACGGATCATCTGAGGTCTCAGTTTGAATAAACCTTGGGCCGTACGCTATTTGCGGAAACGTCTCCGTTATGTCTTTCCTCCTGCGAGTTAGGATAATAAATTTTTGTAAAAGGCTGTTCCTTCTGAATTTTAATTTGAAGCTGTTCCGATCTGTTGTTCTTCTCTTCTATAACATCGGCAGAGATTTATACCTTAAGGATAATATCATCCCTAGACCATAAAATATCAACACTACAGAAGATATTCCTACTGTAGAAATATCATGAAACGCACCCATTCTTGAAGAGTATTAATAGAAAATGAGCAAATGATCCAAATCAAGCTCATATACAAACATACTATTTTCACACCTTTATTAATATTTGTGGCTTTGATGAGCCAGCTGTTATGATATATTACTGTACGTTGTAGATGTTCTAGTCTTTGAATTCAGGATCGAAGATATTTGAGTAGTTTTTAGTAGAATCTTGTATATTGTTTAAATGAAACAGTCTAATAACTTCAACTTTCACATTATATGCCCTGCCAATTTCTTAATTCATATGCATGTATGAATACTAATATAACATTTTAATTTTGTGATTTTGTTTACACATAAAGGAATTGTCTAAGTTGATCTGAATATAAGGAAGTGTTTCTAGGTATACTTTACATTGAAATAAGACACATTATTTTTTACGTTACACTTACTCACCCAGTTTTGTGATACAGGGAAGTATGTTTTAAACTTTCTATGCTTCTTGCTGGAAAATAAGTGAAATAGCAGAACAAATAATCGTTATGAGACCGTAATCAAGGAAAATGTTTTACGGTTCTGAAAGTTAATTTTCGATGAGGTAATTGATCGTTTGTAACCGAAGAAATCTTGCAATCTGTTTGTTATCCCTCCCGCCAAACTTTGGAATTATTTTATGGAGATGTTATGAAAGGATCATGGAACACAGGATTTGCTAACATACAATCTACCAACAAGTAATTGGACACATGCGATAGCAAAGGAAAACAAAGTTTATTCACCTTCAATAGTTGGTGGAGCCTCCACGAGCGGCGGTTACAGCTGCGACCATTCGGGGCATACTGTCAACTAGGTGTTGTACCGCGGCTAGCGGCATTTTCTTCCAATCGGCTTGGAGAAGACAGGTCAGTTCCTTCACCGATTTCGGACGGTGTGAGCACCCCTTTAGTCGACGCTCCAACTCGTCCCAGAGGTGCTCGATAGGGTTAAGGTCCGGACTCTGCTCAGGCCAGTCCATTCGATTAACCCCATTGTCACCATACCAAGCCTTGGTGGACGTCGCAACATGAAAGGTGGCATTGTCATCCTGAACGTATCATGAGTCCACCCCGTAAAACTGCCACAACGTAGGAAGCGCATGGTCATCAAAATGGTGCAGTAGGTCTCGGCGTTGAGTCTACCAGGAATTGCGATCAAGGGTCCCGTGTCATACCAGTAGAAACACCCCCATAGTATAATTCCACCGCCGCCGAACTTCACAGTTGGCACAATACATTCAGGCAGGAGGCGTTTTCCAGGCAGACGCCAAACACAGACCCAGCTATCCGAACGGTAGAGGGTGAACCTTGATTCGTCGCTGCAGAGAACCTGTTTCCACTGTTTAATGGTCCCCTGTCGACGTTCTTTGCACCACGTTAGCAGAGCAGTGCTATTGGACTTGGTGATCAAAGACTTGTGGGCGGCAGCACGTCCATAATAACCGAGCAGATGGACTTCCTTACGGACGGTATTCATCAAAAGAACACTCCCGAATGCTTGTTAAAACTCCTCGCGGACGTGGCCCATCGATTTGGTGCGGTTATTCCGAATTTCTTTGGGCAGCACCCGTCGGTTTCTAACTCACAGTTTCGTGGGTGTGCGGGGTCGGGGCACATTCCGACAGTCCCCTCGCATCTTCCATTTGCTAATCACGTAGGCCACTATCGACTCTGTGTACTTCAACTCGCTGGATATGTCACGTATGGATCGACCATTTCTGTGATACCCGACGATTACACCTTTCTCGAAATCAGAGAGCTCCGAACTGCGTGGCATCTTGCATGCAACTGGTTGCGTTGTTGTTTCCCACACGATATTTAACGGCGGCAGCCGTGACGTGTATCAGGACTGCAGATATCGTCGATTGCAGAAGTGTCCAATTACTTGTTGGTAGATAGTGTGTAATGTTATTCCGAATATATAACTCAAGGACGGATATGACACGAATTTCATTGTTATAATTATTTCTGCCATATTTGATAGTATTTACTTTACTTTATATACATATTTGTATATAAAGTTATACACTATCAAATATTAGTATAATAATACTTTAGAGTATTTGTTTTACTATCACTTCTACCCTATCATATTTCTAAAACAGAATACGTATAAGATTCCCATACGTTATTCTTTGTCTAGATATTCCACGTTGATGAGCAACTTTTCTTTAGGCAAAACATTTTATTTCTCACGAGTGCAGATGGTATTGTCACTTGTGGGACGGATACGAGGGTTACATGTTGTCTTTCGTAGCAGAATGATTATCCGCAACTGACCGTTAATTGCACCACCAACTTCGTTGACCCAGAAATACGGCATCAAGAATAATTAACAGCTCGCGGCGTTCTACTAAACGCTGCCTGATTCCAAGATACGCCTCATTTGGCTCGGAAAGGGGAGACTAGGGGACCAGTTAAATACATTGAGGTCAGTGAATACTTGGTATTCCATTTCACATGTGGGGCATAAATTATTTTTTTTACCCAGTGACAGCGATTATGATCTTAAATACCTAAGAAATAAATGCCGTTTCACATGTACAAGAATAAATGCTTCCCCTCTTTACATTACATTCAGCTTCCTTCCCAGTCAAGCAAAGGATTTTGCCTGGAAAAAGGAAGACTGCCGGGTTAATGTATATAGCGTGATCAATGAAGATATCGTAGTCCATTCCTTTGCTGAAAGACAAATGCTCTTCTTTAAATATATGAGCGATTATCA
This sequence comes from Macrothele yani, assembly GCA_039090855.1. NCBI lineage: Eukaryota > Metazoa > Arthropoda > Arachnida > Araneae > Macrothelidae > Macrothele > Macrothele yani. Next base: position 109,087,375 of record CM077015.1, on the reverse strand, counting down.
TGTTACGTTTGTAAGAAATGAATTCTACCTTTATATTCAAAAATGTTTAATGGTCCCATATTTAACGCTTCATTACATGGATCAATTTGATATATTCAAAAGGTTCTTTTCTCTCTACAACATTCATTTCTTTCACACAATTTGTATTGCGTACTCAATGAGTGAAGGGATTCTGCCCTGCCCTACTGAGAAGCACAGAAGGAAAATGGCTACATAGCATTCTCCTCGTTCTTCATCAGAACAATTATAGGGCCATTTATCTTATAATGACGTAAGTAAAAACTCTAAGCCGAACAGGTTGTAAAAGTAACTAAATATTTGCCAAATCAAGTACCATCCACCACATATCTTAGTTATCATACACTGCTGGCCCCCCAAAATGCAACACCAAGAAGGAATCATCTGATTGGCCTGAAATTCGCAGCATGCGACGCCCGCTAAAGGACATGCAAATGATTATCATTACAGGGCACATGCCAATCATGTGCACCCGGCACGCCACTGAGAAGCACTATAAGAAGGTTGCACAGAAGGCGAGGGGTAAGTAGCGGAAGTGTGTTGTGCTGCCGGACCTGTACGTAGGAAGCTTCCTGATGTCTCGACGCCGAATACGGCAGTCATTCCAGCACGCTTCGGAGTTCGATAGAGGACGAATACTGGCTTGTCGCGTCAGCGGTTTATCATACCGAGACATCGACGCCCGTGTGGGACGACATCCAGCCACAATGAAGTGAGTATGGATTCGGTGGGTGCAGAAGGGATGGACGGACCTACCTGAGCGATTGCCGCAGCCGCGGCACACCACCGAACGAGAGGATCGGCATATTGTGCGGCGAGTATTGTCGGCTAGCACTGCCACTTTACGAACGTTAGCGCAGGAATTAGCGTGTGTTGCCCAACAACCTGTGTCAGCACATACCGTTCGTCGACGTCTGCGGGAGCAGAGACTTGTCGCACGGCGCTCATTGCTCCGATTACAATTGACGTTGTACCACCGCTGAGTGCGGCGTCAGTTGGCCGTTGAACGGCGAACCTGGACTACGGAATGGCAAGACATAATTTTCTCCGACGTATCCCGCTTCTGCCTGCAACACCACGACGTTCGAATCCGCGTGTGGCGGCACCGCGACAAGAGACTGTATGACGCCTGCATTATGCATCGCAATACCGGTCCGTCGCCTGGCATTATGGTTTGGGGCGCAATTGGATATGACACCTGCACCCCTTTGATACGCATCACCGGTACACTCAACAGCCACTGCTACATCTATGACGTTTTGGAGCCTGTAGTGCTCCTTTAACTGCAGGACCTGCCAGCGGCCGCGTTTCAACAAGACAATGCGCGCCCGCACGTGGCACGCATCGTGCAACAATTCTTTACTGCCCACCAGGTGTCACTGCTGCTGTGGCCCGCCTGTTCTCCCGATATGTCGCCCATCGAACACGTCTGGTCGCTGATCGGCAACCGAGTGGCCCGGCAAGAACCACCAGCGGCTACGCCTGATGAACTGTGGCAACGTGTGGAAGCAGCCTGGACCGACATACCCCAAGTCCACATCCAAAGCCTCCTTCGTTCGATGCCGTGGCGTGTAGCGGCCGTTATTGCCAGCCATGAGGGCCACACGAACTATTTATGTCTGCGTGTTCCGCAAGTCGCACGGGACTGTAAGTTCAATCGTTTCGTCTTTGTATCTGTTGTTAAGTGTCCAGTAAATCTGGCTTTGCTATCTCGTGTCCTTCTAGGTGTTACATTTTGGGTGGCCAGCAGTGTATATACACTGCTGGCCGCAGTTCATAGATACACAGTTCACCTGAGTAATTTATGTAGCCGAATGGTCGGTTACATAGATTACTCAAGAGGAGTTAAATGCATTGTATGTAACAATCTTCAAAATAATGTGCAACTTATTTTTACCCAGTTGTAAAGAAAATTGGTGCTGTTTATAAATACAGCACACTCAGGTTAATTTTGACACATCGGTTCTGGAACACTTTGGGCTAATGGAGCAGTTTCTCAATTGTGCGAAGCTTTGTCAGAAATAACTACTCGGCGAAATGTCCGAATTTAACCGTTGCCCTGAATAATACACTGAAGATCAATTGAATTAGAGATGCCTGTCTAGTAACGTCTAGCACCACCTTTCGCCCTGATGACATCAGCGATTCGTCTTGGCATGGACTCGAGAAGACACCGGAAGCGTTGGGAAGCCATATAGGATCTACGACCCCTAAACAAGCTCCCACAGTTTACGAAGATTTGATGGAGGGGGGTCAGAGCCTCGAACATCTCTCTCGATTACATCCCAGATGTCCTCGAGGGGATTGAGGTTAGGTGATCTGGCTGGCCAAGGAAGCGAGGTCGCGTCAATGGAGTTTTTATCCAACCATTCGGATACAATTCGGCAGCGATGGCACGGTGCATTGTCTTGTTGAAGGATGAAGTCCTCAGTGGGATGTTGAAGACGCACAAACGAGAGCAAATGATCGTCCAGGATATCCCGGTATCGTTGACCTGTGAGAGACGATGTCACACGTACCAGGGGTCCCATTTCAGTTCATGTAAACAGTCCCCAGACGAGAATGCCACACCCAACAGTTTGAAGAGTAACCTGCTGGCAAGAAGGATCCATCGCTTCATGAGGGTTGCGCCGTACTCGTATCCTGCCATCCCCATGTACCAATGGGAAACTCGACTCATCAGTCCAGGCAACATTTTTCAACATGTCTGGGGTCCAGTGGCGATGTTTCCGCTCCCATGATAATCTTTACACCCTGTGATGTGCGGTCAGCAGCGGTATCCTAGTGCAACGATGGCTTCTGTACCCCATAGCGAGGAGATGGTGCTGGATGGTGTGGCTGCTTACACGGTTTTTGTGCACAAGCGTTAAATTGCCGAGTGATTTATTGCAATATGCCCCGCCTGTCCGCTGTTACAATGCGAGCTAGCCGACGATGACCCCGCTCATCCACACGCTCTTGACCACGGCAGTTGGCCCTTGCAAGGTTGGCTTTACCGGATTCGATGTACTCACGGTGCACCTGTGACACAGTAGCTCGTGGAAATCCCAGGGCCTGCACGACTTCCGAGATGGAGTGATCCATTTGTCGGGACCCAACAATTTGCCTACGATCAAATGCGCTTAGATCTTTTGTCTTACCCATACTGCGTCCGACTCTTACTAATTCCAGTCGCATCACTCCTTACATTGTCAGATCGCTGCATTCGTCATGTCGTTTCCGTTTACATGGCCGCCCACAGCGCCACATTTGCATAACGCCAACTGTCTCTAATTCAATTGCTCTTCAGTGTATATGCGCAAATAATAGAAATCTTCTGTACTGCCATATTTTTTTTATGAACTTATTTCTCTTTCTAAGGAAACAAATATATTCCCTTAAAATATATATTTTTTTCATCCAAATGGAAATTCACCAAACTAATTGAATGTAATATAACTGTTCGAATGTCGTATTTTCTCAGTAATGACAGCAGTTCTAAGCGTGGAATAACATGTTACGTCTTAGGCTGCTGTTCGATTCTAACTTGAAAAAATTTCGCCGAATTTGGTTAATAAAATTTTTACATGATGCAGCCTGGTTGCACCTGTGGCCACGGGAAGTACCAGTAAACAGAAAGTCGCCCGCCGGAAGTATCAATGGATTCTGCAATGGTAAGAATAAATAATTCGAAATTTTTGCGTAACTAGGAGAACTAGCAGTGGGGATCACATTGACAAAGATCTAGGTGAATGTCATTGGATTGCAGGATATCTGCAGCCAGTAATCTAATGATATTAAACCACTTCTTATTGTCCACTGATAATTTCGTTCTCTGACTAAACAGAGGAAATTACTACACTTTATGACCAATTCCTAGCGTACGAAATATGCCCTCCAACGTTTCATATGACGTTTTTGCGTTGTCTGTTACGTTCTCGTTGACACGACATCCAAGTTTCCGCAGTCGCAATAATATCAATTGGCCACGTGGTACGTACACTAGTCCCGTGTCTTCCACACCTGTCAACCCTAGTATTGCATCGTTTACGAACATTAAATATTTTACCCTCATGGGAGTTCCTAAATTCGCAGTTGATCCCTGCAATCAACGGCAACTTGCAGCAAATTAATATTGCTCTTCAACTTTGAAATATATATTTTTGCAGTGTTTAACAAATTTTGGAGGAAGTGGGGCTAAGCTCGTGGAATCTTAGCTAAAGACGCTAACGTCCAGCTCATGACAACATTTACCTATACTGGTAATTTCACTTCGTTCTCCGACACGGTACGCCTGCGAAGTACTGGCGATCTACATACAAAACATTTTCGAATTAACTTCCGCCATTGTTTCGGCAGAAGACTTTACCCATAACCTGTTTTGTTTTAAATCATTTTAAAACCAGTTAAAAAAACTTTAATTAAGGATATTGTTATTCAATCACAATACTGAAAATCAAGAACCAATGTCAGATCTTTATTTACAAATATGGTTTATATATGATATGCTGATGGTATTAATGAATACAAATTAAGAAATAACTTGTTTAACTTTCATGTGAATATGAGCTGTAACATTATCACAGTTTGTATCGAAATTTTCTGGATTTTTTATATTTTAAGCCAAGATAATTTATGGAATTCTCTTTTGTTTTTTTTAAACAAATCATTACTCGGATCGAAGTTTCTAAGTTTGATGCAGGAGAGAGGATTAGCAAAAGATATTTTGTTTAATTAACATGCTTTGCTTTTTTCGAAATATGTATGTAGATATAATTATCAGTGTATGATTTGATACCATTACTTCTAAAAACATGCATGATCAATTTTCGTTTTTTTTTATTATATGTTCTTCACATTTATTTATAGAAAAATATACAATTGAGCAGTTCATGGATAAAGAACTAAAATCGTTCTTAATGGGAACCGTAAAACTTCGCAGTCCAAAATTACTTTACGATCTTATTGCTTCCTTCAATGAGAACAAGTTCTTTTTGTTTTAGAAAACATAAAAATAATCATATGTTTTTATTTAATTAAAAAAACTCATTTTACGAGAAGAACAAATGTTACAGGTCAAAATCAGAATTCATTATATCATTTTATAAAAATGCAAAAAGGAATATACAATTTATTTACTTTTCTGTACTGAAATAAAAATTTGCTTTCGTAGTAAAAAATGTGACTGATATCCACCCAGGCACCATTACATCCATCATGACCACCACAAACCCAGAGAATTGAGTGCTCCTGGAGAGAGGAAGGTGGTGCAGGTGAAGTTCACCGTGCAGTATATATACAACCTGAGGGCCGGCTCCCCGTTAGTTATCGAGGACAAACCTGTTAACCAGCACGTTACCTCGATATTTTGGACGATTACGCTCTACCAACTCTGGGGCAATACTATGGAACCAAGCCTCGTTGATACCAGCAGGATAATGCACCGAGCCATAAACCAAGGACTGTTACGGCGTGGTTTGATGATAATTCCGTATTGTGTGTGGACTTGCCAGCACAGAGCCTTGATCATAAATCCATAGAGCACCTATAAGATGGATTAGAGCAGCTCGTACGAAGTTTAGAACCAAAGCCTATAACTAAACAACCGTTAACGGCAGCACTATGTATTGAACGGAAGCGCATACCTATCTATATGTTCCAAAACTTTGTCGAAAGCATATCTCGAAGGGTAGTGCATGCATTAAGGCTAAACGTGGACCGACACCGTACTAAAGTATGTCAGTAAATTCTATGTTGTCTTTCTCTTCTAGGTGTCCGGTGACTTGTGTCAATATGGTGTGTGTTATGAAAAGTTGACCTTCATTAAAAAACATGCGCTTTTCGTGACCCTTTATGTAGGGCCTACTGAATTTTATAATTATAATTTAAATAATCCTTTTATTCGTTTTTTGTGCAATCTCAAACCCAAAATTTTTTTTTGAAATTATTTAACTATTTATATGTTTAAAAATAGGTTTCTCATTTTAAAACTAAGATGAAATATCACAGATTCGCAGATTTTTTGTAGAATAAGACGTTTGAATTGAAAATTGTCATGTCTTTATTTCAGATCATTGTCATTTTCACGTAGGACTTCCGTCCACAGGGAGTAGAGTTTAGGTCCCAGCCAATTACCGCGAGATCGCCTTTTGGGCAGGACACAGAAACGGAAGGAATGAGAGCAAGTCTAGCGACTTTTGACAGAACAGTTTGTAGTGAGATTAGAGTACAGTAGATGGCGCCACCGTACAAGTACGGTATTGCACATAGATGGGTGAGAGAATTTCAGGGAGGACATGGGAAAGGATACCCATTTAACCAGTGGGTCCAGCCTTGGGGCCGTCACTTTATGTGCTCGTCCGATGCACGGCGGATATTCAGCGATTGTCAGTAAATCACACCATCTCTGAAAGATCAGCCCAGGCTAGAACCTGGGGACCCAGCATCGGTAGTCTGAAACACTAACCACTAAGCCATCTGCGGCTCATGTCTTTATTACTGCTGTGCGACATTAAATACGAATTTCTACACGAAATAAACTGCCATTTATTTCCATAATAATGCAATAACGCTTTAGCTAGTTCAATCAGTACATTGTGAGAATTTTGTTATTTAAAACACGAATACGCTTTCTTTTTTAAGAAACCTGTAGTAAGCCATTGATACACACCACAAGCAGACTCGCTTAGTGGGTAAATTTAGATTTAAATGGACTCATGAATAAGAATCCCCTGCAATTCATGTTAGGTTCGTTCATAAGTATGGAATGATTCAATAAAGTATGGTTTAGTCAATAAAATTTGTTTTGATACGATTTCTGCTCTTCCATGGAACCTTGGAAAGAAAGTTAATTGTTGTACAGTACAAGTAAACTCATATAGAGGGTACATTTAGATTGAAATGGACTCATGAATAAATTACCTACTGCAGTTCATGTAAGGTTCGTTCGTAAGTAAGGAATGATTCAATAAAGTATGGTTTGATATGCTTTCTGCTCTTCCACGTAACCTTGGAATGAAAGTTAATTGTTGTACACTACAGTACAAGTAAACATACCTAAACTGTAGTTTAAGATTGAAATGGACAAATGAATAAATACCCCATGCAATTTATTTTAGGATCGTTCGTAAATTAGGAATGATTCAATAATGTATAGTTTCAGAGTAACATATGCGGGAGAACTTTAATTTGGCTTCAAATGTGTTACTAAATTTAAATCTTCGGGTTTATGCTATGATATGTAACATACGACTGGAGCGAAAAAGGCATTTTATGATTTCATATTGCTTGATTATTGGGGAATACGAATCCGCAACACAGAAACAGGCCGCAGAAATCATTTACAATTTTTCTGTTATAACATTTTAAATTCTGAGGTTGGACTTTTATTATAGTTACATGAAAGCTACAAACATGATTTTCGAAAATTTTTCAAGCCAAAGACTTCATGAGTTTACAGAATATCTTTGTTAAGTTCATTCCAGTTTTGATACTTATTGTCATTACACAGACTGAAAAAAGTACCTCCGATTAGAGATACTTAAATGGAATATACAAAGAAAGTTTCAGTTTTGTACAACATATTGAAAAAAGAATTGTTAAAATATGAGCGACATGTTGAGATGATATCTATATACAAGAGAAAACACACGATGTGCGTGTGTGTGCGGTTGAAATTTTCCATTCCGAAAAGCCTAAGGCTTATAAAAACGCATGACAGTGTTTTGTTTCACAAGTGTTAGGGACATGTGTCATTTCAAGTGAAAGATCTGAAAGCGAAGTAAGTGGTTGTCATAATTTTAATACTTTTCACGCATGATTAAATAGATCGTATGCTGTTTTTACACACAGGACATTCCAAAGACATGCCACGTCTTCCATCAGATAATGGCCGCAAGAGTTGATGTTGACTTTACACTAACAGGGGGAAAATTCAATTTTTCACATTCCACTCTCAGTATTTTACTTGTGTTTCATTGAAATATATTTTTATGTGTTAATAAAAATCGCCATCTTGTTTCTCATTTTATTGCAGAATTATGTATTTATATTGCGAAATGAACACGTAAGCAAACCCACCGACAACTCCGGCGGAAAATTAGAAATATGATTTGCAAAATAAAAAATTGGCTTGAATTCAAATTGCAGTTTATTATCCAGTATTTGGACGTTAATGACGAAGACAGCAAAGCGAGCTTCCAAGTTGCAGTTCATTATACCATGTTAGGATGTTCAACGCAGACACACTGAAAAAAGCTTCAAACGTATGTAAGAAATCTGATTTTTAAACCACAAGGAAAGCTTAGGTTTTTTAGGAGATGCCGAATGGTAGATGGTGGGATAAATACATCTGGGGTGTTAATTTTGCGAATAATTATTCGTTTAATCGAAGATAACGCAATAGAGGTTTTTATTGCAATATTTACCACAACTATAAATGATCGCCCATATAAACAATTCTAAATAATAAATTATTCAATGAAATATAAAGATAATAATTTCAACAATTCGTGAAAATAGCAACATTTTTGCTTCATGTAGGTATAAATAGTAGTAACACAATTTTTAAATTTTGGTGTTTTTATTTGTTGTATAGTTTTCAGTAAAATGCCCTTAAAATAAATTATATAAACGATTTGTAATCAGACACTTGGGCTTATCTGGTAATTAAGGTGATTTCATCGAGTCTTAAATGGCTCTCTCTGATTTTAAAAGCTCATATAAAAGATAACATAATAAACTCGAATTTTCGTTCCCGTTGATGTAAATTTTTGTCAAGCCGTTTTGAATGTTTAGCTAATTCTGACGATAATACTTCGACAGAAAGATCTGCCGGCCACGTAAATATAACACATGGATGAGTTTCTGTGTTTCAACGTTTCATTCGACTTGGTGTTTTTGTTGCATTAGTATAGAGTTTTATGGGCAAAATGAGCATGCAAACGGACAGTGTTTCTGAGCACTTCACTGAAAACGTACTCATATTATCTTCGTAACCAATTTTTCACATTCCAAGATGTGAAATATTGGTGCATACACAGGCCAGTCAATTAGAAATCCTTACGCAGATGTAGTAACTGTAACTTACACAGAATATATGGCAAAAACGTGGACACGTTGGTTACACGTCTTGTTCGTCAAAATCGTCAAGAGTGTTGATCATAATGCAAAAACAAAGGACATTTTAGAGTTCGATAAAGGTAAATTGAGGCAGTCCGTCAGGTTGGTACGACTATTTTCAAAATACCGGAGCTGACGGTTTTCTCAAAAGGAGAGTTATATCGGTGGTCTTTAATAATTGGAAAAATAACACACATTGCTTTTAAAAGGTGTAATAATAGCTGGACGACAATCTGTCAGGAACGAGCTCGCCTTCTTCATATGCAACAGTTATCCTAAATTCCAGACCACCTTTTACAGTTTTAATAGAGCATACACACTGAGACATCGAAGATCCAAAGTAATCTGAGCAGCACGTCGCTATGCAAATCGTAGCAAATAAACGACGGGGAATTATGAAAGCCATGTAAGAGACGGGGAATTGTGAAAGTCATGTAAACGACCGGGAATTGTGAAAGTTATGAAACAGTATAATTAAGACTTGACAATGGGCTCCATAATTCAGTGCTGTCGCTGTTCTTCCGGACAGAAGGGCAAGTAACTTTGCAATTGTTTTGCAATATATGCATAACCGCATGTGCTGCGGCGTGTACGCCACTTGTTTAAATTTTCAAATCGAGCACCGCAGTCAGTCGAAAAGGAGATGAAATGGTAATACTTGCTGTGAAAATCATTGCATGTCATCGTTTTGTCTGTGGTTGGGGCGCCTAAAAGAAGGACATCCACAATCGGCTAGTTAGGGAACTTTTGCTTTAGGAGTTTCAGTCGCAGAGTACACAAATGGCATCAGATTTGCCCTATGAGCTCTAGTTTTGGAGACAGGGCATACCCACCATATATGCTGATTCCACGGGTCTTCCGTCAAAATTCGAGATCCTACATCGCATGATCTGTTATTCTTTACATGATCTTGACAAATATTAACACTGTATACAATTATTGAAACAAGCTCATATTACTAAATCTGTATATCTCAACACAAGAACATATAAAATGACCAATCATTCAACATATAAGAAACGTCTTTTACAGGACTATTTTTGATATGATTTTGACAAATATTGTTACTATATACATACTACTGAAACAAGCACTTATTACTGAATCTGTATATTTCTACACAAAATCATATAAAATGATCAGTCATTCAACATATGAGAAACGTTATTTATAGGACTATTTTGGACATGATCTTGACAAATATTATTACTAAATAACATTCTATTGAAACAAGCACATATTACTAAATCTGTATATTTCATCATAAGAGCATATAAACCGATCAGACATTCAACATATGAGAAACGTCTTTTATAGGACTTTCTAAAGTGAGATCTACGAAGATAATCCAGCAGTAATCTGCCATCATGTGGGTATCCCACCTGACCTGGTATCTGCATTCCATAGTTTTTATGACCTGGTGAAATCATTCACTTTGTTCTTCGTTTAAATCACCAAGGTTTTCTGTGAAGCGATCTACGTAGGTGGATGTGTAGGTAATGGACGTTGATGCTCATATTACAGCCGAGCTTATTAAAATTGGAGACCATGTCCTGAACTAAATCAGAGTAGTTGCCTCCCTTATATTTGCCAAGAAATATTTTGACAAGTAGAACAAAGGTAATCCATGCACAATGCTCAATGTTATCCATTGAATCTATGAAATATATATCGTTCATAGCTGCCTTATCAGGGGACAATCGAACATCCCTGCATAAAGCTTTTCTGTGCTCAGTCCAGTGAATGTATGTGATTAATAGCTAAAGCCCAAACCTTTTTTTCACCTCCTTTACAAATTGTTTCATTAGGCCTAACTTGATATTTAAAGGTGGCAGGACGATTTTGGCTCAGCTTACCGAAGGTTCTTTAAGCACATTTTGTTCTCCAACTACCTTATTTCTTCTGAGAGGCCACACTTTTCTTATCCAGTGGTCGTGTTTGGCTCTGCTGTCCCAAAGACATATAAAGCACTATACCACTGACATCATTGCAGAACACTAGGTTGTTGTCCTTAGAAAAAAATGGCAGCAAATTATTTTCTCTGCAACGGTGAAAGGCAATGTTGGTTCCACATTAAAGTAAGTTATCTTTATTCAACCTGGAGGCCAGCAACTCTGAAGACTGTTTTGAGAGGTTCAGATCCCTGATGAGGTCACTCAGTTCATGTTGATTAAAAGGCCGAGCACTTGATGAAGTTCCTACGAAATCACTGTCACTTTCCCGACTGCTATTATCTTGTATGTGATCAGACATGCTTGATTCCTCATTCTCTGGCAGCTCTGGTAGCTGGATGAAAGATGGAATCGGTACCTCATTTGAGTGTGGACGCGGTCGTCTTTCTGAATCGAGGTCAGGATATGTCCAATTGCTTCGATTGTTTCGATTGATGCCTTTGATGCTGACGTGACAAACATAACTGTCATCATGGTGGATTTTTAGGTTCCCTCCACACCATTGGTATTCCGAGTTTCAGAGAGCTCTTTTTTCCATTTCTCCACTGCAGTGAATGCGATGTGCAAGTTTTGCATACAATATGAGAAGCCCACGACGTATCTTGGTTTCCAAGCTGAACACCAAAATAACCAAAGGATGCCCTCTTCACAAACTCAGAAATAGGTTTCCTACTTTCTTTAAGGATGCACTCGCCACAAATGTAGCAAAAGACATCTGGTTGATTCAAGCAACTTCTTCTTGGGGAAGCCATGACGCCTACTCAATCTCCAAACAAATTTAGATCACATTAGATTATCTGGTTGTATGGTTGTTCAAAAACTCCCAATTAGACTAACAGACACTGGCTTTACACTCATAAAATAACAATATACACTGACTTTACGCACATAAAATAACAATATTTCTGCACATTAGCATATTGCGCGGGTATGCACTATCTCCAAAACTTGACCTGATAGGGCAAAACTGATGCCATTTTGGGATCCCCAAATAGACGCAAGAATAGTAATAACTTCCGAAGCACCAGAAAATGTTTTTTTTATTTTTGTTGGTCTGTATAATAAATATATACTATTTGTAGAGCTGGAAGTTAGCTCTCGTTTTAAGGTAAATTCTGTACGACCATATGCCGCTTAACACCTATCTTGTTTCACTGAGTAGCCTACTGAAAGGCAAATGGAAATGAAAGGAGATAAGTTTTAGAAAACCTATTGGCATGGATTTTATAAATAGCATATGTTTAGAATATTTTACTGTATTTTTCTTTCTTTTTTTTTGAGTAATAATTAATAAGCGTCACTAAGCAATATCAACAACGAAGCAGATACCGAAACCTAAGGTTTAAATACCACATGATTTGTCCCATTTTTAAAAAGAAACAAATACTTCAGGTAGATTTTTAGAAAATAAGATACCCAGTAGTAGAAGCAGGCACATTTGGGAAAGATGACTAGTATTTAAATAACTATTTCGTATGACAAATTAAAAAAATATTATGAAAATAAAAGCGTTAGCTGTTCTGTTCTATCACTGACTCTTACAGAAAGAGATATAAATATTTTCGCGCCCTGGCGTCGCAAATATTCACTTTGATTCAGAACTTATAGGTAAATTCTTCATCATAGTGAAAGTATTCTGAGGAAAGCGAACTTTTCAAATCTAACACTTACAAACAAATACATGGAGAAACATGTAGCTTAATTACACACTCCTATTGGGAATAATGTGAATCCTCCAAAGAAGAAAATAGGTGCAAATATTTTTCATATCTTAATAATGAAAAGTCATAGCAAAAATTGAATTTTACCAGAAATTCTTAAAATCAGATATTATTTTTTAAATGTCACTGTAATATGCTACGAAAAAATGTTTCTTCTTCCACAGAAATTATATGAAAAATTAATGCACTCTACTAGACACAGAAATTGCACTCCTTAAGGGATGCATGAAATCATACGGAAATCACCAAACACATAGAGACAAGTAGATGCAGAAGAAACGATTTTATTTCAGAGGGATTACATATATGTGATGGGCGATGATACAGGACAATGTGGTCTTATAAAGTTGATCATATGTTGGCCATGTTCAATTAATCTTTCCGCAAAACATCGTAGCATTTATTGGAAAAATCTCTGGATGTTGTGGTATGGTATTATGACCACGCTTTGTCAAGTGGTGTGCACAATTCCTCTGCACCACGCAGGTGGATTAGTGGTCTAAGTCTAAGCGATGGTTTCTGATCTTTAGTGCGAAAGGACGCCGGGTTCGAATCCCGATGAGGCGTGGATTTTGTGTTTGCCTTATGGCACTGGCTTACTCCCTTTCCTGGAATGAGTGGCCCTAAATTAGAGACGGGCGACTGCTTATAGCCTACTGAGTTTATCACGGTGGTCGTAAACTTTCAGTCCAGAAAAGAAAAACAAAATCGCCAACCTAATGTAGGAAAATAAATGTTAGAATACGGAACGAAATTCCATCACTGCTTGGGAATATTGGATTTCTAGTGTAAGAATATTGGCGAAAAGCAATGGGAGTGAGTACAACAAATGCTCAACAAGCATGTGGTTGCAGAGATTCGGTCTGTTACTAACTCCAAGGAGTTATTGACTTGTTAAAATCCCATTAGCTGAGATGAAGAAAAGTGTCCTACTACTAGCCAAAAAAACAGGATGACCGTGATTTACGCATATGTAATAAGTGAATTTATATGCGACGATTGTAGATAAGATTTGAAGAGTAATGGCATGCAGAGAGAAAAGTATATTCCGAAAAAATGATAGAGATAGCGATACGGAACAAAAGAAAGCGCACATTCTTTTTTGTTTTTGTCAATGTTTCAACATGATGTAGGCTACGGGATCGCAGAGCAACGTTGTTTTACGACCTACGTAATGCGTTGCAGTACGTAGGTAGTAACACAACGACCAGGTAGACCTACGTACTGCTACAAAGGTAGACCTACGTAGTGCGTTGCAGTACGTAGGTCGTAACACAACGACCAGGTAGACCTACGTAGTGCGTTGCAGTACGTAGGTCGTAACACAACGACCAGGTAGACCTACGTACTGCTACAAAGGTAGACCTACGTACTGCGTTGCATATCTCTATTCGTGACTATCATCTAAATATGTGGCGTCAGTTGAGTAAATAAATCCATCGCTCTTTCCACGCTAAGCAACGCACAGCAACGACGGCGGCCGAATAACAATTTTTCGGTTGCCGTGCGTTGCTTAACGTGGAAAGAGAGATGGATTTATTTATTATATTCGTGACTTTTGTAAAGATTAATACTTACCGATAGAACTAGATTTGACTTAACTGTTGATGTATCAAATTTCTTGATAACAACATCAGGGCATTCGCACGGGTATCAGATATTTCTCATTAACATTATCTTCAGATGGAGCTACAATGTTCGATTTTCCCTATAATTTTCGCAAACATTTTGAACAGTGATTCCTGTGTCTTGTAAACATCGGAGAGCATTATTCAGTTAGCGACAAAGAAAATGCAGTCATTAAATAGTGTTAGTTTCGGGAATTTAAATTTTGTTTTCTTCAAAATCAAGTTTAAAAATGCAATGTACTACACATTTGCAAAACGCTTTGTGGAAAAGGAAAATAATGCATGTAGCTGATACAAAGAAATGAAAGTTGATAAATTTCAAAAAGAATATCTTTTTTCCAGTTTGTGGGTATAACAATCTCTGTGTGCAACATGATGCAGTCTCTTGTCCATAATTTGAGAGCACAGGTCAGGGGAGCGAGCCAGTTCCGTAAGACAAATTAAACATTTATGCCTAACCAGGACTTGAACCCGTACACATCTCGGGCGAACTGTCAGAAGTGAGCTCTTACACCACAGTTCCACCTGTGCGAAATTTTTAAAGTGAATGGAAAGTCACAAGCGTGTCGGCGCAACAAGGGTTCCCGAGCATAAAGCGTAAGTCGCCTGACACTTCTCTTGGCACCTGAGGTACTCACTTTGGTGATCCTTACCTCGGCCCTCAGAAACCTCTTGTTTCTGGACTTTTCCTGTTAAATCAAGATTCTTAAGAAGATTATTATTAGTGATGCTAGTGAGTTTTCTTCGTAAGCTAAAGCTACTGTTGTTTTTCACACATTTCACCACTTATGCTGCCAGTCGAATTACGTGCAAAATCAGGGTTTATTTAAACCAGCCCGTCCTCTGGTGCACGCAGTTTCTCATTTCTAACTCGTATTTGCGTCTACATAGAACAGTCTATTCCAGAAAAGCCGTCTATTCCAGAAAAAACACAAGTGTTGGGAAACTACTGGCCACCAGCTGGCAGTGATTGGTCACTCCTGGCTGAAATCTAAAGCTGGACGGCCTGGAAGCGGTCTGTTGTTTGCAGCGCAATCAGTTGGAAGTAATTGATTGCTCTGCAGCATCGCCGTGAATTGCGGGCCACCAATAAAGTGCGACGAATGGCCCGTAGCTGGCAACCGATGCAACCACAACACCTGCTGGAAGCAACGGAACTGCGCATGCGCAGAAGCAACCTGTGCTGTGTCTCTCGTGGTACCAGTTAGTTGAAGACAACGCTATCGCTATCGTGTTATTTTAGTGGATGTTAAGAAAAAAATAGCATATGTAGAGAGACGAATTAATTTCCTATAATGAAATGCCACGTCGACGAAGGTATCAGATTAAGCCAGGAAATAATAGATTAATGCAAGCCGACGTGAATTATCGGATTTTAAACGCGGCATGTTACTGTGAATAATACGGAATGCACATTCAATTTCCGAATTCGTGCGAACGTTCCAAATTCCTCGATCCACGGTGTCACGCGTGTACCGAGTACACCTCATTAAAAGCATCTGCTGCTGAATGAACGTGACAAGCCGCGGCTGATCGTGATTGTCCATGCTAACATACAAGATACACTGGCTCAAATAACATCCACATTCAATGCAGGAGGTACCAGAGACATATCCATCAGGTCAGTGCAGCGTAATGTAGCATCCAAGGGGTGTGGAGCAGAAGACCCTCCACACTGCATTTCTTAACACCACAACATCGGACACATCGTCACAACTGGGCTCGTGAACACGGTAATTGGACATTGGAAGACAGGTAACATGTGACGAGTTCCAATGAGACATGCTTCTAGTGTTTACGAGATGATGGTAGGGTTCATGTGTGGCGCAAACCAAATGAGGCCATGGACCCAAGCTGTCACACAGGCACTGTGCAAGCTAGTAGTGGTTCCATACATCTGTGGGGTGTCTCGCTTTGTTGCTCCGGTGGGTGAATATTTGCAGCACTTCGTGAACTTTATGTACCTCCAAAACGGTGGTATTTTCCAAGCGGACAATTAACCATCTCATTGGGCCAGAGTTGTCCAAAATTTGGTTAGAGTAGCTTTCTGGACTGTTCAGACGGATGGTGTGGCCACCAAGTTCACCCGACATGAACCCAACAGAACATTGTTGAGACGTGGTAGAAAGCGCCATTCGCCCACCAGACCCGGCATCTTAAAAAACTTTGGATCTGTCGGAGGCTGTTCAGAGAGATTGGCTAACTTCTTTCCAGAAGTCTTCCGGCCACTTGTGAAATCCGCACCACGTCAGGTTGCTGCACTTCGCCGGGATCTAGAAGATCCCACATGGAACCAAATATTATATGTATCCTATGACTTGTAGCACTTCAGTGTACATGTAAGAACTGCAAATTCAAAATGCAATAATATAAGTTATAGTAGCACTGCGATTCCTTTAAGAAACTTAAATGAACCCTATAATATTTATACCGTGCTAACACAAGACAAATACAACAGTAGATTTTTGTGACAGCCAACAAGGATTTAAAATCATGAATACTTCTTCTGGTCTGCCGGAATACTCTACGACATATGCTGTGAAATATTTTGTTTTCTCCGCAAGTGAAGATATTTTTATTATATGTGATAGAATAAGATTTTGAAGTGTGAAGAGAGAAAATATTCAACAACTTACTTTTTCAAAGAATTGTATGTACATTTTTAAACTGACAATGCCAGAGATTAACGACTAATTGGTTTTTTATGACGGATCAAACACGTAAATTATCCTGTTATATAACTTATTTCAGAATCTCCAGTGTAACATCTCCAAAAACTAGAAGTACACTCTTTTCAGTATTTTTGGATAATGTTAATGATTAGTTTTTGTTAATAAGTATTTTACCTTTCGGTAAATTGTTAGCATATTTTTGTATAAAAATACGATCTCTGAATTTTCTTATTAGGAAGATATTGCTCATATTGTATTTGTTAAACTTTTAACTTTTGGTAATTGACTATTGACTTCTGCTGTAAGGCTTCTTAGAGCAGACGCCCGGTAAGTAGGCATCTGGAATTAGTGGTTTGCTAACATCTTCAAGAATTCCGTCTACACCAAAAGAAGTAACCGGAAATTCCCTGATCGAAATGGCTGTATGACTGACACTACGTTCGCTGCTCAAAGGTTTCACGACAGTCTCATATACCCGGTTCGAAGCTTTAACATATACAGAGTTATTCAGCTAAGCGTGTACAGACATCTGGGAGGGGTAGGTTGCACAGATACAAATCGGAATCACGTAGCAATGCAGGGTCGGAAACGCCATCTTCGTACCGTAGATGGCGTTTTTCGGCAGCGAGACTGCTCATATGTTTTTTCAGGATAACGTCATTTATACGGGTAGGTTGCTTCAATGCACATAATGCGCCTTTATGGGCGGTGGAGAATCCCCATGCTGTACTAACACGTGCGGCACAAAACCGTTTTGCTGTTGATGTTTGGGGCAGCATTGTGAGGGAACATTTAATTCGCCCATACCTCATGACTCCTAGTCTGGACGGAAGGAGTTACCGGATATTTCAGGATGACATCTTGCCAAGAGCTATTGAACGAACAACAGGGCTTTCAGTCGCTGCGCTGTGCAATGTGGTTCCAGCTAGGTGGGGCATCCACCCATTTCAGCAATGACGTTCGTCATCACTTAAGCATGACATTTGGACATTAATGGATTGGGCATGGTGGTCCAGTGCATAGGGCTGCAATATCGCCGAACATAACATGCCTTGATTACTTCTTCTGGGGTTACATCTACTGACTGTTGTACGACACTCCCGTTGAAAGTGATGATGACATTGTAGCACGCATCTCTGTAGATGCTTCGGAAGTCCGAGGCCCGCCAGGAATTTTCCAAGATGTACGTGAATAAATGCGCCGACGATGTCAAGCGTGTGTTACAGTTCATGGTCGCAACTTTGAACACCTGCTGTAACATAAATGCATTTCGCAAATGTCTTGTGAGTAATAAAAATCATTTTGTTCTCTTACATGCTGCTCTTTCATTTGTCGTCCTCGCTGTACACTAACATATGAAGTTGGCGTTTCTGACCCTGCATTGCTATGTGATTCCGATTTGTCATTGTGCAACGTATCCCCTCCCAGTAGTTTTTACACGCTTAGCTAAATCACCCTGTATATTGAAAGCATGCTACGACACTAATTTCCGAATGACAGTTATACGTAACAATTACGAGATCATTGTAAATGCAGAAGGACTTTTTTTTTATTTTGGTTCACAGGAAACTAGTTTCAAGTTCCTGTTTTTACAGTAGTTAACACTGAATAATTGTTTTTCTAATTATTGCAGATTTAGCGCGCAAGTTGAAGATATGTTCGCTGCAAAACTGGTTAATGATAAAAAATCTCTATCGCCGAGCATAAAGATCTGAAATTTCTCCTTTTAATTCACTGTACTATATTTGGCTTCCCAATATATTCCCAACACATCAATGTAACGTTTTTTTGTCATTACGCAGTAACATTAAGAAACGCAATGTAAGCCGCCAACATTCCATCATTTCAGTAAATGTTCCTTAAATACGTTTAAACAGTAGGTGTTTCGAAGTAGCTTTATCTTTTCTTAAAATGTAAAACCATATGCAGCGCAAAAATCAAATTCTGCGTCTTTTATGAGCGGTTTGTCATCATGAAATGTTGGATTTTCCTTAAAAAACGTTGTGGCATCAATACCCTTGTAGGAAATGGATTCTAGGAATAAGTCTCATTTTAACAATCAGTTAGCAACAAATGATAAAGTGCGCAAAGAATGAATAATAAGAAAAATAACTCTAGAAATTTGTAAAAACGTCATATGTGCATCGCAAGCATACATAGTAAGAAAATACAGGAATATTTAAGTTAATCAAACAAACAATTACGTGTGCTTTCCTTAAACCGAAAGTAGATATTGCATCTCATAGGAGAATGTCTAAAATTGAAATAAATGACGTAAAAGTTGAAAGACCTGCTTTTCTTTAGAACCTGGATGTGCCTTAGTTTTTTAGTATATTGAGTTTTAAAATATTAGATAAGGAAGAAAGTATAATTACACAATATCGGACAAAGAAGAACTGCAATTTTCACACACTTGTCGATAAAGCTTCGTATGAAAGAGGTAAAAGTTTGGAACGTTTAATCATACTTCCAGGTAACACATGGAAAGGAAGATCTGATTCTACATAGATAAAAAACATATCTCGTTAAATTATCTGTTTGATGAAATTTGTACATTAAATCATAACCTTCTCATACCCTCTGTTTGCTGGTTTAATTTCAAAGGCTACTATGAAAGTAGCTTACCTCAAATAAACAAAGGCTGATCCACCAGTAGGGTTACATGGCACGTACAATTTCTTTTTCTTCTGATTGGGGGTTTAACGACCACCGTGAGCAACTCAGTGGTCTATAATAAATCGCCCGTCCCTTATTTAGAGGCACTGTTTCCAGGGAAGGGAGAGAAATAGGGCTGTAAGACAAACACAACGTTCATGCGTCACGGGGAATCGAACCTGAACCCATCTCGGAAGAAAAGAGAGAGAGACCAGTTCTTAGACCACTGCACCACATGGGCGGCAGTACACTATTGCGATGTTCGGTTAGGTCTGTGATCATGATGTGGAAGTAAAGTGCGCAGCAAATAAAAATTCTCCAAGTTTTAGACTACATAAAATCAAGAGGAACAGGAAATAATGCTTTTAAACACTCATCCCTTATTGTATATTTAGAAAAATGTAGAACAAAACGCTAAAAACCCTTTGCTGTTTATTACATATTATGCAGTTACGTAGCCAATAATTTGATTTTAAAAATCTGAGTAGCCATGAATATCTGCAATTGCAGTTTGCAAAGAAACAACTGAAAGCTAAAGTTCCGCGTTGTGTTTTAAGTAAAAGTTGACCGCAATATTTTGTTGTATACAAATATTTGAGGTAAGGTGGCCTCATCGAAAAAAAGAATATCGCTTTCGCTTTAAAAAATCAAAGCTGTATTCGGCACTGTAGATGAAAACAACAGAGTAGATAAGAACATAAACGAAACTGGTTTTTCAAAAGGGCCAAGTGAATGACCGCAATGGCAATGTCTACTATGCCTTCATAACGATGAAACATAATCATTGGAGAAAACACATATTTGTTTATTTCAATGTTGGCTACATATTCTAACGTAATATTTGAAGTACAGCTCTCTTTGCGAAATCAACTTGCCCATGTCAAATTTTCTGCTTCGTTCGAAATGGAAGTATTTCCGTGTTTTTAAATTTTATTAAATAGTGAAATTAAATCCAATAAAACATGTTTCCGAAAGGGATGTTCCCTCACACATATGGAAGAGTTTTCATCTGCCATGATTTTTTATTAATTACCAACCATAATATCTTATCAAAACGATTTTGAGGTGATGTATGGCAATATGCTGTGATTAACAGATATATCTCTATTCGATTATAAAATTTTACTAGAAGAAGCAATTAGTAAACTAATGAAAAATCAGTATTAGCAAATTACTAAAATATGTTGTGGCTGAAAAACATTCTTTATTCTTATTATAAATGGTGTACCAAGCAAGTACAGAAAGGAACTGAAGGACCGTGAAAATGGGCAGAACGGATGTCATCATCATAAGAATAAAGACCTTAAATAGGCAAAATTCTCTAAATGTAGCTAGACGAATTGATCAATAATGATCTGTTTGAATACTAGATACGATACCAAGGAGTAGGAAGAGACGAAAAAGAAAACCGCAGTGGGGGATGTGTGCATGAGATTCGAAAGCATGAGCAGCGTCATGCGTGAGAGCTTAAAAAGGTAGAGTGTTATTGATTACACTCCGGAAATCTCCATCCAGTAAGAGATTCAGAAAAATGATGATTATGACAGTTATTTTGATGATTATGAAGTTGACGATGATTAGGGCAGCTATTAGATTTTACCTTAAAAATTACAGCAATCTATATTTACATTTTGATTATTTCTTTCCTTATACGTTTTGTAAAAATCGTTTATTATTTAACTGTCGTCCAATAAAGTATTCCAGTTTTACATATATTAGATGATATACCTCTTTAATCTAAATCATACAACATTTTCACTTTAATATTCATAAAACAAATTATATTTAATATTTTAAGTTAATTTTCACTGCAGACAAACGGCCTATTTCTAATAGTTAAGTTTCGCCTTTTGTTAGGCAATTTATATGGATACCCTGATGTTTCACTTGGCAATTATCACAACGCAGTAAAGCTGTGATGGCTTATAATTATGAATCAGAAAAAGAAGTCAAGCGTTTCTTGCTTGATGACGATAGGTGAAAGATCTGTCCTATACTTGTTGACTTCAGTATCGCTGAGACTTTGTTTGAGTGTGAAAGAAGAATATGGAAATGCTGAATAGATAAGCATTATTGCTATTCGCAGAAAAGAGTATACAACAAAGACATTTTCAATGCCATAAAGTTAAGTATCTGACATTTTTTGCTTGGTGTAGGCACATCAAGCAACCCAAATATAATGTGTCATGTTGATGTTAGGGATGTCATGAACCACATAGCAATTTAAGCTTTCAGTCGGTGAAAACCCAAACCAATGGCTTGGTGAGA
Source organism: Macrothele yani (assembly GCA_039090855.1). Classification (NCBI taxonomy): domain Eukaryota; kingdom Metazoa; phylum Arthropoda; class Arachnida; order Araneae; family Macrothelidae; genus Macrothele; species Macrothele yani. Next base: position 109,065,362 of record CM077015.1, on the reverse strand, counting down.
AGAAATATGAATATATCTCTGGGTAGAAAATCAGATGATTTCACACGTCAAAAGTGATATACCTGCATTACTTTCAAATAGTATTTTCCTAAACTAATTCCAGCATGATCACCTTTCAGAGCCATTGATCTGAAAAAATAAAAGTTCACGAAAGGAGTACCTACTATTAAATAAAACGTGTTGATCTTCCTTTAAAAAAAACGAAATCTTTAGGAAAATCGATGAAGTGTTGAAAAACCAGTAGATTGTTTGTACAATGAAGACATAACATATTTCTTGACTCTTTGGTTTTAGTTTTACTGAATTGTATTAAGAAAGTCTTACGTCGTTGAAAGGCATAGGTTTGCTGTCGGGTAGACAGAACATATGCAATAGGCCGGATGTGCAAGACGAAACGACGGGAACCGAATTTTCTTAACGTGCCATAATTATAACTGTGATTTATATATCAACTGTTTAATTGTTAGGATAACTTCTCTTGGATGAATTTAAATATGAAATCACCTGATAGTAAATAATCTGGCACCGTTTCAATAAAAAAATGAGAAGAAATATAAATTTATGGAAAACGAAATCCCAATTCATTTGCGAAATTAATTTATGAATTGTTTTATTCTAAAATATATGTTCAAGTGGAACTTATTAGCTTTCGGCAATGTAACTGTTTGTAACAGGATATCAGTTTTGTTCCTACCTGCTAGGGTATGAAAAACTTAGCTGAAAATAAAGTACAAATATGTAGTGTATGATTACTTGCACTTTACTTTTCGTAAAATTGGAACTTAGTTTCACGTTAGAAGTTTTGCATATGATTTTCTTAAAAAACAGGTTTACATTCCTTTTTCATAACTACTAAGTTCAACAATTGAAATATATCTGGGTCTAACTGCATATTAAGTGGTGGTGCTTATCTTTTACGAAACCGCCGTTCATTGCATGTACTGAATTGTTTATATCAGTACTGTTCATCGAAAGTTTGAGTGCCTGTACTTGAACGTCTTAAGTAGCAGCTTCAAAATTAAATTTTTCCTAGCAAAAGCGACGCAAAGAAATATGGTTCGCAGAGGATAAATTTATTGAGACGTCGTATTTTCTTCACGTTACTCTGCTGAGAAGTATACTAATTTCATGAGAATTTCTTTTCTTGCAGGTCAGTATTCAAGGTAAGATTAACATTAAGAGGAATATTGCGAATTTGTATGCAATATATATCTCAGTGTTCTCTCGGATATGGCTCAACGGAGAGAACACGCCGCATTCAGGAGTTGCTACAGCTTTATAGATTTCATCTTGCACTGAGAGAACTAATTAAAAGATAGAGGGAATATGAACTCCCATTGTGCATCACTACTATGGACTATAAAAATGCCTTCGATTCCGTAAAATCATCAGCAGTTACAACGGCTTTATATCTTGCGTATTGGAGATGCATACATTAGCATTATTAATAATATCTATCAAAATGCAAATGCAATGGTTCGGCTGTTTGAAGATACAGCACAAATAAAATATGGAAAGAGAGTGAAACATTGTGACACCATATCTGCCAAACTCTTTAATATCACATTCAAAAATGTTTTCAATCATTGAACTGGGAAAACGAAAGGATAAAGAATAATGGAGATTGTATAACTCGACTTCGTTTTGCTGATGACGTAGTCATTTTTGCAAATGACACTTAAGAACTGCAGAATATTAACTAGGAACTTGATGACAAGAATAAAGAAGTGGGTTAAAAAATAAACTTACAGAAGGCAAAACTGCTGTACAGTGATTTTTACAAAAAATAAAGATTTATCGGTTGATGGTGGATAGCTGAAAATAACCGATACCTACATTTACCTTGTACAACAGATATCAAGCGATAGTCGCAGTGATGAAGAAATTAATGGTCGTATAAACCTTGGTTGGAGAGCTTTTGGAAGAAACCGTACAGTTTTTAAGAGCAATGTGGCATTATGTCTTAAAAATAAGGTATTTAATCATTGCATTCCTCCAGTGCTTACAAATGGAGCAGATGCGTAGACCTTAGCCAGAAAAAACCTACAAAAGCTGCTGACCCCTGAAAAAAGTCTGGAGTGATGCATGCTTGGTGTAACCAAGATAGATAAAGACAGGAACTCTTGCATAAGGATAATGAAAAAAGTGAAAGACATATTCGTCAGAGTAAAATGCTTGAAATGACAGTGGACTGCACATATTACCAGTACGACGGACCACCGATGGACAACCGAAATTCTAGACTGGATTCCAACAAACAAGAAAACAACACAGAAGAAGACCACATGTGAGATTGGTTGATGTAAATCAAAGGTATGCCGGAGTAATATGGAGACTGGCTCAAGAGAGATAATTATTGAAGGGTATCGGAACGACCTTCTTCCAGAAGTGGGCTCGTAATGGTTGACAATGGCGATTATGATGATGATTCAGAAGAAGCTGGATACCAGGGATTCCGGTGATTGTCTCCTCTACAGGTTCGCTGTCCGATGCCATCCGTTTTAGAAAACAAACCTATCATAATTGTTTGCTATTCTCAAATGGTGACACCATCCACCAGCAGTGAGCAGTTTTACACTTTGTCTCCTGAAGAAGAAATACATGCCTGCTTAGCAGAAACACTGCTTCTCTCATCTGCGGACATATTTATATACTGGAAGGACAACAAAAATTACCAAAATTTGAGGAAACTCTCTAAAACGTTCTTAATCACACCACCATCGACAGTAATGTCAGAAAGACTATTCAGCACATCAGGGGTCACAGCTGATAAAAAACGAAGTAGTCTAGACCCAGAGCGAGTTGGAATGCTTGTATTTTTAATATAAATCCCCATTAAATGTTTCTGAATTTCTTACATTGCCCTGAAAGAGTTCGGTGCTTAGTGTCTTTATTAACTCTTAAAACAAACATGTTTTTGATTTTTCTAAATTTTCTGGAAGGAATTTACTCAATTTAGCGTTCCATTTTCGGTGTTTATCTACATTAACCCTTGAAATAATACTCTTCTCCACCTCTACACTTGCTTTGATTTAAAAGGTTCTGGTACTTTTGCTATTAAAGAAAAATGTCAAAAATATGAATATTTACTGGGATATTTTTTGTCAAATTATGTTCAGAAAATGGAAATGAACCTCAAGACTAGTTATGTACTTCATTTAGTATATATAAATTATAAATTTCATTTGTATCTTTTTTATAAGTATTAATATTTTTTTTGAAAATTCTATTCTTTAATTTGTTTTTCATTAAATACATATTTCAAATTTTGCTTCAATTAAAAACGTTTAATTTTAAGTAGAAGTACTTCTTTTTCGTTCTTTTTCTTATAATTATTCTTATATGTAGGATTTTAGAGATTCGAGATTCGGGGATTCTAGAGATTGGAAAACATTTTAGGATTCGGATTAGGGTTCGGATTTGAGAAAAATTAAGATTCGTCCCATCTCTACTAAAGAACAAAAACATCTGCTTTCAGGGAAGCAAAAATTCTAAAAGGATATCTAGAAAATATAAGGCCATGAGCAAAGAGAGATAAGTTTTTTCTTTAAATGATGTTACACTTTAACCAAGGCTTTCGATTTATTTCTAATGCTCTTCTGTACGACGTCACGTAGATAACCGACGTATCAGGGTGTGTAACATGGGCATGACATTACGAACTGAGCGGAGGGAACTCATCCCTCTAATGTCATGGCTTTGTATTTACTAGACGAAGCATGCATGAAGAGATGATAAACAGATACTAGATCATTGAATATAATTGATCTCCCTTTGTTTTTGGTTCCTTGGGGCACATTCTGGAACCCCGCCGTGTATGCTTCTATTTCAAGAAAAGAGATATATATAGTGAGGCTACTACTTATTAACTTTCAATCGTGTGAAAGAACACTCACATATTCTTATGAGTTATAAAAAATTGTTGTTTTTAGTAATCTAGTTGTAAAAAAATTTACGTAAAAAAATTAAATTTATTAATTTCATGGTCTCACTAAGGATGGATAAGTTAAATGAAATGGCAGAAAGCCATGTTAAATCATAAAATTTAGAATTTATTTCTACGCGTTGCTTCACGGCTAGAGTTGGAGAACTATCGATAGTGTGTTGGCAAAGTTTCTTGGGAGAAAGGTTTTTGGGATGGAAAATTATTTCTTACAAGAATTTTTCCTACTTTTTCCTATTGTCAGATCTAAGCTCCGATAAACATCTTTGAAACTAATTTTTGTGTGTGTGAGTGTATGTGGAGGGGAGGGGGTTAAACGGCCACCGTAGGCAACACGATGGGCTGTAAACAATCCGCCGTCACTGATTTAGGGCCAAAGGTTTCAAGGAAGGAAGAAGCCAGTGCTGTAAGAGAAACACAACCACAACGTCTATTCCTCACGGGATTCAAATCTGGACCCATCTCGGACTAATGACAAAAGACAGCGCTTAGACCACTGCTTCACTTTGGCGGGAAATCTACGTTTTGATGATATGTTCCCGAAGTGAATAAGCAAAAGTCCCGAAAAAAAAGTTTTGTCTGAAGAACAAGCTAATTCACGGCTCCTCAATTCTCATTTTCTGTTTGGATTGTATAATTTTGTTATGTTTCTTTTCAAAAAAAGCTAGAGAAGAAAATTCTGCAGTTTTGAATGCAGAAATATTTTTTTCTGTAACGGTAATAATTCGTGAGAAATTGAATAAATAAAGTTTTGAGTTGGCTGTTTTTCAATTTTGTTTTTTTTTTGTTTTTTTGTTTTTTGAGGTCGGGAATCATTTAAAACGATAGCAGCTGGATGCAGTCGTTTTACATTATCCATAAGAAATGACGTATTGCCAGACGTTTTGTAGTTTTTTCCACAAAGGCTATAATTCTGCTTAGACCTTATCCTCATCAAAAGAGAAATAATGCTGCACAAAAGTTATATTAGGTTTACCAATTATTACTGATTACATACTTTAAACAAAAAACTGTTTCAGCACCTTTAAGCTTCCAGTACCAACAACAAGAACAAGGCTTTTTGACTCGGCCTTTATCTGACTGAAACATACACTTTCGCTTTGAGCGTTACTTGACGTAAAGAACAACAGAGTGCAAAAACAGCATACCTTCCCCGTTTACTCTTTTGATTATAGTTAACTTTAGTTTCGCATATTCATCATGTATAAATATGGCCGGACTCAATGTTTTCGACACCAGTATACATGAGGTGAAAATAAGCCTTCCAGTCGTAAAAGCCATCGGTGGAAGCTGAATAGGTTAAACCATCATACTTTACACTTACAGCACTGAAAAACGTAAAACTATCGATGCACTATCGATGTACTGAGCTGGAAAAAACTATCGATACTATCGATAGTACCTCCATCTTTATTCACGGCTTAAATATTACAAAAAGCTGAACTGCGCACGGAATAATTTGTATTCCGAAAAAATTTCCTACCTCAAACCAGGGCGAATGAGAGGTGGCAATAAAACTATTTTGTTCGGCACACAATATTCTCCATTTGGACAGTCTTCTTTAAGAGTTTCCTTTCAAACTAAATAGCAATGGACAAAAATCTTTAACAAAAGGCTTGACCTCATGATTAAATTAATAATTGCTTTTATATTGCGAGGTGCTGAACACGAATATGACACTGAAAATGCAAAAATTGAACGTTATATCCCTGACATTATTCTGTTAGAATCAACGAACGCCTTTGAAAACTTTCGATATTCTTTCCGCATAACACCGCTGCACCCTTAAACTGTGAAGTCGGAAAAGTGATTTCTCAGGTATGTTTTTGAAGAGAAAAAAACTTTTCAATAATAAACAGAGTCTTTGGTGAGCTACACAAAAATGTGTGTTTCAACTCGATACGTGTGAAGTGTAGATTGGCAAATATCATAGCAAAATATCTTCCAAAATAATTTTTATTTTGTGTCACCGCCTCAAAAGACTGAGTTTCGATTGACTTCTAGGCTATAAACATCGCGTAAAACGCGGAAAGCGAGCGTGAGTGCGTTGGCCTTGATTTGTATGTGGCATTAAAATAACTTTTTGTTTTTAGATGGACTTACATTGGATGGTTAATAATACGCTTAAGTTCTGTCTAACGTGATGGAGAACAGCTGTCTTTGTAAGGAAATAGGACGTTTTTCATGGATTACAGACTCCATCCTTAAATCAAAATGAGTGTTTTCATATTTGTACAGATATTATTTCTAAATGACGCCTATTAAATCACCAAAACTCTGTTCAACGCGAAGGCTATAGCCCTTCTTGAATTAACATTCAATAAATCAATTTCCAACATTCTCATTTCTTTTCTACTACTCACATGGCATTCCGAGATTCATAAACCGCCCTTCCGCCCCTTTCGTGTGTATCACTCTCATAAGATCGACAAAATTATTGCGCACATTCGTTCTCTATCATGGAAAGCCTACGCTGGTGTAGGCAGTACATAAGACTACCATCATTATAGATCCATGTATTCTCTGACCAGTTCCCTGCAATACTGATGCCAGGAAGTAAGTGTATTTGCTGTACAAATGATGAGAAGACATTGAATTGCTGTATAGGTTTCATATGAGAAATGTTCAGCACAAAGTTGTGCTTCGTAATAATCACGATCTCAATGAAAATCTTTGCATAGAACTACGTATGTTTCAAATGAATATCCACGTTGATGAATTTTCCCAAAACAATAAGAAATCCTACATGCCATGGCCCCGACAATATGCTAATTGGTAATATAGAAATTTCTTTTTAATCCCTGTTAAACATTTTAGGACATCGGCAGCCGGCCATTTCTCCGTCAGCAATGAAATGCCCATCGCATAAGTCTCAATAATCCCTCGGTTAAGACACACGAAGATTTATATGTCCAATCTCCAGAACGGCGATTTTACTTTTCGTCTGTTTCATAATTACAGATCACGGTCAGAGGAAGCAAAATACGCTACGCGATTCCAATAGACATAAAAAAATACCCCGGATAGAGTCACGAACTCCAGTTGCTTGCATTGATTGCTATGGGAAGGGAAAATATTCAGCTTTAGCTATTGCAGCTGGAGAAGGACATAGCATCCCCTTTTGTAACTGGATGTAATTGAAACCTCCATAAAAAAATTCGACGAAAACAGAACAACAAAAATGGGAATTTTGCTATTCACAGACAGTTGCCTAAAAGGAGTAGCTATAGCAGGTATCAGTACCATATCATAAAACGGAAAACGTTTCTCCTCTGTAAGAACATATGGGTCTACGAAACGTACTGTTGTAAAAATAATTCAACACTTTAGTTAAGTGAAATCACAAAAGATCTGTCGCTTTGAAGCTGAGGGTGACATAGAACAAACAAAGCAAATTCTGTGATTGAAAATCCACTTTGTTGCTGGAACAAATTTTCAAGCAGTTTTGATAAATTATATTGCTGGACTGAAATTTTAAGCAGCGTTGATGAATTTCTATGATACGAAATTGTCTTATTTTAAAAGTTCATAATTAATAATATCATGAGTACAATGCACGCTCTGGATTTTCATCAAAATTCTTCTGTCTATTTTTGTAATTTTTACGTATTTTCTGAAGACCTTGCTGTTGGTCTTTTCAATTTCGGTAAATATTTATATATTCATTCCAAATATGTATACCCGTTCTGCTACTCGAGAGTTTTGGTGAATGCTATCATATACCTTATTCACAACGCAATACGCATTTAAATGTCAGCCTACTGCATAGTCAAACGTTTATGAAAAATTTTGTTTTTGGAATATATATTTAGTTCACACACGCTTTTGTTTTCCTTAAAACCATAGAATCTGCCGTAATCTTCTAGTAGAAGCTATGGACACAAAATAGCTGTGTTCAAAGCCACAATAAGTTATGGACGCTATAGAAGGATCTGGTTACTTTTTATTAGAAGTGTTTCACAAACAGTCATTTTAAAATGATAATGTGAATAATTGTACTTGTCTACAAAATTTAATTCCAAAGCAAACAAGAGGTTTTAAGTCTCTTTCAAGAAATATTCGAAATATTCTTGCGTTCAGTATTTTCTTTAAGTAACTTCCGGGTACTATATAAGCACTTGGAAAGGTATTGACTGTTGGAAGCGGTGGTGCTGCAGTTCTAGATAGGCCAGCGATTGGATCCCTTCCCAGGGTCTCTGATTGGCAGATCTGGCTTCACTATCTGCGGCAGTCCGCTGATTATACGGTGAGCGCCATTGTACCAAAATTATTATGAGGTATACCTTGGCTCATCCCTAGTTTCTGAATGATAACCTGCTGGATGTCCTTTATACTGTTTCCAAATCATGGCACTGTCGGTGTGGCAGTCCGACTTCATTTATACTATAGTATCTTGAATTGACAACCGTCTTATTAGTCTTTGCAACCATCAAATTAAGATTATTGCCATTGTGGTATGATTTCTTGACTTCCCCAAGTGATAGTTTGTCATTTGCGGCACGTCACGCTCTCCTCTCTAGAGCAAATTATTCTGAATTTAAAACTAATGAGGTACACCATCTTTCTTCACGTCTTTCGGTACTTTATTAAGTCAGCAAATAATCAATAAAATATGTTATGTGAGGTTCTAACGTGATATTATATGAAGCATATGTGACATGGCAGACAATGAACGCCAGCAATTACCGGTGCGATACACCACTCTGCTAGTTTCGATATCAATTAATCCAAATTATTTGAAATATCAGTGTGTACTTCTTTGTTAAACGTTGAAAGTTTTAACACTCACAAATTTTGGAAGTTACCATTCAAATGGTTGATGATGATAGCCATTTTCTCGTGCACATGGTACTAGGTGCACGTGATTCTGCGTGAGCGCAAGTTTTTGTAGAGTTTATAAAGAAAAAAAATTGCCCGGTATTGTGTTTGGAAATATACATCCTTTTAATAAGGATGGATATTTCTCACATTTCACCTAATCACATTTTGTTGTATAATTTATAATACACTGGCGTGCAAAATGTAAAGACGAGACGGTTTTTCGAACGTAACGTCATGCATAAGGGCTCAACATCGACACAAATCATACCATAAGATCCCCAAGATATAAGAATATGGGACAAGTGAACAAAACCGTTGAAAAAAGAAATCCAAAGTATACAAAGGAACTTTATAGAAAAGGTTGCTTCGAGCACAACTGGACAGAAGACAGAAACTTCCATGTGACAGACGACTGCCAAGGAAAACCGTCTTTAGTAGGGGATATGATCACCCCTGACTGCGTTGCAGGATTTACAACGTCTGCCCATGCTGAGGACGAGGTTGTCAAGGAGCTGTGGAGGCATCGCGGCCCATTCCTCTTGTAGCCCCAATCGCAGCTGCTTAAGGTCCCATACGTGTTCGATTGGATTTAGTACTGGGACCTTTGCGGGCCAATCCATGTGCTGAATATGTTCACTCTCCAACAGCTCTGCGACAGTCACTGTACGATGAGGTGTCGCGTTGTCATCCATAAAGAAGAACTCAAGATTCACAGCACCTTTAAACAGACGCACGTGAGTCAGGAGAACCTCGGTACAATAGCGGACATTAGTGACTGAACCTCCTTGGAAGATTTGGAGGTCAGTACGGCTATCAAACATGATACCGCCCCAGACGAGAACACCCCCACCTCCAAACCGGTCCCTTTCGATGATGTTAGAGGTGTGATTGCGTGTTTCCTGCTCTCTCCAGATGTTTATACGTCCAGAACCACTCGTCAGAATAAATCGGCTCTCATCCGAAAAGAAAACTCGACCTCAATGCTGATATGACCAGTTCTTTTGTTACTGGCCGCGGAGAAACCGCCGTCTCCGACGAGCAGGCGTTAATGTCACACACCGTTATGGCCGTCGTGAAAACAGACCACCTCTGTGCAGCCTCCTGGCCACGGTAAAACGCGATAACGGACGTCCAGTTGTTTGTTGCATGTGCCTTGCAATTTCTCCTGTTGTCTGTCGTGTGCCTCTTTTCGCCTGTAGGACAATATACCTGTCGTCCGCCGCCGTGGTTGCTCGTGGACGGCCACTGCTAAACTCTCGGACAGCTGTTCCTGTCGTTTGAAATGCTCTCCAAGCTTGTGAAACGATGCTGTGAGCGATCCCGAACTCCTCGGCCACACTAGTCACACGTCGACCTTCTTCCAACTTCCCAATGACGTGACCTCGGGTAAAGATATCCAGATGTCGTCTACTGGATTGCCTGTTGGCCATATCACACAGTGGCAGCACCTCGACGTCGTTCAAACCGATGGACACCGTGCAATAGCTTTCACCGTATTGCTGAGCGTACACCGCCCGTGTGCGTTATACCCTTCCTACACTCCCCCATCCCCCATACGTCACGCTGCATATATACGCATGCTGTACCGTACCGGACCCTACTGTATCTCCTGAGTGGTCTTTCGGTCCGTTCTGCCTGCTCGTTACGCTGTTATGCTAAATTCTCCTCTTCGTCTTTAATTTTTGCACACCAGTGTAGTAGCAGTTATTCATTGCATATATGAACTGTTTGATTCGTAATGAAGAACGGATACGTTCTTTTGAAATATTTTGTTTTGTGAATCCGCAAGCATACTGCAGGCTTCACTGAAAAATTATACATTGTATTACCTCTTTTTAAAGGAATCAGTTTTTCCTTAAATATTAGTTCGGTTCCACACAGTAATTCTGATTTGTTCACTATTTCATTTCAACACTAGCTAAACATTCTGGTAACTGCCATTCCCGGAACTGACAACATTTATTGTCAATAATTAAACTTGTTTAGAAAATGGGATAGATGTTAACAGTCGTATATAATTATTTTGTATCTGAATGATTCTTAGAATTCTACATAAAATTTGCTGATTCGAAAAATATAGTGAACTGGAGAACGACGCAGTTCCCTGCAAAACAAAAATACAATTTTTCATGAACTGTATGGTAAAAATTTGCTGTTAAAAAGTACTATTCTATAACAATAGCTTTATACAATATGTAATGATTACCATATTCTCTGATACTGAAGCCACATTTTTTACGACTTGAAGATTTGCCAGCATGTTGATTAAATATTGCCTTCAATTTCAACTAAAAATTCTTAATTAAACTTGTGATGTACCGGTCTTAGTCAAATACCCGCGTGATAATTTTTCACATTGCAAGCAATAAGAATTCGTAAAACTTCCCGTCTATTATATAGACCTATATTTTTGAAAACAAAAATAGGGAATTCTTTTTAATATTTTCATTGTACAACTTTTGAGTTGCAACAATGTTAAAGGGGTAAGTTACAAATAGACGCAAAATGCAATTTCGTGAAAAATCGAAGATCCTTGTGCAGATTTGATAATATCAACTGCAAGTGTTTCAAATTGAGACGTTAGGAATTTAACGTAGAATATGTAAAGCAGTATATTTGTGAAGCAGTCGGAATGGTATTAGAGGAAATCAAAGCTAAAAATCGTGCTGTTTTTCTGTTCTGCTTCCAAAAACTTATGAATCTTTGTTTATGTAGTAACACATGTGCTTCTATTATTTTCCTATCACACGAGGACGACTTTGCATTCTTGCGTACCAAACCGTCGCGTAATATCTTACTCTAATGCGTACAGTTCTATCGCTGTGATACTGCAACTAATATAAATCCATTTCTAAGCAAAAGAAGCATCTTAAATCCTAAAAAGTCTGATATTTAGTGAAAATTAAATTCCCGGAGTACTCAAGAAACACGTACAGCGTATTAAATTCGTTTATTTTTGTGGTGCACTAAGCAGGAAGATTATCCAAGCTTTAGCACTACACTCCCTCTCTGGGAGGTTTTTAATAGTCTACCATTGCTTTGAACAAACCTCCTAGAAGAGTGCGAAAGCTTGGTGAAAGTCTTTTGCTTTTTACATCACAAAAACAAACGGATATAAAACGCTGTATGCATTTATTGACTATTCGCAGGCTGGCATATTTAAAATAGTGTTAAATTTTCGGAGGTAAACTTTCTTGTGTAATAAATTCGTTTGATCTCTTTTAAGTTGCATATTTATTAACTTACGCTTACATTCTTGCAAAGGAATTACATGAAATCGCTTGCGAAAAGTTAGTTAATGCACAAGTTCTGACCAAAATTTCTTTTTCAGATCGTATTTATCTACTTCTCTAATGTCCGCCAGTATCTCTATTGGAGTTTATACAGGGAGTTATTTAAGTAATATGTGACTTATAAAACTCGCGATGTGAATCATGAATTCAGTTTTTTAATCAAGATTCCTTTCATCCGATGTCAATCAAAATAATTCCTTTTCAGTCAGCCAAAGTTAAATTTAATATGTAAAAGCCGTAGATTCACCCTAACAATGACACTGAAAAAAATGTTAGGATGTAAATTTTTACCTGGAGATCAAGCAGGAGGAAATTTCACGTCGACTGCAATAATCTTACCTTCCGGTATATTAATAAAACCTAGATCACCTTCCGTTAAAGTCGCAGTCCCGTAGGGCTCCATACATGGAAGAAGAAATACATTTTAATTTAAAACAGTAGAAGCTGTTGATTCCAAATCCGATGACAATGGGAATAACACAAAAATAGTATTTCAACAATGAGAGTTCTTAACATTTTTGTGAATGTCACAACGTGCCTTTTTGCGTAATGTGGACACATTGACAGTTAGGGCTAACTTTTCTTATTGTTTTTTTGCTTAGGAATTGGTCTAGTGGTCAACGTTCGTGACTGCAACTGAGGAATCTCACGTTCGATCCCCAACAGGTACAAACGCTCGAACCACTAAATATAAACAGTGCGTCTGGTGGGCACGTTAAGCCTTCGGATCTCATCTGTTTCGGAATAAAAAATGTAAACTTTTTGTTGTTCTCTTTTTCTCGACACTAAATTTTATATTCATAAACGATAATTCTCAATACCTGGAAGCAAATTTGAGAGACAATCTTAACAACGAAGACAATGCTCTGGTTTTCACCTTTTAAAGGCCTGGTACCTAAAATCTTGGGTTACTCTGTATACCATAACTCCCGAAATTGTATGGTGCTCCTTTTGGAAGTTCTCCGTTCCCTTTACAAGTTGAAAGAAACTATAGGGCTATGTCATCATAAGAAACGTCTGTTTTATAGTCGTCATGTGCACTGACCTGCAGATGTCTCCTTGGAGGAGATCACTGCATTCTTCCATGGAGAAGACATGCGATGTCATGAGGGTAAATAACATGGACCCAGGAGAAACCAACTCCATTTTACTTCGCAAAGAACAGTTATGTTGAATCTAAACTGTCTTAGTACAATCAATACTCAGTCTCATACTGCAATTAAAACTTTAGTTACCGATTAAAAACTAAGTAAATAATTAAAATTGCGAGACCTTTCGTGGTCGCAACGGCCACATCATCAGGCCTAAACACTCAAACGTAAGCCAACATTAATGTCTATATAGAGAGATAACATACGGAGGATAACGCCGTTTATACCGTATGCAATGACGTCACGAAACTGCGGTTCGCTTCACTTTTTCCTCTGCTGCTTTCTTGCTGAACAACTGGTGTACAAGTAAGATCAAAGATGCATTGCATGGGCTACGTAAATGGGCTATCTGGTGACCAAAAACAGCCTTATTCTTATAAATTAAAATTATTGGGCAATTGTGGGGACCCATATGATATTCCATACTCAATTTTCCTGAACAATATTGAAAGAAGAGGAATGTTTTTGCTTGAAAGGAACTCGAAATTCTGCATTTCCTCACAGCCACTGACTTCTGGGCTAACAGCATATTCACACAGTTTATTAAGATAAAAAAGTCCTTTAATCTTTGGCTAATTATTAAATTTAGGAGTTTACCTGTCAATAATTTAGATATTCCCCAACCTGAAGCTTAAGATAAAGTAAAAATCCTGAGCTTTACACAAGTAAGGCTATATCAATAATAATAATTCTGGCAAGTAATACTCTCTGTACTTTATATATAATAATGACAATAATAATACTCTGGTGAATGTTATCATGAGATTATTGTTCCAAAATCGACCTGGGAACCAAACATATGAAAGTTTCATAAGATATTCACTCCCCTACAGCAGTAGATACATTCAGGATAAAAAACAGCACGATTTTACGCATGAGAAAAGTTAATTCTAGTCTAAAGATCATCATAGAATTTTTCAGATAATGCATCAGTAAATTTTGCGAACATACCTGTTACAAAATGTAAACTACACACCCCAGTGTTCCTTCGTTTCCTGTCATCAATGTCAACATACGTGCTAACCACAAATTTTGGCGCTTCTGAATTAAATTTTTATAGTTCTGATCCCACTTCGTTCTTTCAGACGGTAATCTATAATAGGACACATGGTTATATTTCCCACTTCGGTTACTTCAGCTGAAAAAAGCACATAACACCCTTTTCCCTAAGGCTCCACAATCCAAATCCAAGCAGAGCTTGTACACCAGTTGATCAACAGGGCGTCTGCTACGATGGTTGACCTTGCTGTGACGTCATATGCATACGGTCTATAACCCGCAACGTGGATCTTTCTGACCATACCGTCCGACTCTCCCACACGGCGGATAGACTCCTGGCTGACCAGGAGGACCAACAGTAGAGAGGATCGCCGGATCTTACGTAAGACACGAACGGATCCCAGGGGACACGGTCCACTATACAAGCATATGCAGCGGCTCCTGTGCGCCCACGAATCATTTCCCGACTCCTCGCGGAAGCGAATCTGCACATTCAGCGCCCCTTACGTGTGCTGCCATTAACACCGGAACGTCGCCGTCTCCGTTTGCTCTGGTGCCACGCAACAGCGACATGGAACGCCACAGACTGGCGACGTGTGGTATTTAGCGATGAGTGCCACTTCATTTTAGGGAGAGATGGCCATCGTGTCCGGGTGTGGAGGTTTCCGGGTCAACGGCACAATTCCAACCGCGCTATCGAGCGGCACACCTCCTTAACTGCATGCATTATAAACTTCCCAGCCATTGCCTACGATAGCCGATCAGCTCTAGTTGTGGCAGGTGTATCATTAAAGGGCCAGTGGTATGTGGATGATATCCTACGGCTACATTAGCTACCATTCCTGGCTGGGATTCCAGGTGCGCTATACCAGCAGATAATGCCCCCTTCCACATACGCCTAGGGTAACCCAAGACTGCCCACGTCATGTCATGAAGCATGTATAGCGGGAATACGAGAAAGAGTTATGATTTAAGCGACTTTGAGAGAATCGCTGTGAACGTAGGTTCAAACATATCGGAACGGAAAAACGTTTTGGATACGCAATAAAATGCCAACTGTAAAGGAATCTGTATAAGGAGTGATGCATAAAAACAAGCAGTTTTGGGAAGATAAGCAGTAGAAAATATTTCTGGTGGATGGGGCACTGGTACATACTCGGTAGAATCGGCAGCTGGAACTGATTTTAAGAGATGACAAACGAACTCCAGAACAATAGTGCAATCCAGAGAAAAACTTAGCATGCACGGTCAGCCACACATAGAGATAATTAGCTAAAACAGCAGACGTCCTCTTAGTGTTCCACTGTTCTCAGCCAAAACCAGAATAATTCTGTCACAGTAAGCAGGAGTTATCCAAAATGGCATAATTACTTTCCAGTCCTATGAGGAATGAGAAAGTAAATATGTAGATGGTACGATGAATCAAGTGTTAAGTAACTACACGCGGATGGAGGTTCAGAATATGATGGTAACACGACGAATTGGTGGATGGCAACTACCTAAAGTAAACGGCAGAGGACAGTGAAAGCAATTTTTGGTCTGTCTTCATGGCGGAGATTAATTTCCTCAGTCCCTTTAGAAAAGCATTTAGATGTCACAAGGGATCTTAATAGATATAATAATTATTATTTCTATTGTGAACCCGGTAGGCTCATACATGTCCTTGGCGTTTCCTGATGCAATGTGATACATCCTTCAGGTTGATACGCTTTGCCATACGAATAGCATATTCACAAAATGGTCCCATTATTTCAACAGTGACTTCAAATTTCTGAGATGACCTTCACAGTTTCCAAATCACAAACGTATCGAACACTGTTGGGTACAATTGAGACACAGATTCTCCTCCAACACACATTCCTCAATTGAGAGATGCCATTGTGCTTGGCAGAACAATTGGGAAGAACGATATGGGGACCTCTTTGAATCCATGCTATATTGAATCGTGGCGTTTCTGGAGGAAAAAGGCGAGCCAAGGTGCTGTTCCTAATAAATTTCTAATTTAGCATATTATTATGTTTCTCATAACCATTTCTGTGGGATTCAATATCCATGTTTCCTGGTGTAAGTTGTTCTTAGAATCTCATTGAGCCAATTCCTTTTTCTTTCGATACCCTTTACCATCGGCATCATTTGACATCCATTTCGATATAACTCTGCTTCTAAACCACCAGCATAGTGCATTTCGTAAAACCGTTGTGCGCAGTGTGGGGAGCGGACGTTTCCGACATGTGTTCGAACCCCGGTCCTGCCGACTATTTAGTCTGAGTTCTTTCCGGGGTTTTCCTCAGACTCCCCGTGTTTGGGGACATCAATGTGTGGATGGTTCCCCATAAAGTCAGGCCCGGATGCACTTTCTCCTTGGACTACCTTCCCTTGCATGCCAGGACATCGACACTCATCGACACTCATCGACACTCGGGTTTGCCTGATGAGTGTCAATGTTCTGGTAATGAAATTATAAGACTATTGAAATGTGATACACCAGATACCAACGGTAATCTCGCCCATGGTTGTTGATGATGATTACTTGCTTCTAAGATTTTAATATGAAAAAAAGTTGCTACAGCACAGATGGTTTTTTTGGCCTGTAGCATTCTTCATTTTGTAATTATTTGTAGCCGTTGGTAACGCACAATTAATCAAATGGGGCGTAAATACACATTTTGTTTTCCCACATATTGTGTTCATATCTATGCATCTAAAATCATACCTGAAAAAATTTGACTGGTGCTGCTCACTACCGAAATATCTTACTTTTATTTACACCAAGAAATATCACATAATTATGACGTAATACCTCAAACGTATATATCATTTTTTCTTGTAGATGTCCTTATTGAAAAATTCTGTTTGGAAGGAAAATCGTGAAACATATTGTGAAATTTAACAAGGTTTGCATAGAAAACCGTAACAATATCATGTACCTTGGCAAGAGATGCAATCCCACAAAACTTCGACAATTGTGGCTCTAGAGACAGAGAACCGGCGAGTACATTATTTACTATTTTAAGGGGCATTTGAGGAACTTATACACTGCTGAACAATTGCTAAGGACGGATCATAAACGGCTACATAGCGCACAAAAAAGTAAGTGTGGTTGGATGCCAAGTGAAATAAAATAATGTCAGAATGCCAGGACATTACAAGAAAGACAATTTATTGTGCTCTGAAATCCAGAAGGCTTTGGAACGTGTTCAAGAGACAAACAGGCCATTTTGTGCAGAATACGTAAACGTGAAAAAATGCAATTACCGTCCGCAGGCGTTCCGGCGTAAGATGTCAATATGAGATATGGCCACCATGGAGGGCGATGCAAAATTCCACACGTCGTGTCATGCTTGGCACAATATTATCAAGCCCCTGTTGGGGTAATCTATCCCATTCCTCTGTCAGTGCACGGATGAGGGTGTCCTTGTTTATTGGAGGGCTTTGGCGACCAGCAAGACTCTTCCCCAAAGCATCCCACACATTTTCAATGGGATTCAGATCTGGAGAACGTGCTGGCCTTACGAGGCGTTGAATATTCTCGCTCTCAAGACACCCCTGGACAGCGACTGTTTGATGACATGTTGCGTTGTCGTCCATGAAAATAAATCTATCACCGACAGCACCACGGAACATGCGAACATGAGGTGGCAGAACATCATTAATGTATCGTTGGCCAGTCATAGTCCCAGTTGGAAGCACATAGAGGGACGTACGGCCATTGATTATGATGCCAGCCTATACCATGACACTACATGTCGGATATCGGTCCCTTTCCTGTATGTTTGCTGGTCAATATGCAGTACCACTATCACGCCAGATCAGTTGTCGTCGACAATCAGACGATAGACTGTATCTACTCTCATCTGAGAAGATGACAGCAGACCAGTCGTTATCAATCCAATTGCGATGTTGATGGCACCATTGCAAACGGGCAGTACGGTGACGTCTGGACAATGGAATGCACACAACAGGACGGCGGGCGTATAGTCCTCCTTCATGCAAACGTCTGGCGACAGTTTTTCGGGAGATCCGCTTGCAAGTAGCAGCCATAAACTGATTTGCTACCTCACTGGCTGTGCTGCGCCGGTGTCTTTTTGTTGATAGCACTATGTACCGATCTTCTGCAGGTGTCGTACTGCGAACACGACCTCCCCCGCTACGTTTGCTACACTCTCCATTTGTTTGAATAGATTTCCAAATCCTTGAAACAACACTGTGGCTGACGTCGAACTCCCTAGCAACATCTGTTATTTTTCACCCTTCTTCAATCTTGACAATAATACGGCCACGTGTAAAATCATCTAGGTGATGTCGGGAAGACATACTGAAACTTGCAAGTTCGTCAATTGATTCTTTCCCTTTCAACTTTGCGTTTGAACAACAACGGTCAATACGCGTCAAATCCTTTATATTTCTTATCAGCGCTGTGGCGTCACGAACAAGTTCGGCAATCCAAAATCTGCATACGCACAACACGTCTTACTGTATCCCGCACTTATGCTAATTTCCACATTTTCCTGACTTCTATTTTATGGTTGCTATCGTTGCTATTGTCATCCGTCCTTAGCAATTGTCCGGCAGTGTATTTTGAAGAAATCATTATAAAATTTTTGATCTACATAAGAAGGAAAATGCTATCTAGGACCACCTTTGTCGTAGTATTACATAATCCCGGATGATATGTATGCTGGATGAGGTTATTTCTTACAACAATTGGGGAAAATATCTTATTTATTGTGAACAACAGCCTAAAAAACATTTGTTCAGTTGTGTTCAAGAGTAAACTCCAGAAATGATGAAATGTGAATTTTTAAATAATTTACATTGATTAGTGAATTCTAATATTAAAGAATTCCTAGAATTTCATTGATAAACTCCATTAAAACACTATTGCGCATTTTCCATTATTTCCGAGTCCAGAGACATTAACTTTTGGAAACTGAATGATTTTTTTAAGACATGGGCTTTTTAGACGCTTGAATAATAGAGAACACAAGAAAAAAAGGTTAAGGTTTGGACATCAATACTAAGAAAACATTAAATTGTTTTTAAAAAATATTTTGCTAATGAAATCGAACTTTAATATTTGTAATGAGTTTAGGGTTTTTAAGATTCACATTAAAGGATTGATTCCCATATAAAAAGAATGTATGCTTTGTGACGGTAGCTATCTTTTCTATGTAGCAAATGTAATTTAAAATTAAGACGCAAAAATGCTGCAATAGTCTTTAACTCATGTATGAACGAACTCCCATTAGTTTTACAACCTTTACTATCACAATCACTACTCTTCTGATAAACATTTCTCACTGTATTATGATACATTGCTGTTCGAATTACCTTCCAGTTCACCTCAAGAACATTAATGACGTGCGATCACAAATGTCAGGTTATTAGGCCTGGCTCTCTGCCCGCGTCACAATTCAACCCAAAGGTAAGGTACTCAGTGAAGTGACATTAGGTTCTGTGCAAGCTCGTCAATTTCTTCCACACCCATCTCATCATATCATTCCTGCAGGGATATCAAATTATAGACAAGGGCATTGGGATTTTGGTAACGAACAGTGCCTTTACCGAACTGTCTCCGAAAAGTTGATAGCACAGAATTGTCGAATGTGTCACGGTTATCCACAGGTTTGGTTTACAACCACATTTTAATGGAACAATATCCTTTAGGCTCGCGTAAGGGCTGATCTGCTGCAAAAAATCAAATATCATTTTTTTCAGATTTCAACAAAAGCTTATGATGCTATCCTGGATTCCATAGTCGTTTTAGAACTCGTTAGTGAGTCTTGTAATCGAGGTCATCAGATTGTGTAGCTCCATTTGCCTCAGCACTCGGCCGTATCGTTTTGCTATTTTATGTGGCTTACGAATTCGCGATTGCGCTTTTGTTTCCTCTTAGCTGTTCGCCTTCATAATAACATAACTTACAGTTGAACGAGTAGCTGCAGCTAGGCAGAATATTTCGGATCTGACTTGTTCTTGAGATGGCATTTCATAACTGTGGCTGTTGAATGTCACTGAGCTTTGCCGTTCTGCCCAATGGTGCTCTTCATGCTTGTATATGATTTCCAGGATATCTGCAACATTTTATACAAGTGCAGCCTGTGGTTGTGACAACAGCGGTGTCCAGGAATTCTTTATTGTACAAAGTGTGATGTAACAAGTATTTTTACTAATATTTTGTAATTATCAAAACTGTGAGTGCATAAAGTATAAAGTACAACAGAATGTTATATCAAAATCAACGACTCCTGGGAAGTATTTTATTATACATACGAGAAAAATGTTCTTATTTCTAAGCTGAAAGCGTAAACAACAGCTATATGCTGCAACGTGTTTTTCTGAAACCCACGAAGTTGTGCTTATGAAAATAATATCAAATAGTTTAGCGATATTTTAAATTGAACAGATATTGATGATCAGTGCTTTAAAATCTTAATAATTAATGCTTGAAGTCCTTTTTCATTTTTAAAACCCATAGAGTAGAAACCCTTCCGGACTATTGATAAGTTTATAGATTTGCTAGTAAATCGAATGCTTTGAAGTTAGTTGCCATCAGAATAGAATAGGAATAAAGGTGCAGCCCTATTTAATCCAATGTTTTAGATTTAAGTGATATAGAATAAAATTTAAACATCGCCTTTTTGAGTTTTATCCATGGGAAACATTCGATTTCATCACGAAACTCTAAACAACAAATCATCATGCGTAATTGAAACCCTGACTTACATGATAAAAAGTTCTGAATTTTGAGTGATATATATCCAGCATTCTTGTCGAAGTATAATCCTCTGAAAACAGTTCCTGAAAAATACAGCAAGCGTAATTGAGTTTCGGGGTTGAAGCAATCGGAGTTACCTTGTGTAGTAGCACCCGATCATTTCTCATTGTGTTGCAGATAGACTGAGCCAAACTCGGCGGCACCCACAGAAATATTGGATCATCTCCCCGGCGGACGTGGGCCAAGAGATCGTCTCGCACTTTGCATTCTGTAGAGCGCAAATTGTACTCCATTCTGTTTTAGAATATGCTGACACGAGTAGTGTACGGCACGTATTTTAACGCTATATTGTTTTGAATTTGGACCTATATTTGTCAAAGGCGGTCGGCCGTAATTCTCTCATACTTTCCGCGAAGTTAGACTCAGTCCGAAATCAAAACTCTAGAAAAAATATCTGCATTCAAGAAGTCTGATGATTTGAATCCCACTCGCCATATCGTGCAGAAGGGTCAACGTGAAAAGGAACCGACAGCATCAGCCATGATCGTCTGATCAAAGTGCGTGTGTTTTCTTCAGGGGACGAGTCCCAGTACAAACAAAATAAACACGGATTCTCTACGTGTGTACATCTTAAGAGAGGGTAAGGAACCCGCAGGTCTCCCTCCAGCATTAGGGAAATTGAATACTCCGGTGATCGGGAATTCCTGGCTTGGGCAGGCATACGGTTGGATTGACGCACGCCGTTGCACGTTTATCCAGGAGACATCCTGCCTTCTTCACACTTCAGGTATGACTCCCTGCATTCCTATTTACAGATTTTCAAGGGGCTGATGGCCCCTGTTTTCTTTTTATGGACGATGAAGTTAGTCCCTTTAGGGATCGACTAAACGGCGAATACTTCGATAATGACGGTATTCGCAAGATGAAGGGGACCGCAAAGTCCCCGGATCTAAACCAGATACAGCATATCTGGGATGCTGTGGGAGAAGCAATTTCAAGCCAGCAGCCACTTATTTTAATCCTCGAAAGACTCCGACGCGCCTTGGAGGGGCGACACTTGTCTCAACGCTCATTCCCAGCCTTGAAAATAGCACGTTGTGAAAGTTGTTGCACTATTTAACGTTATCATACTTCCTATTAGATCCTAGAAAACCGCGTCACTTACTTCATCGCTTTAATTTTGCGATGCTGTCATGCGAATTATTCCTCCTCGTGCGTAATGCCATTTACTTTCTATTTACGTATTGGCGCGTTTTTGACATAAAATGTAAGCCCGTACCAAGTAAACTCTGTCCAGTAGATTATGTGTCATTCCTGACTTTTACATTGATTTTGGACTTCAGTGCACACAGTGAATTGTATATAATTAGTTTATATGCAATTGAATCTCTACATTCTGCAGTCTGTGTCAGTAGTGGCAACAGGTAGGTAAACCTTTTATACAGACTGAAGGTAATGTGATGCTTGGAAGATTTCTGCAGAAAAACTTGCCAGAACACGAATTCAAAAGGATTCGCATTTATCATAACGTCAAAGTCTACATGCTGAGGTCATGATTCGCAACTATATTTTTTGCGCGTACTTATCGAACTGACGGTGAGGTATGCTCGTTTGTTTTCACTGTATCATTATGTCTATCCTTTGATATGCGGTTTTCATCACTTTTACTTCAACACCAATTAGGGCAGCTGGTCTAGCAAAAGAACTCCTTAGTAACAATATACTAAGGTGTTGTAACAGTATGCTTGGAAGATTTCTGAAGAAATGCTTGCCAGCAAACATAATCAATAGAATTGGCATTTATTATGACGAGAAAATCTACATACAGTATACATGATCCACAAGGACATATATTATTAACTGCGCATATATATCGAACAGACGGTACGGTATGCCCACGTGTTTTCACTCTAGCAATATTTCTCTTCTAGGATAAGCGATTTGCGCCGCTTTTACTACGTTACACGACAACTTTGTACATTCAAAAATGCTACAACTTGAACGCAGTTTATATAACTTTTATTTTAGTGAATTTACTGAAAATGTCTTTCAAAATCACAGTCAGATCAAGAACTATAAATGTCACTTTGAAGGAAACGTAAATTCAGATAATAATTCTAATATAATGACAAGTAATTTGTCCCTTAAACGAGTAAAAAAAAGCAGGCCACGGAAAAATGGAACTTGGTAAAAATTAAAACAGAAGCAAAAGCACAAGGACCTTTCAGGGAAAAAAACCGGTTCGCTTCAATGTTCACATTGAGGAAGTTCGGAAAGAATTTGCTGAAAACAAGCCGGGAAAGATTTTAAAGGCTTTTTCGAATTTGGGTTCCTAGTTCCAAGCAAGGGACAAAGCCACTACCGTGACCCAAACCCACAATTAACCAGGATTCGCATCCAGAATTATTTCGGTCGAATGCTTAGAAGACAGCACTACGTACCACGTCGCCACCAGGGTAGCACTTTGGCAAGATAAGATCATGAAATGTGGGAAGGCGCAAATCAGGATTAACTGAAGATATGTCGATATGTACTGGAATAAACCACTGTTTTCATTGTTTGCCGAAAAATGCTGCAAAATTACAATAATTGCATTATCCTTGAATGCGGCTATTCTCATTATTATTGAATTATTCGTGAAGTAAGATTACACTGATAATTAATTGCTCCACAAAAAAGAAAACAAAAATAACATGGAATATAATTAATGACCCTATATAGGTGATATGCAATAACCTAGGGTCACGTTTCTTCTAGTGTATGCATCTTTCTTAGTCAAATATATTTTTTATTAAATGAAGAAAGAATAAAATAGCAGATTTGGTGAGTTTTGCTGATATTTCGTCGCACACAATTTGTTTTTTCACACAATATAACAGTGTTTGTGACCAATGTCGCACAGAATTGGATTTTATTTTCACAGTGTTGATTAATTTTTCGCCAAAAGATATTTCTGAAATAGGCATCAAAAGCAACTTCCAAAATTGCAGAACAATTAAACGAGGATAGTTTAGTTCGGGGCAAGAGCTTTCACGTCTTACGATGCGACAAAGTGAACACAACAGGCCTATGCTCTTTCGACTAAACGCATGCGTAAGTGCTCCTAATAACCAGGAAGTCCTTCGGAATAAAATCGCTTTTGAAGAAATGTTGTCAGCAAATGTTCACAACTTCCGGTTCCACACAGACGTTTTTCCATTCAAGAGGAAATTAAACTTTTCCATCATAATAAATGTTTTCGAGTAGGGACACAATTTTTTTTGAAGGGCCAATAGGGATAATTACACAACTCACATGAAGTATCTTTTCGAGCAGCCGATATATGACAGTAAGATACCGCTGACACATAAATCGCAGTGAGCAGGCCGCAGTTGGAAGTATAACCGAAGTTCTTTGTAACAATGGTAGCTACAGAAGGGGATTTGGTTAACATGCTACTTAAGTTCTACGAGTCCCCTTATGTAGCAAGTTCTTTAATAATGTTAAACAAGTTGTTTCTAACAATTGTAGGTACACAAAGAGAGTCGTTGAATATGCGACTACCTGGAGTATTTTATGTGTGGGCTTTTCTAATTTACTGAAGTTGCAAGTACTTTAGAGTTGAATTCCATTACATCAAATAGACGTATTAGTGTGTTGGAGGACTTCTACAATATTATGCAGTGGATTCTATTAATCGATTTCGGGAAAATTGCGAACTTTTCAGCAACGTTTATACCGGCCAGTAAAAGACCAAAACTGACTGTTAACTTTCGCTGTTCAGCACTGCTTTCTAAACAACATCCTCTAGGGAGAAGTGAATTTCCCCAGTTTCTTAAAAATTAAGCTTCAGAATTACATGCTTTCATTAAGATTTCAAAGACACTTTACTGTACTTTACATTTTGAATGATAAGAAGGTAATTTCTATTCGAAATGAATAATATGCCAAACATATTTCTCGGAATCCTATCATACACTATATATCCAACAGTGTTATGGGTATGATTTCCATTTGATGCATAAACCTATGAAATTATTATAAAAATAATCACCTTCAGGTACATTTGCCAAACGATTTGGTAAGTTCTAATTCGAAGTACATTACCAAGATGAAAGAAAATGAGATCGAAACCTTAGGAAGCTATGACACATGATAATAGATGTCACACTGCCCTTCTTTCAAACCTTGCCACACATTAATTTGGAATTAAAAACGAAATGTCATAAGAGAATCGTCGAAAAATAATGTTAACCATTATTTCCAACGCAAAGTTGCATAATAAGTCAGAAAACCATTTATTTTTTTGTTTCAAGAACGAATAATCCGTGTGGGAATCCTGGATGTAGTTCGCTGAAAATGTTTCTTCGAAGGGATTTTATTCCAAATTATTTCCACAAGCGGTAAATCAAGGAAATCTGACATCTGCCGCATCTGTTCTATGTTTTATCGCTGAACGTGCAGTATCTTACTTTGACCTCATCTGTCTGCACTTATTTGATTTGCCTTTTTAGAAGTTTCATTTTAATTTTATTGCTCTTTCAGAAATATCATTTGACCATTAATTAATCAACCCGGTGTTAAATATTTCATTTTTGTTTACATTGGTCATAAATATTGTTACACTACTAAGAGGAAACAAATAGTATGTATTCAAATATGAGTAAGTCTCACTTAAACTTCCAAGCGAAGAATTATTATTTTCTCATTTGATAAAAAAATATTTAAATAAGATAATACATATACAAAAAATACCGTCCGTAGGGTAGTGCATAACACTGCTATACGATCATCTAATTTTATAATATGTTGTTTTTTTGTTATTTCAAGTAACATTTTATTGTCACTTCATTCGGACATAATTCCATTGTTTTAAAGTCTACAGATTTTACTGCCAACAAAGAAATATTTTTCATTATACGTGCACATATTTTCACTTATTTCTATTTTTTGCCTATCCTCTATTCATCATCTCATTTTTCAAGATATTCGCATCAG
The DNA here is from genome assembly GCA_039090855.1 of Macrothele yani. Taxonomy (NCBI): domain Eukaryota; kingdom Metazoa; phylum Arthropoda; class Arachnida; order Araneae; family Macrothelidae; genus Macrothele; species Macrothele yani. The sequence goes on along the minus strand of CM077015.1, from coordinate 109,039,460 downwards.
TCGCATAATGGTACGATGTGCTGCCATCTATTCAGTCATCCAAGATAGAATCCCAGGACATGCATGGATGGTGGATTTGTGTTACACACTGGCTCACTATTTTGTCTGTAACTAGTGATTCAAAATTCAGGACGGGTACCTACATTTAGAGCTCTTTGAGATGCTAACGGTAATCTTGAAATCCGTAAGGAAATCTTGACTGGCTGACCTGCCTTCTGAAGATTGGAACAGCATTTTTAAATGTTCTTCTATGTTGAAACCTTTATGTGGCCCATCATCACCTACACTAGGCCGGCATCTCAAATTTGTCAACGATGGAATCCAGACATTCCCCTTGCAAACGCAGACTTGTTGGTCTGGTTGGAAGGCCTCCAAACTGAACTTGGCACTTGTATAGATAAATAGTAAGAAACGGATGTGTTTGCAGCTGCAGAATACGAACGGGCAGTGGCGGCTCGTCTTAAGGAGCACGTGAGCATGTGCTCTACCCATAAGATAGCACGGAATTATTGATTCATTAATACCCACAACACGTAAGGGAAATATTGGTTTACTTAAAAAAAATGTCAAATATATATTTGAAAAATAGATCCAAAATAAATTTTAATTCAGTTGAAAATGTCAAATCTATAATCGAAAAATAGATGCGAAATAAATTTGAATTCAGTTGAAAATGTCTAATCTATAATCGAAAAATAGATCCGAAATAAATTTGAATTTAGTTGAAAATGTCAAATCTATAATCGAAAAATAGATCCGAAATAAATTTTAATTCAGTTAGCTGCGAACTTAACGCAAAAGCGAACTTTATGCCAAGCAGCTGTTCAGATTGCCATCATCGTTTCATCTTTGTGGGCACAATTTTCCTTGGCTCATCGACAACACAGCTCAAACGTTGCTTGCGCATGCGCGTTATAGATCTACTGAAGACATTTCGCAAAGCAGAAAAAGTAGCATTGGAGCACATGGAAAACTGGCCCGCGCGTTGAGTCGTGATTGTCGTCGCCTCCTCGGTTAAACAAACAAGTAGGGAAGCAACCCTGCACTCCGTTTTACGTTTCTTTTCTGTCAAGATTTTTGTGGCTGTCTTGGTGTGGTCTGCAGTTACATTTTGTTTATAACTTACAGGATAAAGTGATAAGTACTTATTTATGCACATAAATGAAATATAAAGTGTTACAATGTTCTCTTTTTTAACATGAATAGTGTTGATTATTTACTGAAACATTCGTTCGCCTCTCATTCATTGGAGCAAAAACTGGAAATTAAAAGGTTAGGTAGGCCCATGCCGGATCTTAAATTACAACAAACTTGTAAATATCAAAACACACAACTGATTAGAAAGTTTATCTGTGAGACATATGATAAGAATGAATGGATATGCGGCTGTGATATAAAAGGTGCTGTATTTTGCTTTCCGTGCTTATTGTTTACTGGTGAAACTTCATGGGCTAAAACTGGTGTTAAAGATTTACGCCATTTAGCGGGCAAAATTCAGAAGCATGACGTATCTTCATTACACAGAAATAATGTAATGAATTTGGCTGTACTAGGAAGAGGGAATATAAGGTCCCAACTAGTTTCCTGTTACAGGCAGCAGATTCAACTTCAAAACAGAAAAGTAAAAAAAAATAGAGAGGTACTATCGCTTCTCATAAATTGTATCAGATTCTGTGGTGGGTTTGAACTTGTCCTGCGAGAACATGATGAATCGAACTCTGCTTCCAATCCTGGAATATTTCGTGGTCTGGCCGATTTTAGCGCACAGTTGAACGATGCTTTAAAACTCATTTATACAAAGCTACAGTATTCAAGGGTACTTCGAAAACAATTCAAAATTAACTTTTGGACTGTATGCTTGAAATCTGCCCCGAAGAGATTTCTAAAGAAATAATAGCTTCTGATTTTGTGGCTCTCATTGCAGAAGAAACAACGGACATTTCTAATGTTTTTTAAATGGTACTGGTTTACCGCTATATAGTTCACGACTAGGTTGTGGAAAGGTTTTGGCGTTATGTAAATCCTTCTAAACACGATGCGGCATCATTGTCTTTTTGTATTCTGAAAGAGCTAGATGACCATTTGGAGAGCACTAAAAACAAATTAATTGCTCAGAGTTACGATGGAGCATCGGTCATGAGTGGGAAAGGAAAATGAGTGCAGACTCGTGTCAAGGAACACTACCCTTTTGCTTCTTATGTGACTTCGTAGGTCATGTATCTTCCGCTAATTTGTTTCTTTCAGACAAGTTTTCTGAATAAGATAAAGAATTTCCTGTTGAATATCTGACATCAACAATTAAATCTTACCCTTTTCTGGACAGAAAGAAATTGGAAACGGAACTCCAGTTAATTTATCGAAGAACTGAATTTAGGACAGTATCGGGAGCCATTCCATTATGGTCTTTTTTTATTGACACAAATCTTGTCACTAATTTCTCTGAAAGTGTATTACTGCTTAAAATTATTGTTAATATTTCCATGTAAACTTCTGAAGCAGAACTTTGCTTTTCAACTTTAAAAAGAATAAAAACTTTCTTGCGCAACACAATGCTCCAAGACAGACTATCTGCTCTTGCCATGCTATCTATAGAAAGAGACTTTATCACGGATATTCCTAACTTTAACAATAAGGTCACTGATAAATTTTCTCAGAGAAAAGAACGAAGAATGAACTTCGCATACAAAACTTACTAATTTGTGCATTTAGGATATCAAGGGCAGTTTCTTTTTAAATGCTTTTTTCTTTGGTGTACTTTAACTGCCCTTCTGCGCTGCACAGTTGTATGGCAAAATTAAGATATATAAAGTATGTCGCGAAAATAAAAAAGCTGCCTGTTTGTAAACAGAAAAAGCGCTTTCTGTTTTTTATGTTTTGAAACAGAAACTTCTCTTTGTTGTCGAGGAAATTTCCCTTTTTTTCCCCAGATAACTTTGAGACGGTAATTTTTTGTTTCATAACAAAGGAGTGTTTCTGTTTGTACACTGTACTGTTTACAAGCATGCTGCTTTCTTTTTTTTTTTCTTTTTTTTTTAAGTTTTTCTTTTTTTTTTAATATCTAAATATATTATTTCATCAAGTGTGGTGGTGTGTAATACGTTATCATTGTGTTGCAACCCATATTAAGCACTGGTTTGTTATGTGCCCTACCTGCTTACCAAACCACGAGCCGTCACTGCGAAAGGGACATAGAGTGTCAGTTTTCTCCACATAACTTTATTTATCTGGGCTTACATTTAACGTCTGAAAAGATATGATAAATTTACTTTAATTGAAATACATCAGTTTGTGTTAAGTTTCTGCTTTACAACGGAACCGATAGAACAAAACTGTAGGAGACACGAGATATTATTTTTCAAACTTCCAATGATCACTCTTTAATACATTATTTTACAGCGCTCATTGCGTAGAAATGTATCGAAATTTAAATAGTTTTGTGTGCTTTGGATATCGACGGAAACAATTTTACCCCACAACTAAATGAAATCATTTACGTCGTTACATACTTTCTGAATAATTATAGGGAAAACCTATTACTTAATAAAAGAATATGTTACTTTTAGTATTTTATCTGGACAATTATTAATATATATGTGAAAGTTATATATCTGAATTCTACTACATGGAGTAAAACGTATGTGAAACACCTGTTACCAACATCACGTAGAAGGCGAAGGCGCCCAAGAACAAAAGATGCAATTTATTCAAGCAAATAATATTCCAATTTTGGAACTGTTCCAGCCTAATAACTCGGATACGAAGGCTCCACAGTTCTGCCAAAGAAGTAGTGCGGTTGTTCTTGAAAATATGGCTGAGTTCTGTTTTGTAATATTTAATAATTTTCTAGTATATGTATTACCCGTTGATAACATTTTATCCGATTTTTCTAATGAATGAGCCATGCTCCTTGTAAAAGTTAGGGAATTGCTGAGGCAATAAATTATTGAAATCTAAGAAAGTTATATATTATTTGTTTATAATTTCTCAATGAAAATTAATTCCATAGTATACAAATGTCATTGCAAGTAAGATTTCAATGCGAAAAAAATTTCCTAGCACATTTTTCTAATTTTTTTCGTATTACCAGGATTTTTGTGCATTTCGCAAGAATACAAGTCCAGGTTGCACCGCACTGGTTACTGAAGAGAGCACTCGCACATTTATCAGAGGTCTAAGGGTGATGTTGTAGAGCCGAATTCAGACGGACCTTTCTGTGCAGTATGGCGATTGGAAAACAGACTACTGGTCGTCTTGCATGTATACATCTCTCGTGGAATTTTGTGTAACCTGTTTGCCGCGATATCGTGGTACCCGTAGCACAGAAAAGCTTTCTCGCGTGTTGCTTTGCTGCCGACTTATTTTGGTGGTAAACTGCTAGAGACAAATATTGGTCGTCTTGATTTATTGTGGCTCGCACTGTTCTGGTTGTTTTTCGGGTTTGCTGGAAGTATCTCAAGAAATCGGAGAGGACTTGCTGCGAAACATTCAGCCTATTTGCTATTCCAGATTGCGATCGACTTGTTTCTAATCTTTGGTGGCTCTCCACCGTACGAAGTACGCTACTATATAGTTCGAAGCTATTCTTTCTCAAGCAGTAAGATTGATGCTTCAATTGATCGTTTCGTCTCAGAATGAAGTTTGTTAAAGTAACGTGTCTGCCAACTCGATTACGTAGGATTTGCATTTGCATATTTCCCTAGCAGCTAGAACAATATTTCCAGAATACTTCATCTTAATGTTTCGCTTGCACATTCCTTCGAAAAAATCTTTACAGTCATTCTTCTTGTTTTGGATATTTTCACGAATTTGTATTTGTCACAGTAATTTTGCAAACCAACTTATTTCTGTCCACAAATTTTCGTTACAGACAGTATGGAAGTTATTTACTAAAATCAATAATGCCGATAGTGTTAATCTATATTTTAATGTTTCAAATCCCGTTCACTTCTCTCAAATTCGTACCTTTTTTTAAAATTCCTTCTAAAATAAATTAAAATTATACAGAATATTTTTTAAATTTAGTAAATACAAATACGTTTTGATTAAAATTAGAATATGTATATATCCAAATGCCACTTCTCTACAGGAAAAATCGTTGCGCAATCGAGCATAAGTTGATACCGCACTCCATTATTTCGTCGCATTCAGAGCTCCACATTTTTTGCTGGACGCCATAGAGCAGCATGTATCACCTTGGTATAGACGTATGCTGCAGCTAGAAGAGATTAGTTTGATTAATAAAGTTTATTTTCTAACATGTTATAGGTTTTTTGAATTTTCCATCGGTCTTCCAATATTTCATCCAGAACAGTATAAATTTTATGTTCATATGAACATGCACAACTTTGCTTTTCCAAATATTTAGAAACAAATGGTGTTTTAATGTAGTTATGATAATTCACACAGATACCTACAGCACAAATCTGCCTCGACTGCATTCTTTCCCAAATTTAACGTTAAATTTCATCCTAACATTTACGTAACGCTCCAAATGATTTCCTGTGTTTGCTAGACGAATTTAATTGCAATTGACAGAATTTTCCGTTTCTGCATTTGGATTCAACGTGTTTCGCCTGACTTTGGAATCCATGACTTTGTGACTCCATAACTGTGCAACATCTCACGAAATTGTACATACAGCGTATTAGAATTATTTTTTTGGAACAAAACATTTGTTATGATACTATGGTGTGTAAATTTAGAGCCGAGAAATCCCAACTATAATTTTGACTGAGAACGAATTATACACTGCTGGACGATTGCTAAGGACGGATCATAAACGGCTATATAGCGCATAAAAAAGTAAGTGTGGTTGGATGCCAAGTGAAATAAAATAATGTCAGAATGCCAGGACATTACAAGAAAGATAATTTATTGTGCTCTGAAATCCAGAAGGCTTTGGAACGTGTTCAAGGGACAAACAGGCCATTCTGTGCGGAATACGTAAACGTGAAAAATGCAATTACCGTCCTCAGGCGTTCCGGCGTAAGATGTCAATACGGGATATGGCCACCACTGAGGGCGATGCAAGATTCCACACGTCGTGTCATGCTTTGCACAACATTATCAAGCAGCTGTTGCGGTAATTTATCCCATTCCTCTGTCAGTGCACGGATGAGGGAGTCCTTGTTTATTGGAGGGCATTGGCGACCAGCAAAACTCCTCCCCAAAGCATCCCACACATTTTCAATGGGATTCAGATCTGGAGAACGTGCTGGCCATACGAGGCGTTGAATATCCTCGCTCTCAAGACACTCCTGGACAGCGACTGTTCGATGACATGTTGCGTTGTCGTCCATGAAAATGAATCTATCACCGACATCACCATGGAACATGCAAACATGAGGTAGCAGAACATCATTAATGTATCGTTGGCCAGTCATTGTCCCAGTTAGAAGCACATAGAGGGACGTACGGCCATTGATCATGATGCCAGCCCATACCATGACACTACATGTCGGATATCGGTCCCTTTCCTGTATGTTTGCTGGACAATATGCAGTACCACTATCACGCCAGATCAGTTGTCGTCGACAATCAGACGATAGACTGTATCTACTCTCATCTGAGAAGAGGACAGCAGACCAGTAGTTATCAGTCCAATTGTGATGTTGATGTCACCATTGCAAACGGGCGGTACGGTGACGTCTGGACAATGGGATGCACACAACAGGACGTTGGGCGTATAGTCCTCCTTCATGCAAACGTCTGACGACAGTTTTTCGGAGATCCGCTTGCCAGTAGCAGCCATAAACTGATTTGCTACCTCACTAGATGTGCTGCGCCGGTGTCTTTTTGTTGACAGCACTATGTGCCGATCTTCTGCAGGTGTCGTACTGCGAACACGACCTCCCCCGTGACATTTGCTACACTCTCCATTTGTTTGAAATGATTTCCAAAGCCTTGAAACAACACTGTGGCTGACGTCGAACTCCCTGGCAACATCTGTTATTTTTCACCCTTCTTCAATCTTGCCAATAATACGGCCACGCGTAAAATCCTCTAGGTGATGTCGGGAAGACATACTGAAACTTGCAAGTTCGTCAATTGATTCTTTCCCTTTCAACTTTGCGTTTGAACAACGGTCAATACGCGTCAAATGCTTTATATATTTTACCAGCGCTATGACGTCACGAACAAGTTCGGCAATCCAAAATTTGCATACGCACAACACGTCTTACTATATTCCGCACTTATGCTAATTTCCACATTTTCCTGCCTTCCATTTTATGGTTGCTATCGTTGCTATTGTCATCCGTCCTTAGCAATTTTCCGGCAGTGTAATACGTTTCATAATATTTTAGTTGAAAATCTGGAAGACATATTTTTATCCGATAGATATATTTCAATAATAAATGTTTATTATATTTTACTGATCACAAATTGCCCATATAAATAAATCCTGGAAGAAGTGGACTGCCACGGAGAAGACCTCGGGTTCGATCCCAGGCAGATACGAACGCTCGAATCACTAAATATCTGCCGTGCGTCGGATGGGTACGTTAAGCAGTCGGACACCGGGCACTGGCCCCCTGTAATAAATAGGGTCGTCTTCCTCCCTCTTTCTACTTTGTTTCCGTGTCACTTTTCTATCGAGCACTCTAGTTCAAATCTCCTAGCTTCCTATTTCTAAGGGTTGTTTAAGACCTGGGTTCAGACACTCCCTTCCTAAAATCTTCTACATATGATCTGATCTGATCTCTGGATGGAATATCTAAAACATGCTTATAGTATTTGTGGAAATATAAAAACAATCTGTGCACTGAACTTCTATAGATACCAGTAGTTTTGCAGTTAAAATAAATTAGGGATACCAAACAGAGGCCATCGCTCTTTCCACGTTTATAAGTGAGTCACGGAAATATTATTTTTCCGTGACTAACCTATAAACGTAGAAAGAGCGATGACTTCGGTTTGATATTCCCGGTCCACGTCAAATGTCTGCATTATTTAAATTAGGGATACTTTGGGAAATCAACAGAAAATTTCAATTTACTAAGACCCATAGTTGATAGAGTAGAACTGCTTTCACAATGGTTAAATAAATCAAATCTCATTGGGTGACAAATTTTATTTTGTAACGGTCTGCAACTTTTAAACTGTGTTTTAGTACGCAAAAATACCTCTCCTGTTCAACACTATTTCCTTTCCTGTTATCATTTTTTCTGATACCTTATGGAACTGCGAAAGCATATTTTATGTCCTTTCACAGAGAGGTGTGTGACATTAAAATTGATATATTTAGATTAAATGCTTGAATAATGATTATTCATTACAGTTAAATCGAATAAACGACGTAAGCACCTCTTCGGCGTATCGGTTGGTATACGAGAATGAACATTGAAAAAATTGTCTTTACTGCTCAAATAAAATAAAAATTAAAGAACACTAATATAAAAAATCACTGAATGTATACATATCCTTATAAAAAGCTGAAAACTTGTGTTTTGAAACGAATTCAATACATAAAATATGATTTTGTTAGTTTTCTCCTTGTTTGCAAAGTTCAGCCATCACAATAAGGATATAAACTACTTGAAGCGTACGAAACTCTCCATAAAAAATCAATTGAGCAGCATACCCTTTTTACTTCACGTAAGGAGTTTTAAACTTTATGGGGTACATTTGTATCACGATGTCTGACACCTGGAAAATACTCTGCTATTTAACGAAACAGGAAAGCATAGAAAATTTGTGAAAAGTGCAATTCAGATGACTTTCCGAGGACGAGCAATGAATCTAAAATGGCAATTCCATTGGCATACCTAACATTCTAAGTTGAAAAACCTTATTAAATTCAGATAAATAGTCTTTTTAGTTCTGACTAAGGTTCCAATAAATTTTTTCTTTCAATATATCCTACAGAAATTTTGAACCCCATCGAAGTCCAACATCTGCCCAATTTTCAAGGATAGAGCATCAAACACCCCGAATTTATTTCAACACGGCGCCAGTCGTCCCAACTTCCGTTTACACACAGGTAAGATTCTTCTCTTTGTTTGTTGGGGTATATGGCGTTTCGTAATTCGGGTCTGCTGCCGGAAAACACCACTATCACCGCCAAGGGGTTTCGTCGTCAGCTCCACGATCTGTACGAATCGCTCACGTCGGAACCACCGGTATTCTTAACCACTGTTTCTAATACAAATGAAATGCTTCTTGTTCGCTCTGTGTTTTATGAACAATAGTTCAAGCAGGAGTAGAATATGTATCATAGTGTGATAATAAGGAATCAAATTTGCGTAGCAATGAAAAAAAGTATCAGAGAAAATCAATTAATTATATTCTTACAATGAAAAAAATTTAGAATCTTGAGTCACATATGGTATGTTGCAGAAACAGAATCTCAGATCGGAGAAATATTGGCAAAACACATTTTTTTTAAAAATAAAGCTAGAAGTGATTTGCTGGAGATCAGAGAAACGTTGACACGATTAATTGAAAATCAACATTTTTTCTTGAAAAATCACAAACTTTATCACATCCCTGAGTAGGTTTAGTCTCATGAAAGCAAACTGTTCCGCGTATTAACAAATGGAAACAACGTGAAACCGTAGGTCCAACCGCCATTGAACGACGGAACGAAAAGGAGTGCAGATAGTGAAGTAATAAACAGAGTGGGATGGAAAGTTGAGAGCTATAGAAAATATGCATTGCCTTAGGCTTATGCTGATGAAAAAGGAGTTTGAACTGATCCTATTCTCAAGTCGGTTTATATTTCGGAAAGGCAGCATTATTTCTTTCTGTTTTATTAGTCCCATGGTATTCAAAATTTTCGGTCTATATATATATATATTATTTGCGTGTGGGTTGAATATGATTGACTCGTTTTCAAATTAGGTTTTAAATTATTATATTCGAGTTTTATCATACCTCCTTTTTTTTTTTTTACTAATTTTGAAACATGATAAAATTCAACACATGTCATACAGTTATTTAAATTATTTTTACACATATTTTACTGCTTCATATTATTACTGTTGCACGCTAATTTGTAAGTTACACATTATTGCAGTTTCGGCTTATAAATCGTTCTGGACTACAAGTCGAATACCTTAAATTTTTCGATTTCCTTTCCTTCATTCATAGATAATTCGATCCTGAGTATAAGGCGATTCTAAAACAAATGCATTTAGTGTATAAGTTCTGTAATTAGATTATTAATGTTCCAGTAATTATTAAAAGGAGGAAAAAGCCAAGAAACTTTCACATTTGTTATCTGGTAAAATTATCAATTTCTTTGTTTCACTTTTTTCTTATTAGCTAACGCTACAGATTTTCTTACTTTCGAAAAAAGTGTCACAGAAGGCACTCAGCTAAATTGAAAATTTTTAAATAAAAAAAAAGTGGTGTAAGTGTACAATGTCAGAATGATGCCTGCTCCAGAAGTTATGGTTCACTGCCTTCTCACAGAATCCTTATAAAATTAAACACCAAAGAGCTTTTGTTTCCAATAGGAAAAGTGAAGTTAATTAAAATAAGTGTAATAAATGAAAATAATCGCTGGTATTAATTCACTTGTGAGATACAGCGGATATAATGGAAAAGCATAGGAAGACTGTCATCCCCAGCAGATGGTTTTAGGTATTTTTAAAGCGCATGCGTCGTCAGATGCCCTTAGAACCCCCTGTGATGGTTATATTTAAATTAATCGGAAACTAGAAACTTGGTCGTTCTGGGTGGTGAAGTGGTTCTCATACCCGGGCGCCATTTGGGAGACACGGGTTCGATTCCTGCTCCAGGGCGACTAAATTTTCAAGTTTTCGGATATTATCTGACTTAACGTCTTTGTCACACTTACAATAAAAAACGGATTGTCATCTTCAAAATTTGTATTGCATGGTGTAATCCCGTATTCCATTCATGAACTGTAAGCAGTTTAAAATATGAAATTCGTACAAATATAATATTGACAACAGGATACTTACTTGAATGCAAGAACAAACTCTCAGCAGTAGTCTGAAATACCGTAAAAATGTATGATTCTTCGTAAGTTAAAAATGACATATTCCTTTTTTAAAAGACGTATCAAAAATGTGCTAACTAGTGCCGTAGGCTTTGAATCAAAATAAAACTTAAAATCTTTCGTCTCATTACGGCACTTAAAAGTTTTCCTTTCATGAAGTTCTTAATATACCTAGGAAATATATTAAATTATGGAATCTCGCCAAAACTGCAGATATTCTCAAATTTTAGTAAATAAACACAGTGATAAGCTGGAAACTCACAAATCGGCATTAATTTGTTCCAAGGAAAGTTACACATGTTTATAGTTATTTGTATTAATCCTTACGAAATTTAATAGCTTGCTTTTTCATATTTTAGTAGAAATATTGATGACAAATTTTTCGTTGAGATTCAAATTCAATTATTTCTTTCAAAATACCTTTGAAAACGTATCAGAATAATTCTTGAAATAAATCTGCACTTTAGTCTGTGGATGTAGTAGAAGTAAATCCCATAGAAAATGAACCGTTAATTTCGACAGATATTTTGAAGTATACTGTGGCAACTTGAAGCTGGCGTAGAATGTATACGATTGGTGAGGAGTATGGACTTCAGCAAGATGGACCAAAGGACAATTATAATTATGACAGCGATACACCGAAGCCGTATTATCATTATCATCAACCATTATCATTCCACTTCTGGATGTAGGTGAACCAAGTTTCTTTCACATCGTTCTGTTTTAAGCTAGTATCCTAGATGTCACTCACTCATGCTTTCGAATTTCATCTGCCCTTTTCCCATACTTCATGAATAAAAACACTGCGCTATGGATATCCACTAAAATATAAACTGAAGTACCAAAAGTCATGGGATTATAGTACGCAAGTCTTTAACTGGTGCTGCCGTCGTACAATGGCTTTCGCACAATGGCTTTTTCTACAATGGCTTTTTCTTATCTCTCCTAGTTACACCAAGCATGCACCTCTCCATGCTGCTTTGAGTTGTCTGCAGCCTTTGTATGTCTGTTTTAGTTAAGGTCCACGTCTCTGCACTATATATAAGCGCTGGAAGGATGCATTGATCAAACACTTTTCTTTTAAGACATAATGGCATGTTGCTCTTGAAAATTATGCTGTTTCTTCCAAAAGCAATCCATGCGAGTTTTGTACGCCGATTAATTTCTTCATCAATGTGACCCTCACTTGATATCTGCTGTGCAAGATAAACGTACGCGTCTGTTATCTCCAGCTTTTTTTCTATCAATCGATAAATCTTCATTTCTTGTAAAAGCATTGTACATCACTTTTGTCTTCTGAAAGTTCATTTTTAATCCCACTTCTTTGCTCTTGTCAGCAAGTTCCTGGATCATACTCTGCAGCTCTGATGGGGTAGTTGCAAACATGACTGCGTCATCAGCAAAACAAAGGTGGGTTAGATAATCTACATTAATCTTTATCCCTTTGTTTTCCCAGTTAAGTGATTGAAAGACATTTTCCAATGTGGCATTAAAGAGCTTCGGAGATATGGTGTCACTTTGTCTCACTCCCTTACCAATTCTTATGTGTGTTTTATTTTCAAACAGCAGAATCTTTGCACTTGCATTTTCATAGATGTTATAAATAATATCAACATATGCATCTTCAATACCGCAGGATTTCAGAGCCATTGTAATTGCTGATGGTTTCACCGAATCAAAGGCTTTTTCATAATCGATAAACGCCATGCACAATGGAAGTTCATTTTCCCTCCCTCTTTCAATTAGTTCTCTCAATACGTGGATTTGATCTATTGCGCTGTTGCCACTCCTGAATCCAGCTTGTTCTCTCGATTGAGCCATGTCCAGTGTTACCTTCAAACGATGTGAAAGAACTTTACTGAAGATTTTATAAACCACTGATAGGAGGCTGATAGGTCTGTGGTTCCTGAGATCCTCAATGTCACCTTTTTTATGTAGCAGGATCATTGTAGCGTTGTTTCAATCCTCAGGAATCTTCCCTTCATTAAGGCATCGAGTGAAAATTTGGGCGAGTACTGTTTCGATTTATCCACTTGCTTCTTGTATGATGTCTACAGTAATTCCTGTATTAAAAGGTAAACCTACCTGTCACCACTACTGAAACAGAATACATAATTTAGGTATTTACTTGCATGTTAACTAAATGTGTATAATAATCTGTGTACACTGGAGTCAACAATCAACCTGACAAACACAAAGTCATGAGTGACACAATATCCACACGAGAGATTGTACTTAGTACGCGCCTAAATGCGAGATCCAAAAGTTCGGGGACAGCGCTTACCCCTGACAATGCAAGCACATAGTTAAAGTTGCAGCGTCAGAAATAAACTCGCCATCGTTCCCTTCTATATTTAGAATAGTTTGGCTTTGTGAAAAGTGATTGGAATGCGTGCGCAGATATTTACTGCTGTGGTTAATCGTCTGTCGTCTGCGATGTGAGAAACATGGCTTTTGAAGATCAGCGTTGTAACATTAATTTTGTCAGCGTTTGGGTAAAACAGCTGCAGAGACCTCAGAAATGTTTTCGAAAGTGTACGGTCACTCTGCGATGGCGAGATCGAATGAATAGGAGTGGTAAAGGCGTTCCGAAGAAGGTCGAAAATCCATCGCAGATAATGAGCGCTGTGGTCGAATTGTGACAGGGCAGAGTGAGGAAAAATTTACGATGATGGCGCGGTGTGCTCCTCATGATCGTCGTCGAACCATTGAGGAAACCTCTAACGGAACTAACTTATCGGAGACCACATGACAGCACATTTTCACGGAGGATCACTTGCACCTCGTGTGTCAGCACATTGTCCCTTGCCTTTTGACAGCCAAACAAAAAAATGAACGGATGCGGAAAACGGGAGAATTAATCGATGAAGCCGATAGCGATCCTGCGTTTTTGTATAATATCATAAAAGGTGATGAAACGTGGTGCTACTTGCCTGATCTTAAGCCAAAGCGTGCTTCTTCAACATGAAATCCCGGTCTTCACCGCGATCCAAGAAATTCAGACAGGATTGCAGCAAAATGAAATACATGCAGGAGGGGTTTTTTTTATTATCACGTCATTGTCCATAACGAATTTATTCTTGAACGCACAACAGTTAACAAGAGAAGCCATCTAGAGATTTTACGTCACTTACGGGAGTCAATCCGTCGTAAAGAGCCGGAGAAATGGCGAACAGGACACTGGTACATTCTCATTGGCAACGCGCCTGTACATTGATCCACACTGATCATGCAGTTCTTTTGCCAGAAATTGTGCTAATACGCTTCCTCATCCCGAGTATTGACCCGACTTAGCCCCTGCGATTTTTACCTATTCTGGTTCATGTAACAAAATATGCAGAAATATCGTTTAGTGTAAACAAATGAAGTAAAACAGCAACGCAGGACGGGTTCCAAGACATGGCTTTGAATAATGCTTCCAGAAGCTTAACGATCGCTGGCAAAAAAGCATCGTCTCCCAAGGTTTTTTTTAAGGTGGTTGGGCATGGGTGTTTTAAAGTTTTCACACTGAAGAACTATACGCCAAGTCTCCGAGCTTTCGTATACCACCACGTATATAGCTTCTAATCTAATTTGAGAGCTAGAAGACTTTAGTAATGAAATCTCTTCTGGAGCAGCAGAAAGATAACGATATTAACACGAAAATGAAGAATCTTGCGAAAAGAGGTTATTACGGAAGAAAATGCTTGTGAATTAACCAAGCGTTAAACAATGTGGTTTTTCCTTCATTGAACGATTTACGCTAAGACTGAAGAGAATACGAACTGTGTATTAAATGTTAAAATAACTGTTCTATGAAGGATAAATATGAAGAAATCATGACCTGTGAGATGTGCACTTTGTATCATATCCTCAAAAATGTACAAACGTCATTTCAAAGATGAAATCCAGGAACTAAGCTAACTTTGTAAACAGTAAATTTTGCCTTTTCTAGAAAACCATGGTACTGGACGCGGGATTCTTATAAATAAAAATATTAAAAAATATATCAAAGCGAAAGGATTGAGGTAACAATTATAAAATAACAGCTGAAAATGAAATTTATGTATGTCCCATTAGTTCGTTCTAATACCTATTGCAGTTTATTACTCTTACTTACGGAAAAAGCTTTTGAGTGATACTAAATGAAATTTAATTAGGATTTTTCACTTTCGGGAAGATTTTGCCTTTTACTACGGTAATGAAAGAACAACACTCTTAGAGAGATTAGTCATATTCCTTAAAATCTGAGTTAACCTCTGGAAAAGTAAAATTCGAGGGAGCTCTGTCTACAATGCTTTGAATTTTTAAAGAAATTATTTTTTGACTTTCGGCTTTACCAGGAATTTATTCAACACAACAGGTAAATAATTTATTTATATCCTTATATATATGTCGAATATTTTAGAAAAATCATTGATACACAGATTTGCATTAATTTCTTACAATAATTTCTACCTAAGATTATCTATTTATATTTTTAATCAGATTTTTGAGTTTTGGCATTGCTGAAGTATACAAACATAAACACTTTTCGTCAGCATTAGGTGAAAGGCTAATTTAAATTACTGTTTTGATTCGATGTCAGTTATCCAATTACTCAAAAGATTTTATTTGTAAATCAGGCATTTTAGTTATTTCCTGCTTTCTTGTAATGTTGAATATAAAGCCTTGCATGATTATATGAAAGTAACTACTGTGTGTTTTGTCTGACCTCATGATATTGATCTATGAACTATTACAAAAAATCTATTCCTTGATATATGCCTAAATAAGTCGGTACATCTCCATAAAAGGAAACAAAGTGATATGATCTTTTTTGCCTGATATAATGTTTGTTGCCCACACTGCGCTTGTTTTGTGTAAACAAAATGTTTTGAAATTCTACATTTCCCCACTGATTTATCTGCTACTACATTTCGTAATATTGCTACCTAACATTTACAATTCAGCAGCCAACTATTATTAACACTTAACAGCAGTTAGATTAGCACCATCCTCACTTAAGTACGCGAATATATCTTTGAGATGGCTTTATAAAAAGTTCACTACAAAAGGCTTAAATGTTTTCTGAGCGTAGGTTGCGGTAATATTGAAAATAATCGTGACTTAATGGAATTCCGTAAAGGTATGATAGTGAGTGTAGGTGGGAAAAGGCAAGTATTTCAGAAACAGCAAAACTTCTCGGCTGTGCAAGAACTACTATATGGAGGGTGTGCAATAGGCAGCACACAGACAACAAAAAAGTAGGTAGCTGATCTGTGAGAGGAAGCGACTGGTTGATGTTCCAGGGAAACTGCCCTTGTAGAGGATTGTACTAGGTAACAAACCAGTTCAACTGTTTCTAATAACCACGCGGTAGAACAGTGGAATTTAGAGCAGAATTTTAGCGTTAACAGTCTATGTCACATTCTCGCACATAGGCTATAAGCAATAGACCCCTGCTTCGTGTAAAACTCACTTAATTGTTAAAAATAAACAAATTCGTCAGCAGTTGGACCTCAAAAACCTTAACTTTGAAGAGAAAACGGTCTGCTGGCCTAAAGAATCAAGATTCAAGCAAATAATATACAACGTTATCTTGGGTCAGATTGTTTTATCAATAGCTGGAATCGATGAAACCCATTTCCTAACTTTAACTGGGTAACCCGAGAAGGAGGTGTGATGGTTTGGCATCAGCGTTGATATCAGGTACTGGGTACTGTAATACCTTTAGCATAGCATTTGAATGCCATGTGGTATATTAGCAACACAACAGGCCTGGTTGCATGGCACTTCTTGATAAAGAAAATTACTTCCGGCAGGATAATGAGCCACGCAGTAAAATTTCCATCGATGGGCAGTGGTTGCTGGAGCATGACAGTTGTCTATTGTTCTAAAATGCAACGCACAGTTTCCATATCTTATCCCAGTTGAACACTTGCAAGATGATATCGAGAGAGCCCGTCGTAATAGAGTTCTCAACGAATTTACGTACTGCATCACATTCGCTTGCCTGAATATACCTGTTGAATGAAATCATTGAGACATTGAATCCGCGTTACATCAAACTGAGATTTATCTGAAGACCAAAGACAAAGATTTGGCTTCTTCCTTTCAGTAATTTCTATACAAGACGCGATATATTTCAATTAAAGTTGAGAATATTTCTGAAGATCAATAAATTGGCTTGAATCCTGATAATTTAGGCCAAAAGATTTTTTTAAATAAAGTGCAAAGTATCATTAAAAACGATCAGGTTGTTTGCTTTGTCGTTCAGCTTTGTGAGAGAAAACTCCCTGTTCTGTAACGGTAAAGATTGTCTCAAATAGAATTACGCTCGATTATCAAAAAAATCTTTATAAGTAGTGTTTTTATTAAACATTACTGTTAGTAATTTTTTAGTTCACAATAGATTACATTTGAGATATCAAAGGTTTTTTTTTTTTTTCAACGATACAAATGTTCATCGACTGACCTTTATTGAAAATTGATTAAGTTCATTATGCAAATTAGGTTTAGGTGGAAGTGCTCTCATAGTATAAATTTTTCTTGGTTAGAGACTCGCCTAATTCGGTTGATGCATTAGTGAATTTTTTATGTGATGCATTTTAACGTGTTCATTGAGCTGTTTGCCTAGTTTGCGTCGCCTTTAATATTATCAAAGTTTGAATGCAAGACCGTACGAGTCGGCGGAGATAGCTCTCACCTTTCCTATCAACCTGCGGCGGTCCTGTGCAGTTTCGCTTCCAGTTAGGTGTTTGACCATTTTCACGGCAGTCCTGATTTACTTTAAAAAAAGGCGGCTTGCGAATAACCCACCTGATGTGCAATTTGGGTAATCGATGTACCGCTCTCTGCGCTCCCACTATCGGTCCTCTCCCACTTTCGTATACCCATGTCACTCAAAATTATACTACGTACTGCATCACTAACACATTACGTATGTTAGATGGATCGACAAATCGCGCCCCCTGGGTAATCACGTGGTCACGGACCGCAGCCGCTTTTGATAACGGTGGTCATAGTTCAGGGTTCTCTCGGTATACACGCAAAAAATAAACGTGCGTTCTAGAGCATAAAGTGTTTTACATAACTTTTATTGCGTATTACCGACATTTCGCAATAACGTTTTTAAGAGTATAAACAGTGTTAGTACTCAAATTATGTATTTTAATAAAAGTCAATATGAGTTTAACCTTCACAGTTGAGAATAACTAGAGTAATGACCGTTTATGCTGCTTTTTTTTTAAACTCTGTTTCCTCATATTAAAATTATATGTTTTCCACTGCTAGTATATACTGAAAAATCAAATTTTAATTTGGGAAAGAATTACGTTTTAGAGTTAAAATCTGTTTTGGCCATCAATTCATTCTGTATCGTGCAATTACAAAAGGAACATTTCTATAATATAGTATGTTTTTGTGAAAATATAGTATAACACATGTCCTAAGTTTTTTAAACACAAAGTAGCGTTTGTGACGTTTTCAAATACACAGAAATGAAAACAAAATTGACAGATATATTTTTCCTGATTTTTCTTTTAATTATATCAGCGTATCCGCTGCCGAATTACTCTATTTTTTACGGTTGAAAAAATAATAGCCAAAGAAATGGAAATAGATTGATAAACTTCGTTACTCATTTTGCATTCAAGACCCACTGCATGGAAAAATAAACATCTAGTTCGTTAAAGAAAAAAATACTTTAATTTTCTGCGCTACAAAGAGACAATTTATTTCCGTAAGAAAAAAACAAACGAAAAATAAAGTCAAGACGATTTCCTAGAATCAAACCAAGCAGTAATACGACATAATACATTAATATGTATTTTTAATCGGTTAATGGGAGTAAAATTACAAATGTTTCGCAAGTTTTGACTGCCAACGAACAGCTTTTCCAGGCTTCTGAATATAAACAATTAACAGAGGCAGACAAAGAATAAATGCAAATGTAAAACTTAAAATCATTATCGCATAGCATAACACTTGTATTACGCCTCGTGCGTATCGATTGCCCAGCGAGCACTTAATGTTTAATACCTTGTGCCAGATAGGTGAAATTTTAGTAGTTATGTCTGTGTTGCATACGTCTTTGCCTGATATAATCTCGATAGATTATCTGACTGTTGTTGACCTAGGACCGCTGTATGGCGCAAGTCTTCTTATATCCTTCCAGATCGATTGAGCATCCTCAAAATTCACATTTCGTGCTAACACGGTAGTTAGTTTTCTGTTTTTTATATCCCGTTTGTTCTCTGCCTTTCTGAGGTGGAAATACCTCTTTGTCATTCCGATATACCACCTTGTGGATGCGTCCAGTTTATTAATGGAATGCCGTATACTTCGCTTTGGTGGACAGCGGTTGCCGGTCACGATCAGCGGTGAGAAGTGTCCCAATCGTCCTCTGGAATATTAGACTTACATCCAGCTTCAGCTTACGCAGAATATTCTTGAGTTGGTACGAAATTCCCGGGATATATGGTATTGGTCCGACAAAACTTGCTTTTCCGGTGGTGACCTCTTTGACCGCCCTGTTCCTTTCAAAGATGATTTATGTATTATCCTATCGATGTGCTCAATATTGTAACTAGCTGCAGTGGCAAACTCTCTTAGGTTGCAAATTTCTGCAAGCAGATCCTCTCTATCTGAAGAGAAATCGTAAGCTCTCTTTGCTTGGGCTCTAAACAAGGCGTACTTGTGCGAGCTGGGCGCTGCAGATCAAGGGAGAATCGGGTTATGAACGAACATGGTTTGTAATACACTTGTGTTCTAAGATTTCCAGAAGGCTTCCTTCGCACCACGATGTCTAAAAACGGGAGGCATCCATCCTATTCATATTCAGCAGTGAATTTTATCTCTTGGTGGGCGGAGTTCATGCGATCTAAGAAAACATTTAAGGATACATTGTAGTGATTCCAAACAAAAAAGATATCGTCTGCGTATATTAGCCATATCTTTGGAACTAGTCCTCCGAAATTTAAGTTGAAATCTTCCATCGGTCGCAAAATGGCTTCTGCAAGCAAGGCGGATTAGGCGGAACCCATTGGTGCTCCTTTTATTTGCTGGAACATCTTTGAACTAAAAGTGAAAAAATTCGAATCAGTTAGAACTTTTAAACTTTTTGTGATGGCTAAGATGGTGTCGCGGTCGAAAAGATTGGAATTTTCAATGAAGATTTTAAGGTTATAGGATGCTTCTTGCACTGAGATATAAGGGGAACATCGCTGTGACATCGAAACTTACCATAATGCCATCCCTTCCCTAGGCTAATGTCTTTGATTCTTGCGTTGAAATCTTTGGATGAGGACAAGACTCTATCCAAAGGTGGCTGAATTATCAGCAAACATTTGGACATTTCTTTCTTCAGGTTTGCAGATGGCGAATTTATCATAGAGACAATGTGACGGATGGGCATTCCTTGTTTATGATGTTTCACCCGCGCAAATATTCTGGGGAGATAAGGGCCTGGGGGTGAAAGAAATCATGAAATAAATACGGGATTAAACCACATAGTACAAATTTTGAAGATGACAATCCGATTTTTGGTGTAAATGTGACAAGGATGGTAAGTCAGATAATTCCGAAAACTTGAATTTTTCATCGTCCTGAAGCGGAACCGGAATCCGCGTCTCCCGGATAGCGTCCGGGTATCTGGTAGACGCGGATTCAACAGCAGTCAGAGAATCAATCGAGATTATATCGAAAAAACTTAGAACACAAGTGTATTACCAACCTTGTTACATTCATAACCCGATTCCCGCATCATCTGCAGCACCCAGCTCGCACAAGTACGCCTTGTTTAGAGCCCAAGCGAAGAGAGCTTACCATCTCTCTTCAGATAAAGAGGATCTGCTTGCAGAAATCTGCAACCTAAGAGAGTTTACCAGTGCAGCTGGTTAACACATTAATAGCATCGAAATGATAATACATAAAGCATCTTTGAAAGGAACAGGGCGGGCACAAAGGTCACCTCCGAAAAGAGTAAGTTTTGTCGGATCCATACCATATATCTTGGGTTTTTCTAACGAACTCAAGAATATTCTGCGTAAGCTAAAGCTGGCTGTAGGTCTAAAATCCCCAAGGACGATTGGGACCATTCTCACCGCTGATATTGACCGGCTACCGCTGTCCATCCAAGCCGGAGTATACGGCATCCCATTAATATACCTGGACGAATCCACAAGGTGGTATATCGGAATGACAAAGAGGTCTTTCCATATCAGAGAGGCAGAGCACAAACGGGATATAAAAAACAGAAAATTAACTACTGCGTTAGCACGAGACGTGAATTTTAAGGATGCTCAACTGATCTGGAAGGATAAAATTAGACATGCGCCTACAGCGGTCCTAGGTTAACCGAAGTCAGAGAATCTATCGAGATTATATCAGGCAGTGACGTATGCAACACAGACATAACTACTGAAATTTTACCTATCTGGCACAAGGTGTTGAACATTAAGTGCTCGCTGGACAAACGATAAGCACGAGGCGTAATACGAGTCTCATGCTATGCTATAATGATTTTAAATTTTACATTTGCATTTATTCTTTGTCTGTTTCTGTTAAGTGCTTATATTCAGAAACCTGAAGAAGCTGTCCATTTTCAGTGAAAGCTTTCGAAACGTTTGTAATTTTACGCCTATTAACAGATTAAGGATACATATTAATGTATTACACCTTTTTAAGAGAGCTTCAAGTGTAATGAATATTAATGCATTACACTTGAAACTTCGTGCCTATGGAATATGTTTCAAGTTTTATAGTTTAAACGTGATGTAATTTATTACACACAAAAATATTTGCATTTGTAAGAATACTCATTTGTAGGCACACCATAGTATGCTAATCGACCTGTTGGACACCATGCGAGTAATTCGTAGAAGTAAATTTGGACAATGTTTCTTGCAGTATTTATTTTAATAACAAAAAGTGGTATATGTCTAAGAGTTTAATTTTTTTGTTGTTGAAGAGGGGAAACAGATATTGTTAGAGAGCTTTACTGCTCCAATAATTGAAACTGTGTAATGCTCTACATAAATATACAGTAGATTCACCATATTTTTTCGACATGTGAGGTCGTACGATAAACATCTATGAAAGATATTTGCATTTGTAAGAATACCCATTGTTAGACATATCAAGCTATGCAAATCGACCTGTTGGACATCATGCGAGTTGACTACCATTTAATGCCTCGCTCCAGCCACCACATGTACACTGAATAACAATTGAATTAGAGACAGCTGGCGTTATGCAACTATGGCGCTGTGGGCGGCCCTGTAAACGGAAACGACATGACGTATGCAGCGATCCGACAATATAAGGAGTGATGCGACGGGAATCAGTAAGAGTCCGACTAAAATGGGTAACACGAAGGATCTAAACGCATTTGATCGTGTGCAAATTGTCGAGGCTCGACGATTGGGTCACTCCATCTCGGAAGTCGTGTAGGCACTGGGTTGTTCACGAGCCACTGTATCACTGGTGCATCGTGAATACATTGAATCTGGTGAAACCATCACTGCAAGGGCCAACTGCCGTGGACAACAGCGTGTGGTTGAGCGGGGTCATCGTCGGCTAGCTCTCATTGTAACAGCGGATAGACGGGCCACAGTGCAAGAAATCACTCGGCAATTTAACGCTGGTGCACAAAAAAGTGTGAGCAGCCACACCATCAAGAACCATCTCCTCGCCACGGGGTACAGATCCGTCGTCCCACGAGGGTACCGCTGCTGACCGCACATCACAGAGTGCAAAGATTAGCATGGGCACGGGAACATTACTACTGCATCCTAGACATGTGGAAAAATGTTGCCTGGACTGATGAGTCGAGATTCACGTTGGCGCATGCGGATGGCAGGATACGAGTACGCCGCAAACCACATGAAGCGAAGGATCCTTCTTGCCAGCAGAGTACTCTTCAAGTTGGTGGGGGTGGCATTCTCGTCTGGGGACTGTTTCCGTGTAGTGAAATGGAACCCCTGGTACGTGTTACATCGTCCCTCACAGGTCAACGTTACCGGGATATTCTGGACGACCATTTGCTCCCGTTTGTGCGTCTTCAACATCCCACTGGGGACCTCATCCTGCAACAAGACAATGCACCGTGCCATCGCTTCCGAATTGTATCCGAATGGTTGGATGAACACTCCACCGACGTGACCTCGAATCCTATATATATATATATATATATATGTCTAGGTAGTGTGATCTCAATTCCAGCGAGCACCTCTGGGATGCCATCGAGAGAGATGTTCGAGGCTCTGACCCTACTGCATTAAATCTTCGTCAACTGTGGGTGCTTGTTCAGGGGTCGTGGATCCGTATGGTTTCCCAACGCTTCCAGTGTCTTGTCGAGTCCATTCCGAGACGAATCGCCGCCGTCATGAGGGCGAAAGTTGGTGCTATACGCTACTCGACAGGTATTTCCAATTCAATTGCTCTTCAGTGTATGTAAGTCCAGATGTGAGGTAAGAGTTGTAGAACGGCACTGAGTACATTCCAAAGTAAGTTTCATTTGAAGCTGAACAGTACCGCGCCGTGTGCAATGGCCTGAACGCTAAACATTTTTAATCGAAGGTTATGATCGGTGCCGAAAAGGTGTTAGGAAAATTGAACGAGCTATTGTAAGTGCTTATAATATTGTTGACGATTTTCTGGGTAATAGGGCAGCATATGGGACGGTTAAGCATCCAGGACGTCCTTTAATCCTATCTGCAAGGGATAAATGCAACCTTGTCAGAGCAGCATCGAATTCTTTGCTATCGACGACAGAGATACGGCGGAGGTGCAACCGCAAAATCTCCACGGAAACCGTTCGCTGGGTTATAAAGTCGAACCCTCACATTGTTCGAGCAAACGTTCAAACAGCACCGTATTTGAAACCCATTCACAAACAGTGATATCTGGAATTAGCACGTAAAAACATAGACAGAGATTGGAGAAAGGTAAGAACGTTTTCTCTTGAGTTCATTGAATTAACATTGTTTGTTTTTGCGGACCACGGTGTCTAATAATTGTTATATATATGTCTATGTAGTGTTCAGTGATGAGAAAAAGTTCAAACTAGACGGTCCGGAAAAATTTGAATTCCTACTGGCACGATTTGCGGAAACAGCCGAAGTTCTTGCCATAGAGAAATTTTGGAGGGGTAGGGGTAGTTGCATGGTTTGGAGAGACTTCAGTGCTCGCGGAATTTTTTCCTTGGAGTTTGTGTCAATCAAAATAAACAACGCTTTATATGAAGCAATTCTTAAAAAAAAAAAAGATGTCGTATTTACGTTGGTTTTGCTGAAATCGTCCCTTTTACCAGCAAGACGACGCAGCGATATTGAAGCAACTTCCCCATTGAGTTTCTGTACCTTATTTTTTGACATGTTCCTGAACAGTCCATTCGTTTTCTGTAACCTATAATTTGATCTGTTTTTCTCTAACCTATAATTTGCAACTTAATACATCTTTTCACCGATTTTAATGAGATTTCACCAAGTAGTTTTTTTAATTATACCGATTTTTTCTGATTTTTTCATAATTTATGAAAACCAGTGTATTTATTTTGTTTAAGCTTTATGATATCGTTCATGTTCTTTAGGTGAAAATAATAAAACTCAAAATAATACATCATAAATCTAACAAAGATTTTTAAATTTAATTAAAAGGGAAGGGTTATATGAAACTCGATACGTTTATTTTCTTTAAAACATATATTCTGAAAAGCTATGTTTTGTGGTTGAAACTTAGACGACTTATTGCAATGCTAAATACACAGTCGAGTCACATTATTGTTACAACTTCCTACTTTTGACGCCAATAAAGCGTAGCCAATGAAAGAAAGCATGTGTCGTGAGCTGGCTTGGATGGTATGTAAGGTGTGCTGTAGGCATTTTGAAACGTATCCCTCGTTGCTGTCATAGATAAAAGGAGCTATTTATCATATTTTCAAAAAAGGATGATTATCGGCTTTCGGGACAAGGGATGTAGTATTTCTGAAAAAGCCGAGTTTGTGAACTTTTCGCGTGCTGGTGTGCTTAAAGTGCATCGTGATTGGAGAAATGGCACAGTAGCGAATAAGTGACGTGTAACCTGCGCAGCACCAGATGCCATTGATCTGAGAAGTGAACGTCGGCTTCGAAGGTGCGTGATGGTCAATCACCAAGCTACAATGGAGCAAGTCACTGACTGAATGAACCAGGAGACTAGAGCGAGTGTGTCTAAAACGACAGTTCAGCGAACCCTGCTGCGTATGGCGCTCCGATGTAGGAGGATGGTCACTGCACTTATGCTAAAGAAGGTGCATCTGACAGAAGAAGCTTACATTTGCACAGATAAATCGGAATTGGACCTCCGCTGATTGGCAAAGGAATGCCTTCTCCGACGAGTCACGTTTTCTGTTTCATCGAACAGATGGACGTTGGTGTGTGAGGCGAGAAACATCGGATAACAGACACTCAACAAATGTTTTTGTGGCATTTCCTGGGTACACTCATACCTGTGGGAGACATTATGAAGGGAATTCGTTATGAATCCATCCTTGCAGACCACGCACACTCATACATGTTTTTGGTCTTACCTGGAAAGGACGGGATCTTCCAGCGCGACAGTGCGACGTGTCACACAGCTAGAAATGTTCGAGAGTGGTTGGAAGAGGACGACAAAGGTTCCAAAATACCTTTGCTGGTCCATGAATTCCCCAGATTTTAACCCAGTTGAGCATCAGTAGGTCTACATCGATCCTGTTGTTCGCTCTATGGATCATCCACCACGAACCTTCCAGCAGCTATGAGATGCACTGCAGTCAGCATGGCTGAACACATTCCAGCACCTTATTGAATCACTCTTAGCCCTTTTAGCTGCTGTCCGAGTTACTCTGGACATTAGCTGGTGGCCACAATAATGTGACTTGACTGTGTATTTCTTGAGGAAACCAGTTTAATTCCAACTGAAGTGAAACTGTACTTACTATTGATTCGTATAAACATGCAGCACACTGGTGTAGAATTTATCTTTAATCTACGAGGGTGTATCGAGAACTATTGGACACTACTTTTTTTGTCTTCAATTTAATAGATAGGCAAAGCAAAACACATACACAGTGTAGCTACATTTCTTAGCAATTTTTCAACATAAGTACTGAGTCGCTCGAAACATGTTTCCCAGCGTGGTACCATTTTTTGTATACTTTCTTCCTAAAAGTTCATTATCTGGGCGTATAGCCATCTGAGAACAACCGATTGGACTTTGTTGGCCGAATCGACGCAATGACGGCCCAGGAATCTTTTCAAGATAACCAATCAGATGAGATATGACGAAGCAGATTAAAACTTCCCAAGAAAATTAAACAGATGAAAAAGTCCGACAGATCCACGTTCAGACTATACGATGGGTGCCAGAGCAGCTCCCTGAAAAATTAGGCGATTTTCTATGTCATTTCTGGTCATCTGTCAAGTTCTTGGGAATAAATCATGGCGCGATGACTTTGTGAAATTGTTTTTTTCATGCACAATATCGTACGTTAGACGGTACGAAATGTTTAACTTCTCAGCCAATGTGCGCAGATAAATCCGCCCGTCACTCTGAATTGCCTGTTCAATGCCTCTCACAGTGGAAGATGAAGACTCGGTTACAGGTAGACAGGAACGTGGCGAATCAGTAAGGTTGCCACGGCTCTCTCCAAAGAAACTGCGCCATATGGAGATAACGCTGCGTTCCAGGCAGCGTTATCTCCATATGACGTCCGTTTAGCTTTCAAAAAACTGACTACACAGCGTTGCTCTTCATCCATAGACGACGCTAACGAACGCGACATCTTTGGGCCGTCGTTCACACTGTCCTCCATAAGAGCAACACCTGATCTGGCAAAACCGATCTATAACCTTATGTTAAAATTCGTTGTCTGCCAAACTGCAACCTCCTATAAAGTAATTCACCGATGCTGTCAAACGTACGGTCATTCACAAACATAATTTTCAAATTGCAGGTCAAGATTAAAAACACTTTATTTACAATTAAAAATTAATATTTACACGCGAGATCTTTCGGGGCTGAACATAGCACCCATCATCAGGTTCAAGCGCCACGAAACACAGGAGCAGACATTATATACTGTCAACACGAACCACAATTCACTCGTTTTCCTCAATCACCGGTGATGCCATCAACAAATCGTTAAAGTCAAAAAAATCAAGTCTTAATCTCTTATCCTATAAAGTACTCCTCTTCAGAGTTGTGTGAGGGGGGGGCAACCATCTTTCTCCACTGTCTTGGAACAAATGTCGGGAGTTCAATGTTACAGCATGCCTCCCCATATGCATAAATGAAGAGGCTTTCCGTAAGGAAGACAGTACGTTTATTACCACTTGAGTTAAGTACCCTAACATTTGTTCAATTTGGGGAGTAACCTCCCTGGTTAACAGCTTGAGTGAAAGCTGTGGAAACCGTTCCAGAACGAAGAGCGTATTTATGATCACCCAGTCTGACATTAACGGTTCTTAGGGTAGAAACTATATAGTATTTAACTGCAGTATCTGAATCTTCATGAATTAATGGTATGCAGTAGACGCCTAGTTTGTTAAGTGCTGGGACTCTATCTCTGTCATTTCTTATCGTGGAAAAAAGGTTTCTGGTGGACACTCCAAACGTTAGATTGTGTTTGTAACAGGCATTTCTTAAGATAGACACAAGAGGTAGAATGAAATCAACTTTGCCGATGTACTTAGTAGGTTTTTTCTCTATGGACAAAGTCGTGAATCTCAGTCTTTGAAATTGTTGTAATAGTCCTTGGAAGAGGTTGACAGAGAACCCAAACAATAAGGCCAAATTTTGAACTCTATAAAGTTCATCACGTCGAGTTTTACTTGTCGAAGAATGGGTGAAGGCAAGTCTTATTAAGAAGCGTAAAGCTGAAGCTTTATGTTTGGGAGGGCGAGAAGAAGTCAGTGGTATCATACAAGGTATGAACGTCAGTTTACGGAAAACACAATGCTTGATTTTATTGGAATTCGAATCTCGAGACAGTAAAATGTCCAGGAATGGCAATGCAACCTGCTACTTAGAACCTGTAAAGAAGAAAAATATGTTGTGTATTTCTTTACGATCATACCTACTAGTCAAGATTTTGCAATTCTTCAAGTTTGTGGCACATTATGTTCTTATTAGAAGACGGAAAAAACCGCACTGAATGAGATAATTTGTTTCCACTTGGCCGCTTTATTAAAACAAGTTTTCGAGCGAAGAACTTCTAGCACTGAACGCAAGTTAAGTTTTAATGTCCCAGAGATTCATCAGAGGAACGGGGTTGCGTAATATATTTAGGAATTATGTTGACAGAGAGAAAGCATTAGATGATGAAATTAGCAGGCAGTGAATTCTTCTTTGAAAATTAATGCTCCATTAGGAGGATTTTACGGGAATGATTTGTTCACAAGAAAGTTCCAAACCACTGTGTATGAAAGTGTAATTGTCCGTACTCTGATGCAAGGCAGTGAAACCTGGGAACGGCAAAAAAAGACATATCAGTCGTTTGCGTGCTGGGGAGTTTCGTTGCTTTCGTGTAGTTTGTGGCAAGATACGCTCTGATCATAGCAGAAATGTTGCTTTGCGAATGTGTTATAACAGGGAAGATGTTATTAGTAAGGAGGATATTCTTAGGTGGTTTGATCATGTTGAAAAAAGAGCAATGAAGTGCTGACTAAGAGAAAGTTTTCAGCACAAATGTTAGGAAAGAAAGGTAGGTAGAGGATGGCCAAAGAAATCATGGGATCACCAGATTCAGGAACACCTGCTTGAGAAAAAGATAATGAGTGTGAAGTAAAAAGGGTCTTGTGTACGTCGTCTTATTTATGTAAATGCAAATCTAGTTGTGCGCAGAGATCGCTGTAAATAGAGACAATTGACACACCAAAAGTAAGTCAATTCTAGTTCCAACAATTCAACAATTAGTTGGCCGACGGTCTTTTTTTGAGGAGATAATCTTTGAATCTCGGAGGACAGCTTAATAGTATGTATGTATATATGTATGTACACTGAAGTGCCAGAAAAACTGGTACATCAGTGTAATACTTGGTAGGTCCCCCACGGGAGCGCAGGATTGCAGAAATACGACGGTGCATGGACTCCACTAGCTTCTGGAAATATGCTGTAGCCAATGCACACTATACTTCCTGCAGAGCGTTCCAAAATTCGGATGTCTCGGATTTCTGTTATCGATAGCGCTTTGCATATGCATCCCAAATGTCTTCTATCACGTTCAGATCTGGGGACTTGGGTGGGAATGGCAATACCCCAAACTTGCGTGGAGGTGCATTGTCCTGTTGGAACAGGCCCAACCCATCAGCATGAATGCAGGACATGAACGGGTGTACCTTGTCAGAAAGGATGCGCACATAGCGTTGGCCTGTCACAAATGTTTCTAGACGTACCAGGGGTCCCAGTGTCAAAACATCTAAATGACCAGACACTCTGTAGCCTACGAAAAAGTACAAAGAAAGAGAATGTAATATTCCACATTCAAAATTATTAGGTGAGTCGAAATAGGCAAAGTAAAACTGCAAACAGCGTACACCTCATAGAAATGGTTCTCTCAGTTACCGCTAGACACATCCACGCGGTCCTGGACCGGAATTTGAGTTATGTTTAGGAAAGGGTCTGATCCTTGGGGCGCACTGGTCGGGAAAGAGGCCTGTAGTTTCTCGTGCTCTCCGAGGCATAGTAATTATTTTGCCACAGCTGACGTGGAGTACACGACCAATTGATTATCCGCCATCAGTTCGAAAAGCAGATCTATTTGCTGCTGAATTCAGAATAGTTAGTACGTGATTAAAACATTGGAAGCCATCGTTTCATAGATAATAACAGGGAATTTGTTAAATCACCAAATCATGATATGTGAGAAACGATGCGGTTCTCATCTAAAGGTACATTTTCGTTTTATTTATTTTATATTTTCCTTACGATTTCCTCAAAAAATACGACGTAGATGACTTATTTAGATTCAGAAGAAATTACATTTCCGAAATAATTATTTTAAGAGAAATATGAGATGCGAAATCTAAGCAATAACATCGATTCACATTTTGCGGATTCGGGAATTTCGCTTTAAAAATTTTTTACGTCAAGTAAAAATAACTGGATGAATTTATTTTGGAGCTAAGCAGAGCAGCATTCTGTGCTGCTTTTGGGGCTCTTAAGAACTTTGACTTATCAATCGGTATGAAGTTTAAAACTGCGTGATCATAATTAAAGCGGAGTTGCCACGGTGAAACATCTATGGGAGGAAACGCAAACAATCTTGGTACAATTGTGGATTTTTTCCCCGATGTTATTAGGAAGAGGTCTTTTCCCCTTTTGTTACTGGTATAGGTTTTTAAACCATGAAGAGCTTGTTCACTTGTAGGTTGAGCGAACAGCACTGCCTCCCGGCTTTTGACGTGGCATCGAATATCTGTGTTCGAGCCTTGTGTGAAAGTATGTGCAAGGATTGTATGAATTTTTTGGTATAAATCTTTGGAGTGAATGGCAATATGAAAGAAAATGCATTGGTTTAAGGGTTTGACTCTAGGCTGGTCCACTTCTCGAATGGCTGAGAGAGATTTTCTTGTGTTCTGAATAGTAATCTCCATGCCTCCCTCTCCACCAAAGGACAGGGATCCCTTCTGAGGCATACTTTGTAGTTTGACTAGCGGGGTACCTTGATCTTAGAAGACAAGTCTTGATAGAAAAACTCATGCCAATATGTGAATGCCATTTATGATAAAGAAGTTAATTTCTCAAATAATACGAGTTATGGGGAGTTGCATTCACCAGAAAAACGTACATGGGTGATCACGATGCCAGGAGGGGTATTCAAGTACGAACATATAACATTTGTTTCAAAAGCAAATTGAGATGTATGTCTACATGCAGGAACACTCATCCTAGCTGTAATAATATAACGCATATCACATAACATCCAATCAAGATAACATATCAAATTTTGTCACCGTCCCAATAATAATTATTATTAATGAAGAGTAGTTACAGAATAGAATATTTTAAATGATAAGCGGACATAACTACTTTAACAAGAACAAAAAAAATTACGATCAGCAAAAATGAATGAAGTGTCAAAAAATATTCCATTTTATTCTGATATATTACTGAACGAAAAACGAATGTAAATATCTGCAGAACTTTATTAAGCAATTATTTGGTAAATGTAATAGCTATGCAAGTGATTTTAAACTACGTTTTGCATGAAATTACGGCAGCGATACAGTTCCATTTCTTACTTAAAGGAAAATTAGGCAATTTGATGGGTTCCTTCAGTCTGTGTAGCACAATTCCTGAAAAGGTTATGCATGGGTGCGCCTTGGGTACAGCAACCAATTGATAGTAGCCGTCCTTACGTTAGTAAATTAAAAATCCTCATCAGGAAACAATCAGGCATGCAAGGTATATTTCAGAGTACGTTTCTATTAAGAATTGCGTACCTAATTGTAATAGCACTGATGATATCTGACTGGAGTATCCCAACTTTTCAGTGCTTTGTCATTTTAGTGCTACTTTAATCATCTGGGTAAAAACAAAATGCCAATTTCGGTTTTAGTTTCAGGTTCTATTCCACTCAAATATGTAAAACATTTAAAAAAACAAATTTTAAAATAGAAATTAGCAACATTTCTTTTCTTTTTCTTTATATTCCTTTTTTTTTCAAAGATGAGGTTCCAATGTTTAAGAACTCAAGTGAAAAGAATGCGGAAACATAAAACACTCTTTCACGTTCTCTACAACTTCAACAAGGAAAGGTTTTGTTCATCAAGATTTTCTAATAACGCTGAGCATCGCAAAAAGAATAATTCGAGAACAGAAACACTAATTATTTCAGCCGAGTACCAGTTAGTTTTACTCTTTCCATCAAAGAATCATCATCACAGATCATTTACAACTTATGTTGAAAGTCGACAGCGTTTAATCTATTGTTGCACCCTTTATGGCAATGTTTGGAAGTTTAAAGCTCTTTCAATGGTAGGTACTTAATCGGGAAATTTTGAAAAATTTCGAATACGGGGAGAATTAGTTTATTCGCCTGATTAAAAAAATATGCTGAACAAACAGCTGTACTTTTGAGCTCCAGATTTCACTCAAATATTGGCAAAATGAGGAAATTAGCGAATGTAGGCAGAAGTATAAAAAGCCGCATTTATAGAGCACATAATGTCCTATAAGACAAACTCTTCGTTTGAAGAAATTCGAAATTCTAGAAGACGATCTGCTAATTTTTTTTAAACTGTGACTTGAAATAATTAATTTTGCACAATTATTACGCTGCAACTGCAATAATAGCCCTTCAGCGTAAGACCAGAATTCATATTACTTGTGAAGTGAATGACATTGTGTTAGATGAAGATTACGTTATAGATTTAAGTCTTATTTTCATATAGCATTGTATATTCCTTCTGCAGCATTTTCTTTTCAAAAGTTTCAACGCTACGTTTTTTTAGTTTTTTTTTTTATTGTGGTTGGTATGACGTTTACTTTGCAGAGGAATCTCCTTAATCTGATATTGTGTTGTTGATACCTCTCTTTTTTATTGCAAATTTATTGCAGACCACTAACAAATTACTACTATGTATTAGCGGATTCCAGTTAATATGAACTTCTCCTGCTTGCGTACAGTTAATTCTGGGGTATAATGTACTTCTTGTTAAAGTTATGTTCTTGTATTTTCATTCTTTTGGATGATATTGATTTGCTTAACTGCTTTAATAATTTTTGGTACT
This sequence comes from Macrothele yani, assembly GCA_039090855.1. Taxonomy (NCBI): domain Eukaryota; kingdom Metazoa; phylum Arthropoda; class Arachnida; order Araneae; family Macrothelidae; genus Macrothele; species Macrothele yani. Next base: position 109,006,778 of record CM077015.1, on the reverse strand, counting down.
TTTGATAAGAATTGTACAATATTTCATTCTTTCGCAAAATACTTTTGATGTCTCCTTACAACTTGATGAATTTAGGAAAGAGTACATGTTTTTATTGTAATAAAAGCGCAATTCAAAATAACTATACAGATCTGGAATGATTTACAGCATAATCTAAGCATTTTGCTTTTTTTGTAATTAAACTGAAAAAATATTATATATAAAATATAATTTTAAATCCTTACTCTAGAAACTAGAAAAGCAATGTAAAGGTTTTCACCTGTTCTTGAAGGTGAATAGCAAAACCTTACTAATTGTTGTTTCAGTGGCTCTCACCTTCATTAGCATAACTTAAATATATATATTTCATCCGATTTCATTATATAAGCAGTCAGCTGTCGGAGGATGCTACGTATCACCAATAGCCAACTCTAGGTATCATTTCGAGCAGCTTCTGGTTTCACATTATATACCCAAACGGAACGAAACCATCTTCACGAATAAAGACGCAGAGAAGTTTGGCCGCTGAGGTGTACATTAATGAGATTAGCACACCTTCGTTAAAGATGTTCCTGGGTTCGGACGTCCAGCGGCAATGTCATTCAATACAGAGTGGCATCATATACTTTTCACAAATGTATCCTATTTCGATCTTTATCCTGATACTTGGCAAGGACACGTGTGAGAGAGATCCAGCCCACGAATGCAATCCCACGCATTGTGCAGTCCGTATAAAGTACGTCCGAGATTACAGGGAGAGGAGGTTCCTGACAACCCGGTTAAATTATACATGGGGGGGGGGTAAAGGTTTAGCAATTCGGACGTCCAGCGGCAAACAAATATTAGTAGAATCGTAATTAAAAAAAAATCCCCGTTCGTTCCATTTAAATATGTTTACAGATATGTCCTTATATCATCTCCGGGGGATAGTGTTTTTTTTTTCGCTGCCATTCACGACAAAGTCTGCAGTACCTTTTTATGTTTCTAGGAATTAAGCTCTTTCAACTCAATTTACTGAGAGAACGAATTTTTGAAACATCGGGCAAATGAACCAGACGCAGTGGCAGGCCTGGTCTGGTTCATTTGCCCGATGTTTACTTCACCACAGGGTCACTTGACCGAAAATCACTTGACCGAAAATCACTTCACCTAAAAATCACTTGACCGAAAATCACTTCACCTAAAAATCACTTGATCGAAACGTTGATTTCACCGAAGGGTCACTTGATCCAAAGGCACATTTCAACGAAGGGTCACTTGATCAAAAAGTTCATTTCACCGAAAGGTCTCTTTACCTAAAAGTTCATTTCATCGAAAGGTCATTTCACCGAAGGGTCAGTTTATCGTTAATTAATTTGGATTTCATTACAGGATCTGTTGAAGCATGGTGCAAGTTCGGCAGACATCAGGTCACCGACACATTAAGGGATCATACTCAAACTGCACTTTTGATTTTTCCGTGTCACAGAGAACTCAAAGATTTAGTTTTAAGACAAAAATAATTAATTTTAAATCTCAAGACCTAGGCTAGGCCTTTTTAGTAAATTTTAATCATGCCTGCATTCATTACATAAAAATCATGTTCAGTGCTCATATTCATAAGGCTTACATAAAAAGTAAAATAAATGATGTTGCACATTTTTTCAGGCAAAAAGAATCAATTTTACCGACCTAGGTCTCGGCTTAGGTCTTTTTAGCAAATTTTAACCATGCGTGCTTATGTTCATAAGGTTTACATAAAAAGGTACTTTACATTTTATGTACTGCTTATGAATATGAGTTGGGATAAAATCTTTTAAAATGGCCTCTATCTAGACCTACGGTAAAAAAATTAATATTTTGTGGTTGAGTAAAGGGGGAACATTATTTACGTGATTTACTATGTAACCCTTATGAATATGAGCTCTGAAGATTAAACTTTGACAAAAAGGCACAGATATAGGCCTAAAATTAATGTTATATTTCGAAATACCTACTCATGGAGAGGTGTTTCATAGAAATGAAAAGCGTATTTTTATACAATCTGATAATGTTTAGGTGGTCAGTTTTCAAAAACTCTCACCTCACTCCAACACAATTCTAACAACAAAATTCTAAGTTTTCGATAAACTGACCATTCGGTGAAATGATCTTTCAATAAAATGAGCTTTTAAGTAAAGTAATCCTTCGGTGAAATGAACTTTCCAATCAAATTTCCTTTTGACGAAAAACACTTTTAGGTGAATTGACCTTTCGGTGAAATAACCTTTTCGGTCAAGCGATCTTTCGGTGAAATGTACTTTCGGGCAAGTGATCTTTTGGTGAAATATACCTTTCGATCAAGTGATTTGCGGCGAAATAATTTTTTGTCAAGTGCCCTTTCGATCAAGTGAACGAACCCGTGCAGACCACACGCCATTGATGACAGGGGTCGGCGTGAAGTTTGTGGGCTGCTTCAGGTGACTGCTTGACAACGGCGCTGCTAATCAAATCTGCGTCAGGAAACAAACGGTGAGCCGAAAGCTACATCAACCCTGAGCTAATAGAACCGACGTCCAATACCTGTACTACTGCTGACTGCGCGTCGACGGACATTACGCCTCTCCTGGTGCTAGGAACATCATAAGGTGACCTATGTAGAGCGGCGCCTGTTTGTGTGGTCACTGGAGTCCCGTTTTCAGTATTTATTCGTTTTAAAACTCCGAACAGATCGGTTGTTCTAATGTAAGTTCTTCTTGATAAAGCCTCCCGTTGGAAGGCGAAAGCGCGACTTGATTAAATATTTTGATGTATACAATGCACACGAATTATATGACCATGTTTTCTCCATACTTTGTATTGGTGTAGTTATTATCTTTTGGAAGTATTGACGCTCTTTCGACGTGTGTCCCCTTAGGAACTGAAAAGTAAGGTGCCAAAGGCCATAGCAGCCCTCCTGTAGTTATGACGTAAGATAAATACAACTCCCTCCCATCCATTTTCTTCCTTTAAGTCAGCGATGTCTAATTTTTACATCTGAAACGCACCATTAGTCTGCTCAAACAGTACAGGCGCTATGTGAGTAGGCTTTGTTTGTTACGATGAGTGGGACGAACTGCTCCCATGGCTTCGCGCTATCATTTTTTGGACAATAAGTGATCGCACACCCGTACTCTAATTAAACTAAAATTGTACCATGTCTGAAAAAATATTAAAAACTTTATAGACTGACTCGAAAGAGCACCATCCATTTACAGTCCCATGAAGGGAAGCAACAGACAAAGGAAAATTTACAGGCGTTGCAGAGTTTTATGCTCAAGGTATTTTCGTTATCTTTTTAGAAATTTCCAAAACAAAAAAAAGTTTTTTTAATATGTTCCACATATTCGCGACCTCTAAATGAAGGAACATTCCCATAACCTTTTCACAAATGCCTTTCCGTGGCCGAAAAAGAATGGTCTTTCATGCATTTTTTTACAGGTAATAGCGTCCCTGCCGCACAAACGGACCATTTGGTAGGTGACAGTGAGTACGAGTGACAGCCATCACAAGTTTCACCGTGTTTGGATTCATAAAATTAAACATCTCGAATATTCTATTTCTGCTAATGTGCTCAGTAACACTCAATTTTTAGCAATGAATAGAAGCGGAAAAATTATTTGAATCTAGAGATCACAAAAAGTTGCTAAATCATCGAAATGTGAAAACAGAATACTTATCCCGTTCACTATTTTATCAAATCCACAAGGAGAAGCTAATTTTCATGATGTGAAAAAAACTCTATTTTCGGCATTTATTTTCTAACTAATTCTGTTTAATATGCCTAGAAATAAAATTATCTCCTTCTATTGAGAAAATCTAAAGTTTTATTATAAGCACTTGTTGATGAATTCATGACCATTCTAGTGCTATTGTTGTTAGACAACAATATAGATTAAAAAAAGAACGCTCTTTTTAGTGAACAACTTTTAGAAATCATGTCTTGGTGTATTATATATGTGTTTAACATTTAAGGATTATTGCGTCCCTTACCTTACGGTAATTTGTGAACAAAATTTATACAACATTTTAAATGTAAGTGATTTTGGTGACCAGTTAGAATTAATCATTATTTTGTAAACGTGAGAAGTCCCTCACTTGTAAATTGAAACGTTCATTTTTGTTCTGTGTACGTGAGTTATCGCTTACTTGCAAATTGAAAGCAACAGTTTGCGAAATCAACATTGTAGATAGTTTTCCTTGGAGAATTTCACTGTTCATTTGCCTATCGGTCGGGATATATTGCTTTTTTTACCCCACTATTCTGGACGCGGGAGTATTTTTATAAAAGAAATTCATCTTCATGTAAATGTTTTAATACAAGAATAAATGATGCCATGAACCGAATTCAATGACCTTTGACGAGAATAATATAAGGAAATGGGCTTTTCATTACTAGGTGCAGTAGCTTCATGATCGTTGTATGCATCATTGGGACACTGAAGAGTATTTTTAATAAAGCGAAGATTAGTTTATAAGGAGTACATTTTTACTGGCATCATTACTCATAAGCTGTACAGTGAGAATACTCGTATACGAAGGGTGGTAGAGAAGAAGTACCCGTTTGGGCAATGCAAACACGCACAGGCCCATAAATATGTGGAGTTCAAGGTTAACCAGTCAAAGTCACTTGTTGGTCATACGTCTTGAATTTAATCGAGTTTATAGAGTTTTGTTGTTTTTGTGCATGTTTAAAATTAAGAAGAAAGACTTCGATCTCACCACGTGTAAAGTGACATCTCTTGATTCAATTTCTTAACACGAAACATACCCGATTATGTGAGATAAATCGTAAACCATCGTCAAATTGTAGAAGTGAGAAAGTGCGCATTCAGCAGCGTTCGGGTGGGTGAACGTTGTAGTCCGGGAAATGAAGTAAAGACTGGAAAATATTAGTAGTCGCTTGGGGCAATATCCGGGGAAAAGGCTGGGAGCGCCGGCAAGTCCCAGCTCAGGTACCTGATCTTGTGACAGGTCACCGGTGATGTGTGAGGTCTCGCCTCACCCCGCTGTAGGATGATGCACTTAAGGTTCTGCACTGTTGGTCGTTTCGACGTCAGCAATGCTTGTAAATCGTCAAGATGACGGCTGTGCACATCGTCAGTGATAGTTGTGTTGTTCGGCCGCAACTCAAAAAACACGACACCAAACACATTCCAAGAAAGAGAAAGGAGGGATTTAAGTGGGTTTGAGCAAGATCTTAGGGCAGACATCACGTCGGCGTTTCTTTATCAAACCACTGTATCCAGGCGCAGACATTGTTATACTGCATCCATTCCTCGTCATCTGTTACAATGTGGTACCACAACTGCTTCACTTGGTCACGTGTAAGCCGGGAAACGCATGCACTCATGCGATTTGCTTTCTGCTCAACTATGAGTTGATGGGCACACGAATTTTCCTCTTGTGCGCCTTCCCAATTTAACGCAAGTGCGTGATAATGCTCTTGTGTGTAGATCCCAGCTGATCGGCCCACTCCTGTGAGGTCACACGTGGGCGGGTCTCGACTACGGTCTTAGAATATCCATGACCTCTGTTGTGCTCTTTCCGCTATTGGGACTGTCTGACAGTTCAGGATTTCCACTTCGAAACCGTTGAAACCTACGACAGTGCTGACAATGCGGTATGGTATTAGGGTACACACTGGTAATGTTCTGTACAGCACTTGCGGGGTACTACCACAACGAGACCCATACAACATGAAATAGAGGATCTGCTTCTTGTCCTCTACCATGTTGGCTGGAGCTAACACTCTTCCCCATCTGACGGCTAACTACCACTAATTTAAGCCCTCAACCTGTTGATGTGATGCCGGTGTGCACCGAAGTCTCTGAAGCCAATGTGCACCGTGGCCAGGGCTTCAACATCAGGTACGTCGTCATCGGACAGTAATACCTTTCCAAACCGATATTCAGCCAAATATACATTGTTGTACAGTTTGTTATTTTCTCATTGCCGTATGTACAATAACTTTGTTTACAAATAAACATAGAATCCGAAATTCATTAATGTTTAAAATGGTCATTTTTTTTGTCAACTCTAAGGACGCAAATGGCTTGAAGCAGATAGACTTACCAAATTGAATACCTACAAGAAACCCTGCACATTTAGTGAAATTTTACTTTTTCAAATGACTCACTCGATGTATTTCCTTTTTTCTACAAAAGCTAATCAAATAATGAGTACTCGCCGCTGAACCAGTACTTTAGAAGTTAAGAAATATGTGACAAAAACATATAGAAATCTCATTTTCGGAAATCGATTTCTAAATTTTGAAAGGTAAATCGGGAAGTGCGTTGAAATATGTTTTTTCGAAACAAACCATTATTACTGCTGCTGCCTTGAAAAATAAGATTGTATTGTTGTAATTATACATAAAACACTCTTGCTTAGTTGAGTCATATTCAATTTATTTTTGTACTTGAGTTCTTTTCCGAGATGTTATTAAATAAGCAAATTCTGGTTTCCAAGGATCTTCTCTTTCATTCAGGTTTCACTGCACTTTTAATATTTATTTCACTATGAGAGTACCGAGTGTGACTAATTATTGAAGATGGGATCGGTTGCCACCGGTTTCAGAAATAATTTGTTATATTAACGAAATTTAGTTACCTTATGATAAATAGAAACAAAAAAAAATATGACGTCTTTCATTAAGAATATTTGTGATTTTAAATCCAGACCATCAAACAATAGAATTGGGAGGTGCTTCAGGTAAAACTTTCAGTTAAAACCGTGTATTGCATTACATACTTTGCAAAATTGTAAAATAACAGCCTGAAGTAATATTTTCCATTGGGCTACTCCGACCAAGCAGGAGCTGTAATACTTCCGTAAAACATGTGACTGCTCCAAATGGATTAGTCAGAAATTTTATATTTAATTTACTTTTTTGTATTTTTCAGTGCTTGAATCCTCTCTGTGGATTTGAACCTGGACACAGTTTGGACGAATAATCAGTAGCTATGCCTCACTTCACTGTGGGTCTCGATCCTGCGACCAACTCCGATGAGCTATTAGTATGCAGCGCTTCTATTAACTCCAAACACGAGCCCTGCTAAATTGGAATTAATGATCAGAATCCAGCGCTTCGTTTCCCCCTGGAATTCGAAAAACAGCTCAACACTGAGAAATGATTTGATTCAAGCATCTGAAACAAATCCTATACACGAGGACAAGAGTAACTCAGATGAATAATCCGTAGCCATCGCTGCAGTATATCACGCTACTCCAACTCTGGAACAATTTGAGAAATGGTCATAATTCAAAGCCTTACAGCACTATGTAACAGGGGAGTTTGAATAACCACACAATATTTAAAAAAAAAATAATATTTAGATCTATTTCAGGAGTCATGCTGCCTTCACAATTTGCGAAAGAAATGTTATGGCGATGGATAAAAAGTGTTGGCGAAAATAATGACGATTATTTGTTTTTATGACACCTGAACAAAAACAAACTTTAATTTTTTTTCGATTTAGTACTTGAAAAACAAACTTTGAATGATAGCTACCTTTTCTTTGTTTACATTGCACGTGAGACAGAAAGCGATGACGTGAAGTGAGTGATGTCATTGCTGACGTGAGACCCTTCTGAACTATACTCCTGCCTGTCCAATCTCTCGTTGTCCCAACTTAGTCGTGGCCAGCATTTCTTCTTCGCTTCTCTTGAGCATTACAAGCAGTTCTACCGGTTTAAAGTAAATACTAACCAGTATGCGGAATCATGGATTTCTGTAAATCGTTACAGAGTTTAGCGTGTTTTCTTCCGATTGTCTTAGATTAACTTCTTCAGTTCAATTGTGAGACCATTATTTGATCCTATACGATACTGGAGATTGTGTTCCAGTGAAAATATTTGTCGTCCATAAAATGAAACAGTTTGACATAAATTTCAATTTTTTAATATGTTTGGCAATCTTGATCAGACAGTATGATATAGTTGCTGATCAACGGAACCATCGAGAAGGTTAATAATTAAGGATCCGAGCATGATGTGATTTATTTTTGTCTAATATCTGTAGTACATTTTCTAACTCTTGTAGCAGCTCATGTTACTCGTACAAGACATATTGTTGTGTTTAGGAAAATGTTGATTCCCCTAAAATCGTAATATGCATTTATCACGGCGAGTTTAACTAGGTCCGGAAGATGGTGTAACCTAATTCTTAGAATAATTTAAACATGCATATATAAATCTTTTAATTTATATTATACTAGGAACGTAATTTTAACGTTTCAAGCTAACTATCAAAACTCATTTCTCTGATGTAATTCGATTGAGCTCAACAACGTGACAATTACTTAAGAACCTCAAATACAGTAAGTGTTTGCGAAAATCCACTACATGAACATGTCTCTAAGAGATATAAAGTAACAAAAAACGTATAGGCATGTAACAAATTGCAAGAAACTTCGCTAAATAGCTTTGTTTTAAAGCAAAAAAGTAAATAAATACATTTAGTGAAGGAATGGAAGGACATAATAAACATTTAGTGAAGGAATGCGGACAAATTTACATATCTCCGCATAAAACCCGAATGGTTCCGCCTGAGCACCATTGCTTCGAATTCTGAAAGCGTGCAGTTTAATTTACTTGTAGTAATGTCACCTATTCGCTATTGACGTACACTGTACATTTCTGTGAATACTACATACCGTGCCTATTTCTCTACGGTAACGAGATCACGAATATATCTGCATTTAAGGAGAAGCTTACGAAGATTGCAGGGCATAACAAAAATACGATCGAGTCGGGTATAGGTATGCATTGTTGGCTTCACACTTTTCCTCCTGAAGACAGTTTTGTCTCAAGGAGTTCAATTAGGCTCCAGATTTTACCCATTCTTTCTATTGTTGCCCATGTTCCAGTTCGGGAGCAGGCTGAAGCATTGGTGTCTGAGCTTGTTTTCAAATTCGCACGTGTTTCCAGAGCGGGATAGGACATTGACTGTGTTCTTGTCTCGTGGCTTTGGATCTGTCGATTTCCAGGTGGAAACTGCCCGAAATTAAAGACGGGTCTCTGTTTATGGAACTATAATTTAGCATGGGTGGTCGCTATACCCTACCATCCTAAAATGAGAGAGAAAAAAAACGATTCTGGCGTATATCCGGAATAGTTTGAATTTCAATCATGAGCGAATTTCATATAAAGACCAGCCATGTGTTAAAAATTATGCCTAGTGATGCTAAAGTAGGAAGCTTTAAGCGGCCAAATAACACATCACACATGTTCAGTAATTCTTAATATATTCTAGGTGCCCACGCTCAATTTTATTCTAGATCAGTTTGCTGAACTTGGAAAATTATTCAAAATTGAAAAATACATCTGGACCATAAACATTAATATTTGACCACTGGAAATATATGTGAAAATATGCGCTTTCTCTATATTTTTGATGAATTTAAAAGAGAGATTTTGTTTAAAACAAAAACTATTTGCCGCCCGATGGCGCAAGGGTCTGAGCGACGGCATCTGATCATTCGTCCGAGACGGGTTCGGTTTCGAATTCTGGTGAGGCATGAGTGTAGTGTTTCTTTACGGCCTTGGCCCTCTCCCTTCCCTGGAACCAGTGGCCCAAAATTAGGGACACGCTACTGCTTATAGCCCACGGACGTGCTCACAGTGGTCGTTATTCTTCCAATAAAAAAAGCATTTAAAGCACCAAAACTTTTATTCTTCTTTCGGACGTATATGTGCAGTAAATTCAGCAAAAGAAAAATAACATTTAGAGTACTGAAAATTCTGTCTTGTTGGCGTAGTTGTCAGCCTTCATGACTACTAATGAGATAACCGCAGGTTTGATCCTGGGTAGGTACGAAAGCCCCAACTACTAAATACCCGCTGTGCGTCGGATGGGCACGTTAAGCCGTCGGACCCAAGGTACTGGCCCCTCGGTAATAAATAAGAGCGTCTTCCTCCAACTTTCTACCTGGCTTCCGTGTCGCTTTCCTATAGGGCACTTTAGCCCAAATCTCCTAGCTTCCTATTTCTAAGGGATGGTTAAGAGTTGGGGTCAGACACCCCCTCCCTAAAATCCACTACGTGTGATCTGATCTGTTTTTAAAAAGGTGTTACAATAAAACAGGTAGTGCAAAAGCAACTTAAATTTCTTGTTAAAGAAATTTAAAGCTCGTTCTGGGAGAAAACTTCGGAAATTCGTAACTGGATGTTAGCAAAATATAGGAAATGCTGCTGCGATGATGTATCAAAAACAGAGAAGTGTATTAGAATGTTAAATTTCGGGTCATAAAAAGTGGAATTTAATTATGATTTATCATTATTAAAAAACTTCTTCAGCGTCCCAATGCTGCATACAACGGTCATGAAGTTTATGCACCTCTTGATGGAAAGCCCATGTTTGTATATAATTCTCCTCAGAGGTAATTGAATTCGGTCCATGCCATCATATATACTTCTATTAAAGACGTTTTCATGGTCTTCCATACAAGTATTCCTGCTTCCAGTAAAGTGGGGTAATCGTACTATACCGCTGCTGCAAGGCAGACAAACAGTGAAATCGTTCTAGGAAGACTAATTTATATTTGCAATTAAGTGATATCTTACGTAAGCAGAGCAAAAGTGGAAGTTTCAATTTGCAAGTGAGCGACTGCTCATGTATACAAAGTAAAAACGAATGTATACTGGCCACTTGACGAATTTACATTTAAATTATTATATTAAATTTTATTCACAAAATACCGTAAGATAAACATTAAATGGTCATGAATTTATCAAGAAGGGCTAATAAGAGAAAAGTAGTTTTCCTCGATAGAAGATGAAGGACACAATTTTTATTCTACTCATATTAAACCGAATTAGGCAGCGCCGGTGGCTAAGTGATCTACGCTGTGGCTTATGACCTTTCTTCCGGATGGGTCCGGGTTCGAATTCTTGAGGCATGGATCTTGTGTTTTTCTTACCGCACTGGATCTCACAGTTCCCTGGTGTCAGTGGCCATAACGTAGAGACGGTCGACTCCTTTTAGCCCATTGAGTTGCTCACGGTGGTTATTTAACCTCCAATCATTAAAAAAACAGAATTAGTTAGAAAATAAGTGCCTAAAGTAGAGGGTTTCCTTCACATCATGAAAATTAGCTTTTTTCTGTGGATTTGATAAACTTCTGAACGGAATAAATATCGTATTTTCACAATGCGATTTTTTAGCAATTTTTTGAGAGGGCTTCATTGAAATAGTTTTTCTCTTCTATTCATTGATAAAAAATGTTATGTAACTGAACACGTCAACAGAAATAGAATATCTATATGATTAGTTAGTTTTATGAATCGAAACATAGTGAAACGTGTGATAGCTGTCACCCGTAATCCTCGGTCACCAGCGAAGGTGGTCGTTTGTCTGGAACGCATGCTATCAGACACAAAAACAATGCATAAGATACAATTATTTGGCGGCCACGGAAAGCCATTTTTTAAAAAAACATATGATAATGTACTTGTTTTTCGAGGTCGGAAATGTGTGGAACGTATTGAAAATTCTTGTTCCAAAGTTTGTGAAAAGATAAGGAAAATACCTTGGGCATAAAACATTGCGACGCCTGTGACTTTTCCTCTGTCTGTCACCTCACCTCACGAGATTGCGAATGGTGCACGGTAATTGGTAGACTATCAAGTTCTTAGTATTTTGTGAGAGACGATACAGTTTTCTTTACTGAGATACTGATTTTCGATCATTTATTGTCCAAATTGATCCCGTAAAGCTCAGGGAGCAGTTCGTCCGCCTCATCCTAACGAACAAAGTCTTCTCAGGCAGAGGCCTTACCGTTTGAGCAGATTGATGATGCACTTCAGAAGGAAAAATAACCCATCGCTCATTTGAAGGAATGCAATGGATGGGAGGGGGTTGAATTTGCCTCAAGTCTTAACTGCAGTAGTGCTGCTATTATGCGTGGCAACTTACTTCTCAGTTCCTCCGGGGACACATTTGGCAAGAGCGCACAATTTGCAGCAACGTGCATGCGTTCCTAAATTACAAAATGGCAAGGAAGATAAGAGATTGAAAGTTCAACATTAAAAAAACGTACTGAAGTTATAAAATGTTCTACTGGTTATCGTAGAGACAGTTGGCCGTAAGTTCAATTGTGGATGAACACAAGTAGGAAACATTATGCAAAAGAAAATTGAAATGCTGAACGACTGGGAATGAAATAAAAACAGGTGAAGAAAAAGGTAGCGCCTAGTAACTTATGAAGATGAAAACAGCATGAACGTGAACTGGATTGAAAATGTGAAGCAAAAATGATTCCTATAAGAGGATCTATTACTTAATTAAAAAAAAAAAAAAAACCGCGAATTTTCTAAGTTACTTGGAACTGCAAATTCTGTCAGTGCCAGCAGTGGTTTACTGGAAAGTTTCCGAACAACAACTTTCATGAAAAAAGTTAATTCATGCATTGCGGTAGTCATATTAGTCTCATAATAACGTATGTAAAACTGAAGTTAAAAATATCATTTCTAAAACTTCGTTATTTCAAAAAGTCAAGTATCTGTGAAGACCGTGTTTTTTTCGTGCGAGACATATCGTAAAAAATTAGGGCAGCTTCCCTCGTTGTACGATACTTTAAAAACCTTAAAGACCATTAGGAGTTAAAAACCCTCACTGTTCCAAAAGGATTTGATTTGATTACTAAAACATGAAAATTAAAATATGAAACCTTTTGGGCTTCCACTAAGCCCATCTTCCGATGAGTAAAATAGTAACACATATGGAGAAGACTTAAGTATACATTTGTCCTTGGAATTTCGGACGTTAAGAAGCCCGCAGTTTTTGAGTGCTCTGAGGACATATTAGCGAGCATGCACATCCAATTGAACATTGCCTGATAATAAAAACGTATTTTGAAAGAAATTAAATCAGAATAATCGTTATTCCTGTCCTTTACACAACCAAATAGGAATACTTGAATTAATACAAAGGATGACATAACAGGTCAAATAGTTCGGTATTTAAAGTCCAAATAATATTTGATGAATGAGAGAAATCCAAGTGTTTAAATTGTTGAATGATTTAATTCATGTAATATTATGGAAAACGAAAAGTAACTTCCACAAACGAGTAGTCATTCCGACAAACGAGTAGTTACTTAGACAAACGAGGAGCCACTTCCACAAAATAGTTTATAAGTTCCTGGGGGACTTTGAAGTTTTGAGATGTTGTAATTAAAGTAGAAGCTGTGATGTCGAGCACATATTATGGTTTCCTCCTGTGTAAATAGTTTTGGATTCCAAGTCCATGCTATATTAATGTACATTGAAAGTTCATTGTCAACACCACAAAAGAACTCAGACACCCGTGCCGCTCTCCACTTACAAAGTTTTGCGAATCCATGTAAATGTCACAATGTCTAATACATTGAACGGTTGTTCTCATCATGCCCCTCTCTGGGATGGGGTTTAAACAATCATCGCCACGGCATCGGGACGAAAATAGGTGTGTTATCCTTGCAACAGGTGAATCCTTTGAAGATTATAACCAAACTCTCTGTAAACAGCATAGATGTTCTCGTGTACGGTGACACAAGAATATTGGCTTCTTCTCAAGTAGGGGCATGCGATTCGTTTCCCACTTTACGTGCTAATGAGGTCCTCATTGATCAATTTCTGACATCATATTTATGTTCCTTTTATCTGGAACTGTTGTGTTGATCCGATGTATAAGCTGTTAGGTATATCTTCTTCTAGACGTTTTAGCGGAACGCAATAAACATCGTATTTATTATCCTTTGATACCTTGTCACGGTCCTTTTTGACCAATGCGGAAATGTTATTAGTTTTAATACCAAAATGACGTCCAGAATGTCTGCAGGTATTTTTAGAAATGGGTTTACCATTGGGTAATAGGTCATTGAACCGACGTACCTCCTATTACTACCGTTTCTTTGAAAAGTGATCGATCTTTCTCTATGTATATTCAGCAGAATTTTTTTCACTGTGAATTCTGAGAAGCCGTGATCAACAGCAATCTGGAACACCTTGGATATTTCGTTTCATCGTTTATGAATGTTTGATGAGTGAGCGAAGACATGCATCAACACAAAAGTAATGACGGACAATTTATAGCTTCTTGGGTAAGCAGATGCACCTGGTATAACAGTTGTTAAGGCTGTAGGTTTTCTATATATTGAATATTGGAGACCGTAGAAATCAAATCCCTTACAATCCAAAAATCCAAAAATGGCAAAGTGCCATCCTTCTAAAGTTCTACAGTAAACCTTGTAGTTGGGAACTGAGAGGAGAGATGTTCCTCAAATTTCGTTATTTCTGCGAGGTCATGATTCCAGAATAATAGTATATCGTTTACATACCTTATGAAAAAACATGGTCGTGGGTTGTATTCGTCCAGAACCTTGTCCTCAATATGTCGTAGGACTATCTCAGCAAGTACTGGTGAGAGGAGTGATCCCCTTGAGTCCACCTCTGTTTGTCTGTAAATTGTACCTTGGAGCTTAAAAAATGAGCGGTTCTGAACTACACTGCTGGCCACACAAAATGCAACACCAAGAAGGACACGAGATAGCAAAGCCAGATTTACTGGACACATAACAACAGATACCAAGATGAAACGATTGAGCTTACAGGCCCGTGCGACTAGGGGAATATGCAGGCATCAATAGTTCGTGTGGCCCTCATGGCTGGCAACAACGGCCGCTACACCCCGCGGCATTGAAAGAAAAAGGCTTTGGACGTAGGCTTGGGGTATGTCTGTCCAGGCTGTTTCCACACGTTGCTACAGTTCATTAGGCATAGCCGTGGGTGGTGATTGCCGGGCCACTCGGTTGCCGATCAGCGACCAGATGTGTTAGATGGGCGACATATTGTGAGAACAGGCGGGCCGCGGCAGCAGTGACACCTGGTGGGCCGTGAAGAATTGTTGCACGATGCGTGCCACGTGAGGGCGCGCATTGTTCTGTTGAAACGTGGACGCTTGCAGGTCATTCTGGTAAGGTAGGACTACAGGCTCCAAAACATCCGAGATGCAGTGGTGGCTGTTGGGTGTACCAGCGATGCGTACCAGAGGTGTGCGGGTGTCATATACAGTTGCGCCCCAAACCATAACGTCAGGCGACGGACCTGTATCGCGATGCATAATGCAGTCGTCATACAGCTTCTCGCCGCGGTACGTCCACACGCGGATCCGACCAAGGTTGTGTTGCAGGTAGAATCTGGATTCGTCGGAGAAGACAATGGCGTGCCATTCCGTAGTCCAGGTGCGGTTTTCAGCGGCCCACTGCCGCCGCACTCGCCGGTGGTTTAACGTCAGTGGTAATCAGAGCAATGGGCACCGTGCGACAAGTCCCCGCTCCTGCAGACGACGTCGAACGTTACGTGCTGAAACAGGTTGTTGGGCAACATACCCTAATTCCTGCGCTAACGTTCGTGATTTCGCAGTGCGAGCAGTCAATGCCTGCCGCACAACATGCCGGTCTTCTCGTTCGGTGGTGTGCCACGGCTGCGGCAATCGCTCACGTCGTTCCGTCCGTCCCTCCTGCACCCACCGAATCCATACTCGCCTCACTGTGTCTGGATGTTGTCCCACACGGGCGCCGATGTTTCGGTACGATAAACTGCTGTCGCAATAAGCCACTATTCGTCCTCTGTCGAACTACTAAACGTGCTGGAATGACTGCCGTATTCTGCGACGAGGCATCAGGGAGCTTCCCACGCACAGGTTCGGCAGCACAACACGCTTCCACTAGTTGTCCCCGGCTTCTGTGCACCCTTGTTATAGTGCTTCTCGGTGGCGTGCCGGGCGCACATGATTTGCATATGCCCTGCAATGCTAATCGTTTGCATGTCCTCTCGCGGGCGACGCAAGCTGCGAATTTCAAGCCAATCGGATGCTTCCTTCTTGGTGTTGCATTTTGGGTGGCCAGCAGTATAGTTTCAAAGCACCGGTAATCGATTGAATTTCCTGATGCTCATACTCTAAAGATATCAGTTTAGATTGTATAATGTCATGAGCAACACATACAGGGATATTCGGGAATAACGAAGTCAGATCGAGTGAGGCAAGAACAAAAGATTGGCTATCGATTTGGAAGTTTTTTTTTATTCTACTAAGCGCCTGTACTGTACCACTGACAGAGTATGCTGAACCTCTGGTTAAAGGGGTGAGGAATTTTGTGAGGGCGCTTTCCAATGGTCTCGTGGGGGATGCAAACCCGGATACTAATGGGCACATAGGGTGCCCCTCTTTGTGAATTTTTACTTTCCCGAACTTTTCGGGAAACCTCGGACCAAGGGTTGATTTCATATTCTGTTTGATGGAAGTTGAAAGCACTGAATAGTTTTTGAGTTTACTTACTGCTGTCAATGTTACATTTGTAGAGTCATTCGTTATAATAACACGTGGGATTTTGTTAATCGCCTCCTTCAATTTACAAATGTAGTCTTTCTTGTTCAGGATGAAAATTTGTGAGGTTTTGTCTGCAGATATCACCACTACGCTAGGATCGTAGTGCAGTTCTTTTGGTTGTCTTTTATCTAACTTAAATTGCGAAGAAACCGGGTGCAAATGACGTGAGTTGGACTTGTTATTCCATTTAATAATGCAATGCCTTAAAAATACGATGTCAAAATGGATCACTCAGGACCTCATTGTACGTAAAGTGGAGGAAGGAACGCATACCCTTTTTTGGGAAGAAGCTAATGTTCTGGGGATACCGTACACTAGATCATCTCTGCTGTTTACAGAGAGTTTGGTTATAATCAGCAAAAGATTCACCAGTTGCAATGAAAACACCTGTTTTCGTCCCGATGCCGTGGCGACAATTGGTTAAACCTCTTCCTACCGAAGGGCATGATGAGAACAACCGGTAAGTGGATTACACATCGGCACTTTTACATAGATTCGCAACACTTTGTAAGTATGGAGCGGTCCGGGTGTCTGAGCTCTTGTGTAGTGTTGACTATGAACTTTCCTTGTACATTAATATAACATGGTCTTTGAATCCTAAGCTCTTCAAACAGGAAGGAACCATTATATGTGCTCGACATAATAGCTTCTACTTTAAGTAGAATATCTCGAAACATCAAAGTCCCCCAGGAACTTATAAACTCTTTTGTGGAAGTGACTTTTCTTTCTCCTTAATATTACATGAATTTAAATCACTCAACAATTCAAACTATTACATTTCCCTCATACATCAAATATTATTTTGACTTTAAATACCGAACTAGTTTTTTTTATTGAAGGTTTAACGACCACCGTGAGCAACTCAACGGGCTATAAGCAGTCGCTCGTCCTTAATTAAGGGTCACTGGTTCCAGGGAAGGGAGAGATCCAGTGCCGTAAGACAAACACAACATCCATGCCTCACCGGGATTCTAACCCGGACCCCGTTCGGACGAATGATCAGAAGCCATCGCTCAGACCACTGCGCCACCGGGGCGGCCCGAACTATTTGACCTATTATTTCCTCCTTTGTATTAATTCAAGTGTTCCTATTCGGTTGTGTAAAAGACAGCTATAACTATTATTTTGATTTAATTTCTTTCAAAACACGTTTTTATTATCAAACATTGTTTCGTTGAATTATAATGAATACGGCTTTTTCTACTAATATAATGAATTCAGCTTCTTCTAATGCTTCTTCTAATGTTTGTTGTTTGTTAATTATATCATGAATAAACCTTCCTGCTAGTAGTGTAGTAATAATAATAATGAACAAGCTTTTAACTGCTAGTAATGTTGTAGTAGTAATTAAGATGAATAAAGTCTTATTCTGGTTGTTAATAATAACAACTAATGAAATAAACCTAACAGCCAGACAGAGGTCTGACAGTACTATGAACTGAGAAAAACGTACTTACTAAGACCATCTTTTATTTGGTAAACTTCTATTATTTATCCACACTCACTTCATCGGTCACACAACTACTCGATATCTGGCTCTCACATAAAACGAAGTTCCTCTCACATAAACGAAGATCTCTTTACACACGAACCAAAGCTCTCACCATACAACAACAGCTCTCTGACACATAAACAACAGCTCTCCCTCGCACATAAACAACCGCTCTCCGTAGTATCGTTGAACGCGCCTATTTATACTGGCTACCACCACGTCATGACTTACACTCATTGCCAGATCTCATTCAGCGGGAGAAATAACATCTCGTTCAGTAAGAAGATAATTTACATAGTAAAATAAAATAACCAGAGATAGTAAAAATCAAAAGGAAAGTGAATCTAGAGTATACGTTACATCATGTTCATGCTAGCTACTATGTCTATGGCGCACTCAAAACCTGCCCGTTTCTTATCGTCACAAATCTCAACGACAAATGTATGCTTAAGTCTTCTCCATATGTGTTACTATTTTAGTCACCTAAAGATGTGCTTAGTGGAAGCCCGAAAGGTCTCATGCTTTTATTTTCATGTTTTAGTAATCAAACAAAATCCTTTTGGACTTGTGAGGGATTTTAACTCCTATGGGTTTTTAAGGTTTTTAAAGTATCGCGCATTAAGAGAAGCTGCCCTAAAATTTTTACTCAAGTAGCTGCATGTTTGAATTTTGGTCACCATACATATCTTTAATTACAATCAAATTAGCCAGGTTTCACATTATGTTTTCTGTTGGCAGTTCGTTCGGTCGATCACACGACGAGTATTAATGTCTTGACTTCCGACCGGCATGTCTTATTCCCATGATGTACTAATGATGCGGTTAATTCGTATCGCGTATTCGGCAACTCACCTATATTTATAACTATTAACCGTGTTTGGAAGATGCGAATCCTTTTATTGGTGTAAATATGACATGAATGCTAAGTAATATAATCAAGGATGTTAAATCCCGTCTTCCAAATTTGTGTTGTACAGTAGTGTAATTCCGTATTTCATTCATTGATATTAAGTACATTCGACACATTCAAACTGATGGATAGAATTTAAACCAAATGTTTACGGCCTCATTCAAAGGAACGCATTATACATTAACAGCGGTTTTCATACTACATATAAAAAAACAATTTCTAATACCTGAATTAATTATTTGTATATACACTAAGTTATCAGAAATAATGCGAGACATACCTGCAAAAGCCTAGGTCAATATTTCTCAGGGGAAAGCAGTTAAATTTTGGAAGCATTGATTTCCCTATGAAGCAAAGCAGTTCCACAGGTGTCTACACCATGCTTACTGCACCTTTCACCATAGTTTCGTCTCCATCCTAGGGATTTAAAATCTGTGTAGCACCATTCCACAGTGTTCAAAAGACTGTCCACAGAGTTCATGCCCGGTGAATGTAGAGGACAATCCAAGGTGCATCTTTTGCAAAATGTTCTGGTAACCATGTTCTCAACACAACGGCACTGTGCGGTAGAGGAGCATTATTCTCCTAAAATAATTCCTTGCTCTGTTGATAAATTTGACCGTTAACGAAAGCGGATGGTCTAAAATCGTGGACACGTAGCATATGCCATTGATAGAGGCATCAAAGGTAGCAGAGGTTGCAACGTCTGACAGTTGAACAATGATCGACCACTGGTGGCGAAATGGTCGAAGTGCTGGCTTCTGACCTTTCGTCCGAGATGGGTTCGGGTTCAAATCCTGGTAAAGCATAAGTATTGTGTCTGTCTTCCTGCCCTAGATTTCTCCCTTCCTTGAAATCAGTGGCCCTCATTTAAGGACTGGCGACTTATATTCATCTGAGCTGCTTACGGTTGTCGTTACACCTGCAACCAAAAAAAAAAAAAAAAATCACTTCTCACACAAAAACTGAACTACCTCCAGCCTAAACTGTTCTCCGTATATATACGAGGTCCATAGTTTAATAGTGTGTCGACCAGATCCGCACACTCATGTCTGCACAAAATAACATAACATGGGAATTATTGGCCCCGGAAACCCATCTGTAATCTTCCAAGGTAAAGATTTATGATGTTTTGCCTTGTTTAAAAGTATTGTCTAGTGATGTGAACTTGGCAATGGGAGACTCTTGCGTCGGTGCTCCCATAACCTATTGGGGCTAATAATAACCTGGTTTGCTTTGCAGAGACGTTTCTTGTAACTCCCTTGTTGAAGTAAGCCGCAATTTATGCTACTGTCGCTCTCCGTTGACGTCGACGGTGGAGTCCATTCGTTACCTTTATCCAACCACAAGGCTGCCCACGATGCGATACCATTTCGGAAATCGCGTATGATATTAGACGTACAGGTTAGTTTGAAGACACTATTCTCAAAAACTATATTTCTCTTACGCCAATAAGTTGAATTTGAAGATAAGGGATAAATTTTATATACTTTTTATCTGGTGACAAGTTCAAGCAAAATACGATAAAAATTAATCCATTTCTTTAGATTTAAACAGCGAGGCTTTGAAGTGAGAACAAGAAACAGGATTGGAAAAAACTGTTGGATCTCTTCATTCACCCCGAAGTTTTCAATTCTCTATAGCTCCTGAAGGTAAGATCACGTATTCTCTTCTCTAAAAAATGAGTCTGCTTGTTTCATACAAAGGGTGGTATTTTGCACCTAAGTTAAATAAAACAACACCCTTTCAACCAAAAATAATAGTGATAAATTAACTTTTGGCCACATGATTTTTCATACTTGCCAACTGACTGTGTGACGTGGGGCTAAGGTTTATCATTTGCTATTATTCTTGTGTTTGTTAGTCCTGGATTGTTTGTTACAAGTGTTTGCGTGCACTTATATTTTTTCGTATTATATTTCATATTTCCAAATTTTTTCTGCATTACAGTAAGGAGAAGAAAGTGACTTGAATTACCTAATATTATTACTACGTTAGATATTTTCTGAATTTCCAAAGTAGTTTTTACATATTGCAGGATGATTTTATTATTATTATTATTTTGTATTTGGTACATTGCGTTTTATAATACACTTGAGGAAAGTTAAAAACATCGCCAAGAAGGAATAGGCGGACGATCACGAAATTTACATATGTCAATGGGGTCGATTTTACGTAGGTGTGATGTTAATTTCGGGGCCAACCGGTCAGCGCTTACGCCACAGCACGGCATAATATGAAAATTATCGTCGGTGATATTTAAGGAGTACGGCGAAGTGAATGTAATCAGTCGTCTGCGTACGGACACGTGCAAAGACCCTAAAGAAGCTGCAATACCTGGACATGGACGAGGTGTACGATTTCAGCAGTTATCGAACTTTGAGCGAGGGCGTCTAGTCAGACTCCGCGAGGCCGGGTGGTCGTATCGTCGTATTGCTGAGCGAATTGGACGAGACGTATCGGTGGTGGTACGATGGTGGCGCAGATGGTCCGAGGAACATTCCCACACGAGAAGACGTGGAACCGGGAGTTACAGACGGACTGATGAGCGGACAGATCGACGCATAAGAAGAGCGGCGTTGTCAATCAGAGCATCCACTGCGACGCAAATCCGAGCGGCCGTTGCACCTGAGGTGACTGTGCGAACAATCCGCAACCGTCTACTGGATGCAGGACTACGTGCACGTGTGCCTCTGGCATGTGTACCTCTGACTCGAGCAGACCGTTAGGAAAGGCTGCAGTGGTGTCACCAACGTCTGCACTGGAGAACGCAATGGCGATCTGTCGTGTTCAGCGATGAAAGCAGATTCTGCTTGGGAGCCTCTGATGGCCGTATGCGTGTTCGCAGACGCACAGGGGAGCGTCTATACCCTTCTTGCATCCTCCAGCGACACACAGGGCCTACACCTGATCTCCTGGTGTGGGGAGCGATCAGCTATCACTTCCGTACACAACTAGTGTTTGTACCGGGTACGTTAAACAGCACCTCCTACATCAACAACATCATTCAGCCCGTTGTTGTGCCATTTCTCAGGTCAGTCCATCGTGGTGTTTTCCAGCAAGAGAACGCACGGCCACACACGGCACGTGCAACGCAACATGCACTTCAGGGTGTGAGACAACTTTCATGGCCTGCACGTTCACCGGATTTGTCCCCCATTGAGCACGTGTGGGATTTTATGGGACAATGACTTATTCGGCCTTCACGGCTAGCCACGACTATCCCCGATTTACGCGTCCAGGTTGAGGATGCTCGGAACTCAATACTTCAAACTTACATCCAACATCTGTACGACAGACTCCATGCCAGAATTGCACAGTGTGACGCAGTTCATGGCGGTTCAACCTCGTACTAACCATGTTACATGGAAATATTATTTTTCAGTTTACTAGCAAATCCAGCTGTATTTTGCCATAATGTTTTGATCACGTTATCCTCTGTGTTCCGTTATTATGCTGTATAAATTTCGTTGGTATCAGACGTCTCCTTCTTGGTGTTCTTTTTTCACTTTCTGCCAGTGTAGTATGATGAAGGAATGTGTTTGTTTTTGACATAGTTATTTTCTTCTTTTTCCAATCATTTAATAACCAACTGAGGCTATGGGTTGCAATTATATCTTTCTAAATATTTCTGTCCTGGGTTTGTTTGTTCCACAGCTTTCCTGCAGTTTTGTTTATATAATCCATCCATTTGCTCTCTTGTCTTCTTACTTCTCCCTTTCCTTCATATAGTGTCCATTCTGTTATTATTTTAGTCCATCTATAATTTTCCATTCTTGCTATATTGCCAGCCCATTTCCAGTCGAAATTAAGTATCTTTTCACCGACGTTTAAATTTTTTTTTTCTGGATCGTATTTCTGTATTTATTTCTTTATCTTGAAGTCTTATATTTAGTAGGGATCTTTCCATTTTACTTTGCGTTCTTTTATTTTTGTTATTATATCCACCTTATTTATTACTAGTAGTAAAATGGGAAAGTGGCATTTACTATATTTCTCCAATTTGCTTTGACAAATGAACAAGCAGTGGTATTATTTTCTGTATTTCTTTAACTAGCTACGATAAATAAATGGCGTAGTTGATATTTATTCCTTTTCATTAATTCTACTAGTTTCAACTATGAACCATTATTAGCCGAAATGTGATTATTACTGCATTAACTGTTTTCTGCGAAACAAAGTCATTCCATAATCGGGAATATATTCATTTTAAAAATATGAGTTTTACACTTCTCGCAGGCTGTTGACTCGTATTGTGAAGCATTTCCAAATAAATGTGTAGGTAGTCTAACACGACGAAGGTCACCTGAATACCTACCATCAACTTGTATGTTTCCTGTTGATCATCGGATTTGCATCATAAGATGATGACAGTGTATTTACCTCATAAGCCAAATACACGACAGATGTAATGCGCAGTAAAGTACATAATCACGTCATAGGCCGCTATCAATTAAACCTAAGTAGCATGATTTAATATACCCTGCTGGCCATAAAAAGTGCAACACCACGAAAGACAAGATGTATTGAAGCTACATTAATTGTACAGAAATCGGATGATACAAGGGTTAATCGGTTACAAATAGAGCACGATGTGACTAGGAGAATATATAACAATCACTATCTGGTGTAGCCACCATAGGCGGCATTTGCAGCTGCTACACGTCCCAGCATGGAAAGAAGGAAGAGACGTTGGATGGTGCTTGGGATGTCCGTGCACACAACTTCTATACGATGCCACTGTTCCTCAGTTGTAACGGGAGTTTTCTTTGGCGTGCGGATTGTCCAGCGATCGTGAACAACACGTGTTCAATAGGCGACTTATACAGGGACAGCACGTGCCAAGGAAGTCTTGGACGTTGCGTGCTACTTGCGGTCGTGCATTATACTGTTAATAAATGTTATCAGACAGTCCCTGAAGATAGGGTACAACAACAGGCTCCAACAAATCAGTGATCTAATGATGGCTGTTCTACATACCGGTAATGTGGACCAGGCGCTTGCGAGAATGGAATCCAGATGCACACTATACCATAGCGACGGATACCGGTGCTGTATGGCGCAGTATAATTTAGGACACACTCAGACGGTCGCCACGGTAACGCTACACACGGATTTGTGCATAATGAGGCTGCAAAGAGAAACGGCATTCGTCGGAAAACACGATTCCTTGCCATTCACTCTTACATTCGCTTTGTTCTTGGCACCATTGAAGTCGCAGGCGCACGTGTTGTACAGTAAGAGGCAGCTGAAGCAGTGGGAACAGTTTAAAATCATCCAACTGCTTCAGACGAAGTCGAACCATTCGTGAGGAGACTGGATGTTGTGCCGCACACCCGAACTGTTAAGCTATGGTGGTCTATTTGCCTGTGCGAACTGTCATATCCAATCTCACCAGATATCGGTCCTCACGTTCGGTGGCGAGACCGGGCCGTTGGGATCCCCATGTCGGTGTGTTCGTTCCTCCGCTACCCACTTACGACATATTCTTCCCACCGAGATTGTTGCTCGTGTGGGACGGTAGGGCCTACCGTCCTACACGAGCAACGATGTCTCGGAATGATAATCCTGATGTGTCACAATTCTCTCGCGATCGAAGTCGGAACCATGCTAGTAGGGCTGCCGTTGTCTTCAACGGGGTATGCTACATCTGTCCGTGGCCAGGAATGGCGAGCAAACACATATTGAGCACCTAACACCGGCTCCTTGTTCAATCCTCTTATACGGTTTCCAAGAGGCGTTACTGTCCCACATGATTAACATATGTGGTTCCCGGTTAATAACTTACATGTCTCCGTGTTCTACACTTCTGCCAAGTTTCCAGCCCCTGGGATGCAATATTCCTGGTGTTGAACTTTTAATGTCCTGCAGTGTGCATTATGTAACTAGCAAAAAATCTTTCCATTACAATATTTCGTAATAAATGAACGTTGGATATACATTACAAGCCGCGATTTAAGTGAACGTCCTACGCTTTAAAAATCATTAAACACTAGATTTGTTTACATTAGCGTCTTCACGAGAGATGATATATGCTGGTGAGATTTTCAGTATTACCAAGGAGAGGAGAACACTGTTAATGGAGCACAGAAATTGGCAATAAATAGTTACATTTGTTGTTACTCAAATTTCCATTTTTAAAAACATTTAATTTCATCAACTTTTGATCGTTGATGCGTGAAAACAATATTTGGGCATATTCGGTTTTACATACAATACTTAGTTCGGAAAAGATATTTATATATAAAAACACGTACGATTTTTGAGTGTCATCTTTGTTTTCTTCAACTTTGGTGATATTACCTTAGCTAATATGCTAAGGTTGGTATGGATCCCCATTTTAAAGGATATAGATCTTACAAATTAAAGGGAAATATCACTGTGTGTAGTATAAAAGAGGGAAAAATATTGGGTTAAAGCAGATGAATGAATTTGGTTTGACAGTGTGTTACCGGAGAGGGTTTTAATGTATATTCTGTGAATTAATCTCTGTGACTCCCTCGCCTTTGGGGGAGGGGGATACAGGTACGTCAAAGATCCCCAACGAGACACACATTTTGTAGTGTTTTCCATGGGGTGCTTTGATCTTTAAAGACAAAGCGTCTGCACTCTCCTTTAGTTCAATGACGGGTTTTATTTATAGCAATATGCAGTTTTTTCTCCTTTTAAAATATGGTGTTTTTAAATAATTTGGATATGTCATTCCAGACCCTAAAAAAATCTTAACTGTTTCTGAAAATCACAGACTAGCGTCTGTACGCCAACGACGTGCAAAATGTTAGAGAAAATTATTCTTATTATATATCCCTCATTATACCGTATGTTAAAAAAGTTTTAGAGAAAACCACTACATTGAATATCAGCTATGCAGTATCGTGCCTTCGTCATACCGAATGCACCTTTAATAACTTGGATGGGGATGGGTTGACGTTCACAGCAGCGATTTGACGTCCCGGTCAAATGGAACTTGCTTTCGTTCGGAGGGGACGATCAGTTGCTTCCAACGCCGTGTTTCTGCATTTGTTTACATAGCAGAGTTCCATTTGCAGGGTCTTAGTGAATCACTTTCATTGCAATCATCAATGTTGATTAACGAATTTTGATGTTACAATACGAGTAAAATGGGTTAATATTATTTCACGAATTATTTAGAAAGTTGTCGCAAAAAAGCTGATGGGATATAAACTTGTCTAATATTTAAATTTAAAAGTTTCACGCAAAATGAAAGAAATGTTAATGTTTAGACGAAACTGACAAATTTCTTCACACATTTTTGCTTTGAACGCGAGCTGATGGAAACTTAGGAACTTGGAAAGTGTTCGCTCTAAAATGAATGAAATGTGATGTTGCTTTCCAGACATATTACTTCAATATTTGCGGCACGATATACGAATTTTCAGACGAAATTAATAAAACGAACCTAACAAATCACTTAGAAGGTTCTACTTAAAAATCAACAAAATTTATTTAAAATGAATAAATGTATTATTTTAAAGTTGGAGCACCAAGTGAAGGAAAATCTACTATTTCGACGAACCTGAAAAATTACTTCGATGGTTTTACGGATAATTAAAGAAATAAGGAACCATTTTACTAAAAAACTAATAAATATATCGCAGAAAATGATAAAAATTGTAGCATTTAAACGGAATTAATAATTAATTCGATAGATCTCGCACTAAGAGAAGCAAAGTCGAATATTTAGGTGAAATGTAAAAATTTGTTTAAAAGTTTTGAGCAAAGTTCCAGTCCCCACGACTGAACAGATATAGAATTTTGGAAGGGAATATTCGAAGGCAGAGTTTTTGGGCATCCAAGTAATCATAAAAATTATATTTTGAACGACTTAAACACAATGGTGCTGTTATATACCATAACCAATTATTATTAGTAGTTTCATTGATTAAATCATAAGAGATAATTTCGCCCGTTGGTTGTTTTATTAACTAACAGAAGAAAAAAACCCGGCAGCACCGACCAGTTCAGCCGTCTGGTAAATCCAGGCATCCGCTGAGATTCCGCAATCTGTCCTTTCTCAGATTCCGATAAATCCTTCCATTTATCCATCACGTTCCCACTTGAACTACTTACATACCGCTGCACTCACGCATTATATTTGGTTTGTCGGTCGACTAACCGCGCCTTCTCGGAAAGCACTTGGTCAACAGGCAGCTTCCGCATTTTATGGGGTTTGTCATAATTCCGTAATCACTCGATGTGAATTAATGAAACGAAATGCTTTGAAGGTAAACTTCTTTAGATTTTGTTAGACTAATATTGTTCAAGCATTTTTCGAACTGTCAGTTCCTTAGAAACCATCGCCTTGTTTCATCGCATAATTTTTAAATACACAGTTTTATATACTATCTTATTCATGTATAATGTTTCTACGAAATTGTCTGTTGCTTGTTTGATGAAAGACGAAATTGTTTAAGCAACTAAGTAGGATATTTTTAGTGAGAGCTTCAAACATACTAACGTACGGTGAGTTTAATGAACATTCAACATTATTTACTTTGTATATTCAGAACTATATTTTCCGTACAAACGTTTTCTCCAAGGTGAGGCATAGGAATTGTAACAATACTGATTATTTTTGCAGTTATACGTGTATTACACCTAGAAAGCAATGTCATTTTGTGATACAGAACATAGTACCTTTAGCTATTGAAAATCTATGGAAATTTCGTAATTTAAGGGCATCACCTTTTCCAAGTATTATAACTGTTACTGATAAAAGGAACCACGGGTGCTTAAAAGATAATAATAATTTTGATAGCAAAGGCTGAAGGGTGCTTGGTGTTAGTCTGGCATAAAATGAAATTCTGTTATATCTATCAGCACACACACACACGCTCGCGCGCGCACGCACAACCCCACCAATATTTTTACTAGTGCATATTTGCGTAATCGTTCAGTTCGTGCAGTATGCTCCTTGAGAAAAGAAATTCATTAACCAAAGGGCAAATTCAGATTCGTTTAGTTTTGTATACATGCAGTTGCTCTCACCTGCTATCCAGATTTGAGCGCGAAGTGTTATTTAACACTGGCGATTTCGTTGGGTAACATGGATACTTCACGCATTTTTGAGCTTCCTACACAGAAGGAAGTATGATATAACCAATTTTTTACAATATCACTAACAATACTTTCAGTGCATTTAAAAATTACTGAAATTTGAAAAACGAAACAAATTGATCGTTAATGCATGGGCTTTGCTTCTTTTTTTGAATCTGCCATATTACATGACGTTGAATTCCGCTCACTTACCTGGAAAGGAAATGCTTCTTATTTTGAATCTGTGCGATGTTTTATTAACTTTAAATTACTCTTCGGTAAGAATTCCCTTTTTGTGTTTAGAGTGCTTATAGACCTTATGTAATGAAAGTATCAGGACACCTAATTTTGGGAAGTAGATTTGACTTTTTACGTCAGACCCATCACCCATACAGGTGTAAAAAGACACACATGACTTTGCACGCATTACGGACAAGCACAAATAGTAAAACTCGTTCATAAGGCAAAGCTCAGTGACTTTCACTGTGACACCGTTGTAGGATAACTTCTTAAGAACTGGTCATTTCGTGAAACCTCTGCCCAGCTGTAGATGCCACGATCGACTGCAAGTGATATTAGTGTTAAGTGAGAGCGCTTGGAAGTAAAGAAACGCGTAATCGCGATCTAGTAAAACGCAAGTGCGGAAACCACTGGCAGCTAAAGCGGTCCTTAGTTGCAACACTCACCAATGAAGTCCATAATGCCTCTGGAAGCAACGCCAGAACGATAAACTTCTTTGTGAGCTGAAAAGAATGAGTCTCAACGGTCAAGCAGCCGAAATAAAGCCTAACATCCTCAAGAGGAAGCAAATTTACATGCCTCAAAAAACTTGAAAATTATATCGCTCTGGAAGAGGAATCAAACCCACATTTCCCGATTTACCTTGCAGTTTGCTACTGTTACCACCCCGAACAAGGAATCTCCAAGACTCCAGGTTCGATTCCCGTTCCAGCACGATGTAATTTTCAAGCTTTCTGAGGTATGTAAACTTGTTTGATTGATTTTTCATCCATTTGCCTGTAACATTTATTTGACTATGAGCAAGATAAACGGCAAGCGATGTTTGGTATGAAACTTCACGACAATAGATTCTTAATGAAAGTAAAGGCATTTTTTGGAGTGACGAATCTGACTTCACATTCTAGCAAAAATATAGTTCTGATGTTGGATCTAGTGCCCAAGGGAGGACGAACGCACTGCAAAATAGTCATCTCTAAATATGGGATTGGTGGCACCAACATCCACGTCCTGAAAGCTGGCACGACAGTGGTGGTCACAAACATATCAAGGGTTACCTGCAAGATATGTCTAACGGTGCTTGCTTCACAGAGGACAAGAAGCTTGCCGTTCGTTGCTTCCACTTCTCTTGACCTTAAACCACAGACTCCAGCGGCGGCAATGAAGTCAACAACGCATGAATGGAAGTCCATAGTGCTTTACAAAGAGTAGTAGTTTCATCTCATAGCACTGGGATGACGAATCTTGAACGGCAACGCCGTGGTGAAAACTTGCACTAGGCATGCAATATGTATCGTCGTACGGACCCGAAACAAGGCGTTACAATATGAACTCTGTTAGGTTCCGCTCATACTCCCACATCCTAAGCATTGTAGAGACCACTATCAGTCAGCTGTGCGTTATGGAAGCTGAAGTGTTGCCATATCTGTAGACGGTCCACGATGCTACTTTTCAACAGGACAAAGGTTGACTTTATTTGGCGCTGAATGCCTTACAATTGATGGATGCCCGACATAAGCAACGTCTTTCTTTGCAAGCGCAAATGTCTGAGATTTTCTTCATTGAACAATTGTGGATATGGTCTTTTAACGCCTGGTATGTCAGTCTACGCTCCTGTTCCCCAAGATATGTTTGGCACTAATCCAGACAGCACTGAAGGACTTTCCGCACTGCGACCCACAGGACTTCCTGTCGATGCCACGCAGTCACCAGGCGTTTTCCTCTCTCGTGGTGAGTACACAACGCACTGATTATTGTGTTTCATTTCATATCCAAAACAGGTCTGTTCTTATCAATTACACTTCTTTTTAAATAATGAACTCTATACATTTCACTTCAACATCACAAGCATTTCTTCGAGCAGAATTTTCAACGGACAGCAGTGTATTAAATGTGTGATATGAAATATGATCCGCAGCACCGTGCTACTGCGTTTCGTTTTTTTAAAATCATGGTTATTTCACAAAGTTTTTCCCATTGAAAAAGAAACAGAAAATCGGGCAAAATAACTCAGTACAAAATAGTTTTTGGAATTGTAATTTAAGTAATATATAAAAAGACTGAACTACTTTAGGACCACAAAAAGCAATACATATTGGGCTTGTAGTAATTGATATTTCGTCTGCATTAGAACGGGAGAATCAGTGTAATGTATTTTTTCTGTTTTTCTATTGGAGCTTTAACGATCACCGTGAGCAACTCAGTGAGATATAAGCAGTCGCCCGCACCTAATTTAGGGGCAATGGTTCCAAGAAAAGCCGAGAAGCATGGCCATAAGACAAACTCAACATCCATGACTCACCGGAATTCGAACCCAACTCGAAAGAATGATAAGAATCCATCGGTTAGACATCGGGGCGGCTATTTTATTTTCAAACTGTTTTCAGCCTTTCACAAAAAAGTTTTAAGTTTACGAAATTTTAGTTTTTCACTTTTTAGTTTAATGAATTTATTGTTAAATACTGAAGGCGACACATTACTAAAGGATTCCTAATTGTATCCCGGAGAAGTTCACATAAAAAAATAATTTGGTTTCCTGAAACAGAATGAAATGATAATTTATATTTTTGCATCAGATTAACATCACCAGTTGAGAAATTTCAATGTGAATAGGCTACATTTTTTTGCCTTCAGATAGCCAACAAATGGAGACCTGACATTTATTTGTATATATCCAGATAAAGGGTTAAAATGTAAAGAAAATTACACAAGGCCGGTTTTTATCTGGTTCGTTTCTTGTTTGCAATTAAATGAGATTAGAAAGGTTACCCCTTTTTGTGATTTTAATAACTTTGAAATCCAAAGAGTTTTTAGAGATTGCAGGAAATCTATGTTTCAAATTACCCAGGTGGAATAAAAACGGATTTCATAAGGAATCGCACAATTTTCTCACTTTTTAAGCGAAGGAAAACAGAATTATGGAAAAGAAACGAACCTAAGACTAAAGCAAGAAATATAAACAAAAACGGTCTGGTAGGTACATGGCACTGCGAGATTTTCAAATGACTTTGCGAAAATTATCTCCCTAAAATTATCCAAAAGAGAAAACAATGCACAATTCACAAAAATACATGCGATTCTCATCACACAAATAAAATTAAAAATATTAATCAGTCAAATTTCATTTTCGTCTCTATCACGCATCCCAGTGTAACGCTCACTTTGCTTGTAGCTCCTCCATTAAGCCATGAGTCTCAGATTTCACATAAAGATTTCCCTAACCCGTTTCAATAGTACTTCTGCAGTAACAATTTTACCATAGAGGCATTTAAAGCAAAGTAAGTTTAATAGGAATTACATTTTCTGGATAAAAACTGACCGAATGATAAAACAAATGTATATTCCAGTCGAATGAACAAGTATTTTACAGAAAGTTTAGAAAAACGGCATGAAAGGTAAGTATTGCAAAAAATTTTTTTAGAAAAAAAAAAAAAAGGTTCCTGATGTTTTATTTTATTTTCATTAATTCTTGACACTCAGTTGTGAACATATCGTTAACATTTGTGGTTTCAAAGAAAATATTTATAAAAGTTTGCGTTAAAATATTCGTAATATATATATATATATATTGGGATGTAAGGTCAGGTGTTGCGTAACATCACAGCCTGTCCTTGACAAATGTCAACCCCGCCTTCTCGTGGTGCATCCTGTTCCCACTAAAACGGGCTTTGACGACCGCCAATAGCGGTATAACTATACCATCAGGATTAGAGGAAATGCTATCCCACACTCACCAACCCGCTTGGCAAGCGTGGTGAGTTATGGCCAAAATCCTCCAAAATGACTCCACAACTTAAATCTTGGCCCTCAATCTCCGGCAGCTGGAATGTACTAGGCCAAGGCAGCGGCCAGTGTGACATGAAGGCAGAGGGTGCTAAGAATCCCCGGAGGACCGGACTAGGCTGCCATCTGATGCTGACCTTGGCTACGTATAATGGACGCTTTCTATCTTCTGATTCAAGGCTTCTTGAATTGGAAGAGGAATTAAAAAGGATCAAGTGGGACATTGTCGGGCTAAGTGAGTTAAGGAAAAAAGGAGAATATCTCATTGAACTGAAAAGTGGACATCTCCACTACTATCGTGGGACAGATACTGGCAGAGCTGGTGGTGTTGGATTTATAATAAACAAGAAACTGAAGGATAAAGCTGTTGAAGTTGAAAGTTCCTCTGACAGAGCTGCACGACTCGTTATCCAACTCTCGAGAAGATACCTGGCTCATATTATTCAAACTTATGCTCCCACCACAAGTCATCCTGAAGAAGAAATTGAAGAATTTTATGAGGAAATTCGTCATCTAAATAATAAAGGTAAGCAGCATTTGAAGAAAATTAAGGGAGATTTCAATGCAAAAATAGGGCAACGGCAACAGAATAAAACTTCAGTAGGTAAATTCGGTCACGGCAACAGAAACCAGCGTGGAAATACTCTCCTTGAGTTTGCGGAGGCAGAAGGGTTTTTCATTTTCAACTCCTTTTTCAAGAAAAAGCCACACAGGAAATGGACATGGAGGCACCCTAATTGAACGACAAGTGAAATTGATTTTATTATGTGTAACAAAAAATTCGTAATAGAAGACTGCAGTGTGCTAAACAAGTTCAACACAGGTAGTGACCATAGATTGTTGAGATGTAAGATGCACATCAACACTAAACTTGAACGTGGCAAGCTCATAAGACAAACAAAATGTATTGACATAACCAGCCTTAAAAACACCATAATACCTTCAAGTTGGAACTGAAGAACATATTCTCCGCTTTAAAAGGCCTAACATTGGAATAAGTGGATATTTCTGAAGTTAACAGAAAAGTAACCAAAGCTCTTATGGAAACAGCAACAAAATTAGCTGGGTCTAAGAACAAGTTGCATGTGAACAAATTATCAGGAAAAACCAAAATGTTGATACAAAAAAGAAGAGATATGAGGACAAGTAAAGAAGATGTGACTTCCAAATTGGAATATATAGAGCTATGCAAGACAGTACGAAACGTATCACTGAATACGTGAGGAAATTCAACTGTGAACTAGTGAGGAAAGCAATTGAAAACAACCAAAGCCTAAAGATAGCAAAGGGACATCTCAGTAAGGGAAGAAAACAGATTATGGCACTGAGAAAAGAAGATGGTTCTGTAACAAGAAATAGAGGCGAAATTTTGACAAGAGTGAAAGATTTCTACTCCAAATTATATGAAAGGGATGATACATGTACTCCAGACATCATGAAAGGTACCAGAGTTCTTCCAGTCCTCCCAGCAGACGTTGCACATGCAATCAAGAACATGAAGCAGGGAAAAGCTCCAGGAGAAGATGGAATTACTGTAGACATCATACAAGAAACAAGTGGAGAAATCGAAACAGTACTCGCCCAAATTTTTACTCGATGCCTTAATGAAGGGAACATTCCTGAGGAATTTAACAACGCTACAATGATCCAGCTACATAAAAAAGGTGACATTGTGGATCTCAGGAACTACAGACCTATCAGCCTCCTATCAGTGGTTCATAAAATCTTCACTAAAGTTCTTTCACACCGCTTGAAGGTAACACTAGGCCGCCCCGGTGGCGCAGTGGTCTAACCGATGGCCTCTGATCATTCGTCCGAACGGGGTCCGGGTTCGAATCCCAGTGAGGCCTGGATGTTGTGTTTGTCTTACGGCACTGGCTCTCTCCCTTCCCTGGAACCAGTGACCCTAAATTAGGGACGGGCGACTACTTATAGCCCATTGAGTTGCTCACGGTGGTCGTTAAACCTCCAATCAAAAAAAAAAAAAAAAAAAAAAAAAAGGTAACACTGGGCATGGCTCAACCGAGAGAACAACCTGGATTCAGGAGTGGCTACAGCAAAATAGATCATATCCACGTACTGAGAGAACTAACTGAAAGAGCGAGGGAATACGAACTTCCATTTTGCATGGCTTTTATCGATTATGAAAAAGCCTTTAATTCGGTGAAACCATCAGCAGTTACAATGGCTCTGAAATCCTTTGGTATTGAAGATGCATACATTAATATTTTTAATAACATCTATGAAAATGCAAGTGCAAAGATTCGGCTGTTTGAGAATACAGCACAAATAAAAGTAGGAAAGGGAGTGAGACAAGGTGACACCATATCTACGAAGCTCTTTAATGCCACATTGGAGGGTGTCTTTCAGTCGCTGAGCTGGGTAAACAATGGGATAAAGATTAATGGAGATTATCTAACTCACCTTCGTTTTGCTGATGACGTAGTCATTTTTGCAACTACCCCATCAGAGCTGCCGGGTATGTTCCAGGAACTTGCTGACAAGAGTAAAGAAATGGGATTAAATATGAACTTTCAGAAGACAAAAGTGATGTTAAATGCTTTTTCAAGAAATGAAGATTTATCGATTGATGGAGAAAAGCTGGAGATAACAGACACGTACGTTTATCTTGGACAGCAGATATCAAGTGAGGGTCACATTGATGAAGAAATTAATCGGCGTACAAAACTTGCCTGGATAGCTTTTGGAAGATACAGCATAATTTTCAAGAGCAATGTGCCATTAGGTCTTAAAAGGAAAGTGTTTGATCAATGCATCCTTCCAGTGCTTACGTATGGTGCAGAGATGTGGACCTTAACTAAAAGAGACATACAAAGGTTGCAGACAACTCAAAGAAGCATGGAGAGGTGCATGCTTGGTGTAACCAGG
Source organism: Macrothele yani (assembly GCA_039090855.1). Lineage (NCBI taxonomy): Eukaryota > Metazoa > Arthropoda > Arachnida > Araneae > Macrothelidae > Macrothele > Macrothele yani. Next base: position 108,972,062 of record CM077015.1, on the reverse strand, counting down.
AGAGATAAGAAGAGGAACTCGTGGATCCGAAAAAAGACAAGAGTGGAAGACATCATGATCAGAGTTAAATCCCTGAAATTGCAATGGGCTGGACATACTGCCAGAAGGACAGACCATCGATGGACAGCCGAAATTTTAGATTGGATTCCAAGGGACAGGAAAGGACCCACAAGAAGACCACATGGGAGATGGGTGGATGAAATTCCAAAGTATGCAGGAGTGACATGGAGGAGACTGGCACAAGACAGACCGTTGTGGAGGAAACTTGGGGAGATTTTCATCCAGCAGTGGATTGATAATGGTTGACAATGATGATGATGATGATATGCATATGTTTTCCATAAAGTTGAAATACAAAACTCTGCTGAGCCTATTAATGGGAAAACAGTTTTTCCCTCATTGGCTCCTGAATAACGAGGCAATAGTCGACTCCTACCAGAACACTGAGCAAACAGCAATTTTCTTTTATCAGGTGCCTAACTTTTAAAAATTGAATGTATTTTAATAGTTTTGTTTTGCGAGAGAACTGGTTGTTCCTCTGAGAGAATTGTGCGTGTGTGCTGTCCGTTTCTTTTTAGGTTCGCCCTTCCCTTGTCCTTTCTGCGTTTGCTACCGCTGGATGTTGGTTGCTAATGTTATTGCTCGGAGTGTGATGCTGCTGCAGGTAAGTATGAAGATTATTTTATAACTTCATTACTTAACGGGAAACCGTATACTCCTTGCACTCTAATTCTTCCGTACTTTTCTTTTATACTATCCCATCAGGACACACTGTTCCCACTTCTTTCAGTTTTCCATTTTTCATCTACCAGAAGTCACAGCGCGCTGTGGGTTCAGGTATCTAAACCTAAGATAGGAAACGTTGATTTAAAATACCATAAAGTTGCTTTTTTTAACTGAGTGTTTTTAAAGGGGTTGTATCTCCCGCTTCAAAGCTTAGATTGCACTATGTGGAGTAATATTTTGAACAGTGATCAATATCATTTGTATTCATAGCCAGCAAGTTGTGATTCAACTAAATGCGACAAATAATAAAATTAGGGCACTTAGAATAAAACTTTGCTGAACATTTTTACCGTAAGAACGGTATTTCACATTTCTCAGCTGATATATTGTGTTGGAAAGAAATTAACACCCGATGGCGAGGTACCCGAAGTCGAAGCTCTGGCCACGGAGCACATTGGCCACAGAGATTGCATAGCACTCCAGCATGACATCAATAGGTTTGTGTCTTAATTTAGTGGCAGTTAGCGGTCAAATAGTGAACAGTGTAAGCGCTAGCGATCATAGAAGTAGACAAGGAGCACAACCGCCATTGAATGCTGCATGAATGTCGTCGCGCAAGCATCCCCGTGAGTGCGGTAATGGACATCACCAGTGTGTACCCTAATGCCATACCACATAATCAGTGCTGTCATTGGATTGAACGGTTTCAATAGGGAAATTATGACCTGTGAGACCGTCCCAAAGCCGGAAGACACGCAACGGTCGATATGGACATGCTGAAATTATTAATGAAGACTAACCTACGTGTGATCAGGTAAGAGTTGGCCAGCACACTTGGTATCTACCCACACGAGCATTATCACGCAACGGCCTCCAGCTTGGGACGGTCAACAAGAGGGAATTTGTGTAGCCAATGAAATCAGAGTTGAGTAGAAGGGAAATCGCATGAGTTTACAATTTTCCCTGTTTGCACGTAACCAAGTTAAACCGCTCTTGGAACGCGTTGTTATGGATGACGAGAAATTAATTCTATACGATAATGTCACTGCCGAGAGACACTGATTGTGACTGAAAACAGAAGAACACGCTGACCTATGAAACCGGCTTGTCCCCACGTAAGGTTCTTCTGTCTGCTTGGTAGGGTATGCGATGTCTAGTGTTTTTCAAGCTTCTGCCGGGCTACACCACTATCACCGTCGATACGTACAGTCCCCTCGACGATCTGATAAACTTACGATACAATTTACCCACAGCAGCACGCGAACGGTTCACAAAGTGCACTGTTTAAAGAACACTGCCACCCTTGGTCCGAAAGCCGATAGTCATCCCTTTTTGCAAATCTTATAAATCGCTCCTTTTATCTATGACAGCAACGACTGATTTGTGTTCAGAATGCCTACATCCCAGCTTATATACACTCCATGAAAGCTAATGACTCGTGCCTTCTTGCATTGGCTACGCACTGTTGACGTCAAAAGTAGGAAGTAGTCACAATAATGTAACTCGCCGGCGTATATATATAGATACACTGGCGGAAAGTGAAAAAAGAACACCAAGAAGGATTTGGCGGACGATCATGAAATTTACATATGTTAATGGGGTCGAGTTTACATAGGTGTAATGTTAATTTGGGCACTAACCGGTGAGCGATTACGCCACAGCACGGCATAATATGCAAATTATCGTCGGTGGTATTTAAGGAGCACGGCGAAGTGAATGTAATCAGTCGTCGGCGTACGGACACGTGCGAAGACCCTGAAGAAGCCGCAATGCCTGGACATGGAAGACGTGTACGATTTCAGCAGTTATCGGACTTTGAGCGAGGCCGTCTAGTCGGACTCCGAGAGGCCGGGTGGTCGTATCGTCGTATTGCGAAGCGAATTGGACGGGAAGTATCGGTGTTGGTACGATGGTTGCGTAGATGGACCGAGGAACATTCCCACACGAGAAGACGTGGAACCGGGAGTAACAGACGGACTGATGAGCTGACAGATCGACGCATAAGAAGAGCGGCGTTGTCAAGCAGAGCATCCACTGCGACGCAAATCCGAGCTGCCGTTGCGCCTGAGGTGACTGTGCGAACACTTCGCCACCGTCTATTGGATGCAGGACTACGTACACGTTTGCCTCTGGCATGTGTACCTCTGACTCCAGCCCACCGTCAGGAACGGCTGCAGTGGTGTCGCCAACGTCTGCACTGGAGAACGCAATGGCGATCTGTCGTGTTTAGCGATGAAATCAGATTCTGCTTGGGAGCCTTCGATGCCCGTATGCGTGTTCGCAGACACACAGAGGAGCCTCTCCACCCATCTTGCATCCGCCAGCGACACACAGGGCCTACACCTGGTCTCCTGGTGTGGGGAGCGATCAGCTATCACTCCCGTACACAACTAGTGCTTGTACCGGGTACGTTAAACAGCACCTCCCACATCAACAACATCATTCAGACCGTTGTTTTGCCATTTGTAAGGTCGGTCCATCGTGGTGTTTTCCAGCAAGATAACGCACGCCCACACACGGAAAGTGCAACTCAACATGCACTTCAGGGTGTGAGACAACTTCCATGGCCTGCACGTTCACCAGATTTGTCCCCCATTTAGCACATGTGAGATTTTATGGGACAACGACTTATCCGGTCTCCACGGCCAGCCACGACCATCCCCGATTTACGCGTCCAGGTTGAGGATGCTTGGAACTGAATACTCCAAACTTACATCCAACATCTGTACGACAGACTCCATGCCAGAAGTGCACAGTGTGACGCAGTTCATGGCAGTTCAACCTCGTACTAGCCATGTTACATGGATATGTTATTTTTCAGTTTACCAGCAAATACAGCTGTATTTTGCAATAATGTTCTGATCAGGTTATCCTCTGTATTCCGTTATTATGGTCTATAAATTTCGTTGGTATCAGAAGTCTCCTTCTTGGTGTTCTTTTTCACTTTCCGGCAGTGTATATATATATATACACGGTCGTATCAGAATAGAAGGAACACCCCGATAATCACAATGTACCCGACGAGGGCAGATGAGCCACAGTGTCTCTGGTGAGCACTTTAGGCAGTGGCAGTAATTTGACGGATATTTAAAAATGAACTATCGTCGGCTACTGTGCCAGTGGTGGAAGCAACTCAGAAACGGCAGATTGCGTGGGCTGTTCATGAGGGACTGTAGTAAGGGTGTACCATGAATGGATTGCTGGCACACGGAATGCCTCCCGACGTCATAACGGTGGAGCTTCAAAGGGCATCGGCCTCAGATGAGAGCGTAGCCTCCGTCGAATGGTAAAGGGTAATCGACGCGAAACAATGCAGCAAATAACGACACAAATGAACGTTGAGGCACCCAGCTTTTATTGAAGGTAGAGCGAACCCTGTTAAGCATGGGTTACCGAAGTCGACGTTGCGTCAAGGCGCACATGTCAACCCATGTTCATCGGCAACCTGGCCTGATGTTTGCATGGGAGTACCGTCATAAGACATCGAAAAACTGGGAAAAGGTTGCCTTCTCTAACTAATCGAGGTTTCTGCTCCACAAAATTGATAGGAGATTGCGGATGCGGCGTGAGATATACAAGAACTAACCCACGAACACGCTTGTTTTTCAAGTACAAGCCGGCTGTGGCTGTTCTTATGTCTGGTAGATATTTTCCTGGTATGATTTGGGATCGCTGGTACTACTGGATATGTTCCGGAACGCAAATGGCTACCTGTCTATCCTCTCTGACCACATGCGTCCCTTCGTGTTGGGCGTTAACCTGGAAGCGATGGTGTCAACAAACAGGACAATGCGCCGTTCCAATTCGCTAAGTGGGTTCGTGACTGGTCCGAGAAACACGACAGCGATGCCTCCGTTCTCCCTACTACGGCGAAATCATACGACCTCAATCCCATAGAACATTTGTGAGACTATTTGGATCGGCAGATTTGACATACCGCCCCACAAAGATGTCTTCTCCGGGACCTCCGTGTTCTGCTGCAGTCCGAATGGGCACGTGTCTTTCCGGCAACCTTCCAGGACCTCACTGAGTTTGGGATGTTGCCATTCCCACCCAAGGCCACAGATCTGAACGTGATAGAACACATTTGGGATGTCATGCAACGTGCTATCGAACACAGGAACCCGAGATCTCGGAATACACCCGAATTGCAAAACGTTCTACAGGAAGTATGGTGTGCATTGCCTATAGCATATTTCCAGAATCTAGTGGAGTCCATGCCCCGTCGTATTTCTGCAGTCGTGCGCTCTCGTGGGGTTCCTACTAAGTATTAGGCTGACGTACCAGTTTTTCTGGCACTTCAGTGTATATGAAAAACAAAGTTATACCAAGAAACAAACAAACAAATTTCATGATGCAATGCAATTGTGGAATTCTGTTGGTCTTCAGAAATGGCCTGTTTAACCAAATGATCAGGATCTGTACTAGAAATTCCGTGCCAAACGACGTCAACGGTTTCTCAGTACTGTAAGTCAACGATGCCCAGCGGCCGCCCCGGTGGCGCAGTGGTCTAAGCGATGGTCTCTGATCATTCGCCCGTAAGGGGTCCAGGTTCCAATCCCGGTGAGGCATGGATGTAATGTTTGTCTTACGGCACTGGCTCTCTCCCTTTCCCTGGAACCAGTGACCCTAAATAAGGGACGGGCAATTGCTTCTAGCCCATTGAGTTGCTCAAGATGGTCGTTAAACCTCCAATAAAAAAATGTCCAGCGTTTAACAATATCAAGCAGGCGTTGCTGCTAATGTATAATACCTCAAATCAAACCTCCACATTAATCAGACAACATTACTGGTACTGGAGGTGGGTGAGACTCGTCTCCATCTTCCATACAGTTCCAAATATTCCCCGGCTGACCACCACCGTGCTTTGCTACATTAACCATTTCCTAGAACGGCGGCATTTCCCTTCAATGGTGGATGAGAAATTTGGAATTAGAAAGTTTCTGTTCTCTAAACCTGTCGATTGTTACCACAGTTGGATCGTTGCTGCTGTGTAAATGTTCGCAAATGGTCATACTGTACAAACAATAGCATGTTCTGAGGTGGGCATATATGTATATATTTACCAGAAAGCTTTCTAGCTGCAAATGGGACAAAACTTTGAACTCCTTACAGACTACAGCTTCAATTGAGCGTTGATCACCAACAATCTTTTCCTGAAATGCTCGTATTTTACTCAAATACACTGCCTGAGAGAGTAAATGCCACATCACCAAGACGTGAACGCAGCACGTTGCATGTTGCAGGACGGATGCAAACGTACAAGTTATGCAAATGTTTGCATTTGCCGGTCAAACGCAAAGCGGCGCGCAGGATATAAACGGACATCCAGGCCGTGAGGCCATCGTTCAAGACGTCGCCATGGCCGCGAGAAGTGAGTGGTTCTGCGGTAACCGTGCATGCAGAAGGAACAAGGTGTGCCAATGCGGTTAAGACGCCATCGTACGCAACTTCGTCAAATGGATGAGTTCATGAAAGGTGTCAGAGCAAGCATTCTTAGCGCCAGATTGTCATTGCGGCCCATCGCGGAAGAAACGCAACGTGATGCCACAACCGTCGGTCGTATTTGAAGAAGGTCCACCCAGGAAGGATCTGTGCAACATCGTAGGGGAACCGGGGCACGGAAACGGACGTCCAGCAGCACAGATCGTCGCATCCGAGATCATGCCGTAGCGCACCCAAAAACCACAACGGGGCGGCTTGGGTGCTCCAATGTCACGCCAAATGTCTTCGTCTGGTTTGCTGTTTAACCAAAAGTTGCGAAGGCTACCCTTAACGGCGAGTTATCGTCGTCAGCGCTTGGTGTGGTGTTACTCCAGAGATGCGTGGATTGCCTAATGGAAGAGTGTGGTGCTTAGCGACGAATCGCGGTTGTGCCTCACCACGAATGATCACAGTGTGAAAGTCCGGAGGCGACGTGGCTAACGGGCGGATTTCTTCGCCATTGTGGAGCATAAAACGGTCCGGGAACGTGGAATCATCATGTGGGATGCTCACAGCGCCAACAGCCCCCACCTCTGGTACGCATAACAGGAAGATTAACGGCACGCCGCTGTGTTGACGAGGTGCTGCTGCCCATTACACTACCGTATCTGCAGGGAATCCCAAACGCCGTTTTTCAGCAGGATAACGCCCGGCCGCATACTGCTCGGATCAGTATGAGTGCTTTATGCTTTACATGGTGTGCGGATTCTTCTGTCGCCAGCACGATCCCACGACCTCTCGCCCATCGATCGTCTGTCGTACACGATTGGAAGTCAGTTGAGTACCCTCCCACTCCCGCGAAATGAAGATGCACTGTGGACAAGGATCAATACCGCGTTGTTCGCCATAATACAAACCTCTATTAGGACTGTCATGGCGTTGATGCCACGTCGGATTCAACGATGTATCACCCAAAATCTGGGCCACATTCTTTATTGATCATCCTAAATAGAAGGCTACAGCAGACGAGTCTGTAAGTGCCGATTAAATCATTTTTTCATGACCTACTTGGCTATATGTGTGTGCACTTTGATCTGTTGTTGAGCATTCCTTCATGGTGTGGCATTTTCTTTGTTAAGCACTGTATATGATTGTTTTCTCTATTCCGAAATTAGCGGTATTATTATTTAAAACCATAATTTCACGTTTTAAAAACAGATTTGTTTTCATTCCGTAGATACAGCACTTTCTTATTCTACCTTGTCTTGTAACATCAAAGTACCTCATGAAATCTACTACATATTGGATTCCGTTGATCTCAGAAGTCCAGTACTCCTTTCCCCTGGGGACGAGGAGACAATGAGATGAATACTCAGAAATCATGAAAAACTCTTTCTGCATTTCAACAGAAGGAACGGTACCGAAAGTATCTGTGCAACGTCGTAGGGTGACCGATGCACGGAGACACTGTCTTCGACTATTAAAGGTAGAAGGCTAAAGCAATTTTATTACTTGTCAATCTAATCCATTCATTTCAAAATATTAATAAATATATATCTTACGTTAAACAGAAATTACTGCAAACTAAATATGCGATAATAGATAATATTGTCATCTGTAATGAAACTGTTCTTCAGATTTAAAATATTTCAGTGAAGTTGCATATTTTTTTCTTCAATTTCTGTCCTGAAATATGATAAAAGATTCAATTTTTTTCTTGAATATCTGAAGCAGTTTTACCTTAAAAATTCCAATAGGCATTTAAATGAAGACTGATCTAAATTAAATTATTAAACATCCATTTTTTACTGTATCTCAGTTCCAAACACACAATCGAGACTAAAACAATTCAAAACATTAAACTAAAACAATTCCATCATTAGACTAAATAAATAAACAAATACATTGCTCTTTCCGCCTTTTAGCAGCACACATCAACGGTATAATTGTTATTCGGTCACCGCCCGGGAATTGAATCCCGGATCTCTCGATATCCGGCCGAGCGCGTTAGCCTTACACCAGGGCGGCCAACAATCCACGGCGCTATGTGTGTTTTTCTGTCAGCTTCTGACACAATAAATCCGCACCATAGGTTCAGCAACTTTGTTATTCACTGACGCCACGTATTTGGAGGATTTTTAATCTTTCACATTAGACTAAAGCATTTTTTTTTTCAATTTTGATGCCTGAGCAAGAATATAGGAAAATTTGAATTCTTAGAAAACGATGTTTTGTACGTCACTTTGGCTAGGAAATTTAAACGTCTGGCATCGCTAACCTAGATTTCGCAGCCAATATTGTTGTTATATCGTGTACATTAATATTATCCATTCCGAACATCGGAATGTAAAGGTATTTTCTTCAAAAAATATCGAATTGTCTTCATTAAATTGCTGCAGTAAAAAAACTACAAAAAAATCAGAGGTGTTCATGAAAATGACGAACAGTTTCCTTGCAGATACGAGCATTTCTCTTATACTTAAATGATATAATTAGGCATACAAAAAGTAGTGGTTTTTTCATAAAAGTAATTACATATTTTTCAGTATTAATTTAGTATTTTGTGTTCCAGATCCGTCTCTTTTTATGGGAGTAGGAGGTATTGTACTTATCTACATCTAAAAGGTGTAAGCAAATTAACCAATCATTTCTGGTTTGCCAACAATGCATGAAGTCACCATAATGTCAAAAAAGAAATCAGTTGCTTGTGAATCTTAAGGTAAATTGCTGAATAGGTGAAAGAGTTTCAATCAGTATTTATAATCACAAATATTTATTCATCATGAAATCAGGCACCTTTCTAGCATATTATTCACTTACAGAGCATACATTATAGCATCGCTGAAAGAAAAGGGATTTCGGTAGAACAAAATAGCAAGAAAAAAGAAAGCAGATCAGTATGTTGGGTGAAAATGTAGAAAATTTTGGAACGTAAAAGTGCATGACCGAAGCGAAATTCGTTGCCATTCTGATGGCCACGCAGTTTTCTAACACCTCTATTTGCTTCAAGTCATGATATTCGGAAACAGATGTTTCAACGATCTCTATACCAATAGTAATTGATAGCTAGAGAAAAAACATACTTCTTTTTTTTCAGGTTGAAAATCAAAATCTACTAACACAGCAGCAGTATATTCTCTGATGCTGTACCACTTAACCATTTCTAGCTCCAAATGCTTACTACAAGAGAGATTTATTGAAACTTACTGAACTATTGTTATTCACAGATTAATGTGTAAAACTTTCGGAAATTTCAAATGTACTACTTTTCGATGTGTATCAATCACATGTAAAATAAACCTATATACTCATTATCAAAGTTATTAATGTTTTCTCTTTCGTTGTCTGACATTTCTTCTTCAGTACATATTCACCAAACCGAGAACTCCTCTACTGGCTAAAGGAATTAAGCAGTGGCAATATTGAAATGGAGAAATATCTAAAGATATGAAGCAGTAACAATTTTGCAAAAAATGGTGATGAGTAGAAGAGAGAAGTTGTCAAATGGAGGCGAACGGACCACAGATAAAACAGCCACCATGTAGTCTGTGAGCTTACACAAATATTACTTATTCATATCGCTCGCAGCGTATCCAAGAAACATGGTGATATTTATAATCTCAACATCCAGCGAACAAAACAATCAAGGAGTGAAAAAAAACTGTATATAACATAAAATTTTTAAAGGTTTTCTTTAACTCAATGTAAGAACTCTTTAGTCATTTTAACGTAAACACATAATGAGCACGTCAACAATCAATTCTACAAGAGAGTTATTCATAATGTAAATAAAATATTTTATGAAAATACTAAACGTTACCGAACGGCAAAGATCTGAAACACATTTCGTAGTAAATTCATGTATTAATCAAAATATATTAAACATATTTGCTAAATTAGAAGCATATTTAAAAACCGAAATACATTAGGAAATGTTTAAAATATAATTTCTGTAAAATTAAAGATATGATACCATTCTTCCACCAGGAGGCTGTATATCTAAAACTTTTCCATAAGCAGAAAAGTGAAAAGTTTGCATCATTTCAGCGTAAAGTAAAGAACGACAACTGAGAATTTTAGACTACTTGTAGAAATATCCAACAAAATCAAGAAATTTGATGTAAAAGTTCAAAATGAACTTCAGTTGATACACTGAGTTACATAGTATTCTATAGGATGACTATTTGGGCAAGATATTTACGATTGTGTAAAGCTGTGCTGCTGAGAGAATTCTGTGCCTGGTACATTCACAAACGATTCAATAAAATAATTCATTTACCTCTTAAAATAAATGACTTGCATGGTTAATATACGTATAAGAAGAAGATCCTGAATTTTTTGTGTTCAAAAAATAAAAAAGAATTTTTTGTGTTCAAACAAACACATAACGGTTTTTCGGTAAAGATGAAAAACGCCTTGTAGTATTAAGAAAGGGAAAATAAATAAATCTTGATTTGCATCTTTTTGGTAAATAGAAATAAAACTTAAATGAGTTAAAGAGAGCTATAAATTAATAATTTGAAATATTTTGCATAACATTCGCCGCATTTTGCAGATTGTTGAAATTATCAGCGTCGAATTTCTCTCTGTGTCCGTCCAATGAGCATCTGCCTTCAGCTTTTGTTGATCCGCTAAGAAGAAGGTGGTGCAGCAGCTCACGTTTAAATACTGTTCTTGTTATGTGCACGTGTGCATTTTTCAAATCAATTAGATAATCATAACCAAAAAAGAAACGTACATGTTTAAGAAATCAAAAAGCATATAAACTAAAATTAGCATTAGTCCATTCGATTGATTTTCCACATTTGTTCGTAATCTTTCACTTCCTTTCCGAGCAGTTTGTGGTGTTAGTAACTATGCCGGAACCATATGGTTTCAGTCTCTCTGATCAGTTTTGATCTCACCTTCGGAACGACAAATATTAATCGAGCACGGACCATCGTCAGTTGAGTTCTACGTTGACAAGGGGCAAGTTTAACACAGCCCAGGTTTTGAAAAATAATAAGTGATTTTGGTAACGGCATTTATGTCCGTTCGTTTGTTTCTGAGTATGGTACTATACCCGTCCTTCTGTGTGTCTGTGTATGGTCATGAAATGTCTGAAGTTACTTGTTCGATTAGAAAAAAGCTGACGCCATTAAGTATTTTTAGTTGTAAGTGTGAGGGAGATTATCTGCCATTTTTACTACTTTACGACATATTATCTTCACATTAGAGATCATAAATGCCTACTGCTAAACGCTCACTATAAAATGAGCATTTTTTTCTAAATTCAATATCAGGGTTTGCAAGTTTTCTGTCTCAATCGTTTCATCACCCATTATATGTTTATGCGGCTTCCAAGTATCATCTAGAATAAGGTGCAAAAAAACAAAATTATTAGGAAATAAATAATGTTTATTTTAAAGAAATCTATCTATAATAATGATCAGTTTTTATAAAAAGAGACACAAGAATAATAAGAAATACTGATTTGCAATAATAATATTTTCAATTTTTTATTATTTCAAATCGCGCTAAGCGAAAAACATGATTATTTCGGTCTATTTTATAGCAAGAATTACACATTCCAATGTGATTGAAGCCATGGCTACAATTAAGGACCAAATATGGTTTTAACCAGTCGTATGCTCTGCTTTATATTTTTCAACGTGGTGTAATACTTTGATGCAAGTAAACCTTTACAGCTGATAGACTTCAGCTGCGAAAACTTTGCGTTTCGCTTATGTGGTTCTACAGTTCGACAGAAATTTTCTCACGTGATATTTTCATTAAGTTGAAGTCATAAGTTTCTATGAATGGTTTCAGCTGACAACGTTTGAGGAAAACAACACATGCGGGCTTTCTTATTTTATTACGTTTGGGGACTTGGCGAACACTGTGACTACCGCCACGGCCAATAAGGAGTGGCCCTTCGTAATTTGGGGTTTCCTCAAACTTACACTGGGAAAGTGTGGTGTGATAGCACTGGAACAAAATAGGTGATAGTAGGTTTTCCTGCAATTTGGTGGTAAGCATAAATAAAAGTTTTAAGTATATTTATGGTAAATACGAACATGGTAGTAAGTATAAGAACTGTAAGTATAAATTCCGAAGAACGACGTTAATACTGTCTTGTTATGCTATTCCAAAAGTTTGGGAATAAAACTTTTTTTACAACGTTATTTGGAGACTTCCCTTATACACTATCTACCAACAAGTAATTGGACACCTGTGATAGCAAATGAAAACGAAGTTTATTCACCTTCAATAGTTGGTGGAGCCTCCACGAGCGGCGATTACAGCTGCGACCCTCCGGGGCATAGTCTCATCTAGGCGTTGTACGACGGCTAGCAGTATTTTCTTCCACTCGGCTTGGAGAAGACAGGTCAGTTCTTTCACGGATTTCGGACGGTGGGGCACCCCTTAAGTCGACGCTCCAACTCGTACCAGAGGTGCTCGATAGGGTTAAGGTCCGAGCTCTGCGCAGGCCAGTCCATTCGATTAACCCCATTGTCACCATACCAAGCCATGGTGGAGCTCGCAACATGACAGGTGGCATTGTCATCTTGAAAGTAACATGGGTCCACCCCATAAACCTGCCACAACGTAGGAAGCGCATGTTCATCCAAAATGGAGCAGAAGGTCTCGGCGTTGAGTCTACCAGGAATTGCGATCAAGGGTCCCGTGTCATTCCAGGAGAAACACCCCCGTAGCATAATTCCACCGGCGCCGAATTTCACAGTTGGCACAATACATTCTGGCAGGAGGCGTTCTCCAGGCAGACGCCAAACCCATACCCTGCCATCCGAACGGTAGAGGGTGAACCTTGATTCGTCGCTCCAGAGAACCTGTTTTCATTGTTCAAAGGTACATTGTCGACGTTCTTCGCACCACGTTAGCCGAGCAGCGCTATTGGACTTGGTGATCAAAGGCTTGTGGGCGGCAGCACGTCCATGACAACCAAGCAGATGGGCTCCCTTACGGATGGTATTCATCGAAAGAACACTCCCGGATGCCTGTGGAAACTCCTCGCGGATGTGGCTCATCGATTCGGTGCGGTTCTCCCGAATTTCTCTGGCCAGCCCCCGTCGGTCTCTAACTCCCAGTTTTGTGGGTCTGCCAGGTCGGGGCATATTCCGACAGTCACCTCTCACCTTCCACTTGCCAATTACGTAGGTCACTGTCGATTTTGGGTACTTCAACTCGCTGGATATGTTACGTATGGATTGGTTATTTCTGTGATACCCGACGATTACACCTTTCTCGAAATCAGAGAGCTCCGAATTGTGTGGCATCTTGCATGCGACTGGTTGCGTTGTTGTTTCCCACACGATATTTAACGGCGGCGGCCGTTACGTGTATCAGGACCGCAGATATCTTCGATTGCTGGGGTGTCCAAATATTTGTTGGTAGATAGTGTATAATGCCTTGAATCACAGTTTCCAAACCGTGTCATGAACGTTTAAGCATGTAAGGCGCTGTAAACACCTATGGACTTTTCTCAAAAAATTTTATACCCTAAGACTTATTCCAGGTATTACCTAACAGTGTCGTTTGAAAATGTCTCATAACTTACTGAACAGAGAAAAGTGTTTTTGTAAGTTTTGTACGTAGGAAAGTTATGAATGGTCTGTAAGAGAGGTTGATTTTTCTTTATAATTAAAATTATTTGAACACAAATAATAATTGCAAAAATTATGTGAAAAGTCTTTCTTTTTCACTGTCCATCTAGACGCATACAAGTTGTTTACAATTTTATCAGTGTCTCACATGTAGCAACCGTTACCTACAAGAAAATACGTAGATACTGAGAAGTGGCTTTAAGAACGGGTACATTAATGCAGTAGTAACGTAACATTATAATTTGTAAAGATGCTTTTTATTTCCAAACATATTCTTCAAAGCGAGTTGAAGCTTCCCATTGGTGTGATGAAAAGTTATCCCCAACTACATTACGTCTTTTACAGAGTGCATAAGAAGGATATCTTCCTGTATGATAGGAGAAAATTATCTGTGTTTATAACATGCTCCTCAAATGTTTTGATATCAGTATTATATATTGTCACTTCCCTTTGAATACATATTTATTAAAATAGTATGCTAATGCAAATAAAAATATAAAATAAGAAAGAAAAAGCTGTCCACTGATGAAGTCTGAAAGATTGTAGCAAACACTTCATATTTTGAAACTGTTTTTATAGTAATTTGATAGCATAGTGCTAACAAAAATAAAACAGAATGTTACATTTTCATGTTATCCTGTAAATTTTAAAAGTTCTCGAATAATAGATAACGATGATGCATAAAATACTAAAAATTGTGAAATTAGTTACTAAGACAAATTGTTCATGATGTTGCATTTAGAGTAGAATCCAGATATGTATTTTGTTTTACGTAAGAAGTAGGCTTACTTTCATTACAGAAGTGTTTCACAAGCGTTTTTCAAATTTTAAACTTCCAATTTCAAATATTTCTATCAACCCAAATCGTATCATTGCTTCATGTTTCTGTATTAAATACTTCGTTGTGTGACGAACTGATGCATGTTTTGGTTTATTCCTGGAAAAAAATTAGTTCTTGTCATTGCAGGAACGTTTCAAAGAAAATGAAATTCAGAATCATTCTTCCAGTTTGCCAAACGCTACTCTAAATTTGTATACCATTATTTATCCTACATTTTAATTGTAACAATCTTTTCTCCAATCATATATCCCTCATTAAAGTGTAAATTGTAATGATTCAATAGGTATCAATTTACAAGGTGTGACAAAGAGATATCTAAACTGATCGCACAAGTTTCAAATCGCAGGACACAACGGCGAGAGGTTTGACACAGGCTGAAATTGGAACCTACTAAGCATGTACCGTGAGTTACGTCTCCCTTGCTGGTCTGGTAATTTTTACAGACGTACGTACGTTGTGTTTACGTGTGTGAAGCTGTTCAAGGCATTTGTACCTTCGGAAAAATTGATCAATGAATTTGCATCAGATTTTGTCAAGCCAAAACTTGCAAAAACACACACTTAATGTAACAGAAAGTCTATGTCGAAGAGTGTATTAGTCCTTCAAAACTTTATGAGTGGAATAAACGTTATAAAGATCGTCGTTAAAGTATTGAGAGTAATGAAGTTATCGGAGGACGCAACTGGTAAACGTATAAACAATGTCGAACTTGTGAGCACAGCTGTGCGGGAAAATCGCGAAATCACTATTAGTGAGCTATCGTAAGACCCTGACATAAATTTCGGTTCAGTTCAGTCGATTCTTACGGACGGTTCGGGTATGAGACTCGTCTAAGACAGATTTGCGCCATAATTACTCTCAGATGAGCAACAATAGGCTCCTGTTTGAGCTGCTAATGAACAACTTCAGTGCATCGAAATCGACGAAAATTAAAAAAACTATCGTAATTGGTGATGAATCGATGAATCGTAGGTTTATTGGCATGACACAGATACTACTGCCCGGTCTTCACAATAGAAGACTCCAACCTATCTTGGACCCAAAAGCACGACAGAGCCGAAACACTGTGAAGACGATGCTGACATTTTACCTTTCAATCGCGAGGTACATTTGCAGCCTGAATCCGCTCCATCAGACAATGCGATCTACAATTACACCGAAGTGCCAGAAAAACTGGTACAGACGAGCCTATGCAAAATAACTAGCAACGTCACCTATGCGCGTACTCAGTTGCGTTCGCCAGTGCGTGTATAAAGCGACAGACATCCTTGGCAGCTGGCAGAGCTGTTTTCGGCATAAGCATGACAGTAATCACGATTTAACCGATTTTAAACGAGGTCTCATAGATGGCGCTCGTGAGATGGGCCATAGTATTTCGGAGGTAGAAACGAAGTTCGGATTTTTACGGACGACCACTGCAAGAGTGTATCGTAAATACAAAAATTTCGCCAAACTCCAACCTACGATACAAGTGTGGCCGTAAAAAGACATTGGGTGAATGTGACCATCGTCGGCTGTCAAGAATCGTTTCACGCGATAGGCGTGCAACACACTCGCAGGTATCATCGGAATTTACTGCTGGAGCCTCAACAAGCATATGCGTCCGGACCGTGCAACGTACCCTGCACGATATGGTCTTTGGCAGCCGACGCCCAACTCGAGTCCCTTTGATGGGTGCACGACACAGAGCTATACGCCTTTCTTGGGTACGGCAACACCGACACTGGACACTTGATGACTGGAGACAAGTAGCCTGGTCTGATGAGTCGCGTTTCCAACTCTATCGGGCAGATGAAAGGATCGTGTGTGGCGCAAACCCCATGACGCCATGGATCATACCTGTCAACAGAGAAATGTACCGGCTGGTGGGTGGTCCCTTTTGGTGTCGGATGTGTTTAGCTGGACTTAACTGTGACCCCTGGTACGTCTACGAATGTCTGTGAAAGGCCGGTGCTATGTGCGCATCCTTTCGGACGAGGTACACCCGTTCATGTCCTGCATTCATGCTGATAGGTTGGGCCTGTTACAACAGGACAATGCACCTCCACACAAGTATCGGGACGCTACATTATTGTTAGAGAAGCATTCATCTGAGTTTTGGTGTTGCCATTCCCACCCAAGTCCCCAGATCTGAACGTGATAGAACACCTTTGGGATGCCCTGCTACGCGCTATCGAACACAGGAGTCCGAGAACTTGGAATACACCCGAATCGTGGAACGCTCTGCAGAATGTATGGTGTGCATTGCTTACAGCACATTTCCAGATGCTAGTGGAGTCCAAAGCTCGTCATGTTTCTGTAGTCATGCGCTCCCGTATGGGACCAACCAAGTATTATACTGGTGTGCCAGTTTTTTCACTTCAGTGTATACTTCTGTCACATCTTACGTCGTTTGAGGAATGCAGTTTCTCGCAGAAGGCGGTCATTGCATGAGAGAGGCGAGTGACCACTTCACCGCGACAAATTGAAATCCCATGGATCGCAACTTGTGCTGCAGTTTCTAGCCACCTGCAGCATTGCATTGGTCCGACACCACAGTGTTGGCCAGAACTCTCTCCCTGACACTTTATCACGCTTTCCAACCGTAGGTTGAAGACGCGTATAGGCTCCAGCTTTGTTCGTTTTTCTGTCAGTCCGTCCGCACGATAACTCGCGTAAAAATGGTTCGATTTCAATGAAACTTTAATATGTGGTACGGGACCACATGGGGACGAAACCTATTGAAAATGGGCGAAATGGTGTCAAAAGTGAGGACATAGGAGCGGGAACCATTCCATTGCCCTTATTGGTCGCAACGTGCGCTAAAAGGATTCGTTTTGGATGAAATTTTAGTATTTATTAGGGGACCACCTGGGAACGAACCCTATTGAAAATGGGCGAAATGGGGCCAAAGGTAACTACATAATAGCGGGATCCATTCCATTGCCCTTATGCGTCATAACTTGAATACATATGGTTCGATTTCGATGAATATTTTATTATGTGGTATGGGACCACCTGGGGACGAAAGCTACTGAGAATGAGCGAAATGGGATCAAACGTGACGACATAGAAGCGGGATCCATTCCATCACCCTTATGTGGTAAACTTTTTTTTAAATGCTTCGATTGAGACAAAACTTTTTTATGTTGTTCCGGAAGTAAACCTTACCGGTTCTGTTGAATATCGTCGAAATGGGGTGAAAGGTCAGGGCATAGGACAGAGATTTATTCTACAGCCATTTTCCTCATAACTTGCGTAATAACTTGAGCAATGATTTCTGGTATGTTGAAAAGCGTATCATTATCAATGCATTACATGATTTTACTAACTTGTTCTCTTGCTACAATTGAAATACCGATTGAAAGAAAAAAATATTTTAAGATATTGAAGAGATACAACAGAATGCGACTAAACAACTGTTCGGAATTTCAGAAAACGTCTTCAAAAATGCTTCAAACAGAGGAGACAGCGTTGAGCTTCGTGTGTGGCTTTGGAAGGGGACTAATTCGAAGGTGATTAAGTTTCAAATGAGTAAGTCTTCTTCTTCTTTACTTTTACTAAGTCCAGTGTACAAACTTTTTTATTACACGTTGGTTATCCACTGTATATTAGATGCAAAAGACATTATGTTTAGGTACAAAGACAGTGTGTTAAATGAAAAAAACAAGAAAACAAGAAAGATGACACCGAACCTTCGGGTGTAATAAGTACGTCTTTTGAATCCGTTCTGACGCAAATTAAATTTATCTAAGCTCCTGAAAATCAATGTAACCGCTATGGAAAACGATAGTATCTGACGGAAAAAAGTTTTTCAATCGAGTTTTTAATACCTCAGATATTGTTTTAAACGGAATCGTGAGCTTACGCCCTCTGGTTACACACTTGTGCGTTAAGAAAAAGATAAATTTATACACTGACGAAAAAAATCCCAACACCACGAAAAAATAGTTGTAGAGGAATGAAATGGTGGAAATACATTTGTATAGGTAACATAATTAATCGATTAAGGTTTCAAGATCACAGCTTAATACAAGCGAGAGAAGAGCCATTTTAAATGTGAAATGCTGGTACATTAATCACCGGTGTAACCGCCAGAATGTTGAATGCAAGCACGCAAACGTTCATGCATTGTGTCGTACAGGTGCTGGATGTCAGTTTGTGGGATGGAGTTCCATGCCTGTTGCACTTGGTCGATCAATACAGGGACGGTTAATGCTGGTTGGGAGTGACGCTGGAGTTGTCGTCCAATGATGTCCCATACGTGCTGGATTGGTGAAAGATCTGGTGATCTAGCAGGCCACGGCAACATGTCGACACTCTGTAGAGCACGTTGGGTTACAACAGCGGTATGCGGGCGAGCGTTATCCTATTGGAAAACACCCCCTGGAATGCTGTTCATGAATGGCAGCACAGCAGGTTGAATCATCAGACCGACGTCCAACTGTGCCGTCTGGGTGCGTGGGATAAACACGAGAGTGCTCCTGCTGTCATAGGAAATTGCTCCCCAGACCATAACTCCAGGTGTAGGTCCAGTTGGTCTCGGCCGCAGACAGGTTGGTTGTAGGCGCTCACCTGGCCTCCTTCTAACCAACACACGGCCATCACTGGCACCCAGGCAGAACTGGCTTTCATCAGAAAACACAACAGATCTCCACTCCGTCCTCCAATGAGCTCTACCTTGACACCACTGACATCGCAAACGGCAGTGATTTGGAGTAAGGGGAATGCACGCTTCAGGGCGTCTGGCCTGGAGCTGTCCTTCAAGTAACCGATTTGTAACAGTTCGTTGTGTCACTGTGGGGGCAACTGCAGCTCGAATTGCTGCCGCAGACGCGGTACGATGCGCAACGGCCATACGCCGTACACGGCGGTCTTCCCTCTTAGTAGTGCCACGTGGCCTGCCGGAAACCGGTCTTCTTGAGGGAAGTACCTTCCCTTGAGCACCGCTGCCAACAATCATGCACAGTGGCTACATTCCTGCCAAGTCGTTCTGCAATATTGCGGAACGAAAATCCCCCTTCTCGTAGACCTATTACACGACCTCGTTCAAACTCCGTGAGCTGTTGATAATGGCTTCTTCGTCTTCTTAAAGGCATTCTTGACTAACATCAACACACTACGTTGACTCTCGACGATAACTAACGCTCATGAACGTTACAGCGCGTATTTACAGCAAACCTGCTTTGCATGTTCCGAGGGGTGCTACTAGGGCCAAACGTATGCGCCGAGCACGAGATTTGCATAGACGTCATCTTACAGATGTACTCTCACCGCCCACGAACTGTCGTTTATCTAACACAACCCCTTCTTGGTGTTGGGATTTTTTTCCGTCAGTGTATAAGAAACATTTCTCACCGGAAACGCTCTCCAACACAGAAATAATTTTTCAAATCGTATTCTTAGAAACAGAAATATCGACAAAAATAAGATGTGACTTTACGTCCCCTGGTGTAAAAACCATGCATTATTTTAGGAAAAAAGTATTCTCAAAAGGTTTGTCCATATGAGCACTATCGGTCCAAGAAAAAAACATTTAGTCGAATTTTCAGGAGCCCAGATTTTGCTACAAATACATCAGAAGCAGAAATTAACACTTATGCCTCCTGGTGGCCAAACCATTCTTTACCAGACATTAGAAATTTTGTGAAAGATATTTCCTATGAGGTCTCGTATGCGATGCAAGAAGACTTTTTCAAATCGGAGTTTTAGAAGAAGAAATAACGCAGAAGACGCAATTTACCGTTGTGCTCCCTAGCAGAAAGTTTATGATTTACTTGAAAATTTTGAATTAATAGGAAAAACATTTCGCATCGGAAACACTATCCAACAAAGAAGGCATTTTTCAAATCGGACTCCTAGAAGTAGAGATATTGAAAAACATAAGATATACATGTACGCCACCTGGCGAATAAACTGTGGAATATTTTAAGAAGAAAATATTCCGAAAAGTTGTATCCTCTGAATAATTTTATTTTTAAATCGGAATTTAAGAAGAAGGGTAATCGGGAAAAATGTAATTTATTTTTACGCCCCCTAGCTGAAAATCTATGCGTAATTTTAAAAAGGAAATATATCTAAACTATTCTTCGACATAAATGGAATCGAAAGATAAAAGAATTTTTTCAATCGGATGTTTAGAAGCAAATATGTTGAACAAAACGTGTTTTTGAAATCAACATCATCTGCATTTACGCCCCCTAGCGGCGAAATTGTGCATCGTAAAGAAAACAAAATAAAGTATCATCATTCGCATATTTCAAGCTTCCGAATGCAAAAAGTGGTCTAAGCGATGGCCTTTGATCATTCGTCCGAACGGGGTCCGGGTTCGAATCCCGGTGAGGCATGGATGTTGTGTTTGCCTTACGGCACTGGCTCTCTCCCTTCCCTGCGACCAGTGACCCTAAATTAGGGACGGGCGACTGTTTATAGCCAATTGAGTTGCTCACGGTTGTCGTTATACCTCCAATCAAAAAAAAAATGCAAAAATAGTTTTTCAAATTGGCCTAATAGTTGCAGAGATATCGTGGGTACAGACGGCGGACGGACGGACGGACGGACAAACCAGTAACATAAGCACGATCGTTTTTTACAAAAGACGTGCTAAAAATATATGCGCAGTTAAATATCGTCTGCTAACAAAATGGCACACATAAACGAACTGTGGATAGGAGGTTATGTTATTGTTTTTTACGATGAAAATTATTAATATTCTGTAATTAGAAACAGCTGCGAAAAGCACGGAGTTAGCATTTCTAAATGCAAAATAAGGAGTATTATTATTGAAAGAAGGCAAGATCGTCAACCATTACATTTTACAGGAAAAGAATACCAAACTAATATCCAAAGAAGGTTCGTACTTTTACGACTATTTCAAAAGTAAGCTCTCTTATAAGAAATTCCCCCAATCCAAAGGACATTCGTTAAGTAATAAAAAATCTCTGTATCAAGGTTTGAATCTGTAGCCCTCCATATCCCCTAATAAAAAAAAACATCATGATGTTCACCGCCTTTTCCCTAGGAACGCGGCTGAGCGCAGAACACGGCATAGACTTCTTTATGGAAATCCCTTAGGCAGAGACAGATGGAAATTTACTGCGACAATTGATGAAGCATGGATCTACCTGAACAACTGTAGCAAAAAAATCAATTATCTGTCGCAAAAGAGCAGAAAACGTCTCGCACACTTGGTTCCAAGAATAAAAAGAAAGTTTCAGTAAAGGATTCATGATTATTGCTGGTCTCTCGTATAATGGGAAAATAATGCTAAGAAAAGGTGAAAATAACGTTATATTCTACATATTACCAAAATAACATTTTATCTCCCATATTTAAAAAGGAAATGTAATTATTTTATCCACAGAGCCTTCATAGTGTAGACCGGTAACAGTTTAATGCTGCCAGTCATACATCCAATGCTACCATTCTATTTCTTGAAAAAAGGAAAAAAGAGACGAGTATCAAGTCTATAAGTTTGGCTCATATTACCTCAATCTCCCTTGATGTCTCACCAATGCCTTTGGATAACTAAAAAGAGCGTTCTCTAAAAGCAGACCTAAAACAGTTATGGGACTATGGGAAGCAGGGAAAGAGGAGTGGAATAAAATATGAATACCAAATTTTAGAAATGCCCTGTTATCTTGGAAACCTAGATATATGTTTCATAGTCCAGAGGGACGGCTATCACATAGAACATTTAAGATTAAATAATTTTATTTAAAATATTAATTTTATTGCTGGAACACGGTTATGAAGACACCTGAACATCCTCGGTATAATGCACGGTAACGCTGCTGTTTGGACCGGAAAAAAATACATATGAAATATCAAGCGACATCAACTTGAGTAAGAAATATAGAAAAATATTTTGTGACAAATATTCTGGAGGAAGGCAGGAAGTTGATGGAAGGATTGACTGAACTTTAGGGCAGAGTTTACAACAACTCTGAGCGTGAAATCGGAACACTGACTAACATCGTTCCTATGGAAATGGCAGAAACATAAAAACTACTATACTGTACTGATAGCTGGGTCACCGAAAAGAAAAAGAAATCAATAATTAAGTACTTCCGTCACAGTATTTTCACAGAAAAAGATGTCTAGCAGAAAGTTACAGATCAGGCTTTTAAATATGGGATAAAACTCATTCCTGAATAACTAATGAGGAAGGCGTAAAAACACCGGACACATAGTAAATTGCATTGCATTTTGCTATTCATTTGCACGTGATCTTTCATTTTCTTTGCGCCAATTTCCTAGTTTCCATTTTGGTCGAAAAATATACCCTTTTTTTAAAACCTTTAAGGCACTATAAAGGCAGTTCTCAATATTTGTAAACCGCCCCGATTGCAAAGTGGTCAAATACTGGCTTCTGAGTACTCTTCCGAGATTTTTCCGTGTTCAAATTTCGATGAGGTATGAAGTATGTCGTATTTGTCTTACGGTATTGGCTCTCTCCGTTTGTTGGAGTCAATGACCTTAAATTATGGACGAGCGACTGCTTATTTCCCATCGAGTTGCTCAGGGTGGTCGTTAAATATTCAAGAAAAAAATCTACAGAAATGTACAAAGTCCCGAAATTTAAATCAAAGTTTCTCTAATATAATATTTCTTAACAGAATCTTTAAAAAGGGTACAGAACTGAATATGAGCTGATTTATTATTTTGAATATTGAAAATAGTAGGTGAAGCAGACAAACTTTGTTGCCAAACTGTATCCACACTATGGTGTTATTCACTGTCATTAATAAAAAATGCCGCTTGAAAATGTAGACTACATATTTTAACATTTCTTTTTTGTTTTCGTGGCTGATATGCATTAAAAAAGGAGTCTTATCATTTTGCATGTATGTGCAATGTAAATTAGATGATGGTGAAATGTGTGATGTGTAGATCTTCTGAAATATATTACTGTGCATAAATGTTTTACAGTAAAGTTGATAAAGTATTCTCCCATATATACACACATAAATATTGGTGAGCGCATACTTTCTTATATAAAAAATGTTAATTATCTCAATGTTATGTAGCTGTTAAATAACTCATATTCAGAACTGTACTCGTAATTAAAGCTCTGACTTAAATATTTGAGAAAAAGTATTTATATAAATATAGGGAGACAAGTCATTTTTGCAACTACCCCATCAGAGCTGCAGACTATGACCCAGGAACTTGCTGACAAGAGTAAAGAAGTGGGATTAAAAATAAACTTTCAGAAGACAAAAGTGATGTTCAATGCTTTTACAAGAAATGAAGATTTATCGATTAATAGAGAAAAGCTGGAGATAACAGACACATACGTTTATCTTGGACAGCAGATATCAAGTGAGGGTCACATTAATGAAAAATTAAATCGGCGTACAAAACTTGCCTGTAGAGCTTTTGGAAGAAACAGCATAATTTTCAAGAGCAATATGCCATTATGTCTTAAAAGAAAAGTGTTTGATCAATGCATCCTTCCAGTGCTTACGTATGGTGCAGAGACGTGGACCTTAACTAAAAGAAACATACAAAGGCTGCAGCCAACTGAAAGCAGCATGGAGAGGTGCAATGCTTGGTGTAACCAGGAGAGATAAGAAGAGGATCTCGTGGATCCGAAAAATGACAAGAGTGGAAGACATCATGATCAGAGTTAAATCCCTGAAATGGCAATGGGCTGGACATACTGCCAGAAGGACAGACCATCGATGGACAGCCGAAATTTCAGATTGGATTCCAAGGAACAACAAAAAAGACCCAGAAGCAGACCACATGGGAGATGAGTGGATGAAATTCGAAAGTATGAGGGAGTGACATGGAGGAGACTGGTACAAGATATACCATTGTGGAGGAAAGTTGGGGTGACCTGCGTCCAGCAGTAGATTAAAATGGTTGACAATGATGATGATGATGATGAATTAATTGAAAGTTGTGTAATGTTCATTAAAAAAAATCGCTGTTCGATGTAAGTCAGTCATAAATTGTAAACAAAATGGAAGAAGGAGTGAAGAATATTCCGGCGACATGCAACACGAATAGATGCTCCAGGCAGCTATCACAGATATCTGTATACATACACAGGCCATGTGTGACATCACAAAGCCAGCTACTTGTTATTCACATACCACAAAACGACATAACATACACAGTAGTTGCCACAGATTAAGTGAGATTCTTGCGAATTATATTAAAGTTCAATGACTTCACAATCGGTGTCCAATTTTCATGGAGGTCCACTGGGTAATAATCATTACAACATTTTTTGTCCAACGCTTTGATAATACACATCTCGGCCATCAGTACGGTACTGACAGAAGAGGGTGTCACGAGTATACTAGCATTGCACTAATCCAAAAAAGGCAAACGATAGCCAGGGGGAGGGGGCAATAAAAGCATTTTGAAAACTATCAGGAAAACTATGTGCACTCCTTAATCTACACAAGGCGGCAACAACTGCCTTAGAAGGATCCCTAACAATAACCCTGTGTGATATAGAATCAATGACGTCTTTTATTTTGTGGTTATACTGACAATTATACATGATCACTGTCTGATTTGATTTGTCAGCAGATAAAATTGCTAAATCTTGATTGTTTTTAAGCAATTGGAACAGAACTTGTTCCTCTTTATATTGGTTATCTAAGAGTAAAGACCGCTCACGGTTCGGTTTACACATCAAAAGCTCAGCAACTTTCATACGTGTAAACACACGTTCATTATTAGTATCAGGTATATTCTAAACTACTCGCTCGACCTGTGGAATAAAAGACAAAATATTTCTTCGTGTATTTGGATAAGCGAACTTTGCTCCACGTTCAAATGCTCTTAGTTGATTTGAGTTCAATGAACAGTCACTTAAATTGACAACTGAGGTACGTTGTTTTCCAGAGTTCCAAAACTGCGAGGAACGACAATAAGTTCGATTTTTTACCTCATTAGCCACAAGTCGTCGAAGTTTACCTATATGGGTTGTAGTTAATGTCCGAACTTCACTGTCGATGATAGCATTAATGGAAATTAGTTCACTGTTCACTAATATCGGATGAGCACCATATGAGAATTTCAAAATTGAGGTAGAGCACTTACGATTTAGCAAGTCCACCAAACCACGTTTGGTGCGAACGGCTTGGGATAATCGTTTTTTCTCCGCTGTCTTTATAATGTCCTTATCTTTGCGTGAGAAGGTTGTAGTATTGATACACAAGTGCTTAGGAATCACATCTAAACCCTTGGAGTTTTTCAAGAACGACAGATGATAAGATTCTTTAGCAAGCTTAATGCGAAGAGCACGAAATAATCGCACAGGAGTTTCACACATGACCTATGTAGACTACGTAAACAACGAAATAAAATAAAACTGCGGTATAGTTGAGTTCAATATGAAAGAGATGTCGTGCTACAAAATCACAATATAAAATA
The DNA here is from genome assembly GCA_039090855.1 of Macrothele yani. Classification (NCBI taxonomy): domain Eukaryota; kingdom Metazoa; phylum Arthropoda; class Arachnida; order Araneae; family Macrothelidae; genus Macrothele; species Macrothele yani. The sequence continues at coordinate 108,946,091 of CM077015.1, read as the reverse complement.
ACACACCGTGTAAGCACGATTTATTATAAAAAACGAAAAATATTTACAAATTAAAACCATTAGCACTGTCGGGGTGCCGTTCACTCCATCATCAGATGTTCCAGGCAGCTATCACCGATAGCTGTATATATACACAGGCCATGTGTGACATCACAAAGCCAGCTACTTGCTATTCATATAACACAAAACGACATAACATACGCAGTAGTTGCCGCAGATTAAGTGTGATTCTTGCGAATTATATTAAAGTTCAATGACTTCACAATCGGTGTCCAATTTTCATGTAGGTCCATTGGGTAATAATCATTACAGCATTTTTTGTCCAACGCTTTATTAAATACACTCTCGGCAATCAGTAAGGTACGGACAGAAGAGGATGTCAAGAGTATACTAGCATTGCACCAATCCGGAAAAAAGTCCCATTGTTAACATTTCTTGCAAGAGAAGTATTTTGAAGATGTGCTTTAACACTATATTTATGTTCCATTAATCTGAAATTCAAATGCCTCCTTGTAGAAACCACGTAGTTACAAACGTGCTGTTTGGTAACAGGGTCCAAGAGAGGAACATTATATACTCCCAACGTCGTAATATGACGGGTTTATCTCTGTCACACCTGAGTTAGGCAAATAAATTCTTGCATCTGACACCCCAATTGTAAGTCATATTTGGAACACTCACGTGACAGAATATTTTTCATTCCGGGTAAAAACTGTAATGACCAAATAAACCTCGGATTACTCTCATTAATCCCTACTAATGTAGTGGATCGCTGTGCCCAAACTATTGCATGGATCTTACGAGTAATATAATTTGGATACCCAAATTTGTTATACATTATAAAACTTTTATCGATCTCACTATGAAAAGCTGAGTGTGTAGCGGAGTGAGGGTGTGCTCGTCTAAAATAAAAGTCAATAATTGACGTTTTCTGCACAAAAGGGTGTTTTGAACAATATGAAAAAATGGATCAAACATAAGATGGTTTACGATACACTGAAAATGATAATTCATGAGTAGTTGGATCATGGAAGATACTAATATCTAAAAACGGTAAAATATGATTATATTCTAGTTCTACCGTGAGCTTGATAGTTGGAAAACTAGAAGAAAGTGTGTGGACAAAATGAATCAGTAAATCCTGTGCATGAAGCCAAATGACCAGGATATCGTCGGCATACCTTAAATATAAGCATTGGGTATAAGGGAATTCAATAACAACCTTATTTTCAATAAATTGCATAACAATTTCCGCTAGGATACAAGACAGTGGAGAGCCCATAGGTGAGCCCTCCAACTGATGATAAATACACCCTTGAAATGTAAAATATGAACGCTGCATGACAAGCCGAAGTATGTTCATAACTGCCGAAAGTTCATTGGGAAGGACACAAGAATCAGCGAGAAGAGCCTCAATAATGTTTTGGGCGGATTCCAGAGGTACTTTAGGGTACAAGGAAATTACATCAAGGGACGCCTAAATAAAAGGCTTACCATGTGGCTGAACCATTTTAAGCCTTTCAATAGCCCTAGTGGAGCTCCGAATAGAGTAAGCCTAATCCACTACCAATTTGGACAAATATAAAGCTAAAGCTTTCTCCAATGGCTTGGTAGCGCTAACATTGCCAGATACCAGTGGGCAAAGTGGGTACCCATCTTTATGTAGTTTTATCCGTCCGAAAATATCAAGCACACGGTAGCCTGGGGGGGGGGGGATAAAAGCATTTTGAAAACTATCAGGAAAACTATGTGCACTCCTTAATCTACACAAGGCTGCAACAACTGCCTTAGAAGGATCCCCAACAATAACCCAATGTGGTATAGAATCAATGACGTCTTTCATTTTGTGTTTATACTAATAATTATTAATGATCACTATATGATTTGATTTGCCAGCAGGTAAAATTGCTAAATCTTGATTGTTGTTAAGCAATATGAGCTAAACTTGTTCTTTTTTATATTGGTTATCCAACAGTGAAGACCGCTCACGGTTCGGTTTACACATCAAAAGCTCAGCAACTTTCATACGTGTTAACTCACGTTCATTATTAGTATCAGGTATATTCTGAACTGCTCGCTCGACCTGTGGAATAAAAGACAAAATATTTCTTCGTGTATTTAGATAAGCGAACTTTGCTCCACGTTCAAATGCTCTTAGTTGAATTGAGTTCAATGAACAGTCACTTAAATTGACAACTGAGGTACGTTGTTTTCCAGAGTTCCAAAACTGCGAGGAACGACAATAAGTTCGATTTTTTACCTCATTAGCCACAAGTCGTCGAAGTTTACCTATATGGGTTGTAGTTAATGTCCGAACTTCACTGTCGATGATAGCATTAATGAAAATTAGTTCACGGTTCACCAATATTGGATGAGTACCATATGAGAATTTCAAAATTGAGGCATAGCACTTACGATTTAGCAAGTCCACCAAACCACGTTTGGTGCGAACGGCTTGGGATAATCGTTTTTTCTCCGCTGTCTTTATAATGTCCTTATCTTTGCGTGAGAAGGTTGTAGTATTGATACACAAGTGCTTAGGAATCACATCTAAACCCTTGCAGTTGATCAAGAACGACAGATGACTAGATCCTTTAGCAAGCTTAATGCGAAGAGCACGAAATAATCGCCCAAAAGTTTCACATATGACCTATGTAGAGTACGTCCACAAAGAAATAAAATAAAACTGCGGTATAGTTCAGTTCAATATGAAAGAGATGTCGTGCTACTAAATCACAATATAAATAGCACACCGTCTAAGCACGATTTATTATAAAAAACGAAAAATATTTACAGATTAAAACCATTAGCACTTTTGGGCTGCCATTCACTCCATCATCAGATGTTCCAGGCAGCTATCACAGATAGCTGTATATATACACAGGCCATGTGTGACATGGCAAAGCCAGCTACTTGTTATTCATGTACCACAAAACGACATAACTTACACAGTTGTTGCCACAGGTTAAAAGAGATTCTTGCGAAATATATTAAAGTTCAATGACTAAAAGCTTCAGGCTTAAAATGTTTTAGCCACATGGTAAGCCTTTTAATTTGGCGTTCCTTGCCCATCAAATTATTGAGGCTCTTCTCACTGATTCTTGTGCCCCTCCTAATGCAATTTTGGCAGTTATGAACGCTCTTCGGCTTGTCTTGCAGCGTTCATATTTTAAATTTCAAGGGTGTATTTATCAGCAGTTGGAGGGCTCACCTATGGGTTCTCCAGTGTCTTGTATCCTTGTGGAAATTGTTATGCAATTTATTGAAAATAAGGTTCTTTTGGAATTCCCTTATACCGCTGCTTATATTTAAGGTATGTCGACGATATCCTGGTCATTTGGCCTCATGCACAGGATTTACTGATTCAATTTGTCGACACGCTTTCTTCTATTTTTCCCACTATCAAGCTCACGCTAGAACTAGAATACAATCATATTTTACCGTTTTTAGATATTAGTATCTTCCATGATCCAACTACTCATGAATTATCATTTTCGGTGTATCATAAACCATCCTATGTTTGTTCCATTATTCCAAATTGTTCAAACCACCCTTTTGTGCAGAAGACGTCAGCTATTGACTTTTATTTTAGATGAGCACATACTCACTCCTTTACACACTCAGCTTTGCATAGTGAGATCGATAAAATTTTTATAATGATTAACAAATTTGGGTATCCAAATTATATTACTCGTAAGATCCATGCAAGAGTTTTGGCACAGCGATCCACTACATTAGTAGGGATTAATGAGAGTAATCCGAGGTTTATTGGGTCATTAGAGTTTTTACCCGGAATGACAAATCTTCTGTCACGTGTGTGTTCCAAATATGACTTACAATTTGGTGTCAGGTGCAGGGATTTATTTGCACAACTCAGGTGTGACAGAGATAAACCCGTCATATTACGACGTTGGGGAGTACAAAATATTCCTCTCTTGGACCCTGGATCTAAACAGCACGTTTGTAACTACGTGGTTTCTACAAGGAGACATTTGAATTTGAGATTAATGGAACATAAATATAGTGTTGAAGCACATTTTCAAAATACTTCTCTTGCAAGAAATGTTAATATTGGGACTTACTTTCCTGATTGGTGCAATGCTAGTATACTCTTGACATCCTCTTCTGTCAGTACCTTACTGATGGTCGAGAGTGTATTTATTAAAGCGTTGGACAAAAAATGCTGTAATGATTATTACCCAATGGACCTACATGAAAATTGGACACCGATTGTGAAGTTATTGAACTTTACTATAATTCGCAAGAATCTCCCTTAATCTGCGGCAACTACTGTGTATGTTATGTCGTTTTGTCTTATATGAATAACAAGTAGCTGGATTTGTGATGTCACACATGGCCTATGTATATATACAGCTATCTGTGATAACTGCCTGGAACATCTGATGATGGAGTGAGCGGCACTGTTGAAGTGCTAATGGTTTTAATCTGTAAATATTTTTTGTTTTTTTATAATAAATCGTGCTTAGACTGTGTGTTATTTATATATTGTGGTTAATGTGCATGGTTGTTCGAAAAAGTGTTTATTACAACTTCTCAGATATAGAGGTAATGTCATAATGTACCCTCATTTTCCCGTATTTTGTGAATTTGGTAGGTGGTTTAGAATCTTATTGAGGTACACTATAACATTTAAGGGATATATTAAAACGAAAAAAACGTTTTTGGAAAGAAAACGTGGTGCGATAAAACCCTGATAAATAATATTTGAATAATGGTGGCTACCATTATGGCATACAATTATGATTTATGGGAAATTTAAAACATCAGTCTGAACACAAGAATTGCAGAAACGCTGATCAAGCACGGCCGAATTTAGAGACTTGGAAGTTTTTAAAGCGCAGTTTTGAGACTACGTGTTAATCACATTAGTCGGTTGGTTGGTTGGTTGGTTGGTGGATTTTATTGGCGCAAGGGCCAGGTTTGGCCAAAGAGCGCCAGACAAAGAACTATCAGCCACAGATTTTTAAAAACGTGGAAAATGATTAAGAGCAGACAGGCTTGGTAAAAGTTGAAAAAGAGTATGATGAAAGCTGTGAAGACAAGGTAGTTAATTAGGTTTATATAAAAATTTATTAATTTACTATTAGAATTATATACATATATATATATATATATATATATATATTTTAAACACAACTACACAAAGGATGAGTCACTCTCCTCCCCCCACACTCCTCTGCAATGCTGGCAGAGGGCGGGGACGAACTGTCACTCTCCTCCCCCCATGTTCCTCTGCAATGTTGTTTGAGGCTGGGGACGAACTGTCACTCTCCTCCCCCCTATGTTCCTCTATAATGTTGGTTGAGGGTGGGGACCTCGCTGAGGCCGAGACAGTTGGATGGACACTGCACACCTTTGCGGATTGAGGGCCGGGTCTTCCGCACGTGCAGGCTTTCTGCTGGAAACTGGAAGAGATGGTCGGCAGCAAAAGAGAAGGCCCAGAATCAGGTATTCGAAAAATTTCGAGCTCCGGGAAAAACACCTGTGTCGCTTGGTCAGCTGTAGATCGCTTGGCAAGGGCGGCGAGAGCTACAGGGCGCGGAACAAAGGGCTGCACGGGTTGTGGCAGAGACTGAACTACTGCGGCAAAAGTACGCTGTCGGGTGGTGGGTATACCCAACTTGGCCTTGGCAGCAGGGTACGAGAGGCCTTCCAGGGTCTTGAGGCGCTGGATCGCCATCTCGTCCTTCCATTTCATACAGTTGCGGGAGTAAGCTGCATGGGCCTCACCACAGTTAACACAGCAGGCCGCAGAAGTGCAACCTTCCCCGTCATGTTCACTGGAGCCACAATTAGCGCAACGAGCGGAACTCTTACAGAAACGTTGTGAATGCCCGTACCTCTGGCATCTGAAACAGCGCAGAGGACTGGGAATGTACGGGCGAACTCCACAGACCAAGTAGCCAGCCTTGATTTCGGTTGGAACTTTCGGGGAGTTAAAAGTCAAGATCACATTTTTAGACTTAATCAAAGAACCATCGCGCCGAAACATCATACGGCGTGCAGCAATAACACCTTGATCTGCAAGTTCAGTCACCAATTCTTCTTCACTGCATGGCAAGAGATCAAACTCCGAAATAACACCCCGAGAGGTGTTAAGAAACGGGTGAGGTGTCACTTTGACAGGAATGCCTTGAAGACTAGTGAGGTGCAGAAAAGTGTTACTCTGAGAAACACTGCAAGTTTGGACAAGCAGGTCCCCAGAGCGAAGCTTCCTCACAGACTTCAAGGGGCCAACTGCAGCGTCCAAAGCTTTAGAAATGAAGAATGGAGATCTGGTTGACAGTCTCTCATTCGGATCGATGGATTCTACAACTAAGTGTGTAGCATGCGTATTCACAACAATCGAGGGGAGACGACGCTTCGGAGCGACTGGTACAGCTGCCGAAGAAGAGGTTCCACATTCTTGGTCCAGATCATGGTCTAAAGATCTTTTAAGGGTATGAGACTTGGTAGGTTGAGAAGACGAAGGAGAGTCGTTGTCAACGATCATTTGCTCAGGTGACTTGAATTTGGAGCGTTTGTTTTTGGGTTTACCCATGGAAAAAAGGAGAAGGATTCGTCTGCAGACTACTCCACCCACCACCGAGCCCTACAAGGGAGAACTGGAGGTCTGCAAGCCAAGAAAATGACGCTGGACACAGTTCTGGAGCTTATACGTTGCAGATATAGTCCGTTGGCTGTGATCACACGCACTCGGCGGACACTTCGGCCTCCGGGTACCGTCATGCCAACGCCTTTGGCATGATCCCACAGCCCCCGGGCTCACCCTGCCGTGCTATACGACAAAAAAGCCGCTAAAGCCCTGCACACAACTTGGTACAAGACTTCTGACTAGAGGTGGGTTAGTCTCTAGCCTCCCGTTTACAGCGAAGCCGGGGTCGAAGAGGAGTGTTGGCACACAGGAGGCACTTAACCGGTCTCCTGCGACCTCAGCCGCCAGACATCCCATTTCCGCCTCACGGGTCTCCGCACGCGGCAAACATGCAGGTAGGTCTAGCACCCAAACCAGCTAAAAGGAAAAAAAGAAATCCAAAGAAGACAAATCCTGGCAGGGAACCTTAACGGAATCCCAGCAACCTACGAACTGAGCGGTTAATATAAATCAGTTAGTGGTGGAGGGTAACAAAACCACAAGACCGGGGTGTTAGTACATAACGTGGTAGAGATTAGGTAGAGAACACAACACGGGCAACTAGCCAGTGGAGAAAATAAATAAAAACGAAAAAGCGAGACACAAGACCAGCTCGGGATCGTGGGGCCGCGACTCCCCAACAGCTGGATGAACAGCTGTCCCTGCAAACACCAAAATAAAAAAGTAGCGGTGGCGTGACATCAGATGGTGACCAGTCACAATGTCAGCTCGGGCCGTGGGGGCGCCGCTCCCCAAATAACTGGAAAACCAGTTATCCCCGTGCGGGGAATCACATTAGTCAAATATCCCTATAAGATGTACAAATTCGCAGGATACCTAGGATTAAGATTTTGGGAAAGATTGACAGCATATCACTTCTGATTAATCTTTCTAATGTGCAGCTATTGTTTTTTTAAATACTTCTTTTTAGGAAGTATATCTTAACAACTAATAAAGAAGATCTATGCATGAGCTCTACTTTAAATAGTATATAAGTATACTAGCGATTTCTATACCACACCAAAAAATGGGATTTGTGGTTTAAGTATACTATTTCATACGGTGAGTTTTATCTACACAATACGATAAAGTTCACCAAGGAGCTTGAAGTGGATGGGACATTGAATTATCCTTACGCAGCGCTCAGAAGAAATAGAACTTCCAGTTTAGATTTTGACGTTTATTATAAACCGACCGCAATAGCGAACCATGTCCCTCCTGATTCGCATTGCCAAAACGAGTGCAAACTTTCTGCGTTTAGAGCCTGGTTCGGTAGAGCGTATAACGTATGCAAACCCGAATACCTAAATAATAAGGAAACGGATAATATTTATAGGCAAGGTCTTATAGCTGGATATACGAAGAATGACCTAGACAGAATACATAGAACTGTAAAATATCGTATGACGTCAGCAAAATCCTAGTAATATGATGAGATACCCACGATCCATCACATATTTCTTAGGCTTTAGATATTGGTTAAATAATTTATTACGTAAATAAAACATATTAATAACAATGAAGTCCTCTACCCCGTTATCACATATAATATCAAGTTGAAAGGAGAGACAGTGTGAGAAAGAAAAGGCGGGAGTGTACTCCATACCGTTGGTATGTCCTGAAAACTCGGGAAAGATATGTGTAAAAATGACAAAGCGATCCTTGGACACTAGATGTAAAGATTACGTGCAAAGTGTCAACCAGGATTGGTATAGGCCGCTTCTATATGGAATAGTATGAGAAAGATTGCCCCTTACATGAATTATAAAGAGACTGCCTCAGAGAAACAATCGGAATCCTCTCCAGCAAAGTAGCATGCAAAGATAAGATCTCTCCTTAACTTGCGATGGTTTGGCGTGCGTTATTAAAGGATGGAAACAAATCACGGCGCGCCGTATACTTGTGTAATAGAAATTCATGTAATATGCTCGTGATGTCACACACTTTATTTTCAAAAATCATGTTTGTTCCTTACGTGTTCGGATTCCCAGGATTTGTACGTCTACCACTGCCTTCAGAAAGCCTCCCAGTGAGGTGCAAAAGCTTGGCGAATATTTGTGCTTATTATACCACAGAAATAAACGTATTTAATACGTTACATATGTTATTTGAGTATCTTAACCAGGTTCGAATCGGAAAACAAAATGTACCTTTTTCTCCCGTCGTCTTTTTGAAGACTTCGTATTGGATTCAGTAGGAGAAAGAACTGAAACTTTCAGTTAAAACACACAAATTAAGGTCTCAATGACATACCAGAATTTCTTTTTCTATTTTTAAATTTCATTTGGCAAAATTCATTGTGAATCAGATTATGATTGTAAGAAAATACTGCCAGCTCTTTTCTTACATATTTACATATTTGTTTTGTTATATACTTTTGTTCGGCGTTTGTTCAGGTGCTTTTCTCATGGACATTATAAAACATCTTACAAAAATTGTGTCATTGTTTATTTATGGAAAAGTAATTTTAGTGAATGAAATTTCAAAAATGTGTAACAGTTTATCTTCTTCCATGCTCCAAATATGGAACTAAATTAGCTTATCCTGTATTCATTACAAAAAGATTTTGGAGGTGTTCAGACAATGAACCTACAGTAAAATATTTGACATCGAATTCAATATTTCGGAGTTTCCGCTAATTTCATTTGTGGTGAAAATATTTTCCTTCTTATTCAGATTTAATTAGTGTATTGAACGTTGGTGTACGCAAAAAAATGAACTCCTTACATTTCGCTGGGTGATTTTAAATGGATTAAACAAATAGTCCAACAACGCGTATCTGTTGAAAGAAATGTATCGTGTCAGCTATCGTCGCACTGAAATTTATTGTACACTTAAATGTGAGTACAACAGAAATGAAAGACACGATGACCAATGTTCTCTGTACTCATTCAAGTGAAGTGCTGTATTCTGTCCGATTTTGTGCGCGGCAACAAATAGAAAAGTAACTGAGGTCGTAAACGTATATGTCTCATTTTATCAAAAGGGGATCTGAACTGAGACAAGATTATGTGTAGTTGGTTATGAGTAATCTGCTTAGACACCGACATGCAGCTAAGAGCAAATTGACATATGTGCACTCCAGTATACGGCGATATCCTTTTCCGATTCCTTAAGGTCTGTACAGACGGCATCATTGCGGTTACGTCCTTCAAATTGAAACAAACTTGAACACTAAGAAAAGTGTTGACTGGAATTACCTAAACTATGAAGAAAAATATTCTGGTAAGTACTTGTATTTATTTTTTTACGAAATTGGGTTCTCTACAGAATTCAGATGCTAGAATGTCTGATTCTTTTTTTTTTATTGTTAATTTCAAGGCTCGCATTGAAACTTTGTTTCCTGTAATTTTAATTCAATATATGCCAGAAAAAGAAGCCGAGAACTACTAGAAATAAGGGCCAGAAGCCGAGAATTACTAGGAATAATTTCTTATTGGTGTGAGTGCTTATTATTTGTCACTAAAATTTGTAAGAACGCAAAATCCACAAAAGAAATTCGTAAGAAGTCGAGGGAAATGTAGGTACATACTCTGTAATAAAGACAAAAACAATTTCAGTTTTCTAGCATTGCCGGATTCATATATGAGCGAAAGCTTATGAAATTCGATACACTAGAGGTGGAGGTACTATCGATGGCATTATCAACAGTTTTGTCCAACTCAGTACATCGATAGTGCATCTATAGTTTTTTGTAACTATCGATCGTTTTACGTTTTTCGATGCTGCAAGTTTAAATCACTATGGTGTAAACTATTCAGCTCCCACCGATGGCTTTGATGACTGGAACGCTCATTTTCACCTCATTTATACTGGTATCGAAAACATTGAGCACAGCTATATTGATATAATACATGATGACAATGCAAAACTAAAGTTAACTGTAATCAAAAAAGTAAACGGGGAGGATATGCGGTTTTTGTTCTTTAGTCATGCTCAAAGCGAAAGTGTACGTTTCAGTCAGTTAAAAACCAAATTCAAAAAGCTTTGCTCTTCTTGTTTGTATTGGAAATTTAAAGTTGCGTCGGGTGCAGAAACAGTTTTTTGTTGAAGGTAAGTAATCAGTAATAATGTGTAACAGTAAAATATCTTTTGTGCAATATTAGTTTTCTTTTGGTAAGAATAAGGTCTACACAGAATATAGCCTTTGCGGAAAGAACTACAAAACGTCGGGCAACATGTCAAATCTTAGGGATAATTTTAAACGACTGCATCCAGCTGCTGTCCTTTTAAATGATCCAAGAAAAAACTGTTGAGGAACAGCCTTACTCAAAAATTTATTTTTTCACTTTCTCTCGAATTATTACCACGATTTGCTAAACATTACTGAAAAAAATATTTTTGCATACAAAACTGCAGAATTTGATTCTTTTTCTTTTGTTAACAGAAACATAAAAAAATCATACATTTCAAACAAAAAATGAGTGTTAAGGAGCACGAAATAGCTAGTTCTTCAAGCAAAACATTTTTTTCGTGACTTTTGCTCACACACCTGGGAGCATATCGTCAAAACGTAGATTCCCAGCCCCAGTGGTGCAGTCGTCTAAGACCTGGCCTCTGACCATTCGTTCCAGATGCGTCGGAATTCAAATACCGTGCGAAATATATGTGGTGGTTGTGTTTTTCTCACAGAACTAGCTACTTCCGGTCCTGAAACCAATAGCCCTAAATCAGGGACTGGCGACTGTTTACAGCTAATCGTGTTGCTTACGGTGGCCGTTAAAACACCTAACCAAAAAAAAAAAAGGGGGTTAGTTTCAAAGTTTATCGGAGCTTAGCTTTTTGACAATGTGGAAAAGTAAGAAAAATTCCAGTCAGAAATAGTTTTTCATCGCAGAAAACAAGTTGTCTGCCGAGAAGCTTTGCCAACAAACTATCGATAGTTATGTTTTTACTGTGGAAAACTAATCGATAGTTCTCCACCTCTACAATAATCCTATAATAGCAACAAGACGAAGAGAAAGGTACACATTTGTATTAAAATACATTTTTTATATTTAAATAGCGAAATCCTTTAATGGCGGGAGTCCGTATTGTAAAGTAACGAAAAAATATATGAGCTGCATCATTGGCGAAGAATTTTGATAACATCTCGGTGCAATGGACAAAAAAATATCGAACAACAGCATACATGCAGTATTTTTTAAATCACTAACAGGATAGACCAAAATGTGTTATAATTAATATCCAGAACTAAACATTTGAAAGTTTCTAAATTAGTGACCGTTTCCTATTCAGTTCTCATGATTGTGAGTAAAGTTAAATATATTACGGGAAACAGTCGTTCGTTTTGTTTCTATATTTTGGTTTAACTTCCACTGGAAGCAACCTATTGGAAACGTAAGTTCTCTCCTGTCCTTAATTTGAAGCCACTGCTTCCAGAGATAAAATAGTGACAGCCAACTCCGTAAGACAGTCGTACCGCTTATGCCTCACGCGGAATTTGATTCCGATTTATGTCGGGGGAATAATTGGTAACCAAAAACTCGTACCACTTGGTCTCCGGGGAAACTAGTTGTTTTCCTTCATATTTTTCTTAATAACTCTTTCATTTTTAATGAATTAAAAAAAAAAAGTAATTGCATTGAATTCAACATAAAATTACAACTGACCTATTCTCAAAAGTTCTTAAAAATGTCATTGTATCAAATTCAGCGTAAAATTATAATTGAACAATTTCAGAATATCTTTATTCCAAAATAATGTATTGAACATACACTTTTCAAAAAGTGTGTGTTGAATATATCCATTTCAATTTTACTAAACTATGGTTAATAATATCTGCCAAAGCATCTTATTCTTTAAATCCGAATTACACTGTATCAATATTTACCAAAAGAAAATTTTGGTTTGCGTAAATCAAGGCATACTGAGCATGTCCTAATTACTGACATGCTTAAGCAACCGGGTATGACTAATTCCTTTCATGTGAGTTGCATATTTTCAGGGTGTCATAACAAAAATTTAAGAATGTCTTCTAATACTTACAGGTTGCTAGAATCAGCATAATGTAACATATTCATTTATTGCTTTCTTCACATTTTTATAAATTTGATATCAAGCCAGTAACTTTCTGTTTAACTAGGGTTCAGAGCTGAAGCAAACATCATTTAAGACATAAGACCATATTTCACAGAAATTATTCTTGGTATCTCTTAGAGCTGCAGCTGGACCATGGAACCACATGGCGTATGCGATGAAAATCCATGACGATGTACCATTCGTATATATTGTAACATCTCCCACTTATGAGAGACTCAATTACGATGAAACCGGAAGAAATATGAAATTTAGCCTTCTGCAATTTCACGGTAGGGAAAAATGATAATACTCCGTGCTTTTTTATCGCATTCTATGAGCAACAAATATAAATAAATAAAAGTAAAAGTTAAAATTCTGATCTCGAATTAGTGTTGGTGGCAGAGCCAGTTATTCACAGTATTAGTTGCATAGCTGCAAATGTCAAAAGACTGTGCATTTGTTTATTGACCCAGCGTATGGAAAATGTTGATCATGACACTTCTTCTGACCAGAGTGTTGAATGACATAAATAAAAATATCTACGTAGTACAGCTTTTATTTCTCCCAACGATAGGGCGATCTCGGAAAACATTTTGTTACGTAGAGAAAGAAATATCATTATGCATCATAAATGAAGCTTTACTAGCAATGGATTGCCTCAGACGAAATGTCTCTACATCGTTGCCTGTTACAGTGTCCAACAAAAAGGAAATAACTGTAATTTAAGAATTTAAATGTATATTATTTTGTTCTTGTCTTGCATTTGCTAAGGGAAATGTTCATTACACCAGCTTTTTCTTATCATCATCCCACAAAATTGAAACAATAAATTCGGGATATTTTGTGCGATCCTCTTTTTTGCTGCGAAGAAGCCAGATTTTTCAGTAAATGACCGTAATCGCGTTTCTAAAACAACTGTGTGCAAATTATAGGTTTTTGCTGAATATATTCTTAACCGACGTAAAACAAGAGACGCTATACCGCAACTGAACGACTCAAAACGTTTGGACGACAAATAATCTCTGATCAGAGATTCTACGTACACCAGTGAAACCAAGTGTTGTCCTTATAGAGAATTAATCTTGGAGCGAAACAGATGTAATCGGATGTGAGAAGCAAGGTCCTGATTGTATGCAGAATGTGGTAGAATTTCAACCTCTTCGAAATTCTGTTGTTTTTGACCGACCTTTCGGAAGGTGTGATCTGGGGTTAATATTATTCACTTGCAGCAAAATTGCATTCGTATTGGTGTGCTGAATTGAACGCTTGCGATGAGTATCATGAACCCGCTGCAGTTCTGCATAGATGTTCCAAGTACACAGCCTACCATTTGGCACGATTTTACAATGCACGGTATGTCACGATTTTGAAATATGAACGCGGAGTTAATATTTTACTTTAACAAAAAATTGATGAAAACACTACGCATGGCAAAGCAGTGGTTTTGGCAATTTCGATTATATAACCTGCCTACTAGATGGCCTTTGTTTGAAATCAGCATTGTTTCCCTACGGTGTCTTTCGAAGACAAAGTGGTATAGCCACAATTCTTCTAATGTGAAACAATAAGCCATTTGTATCATAATGACAGTCTTGAGGAACGCTTGTAAGACAACGGATGCAGCTACGTAACTAGAGAAGTGCAGGTAATATTTTCAGGTTTAAGATGTGGGATATTGTAAGACTTCCGATGTGAGATAGATTTTGATGAACTTCGAGCTTTCTGAATCAAAATATTTTATTTGAAAATACATGACTGTGATTGAGAATTTCCAAATTCGAAGATCTGCGCAACGTTTGGATTTGTAAAACACAAATAAATACATTACTATTTTCCTAAAGATATTTACATACAGTAATGTCATCGTAAAAGATAGTATTAAGTTGCTGGTAAACATTACTTTAAAATGTTTCAGAAAGTAGGCATTGTTTTTCACGAAATCAGCAAAACTAAGGTTTTACTGAGCTGACAAAAGAAATTGCATATGCATAGTGCTTGGCAGTTACACCCGTTACATAATGATAAATGGGAAAATCTGTCTCCTTTTTGGAAGCCTCAAGGTACCTCAAGACACGAAAGAATCAAAAGCCGTGAAGTGAAGATTTCGATTAATGTCCTCAAAATTAATATAAAATAAAGAAATTCTATAATAAAGTCTTTTTAAAAGTTGTTTACGGTAAATTTTCCTGGTGGTGCAGTACCTGGTAATGGGCTGGGCCATCACCTCCTACCACGTCAGTCGTTATGTAGGAAATGGTTCTGCAGAACGTAGAACAATGATTGACTTAACACTCTCATTACCGTCTGGCGGTTGGGAGCTAGAGGCTTTCTGAGGTATGCAATTTTATTGCAATTCCACTTTCATCGTCTCGCAACAACATGGGATTAACGTGCTTCTGTATCACCATGAATCCAGCAGAGCTATGTGCTATTCTTTGTTACTAGGGGACAATAGGAATTTTTTGGCGTTGCACGGCTTTGGGTGGAAAACAAGTGGTTTGAGTCACAGGCAAGGAATTCTCCAAGGGATGCTTTTAATTTTTATTGAGCATCCAATTGATGTTGGGCCCGTTTTGGACTTTAATATGTAATCAGGACTTTGCCAAGGGATTGTGATTATCGTGCATTTCTTTCTGTAGCCCTACATATTTCCCCCTAGGATGTGCGTTGTTTACTCCTCCAGACAAAGGTTATATAAATAGCTTCCTAAAGACCAATATAATTGAATAATATATTACCCCACAATAATATTTTATCGGAAGTAGAAATTTCCATTTTATCTTTACATAGATCATGATGTACATATTAAGGTAGTAGAGTAAAATAAAGAAAATTGAAAATATAAAATACTTAGGCATAAAAATAAAATGAAATACCTTCGCCGATCCTTTCGACTGAAGCTAAATCGTTTCCTTTTAAATACTATTGACTAATCTCTAAAATTTTCAATACCATTTGTAATTTAAGTTTAAAGTTTTATATTGCTAAATATTTGCATTTTTCTTAACAGAGGTTTAATTTGCGTCCTATTTGAAAACCTTATTTTAAAAAGCTGGTACTGCAACAAAAGCGACAAAAGCCCGTTGGAATTCCCAGTGACCCAAATCTTTTGTGATGGCGTAGAGGAAACGGAAGGTGGCAGCGCATCCAAATTTATATAAACTAAAGCATCACTTTTGCGTATTTAACAAGAAGTATAGTGTAAGGAATATCTACTTATCCTTTTCTATTTTCCACTTCTGAGAGGTGAAGAAAAGGAAAAGAGAAATTTCGAAGTGGAAGTGCATATTTCATACAACTTTATTGTTTATCCTTTTATAATTCTATATTTAAAATAGTAACGTTTGAAGTTGATGTTTACCATGAACTTTACAGCTGATTTCTTAACTACTGGGAAATTCAGCAAGTGCAAAGCGTACGTACACATCTGCTTAGATGGAAACCCCTTTGTAAACTGTGAGTTAACACGTTAAAAATTTGATTTACGTAAGGAAAACTGCATTTTCCTCTAAAGAGATTAATCAAGTGCAGCGCTAGGTAAACACCTACACTAGTCTGATATCCCAGAATTATGATGATTAATGCTCGGACGGCAGATGGGAGACATCATCATTTTCGTTCGCACTCTCTTTTTGTTTGGTAATTGTTAGTTCCAGTGTTGTTGTTGTTTTTTGTAGCGGAAGCTTGTAGTTAATTTTCTAAGGTGTTGTTTTACTGTATTGTATGATCCGCAATCGGAAGAAACTTTTCAAAGAAATTGGTGCTGTGATACTACTAATTTTTGCTGATGTGAACGCCAAGAACTGCTACCTAATTCAAGTTAACGTTCAGAAACTCTTCCAATGACCCTCAAAGTAGATATGTCTCATGGTTTTGGACAATTTAGGCGTACGAAGGAGCACGTTTCGTGGAAGGATGGGCTGTGTTTCCTTACCCCTAGGGTGTGTTTCCATATGATCATATTCCTCTAGATGTTGTGATGATTCTGGTGTTTTTTTCACCAAAGGATTATCCTTCAATGGGTAATCGAGTAATCGTCACTCTGACAATAACCAATCTGCTGACACCCTGCTGCTCCTCATTCAGGAACATGCGTAGTAAGGAAGCACAGTTATGACAAATCTATGGGCCGCCTACCGTACCCTGCCAAGCTGAAAATTTGAACATCTTACAGTGAACCATTCTGCAAACTTCGTTGATCATGTTACCGGGTTCACACTCAAGGTATGGAGAGATATATGGACATCCACTCAAGCCCAAACTCGTACAAGTAAATCAAAAATACATTTGGCAGATCATATGTTAGAATTTTTTTCGGACGAACTGTCATCTTTCCTCAGCACACTACTTCGAGGTGATGATTCGCCGCAAAACACAGTTTTTCCTCACACGTAATAAATTTACATTAAATTGACGTAATCAGTTGGTTTATTCTGCCAGATGGACACCTTCCCATTCAAGACAAAACAAACCCTTTCCATCATAAGAAATGTTTTGCAGTACGAACAAATTTGGCATTCATAAAAGTGATTTTAAGAACTAATTATAGATAGTTGGAAGGGGTTTTTAACACAACTTATTCGCAGCAACTATCACAGTCCTCGAAAGATGGCAGCACGTCAGCTCTTACTTCTATATCACTAAATCGCGGTGAGCAGGCTAGGGTAGGAAGTTTTACATCTGGCTCTTGCAAACAAATTAAAGTTTATAAATTCTTAACATATTTTATTTTTTCAATTTGGTGATTTACCGACAACCGTGAGTAATTCACTAGGCTATAGGCAGTCGTTCGTCCATAATTTGGGAACACTGCTCCAAGTAAAGAGAGAGCCAGTTTCGTAAGACAAACGCTGCATTGCGATTTGACAGTAGACATATCTTAGGCAAAGGGTAAGGAAGATGACAATCCGATTTTTGGCGTAAATTTGATCAGGATGGTAAGTGGCGTAATCCCGTATTTCTTTCATGATAGGGCAAGGAGTTAGCGATTTGACCATAGAGCCCCGGCGAGGATTGCTTTAAATAAACGGAAAGCCTGCAGAGAATTCTATTCAGCCCACTGAGCTGAAAAAATTTATCACATATTCCTCTCTGGTATGAATTACGTGAATGGCTTTGGTTTTTTGCATCAAGTTGACCACAAAAGTTATTCCTAGAAACACTCTGGTCTTAGTTTCATTTTCGATTATTGCCAAGCAACGTGCAAGTTGTTAAGAACTGAGATTGAACAATGCAAATTAGAAAGTTTAGGGATTTTAATTATAACATTTTATATAAAAAGATTACTAAAAGTAACGTGAATAGATATGTAATATTTCTTAGATATAGACAAATATTTACATCCTTTTTAGGTTAAATCGGAGACTGATCCATAACAGTGTTTCTCCTGAGTGGCTGAGTGGCAAGCAATTGTTAAAATTTTGAAATTTTCTTTTCTTCCCTAATTTTACGAGCGCATTACAAATCTAAAGAACACCTCACCAATAAATTTAAAGGGAAAATTGTGTTCTTAGTGACGTAGATTTAACATCTGGCAACAGATGCAGTACAATTTTTAATTAACCCTATTTGTAGAAAAACAATGGACGCCATAGTTCAAATTTAAGCTGATGTAATTGTAATCATATACATGATTGCGTCGGCGGCTGTTTCCAAATAGCTCTAAGGACCAAATAGTACTGGACAGCAATGTTACATTTCCTTTCTTTCCCTATATAAATAAAAACAGGGCAGCCATCTGCCAGAATTGTGTCCTTTGCATGTACGTACCTGAACTTGATTTTTAAGGAAGAACTGAGCTGGTTCCAGAAACATTTTATCGATTCTAAGCTTTTTTATTCAGATATAGCATCATCACTCGCACATTTCATTTCTTGGAGTTATTTTGCATTTACTACTGAACAAAGGAGTAAATTCTCCCGTTTGATATTTATTTCTGAATGAAATTAAGGAAACATACAAAATAAAGGTTTTTGTCAGTTTTTGTTTAAATGCCTGCTCCATTTAATTAATAATTTTAAAATTTATTCAAAATTCAATATCGTAGTCTCTAAAAATAGAAGTTAAAAACAACAAAGTGTGACATATCTAGTTACAAACAGCAGCTAAGTTAAGATACGAACCTTTTTCAATTTAACACTCTAAGAGGGCGATGTATCTGACTGAACCAAATGGCGCCCAAAATTTTCTGCCCTCTCCCCAACAAAAGTGTTCACATGAAGTTTGTATTTTACAAAATCTATGGTAAAATAATTTTCATAACCTATGATCACAGAAGTACCGATCGTAAACCTGTCACAGGTGATAAGCACTCCCTAATAAAGTACCTTACTCTATCTTCCATGATTCAAGGCATAATGGAGAAGGGCTACTCTTGCTGGCACGGACATCATTTCACTGGATGGAAACAAGAGAATCACACATCTTCTCATTGTGTTTTTCTCTGAGGTTTGGGGCCAATGGTATAACAATTTTATATTATAGTCCGTCCGAAAAGATAAAAATCAATTATCCCTCTAAATTACCACTTTGCATAACAAAGCTAAATGGAAAGCAAGAAAGCAACGCGTCGTGGTGAGCAGGCTGTCTTGTTCCAGCAGCGTACGACCCGATTCTTGCATACGGAATACATTCGTCGAAGCTGATATTTGCCCATTTTATTAACATCGAGTAAATTTGTTCAAACCGGTTGAAGGGTTAAATCTATTTCCGTTTTCTTTCTTATTTCGCAACACCTAGTACTGGCGTTGGTTTTTGTTTCAGCGCACTTACGGCTAAGTCTAGCAATATGAGAAATATTTCTTAGAAAACCATATCCGTAGAAACTGCCATAATTATGTTTTGCCACTCGGAAAGCAATCCGAAAAGCGAAATTAAAATTTCAATCTACCTTTAAGGTTGTTTTTCTTTTAGAGTTCGCGTATCGAAATACCATTCATAAGCTTTAAAAGCAGCCTATAATAGAAAAGGTGGGTAT
This sequence comes from Macrothele yani, assembly GCA_039090855.1. Taxonomy (NCBI): domain Eukaryota; kingdom Metazoa; phylum Arthropoda; class Arachnida; order Araneae; family Macrothelidae; genus Macrothele; species Macrothele yani. The sequence continues at coordinate 108,926,439 of CM077015.1, read as the reverse complement.
GAAGAAATAGTAGACAACCTTATTCTATTTTAGCTAACCAAAGGCAATATTTATTTTCAGAAGGTTATTTGTCTGAAATTGCTATCGTATGAAACCCAAATCTGTTGCCTTCCTTTGAGAGGTTAAGGAAGGTGCCACTAATGCTTACTCTTGTGAACTCTTTGAATTCGTTTGCTGCCTGACTGAGGAAAGTGATTGATTCCCGCAGCAGATTCCTTGACTTGTTCGGAATTGCCGCTCTTTCTCTGAGACGCGACAGATCATGCTTTTAGACACGTGTGGCATTTCAAACATTGTACGTGAATTTGTTTTTGGAAAATAATGTATCTCAATTCCTAGTCTTTCCACAACTGGCTTATGCGTGTCAATCAGCTGGTGAATTCTGGGAGATCATGCCCTCCATATATTTATCAATTAATAAGAGTAATCGCTTTAAAACCGGAGATTGCAATCACATGATGTCCTTTCTTTTCAGTTTTCACGAGACGCTCATTTTCATACTATTAAGCCAATAAATCAGGTTACTAGTATAGTTTTACGATTTCTGAAAATTGCGAGACTTTACCAATTTACAGTTATACAGAAATAAGTGAGTTAACACTCACTAGATGTAATTATCGTGCTGCTCTCTTAAGGGTTAACAAGACAGAAACTTTTATGAACATTTTTTCTTTTTAGAGTAATTTACTGAAACATTCATTCTAATACATGTTGAACAGCAATTCCTAAGACGATTTAATTAACACCTGCCTGTTTCCACATTTCAGAAACATCAATAATTTTTTTAAACGCTTAAATACCCTGAGTTAGCTTTGCATTAGCAACACTTCCGTTTTACATATTCGGAGCGAAACGAAGTACGACGTGATATTAACGGCACGTGCGGTTACTATAATTTGTGCATACTTATCCTCAGAACGTAATCAGTAAATGTTTACCAATGATATCGACACAGTTAATCTAATGGCAGTGAAATTGTTGGGGCCCGCAGGACAGGTGTCAATATTTCTGGAATAGCCTTACTTGTTGGCTGCTCTACTGCTATTGTATCAAGGATGTATCATAACTGGATTAACTTTGCAGATACATCCGGCATAAAAACTCACATTTGTAAGCCACGCGCGGTGGATCCTAGGGATGAGCGTCCGGTGTAATGACTGGTATCAAGGCAACAACGTGAAACAGACATCCACCTTAAACGCCAGTACAACACCGGTGCAGTTGGACCTACTTCGCATGGGCTACGGAGAGTCAGTAATGTACCCCCGACAAACCAAAAAAGTAGTCTGGAGTGACACGTCCTGTTTCCACTTGCACAATGCTGATGGGCGCGTACGCATATGGCGCAAACAGCATGACGCCATATCTCATGGTTGCACATGTTGAAATCAACAGGCTGGTTAATTTGGTGTTCGGTTCTCGTCTGGGGAGTGCTTTGCTGTCTATCCCTATGTCCTTGGTTTATGATCCCGCAAACACTAAATGGTGTACGTTACAGAGGCTATTTAGCCAAACGTCTCCATCCATATCTGAAAAATTTTTGCACAGATCACAACGCTATTTTAAGCAGGACAACGCAACTTGTCATCAGGCTTGTCGAACTATTGAGTTGTTGGAGGGACACGACAACAAACTGGCCACATTGTATTGGCCCCCAAACTCCCCTGAGTGTAACGCAATTGAACATTTTTGAGATATGATAGAACGAGGTGTGGAAAAACTGCTGATTCTCATCCATGGAATAATTGTGAACTGATAGAGCTGATCCCCAGCCATTGGCCAAGTTACGCACAGAGAATGCTTGATTCCATGCAGAAACTCTTCCATGTCATCTGAAAGCAGCGATTACCCAGAGAGGGGGACCATAGTTTTTTAAGTATATGTTTCTAATGGAAAGCTAACTCAGTAAATGCTAGTTCTTTCAGCCTTTGCATTTTCTTGAAAAAATAAAAACACATACGACAGCCTTTCATCGAAATTCACCGTAGAGCAAATATATATATATATAAAGAGAGAGAGAGCTATGCAAGACAGTACGAAAAAGTATCACTGAAGACGTAAGGAAATTCAACTGTGAATTAGTGAGGAAAGCAATTGAAAACAACCAAAGCCTAAAGATAGCAAAGGGATATCTCAGTAAGGGAAGAAAACAGATTATGGCACTTAGAAAAGAAGATGGTTCTGTAACATAAAATAGAGGCGAAATTTTGACAGGAGTGAAAGATTTCTACTCCAAATTATATGAAAGGAATGATACATGTACTCCGGACATCATGAAAGGTGCCAGTACCAGAGTTCTTACAGTCCTCCCAGCAGAAGTTGCACATGCAATCAAAAACCTGAAGCGGGAAAAAGCTCCAGGAGAAGATGGAATTACTGTTGACAGCATACAAGAAGCAAGTGGAGAAATCGATACAGTACTCGCCCAAATTTTCACTCGATGTCTTAATAAAGGGAATATTCCTGAGGAGTGGAACAACGCTACAATGATCCTTCTACATAAAAAAGGTGACATTGAGGATTTCAGGAACTACAGATCTATCAGCCTCCTATCAGCGGTTTATAAAATCTTCACTAAAGTTCTTTCACACCGCTTGAAGGTAACAATGGACATGGCTCAAGCGAGAGAACAAGCTGGATTCAGGAGTGGCTACAGCACAATAGATCATATCCACGTACTGAGAGAACTAATTAAAAGAGCGAGAGAATATGAAATTCCATATTGCATGGCTTTTATCGATTATGAAAAAGCCTTTGATTCGGTGACCAATAACAGTTACAATGGCTTTGAAATCCTGCGGTATTGAAGATGCATACATTAATATTATTAATAATATCCATGAAAATACAAGTGCAAAAATTCGGCCGTTTGAAAATACAACACACATAAAAATTGGAAAGGGAGTGAGACAAGGTGACACCATATCTCCGAAGCTCTTTAATGCCACATTGGAAAATCTCTTTCAATCACTGAACTGGGAAAACAAGATTATCTAACCCACCTTCGTTTTGCTGATGACAGAGTATGATCCAGGAACTTGCTGACAAGAGTAAAGAAGTGGGATTAAAAATGAACTTTCAGAAGACAAAAGTGATGTTCAATGCTTTTAGAAGAAATGAAGATTTATCGATTGATGGAGAAAAGCTGGAGGTAACAGACACGTACGTTTATCTTGGACAGCAGATATCAAGTGAGGGTCACATTGATGAAGAAATTAATCGGTGTACAAAACTTGCCTGGAGAGCTTTTGGAAGAAACAGCATAATTTTCAAGAGCAATATGCCATTATGTCTTAAAAGAAAAGTGTTTGATCAATGCATCCTTCCAGTGCTCACGTATGGTGCAGAGACGTGGACCTTAACTAAAAGAGACATACAAAGGCTACAGACAACTCAAAGCAGCATGGAGAGGTGCATTCTTGGTGGAACCAGGAGAGATAAGAAGAGGAACTCGTGGATCCGAAAAATGACAAGAGTGGAAGACATCATGATCAGAGTTAAATCCCTGAAATGGCAATGGGCTGGACATACTGCCAGAAGGACAGCCATTGGATGGACATCCGAAATTTTAGATTCGATTCCAAGTGACAGGAAGAGACCTAGAAGAAGACTACGTGGGAGATGGGAGGATGAAATTCCAAAGTATGCGGGAGTGACATGGTGGAGACTGGCACAAGACAGACCGTTGTGGAGGAAACTTAGGGAGACCTTCGACCAGCATTGGATTGATAATGGTTGTCAATGATGATGATGATGATATATATATATATATAACTACCTGTGTAATATGATGTTGGTTCTCCCCTTGCCGCAAATAAAGTTCTGACCCGCAGAAACACGTACGCTACAAGATTTTGTGACGTACTACAGACATGAAAACATGTGTCAAGAGGACAAATATGCAGCGAGATATTCTGTCCGCATAGCGCAGTTGGGAGAGCGACTTGCTCCAGATTGAGGGTACGGATTTAATGGCCGTTGCGGACAAACTTGTGTTTTCACTTTGTCCCCCTATTGTAGGAAATGGAACACAATTTTAGTTCTCTGACATCCAAACCCCCGGTTCTGTCGTCAACTTGTTTTCTTTCATTACATATTTTCTTGGTGTAACCTTTTGATGGATTTGAGTCATTTATGTGTGCTGATAAGGAAGTGCGTATATATGGCACACAATATATTTAAACAAACTGATGCAGTGACAGACTCATACTTAAAACAATACTTCAATTCAAATATGTGTTAAAATAAATTTATTGAAATTCATCATATTTTTGCTCCGACTATAGCACACCTTCTACCCCTTTTTTTCCATTTAGGCAAAAACGTGTCCTTAAATGCAAGGGAAAAAGAAATCCGTGAGGCACATAACGCAAGTAACTTGTAAATTCTACTAAAAGTGTTACTAAGTATGATTGTAAAAGTAGCCCATTTTTTGAGATCGAATAAATTTCAAGTTGTATAGATGATTCTTCAGCAGAAGAAAACATGAAATTTGCACCAAATATCGGCTCTCATGTTTTATTAGGCTTCCAAAATTTAAGAGTTTTTGAATGATTCCAATTTTCAAAAGAACGAATTTAAATACTCCAACTTTTGCTTTACATCATTGATTAATTAATTTGCTAAGGAAGTGTCCAAACAAAATTTCAAATATTAAGTAGATAAAAATCAAAAAGCTGTTAAAAAGAAAAGCTGCTATATTTCAATACATTGTTCCTGTTTTTTTTCCAGTCTTTAGGGACACATATGTATTGCTGTGATATACATGTGTTGCTGAAGAATTATGTCAAGTTACAGTTCATGATTCTGTCTCAAAATAGTTGCTTTTCTATTGAAATTCTGTTGCAAAGGAAAACCAAAAATCCAATAAAAATTAATCCAAAGCAGTTAGCATTTTTTATTATTTGCAGTTAAATCTATCTTAGACAAATGAAAGAATAAAAATAAGAATCATGAGGCTCAGTTAAGTGAGACTCAGGCCACGGTAACGTTATTTATTCTTCTTTTTTAGCGTAACCGTCAATAGAAAATATATGCTGTTACTTACAGACTTTGGTTCCAAAATTTTCGAATAAAAAATGATAATGAAACGTTTAGTCTAATATCCTACTGCTGGAGACAAAATGTTTATTTAGCAAATGTACGTAAATAACTTAAACCCAATACAATAACCAAAAGAATTGTTTGTCGCCTAACTGCCTGTTGTACAGATCTAACTCTAAATTTTTCATATATTTTTTTTTATTTATTTTTGGTTTTACATGCTCTAGAAGAAAAGAAAGAAAAAAAAACGAGTGGGAAAAAAATAACAGTACATAAATGAAGAAGATAGACTGTAACAACAGGGAAGATTAGGGAAAAGGCCAAAATGGCCTGACATAGCCATATACTCTCCGTAGAAGAAACAAATGAAACAACATATAGACGTATCAAGTCAGACAATCAGAAGACGTTTTGACAATCCCTTCCTTTCTTTAATTATTGAAGAAGATAGAGTTTTTTTTTAAATAAATTAAAATTGTTTAAGTTAGTCAGGTTGCTAGGTAAAGAATTCCAATATTGGGGGACTGTGTAACATAGAGTAAGTTTAATTGATTCCGTTTTTGGAAAAATAGGTTGTAATTGTAGTTTATTCCTTGTTTCATACGAATGTGCATGTTTATTAAGAAATATGAGGTCTGAATGTAAATTATATTTAATTCATTTGAACATAATTTTACCAAGATTAAAATAGTATAGTTGAATAATAGTAAGTATATTATATTTATTAGGACATACTTTTGTTCTAAAATTTATTAAACGTCGGGTATTAGGATGTGATCTGAGATCAATTAGTCTAATGAATTTACATTGTAGGATTTGTAATTTATGAGATTTAAAAGAAATAATTTCATGTGCTTTCTACATACGATTGTACTGACAAAACATTTTGAGCTTCAAAATATTTAATATTATGTACTTGAAATTTTGGTGTCGAAGATTCAGAAATGTATTGAAAAAAATATATAAAATGGTTGTGATTTCATTATTTTTCCTTCCCGGGTACTTGCCTCCCGGTACTAAATAAATACGTTTTCCTCCCCTTTCTACCTCGCTTAGGTGTCAATTTCCTAATGTGCACTCTAGCCCAAAACTCCTAGCTTCCTATTTCTAAGGGTTGTTTAAGACCTGGGGTCAGTCACTCACTTATTAAAATGCTCTACATATGATCTGATCTATTTTATACGTTTTTAATCTTTGGTGTCTTTTCTAACCTGATTTCTGAAAATTGAATCGTGGCAAAGGTATTTTAGACAGACAGACGGGTTGAGCAAATTTCCGATAAGCTAAGCCAATAGCGTCCTATGAAAAAAAGAAGTCGGTAACGATAACCGTTGCTTGTATAATTCACATATTATACAGGAGCTATAAAACTCCAAAGCAATGCAAAATGTTGTCAAATGTTAAGAATTCTTAAGTTTGTATCAGTGATTATTTGCATGAATTTACGATAAAGGAATTTGTGAATGAAAAATTCTATGCGCATTGCTTTTCCTGGACGTCACAGGAAATTGTACATTCATTGTCATGAAAATCAGCGCACCAAGTCGGAGGCGTCTAATTGAAATGAGTTTTAGTAGTGAGATGGTACATATTAGGGACAGAAGAGATTGAAATATCACAGCAGCAGGAGGATTTTCCGCTGACATAGGGTACACATTCCAGTCAACGTTAGTACCGCGTCGGACCATTTCGTGCTCGGATGCATGTGACAATACGGTCCTGCATTGTGTCAAAGAGACGCCGTACGTTATCCTGGGACAGATTGGCCCACACTTCGTAATACTGATGCTCTAAATCACGAAAACTGGGACATGGAGAAAGCTGGCGTCTAATCTGGTCCCGCACGTGCTCAAAGGACGAGAGATCAGGCGACCTGGCACGCCACGGAAGCATTGAAGCATGGCGTAGACAATCATATGAAACCCGACCCGTCTGCTGACAGGCTTTATCTTGTTCGGAAATGGCTCCGGGTTAGTACACCAAGAAAGGCAATACCTGGAACGCAGGATCTCCTGCACCTAGTGCTTGGCTCTCAACGTCCCTCGGATCAGTGCGAAGGAAGTCCGGCTGTCATACGCAATCTCACACAAAAAGCAATACGCCTACAGTTCGGGACGTGTGCCGTTGTACAGTGAATTTGGGATTTTAGCGCTGAACTGCGGTCCTCCTGACTCTGACACGGTGGTCGTACTTTTCCATACAGAAGTGGCATATGTCGCTGAATACTATACGTCACTAGTCAGTAGCCTTCCACGTTGCTTGCTGCTGACATCACTGGATTCGAAGCCAACGATCATCCGGCAGAAAGCGTATGGGTTGTCGAGAGTGAAGATTCGCCTCTGCCAGACGTCTGGAAATGGTTCTGTCGGACACAGGCGTCTCTTGCAGAGCTGCCACATGTCTCTGGATATTACACAAGGACGTCGTTGCATCTGTGCGTACAGCCCTCACGATTCCAAGGTCTTCTCTGCAGTCGATGTTTCTGGGTCGTCCAGAGGCAGTCCGCCTTGTCTGGGTGCCTTGCCGTGTCCATTGTTCCCAACACGATTGCACCATACTCGCCGATCGGCCAGAATAGCGGTCGTTTCGGCGCGCTGGCCATCCTGTATCTCTCATCTCGACGATACGGCCTCGTTCAAAGTCTGTCAGTCCGGTACGCACAATTTCGGCGGCTCATCGGCATGTCTATCGCTCAGGGATCTCACCTGACCCTTACCGAGCACTTCGGCACGAATGCGGAGTCCCCTGCGCTGTGCCTTATAACCCCAAGGATTGTAATTATAGCGTCGGATTTGGACACCCGGACATGCGGAATCACACAAACTTTTAATCATTTGCATGTCTGCCCTCCCCGTAGTTATTCGTCGAGTTTCGAGTTAATCGCGCGGTTTTTTTCTTGGTGCATGGAATTTTATGCCGATTAGTGTCTTTTCGAAAATGTGGCTATTTTTTGTTGTTTTTGAGGAATATGAACAAAACGGTGAGCAAAGCGACCCCCAGTAAGCAGTCATCCATCCGTAACCTAGCACCACTTTTTCAATGAAAGAGGGATAGCCAGTGACGGTTGAATAACACCGGATCCATACCTCACCGATGTTCGAACCCGTACCCGTCTCTGACGAATGGACAGAAACTTGGATATAATAATTACAGAATTTAGCAGAACTAAACTTATTATAAATAAGAATACAGCTTCTAGAAAGTTTAAAAAAGCAAGTTTAAACATCGAATAATATTTCCACAGCAATCTTTTTAAATATATAAAATATCAGCTGAAATATTTTGCAGCATAATATAATTAAGATCAAATGAATGATATCTAAAAACAATGTTATTGAAACGCCATTTTTAATTTTCAACTTTTGAAATGCTGTTCTTAGAAGCAACTGTCATGGTTTTGAGAAGACGTTACTTTTACGAATGATTTTTATTCGTTGCACTAAAACAGGTAAAATGATAAAATATCAAAGGAAATAAATAAAAGAAAAACCTGCCGTAGTTTTAACAGCATTTGAAGCAACACAATAGTTCTATTTAGCGAACACTGACACACTCGTCCCGGCAATGTAAAGAGCTACTTTTGCCGTTTCAGTTTTAGCATCTTTATGTTTAAGAGCAGCAAGCGCATGTAGTATGTTATAGTTCTCAAAAACTTTGATTAACTCTACTCGAATATTACGATATTTCTTACTTATTTCTTAATCACCTTCGCAGGGTAACACACATTGTTGTGGTTTTATATAAGAAATATGGGTCTAGTCAGTAAAACATTTTGAGAAATTTATTGAGTTACTTTTACTCTGAATTCATTTTTTTTGTTTGAATTTCACTACCCAAATATATTGCAGCTCATGACTCATAAAAACTATGGTAAATTAATTTCGAAACTTTAATCTTCCACCGGCGCGACAAACAATATGGCGCTGTTTATTTTGGCTGTGAATTACATTGACATAAAGCAGGAAACTTAAAAAACAATCACCGTTGAAATATGTAAGAAGAAACAATATCTAGGAAATTTATATAGAAACTGGTTGTACGCATAGGGTATGATAAATGCGTTTATTAAAAAACATATCAACGAATGAGAATTTTTGAATAATATTCGTGCTGGCAAAATCTGTTTCGTTAGGCACAAAACAAGAAAACTGCAATTTCTTCTGCACTGGCACAAGTTCAAGGGCAAGTACTTAGCACTCGGCAAACTATCAAGCACTTCTTACAATATCATTAAAATGAATTAACAAAGGACTTTTTGCCCAATTGAAAGAAATATAAAAACAATTTCCAACTAAAATGTGCAAATAAATATCCATAATTATTTTTTAGAAGCACATAACTTCTGAAGCATGAGTTAAATTTGAACCTTGCGATTTCCATTCACAGAAGGGTACTTAATTCCTTTTGACTGTTACTGCCAAAAACAATACTAACTCTCAACATCATTTTCAAAATGAGATTTGATTTGTCTGTAACGGATTCTGCCTTTTATTTTTAATTACAGGTAGTTATAGAATTACATTTTAAAAATACCTGATCTTTACTTGGGTACAAACATATGATTACAGCAATTAATGCCAAAACAAGACAGAGGTAAATGGTGAGGGACTAAAGTTTATTCCGAAATTGAATAAGAACAAGGCCTATTCAGTTCTGGCGATATTCCTGTAAGGAAGAACTCTTATACAGAAACTAAATGTAAAAAGATAAAGTGCAGATGGAATCAGGGAAACGAGAGACAGAATTACGTTGCCAAAAAGAATATATTTCAACAAAATCATTACGCTGTAAAATATATATGGGAAATACCCTGATACACAAAACTTTTAAACCCACCGGGAGATGCAGCAAAGTGTCGCAGTGAAGACTGCTGTAAGACAAGGTAGCTATATTTGCTGACGAACGTCGACTCTTGTACCTCAAAAGGGCATGTCTGCGAATTGCGTTTTTAAGAGTTACTAGAAAACACAGCCAGGATGGGACCCATTTTTATCCTTTAAACATAGCACGAATAGGTACAGTACTTTAATACGAAAGCAATCGTGTACCATGAAATGCATGCATGCTGATAATGAAAACTTTAAGTTGAAAACTAGCTCTATTTTCTCTGTTTGCCTCACTGCTTTACCTGCTGCCAGAGAAATAATATTAATAACATGTTTCGTATTAGCCCAGGATCCACTGTGACAATGTATTGCAGATATCACTTCTCCTGAGCTGTAAAACAAATGATATTAAGTTTAAGTGTCACCCTTAGCTCAGGAGACAACACTTGGTATCAACTCATTGGCATACACTGATCTCTCGGTTTTCTAATTTGTGGTCTTGCTCGTTACTGCGCACAACAACTGCACTTGAAACAGGAAAACATAAAACTATTTTTCTCCTTAAGGTTTTTGATAATCAGCATGTATGCATTTAATATTAGTGTATTATACCTATATGTGCTCTTTTTAAAACAGAAAAAATCATCAAATCACGGCGGTTTCCTGGGTTACTATAACAAACGCAATTTGAAGACGGGCGCCTTAGTGGTTGAAGATTTGACGGTCGTCACCAAAGATAGCAGTCATGTCTGATTGCGATCTTCGCCTCGAGATTTCGTTGCATCTCTCGGTGGATTTTCTAAGTTGTCTGTATTAGGAAGTTACCTAAATAGGGAAGAACGAAAAGTAAGTCCAGCTAGATGTATGTTTTGATCTATTTACTCAAAGGAGAAGGGCAAAATGCAAATGTAGAGCACAGATACTCACATGGTAAAAGAGAAACCAATGAAGCCTCTGAGAACTTGCCAAATTTTTAAAATTGTCAGACAAGTTAGTTAAATAAACAAAGAAGCAAAACCAGAGACTGAAATGGTGGGAATCACTGCGGCGTAAAGTTTCCATTTAAATGGAACATTTGTGTACGACATTTGCAACTTTCATTTCTCCAAAATTGGACATACACATTTTGAGTAGTTTCATAATTCCAAAAAGCGAGGAAAATTTCTTTCGCCATAGCTGTATCAAATTTAGTTGCAAATAATTTTTTCTCGATTAGGTCTGTAATTTATTTGTTTAATCAAATCTGTTAACAATATTTTTTTAATTATTGTGCGCATGATCATACTATAATGATTCAGATTTTCATGCCTTTTGCGGAGTTTAAATCATAAAACTTTAAAACAATTCAGAGTTCAAATAAAACTTGGTTTCCAAAATACAATTTCAAAGCATAAGAACAATATTTTCGGAATAGAAATGACGTTATGTTATTCTTTGGTAGAGAAAATTCTTCAGAAAATTTGGAAACAACAATTCAGCAGTTTAGGTGAAACAGTATTCACGAATATATAAACTTTTCCTCAATAATATTTTGGCTCCTCCATTTTTCGCGCATGCCTTCAATTGCATGGGCATTTTTTTCTCGATAGTGCCTACTGATGGTTTCTTGCAGTTTCCATTTCCTTAAGGTAGCACGACAGAAACGCCTAGCCACTGATCTGAAAAACCACTAACTGTTAAATTAAAGTATGTGTGCGTTTCTAAAACCGGCGACGCTCTTATTTAGGAAAGGACAGGTTGTCAGCTTTTCTTAAGATATATGTTGGCGCTTACATTCACCTTGCAGTGCAGGTGTGTACTTTACCGGGTCGTTCTGATTCTCTGATTTATTCGCAGCGCAGTTGAGAGGTCAAAACTGTTCTCGTAGAAAAGTGGGCATTAATCCAAGACCTCAACAATAACCTCATAAGTACTGTGAAGTATATGGCTGTCAGGGATTATCATACGCCACATTAAAATACAACAAATATTAAACAAAGACGTTAAATATCCTTCCATGGACTGCTCTTTTGAGTAAATTACAACATTATGATATATGATAATAACATAAAGAAATTGTAAGGTCATGATGTTCTTCTGCTTGAATTATCTAAGTTGTTATGTAAAGAACCCTTTTTACCAAGATTAATTGAAATTCCTCCGGCATATTTCCACTTCCGAACGAATTTATGAATTCTTTAATTCTGTGACCACTGTGTTTAGTGTTGATCCTATAAACTGATGTGTAGGACTGACCTTTGTTCCACTGCTTTAAATAAATTAATGCCTGCAAATCGGGAAGTTAACTCTTGCTTTGGGTACAACGACACGCTTCGGAAATTTTGTTCTCAACGATTTCGCTTTGAGCAAGTGAGTAAGTTGATAATTTGCACCATATGTAGGGCGAAAATTTGTTTCCGCTTTTTATCGCTACAAACGTTCATAATTTTAATCCCAAAGAGCAAACTAAAGTGAAAAGGAAGATATTTTTCGTGACTGAAAGGTGTTGAAACTACGGAGCTTTTTTACGGTGGACTACATCACCTTTTTTGCATTCGCTTATCTTTGGAGCTAAGTATAAGGTGAGTACAACATTTTACCCGTTTTTTCATGATGCAAATTTCAAGTATAAAACTAAGCAACACGTGCGACAGCAGACGGAATGTGTGATTTCAAAATGCTTCGCGGAGTGTGCTATGAAATGGCTCCAAGTATGCAGGTGAATCTCATTGGTAAATACGTCACACAAGGGTTACCGTGTCCAGCCAGATGGAACACATGAGGCCTTGTTTGCTTTTTGAGTTCGAAAACTACAACAGTGCAGCTGGAGCCTGCCGCTAGAATTGTCAGATATACACTGACGGAAAAAAATCCCAACACCAAGAAGGGGTTGTGTTAGATAAACGACAGTTGGTAGGCGGTGAGAGTACATCTGTAAAATGACGTCTATGCAAATTTCGCGCTTGGCGCATACGTGTTACGCTAGTAGCGCCCCTCGGAACATGCAAAGCAGGTTTGCTGTAAATACGCGTTGTAACGTTCGTGAGCGTTAGTTATCGTTGAGATTCGACGCAGTGTGTTGATGTTAATCAAGAATGCCTGTAAAGACTAGCTGATGACCATTAACCTGTACCGTCCAATTGCGGACTCCACAGGGTTAAAAGAACTATCTCAAAAGATTTTTAGTGACGGCGTTGTGAGTAATCCTGCCAGTACCCGACATTCCCCCATCCGGACAGAATCGGTCCGTAGACCTGCAGCTTGCTGCTACCTCCGTGAGCCGGCACTTCCCACCTCTCCGTCATGACCCGGGTGTGCGTGCCATTTGGGCAGGGGCTAGAAAATAAATTTCTCTACCCCTGACTGGGAGAATAATTGCTGGCGCGAACTGTTTGGGGCGTCTGCCTTTTATTCAAACATGATACAAGCACATTTATTTACACTGAGGAACCCATCTCCGCGTAGGAAACTAGTCCTTTGCTCAATGGGCCATCTCACACTAAGAAATATTTAAATATTTACATTGTTATTTACATTGCCCCAGGACTAGGGTCGGTTCTGTGGTGATTACTCTGGGCTCGAGTCATCAGTTTCTCTTTTTCGTTTTTTCATCCCTCTTCTTTCTTCTTTCTTCTTCGGTCACCCCTCTATTAGGTAGAACGCCTGTTCCTCTTTGAGGTACTTGACCATCTCGATGAGCCCCTGTCGCGCTCTTGGGTACGCGAGCAGGATCGAGAGGTCCCTCGTCTTTGCCAATACTGGCACTAATGTTGCTCTCTTCCCTGCCAGAGAAGCACATTCTAGAATCATGTGTGCGACATCTGCAGTCTGATCACCACACATGCACACTCGCTCCCTAACCGCAAATCTGCGGAAGCACTCCGGCGACACTCCGTGCCCGGTTAGTACCTGGTTGAGGAAGCCATTACTCTCAATGCGCCTTATCGAGATTCGGGGAAAATACGGCATGTCCTTCTACCCGTATCCCCTTCATCCCATCTCTGCTGCCCCTCCACCAATGTGGCTGATTTCAGTTGCGTCCGCACGCTTTGCAGCGGCGTTCGCATCTGAAAATCTATGTCATCTTTACCAGTAGCTTCCTTCGCTAGCTGGTCTGCACGTTCATTTCCAACTGTACCGACATGACTTCGGATCCAGTGGAAGGTAACTCTCCTACTCTCCATTGACTTGAATAGCACTTTTATCTCTCTGACAAGGGGAGTCTTACTCCCGAACTGGCCAAGCGCTTTCAGGGCCGCTTGGCTGTCAGAGTATATGCTATAGGCCCCTTCACTGTTCATAGCAAGCACCCAACGCAGTGCTTCACTGATCGCCAATAACTCTGCTTGGAACACTGAGGAATTGGGCGATAGATTCATTCGCTCCGCGTGCATCTCGTTGCCATCGGAGATCACGCAGAAACCTGCGCCGACGCTACTTCCTATTTTAGAACCGTCCGTGTACAGTTCCTTCCCCTGACCTGTGGGGAGGGCTTTATCCCAACTCAGACAAAGCTCGTTGGCTGGGTGGCAAGTCCAGTCCATTCTCAGAAGTTCCACCTCGGACGTCCGATACTGGTGTCCTAGGAAGGAAACATCGTCCCCGTAACGGAGGGTCTGCATTACTGCTTCCCTCGCTACGACCAGGTCCGCCGGTTCGCATCCAGCCAGCACTTGGAGCGCTGCTGTGGAGGTCGTGCGAAAGCACCTCGTCATGCCCAATAGCGCCCTGCGCTGAAGTTGGTAAATACCATTTTTCATCCTGACGGTATCTGACCACCAGGCGGGACACGCATATGTTAATATGCGCTCCACCCCTCGCTTATAGAGCACCTTTTTAGCTGGCCCAGGCAGTCGCATTCCGTTGATCTTATTTAGAATGCGGTGCATCTGTCCTTCAAGAAGCGAAGATGCGGTAGCCCCGACAATCTGGTGTCAAGGATGACTCCTAAGTACCGCATCTCTCTCACCGCTTTAATAGTATGCCCATTGAAGCGACACTTTGGTGGGGTGACCAGTTCCCCCTTCTTTGCTAATAACATTAGTGTCGTCTTTTCGGGAGCGAAGCAGAGCTTACACTCCTTGCTCCAACTATCTAGCTGTGAGAGAGCGGTGTGTACCTTCCGCTCAATCACGTGCCTACCAGATGCTGACACTATTAGCATGAGGTCATCTGCGTAGGCTTGCAGCTGCACCCCGTCTTCCAAAGGAAGCGCAAGTGCGGTATCTGTAAACGCATTCCACCACAAGGGGCCCGAGCAAGAGCCCTGTGGACACCCTTTGGTGTATTCCCTGCTGTAGGTCTTGTCTCCAACCTCAAACTCTACTCTTCTATGCGAGAGAAAATCGCTTATTAACAGGAACAGATTCCTGGAGATGCCAAGTCTCTTCAGACGGTCCAACACCAGTGGCCACCAGACGTTGTTGAAAGCGTCCCGCACATCCAAAGAGACGAGACAGGTGTGCTTTCCCTGTACACGATTTTGCTTTACCTGCTTAGTAAGGCTGACCAGCGCTTGGCCGGTACACCTCTCCGGCGTGAAACCGAATTGGCGGCTGAAGAGCTTACCTAGGCCGACTAGGTAATGGGTTGCAGGGATCACAAGGACCTTTTCCAGCACCTTACCCCATGCTGTTAACAGGCAAATCGGCCTATAGGCTGCGGGATCTGCTCGGCTCTTGTTTTCTTTGCTGAAGAGGACGAGCAGCGCAGTTTTCCACACAGATGGGAAACAACCTCTTTCCAGGCATTTATTCAATAGGGCAACGAAGTACCCAGGGTTGGCTAGAAACACCTCTCTGATAACCGAAAGGTCCATCCCATCTATGCCTGGTGCCTTGCATTTATTCAGGCTATTGATTGCAGCACCTATCTCCGCCTCCGGGAAGGGCGGGTCGTCAACCGTGTCTGGTGGGTCTCTGCAACGTTCTCTGATTAATATTTGATCTGGGGAGTCCCCCGTCTCCTCATCGGTCGGGAAGTGGTGGTTTAATAGCACTTCCACTGTGTCTTGCAGAGTGGCGGTGTTGGTGCCACTCTCTGTTCTGACGGATGCCAGTAACAGTGGGCCGGTGATCGAGCCCTTCGCCACCTTGTACGGTACCCCAAAGGGATTGCCGACAGGGGTGGTCTTACACAACTGTCTCCAATGCTCTCTCTTCGATGCTACCATTGCTTTGCGATACATAGCATTGGAGAGATTATATTCCCGTTTCACGCGCTCCCTCCTGTCTGGGTCAAATCTCTCGCTTTGCATTCTACGTCTGCTGCGTCTGGCCTTCCCTCGCAGAAGGCTGCAATTTTCCGACCACCAGGGAAGCAGGGGTCTTGCCCTTCCCCCTGCTGTCATGCAACCTTCACAAGTCTCTACTATCTCTTTGGTAAGATTACCGAGATATTCATTAATATCTTCTACCTCATCGAGATCTGCTGCACTTCTGTCTTTTAGCAGATCTGATAGTCGGCCCTGGAGTTCCGACCATTTGAGGTTCCGGGCGTCGAACCTAGACCTGGGTTTTTTCCCAATTTTCTCAAACCCTATCGTGAAGGTTATAGCAAGGTGATCGCTGCAGCTCACGTCGTCCAGTACCTGCCAGTTCTGGAGGAGGTTGTGGACCGATGTCCTCGTGAGGGTGAGGTCTACCCACGACGTCCCAGTGGCAGCTTGGAACGTGGGAACACTGTCGGGATCGTTCCTGATCGTCAGATCTGAGGAAATGACGAAGTCAAGGAATTCACTACCTCGCCCATCTTCTTCTTGGTCTCCCCAGAGGGGACTCTTCGCGTTAAAATCGCCTGCAATGATAGTCTCGTGCTGCGCGTGGGAATCCAGCAACCGCGAGACAGTATTTAGCACGTCTGAGAGAGCACCTGACGGTGAACAGTATGCGTTGACAAGCAATATTTTTCTGTTACTGCTATCAATGCCCAATGCCACCACATTGGATGTGCATTCCAGCTCCAGAGCTCTCAGATCTGGATCAAGAACGACCTTGGCTACCATTGGTTTTTCGCATCGAGAGTAGTACCTCCGTGAGGAGTTGGGAACCGCGCTACACCACCATGGAAGTGGTACGGTTCCTGTATCAACAGTATTTTTGCAGCGACTTCACTGGCGGTTTTAAGAATCGACCCTGTCGCGGCTCTCGCGTGGTGAGCGTTGAGCTAGAGTACTCTAAGACCGGTACTTGTCCTTGGCCGATCAACCATAATTGGTTCGGCTTCTCTGCTGCTCCAACTCCCTGATCAGGGAGTGACAAGTCTTGCTGAAGCTAGGATGGGCGGTTTCCAGCTTCAGTGTGAACCGCCTGTTCGCGGAAGTGCAGTTATTGCACTTCGGAGCAGCAGTGCAATCTTTGTGCCGGTGACCTGTCTCACCGCACTGTCCACACTTGTCCTCTGCTTCCTTGCAACCATTTCTGAAATGGCCGAAGCCGTTGCACCGGAAGCATCGGACTTCTCTCACAAACTCTTTCAAGCGCAGGATCGACCATCCCAAGTTGAGTCGACCTCGCTTGATCAGTAACCTGTAGGCGAGGGTTTCGGCTTCCACCACCTAGTGGGCCTTACCCCCTTTGGCCTTAATGGCGAATTTCGCCTTAAAATTCCCTTCGAGGTCCTGGTTTTGCTCTTCATCCCCGGCTTCGAAGTCCTCTCGCGAGACCTCACCGTCGACGCCATAAACAATTAGACGCGGGAGTCACTTTTGAGGGGGGGGAGTTAGAGTGTGTGCAACCCTTGGTCAGGGGATTGCTCCGCAGCTCGCCTTCAAGCTTGGCGATATCCTCGCTTTTCGAGAACTCTACCGCCACCCCTCCATTTCGAACCTTGCGAACGCCTTTGACTATTATCTGCAGTTTTGCTGGCTGCACTGCGGATAGAAGTGTTGCCTTAACGTCGTCGGACGTTTTGCCCCCGTCGGTGGGATAGATAAGGAGCACGTGTCTCCTATCTGGCACCACCTTCTTAACAACCTTCGCCTTGGGTGCCGGCACAGACCGTTGCGCCTTATTGGCACCCATTTTGACTGCGGCGGCGTGGGACCTAAGTCCTACTGAGTGGGGGCCCTGCCGCTCCAACCTCTCCTCAAGCTTGCCCTCTAGCTTTGAGGTCAGCATCCCTTGCTGAGTGCAGGCGTGTTGAATTTTCTTCAACACCGCCGCGATCTTACCCACCGCAGCCTTGCTTGCCGTCTTGGGTAGGGAGCCCAAGACCACTCCAATTTCTGCTACACAGCCCTCCACCAGGATTAGAAACTCCTCAGTGGCCCCTGCCAAGGGAGTCTCAACCCCCGATTGGCCTTCGGAGTGGACTCCGAGGTCACCATTGGTGAGGCCTTTGGTGACCGGGAGGTACCGGGTTTAGGAGAGGATGTCTCCGCTACCTGGACCTCCGAGGGTTACACCCTGGCGGGTAAGGCTGTGCTTTGCTTTGACTTCAAAGCACTTTTGGGGGAGCCCCTTCAACATCTCTCCCTTTTGGTAGGTTTGCATGTCTGTGAAAGGGATGCAAAAATGCTTTTCTGAGTCCCGAGTGGGCACCTTGTGGTTCTCCCACTCCAGGTAACGCTCAGAAATCCCGGGCGCGCGAGCTTCAGCCCAGTGACGGATCAAAGAGTCCTATCACTGGCCGAACCGGCACGGTGTCGACGAACTCACTATTCGTCACAAACGAGTTTGCGGTCAGTTGGGACTTCGCCCTTACAAGGGCGTTTTTATTCTAAGTCCCGAATCGAACTGACTGCACCGAAACACTTTCAGTTCGAGAAAAAAAAATTTGCGAGGGAGGAAGGAATCCTCTTACGCGCGGTGAGCGGTGCTCACTTTTCTCTAACACAACGAACTAAAAATCGCAATCAAACTCGCAAAACTCGCTCCCTGGCTTGATGACGAATCGGCCTGTCAAGAATGCCTGTTGGGTAAGATCCGATAAGTTAAACTGCACCGCGTGAGTTTAGCAGTGATTAATTAAACTCACTATATAATTTATTTAAAAGACCCATCCCCCCTAGGAGACACAACTGCCCAACCTGGGATCGACTTGATCCTTTATTAAAGAAAATTACAAAACATATTACAATTTGACTTTTGTAATGAACAATAACGAAAAAAGATTTTGAACATCATAAACATAACAAATTCCAATAAATCAGGTTTTACCCGATCCGTGGTAACCAAATACTGTAGGTTCTTTCTAAATTCAAAAAAATCAAGAATAAATTTCGCTGAAAGTCATGCTTCAAACCCAAAACAATAAGTACATTCAAGTACTCAACAATGATAACACAATCCGCTAAAACAAACAAATTCCAATTCAAAATATATATCAATATACAAAATACACCGTGAAACTCTCACTAATCGCCTGTAAATAGCCGAGGCACAAATCTACATTTCTCAGGGCAATTCCAACAATAAATTAATAATAATAATAATAATAATAATGATAATTATAATTGTGATAAAACACAGACAATTATTTTCAATAAGATAACAATATATTTACATCAATACACAATTCCAAACACAAACAAGCTTGTTCAAACAATTAATCACCCTGTAAAAAATCATCAGTATAAACATAAACAGACCGCACAGTAAATCATCAACATGCTTAATTGAACTCAAAAGAGCAAAACATCGAACAAAACACATAATCATCACCAATAAATAATCAAACATTACCCGAGATTCAAGGTATTGATGCAACAAAAAATATAATAATAGGTCAATCTTCAACCATACAACAAATGCCATTTCACAAAATATCAATCACTGAAGATCGATGACGTATTCTGAGTAACAAGAATCACCTCATTTTCATTGAACTTAAGGAATCTAATAAATTCCGAAATTCTATTACAAATTAGGGGGTTACCCAGAATTTCCCCCACAGAAGAACCACGCCAGGTTCCCATAAAATGAGCTCTCTGTGTTGTCAGACCCAGACATTGATAAACTAAATGAAACATTGTAGCCGAAGACAAGCCACACTTGCATTGTGCATTCTTTATGTTAAATCGTTGGTAATAGGCTGGGCATGATCCATGCTCAGTTAACAATTGATTTATGAATCTATCGCTAAAGCATCTTCGTTCTGATACTTCAGGTATAATCGAAAATGTATATCTTCCTGTTTCCGCACTCGTCCATCTGTTTTGCCATGAAGTTGTAAGTCCAATTTTAAGACGATTTCTAAGTATTTTAATAGAGTTTTTGCTTCATAATCTATCAAAGTCTTAAGAGTTCCCTTACGAGCCAATGTGTCAGCCAGTTCATTACCGAAATAGCCCCTATGTCCGGGAATCCAATGCAGGAAGATTACGTCTAATCCAATTTCATTAATAATTTGTCTTATTTCTATGACCAGTTCATCAGAACAGGTGTAGTCAGACATAACCTGAAGTGCACTCTGCGAGTCCAAAAAGATATGTACATCACATTCAAGAGCTTTAGCCCTCACCCATCTCAAAGCTTGTAGAATCGCATACAACTCAGCCTGAAAAACAGATGCGTTATCAGACAATCGGAAATAACTTTCACAGGAAACATTGCCAGATGACATTGCACAAAATCCTGAACCCACATGATCATTAAGCCTTGATCCATCAGTAAAAATTTCTTTCCCCAATCCATTGGGAGGGAGGGAACTCCAATAAAACGACAGTTGCTGTGCCGGATGAATCAACATCTGATTTCTACTATTTTGATATTTCTCTGATGATATGGATTCGCCAAAAGCAGTAACAGATTTTTTTCCCACGCTTCAGCCAATACAAAGCAGCTTCTTTCTCTAAAATCAGATCCAGGGGCTTGCAGCCCGCTAAGACCTGAATGGAACTTGACGCCGTTGTCCTATAACAGGTGTTATTCCAAGCAAAGCTACTCGCTGAATCTGTAATATTTTAGTTGTTGCCCTCACTGTTGGTATATACCATCCTGCGCATGCATACGAAATCATGCGTTCAACACAGCCCTTATATATGGCCTTCAATACTCTTCCCTTAAGTCTCATGGAGATCAATCTATTTAATATTACCAATGTTTTATCTTTCAGATATTCGATATGGGGAATTCCAGATAGTTTTACATCCAAAATGATTCCTAAAAATTTCAGCTTCTGTACAGGCCTGATTGTATCTTTCTGAAATCTACACTTTGGAGGAGTCTTCAAAACCGATTTTTTAGAGAAAATCATCAATTTTGACTTCTCTGGAGCAAATGAAATTTTATATTTAATACTCCAATCATTTAGTTTGGTCAAAGATGACTGAATCTTCGCCTCTATGCCCTGCCTTCCGCTATCCGACACCATAAGAATAAAGTCATCAGCATAAGCCAATAACGTAACATTTTCATCGAAGGTCATTTGTAAAGCCTCGTTTACAATAATATTCCACCATAATGGACCAGAGTTTGAACCCTGTGGGCATCCTTTGCTATAATTATGAATCATGATCGAATTTCCGAGCCGAGATTCAACACATCTCCCGGACAGGAAACTCGAAATCAAATTACACAAATTCCTGGGACAATGAGATTGACCCAAAGAATATAGAACACTTGGCCACCAAACAGTATTAAATGCATTCTTAACATCCAAAGAGACAATACAAGTATGTCTTCCAATATTTTTCTGTTTTTGAATTTCATCTCTAATAAAAACAATTGCATCTGCTGCACTCCTCTGCGGGAGAAATGCGAACTGTAATGGATGAAACTAATTGTTTGTCTGTAGGAAGTAATAAGTTCTGTTCGTAATAATTTTATCCAATATCTTCCCCCAGCAAGGTAAGAGACAAATAGCTCTGTAAGCCGATGGATCCGTACGAGACTTTCCTTCTTTATTAAACAAAACCAATACAGCTTTTTTCCAACATGCAGGAAAAACTCCCTTCTTTAAACAAAGATTTAATAAGTCAATAAAGAACTTCGAATCAGTAATGAATATTTCTCTTATAACGGAAAAATCCATTCCATCCCAACCTGGAGATGTATCCATTGATAAATGTCCAAAGACATGTTCAACCTCATAATAACTTATAGGTAAATCATCCTCAAAGCATTGAGGCGATTTTGACATACTTCTCATACATCTATGCATTTCCATATCTGTATCCATTATATAACCTCAGGGAAATGAAATCTCAATAACTCCATCATGCTTTCTTCAATCGTTGTCGTAAACAAACCATTTGTTGTCTCAATCGATGAAATAACAAGAGGTGAATATACCTTGTTCCTAGCAATCTTAAAAAGGAATATCAAAAGGTGATCTATAATCAACTTTCTGACAAATTTCATGCCAGTAATTCTTCTTAGCTAAAATTAGAGCTCTTTTATATTTCGCAGATTCTTTTCTATAAATTTCTATAAAATACTCTCTTTCTTGTTCGCTGAATCTTGATCTCTGCATACGACGCCTAGATCTTCTTACAATCGCTCTCTGACGACCCAAGTCCTGGTTCCACCATTTATTCCGTAGGGTCTTCTTCCTTCCAGGCTTCCAACACATTTCACATATCTCAATTAAATTCTCCGTAAAATGGAGAACGTACTCATTGATATCAACGTCGCAAGGAAGCTCTCTGTGAGAATAAATTAAATCCATTAGCTTCTCCTTAAACAGTACCCAATCAATGTTATTCATGCAAAATCTTTTCCTTCTTGGTACTGCTGAAATTACCTCCTCCTCAATATTAAAAGTAATCATTAAATGGTAACTGGCAGAAAAGTCATCCAGTACCCTCCAATTTGATATCTGTAGATTTGTTGACGCTTTAAATAATGTTATGTCAATCCATGATTGACCCTGAAAACCTGAGAATGTTGGAATGCTATCCTGATCATTTACGACCACAAATCCTCTCGAGAAGGCGAAATCAATTAATTGAGTTCCTCTGTTATCTCCAACTTGATTTCCCCATAAATTACTCTTTGCATTAAAGTCACCTGAGATTATAATATCTCCCTCTAGGCCCTCCAAAACATCATCAATTTCATTCAAAAGTACCCCAATATCATATGAAGGGGAGCAGTAAACATTGATCAAAAAGCATACGCCGGTAGTCAAGGAAATAGAGACAGCCACAACTCGACTAGTGGCACTAATTAACATTACATTAAATTTTGTATTAATGACCAAGATTGCTGCCATTGCATCTGTATCACCACAATAAAATTTCTTAATAGATGAAGAAAGACCTATCTTTTGGGATTTATATATATATGTGGTTCCTGAATAAAAAGCAAGTCTGCACCTTGTTCCAAAGCCATTATCAACGATTGAATAGTAGCTGCCCTTGAATGGTGTAAGAAGAGGAAGAAGCCATTATCAACGAAGAAGCCATTATCAACCGCTCACGGAGTTTGAACGAGGTCGTGTAATAGGGCTACGAGAAGGTGGATTTTCTTTCCGCAATATTGCAGAACGACTTGGCAGGAATGTAGCCACTGTGCATGATTGTTGGCAGCGGTGGTCAAGGGAAGGTGCTGCCTCAAGAAGACCGGGTTCCGACCGGCCACTTTTCGCTACTGAGAGGGAAGACCGCCGTGTACGGTGTATTGCCGTGGCGCATCGTACCGCGTCTGCGGCAGCAATTCGAGCTGCAGTTGCCACCACAGTGGCACAACGAACTGTTACAAATCGGTTACTTGAAGGACAGCTCCGAGCCAGACGCCCTGTAGCGTGCATTCCACTTAGTCCAAACCACTGCCGTTTGCGACGTCAGTGGTGTCAAGCTAGAGCTCATTGGAGGACGGAGTGGGGATCTGTTGTGTTTTCTGATGAAAGCCGGTTCTGCCTGGGTGCCAGTGATGGCCGTGTGTTGGTTAGAAGGAGGCCAGGGAAGCGCCTGCAACCAACCTGTCTGCGGCCGAGACACACTGGACCTACACCTGGATTTATGGTCTGGGGAGCAATTTCCTATGACAGCAGGAGCACTCTCGTGGTTATCCCGCGCTCCCTGACGGTGAAGTTGTACGTCAGTCTGGTGATTCAACCTGTTGTGCTGCCATTCATGAGCAGCATTCCAGGGGGTGTTTTCCAACAGGTTAACGCTCGCCCGCATACCGCTGTTGTAACCCAACATGCTCTATAGAGTGTCACAATGTTGCCGTGGCCTGCTAGATCACCAGATCTTTCACCAATCGAGCTTGTATGGGACATAATTGGACGACAACTCCAGCGTTACCCCCAATCAGCATTAACCGTCTCTGTATTGACCGACCAAGTGGAACAGGCATGGAACTCCATCCCACAAACTGACATCCAGCACCTGTACGACACAATGCATGAACGTTTGCGTGCTTGCATTCAACATTCTGGCGGTTACACCGGTTATTAATGTACCAGCATTTCACATTTAAAATGGCACTTCTCGCGCTTACAATAAACTCTGATCTTTAAAAATTAATCGATTAAATATTTTACCTATACAAATGTATTGCCGTCATTTCATTCCTCTACAACTATTTTTTCGTGGTGTTGGGATTCTTTTTCCGTCAGTGTAGTATGGTGAGGATGATGTATACGAAAGCACATGTCGCCTTTGGTACAGGAACTTCCTGTAGGCAGAAGATAAATAGAACAACCACGTTCTGGACTTCTATCTGATGTTTCTGAAAAGACCTCAACTTCTACTTGACCACCATTTAACAGTTGAAGAGTTACGAAAAAGTTTTTTTCGTGCACAGAACAACAGTAGAAAGAAGGATACTTGCGTTTGGGTTTCGAACTAGTGCGTATCACATGGCATATTCGAAAGATATCGATCGCACAGAATGACGAACTATCTTTATTTGCTTGTGCGTCACAGAAATACACTTTTCGTTTAATGGGTGATGAAAAGTTGGTCGTTTACAGAAATGTTAGGCGCCAAAGTACTACATGCCGAGTTAGAAGGACTGCTTGATCAAACTCAATAGGAGGACTGCATCCGAGAAAGTCTTGTTAAGTGTAAGGTGGGATGCCAAGGAGGAAATCTGCTGGGAGCTAGTTGTACATAACCAAACGGTAAATACTGAACTGTACTGCCTACAGTTGGAAATGATGAAAGAAAAATTAAAATCTAAGCAACCAGCCCTGGTAAATCGCGAATGCGTCATCTTGTACCATGACAACGCAAGACCCCATTCAGCTGTAGCTACTCAGAGAAAATTCCTGGTCGCCAGATACGAAGTGTTACCACACCCCACGTGTTCTCCAGAACTTGCACTTACGGACTACCACCTCTTTTGATCTCTTCAGAACAATACCGCTGGAAAAACCATCGATAAAGATATCGAACTTGCATTACAAGAGTTTTTTGACCCGAAAACGGACTTCTAGTAAAAGGGATTTTAATTACTGCGAAAAGATATCAAGAAGCCTCAGATCAAAATAACACTCATGTAAACGAATAAGATGTTACGTATGAATACGTTTGTTTATGTTCTCAACTATTAAAACGGGTGAAACTTTTGTACACACGTAATACTATTCAGATATTCGATATTTCCTTAATTTCCT
This sequence comes from Macrothele yani, assembly GCA_039090855.1. Classification (NCBI taxonomy): domain Eukaryota; kingdom Metazoa; phylum Arthropoda; class Arachnida; order Araneae; family Macrothelidae; genus Macrothele; species Macrothele yani. The sequence continues at coordinate 108,901,084 of CM077015.1, read as the reverse complement.
CTATAAATGCATGTATGTAATAAATTGTTCCTCAACATAAACAGTGCTCCTAATTTTTCAGAAACATGAAATATGATGTCTTGGTTTATTATCAATGCTGAGTACAACACTACAATTTATCGGAGTTTTTTTTTGTTCACGAACCTATTCGTGTAGATTGCTTTACAGAAATTAATTTCGAACAGAAGAAATGAAATCGTTCTCGCTCCGTTTCATTTTGAAGAAAAAAAGTTTGTTTTACTATTTAAAGAAAACTGAGATATTTGAATTTTTAATGTCAATTGTATTTATCCTCACACAATTTTCAGAATTTGCTACGTCATTGTACACGGGCCGTTGATTCAACTTTTTAAAATCAATTTTGGTTTCGTTTACTTTCAGTATATTATGAAGGTTATTTATTATAAATATTGTGATGTAATAAATAGATTTTCATCATTAAGGTCGCGGGTGGCCGGGTGAGCAACCTTCGTGACTGCCACGGGAAGGGCCTCAGGTTCGATCCCAGGCAGGTACGAACGCTCGATCCACTAAATACCCGCTATGCGTCGGATGGGCACGTTAAGCCGTCGGACTCCGGGTACTGGCCCCCGGTAATAAATAAGGGCGTCTTTCTCCCCCTATCTACTTCACTTCCGTGTAACTTTCCTATCGGGCGCTGTAGCCCAAATCTCCTAGTTTATTATTTCTAAGGGTTGTTTAAGACCTGGGGTCAGACACTCCCTTCCTAAAATCCTCTAAATATGATCATGATCATGATCATGGTTTTTCATCGAGCGTTTCTTTGATATGTCTTGAAAGGATGTGGGAAAACATGTCCATTGGAAAATAATAACGGCTGATTTAAGAAAGCCACACCGTAATACAGAGTGTACGTGGTACTTTGATATAAAAACTTAATTGCCCTTCCATGTAGCAACCACACACTGTTTTACAGCCTGTGGTTTTCTATAAAATGTTTACAATCGATTTAATTGGTTTTGAAATACAGACAGCTTTTCCTGGAAAATGCTCACAAAGCTACTACACATATTACTTTCCACATTCTCTAGTTAATTTCATTTATTCAACTTCTCTCTCACTCTTTCTCAGTGTTACACTAATGTGTCTGCTTAAGCCAATTTTAGTGTTTCAGTTGCGGTTATGGATATTTTTATCGCTAATAACGTATTTGCTGTAAAAAGCAATGTCCCACAAAGCATCCTTCTTATATCTGCATGGACGTATAGGTCCAAATATTCAGCTCCCAGTTTGTTTTGATAAGCTTCAAAATAGCTTCAGTGAAAGCTTCGCGCACGTATGGAATTGAAAAAATTGAGGATGACATTTATATTTTGGTAAGAATTCCGTACGTTCGAACATAGAACTACTGGTAGGTAATAGAGTGGTGATTTGCAGAATTTGGTGTTTCTTGTCATGATTTTAGCAAAGAGTTGCGAACCTACCTTTGTTCCCAAACATAGTATTATCTCCATCAGTCATACTGTATACCAGCTTATGGCTTGAAACACGCTTTTTCGGATGCGGTTACAGCAGACATTTTCTGATTACAAATCAACAACTCCTTTAAACTACAGTATCATACACTATTAAACGAAACTGTGTAAACAGACATTTTCACCTCTGTATAAAACGAAATCATTTTCAGTTCAACACTGAAATTCTGATTTGAGACCAGATTTATGGACATTTCATTTCAAGAGAAACCGGGTTTTGAGATCATAACCAAACTAATGTTTTCGAAGAGTATTTCATTCATTTAAACAGATCTGCGTAATGATACTAAAGATATCGAATATTTTTACTTTACCGGAAATTACCCTTTCGAGGAAAAACTACATCTTTGCAGACGTATCAGGAGAGGACGAATGGAACGCAAATATTCAAGTTGCATATGATATCATAAACGGTGTTTATAATCGCGGGTTTGGGTTAGTTGCTTCCACGCGCTTGATAGAAATGGGGTGGATGCCTTGTCATTAACAAGTTGCGCAGACTTCTGATATATATGGAAAGCTTCAAAAATATCAAGTTTGGTGGTTGAATCTGGCTTGTCAATTAGTTTTCCTTTTTCAAAGAGAAATGTATGGTCCTTTTCGTAACAGTGTTTAGCCATCGATTACTTCTTTAGGTCACAGTTCCGAATGTAGGTCTTGTGCTGTTTTAAACGAAAACGCAAGGCTCTACGGGTCTGTCCTGTATACGAAGCGCCACATTCACATGCAATTTGATAAATTCCACCCGAAGTTTTGTCTTCAACATAGTCCTTTGATCCTAAAAAGTTTATCTTGTTTATGGGTTTAAAAATAAATATTTGTGACAAACTACGTTCTATTATCTTAATATACTGTGGTATTTGAGATGAAGTATCAGGAGAGGGTTTAATTATCGTTAACGTTCGTCAGGAAATCTCAATAAACAAAAGAAATAAAATTATGAAAACATTGCCAGATTAATCTAGGACACTGCTTTGAGAGAATTTGTTTCGAACGTTGGTGATAACAATGGGACCGCAATGGGATTTCATGGTTAAGTAATTCCTAAATATATAGCATATTTTAAATATGCTTACACCTGCGATTGAGTTAGAAACCTTTGTACAGATGCACGTCAATGTCAGTTACATAGCGTTTTTAAAAAATTAAATAATTATTTAGAGGACCTGAAAAAGTACATGCCAAAAGAGTTTTCACGCAAACCTCGATCTGTAAATGAACTTGATAGGTGGAAGGCAACAGAGTTCCGACAATTTTTGTTATATATTGGACCAGTTGTTTTAAAAGGTGTTTTAAAAAAGAAAGTCCATAACCATTTTCTTCTGCTCTTTGCTTCTATGAGTATCTTAATCAATGAAGAATTTTGCCATGAACATTGTAAGTATGCTGAAGAATTACTGAAATTATTTGTCAAGGAATTTCCTAAATTGTACACAATATATCAGTGTACTTACAATGTCCATTCAGCAATTCACATTGCAGATGATGTTAAAAACTTCGGCAAACTAGATAATTTTTCCGCATTTTCTTTCGAAAATTTTCTAGGCAAGTTGAAAAAAACTTATACGCTCACCAAATAAGCCTTTACAGCAAATATTTAGACGATTATCAGAACTGAAAAGTGTTCCTGTAGAAACAAAAAAAATTTCTGCTAATAAGAAACACCACAATGGACCACTAGTGGGAGATCAGGATGTTGATCAGTATTTGGAGGTAATAATGTCTAACATGATGATGTCTGCATCATCACAATGTAATAGCTATCTAATGCTCTCAAATGAAACCATAATAAAAGCCAAACAGTTTGTTTCGAAGTGCACAAATCGTAGCCATTCTTGTTCGGCGGCTTGCTTTAACGTTATTGGATATGAATTTAAGGAGAAAAAGCCATTTTTTAAATATCCTCTTAAATCAACTCATTTAAATATTTATGAAATCTCCAACTTGTCCTCAAACCTCTCAATCTGGACATTACAATCAGTTCAACGGAAGTGTGTAGTTTTACCAAAAGGCCTTTCATTTCTTTCATTACCTTTGTTACATGAGCCACATTTGTAATTTTTCCTCCTCCACCTACTGTTCAGATTTATTAAAAATCTGTAAAATTTGTACTTATGATAGAATATGGTTTAGAGATGCTACCATATTCCCATGACAATGTGGTGCAATCAAGGTTGGAAAAGGTAACTTATTCGTTAAGTAATATACAAGTAATTTCAGAGTTGAAAAAATATTTTTCTCATAATACGTGGTAAATATGTCATGATAATTAACACAGCAATTATTAATTTTAAAGTGTATGTTTTTGAGGGGTGGGTGTTAATTTGTATCTAATCTCTTCTTTGTTGCTCTCCTTCACTATGCAGAGAGCACATATAATGGCAAAGTACTGCATTGTTGAGTTCATGGATGAAGGCACAGTGGAAGCCATTCCAATGAATTGGTTGTCACCAAAAAAAAACTACAGCAAAGTGGCCCAAAGTAAATTCTGTAGTGAGATGCCAGATTATGAAGGGAAAGGAATATGCAGATGCTCGCTGGAGCCAAGTTAAGGTGCGACAAATTGGCAAGGCTGGTACGTATATATTTCAGCATTTCTAAGATTTGTGTGTGTGTGTGTGTGTGTTAAATTATGACAGAAGTTGCTTGGTTTCCTGTGCATATTTATATCTTCATGATTCATGTGTACTGTTAATAAATGAGTGTTTTTTTTACTTTTACTCAGTTGCAGGTAAAAACATTAGCATATTTTTGTAACGGTTGATTCATCTCACGAGGTCTGTGGATAATAAATGTGATGTAATACATACAGCTTAAAATGAATGTTGCATCAAATCGGTGCGAAATGCTCAAATCGAACCCATGCATTGTAAATATTGGGAAGAATTAAATCTGTTAATGTAAGTGTTTGTTGAACTGAAAACATGTATAATTGTCAACAGACATGAAAAACTTGCACTGAAAAATATATTTCTGGTTGTACGTGCAACACTTATCATGATGGTACTGGTAGAAGTTTTGACCATAAATATCTGTCTAGTGGGGGAAAATACACTTTTTTTAATTTTGGGGGTATATCTTTAGAAAATTGCAAGTTTCTAGGATATGGGCACTGTGCTTCACCCTAGACACTATATGGTAAAATACCATAAAATGGTATATCAGTTTAAAGTCGCGCGGGTTTGGGAGCTTTTGCTATTTTTTTCTAGTTCCTCTCTACTTACCATTAATATTTATTGCCATTGGGATGTTTCCTGCCAGCTCTTGTATTTTTTCTGGTAATTTTTTTAAATTTGGGACTACTTTCAATGTCGGTTTTAATACTTCCGCCGTCTGTTTGTTTTTGCTCCGTTGTATTCTTGGCGTACAACGCATTCTCTTCTCTGTTGTCAGAGTTAAGATGGCGTCCTTGTGGTAGTGCCGTGTTGGGTAGTTTCCCCGCTACGAGTATTTTTTAGGAACATTTGGAATATGGATACTTGCCCAATGGTATTATTCCTGCGTTATTTACTTTCCTCATCGTTGTAAACTAAAGCCGTTTCTTCCAGTAGCTACGTTTCTTGAATCCCATTGTTTCTGCAACTTCAACGGCTTCTTACCTTCTCAGCCGTGGTAGTGGCATTCTGCGCAGGCCGTCGGATTCCTAAAGCTGAGCGATTCCGCATCAACTCAACACAATTTGAAGACATTTTTTACCTCACCATCTCAGATTTTAATGAAATTTGGTACATAGGTGGCCTCTATATAGATTAAGAAAAATACCAAATTTCATCGTCATATATCCACCAGTTTTGAAAATACAGCTATATAAAATTTCACAAAACACCTCAAAATCGGAAGATTGATATGTTTTTAAATTGTGATTGCAGCTCAACTAATTAAGATAGAGAGATGGGAAAGGTATCTTTTTGTAGTATTTTTTATGCTCTTTTATTTGATGTAGGGTTCATTGTAGGATTAAAAAAGGTCAGGGTGCAGACTTTGAAAAAGTGCACATTTTTAACTGAAAAGGGCTTCATTATTTTCACTTATTTAGTTACCTAAACAGAAAAAAGTTGCACATAGTAATATGCAAAGATTTAATTATTTTAGAAATGACACATTTTTTTATTGGAGCTTTGAGAACTGTAAATGTTAACGTTTAGCATATTTATTAGAATACAGTAATAATCATAAAATATATTTCTAGTGTTAAATATTTGCAAGAGGACAAACTTTGTTAATGTGCCACTGCATTCAGCAATGTGAATATTATATTAATATTTACAAATGTGAGTTGTTTACAAATTTTAGAGTAGAATTGTTTTTTTCTGTTTTCTACTGAAGTTTCCAGTCAGAAGCCATAGGAAATTCAATCTTTGCTATTTTATTCTGAAATTTTTGAGTTTATCCTTGCAGGATTTTTTTATAATAACATTATTGTACTGATTTGCTTCTGAATGAAATCATGGCTGCTTTTTATTTAGTTCACTGGCAAAGCCATTTCAAGTAATGAAAAACATGACTTTGATGTAACGTTCACCTTTAGCAAAGTTACTTCACCATCCTTCACATATTGATTTCCAAGAAAGAAATAAAATATGTGAAAAAAATTTGTTTCAGAAAGGTATAAATTAGTTTTGGAAAGACAGAAACATAGTATTCTGGGAACTAGTCATTTTAATGTAGCTTTATTGTCATGGTCACTGAATTCAGTAACTCAGTATGCTACATAATAATTAAGCAAAAAATAATGTTAAATATCTTGAGTTTGGGAACTCTTTGCTCCCTCCCATCAGAATTCCATAGGTAAGTGTATACACTAAAGACAATTTTTAAACATAGTAAAAACAAATTCAAATTATAAAATAAATTAAACTTTATTATTTCAAAAACATAAATAATCCCATAGCAGTATATTGTGCACTGTACCAAAAACCATAAATTGCCATCTTGTCAGTAGGCTGCTACACCATTGCTGAATTTCTTGTGTGCAGTAACAAAGTGAATGTAGTTTGTTTCCAATTTTAAAGTAGATTTTGATAAAGCCTGTACAGTTACATATTGACAGTTAAAATACTCACAGGAAATTAAATTAAACAAATGCAGTTTTGATTCCTACTCTCCAGGACGAAATGAAGTTTTCAATAGATGCTGCGTGACACATGTAAAAGATAACATAAACATGTATTTGCTTAAATAGTCAAGGGAGTTAAAATATTGTAATTACAAAAACAAGCGTCTAGTTTTCATACTTTTCCATTTGCGTGCTGCATCTACAAAATTTAAATTATTGCCTTTGTTTAACTTCAGCATCATTAATTTATTTAAGTGTTCAACTTTCAGTCGATTCCTATTATCAGTAAGTACCAACTTAATCTGCGAAAAAATTCTTTCAACTTCAGCATTTGAAATCGGTAGCGTGCTATATTTACAAGCTTCTGCACTAAAGGAAATCTTCTGCCAGTAGTAGCTTCAGATTTTGTAAGAAGCAAACACAATTTCTGAATTGATAAAGTGCTTCTCTCAATATATGTTCTGGTTAAAAATACTGTCTTAAAATCGTCCCATTCTTGTAAGAGTTCATCATCTAGGTGAAAGTATTCTGCTAACTCAATTATTTGAGAGTTACCATAAAGACTTAGCATAGTTTATTTAGGTACTTTCCTCAGATCCTTAATGCCAAGATAAGTTAGTACAGTCTGATTTTCTAGCCTTTTAGATATGCTTTCATACAAATTGTCAATGAAAGAACGGGCATCAGTTTCAAAAGGACCATCAGTAGATCCAACAGGTGCATTGATTTTAAGGTGGTGGGCACGATCTGCTAACTTCTTACAAAAAGTGCAACCAGGTCTTTTCTTAAGCTTTTTTAGTTCAGCAAGAGTGTTTTCTAATGTTTGGCTCAATGGAAGAAAGATCTGCATCACTTCGTTGAAATGCAAGATTTAGTGTTGATATGACTGACAATACATCACAAAGGAAGTGTATAGCTTGATAAAATTCATATGACTGATAATGCTTTAACAGTCCACTTGCACATGGCCCAGAAAGATTAGTGGCCTCACCATTCGCAACTGCATTATTCAAGTCTGCTAAGTTTGGCTCATAATTTACGCTAATGGAATTTGCAGTCTGTCTTGTAATACTGATACTTTTTTCAGTAGCTGACTCGTTTGATTCTGAGAACATCTTCACTTTTATGTTTGAATTACTCAATGGGATAGGAATAAAAGCATGAAGTTTCTGGGTACCTTGTATTGTTAAACACTTGCTTAGAAACAGACCAATTTTTGAAAAATCGCCTATGTATGATTCTTGACTTACATATGTAAAGTTTGCCACGAACATGTTCTGAATTGCCCATTCGTACAACTGAAATGGTGTTTGAAATTGATTCTCATAAGGGCGTTTTAAGCTGGCTCGGGCAGCTAACCTTTTCACCGTTCCACCATGGCCATCACATGGCCCCTTCCTGTGTGCTGTTGCTTAAAAATGCCATTCCGCATCAATGTTGAAGTCATCTTCATGGAAACATAAGTTTGTGAATTTTTTCCGATTTTTGTTACTGGGCTGCAGAGAAATAAAAATTTTTTGACGCTGTTGTCACCAAACTTACTTTACAAGAAGTTAATAAGATTTTTTTGGAAGCAGTACAGTGCAATTGTGTTGTGCTCTAAACATTCAGAAATTACTACAAAACTTACATGTTCAGTCTTTTCTGTTTTGTAATAGATGACAAATGGGTGGACTGTGGCTTGCCCACTGGTACAGTGATAACTCAGGGCTTCATCTTGAAGAAGAAAACTATAATTTTCCGGCAAAATCACAAATGACGATAAATTTTGAGTCCTTGAGGTTTTCCTTAGTACTATTCGTAAAAGAGCTTTGCTGCTTAGCAATGAAGTCATGTCTGACCAAAGCAGACAGTTTTTTGTAAAACAAATCAATAAAATCTGAAGTTAATTTTTCTAATGTTTCCATGTTGCATCTTCAACGCCTACAGATTCATGAGGGAGCAGCAAAAATCCCCCCCCAAATGAGGCGTGGCGGATAACGAGACCAACAGGAATATTAATATCTCGAAAACAGGGGTATTCAGAGCCCCTTTGGGGTTAAAATTTGGGAATTCTCGGTTGTTCATCCAAAATGCTAAAAGAGCCATCTGTCTAGCCCAAGGTTATATGAGAACAAAACATGAATAATTCCTAGAAGGAGACTGAGAAAAACTAGGGTTCATAAAAACTAAATATGGACCAAAAAGTAGAACAATTGACAGACAGTATTTCATACAATGTTTGAAGTGAACACAGTCAGTTTGGGTTACGTATTGAGTTGGATGACATAACTTTGTATGGTAAATTATTCTGCAAGATGTCAAGGTCTCTTAAGTACATAGTATGACTGAATGATGAAGGGATGCTTGCACCAACACATTGAGGTGTAGTTTCATTTTCACAAGTTGTTTCTTCCTTGTTTCTTGGATGTTATTGTCATTATTTAAAATCTGTGAGGTAGCAGACTAGGCCATAACAGGGTCAGCGAGCAGCACTACCTTTTTGGTGTCATTCAGTTTGTAGACATTAGGGCCTATTCTGTAGAGCTGGATTGCTCATCACATGCTTCCCTTTATGAACTCTCGTCATATATGTTATTGTATGTCTATAGTGACCCCCCCCCTTTTTTTTTTGATGTTTTGCATTTTTATCATATTTTTAGATAATTACGACTCTGCAAGGAAGAAAGCGAGAAAAGCAGAGTTTACATCAAATGTGGACTCAACCGATTTTGATGAACCTCAAAGAAAACGCAGGCATATAGAATTTGAAACATCGCAGACAACTAATAATGAATTGATGTATCTCGTGAAAATGATTTTCCCAAAACCATTCCTCCACTGTCAGCAGATGACAGTTCAGGAGACAGCACTGACCTAGAACTAACGGAAGTAGACAAAAGAACAGCAAGCCCTCCTAGGAATTTGGGTGTGCAGACAAATGATAAGCTTTTTATTAAGTTCTTCATATTACATTGAAAATGGTAAGATATGTAATTTGTTGTGGAAAAAGAAATTAATTAAAAACTATTAGTGTCTTCTAATCTTCTTTTTACAGTGCGATTCATCTCATAGTGACCCCAGGTGTTAGGCTGTAAGCTGTAACCTCACTACTTTTTTTGCCTTAATTGCATTGATAATATTTTGTCTGTGCCTTTCAGCCCTGTGAAATTGCAGCTAACACCTTGCCAACAGCAGTAGCCTCTTCCAACGGAGACTAGGTTTATGTTAAGATAGTTCAATGCGCTGGATATATGAGTGGAAAATATGCCATTTGTGCGGAAATAAGGAGGTTACTGGAAATAATTGAATATTTATGAGTAACAATATTATAATGAGTGACTGGCACATCATATCTAAACATCATTGCGGACCAAGTGCATCCTGTCATGTGGTTGGTTTATCCGAATGGCAATGGCTACTCTCAACAAGATAATGCATCCTGCCATAGTGCTCGTATTGTACAGGATTGGTTTCAGGAACATGCCGGCGAGTTGACTTTGCTTAGAAGCCCCCACACTCTCCAGATCTCAATCCCATTGAGAATTTGTGGGATGAAGTTGAACAAGCCATCAGACAGCTGGATCCACAACCCTGCAAATCTCACACTCCTGGAAAATGCTATTCATCAAGCATGATCTCAGATTCCACAAACCACCTATCAACATCTCGAGTAGTCCATGCCACAAAGAATCGACGCAGTATTAAAAGCAAAAGGTGTCCCAACGAAGTACTGAGGGAGTGGTCATAATAAAGTGGCCACTCAGTGTATATATATATATCCCCACCCCCATACATGATGAAAAATTGGCTGTGCCCAGGGAACTTACAATTTGAAAATTTTATATCAATTAACTTGTGAGTTTATAAAACTGTCCAACTTTAAATTGTGGCTTTTTTATTTTTATTTCTAGGTATGTTTGAAACTATACTGAAGAAAATTGAAGGGCTGAAATACGACTTGAACTTCCTGACTAAAGAAGTTAGTCGCAACAGTGATGCAATTCAAGCTCTTCAGAGCTGCAACAACTTGCAGCAGCCAAATGTCATTCAGAGCAGTTTTTCTTTTCCTGTTTCTTCAAAAGGAGAAATGAGTGATGTTGAGACAATGCTGCAGAAAGATGAAAACAAGAGTATTCTGTTAAATTCGAAACTTAATTGTTCCAGTGTTAACTGAAGTTTGATAATAGCTTTTTCATGTTGCTGATATTATTCCTTGCTGCATTAATGCGGGACAGTAGAGAATATTACCACTGGGCAATGACACACAATAACATGTAGGTCTTTCTAGTGAACTCTTTTTTCAAACAGGGAGGGCCACAATTCTGACCTCCTCTGACTGTTCGCTTCTCCACTCAACTAGTGTTGGGCTCTGCCCATTTCACACTCATTTTGATTAACACGTCACGTAGACCTCTTGGAGTTAACACGCTTGTGCTTTATATTTGGGCAATTATATGCGTGAGTAAAAATGAAAAAATATTGCAGAGAACTACTCTATTTACTAGCATTAACAGTGATAGGATTGATTTTGTTAATCAAAATTGGGGTGGGGGTCTCATAAATAGGATATATACCACGTAATTTCACTACAACGAGATGTTCTGCTCGTTACATCAGAGTGCTTACTAAATCCTACCACTTGGCCTGGTGAAAATTCCTTTAGTTTGGTGTCTTGTGGCTGACGAGGGTAGGCTGCTATACTGAGTAGTCTTGCTTATGGTAATTACCCAATCCCTAGGGAAATGGCTTATCCTGCTGACATGAAAGAGCTTTATTTTCAGGTGACTCTTTTTTTTGTGATATTTTAATGTGTGATTTTAATTTCCAGATTCATGACCTCTTCTATCCATGAAGGACACTATCGTAGTTAGCCCCAGATAAAGTACACTATCTTATTGGTATTTTCTTAGAAATCATACACGAGATTCTTCCACTGATTCGCGGAGTTCCACTTTTTTCGTCATCATTTGTGTCATACTCGGGATCGATGCAACACCGAAGAGAAATTTTGGGGGTATTAGTTGGAGGAGGGATTCGTTTGCCATCAGGAAGCGATATTTCATCTCTTAAAACTTTCGGAAACGGACATTAAACGGAGAAAAGGCTTTCCCCGTTATCGTAATGCCCTTTTCTAACAATGTTTCTTCTGCCCAGTATTGTTAAGTATAATTTTATTAAATTAATATTGGTACTTCAGCTTGGAAATGGAGGAAAAGTTTTCGAAAATGGAAATTAGACGGCGCAGAATTTTCCTCTAATCTTCAGGCATGAGATTTTTTGGCGGATTCAAGGTATTTTGGCATTTTTATCAGCATTTGTGTGGTTCCCGAGATCGATACATAACTGAACAGAGTTTGGGGAAAGTAGTTTTCCGTCGGTGGATGAAAGTGCTACTTTCAAAATCGGAAGTTAGAATGGAGTGAAGGTTTCTCTCTCGTAATCGTAATTTTTTTTTCTTGCAATATACTTTTTCTCAGTATTGTTGGTAAATATAATTTTATTGAATGGATATGCATTTCAGCTTGCAAATGTACGAAAAATGTCTGAAAACGGAAATCGGTTAGAAGATTTCGCCCGTAATCGTTACCCCCACCCTCCCCTTTTGCGTAATGTTTCCTCTATCTTGTGCTGTTAAATGTTGATTTTATATTTTGAATAGAGTAATGTGGTCCAGATTAATATTTACATAAATAAATTAACGTTAACAATTTTGTCTTGCTCATGCGGTGTTTTATTCACACTGTTTCGTCGTACATTCCGATTTTTTACCCAGTTAAAAAGTTCAGCTTTTTTTTTCTTCGTCAGTCTCATGTATGAGAAATACAAAGGAACAAAAAAATTATGATTGTAATTTAATTCAGTGTATTAAATTACATACTATGCATGAATTCTTAACAGCTATATATATTAAATATATAAATAGGGAAAGAGCTCCAGAAACAGCTGCCTAGACCATAGTTAGAGACAACTTGTCCTCATCAGTATAAAGCATGGTGCCCTCCGACCACAATTAGCAATGGTTTCCTTGTGTGTTTTGTATAATTTTTATATTATTTGGCATACAACTGGTGTTTTCCTGTTGTTGGATGCTTTCAAATCAGATGCCATTGTTTTAATTTGATGTGCTAGCAACTGCAAATAATTTGCAAAGGAATTCTTTAGGTATAAAAAGCAAACTATACATATATTTAAAAATTCTCATGCTGTTTAATCTGATTATTTCTTCCAAAATTCTTTTGCAGTAGCAGTGTACACAACACTTGTTCTAATAAATTATATGTATTTAAACTCAGCAGCTTTTCTGCTGTCAAATTCTGAGAATTTATTAAACTTAGTGTTCATTCTAGAATTAAAAAAAAGGACAGGGTAATTTTCTGGAAACGGGGCAATTTATATGCGCGAGTGTATAAAAAAAAGGTGGCATAATTTTACCTTCCCCACAAAAAAAAAATTCAACTGCTGCTGTACAGATTCTACTTTTAAAAGCCTGGAAATAGTGTTTTTTTTTATTATTATTTAAATATTTTTTTTACGTCGAAAAGATGTCTACCTAAGCAGTTAGCCGATTTCAAGGAAAATGCAATTTTTTTAATTATTGTTCACCGGCGTTTCATGTTATGAGAGAAGCTGAGTTCATTATTCAACAATAAAAGAATTTAGCAGCCAGCTAGGTTATTTATTGGTTTTTAAGAGTGAGCAACACCAAGCAGTTAACAGAATCAAAGTATAAAATAAAGAAAAAAAAAAGGTTTAGTCAGTTGTAAAACAATGATTAATAAGTCATATGAAGAAAATTGAAACATCCTTTTTATCCCCCCTACCCCCAAAATATACACAAAATATCTTAACACTTTTGAAAAAAATACTTAATATCGGCATATAGGACACTCTTTTTGAAGAAGTACCTAATTTCTGCAGATTAGCATCTGTTTTAAGTGCAGCACTTTTGGGAAATCTGGCTTTTTTAAAAGCACATGAGAAGCTGCCGATAAATTGAAAAAATATGTAAATGAAACTGAATTTCCTACTTTAAGTCCAGTTTTTAAAAATTCTTAAAAATTACTTTTAAGCAATTAATGGTTGCAAATGAAAGAGCCAGTATTCCCAGATTTTTAAGCCTGAATCAGCATTTAAAAAATAGAGCACCATAAAAAACTACCCCCCCCCAGTGTTTTTCCTCCCTCCAGAAGCTTCGTTGTAACTTCCCTTCCCCTGCAACTTACCTTTCCTTCATGTTCCCACGGATGCCCCCCCCCCACACACACACAGTTTGCACTTATTTAGCTGAAATTCAGATTATTTTTGTTTTTCTAAATTTGGGAAGGGAATAAAGCCATCACTTTGCCTTCACAAATTTGGAACGTAATGAGTAGGAGGAACAGTTTTTTGTGTTGCATTATTGAATTTTGGTTCTGAGGCTGTATCTTTCGATGACTGATGAATTGACGATTGCTTAGTTGGGTGGGGGAGCAAACTGGCTGGGCGGCCCACCCTGCAAAAAGGCTATAGGGAGAACACTAAGTTCTGGGGGAAAGCAGGGCATTTCTTTTACTCTCTAAACAGGGACAGGGTGCATTTGATCATTTAAAAAATGGGCAGGACAGTGCACCCTACAAAAACTGCCTAAAGTGAACACTATAATTTGTGATAATGAAAAAGTATCCTCAGAATGAATGTTTTCCCCCTCCAATTGTTTAATGATGTTGAAAGCCAGCACTAACAAATTTTCATTTTTGCATTTGTAGGTCCAGCAATTGTCAAGAACTGGAAGACATGATGCAAAACAGTGTGTGTATCTCATTATGAAGAAAGTTCTGACAACTGAAATGGCTTTGGGCTTCAGTTTCCATGGAAAGAAGGGGAAGCAAGCCTTTAGTGCTACCCTGTTATGTGATGCAATAAAGAGTAAGTAAACAATTTAGAAATATTCTGATATCACGAATACAAAATACTTTGCATATCACACTGGATGCTAAATATCTCATTAAAAGATCAAGATCAAGTTTCGAAAACATTGATTTTCGTTGGCAAGACAATATCGACACACACACACGCACACACACACACACACAGATATATGTATTCAATATAATAATTCTACTGGTCCATCTGCAGTCGTTAAGAAACAAGAGTTTGCCAGATTTTTTATGGCTCTGCTTTTATTGCCTTTGACTTGGTTTTACCCCCTGTTTCCAATTTCTGTGCCTGTTACTACATTACTTTTAGCTGCTCAATTTTTTTTGTGATTTTATTATTCTTATCCAATAATTGCATGTGCTACTGTTGTACAAAAGTAATAAGCAATATTCACATTCCATCACAATCACCCTCATCTGTGGTATGAAAAATCATAGGAATTATGTCACAATCATGTGATCAGTGGACACCGTTAGGTTGATGCCATAAGATTGCTGCATCCTGGAATATAAAGTATGAAGAATCTCCTTTTTTGCACCTTAGACTTTGATGATAGACATCACACACCTCGTATTTTGTTCAAATTCAGCCGTCATATGCAGACAATATCAATATAACGAAATGACATTACTGTCTAGCAGCTTTAAAAAGGATAACATGCAGCACTGGAATGCTTTTTTCAAATTTAGTCATCATACAAAAATAATGTTCTCATGAAATGGTCTTTAAATTTCTGAAGGAATGCACAAACTAAACCTTCCCACCAGGACACAGACACCCTATGAATTAAAAAACATTCCATCCTGACAAGGCTTGAGTGCTGTCAGGAAACATTTTTGTTTAGTTTATTACCAAAAATAAAACATCAGTAAAAATTACAAACAAAACAAAATCTGGCAACTTTGTATTTTGAAATCTGGCTCAATGTATGTATTAAAATGTAGTAAGAAATGTTTATCTGCTTTACTGTAAAGCAACTTTCTTCTTCCTATTTCTCTTTTAAGGAGCAGTTCAAGTAAAAGTTCCAGTGACAGATTTAGAAATTAGCAAAATAATTGGAAAGTTCTTAGCTACTGCATCAGACAGAGATGGAGGTAGAAAGGAAAGAGCAAGTGTTAAAAATGTAACAATATAACAACACTGCCATATTGGGCTAGTTAAAGAAAAAATATTGTTATTACTGTAAATAAACAATTTGTTTACCTTTGCATTGTGTTTAAACTGGTTTTCTAATAGAATTTTAGCATTTTAATTACTGTAAATAAACTGTTTTTTTTATTATGTTTTACGGGACTTTGTAATATAATAATAGCACTGCTGTTGCTCAAATCTAAGGATATAATATTTTGGAATTCGATGTGCACTCCTTACACAGGGTGCCCACTGGTTAGGGAAAACCTGGAATTGTCAGGGAATTTGATTTTGTCCAAAAAAAGTCGAGGAAAATTGCTATTTTTCGCCTAAACCTGGAAAATCCGCACAACTATCCTGGAAAATGAGCGATCCCATGTCAGATCTGCTAAGTGTTAAGATTTTGCCGTATTTTGAGCCTGAATCCTCCTTCGCTAGCCCGGTTCTATTCACTGATGAACCCGGAAGTCCGATTGAGAAACAAGGTCATGTGCCGCTCTTGCTGAGAGAGAGAAAGGGGGATTGAGCAGGGGGAGCCCACATTATTCGCACCATGGCAAAGATTTCCCACACCTCTGCTGTCTCCTCAGGATAGGGGGAAGGAATTCTAGTGCCCCCCCCCCAGCTCTTTGTCTTTGTTGACGCAAAGTTGCTCCAACGAATGAGAATGCAATCGTAAGTACGGGCTATCGTATTTTAGCGTTATCTTTCAGGTGGAAGCACATGAGATGAGCTTTGAGCAGTCTTTGAGTTAAAATATCTTCATGCTTCTTTTACATTGTGCACGTTAGCATTTTCTTCAAAATGAGCAATAAGAAAATGGGTTTCAATTTGGAATTGACTGAAAAAGAATTGAATCCACAATAGACAGAAAAAAACATTAAAAAATAGAACAAATTATCGAACTACAAAAAAAAAAAAAAAAAAAGGTTTTGTACATGTACGAGTAATTTATTTTTCCAAGCAATGTAAGTTAATACAGCCAATTCCTTAGGGTCCCAATTTTGCTAAAGTCCTCCGATTTAATACCTCCAATTTAGTGATTATTTTTGACAGTTTACTGAGTCATAAATTGTGCTTTAATTGCATTTTAAAATATTTTGATTGCTAATTACTTGTATGGTATATGGTTTAATTATTAATCAGTTATGTTAATACGCTTAGGATAATTTTTGCTTTGGTCGATTTTACTTCATATTGGGTAGAAATCCTAGTTTTTCTACTGTAAAAGTGCAGTGGATTTTAACCGTATGGTCTGGAATTTTTCTGGAAAAGTCGGGGAATTTTATTCGTGAAATTGAGTGGAAACCCTGTTACATTTAATGTAAGGGGAGTTAAAAATCACCATTCTTTTCCAATGCAAATACATACAAGGAAAAACAATATCAGAATCCCAGTATGTTTATTCTCATGTTGTAATGACTGTAAAAAGCACTTCGAAACTGTCAGCAATAAAGGTGCTCTTATGTGAAAAAACATGTGAAAATTGTTAAAAGAAAAGGCAATTATAACTGCCCAAACTCTTATATAATCCCCATGATTAGATACACTGCACGTACTATTGCATTCTACCAGTGGCCCAGGGACCTGATAATTCTGACATCTGTTAGGTGAGGACATTGAAACAATATTGCAAAAAGTTATCCTACCAAGTATTCAGCCGAGATTGGACCAATATTTTAACATAGCAGCACTGTGTTACTCAGAGCTAAAGATATAATATTTGGGGTAGGTATAAAAAGAGTGTAATTCAATCTTTACTCATTACATTAAATGTAAGGGCACTTTGACAAAAAAAATAAAACGTTATTTGCAATGCAAATATACATACATACAAGGAAAAAAATCAAAATTTCAGTACATGTTTATTTTCTAATGTAATTAATTAAAAAGAAACACCATTTAAAAAACACTTGGAAACAGAACACTGCTCACACTTTTACATAATATTTCTTGATTAGAGTCACTGAACTATGACATTTTACCAGTGGTTCTGACATATATTAGGTGAGGTCATTGAAACGATATTGCAAAAGGTTATCCTCCCAAGTATTCAGATGACACTGGCTAAGTGTCGGTTGCATTAAATCCGACAAACAGCCAATATTGGTTAGATGACGGTTATATCTATAGATATAACTGTCATCTAACCGATATCGGCTCCACCCAATATAACCGATATCGGCTAAATATCAGGGAGGATAACTTTTTGCAATATCGGTCCGATATCAGCTACAGATATTGGACCGATATCGGCTAAAGGTATATGAGGCGGATATCGGGTACAGATATCGGACCCATATCGGCTACAGATATCGGACCCATATCGGCTACAGATATGGGACCGATATAGGCTACAGATATCGGACCCATATCGGCTACAGATATCGGACCCATATCGGCTACAGATAAGGGACCCATATCGGCTACAGATATCGGACCGATATTGCAAAAAGTTATCCTCCCTGATATTTAGCCGATATCGGCTACAGATATGGGACCGATATCGGCTTTAGATATGGGACCGATATCGGCTACAGATATTGGACCGATATCGGCTACAGATATTGGACTGATATCGGCTACAGATATCGGACCGATATTGCAAAAAGTTATCCTGCCTGATATTTAGCCGATATCGGTTATATCGGCTACCGACATGGAGTCGATATCGGACCGACATTAATTGCTACTTGGGTTGCAATTCGTTTAAGAAAATCAAGCTCTTTCTGTAAGGAATCCTCAGTTGGGCAGATATGTATTGCACTATGATACCTTGTGAATGTGGACTTTCATATATAGGACAGACCCGCAGGGCTTTAAGCTTCCGTGTGCAGGAACACAAGACATATGCACGGAAATATGAACTGAAGAAGTCGTCTATAGCTCAACATTGTCACGAAAATAACCATAACTTTTTGTTTGGAAACGCTACGCTTATTGATAAACCGGACTCGACTTTCAAGCTTAATATATTAGAAGCTTTTTACATATACCGGAACTCGTCACGGCTTGTCAACGACATGACGTCGACTCCATTTCTTTCAAGCGCGTGGAAACAACTCGCTAAATCCCGTGACCGTCAGAATTCTGATGATGTCACATTGATTTGAATGTTTACGCTCCATTCGTCCTGAGGAAGCCGAGCCAAACGCTCTGCGAAACTATAGTCGATGTATAATGAACATTTTATTGTGCGAAACGTTGTTATTATTATTCTAAAGGAAATAGTGCTGAAGAGGGGAGGTATTTTTGCGTTCTAAAACGCAAATTTAAAATCGCAAAGCGTTGCAAAGTAAAATTTGTCACCCAATGACACTTGATTTATTTAAACATTGTGAAAGTAGTTCTACTCTAACAACTATGGGTCATAGTAAATTGAAATTTTCTGCTAATTTCCCAAAAGTATCCATAATTTATTTTAACTGCAAAAGTACTCGTAAATATAGTTCAGGTTACAGGTTATTTTTACATTTGCAGAAATACTATAAACATGTTTTAGATAATCCGTGCACTTCTAGAATTTATATATACAGTATATGCAGTTTTGTGTTCGGTAAAATATTAAAAATGTAAAGTATTTAAAATAATCTATCCCAGTACAAATTGTATAATCCCAGGTCTAATCTAAAATCCTGTGACGCGAATTAGAATACGTTATCAATTAAAATTATGGTTCGGAATTCTCAGCGCTATATATCCATCCTATAGTATCTAAACAAATATTCTGTTACTAAAAAAATTCTAATACACTGTATGTACAATATCGTGAGATATTGCACTGTTATGGAGTCACAAAAGCACGGAATGCAAGCGTCGAGCGAAGCACGAGTCTTAATGCAGAAACGGAAAATTATGTTTATAGCAATTAAATTCGTTTAGCAAATGCAGGGAATTATTTGGAACGTTACGTAAATATTGGGAGGAAATGCAACGTTAAATTGGGGAAAGAATACAGTAGAGGCAGAGTTGCACTGTAGATGTCTCTGTCAGTTATCAGAAATGCATTAAACCACCTTTTTCTTAATATTTTTAGAAGCAAAGTTGCGCATGTTCATATGAACGAAAAATGTATACTGTCTCGGATGAAATATCGGAAGATTGATGGACAATTCGAAAACCTAAAATATGTTAAAAAATAAATAAACTTTATTAATCAAAATAATCTTCTCTAGTTGCAACACACGTCTATACATATGCGTTATATGCTGCTCTATGGCGTCGAGCAAAAAATGTGGAGATCTGAATGCTGATAAATAATGGAGTGTGGTCTCAAATTGACACTTTTTTTATCCATTTAAATTTATTTGAAATCCGCAAATAAAGTATCCAATCCGAAGAGGATAAGACAAATTAAGCGATGCTGTTGCCTTTTTGATTATATCACTTGCTTTTTACACACCAATTTACAATACTGTAAATTCTGAAAACAATTAGAAAGCTATGCTTCGAAATTTCTTTTTTCACATGAAAATGCCTGCTGCAATCATATTTACGTACAATGGAATTATCACGCAACAGAAAATCCGAAAAAGTAAGTATTTAAAATGCTCCTATTTTTCTTTCTTATTGTGTTCAAATCGCTCAACGCTGTTGTACACGTGAGAATGGCTAACTGTACACTATCTACCAACAAGTAATTGGACAACTGTGATAGCAAAGGAAAACAAAGTTTATTCACCTTCAATAGTTGGTGGAGCCTCCACGAGCGGCGATTACAGCTGCGACCCTCCGGGGCATGCTCTCAACGAGGCGTTGTACGACGGCTATCGGTATTTTCTCCCACTCGGCTTGGAGAAGACAGGTGAGTTCCTTCACCGATTTCTGACGGTGGGGGCACCCCTTAAGTCGACGCTTTAACTCGTCCCAGAGGTGCTCTATAGGGTTAAGGTCCGGGCTCTGCGCAGGCCAGTCCATTCGATTAACCCCATTGTCCCCATACCAAGTCATGTTGGACCTCGCAACATGACAGGTGGCATTGTCATCCTGAAAGTAACATGGATCCACCCCATAAAACTACCACAAAGTAGGAAGCGCATGGTCATCCAAAATGGTGCAGTAGGTCTCGACGTTGAGTCTCTCAGGAATTGCGACCAAAGTCCCGTGCCATACCAGGAGAAACACCACCATAGCGTAATTCCACCGCCGCCGAACTTCACAGTTGGCACAATACATTCCGGCAGGAGGCGTTATCCAGGCAGACGCTAAACCCAGAACATGCCATCCGAACGGTAGAGGTTGAACCTTGATTCGTCGCTCCAGAGAACCTGTTTCCACCGTTCAACGGTCCACTGTCAACGTTCTTTGCACCACGTTATCCGAGCAGCACTATTGGACTTGGTGATCAAAGGCTTGTGGGCTGCAGCACGTCCATGATAACCGAGCAGATGGGCTTCCTTACGAATGGCATTCATCGAAAAAACACTCCCGGATGCCTGTTAAAACTCCTCGCGGATGTGGCCAATCGATTTGGTGCGCTTCTTCCGAATTTTTCTGGCCAGCACCCGTCGGTCTCTAACTCCCTGTTTTATGGGTCGGCTGGGTCGGGGCACATTCCGACAGTCACCTCTCATCTTCCACTTGCCAATCACGTAGGCCACTGTCGATTTTGGGTACTTCAACTCGCTGGATATGTCACGTATGGATCGGTCATTTCTGTGATACCCGACGATTACACCTTTCTCGAAATCAGAGAGCTCCGAACTGCGTGTCATCTTGCATGCGACTGGTTGCGTTGTTGTTTCCCACACGATATTTAACGGTGGCGGCCGTGACGTGTATCAGGAACGCAGATATCTTCGATTTCAGGGGTGTGCAATTACTTGTTGGTAGATAGTGTATGTTACATCTATTAGGAAGTGGAGTTGTTTTTGAAACATATTGTGTTTCAGATCTGGAAAGACTTCATTTCCTTTATTGGAGGAGAACTAATTGTGAAAACGCAGTCAGTAATAGGAAACGCAAAGTGCATTTTTTTTATTTTCTTGTTTATTTTTATTTGGTCGGATTCGTTATATAACCAGATATGTCCGCATCAATTATTTCTTGTGAAGCAGATGCGTCGCCATCTGCAACCGAAATGTTCAGCCAGTTGCTCGTCGTTAGGGACGAATGTCGACTTAGCGACTAACTTTACAACGCTTCCAGCACTGCAACTTGACAATGTTTCCGGCTCAACACATTTCTACCAGCAGTTTGCATTAAACCTTATTTTGTAGATGTGGTTTACGGCAGCGTGTTCATAGTGCTTTGCAATTGTAAATTGTTTGGCATCTTTCCATGATGGAAAAGGGTATACGTAGCTTTTAAATCTTTTTGATTCCTTTTTCTTTCTTAACCCCTCATTTTAACATCTTGCGACTTTTCGATAGGTGCAGACCAGATGTGACGTTTAGCAGGAATTATACCTCCCAGAGTGTGTCTATGGTTGGTGCGGGAAGCCTTTAGGCTTATATTTTAAATAAAAACAATTTTATTTTCTGCGTTTCGTTTGAGCATTAAAATTGATAAATTATTCATTAATATTTTCAGTTTCCATCCATACTTTCCCACTTTAGTATGAAAGCTTGGCGAATCTTTATGAAATTTTCAGCTCGAAAAAAACAGATTTACAGGTTGTAACCTTTATTTGCGTATAAAATAGCTTTCCCGTTTTGTTGTTAGTTCACAGTTTTGAGACCATTTCGGAAACAATTTTGAAGAAAACTAAAAGTCCTACAATGAGCCTGCAGTGTTAACTTAGAAAACATTACATTTTCTATCGCTAAAACCATAATAATTTCTTTTTTGCTGGTATTCGTTCTTCTCTTTAACCATTCAAGTGGACGATGTAACGGAATCGGATGGTGCCCATATCTTCTGCTCTCCCGAAACACAAACATTCCGATATGGCGTTCTTCTTTTATAAAAGCTACGGCAAAAATATTCATTTCCCTCTCCCATTTTTGTAGTACCAAAGATACACCTGACCCAGGAAAAAAGCGGTCCCTTCTAGTCTTTACTTACTGACTCCTTGCCCCAGGTTGTTTTGGGAAAGGACAAGCCCTCCTCAAAGAGACACCAAAGCAATTGGTTTTCTCATATAGTACCATATGACTCAAACATTTTCTCTCTTCTTTCTCAGATTTGTTGCCTTTGTTGTAGTTTCTCTTTCAACAGATAACAATGCCCAACACATATTTTGGTGATATTGAAAGTTAAACCTATTGTTATTTATGTGCATAAGTCGGTGTATATTGCAATTTTATGAGTGTAAAGTTCGTGTCTGTGAGTCTAATTGGGAGCTTGTGAACAACTAAACAACCCGATAATCTAATGTGATCTAATTTTGTTTGCATGTCATGGCTTCCCTGCGAAGACGTTGTTTGAATCATCCAGATGACTTTTGCTATATTTGTGGCGAGTGCACCCCTAAAGAAAGTAGGAATTTGTTAATAGAGCATATCTTGTTTATTATGGTGTTCAGCTTGGAGACCAAGGTAAGTCGTGGGCTCGCCATATTATATGTAAAACTTGCACGGAGTATTCAAGGCAGTGGACAAATGAAAAACAGAACTCTCGGAAATTCGGAATACCAATGGTGTGGAGGCAACCTAGAAACCACCATGATGACTGTTATTTTTGTCTTGTCAACATCAAGGGCATCAATCGGAACAATCGGAGCAACAGGATATATCCCCACCTCGATTCAGCAAGACGACCGCATTCACACTTAAATGAGATACCTGTTCCATCTTTCATCCACCTACCAGAGCTGCCAGAGGATGAGGGATCAAGCATGTCCGATAACATACAAGATAACAGCATTCGGGAAAGTGACAGTGAATTCGTAGGAACTTCATCAAGTGCTCAACCTTTTAATCAACATGAATTGATTGACCTAATTAGGGATCTGAACCTCTCAAAGGAATATTCAGAATTGCTAACCTCCAGGTGGAATGAAAAGAATTTACTTCAATCTGAAACCAACATTACGTTTTACCGTAGCAGATAAAAGGATATGCTGCCCTTTTTCTCTATGGACAACAACCTAGTGTTCTGCAACGATGGCAGTGGCTTTCTCAGGAAAATGGATCTATCATCATTCATGCCAAATGAATGGAGCCTTTTCATTGATAGGTCCAAGCTGAGTTTCAAATGTGTTCTTTCACACAACGGCCATAGATGAGGCTCAATTAAAATTGGTCTCTCAGCCAGTATGGCAGATACGTACGAGACAATCTCTATAGTCTGGAAAAAACTGAAGTATCAAGAACATCAATCGATGATTTGTGTAGACCTATATATGGTGAACTTTCTCCTTGCCCAGCAAAGTGGCTGTACAAACATCCGTGCTTTATATGCCTTTGGGACAACAGAGCCAAACACAACCACTGAATAAGAAAAGTGTGGCCTCTCAGAAAAGATATGGTAATTAGAGAACAAAATGTCTTTAAGGAACCTTTGGTAAGCAAAGATAAAATCATTCCGCAACCTTTGCATATCAAGCTAGGCCTAATGAAACAGTTTGTAAAGGCGTTAAACACAGAAGATTTGTGCTTTGGCATTTTATCATATACATTCCCTGGCCTGAGAACGGAAATCTGATAGCAGCATGAAGGTCGAATACCTACACAGCCACCTAGATCACTTTCCCGAAAACCTTTGTAATTGAAGCGAACACCAAGGTGAAAGATTTCACCAGGACATAAAAACTATGGAAATCAGATGCCAGTGTAGCTGTGATACCCACATGATGCCAGATTACTGCTGGAACCTTCAGCGGGACTGTCCTCGTAGATCTCACTCTAGAAAGTCCTATAATAGACGTTTCTCATATGTTGAATGATTGGTCAGTTTATATTATCTTGTGTTGAAATATATAGATTTCGCAATATGTGCTTGTTTCAATAGTATGTACAATAGTATCAATATTTGTCAAGATCATGTGAAAAATAGTCCTAAAAAAGACGTTCTCGTATGTTGAATGACTGATTATTTTATATGCCCTTGTTTTGAAATATACGGATTTAGTAATATGTGCTTGTTTCAATTGTATGTATATAGTATTAATATTTATCAAGAGCATGTCAAAATTAGCAGAACATGCGATGTAAGATCCCAAAATTTGATGGATGACCGGTGGCTTTTTCAATAGTACGTTATTTAGTATCAATATGCCTTATCTCTAAAACTAGAGCTGATAGGGCAAAACTGATGTCATTTGTGGACTCTACGCCTCAGATGTTTCCAAATATATCGAAGATTTTGTAAGACGTGCTTGTGTAAATAGTATGTAATATTAATAGCATCAATATTTGTCAAGATCATATAAAAAAACGCAGATCATGCGATGTATGATCCCGAACTCTGACGGGTGGCCGATGGAATTAGCATATAGGATGGGTACGCTCTATCTCCTAAACTAGAGTAGATAGGGCAAAACTAATGTCGCCGCCCCGGTGGCGCAGTGGTCTAAGGCGCTGGCCTCTGATCATTCGTCCGTAAGGGGTCCGGGTTCGAATCCCGGTTGGGCATGGATGTTGTGTTTGTCTTACGGCACTGGCTCTCTCCCTTCCCTGGAACCAGTGACCCTAAATTAGGGACGGGCGACTGCTTATAGCCCATTGAGTTGCTCACGGTGGTCGTTAAACCTCCAATCAAAAAAAAAAAAAAAAACTAATGTCCTTTTTGGAATCAGCGCCCCTCATGTACCCAAGAATAGGTCTAACTTTTGAGGGACCATAATTTTTTTTTGTTTTTGTTGTTGGGCTGTGTAATCTGTATCAAAGAGATAGTATTAAAAATTTCCCAAAATGACCACTTTGAATTACAAAGATAAGGTGAAGGCTACTTTTCCTGATGGGAAGAAATATTCCTTCCAGCTGTGTAATACCCGCTTCCTAGAGATCAAAAAATATTCGCTGAATCTGACCTTATAACTCCGCTAATTCGTTCGAACCGTTTAAATGGTGTACGTTAAGAGAGCTTGAAAGAAAAACTGTCCCATTGCATTATTATTCGTGACAAAAACAAGGAAAGATCAAATTGAAACATAATATTCGTAAAATTCCTCTTTATATTTTAATAACAGTAAATAAATTCTAAAGATAGGTTACATTTTGGATCTCAGTTTGATATTGGCAAATGATTTAGCACCAACAATATAGGTAGATACAAAAACATTCATCCACGTATGTCATCCAAGAATTTTTACGGAACATTCCTGTAGAAAATGTAGACTCGTATAGCTCGTAAGCAAATCAAACTGTAATGTATTTATGGCTATCCACATCAATAGTTTGTGCAATCTGGTAATCAAATAATTGTCAAAGGAATGCTTTGGGGAATATTTTATTAAAACTGATGGTAAATACAATGAAAGTAATTTTTCTTTGAACTCACAATTTCTCAGAACAGCAAGAAAACAAAGCTTGTGGTGTCCTGTTAGTGCTCGTTTTAGAACAAAGAAAAGATTCCCGTGATATTACATGCTGTACAAAGGCTCCTAAAATCCTAAGGGATATTATGTCCATTATCATCATGAATTTCATTCATTTACTGCCATAACCTTATTTTAAAAAATCGCGTAGTAAATTATTTGGAAATTTACTTATAGATATGTTTTCATGTATTTACAGTTATAATTTTTACTAAGTCCATTTCTGTTGTAATAGATGGTTGCTAACGCTCGCGCCATCTGATTTATCAAGAATGAATAGGAACTCCTGGATTTGCATCAAGCAATATCGGTTGAAATATAGCCCGACAGAGAATTTTTTTTTTTTGATTGGAGGTTTAACGACCACCGTGAGCTACTCAGTGGGCTATAAGCAATCGCCCGTTCCTAATTTAGTGCCACTGCTTCCAGGGAAGGGAGAGAGCCAGTGCCGTAGGGCAAGCACACATCCATGCCTCACCGGTATTCGGACTCGGGCCCCTTTTTTTTTTTTTTTTTTTTTTTTTTGATCGGAGGTTCAACGACCACCGTGAGCAACTCAATGGGCTATAAGCAGTCGCCCGTCCCTAATTTAGGGTCACTGGTTCCTGGGAAGGGAGAGAGCCAGTGTCGTAAGACAAACACAACACCCATGCCTGAACGGGATTCGAACCTGGACCCCTTACGGACGAATGATCAGAGGCCAACGCCTTAGACCACTGCGCCACCGGGGCGGCAACTCGGGCCCCTTTCGGACGAATGATCATAAGCCATCGCTTAGACTACTGGTCCACCGGGCCGGCAGAGAACTTTCATTTCAGGTCTTGCATTTAATTACATCTTTACCACGAAGTCAGTTCCAAATTTACAGACGATTAACAGAGGCACGAGTGTTTTCTCTCACCTGTCCTGTCAGACCGGAATTGTTGTCTGTGAAATGAAGTATCAGACTGACAGGAGTTCCTCTTCATATGCTTTCCCATATAAAGTATGGTATCAACACTCAACAATGCTCCAGATTCTCTATCGGATTTGTAACATAAACAAACATTATATTTTTCTTTCTTTCTTTCTTCCTTGTTCTTCTTCCTCTTCATCATCATCTTTTTCTTCTCCTTCCTTTTCTTTTGCTTCTTCTTCTTCTTGTTATTATGCATTTTTCAGCTTGTATGAAAAGGTATAACACCTCAACACTTCCAAAGTAACCATTGTATAGCTGTTCGCGTGCTATGTCGTTGACAACAATTACCTTAGGAATATTCCTTTATCATCATAATCCCAGGCATACTGGTATGATATCGTTGTATTACATTCGGTGGTTAGAATTCCTGGTTATAGCTCACAGAATTCAAGTACTTCAGGAGTTTATTCCTGTTTATGATTCAGGTATCTCTGGATTGAGACATTTGTTCCGATGACCCTTTTGCTTCGGGGCGTTGTCGTCATGTATTATCGCAGGTACCTGAATCCTTGGAATTTCATTTAATCGCACTTAACTGTACTCAGGAAACAAATGCTCTGTAAATATTCTGATTTCAAAAATTACATATGGTAATTAACTTATGGATTAGAAAGGATTAAACAAACTGCTCTAAGCAGCTAAACACGTAATATATTTTTTAAATGTGCCATAATTTTAAGAATAGACATGTAACGTTTTGTGATTCGGTATATATATATATATATATATATATATATATATATATATATATATATATATATATATATATATCACTCGATGCCTTAATGAAGGAAAGATTCCTGAGGATTGGAACACCGCTACAATGATCCTGCTACATAAGAAAGGTGACATTGAGGATCTCGGAAACTACAGACCTATCAGCCTCCTATCAGTAGTTTATAAAATCTTCACTAAAGTTCTTTCACACCGCTTGAAGGTAACACTGGACATGGCTCAACCGAGAGAACAAGCTGGATTCAGGAGTGGCTACAGCACAATAGATCATATCCACGTGCTGAGAAAACTAATTGAAAGAGCGAGGGAATATGAACTTCCATTGTGCATGGCTTTTATCGATTATGAAAAAGCCTTTGATTCGGTGAAACCATCAGCAGTTACAATGGCTCTGAAAACCTGCGGTATTGAAGATGCATACATTAATATTATTAATAACATCTATGAAAATGCAAGTGCAAAGATTCGGCTGTTTGAAAATACAACACACATAAAAATTGGAAAAGGAGTGAGACAAGGTGACACCATATCTCCGAAGCTCTTTAATGCCACAATAGAGGGTGTTTTTCAGTCGCTGAGCTGGGAAAACAAGGGGATAAAGATTAATGGAGATTATCTAACCCACCTACGTTTTGCTGATGACATAGTCATTTTTGCAACTACCCCATCAGAGCTGCAGAGTATGATCCAGGAACTTGCTGACAAGAGTAAAGAAGTGGGATTAAAAATGAACTTTCAGAAGAGAAAAGTGATGTTTAATGCTTTTACAAGAAATGAAGATTTATCGATTGATGGAGAAAAGCTGGAGATAACCGACACGTACGTTTATCTTGGACAGCGGATATCAAGTGAGGGTCACATTGATGAAGAAATTAATCGGCGTACAAAACTTGCCTGGAGAGCTTTTGGAAGAAACAGCATAATTTTCAAGAGCAATATGCCATTATGTCTTAAAAGAAAAGTGTTTGATCAATGCATCCTTCCAGTGCTTACGTATGGTGCAGAGACATGGACCTTAACTAAAAGAGACATACAAAGGCTGCAGACAACTCAAAGAAGCATGGAGAGGTGCATACTTGGTGTAACCAGGAGAGATAAGAAGAGGAACTCGTGGATCCGAAAAATGACAAGAGTGGAAGACATCATGATCAGAGTTAAATCCCTGAAATGGCAATGGGCTGGACATACTGCCAGAAGGACAGATCATCGATGGACAGCCGAAATTTTAGATTGGATTCCAAGGGACAAGAAAAGACCCAGAAGAAGACCACATGGGAGATGGGTGGATGAAATTCGAAAGTATGCAGGGGTGACATGGAGGAGACTGGCACAAGACAGACCGTTGTGGAGGAAACTTGGGAGACCTTCGTCCAGCAGTGGATTGATAATGGTTGACAATGATGATGATGATGATATATATATATATATTAATGTTAATGAATGGCAGAATAATAATACTCCGTACTGCCCTATTCAGTCTTCCGGGCAATGTTTATTACCGAATTAATGGTAAGAAATCCTTGATGTTTTCAGCAATTTCACAGTAGGACATGAAATATTGGTGTCGAAGAAATGACTTCAGATATGAAAGATCCTGACACTCTGATGTTTAAATTATCATTGATGGAATCTGTAAGGAAAGGAAGGTAACGCAACAGCCTTACACAAAGTTGTGTCGTTTGAAAAGGTGGCACAACAGCCTTGAACAGGGTTGTGCCGTTAGGAAAGCTCTCCTGAGCTATCAAATGGGCTCTATGTTAGAAAAGGTGACAATCTGTGTGGACAGGATCTTTAGAATATGCAGTGTAAGGCAGAGTTTCGTTATGCAATAGGTGGAACTGTTGAGCATCCTTTAGGAAACATTGTGACGCGCGTTGGTGTGCGACAGAAGGATCCCGTTCCCGTTGACCAAGAGAACCTGCCTGGAATGGATCTTTCTGTGTATCCGCAGAATTTCAGAAGAATAATTTTCTGAATTTGGTTGTCTAACCTGGTCATAAAAATGAATGGTAGATCAAGCTTGCAGCAGTACATATAATAAAAATCATAATTATTGAAGCACGAAAAGGTGACCTCGGACAAACTTTTGGTTTATCGGTGTTATCCAACCATTATGCTGATTGCTTTTATTTGTTTTGGAGGCCTGTGTTTTCCGGTTAGCTTAATTTGCTGCACTGTTGCCCTTCTGTTGTCTGCTACCACTCTGGACACTCTCCATTCTGCCCGAGCAGTCACTAGTCGATGACGACCACATGTCGCACGTAGAGATCCAGTTTTTTGGCTGACAGTCCAGTCTTTAAACACTTTAATTATTATAACACTATAATTCCGTCTGCGATTGCCTAAGAAAAACATCCATTCCTTCTAATGGTGTTTCTTATTGGATGATTTAAATTCAAGAAGTAAGCATATATCCAGTTAGTTCACATTTCCCAAGGCCACCATGAGTGGTACAACTTTTGAGTGATATACACTTCCCTTTACTGTTATCTCACGGACATTTTTCAGTGGTCCAGGTTTTAGAATATTGCTGAGTTCCTCTTCTGTTGCAGTTACGCGTAGGCTACCTTGGTTCTCATTTGGAAAGGACGTGTCTCCAGGTAAGAATTTTAGGAACTGTAGACGTATGATGCATTTTTTCACAATAATACTCTGCGAAAACGCCTCACTGATGTTTCGGACAGTTATTTCCACGGAATGTCCGAGTTTTAAGTAATACAGAAAACGTACACGAAGCATGCTGTGGCCACTGCTAACTTTGCCAGACACTGGGGAATTCGCTGTTGAACTTTGTAACGAAATGAAAATCAAACCGTATACACCAGGTATGTACCGACTTCCTGTTTCTTTAATTTATACCTCATGTCCGACACTTTCAAAAGGCCGACGCATGAGGGACTATTAAACAATTGTATAGGGTAATATAATATTTTACCTAACATTTTCATTCACACAGGCTTTCATATATTATTTTATTAAACAAGAGGAAAAATTAATACTAGGTAGAATAGAAGTTAAGGTTCTCTAAAAAGGTGGATCTTATTATGATTTAGATTATTACATACTTCCATACAAGAGCAGACAACCAACTGCGAGGGTGGGAGCCTGCACGAGAGTTTCCGCTCGTTACAGGAAGTATACATTTTATCTTGAAATACCTCTAAAGAACACTCTACAAAGAGGTTCGTGACCTATGCCAATAGCGTTTGTGCCTAGTGAAAGGCGTCAAAATTGTTTTCCGGAATTCGTGAAGGAAGAACAGCAAAAATATAATTATAAATATATAAATATATTATTTTTAAGATATAAAAGTGCTAGCATATAATTTTAGTTAGCAAACTAAATGTTTATTGTGTTGGTACAGATAAAAAACTCACGTTTAGTGTTTTGATACATTAATTCCATATAGCGGAATGGTAACTTCCAAACACATTACATTACTTGCGTCTTTTCTTAAGAAGGTTCAGCCGAGAGGTCTCAGTTTCTTTGTCACAGCGTATGTGACGATACACCAGTGGCTCGAAATGTCCCTGTGTAAGACCAAAGTGGAACATTCTTCTAGTATGGCTGCATGAAACATAGTGAACCCCTAGAAACGATACTACTAATGAACACAATATGCCTGACTTGCAAAATCCAATCAGAAGAAACATCCTTTGAAAGAATGCCTCGTTGCTGTCCGCAAGTAGAGAAAACCGATCAGATAAAAACCATCCAAGAAGCTCACTCACCACGGGAATTTATTCTATAGGTCACAGTGAAGTTTCATGTCTATCATTCCACGGACATCATTCGCCTGGCTGCCCTCAGGAAGGTGCAAAATAATGGATGCCCCGTGTGCTGCACGAATTGACAGTAGAAACCGAGAAAGATGACACCGAATTTTCAGGTGTAACGAGCACGTCTTTTGAAATCGTTCTAACGCGAATTAACCCTTTAACCGGCCGGTCTACGGGAACAAAATTTCGCCAAAAATCACCCGAAGCTTGAACGCGTATTGTCTCCAAATTCACCTTCCTTTTCCAAAAAAAACTGGTCCCATTAGCGGCGGGATTTCAGCTTTTACAACATAGCGATTGCTGTCCCCCTTCTCACCTCAGCGGGTGGAACCAAGGTACTTAGAAAGAGGAGGTGGAACGCAAGCCTGTGACAGGGATTATGCTCCGTTCTATGACCCAAGGCGAGAACAGGAAGGCCAGTCTCCTCCCACACAATTCTTGCTGAGTCGGTCGGAAGAAAAACAATTAAAGGAAAAAATTAACATGTAAGGACAGTGATGCACACTACATTGGGAAAAAAAAGGAAACAGTTTTACATCCGCATACATTGGATTTAACCATAGGGGTTGAATCGTATGTAGACGGGAACATGCGTTCCCCTCAACTTTCGTTATCGAGAACACCCCTTAATTTTTAAATAAAGTTTTTCACATAACATATTACTCTTTCCTAATTTTTTTAATTTCAAAACTTTTTATTTACAAAATTTTAATTTAATTCAAAATAATTGTGTTCTATATTTTTCTAAACCAAATATATCGATATGAATTTACTTTGGGTTTTATACCACTGTGTGTTATGAGTGGCGCACACCCGGGCAAAACCCATAAGGTCCATCCCCTTTCCCCACTCTTTTAAAAATTCTTGTCTATTGCTCAGATGAAGGAACAAAAATTACTTTAAAATTACCGTATTCCAACGGATCCAGGAAAACTCGTACACTTTCTCATGCCGCTAAGAAAAATGCAAAGGGCGGAAAACTCGTACACCCTTCCATGTAAGGGGATATACACAAATTGCGTTTCGGTCCGATATTTTGAAAAAGTCTACGAGTTTTCCTAGCTAAACAAAACGGAATGTACCAGTTTTCCTAGGGATCTCAATGGGTATGTAAGATCAAAATGGCTCAAGGTTTATGTAGAACCTTTCTGACTCCTTTAATCTTGAGTTATGATTTTAATATCTCCCATGTGATAACAAGCAATAAAGGCTAATTACAGGGCTCAATGAATCGATGTTCAGGTGCTGATCTTTTTAGAAGACTTTAAATTACAACTTTGATTATCCGTATTTCTAAACATTTTATAAAACCTAATAAAAGGCACTCAATGGATTATTCCTCACCTATTCACAAGCCACCTAGGCCGCGGGCCCCTTTAGAAGATTTTAAGTTACAACCTAGAAATTTCGTATTTGTAAACATTTTATTGAACCTAATGAAAGGCACACAACGGATTATTTCTCACCTATTTACAAGCCACCTAGACCGCGGGCCTTTTGAAAAGATTTTAAGTTGCAACCTAGATATTTGGTATTTGTAAACTAAACAGTGACAAACGGTATTGATTTGGACATGTCGCATTAGTATGAATTCCACAAGAACCGCAGCTCTTAGATAAAAATATATCATATATATCGTGTAAAAATATATCATTCCCTTCTTCACCTTCCCCTTTATTTTCTTTCTTCAGTGAAAGAAGGATGTTATTGCACCTTAATGAAAAAGAAACAGTTCCAACCCTTCCTAAGAAACCACAATATACTTTTCAGGAAAAAAAAATTCTTTTTTCTTGTGGGGGAGAATAATCTCTAGTGGGACTCCGAAGTGTAAGGGGTACCCAGAATTCCCTACCACTCATTACCTATTCTCTTTTCGGGGAAGCGATCACACCATATCATATCGGTAAACGGTAAAAATACCCCCACCCCTTAAAATACCCATTAAAATTGAAAAGCGATAAAAATACCCCTGGAGGATATACCCACAGAACAAACGGTTCACTGAAAACGGCCACACAGGAACACTGTTGTGTGGCAGTGTTCCGGTGAGGTGATTTACCGGCAACCCTGCCACACATTTTCCAGCAACATGGAAAATTTCCACAGAGGAAAATTGCCACGGTACAAATTGCTGTTCCTCCGAAGAACACTTTGAATGTGTGATAATTTTTCCAGTGCGGCAGTTTTCGAAATTCCCGAGTTATGTGTTGCAGTTTTCCAAGGTACCTAAAGTGGGAAAGGAACTCTTTTGTTTGTCTGAATTTTTATGCGGTTTCATACGAGTTTAGGACAACTAGACACAAAAGTTCAAGGGGATGGGGAGCTATGAAGATTGCCGTTTCTGGGCCTATATTGAGAACTGAATTGGGAACTCCAAACGAATTTCGAGAAAATGTTCCATGTAAGCCAAGCTAGAATTGTACTTTAATTTAAAGAAATAAATTGCCGAGGATCCGAGGCACACTTGGTTTAGGAGGGGCTCTACCCCCAACTTCCGTAATATTATATTCTGGGTCGCTGGAGTCTGTCAGTGTAGCCAGGATGATCCTCTTGAAGCGTCCGCGAGGTCCGTGAGCTTGGGGGGGGGGAGTGTACCACAAAATGTTAAAATGTTAAAATGGACGTAGAGCTGTAAACATCAGTACCATGTTTTATACTTTGGCGGAAAGTGAAAAAGAACACCAAGATGGAGACATCTGATAACAACGAAATTTATACAGCATAATAACGGAATACAGAGGATAACGTGATCAAAACATTATGGCAAAATACAGCTGTATTTGCTGGTAAACTGAAAAATAACATTTCCATGTAACATCGTTAATACGAGGTTGAACCAATATGAATTGCCTCACACTGTGCAATTCTGGCATCGAGTCTGTCGTCCAGATGTTGTATGTAAGTTTGGGGTATTGAGTTCCAAGCATCCTCAACCTCGACGCGTAAATCGGGGATGGTCGTGGCTGGCCGTGGAGACCGGATAAGTCGTTGTCCCATAAAATCCCACACGTGCTCGATTGGGGACAAATCCGGTGAAAGTGCAGGCCATGGAATTTGTCTCACACCCTGAAGTGCGTGTTGTGTTGCACGTGCCGTGTGTGGGCGTGCGTTATCTTGCTGGAAAACACCACGATGGACCGACCTTACAAATGGCACAACAACGGGATGAATGATGTTGTTGATGTAGGAGGTGCTGTTTAACGTACCCGGTACAAACACTAGTTGTGTATGGGAGTGATAGCTGATCGCTCTCCACACCAGGAGACCAGGTGTAGGCCCTGTGTGTTGCTGGCGGATGCAAGAAGGGTGGAGACGCTCCCCTGTGCGTCTGCGAGCACGCATACGGCCATCGGAGGCTCCCAAGCAGAATCCGGTTTTTATCGCTGAACACGAGAGATCGCCATTGCGTTCTCCAGTGCAGACGTTGGCGACAACACTGCAGCCGTTCCTGGCGGTGGGCTGGAATCAGAGGTACACATGCCAGAGGCACACGTGCACGTTGTCCTGCATCCAATAGACGGTTGCGGATTGTTCGCACAGTCACCTCAGGTGTAACGGCAGTTCGGATTTGCGTCGCAGTGGATGTTCTGCTTGACAACGCCGCTCCTCTTATGCGTTGATCGGTCCCCTCATCAGTCCGTCTGTGACTCCCGGTTCCACGTCTTCTTGTGCGGGAATGTTCCTCGGACCATCTACACCACCATCGTACCACCACTGATAATTGCTGTCCAATTCGCTCCGCAATACGACGATACGACCACCCGGCCTCGCGGAGCCTGACTAGACGACCTCGCTCAAAGTCCGATAACTGCTAATATCGTACACGTCTTCCATATCCAGGCATTGCAGCTTCTTCAGGGTCTTCGCACGTGTCCGTACGCCGACGACTGATTACATTCCCATCGCCGTACTACTTAAATACCACCGACGATAATTTGCATATTATGCCGTGCTGTGTCGTAAGTGCTTACAGGTTGGTCCCGAATTTACCATCACACCTACATAAACTCGACCCCATTAATATATGTAAATTCCATGATCGTCCGCCAATTCCTTCTTGGCGTTCTTTTTTCAGTTTCCGGCAGTATATAATGACTCTGTACACGACCACGAATTAATTTTCAGGAGGGTGGGGTGTATTCAGCCCCTCTCCACTCCCGTGTCTAAGAGCTCTTCAGGGGTAACATCGAGGACACACTGACCGACTCTAGAGGTTCAGAATATAAAATTACGGAAGTTAGGGTAGAGCCCTCCAAACCAGACACCTCGTATCCCTTTTACAGACTTTACCAAATTATCGTGGCAGCGGGGAAGGGCATACATAGTCTGCCACTAAATACAACATGAAGTATACAAATTGCGAGCAAATCCCTTACCTTGAACACCTGTCTGAGCTCTAAGCGACACAGAATATAATATTACGGAAGTTGAATACCCCCCTCCAACTAAGTGTACCTCGGATCCTCGGCAATTTATTTCTTCAAGTTAAAGTACGATTCTCGCTTGGCTGACATGGAACGTTTTCTCGAAATTCGTTTGGAGTTCCTAATTCAGTTCTCAAAATAGGCCCAGAAACGGCAATCTTTACAGCCCCCCCCCCCCTTGAACTTTTGTGGCCAGTTGCCCTAAACTCGTAAGAACCCGCATGGAAATTCAGACTAACAAAACAGTTTCTTCCCCTCGTTAGGCACCTTAGAAAACTGCCACATATGATTCGGAATTTTTTCACCGTCGCATATAATTCGGAATATATTTGGAATTTGGAAAACTACCCCTTTAAAAAAATTGTCACACATTCAAAGTGTTCTTCCGAGGAACAACTATTTGTGCCCGGCCCCTTAATGAAAAACAGGGCAATTTTCCAAGTTGCTGAAAGATGTGTGGCAGGGTTGCCGGTAAATTGCCACACCGGAACACTGCCACGCATCAGTGTTCCTGTGTGGCAGTTTACAGTGAACAGTTTGTTTTGGGGGTAATTCCTTCGGGGGAATTTTTTCCTAATGTATTTTTACCGCTTTTAAGTTTTGAGGGTATTCTCTCCGGGAATATTTTTTCCAGGGGGTATTTTTACCCACATCCTATCATATTATATGCAGAGGTTTTTAGGAAAGGAGTGCCTGACCCCAGTTATTAAACAACCCTTAGAAATTGGAAGCTAGGAGATTTGGGCTAGAGTGCACGATAGGAAAGTTACACGGAAGCGAGGTAGAAAGGGGGAGGAAGATGCTCTTATTTATTACCGGGGGTCCAGTACCCAGAGTCTGATGGTTTTACGTTCCCACTGACGCGTCCGTGAAGGGCTCGGGTTTGAATCCCGCTAGGTGACGCATGAACGTTGCGTTTGTCTTACGGCACTGCACACTGTTAAACATTCCCGTAAAAAAGTCTTGTTGCCCGTGTATTTTTACGATCAAGGCTCGTTTCTGCAGTTTCAAAGCGATGCCCGTTCTTTAACGGGCATGGCTATGTAGGACAACTGTTCCAAACCGTAATTTTACGGGCGTTGCTAAGAGGCACGTGTTAGCCAATGAACGATAATGACAGAAAAAGAATGCGGCATGCGTCGCTTTCTGCTATTGGTCAGCGAGTCGTCACGTGATTTTACGGTGGCTGCTCGTTTTTTTACCAAGACGAAGGGATGGGCGATATTTTCAAAAGTATGATATCTTTTAATATTTCTGAGACCGATATATTGAATCGAAAATATCTGTATTTAAAGATCAATATATCGGATTGATTTTTCGATATTTTTCAATACTTCTGATCTCAATAAGACTGATATTTCGGTTTATTCACGGCATACTGCATCAGGGTTATCACTGAATCCGATCCAATGTTGTGCTAAGTATTGGCTATTGGGAACTTGGGACTAATTGGCAGTTGGCTTGTTCGCACAAATCTCAGCCAGTACTAAATTATCCTGCAGCTTGAAAATATAGCTGCAATCAAGTTTTGTTAATACAATTAAAATAGTGATATCTCAGAAAAGTACTGTATATTACTAACTTCGTACCTTTTACAAGACGGTCGCTGTACTTGGAAATAAACGTAGTGCGTTTATTTTGCCATTTCAGTCGTTTTGTTGTGTAAATAATTATTTCCGATAGCGGAATTGATATTTAACGTTTTTTTACAAGACCGACGCCATGGGTTTTACGACTTTAAAACTCGTTAAACACTTAGTGCTTTTATTTCGTCCTTTTACGTTGTTTTGTTACGTAAATAAATATTTTCGACAGCAGAATTAACATTTTACGTTTTTATAATTCATAAAAATTTCGCTAAAAATATATCTTGTATGCTGAGCTTGAAAGCCAACATCAGGGTTGTTTAACATCGTAGCCATGGTAATGTAAGGGCGTATTTATATTATATATTTTATACATTTATGTAATGTAAGGTGGCATATATTTATGCCCACTCCCCTCCCCCCGAAAGTGTTTAAATGTGTTTTACTTATTGTTAAAATGTGCCTTACATTGGAAACAAAAATGCTTAATTTAATAAAAAATTCATTAATTTACGTTACAATTTTTTTTTATTTTTTTCTATTCTCATTCTTTTATTTTGTCCTGGTGGATTTATTTTTTTTTCATTTCATTGGCACGCCCTCAGAAAAAATCTATATGTGCCCCTTGTTGCATTTCTTAATGAAGGGGCAGAGCACAGATTAGATGAAAGTGGCCAAAGGGCAGGAAGTTGTCACATAAATTTACAGAACATAAATGCGGAAACTGTTTTTTAACAAAACATGTTATCATGATTCTCTGTACTTAACATTGCTACCTATGCAAGATTGTTGATACAGCGGGACAAAATTAGTCAAAAAAGCAATCATAAAAGTGTTGTGCACTTTTGTGTTTATATAACATCTGCACTCCCCTTCCACTAATGGCGGCGGGGGGGCTGTGGCTGTGGATAGTATCAACTGTCACCAACGATATTTGAAGGTTTTAATTATCATTTGAAAGTAAACAAATTAGATGTCAACTTTCCTGTTAAGCACACTCAACATCTTTTTAAAGAATATATATGAATAAAAAAACACACTTGAAATGGAATTTGTGGCAGAAATATTTTGCTACATAGAAGACCAGTAAACCACAGGCAATTGGGTAAATAAGTCTCATTGATTTGATTATTCTACACATGTTAAGGTTTTTCCATTATTCGAAATGTTTATTTAAGTACAAAAGCGGAGTAAAATGCCTGAAACAAAATCACTGGGTTACTTCTCTCTGAAACATTACCCCCTTAGCCTGTAATCACAGCATATTATTGCAATTTCTAATGCAGAATGTTCTGCAAAGTCATAATATTGTTGAGAGGTAAATGGCTAGAGCTTTTTAATGCAATTTTGAAGAAGTTTGCACAATTACATGAAAATATATTATTTCAAAGTTAGTGTGCATATACACTGTAGATACATATATAATTTTTTTTTGTAAAAAAAAAACAAAAAAAACTGAAAATACAACAAACCTTGTTAACAGGTTTCGGCCTAATTTGCCCAGTGTTATCCACTATGTCATTATGTCTATTTCTCTCTTGATAAAAACTGTGAACGTATTTTTTTTTTTTTTTTTTTGTGAAAACTGTTATTCTTAAACGGAATGGCATTAACAAAATTCTGTTGTCCAGAAAAGTTTTAATGTGCAGTGCTCTTGCTCATTTGATTTCTCTAGTGTTTCTTTACAGTATACAAAGTTACTTTTTTCAAAATTCTTTTCCCGCTAAAATCTAATAAATGTGCAATGTAAAAATTGCATTTGTACTCATAAATATGGGTTCTTGGTTTGATTAAAAGGCAATACATTGTGCCAAATGTTTGACACTAGCTGTAGGAAGGGAGTTCTTAGACTACCATTAAAGACTATATTAATATATTAGCTGAAACAATGCTCAGATTATATGAATACCTTGCATTGCGCCCATCGGTTTTACATTTGATCAAGTTTGCAAAAATTGTATGTGATTTTATACCTGCTACAACTGATTCAGCATCAATATCAGGAAAATTTCTCATACAAAAAGATTACTTCTTCCTCAGAAACTGCTAGAAAACAGTCAAATTTTCAAAATAAGAAGCACTGTTCATTAAATGTGAAAATCCTCCAAATATGTGGCGTCAGTGAATAAACAAAGATGTCGCTCTTTCCAGGTTTTAGCATATAAATGTCATGAAATCTATTCAGTCAAGAAATCTATTTATTAAATGTCATGAATAAAATCTATTCAGTCATGAAATGTTCAATAAATGTCATGGAAACTATTCAGTATCTAAATAATCATGGAAAATGTGCCTACCAAGTGGTAAAATACATAAAGAAGTTGTTCCTGTCTTGTCTTTCCTGGAACCACTCGCCCTAAATTAGGATTATGTGTCTGCTTATGTGGAATCAAGCTTCTACACATTCGGGAACAACTTTAGATGCTCATGGAGATCAACACACACACACACACCACTTCACTTCAAGCATTTTTTTCCAGTTCTCAGTCCATTTCTTTTGATTTCTCATCTCCATTAAAAACTTGTACACAATAAATATCTGAAGTATTCTTTATCAAGTCTAAAACACCTGAGGACCTATCTTCGATATCATATATATATATATTTTTTTACATTTTAAATGCTCATTGGTGGAGTCTATCCTTAAAATTAAGGAAGTCAGCAGATTTAAAATTTTTTTTTACAGTTTTGAACTCAAATGGGATATAGCATTTAATGTTTCACTTATTAACACCAAAACAACACAAAAATAAGTACTGATTTCTCACCTCTAGTTATATTCAACTTGCTGTAGATGAGGGATTTTCTCTTTACATGCATATATATCACTAAGCTGTTCTCTAAGATCATAGGTTAGTTTCTTGATGAGAGCTTATCTGCTGGATTAAAGTTTAAAACTGATGGAAATACATTTTATTTACTCTTGATGTATCAAACATCTGCATTTACAGTGATCTCAGCTCACAACTTGAGCTTCACTGACATCCATCACACACAAGACCATTTGTACTTCACATTTATTCTCTTTTTCTCATGCAGGAATTCCTGAATCTGGTCCTCCCTTGATCTTCTACATTTTCTTCCTGTCACTTGTGCAGAATAAATTCTCCTAGTAATCATCTCACTACTCATTCTCCAAACCACCAAAGAATATTTGTCCCCACCTTACAAACAATATTTTGCTTCACACTACTCATCTACAAAACATCTTCATTCCTCACATGATCAAAACATATCTTGCCCCCACCCCCATAAGTAACATATCTCTACAGCTCACAAATCACTCCTATGTTTCATCTGCAGGACTCCACCTTCACTGCTGCACATCAGAGTAGGAACAATTACTGTACTTTTTCACACACAACTATTAGGGACTTTTTTTGAGAACCTATCATTCATCATTTATTCAAAATCCTCCAGAAGCAGCTGTGACTTTCAAAGATGAATTTACTGGCCTACTAATTTCACCACCTAATTTGTTTTCTCTGTCAAACATGTTTCCTAAATATGTAAATTGATTTACCTGGTCAATCTCTTTGCCATTTAGACTGATCTGTTTGATTTAATACTAACAATTCATCTGTCAAAAACATAACTTTGGGTTTTTCCTTTCATATACTAAGTTTGAAATTCATACAAACTTCATACATGTGGGACAACATACGCTGCAACTCACTTTTGCTCTCTGCCAACAGGATTGTTTCATCAGCATGAGCAAACATAATTGAGTAACTACTCTCCACAGATAGCATTTACATAGTCTAATGACGACTCAACCATATGTGTCTCTTAAGACATAAAAATATTCTTTACCTTAAAAAATTGTTTTGGTAATAAGTAATAACTAATTATTATTCACAAGCTTTGCAGTGAATGTGGGGAATAAATATCCTACCAGTTTTCTCAGATAATTTCTTAGAAACATCAGCTGAATTTTTTTTTCAAGAGCTGCTTTCTTCTGCTAAAAGGGAGCACATTTATTTGTCCTTTATTATTACATTTTATAGCTTAAAACTATCTTTATGCAAGATTGCAGCTCTCAAGCTGTATTTTTAGTGATATGAAAAACACATAAAATATTGTTTTTCAGATCATAAAATAAAAAAAAATATATAGCAGAAAGTTTTGATGCACAAATAAATAAAAAAATCATGCAACAGAACTGAGCTTGTGATCTGCAGAAATGCTGAATATACTTTCCAAAACCCAAAAGGTGATTTTCTTGTTTCATGTGTGGGCATTGCTCGACGAGCAGGGATATGGTTTCTGCCAAGAAGTTTCCAAAAATCCCAGTTGCAAAGGAATGTTTTCATGAGTTTTTCATCAATGTGAGATTATGAGAAATATGTATTTCCAACATTTCGAGAAAAGGTAAGTTGAAGCTTCAGTATGGCATAAATGACAAAAAAACAAAAGTACTTATTAATCCCAGCAGACTTGAATCTTAACCATCAATTAACATGGGAATAACTGAATTATAGAAAGAATAACTATTTTTATTGGGATGCAAATGTCAAAGTTAACATTATATCAGCTTGCAAGGAAATGTTACGGAAAAAAATCTTTAAAAAAACTTTGTTATTGTAATTTTTAGAGCATTTTGTATACATTTATATTTTTCAGAAGGTGTGAACAATGTTTGCTATTTTTTTATCGTTTAAGACAGAATACAATGTTAATGGAGTATACAGATATAATTACTTGTATGGTATAAGCAAAAATAGTTCCCATGGCATAAGCAAAAAAATTAAAGTGCTTATAATATGTTTACAAGTGACATTTTTGTTAAAAACAGTAATTAGAGTACGAATAATTTGTGATGGCCTTTTTATAGAAAGCAATTATTTTTCCAGAAAGATATTTAAAAAAATTCCTAACGATTATTAGTACTCCATTAAAATATGATTATAAAAATAAAAACATAAAAAATATCGTAATCCAAATTAATTAAGTATATATATTTACTAATTAATTAATGAAAGCCATACTAATTAATGTATGAAAAACATAAAAACATATCATATTCCGAATTCATCAAGTATATATTTACTAATTAATGTATGAAAGCATGTCTCTCCTAGATAACAAAAAAACGAATGGACAATCAGAGGAAATAACATGCTGTAAGTGTGGAAAAATCAGCAGATCAAGACAAAAGTTGTTATGCTCGTATTTTTACCAGATTATATAATTACTTCAGGAAGTTTCACTATGTATTAACAAGATAATTAT
The DNA here is from genome assembly GCA_039090855.1 of Macrothele yani. Classification (NCBI taxonomy): domain Eukaryota; kingdom Metazoa; phylum Arthropoda; class Arachnida; order Araneae; family Macrothelidae; genus Macrothele; species Macrothele yani. The sequence goes on along the minus strand of CM077015.1, from coordinate 108,858,368 downwards.
CAAAGGATGATAAAAAAAAATTACGTCTGATATATACAAAGCCTGAATTACAACAAACTTTATACTACATAACTTGTAAGACATCAAGAAAACTCTCGAAAAGCTGTTTTGCATTTCCTTACCCAGCTGTTAAGATCTACATACTTTAACACTAACAAAAAAAAAAAATGCTTCACTTCAAATTGCGTGTCATTGGTATGTATTTAATTTTGGTCAAAGTGCCAGTTTACTTCAAACATAATACTCATAGGCAAAAGAACAATCTGATATCAACCGTTCGTTAAATTTGTTTTCTGGGTGCCTACTGTCAACTAATAGTTAAAATTTTCAACCATCGATGTTTTCAACACAGCAGATATTTTTCCTTGTAAAGTTCTAGAAATCGGAAAGGTGACATAATATCATGTGAATCTCGATAATGAGATCGCAGTTTGATAGTCCTCAAGCAACATAATTTTCGTGACATGCCAGAGGAAAGAACACAGATTTCATTCCACAAGTTAAATCACATCAGCCATGGGCTGATATATGGAATATCGCACCGATATAGTGATTTTCTGATATATCGTAACTTGGATATCAATACTATATATCGAAATATCGGACAAAAATATCGATATATTTCGAGATATTGATAAATATCGCCCATCCCTAACTGACGAACACGAAGTCACGAACATGTGCAGGAAAGACGCCATGAAAACATGTGAGTAGACACTTTTTAAAATTAAGTTTATTATGATATGTAAAAGTAACGAAATCAATTACACACATTTTTGTTTGATATTAAGCTCACGAACTGTGTACATATATATATATATATATAATTTTAAAAGTTTCACCACCAAACGAGGGTGGCTGAAGCATTGTCACACAGGAAAATCTGTGTAGTAGCTAAGATTTCATTTGACTGGGGTAGGGCCATAACTCTCACATCCATATATGTTTTACTAGCAATATGATACAGTGCTTTACTTTCTGTGCAAGTCTTTATCGCCAGGTATATACCTAGCGTTGACTAGGATGTCGAATAAATTCGATCTGTACATGCTGATTTGGGAATTACGTAGGGCAGCATTCTTCGTATGTTTGTAGTCTGAAATGAATTCCATTTTGCAATATAACACGCATAAATATTGTCTTACCGTTTTGTGCTTTTTTTTTTTTTTTTACGGCATAGTGTTCAACTCCTGAATTTAGACAGAATTATTTCTAAAGCACAAACTGGCTGAACAATACTTTTTTTTTTTTTTAAGACTCCTTTTCATTTGCTCATGTACTTAAGAACTTGTGAAGTATTATATTTGCACCAATGAATACAAAGATTAGCTATGGAGTACAGATATGTACAGGCATATTCTTTAATGAAAAGTTTATTCCAGTGTGTTTCTGTGGGTATAAAATATATAAAAAACACAAATACACACGTATATTTGCTAAAATTACATACACTGATGTCACAAAAATTGCACAAATGGCTAAAAAAAAATCAAATAAAACTGGTCAAGTCATTTGTTTAGTATCAGTAAGATAAATGAGCTCATTTACTCTTGCAAAGTTTATCAATATTTTGAGTTTTCTTGCTTATGTACAAACAAGTTATCTTCAACATCCAGCTTATTTCAATATTTAGTTTTTATGGTGGTTAAGGATAAAACACTAGTTTCACATAAATATGTAGTTGTAAAAGGCAACAAATACTTAAGGCAGTGCTCGATAATGTTGGAAATTCTTTTTCCATTGGAATCCAAAAACTAGTCAGTGATTTCAAAGAACAAATGCTTTTCAAACCAACCAGAGTTAAAAGATGTCTCATAAGTTTTTTATTTGGCAATAGAAGATTACACATTTCTGCATTGTATGTGAATGAGTAACTAGTTCATTCAGTAGGAATGGGAAATACTGCCTTGTAAATGTTTGGAGAGTGCAGAGATGGACGATTATTAGCTGTTTAACATTAAGTTTCCAATTGTTTGCTCATTTTCTTATAATGAATTCAGTTATGAAAATTGGTCAGAGCTGTTCCCTGTAATTTGGTTTTCTCATAAAGTTTTTTGGTCATTGCTTGTGTTTTGTTTTTTCAACATAGAACAGATTGTTTTCACCCTGTAATAAGAAGTTCCACTAGTTCATTTTTCAGAAATTTCAGCTAAATATGCTAAACTTCACCACACATCCTACCAGCACTAGCCATAAATTCAGATTAATTTTGTTTATAAAATTGGTTCACTATGTGACTCGGTATGGTTGCTAACAAATCTGCATATGCCCCCCCCCCCCTATTATTTTAGTGTAACCCACTTTGAGAACCATTGGTCTAGAGGATGTTCAAGCCGTACTGGTATCAGAGTTGGTTGTACATCAAGCAAGGTTTTTGGCTAGCAGTCACAATTTAACATATGGTTTGAGTCCCATATGAGGCATTAGTTTTGCCACCCTGGTGGTGCAGTGGTCTAAGCACCATCTTATGATTGTTTGCCCAAGTGGGTCCGGGTTTGAATCCCGGTATGGCATGGATGTTGTGTTTGTCTTACAGCACTGGCGTTCTCTCTTCCCTGGAACCAGTGACTCTTAAATTAGGGACAGGGACTGCTTATATCCCATTTAGTTCCTCACATTAGCCGTTAAAACCTTTAAAAAAGAAACCTGTTTTTACATAACATAACAGCTTTGGCATTCTCCTTCCTAGAACCAATGGCCTCAATTTAGAGGTGGAAAAAAGTTTCATGTGATGAAGTGTCACATTTTCGTTCAGGAAACACATTTGTGATTCTCCCTTACTGCTACATGGTTTTGATTGCTTTTTGGAATACCATTTCACTTACATTCCTTAGTATATAATTATCAATCATTTTGTGACTATGGTATATTCAGTTAACTCATAGGCACCCCTAGCTTAATTTTTCAGCAGGAGGAAGCAAACAATGGAAATCTGCATATATACAAACCCCATATGCAAATTTCCACTGTGCCTTCTTTTTACCACTCAACACATAAATTACATAAATTTAATTGGAAACCAGAAGAGCCAAAAAATATATTTTTTTTAATTATATCTATAATCACCTTATTATCACATGTCATCATCATCATCATCATCATTGTCAACCATTATCAATCCACTGCTGGACGAATGTCTCCCCAAGTTTCCTCCACAACGGTCTGTCTTGTGCCAGTCTCCTCCATGTCACTCCCGCATACTTTCGAATTTCATCCACCCATCTTCCATGTAATCTTCTTCTGGGCATTTTCCTGTCCCTTGGAATCCAAACTAAAATTTCGGCTGTCCATCGATGGTCTGTCCTTCTAGCAGTACGTCCAGCCCATTGCCATTTCACGGATTTAACTCTGATCATGATGTCTTCCACTCTTGTCATTTTTCGGATTCACGTGTTCCTCTTCTTATCTCTCCTGGTTACACCAAGAATGCACCTCTCCGTGCTGCTTTGAGTTATCTGCAGCCTTTGTATGTCTCTTTTAGCTAAGGTCCACGTCTCTGCACCATACGTAAGCACTGGAAGGATGCATTGATCAAACACTTTTCTTTTTAAGACATAATGGCATATTGCTCTTGAAAATTATGCTGTTTCTTCCGAAAGCTCTCCAGGCAAGTTTTGTACGCCGATTAATTTCTTCATCAATGTGACCCTCACTTGATATCTGCTGTCCAAGACAAACGTACGTGTCTGTTATCTCCAGCTTTTCTCCATCAATCGATAAATCTTCATTTCTTGTAAAAGCATTGTACATCACTTTTTGTCTTCTGAAAGTTTATTTTTAATCCCACTTCTTTACTCTTGTCAGCAAGTTCCTGGATCATACTCTGTAGCTCTGATGGGGTAGTTGCAAAAATGACTATATCATCAGCAAAACGAAGGTGGGTTAAATAATCTCCATTAATCTTTATCCCTTTGTTTTCCCAGTTCAGTGATTGAAAGACATTTTGCAATGTGGCATTAAAGAGCTTCGGAGATATGGTGTCACCTTGTCTCACTCCTTTTCCAATTTTTATGTGTGTTGTATTTTCAAACAGCCGAATCTTTGCACTTGCATTTTCATAGAAGTTATTAATAATGTTAATGTATGCATCTTTAATACCGCAGGATTTCAGAGCCATTGCAACTGCTGATGGTTTCACCGAATCAAAGGCTTTTTCATAATCGATAAAAGCCATGCACAATGGAAGTTCATATTCCCTCGCTCTTTCAATTAGTTCTCTCAGTACGTGGATATGATCTATTGTGCTGTAGCCACACCTGAATCCAGCTTGTTCTCTTGGTTGAGCCATGTCCAGTGTCACCTTCAAGCGGTGTGAAAGAACTTTAGTGAAGATTTTATAAACCACTGATAGGAAGCTGATAGGTCTGTAGTTCCTGAGGTCCTCAATGTCACCTTTTTTATGTAGCAAGATCATTGTAGCGTTGTTCCAATCCTCAGGAATTTTCCCTTCATTAAGGCATCGAGTGAAAATTTGGGCGAGTACTGTTTTGATTTCTCCACTTGCTTCTTGTATGATGTCTACAGTAATTCCATCTTCTCCTGGAGCTTTCCCCCGCTTCATGTTCTTGATTGCATGTGCAACTTCTGCTGGAAGGACTGGAAGAACTCTGGTACTGGTACCTTTCATGATGTCTGGAGTACATGTATCATCCCTTTCATATAATTTGGAGTAGAAATCTTTCAATCTTGTCAAAATTTCGCCTCTATTTCTTGTTACAGAACCATCTTTTTTTCCCAGTGCCATAATCTGTTTTTTTCCCTTACTGAGATGTCCCTTTGCTATCTTTAGGTTTTCGTTGTTTTCAATTGCTTTCCTTACTAGTTCACAGTTGAATTTCCTTACGTCTTCAGTGATACCTTTTCGTACTGTCTTGCATAGCTCAATATATTCCACTTTGAAAGTCACATCTTCTTTAGTTGTCCTCATCACTCTTCTTTTTTGCATCAACATTTTGGTTTTTCCTGATAATTTGTTCACATGCAATTTGTTCTTAGACTAAGCTAATTTTAATGCTGTTTCCATAAGAGCTTTGGTTACTTTTCTGTTAACTTCAGAAATATCCACTTCTTCCGATGTTAGGCCTTCTAAAGCAGAGAACCTGTTCTTCAGTTCCAATTTGAAGGTATTATGGTGTTTTTTAAGGTTGGTTATGTCAATACATTTTGTTTGTCTTATGAGCTTGCTACGTTCGAGTTTAGTGTTGAGGTGCATCTTACATCTCACCAATCTATGGTCACTGCCTGTGTTGAACTTGTTTAGCTCACTGCAGTCTTCTTACAAATTTTTTGTTACACATAATAAAATCAATTTCACTTGTCGTCCCATTTGGATGTCTCCATGTCCATTTCCTGTGTGGCTTTTTCTTGAAAAAGGAGTTTAAGATGAAAAATCCTTCTGCCTCTGCAAACTCTACGAGAGTATTTCCACGCTGGTTTCTGTTGCTGTGACCGAATTTACCTACTGAAGTTTCATTCTGTTGCCGTTGCCCTATTTTTGCATTGAAATCTCCCATAATTATCTTCAAGTGCTGCTTACCTTTATTATTTAGATAACGAATTTCCTCATAAAATTCTTCAATTTCTTCTTCAGGATGACTTGTGGTGGGTGCATAAGTCTGAATAATCTGAGCCTGGTATCTTCTCGAGAGTTGGATAACGAGTCATGCAGCTCTGTCAGAGGAACTTTCAACTTCTACAACTTTATCCTTCAGTTTCTTGTTTATTATAAATCCAACACCACTAGTTCTGCCAGTATCTGTCCCACGATAGTAGAAGAGATGTCCACTTTTCAGTTCAATGAGATCTTCTCATTTTCTCCTTACCTCACTTAGCCCGACGATGTACCACTTTGATCCTTTGTAGTTCCTCTTCCAATTCAAGAAGCATTGAATCAAAAGATAGGGAGCGTCCGTTATATGTAGCCAAGGTCAGCATCAGATGGCAGCCTAGTCCGGTCCTCCGGGGGATTCTTAGCACCCTCTGCCTTCATGTCGCACTGGCCGCTGCCTTGGCCCGGTACATTCCACCTGCCGGAGACTGAGGGCCACGATTTGAGTTGTGGAGTCATTTTGGAGGGGTTTGGCCATATCACATGTATACAGTAATATTTCACATATATGTCAGTGCAAACCAAAGCACGCATAAATAAGAGCGCAGCATAAGTAAAAGTTAGTGTAATTCAAGCCAAAATTAATTTTAAAATGTAATTAACATGAGAATAACATGCAAAATAAGAAAAATATCAATGATTGAATTTACTTAGTTAAATTTAACACTTAAAAGTTTAAATTACTCAAAAATGTAAATTACATGATCTCAAAATTTTAATTACATACCTTGTTTATATTTATGGCTTTTTAAAGTTATGTAAAATTGAAGACTGTTTCTGCTGTTGCCTCTCATTGAAAACAGCTTTTTCAAGTTTGTTTAAACAGGAATGTGTGGCAGTTAGATGTATCAGTGAGTTGTATGTAGTGACAGTGTTTCCAAAGCTTCTACTGCTTTCGTGACAGTCTGGGGATCTTTTGTTAATTCTTCGTTATGTCTCTTCATCATCATCCTAAATTTCATTAGCTATTTCTTGAATATCCCTCAAAACCCCGGTAATGCATTTTCATTGATTTCTACAAACTCTTTAAAACTACTGAATCCACCTGAAATGGCACTCCAATCTTCATCATTGGCAGATTATTCGGTAAATGTGTAGATTAGCGTCCTAAATTATTTTGTCGGAAACTTGTAATATTGACATGTGAGTGCGACGCTGTGGTAGGCCTAACACATCACTACGGCAACGATGTGAAGATTTGCTTTGTTGAAAGGAAGATTCGCTTCGCCGTGCAATTCACGTACGGATGACTACAAGTCCAAGCAAGTACCTTCTTGCCAGGAGAGCGAACCATGTTATACTCATATGCTACACAATATAGTTTGTTCATGTTTTGTAATTGTTTTTAAAGCAGACGTTGTGAAATTTTTCATTCTTTCGCATATGATTCCCTGATCCGAAATAGAAAGTTTGGTAAATGTGTACTTTAGCGTCTAAATTATTTCGTCGGAAAAATGTAACTGTGTGGGAAAAGTGTCACATACAATATTTTAAGCATGCAAAATAATGGGAAAAGGTGCAAAAATATAGTATTTTTTGATAAAAGGAAATAAGTTTTCCGAAGTATTTACCTGGGATTGCGATGGTTTGGAAGAGTACGTGCGGTAGGCATAGGACGAGAGAGCGGCAACGGCATCAAGGGGGAGTCCGGTGAAAGGAAGCTTCGTTGAGAAGGGCAAGTAACGGGCGGAAGAATTAAAAGGAAGCGGTTTAACGGTACGTAGTCATCGAAAAGTCTTGTAGGCATACGCAGAAAGAAAGAGGTTGAATTTGCGCTGCATTGTAAGTTTTTGTTTTTTTGAAGGGTAATTTTGAGAAAGCGGAAGTACAAAATCGTCAGTCATTTCGGATTTCGTCAGGGCTTAAAATTTCATTATCCGCCACAATACAAAGAAGCTGTCTCCCCTCTGCCATAGTGCGATATATGAATTGAAGAAAATTGTTTATTTTGAAAAATATCCATGTCACGAGGAAAAAAATGTGTGCTACGATGTACTGAATAACAGCAGAACTGCACCAATGAAGTGCTTGAAGAAATCACCTACTCCTGTGCACATCTTCAAAAACCAAACACAAAAACTTTGGGTTCAACCGGAACCAAAACGTCTTCCTCAAAACTTCCTGTCGTACATAAATTATTTTACATTCCTTAATTTCTTTCCATTCGGAGACACTGTAAAACCACTAATAACGACATTATGTACATATCTTTCTCAAAAATAAATAAAACAGGTTTGAACTACTTCTGCGCACGATTATACGACACTCTTCCGAAAAATATACCCTACTGCTGTCGTATTCTTCCGCGCATTTGCTACCAACTCGTTCTCCGCTCCGTCGCACAGCACCTTCACGTGGTGGCCGTTAGCATAGCTTCAGCCTCCCGCACCACCTGCTACAAACCATCGTACTCGCAGGTTAATAACTTCGGAAAAATTATTTCCGCTTTTTATCTAAAAATAATATAATTTTTTCACCTTTCCCTATTATTTTGCATGCTTAAAAAATTGTGTGCATCGAACTTTTCACCCACAGTTAAATTTTTCCAACAGGAAATAGTTTAGGACGCCTGAAGTTTGCCACATTTACCGAAAGTACTAATATGCTTTTCTATGTTGTACAGAAAACTGGGGAACTATAAATTTCGGTTTTGGTTTGAACAGATTTGCTGTGTCTCTGCTTACTTTTGGTTCTCCTGTTAATAGCTTGTGAGCCTCGCACGCGAGTTTCTATCTTACTCATATGTATCTTTTGGCAAATCGAAGAGGTTTTATCCGGTTTTTCCTGCCAACAACATACAGGATACAACAAAATAAAAAGGGTGGCTGCTGTGGACCTGCATTTTCTGTAGCGTATCACTTACAACATTTATTGCTCTTCTGTCCAATAACGGGAAGTCCTCTTTCTCTTTGTAACCGTCATTTCCATTAACATGCAACGAACCTTCCTTTTAACGGACCAAAAGCTTCCACATCTTCACTGGAGCAATGCATTATGCCTATCGCAGCTTCTCTTCACAGTGTCGG